>OY747096.1:35645686-36929287 GCA_963556455.1 Epiblema foenella
TACACATAGCCTTAGACAAACATTTTGTATTTTTTTATAGCTTAGACCTGCTTCACTTAGGCGGTGCGGTAGGCCTATACAACCTTAAGGCTGGTACCGTCAAAATAATTGGTTTTATGTTAAACCTTTTTTTATTCCATTAGATAAATATGTACTTTTCTAAAAGCAATAATCCTTAACTTCTGTATTATGTAATTCTATCGTTTACTCTGCAATTAACTATGGTTACGTATAAATAGAATTGACTTAAAATATTCTTTTATATTTTAACTTATGTATTTAAAGTGACTAAAGGAATGTGATTTTATCAATAAAACATTTTATAAATACAAGAACTGGCTTTTGCTCGACTTCCGTCCTCATTATCATCATTTCAATGAGAGCTATCGTTTTTGTTCTCACCAGTTGGCGCCACTGTCGTGTAAGGTCCAGGTATCAAAAATTGTTATTGGTTATTATGCGCATGAGAACGAAATTTACCTTTAAAACATATTTAATACCTTAAAACCGTACCGTAAAAATATCGAACATCCCGCATTGTAGCGCAGTCCCGTTTTGTTCGGAAATAAAGGAGGAAATAAGTTTCCGAAAGAGAAAACTGTCTCAAAGCACTGACTGACCCGTAACTCATATTTGCCATAATCAAGCTCAGGTGTTACAAAATAGTCACCGTATTGTTCCAATTAGATATTAACCCGTAGCGCAACCACAAGCAGTGACATTTGACATTTCTGAGACCTCACGCTACACTAGCGCCTCTAGCGGCGAATTCATACGCGATAGCAGTCATTGCCATTTTTTATATGCAACGAATGGTGGCGAATGGGTCAATTTTACAGGTGACACATAGTGGTCATTCATGCTGTTCCAAAGTAGTAGCCATTTGACAAACCATGATGCTCAAAATCGAATTAAGCACTGCACAGGGGCTCTATTTCGACAACCGTTCCGGTTTGGAATTAGTTTCACGCACCCACTGTAACGCGTTATGGCGGGTTATACCTAATTAAAATTTATCTTAATTCAATATGTCAAGAAAAGTAGTCTTAGACCATATAATCGCATTAGTATTTATTTACCTCAGATTCAGTGGCGAAAGTGACTATGGAGGTTTTATTTTTATTTCATTTATATTTTTTGCCACATTTCCCCGCATACATTTTTAATTTTATTATCATCGAGACAGGAGAAAAAGGTACGTTTCTATTTCCTTAACTGTACATGTATATTAAAAAAGGTTTTCGTGTGAAGTTTCCAAACCACAGGACTAATAATAATGGATCAGATACAGAAGGTCGTACTCCTGGTTACGGCGCGGATAGTCAGGACTCAAGAGATTCCTCTCTCTGTCGTCCTAACCACCATTAGCTTAGGCCCCGCCTGCTGCCGGCGGCACTCTAGATTAGGTTTTTTATAATGTTTTAAAAGCGAAGTCTCGACCATCACCTTAAGAGATTCTCGATAGATGGCTGGGTCAAGGGTCAGATACAGAAGGCGGTACTCCTGGACACGGCGCGGATAGTCAGGAGGTTCCTCTCTCTGTCGCCCTAATCACCGGCAGTAAGCTACCGTTAGGTTTTTATAATGAGTTTATTATGTTAAATATTGTTTTATATTTTACTTTTTATATAATTATTATAAAAATAGGCCATAATGGCACTTTTACAAGTCAAAAGCTACTAGCGTTTCTCAAGAGACCACTGCCGAGAAGAAGTACGCCGTAAGAAACTCGACAGTCAGTCATTTTCACCCAAAATATGCCAGTGTTGTCCCGTTACTAATCGTAATTCTAATGTGTGAGCTAGAAATCTATATTATGTAGCCTAATATGTATTTCAATTCTATTATTAACATTTTCAGCGCTAAGAACTCAACTGGGGAGTTCTTTGCTCCTAGACGTGTAGCCCATGCGTTTCCCCGTATGTAGAGGAAATTGCGTAGCGAAAGTGTTAATCTACTAGCCGTCAAAAATTTTTTTTTTCTGCTTTTTCCTAATCAGAACACGATACCGAATATGCCCTTAAACGGATCGTCACTAGTTTTGTTACATCCTGTATGTATATTGGGATTAGGATAACAGGTATTAATAAATTCGCACAATGAAAACTACATTATATATTTATAAACATCATATACAATGTATAACATATGCGTATTGGAACACAGTTTGGCTCTAACTGCAGCATAATTTGTAAAATTAACACTTAATTATAATACTGGTCTAAGGTAGTCGCGGTCGTCCTGGTTCATGGAGTTTAGGGCTTCTGACAGAGAAGGAGTCTTTCTGCTTCAGTCTGGAAAGAGAAAGACAAATGAAAGAAGTTTGATTTATATCATTATGGTGTGGGCTTGTTAGAGTGGGCACTTATAACTATGGACGCTGGTGATTATGGAGCGTCATATGCTGCTAGGGCTTATTTTTTCCCGTAGGTGGAGGAAATCCTCATCGGATACTCCCGGCCCGGTCCCGACCGCATGCCTGACTCGACTGGGAATTGGCTCAGTTGCCTACGGACTAAAACCTCCACCCTGTGCAGTGTAAGATATTGTAAGTATAAGACGCTCACCTGGTTACAAAACATAATAATAAACGGTTCAAATACAAATTAATATTACCAACACCAAAATTAGAAATATACCGAAAGAGTCCCCATTATGCAGCAGTAAAATGTTACAACCACCTTCCAAACCATATCAAAGCAGAGGAAAAAGATACAGTATATGCAAAAAAGTTGAAGTCATTCCTTACAAAAAAAACCTACTATACACTTGAAGATTTTTATAATGATAGTAATTAGTTCAAAAGATAGAAGATTCATATTTTTAATTGTATGTCTTTGTTAATTAAGGATCATTTTGTGCCATGTTTTATTTAGGTATTTATTATTACAATTCTTTGATATGTAATGTGTAAATTTACAATTGCTACACCCGAAACGAGTCCATGAGAGACTATAATATAATGTAACAACTTGTATACCATGGTGCAATAAAGGATTATGATTATGATTATACTCTTTGTTTTCGGGTGTGTGAGTATTTTGTTTTGTGTGAGCCGGGAGTCGTGTGTATTGGTATTGTGTGGTATTAGGAGTGGCATATATATATGCCCATCCTTTCCCAACTCACGTATGGAGTCATCATGACTGTGCGTCCCATCGGAAAAGTGCGACTTAATAATACATATTTACTCATCTGTCCAACAGTTAAGAGATTATTTTATTTCCCTTACTCATATTTGCTTAAAGATTCATGAGAAAACAAACTCAGTGCCTGCCAAATGTCATTTAATTAAGATCCTGGGAAATCAATTATGTTCGGTTCGAACTGGTTCTACCAATCAGCGTAGGTAACGTAACAACTTACGTCCATTCCGGAACGCGCATCTAACGTATTTTTTCTACTCGTCGACTTCAATGTTTGAATTACGATATAGTAGACAAAACTAAAATCACACACATTCAATTTTCCTCCAGGCTCATAAGTTTTTTTCACTCTGTATGTAGATCCTTACTCTAGCAGTATTAGCGTTTTCCCGGTTGTGCCCTAAGTACCCCGGGGTACAATTTGACACTTAACCCCAAAATTTGGGGCAGTACCTTTACGAAAACGACTATTACTGTTATTATGCATTTTTTAAGCAAAGTTCAGTCCGTCTCTTTCACGTCCCAATCGCATTTCAATATGTTTTGAACGCATATTGTGACACAATTGCGCAGCGCGAAAGGCGAACGCGCGAGCAAGCAGGTTGAAATGTAAAGCGACGAACCAAAGTAGATCTCCAGAAAGCAGATAGGCGGAAGAACCCACCAAAAGTCTAATGCAAAATAAAAAACAAGCAGGGTGGAAAAAAATCATTGACTACAGTTAGTAGTGTGGTTGCTGTTAGGTATTTCGTATTGTGTGCCTACGCCAAAAAATAATTTTCTATTTCTTGATATTCTTTGTATAAAATTAGGAAATTCTTAGAATAAATTTATTTGAGATGATGATAAACTTCTCTCGAGGGCCCATAATTTTTTCTACCTTGAATAGAATACAATATTGTAGTACGGATTTGCAGTATAGACCGCCCTAGGCCATGCAGCACCAGCCACCCCTTTATCTACCTTTTTTTGCCACCAGTGGCCGGCTTAGCCACTCCTGCAAGGTAATCATGTAACTTTATGTACTAACGTTAGTCAGCTCATACATTTATATTTCAAAATTGACAGTAAAATATACTTATACCGTTAATGCATAAAGTTACGTGATTCGCCTGCCGGTTCCGGTGTGCCAGTGTTACTGGGCTTAAGGCTACGCCACTGCCAGGGATAGGTAGGTTAATATCAGTCAAGGTCTCTTTCTTTTGATGCCATGCCCTAGCAGGCGTCGGTGGCCAGCTTTGCAAAGTCCTTCCTATTTTTGGGCAGTCTAGCGAGCGTGGCCGCGTCCATGATGCCTGTCTATTTTTTGATGTTGTCTTCACGAAGGGGGCACACCCCTTTATTTTTCCCTTCTAGTATGACTCTCAGTAAATCACACTTTCTCAGTCAAGGTACCGGTGATATCACAACACGTCGTCTACCGGTCCCTGGGATCCCAGGGATCATAACAAAAGAATGCTATTGTTTATGTTTTTCGTCGGGAGACGACGGCTTAACAGAAACGCACAAAACATAACACTGATTTAGGTAGGTTTAGGCTCGGTTTTATAAAGATCCGTTAGACCTTATGTCGGTTTGTTATGTCAAAAAATGTACTGAGTTACTGAAATTTGATCTGACGTTTGGTCTAACGGATCTTTATAAAACCCGGCCTTAAAGTGCGTGGCATAAAAACCTAACGTGAAGTGGTTTCTATTATGTCATTAAAAGGGGTTTAAATGCAAAGTCGTTATAAACTAACTCTACTCTATTTCTGTTTAAATGAAAAACCATGAATTATGGTACGGTGAACTTGAATGGCCGCAATCGTCCTTTGAAAGAGCTGCAGATTGCTGACACTCTGACTGGATGAACAGTGTTTTTGAAGTTTTTTAATGCACGATCTTTTTTAATATTGAAAAAAAATCTGCTACATCCCGTAGTTACTTACATCCAATACTCTCATAACCTTTACTAGTTAAATAAATACAAGTTAGCCTAGAGTGCTTCGACCCTCCCAGAGGTTCAGGCTAGACATGCGAGCCGCGCCGGCTAGCAGCCGCCATGAAGAGGTGGCGCGCCGCCGCCGCCGCCGGCTTGTTCAAATTTCGCGCCGCGTGGATCGAGGATAGCAAGCGCGATTGGCCAGCGCAAGGCAAACTCTCGCTTAAGTCTAAGCTTAGCTCGGCTCGCTACCACTGCCACTAACTATCTTGCAGTTTTCCGTCTTTGGCGGTCTTTGATTGTAATTATTTGTAATTTGTTTTGTATACTTACGAATGTTCCTTGGGCATGTTCCAGTGCTGCAATCACAGCACAATCAACGAGATGCTTAAAAAAATAGATCAGTATGAATAGGGAATGAAGTTTTTGTCGAAGTTTCGGGAGGCAGTAACGATTTTATCATCTCAGAAAGCTTGCACCTTGAATGTGGCACTGGTTTTCAAGTCCGAAAGAAAGGATGTGTTGATTCTATCCCTCTTCCAGGTTTGACGACTTCCAGCCTCCCGAACAAGCCGGATTCCGAAAAGGCTACAGTACCGTAGACCACATACATGCCTTGCGGCAGGTTATACAGAAGACCGAAGAGTATAACTTGCCACTTTGTTTAGCATTTGTGGACTACGAGAAAGCCTTCGATTCGATCGAGACTTGGGCTGTACTGCAGTCTCTCCAGAGGTGCCAAGTTGACTACCGGTATATCGAAGTCCTGAAGTGCCTGTACGAAAACGCCACCATGTCCGTCCGACTACAGGACCAGGAAACAAAGCCTGTTCCACTGCAGCGGGGAGTCAGACAAGGAGATGTGATCTCTCCGAAGCTCTTCACCGCTGCACTGGAGGATGCTTTCAAATTTCTGGACTGGGAAGGACGAGGCATCAACGTAAATGGCGAGTACATCACTCACCTTCGATTTGCCGACGACATTGTAGTCATGGCTGAGACCATGCAGGATCTCAGTACAATGCTCGTTGATCTCAGCAGAGTTTCCGATCGAGTTGGTCTGAAAATGAACATGGACAAGAAGACATCATGTCATGTCTAATGCCCATGTTGTACCAACTTCCGTAATAATCGGCGGCTCAGCGCTCGAAGTTGTTGACGAGTACGTATACCTGGGACAAACAGTCCAGTTAGGTAGGTCCAACTTCGAGAAAGAGATCACTCGTCGAATCCGACTCGGCTGGGCAGCGTTCGGGAAGCTTCGCAGTGTATTCTCGTCCAATTTACCGCAGTGCCTCAAGTCAAAAGTCTTTGACCAGTGTGTGTTGCCAGTGATGACATATGGATCCGAGATATGGGCGCTAACGATGGGCCTCATAAGAAAGCTCAATGTCACCCAAAGAGCAATGGAAAGAGCTATGCTCGGGGTTTCTCTGCGTGATAGAATTAGGAATGAAGCTATCCGTAGCAAAACTGGGGTCACCGACATAGCCTTCAAAATTGCGAGACTTAAGTGGCAGTGGGCAGGGCACATTGCTCGCAGGACTGACGGTCGATGGGGCCAGAAACTGCTTGAGTGGCGTCCACGCACCGGAAGACGAGCTGTCGGTAGGCCTCCGACAAGGTGGAGTGATGACCTGGTGAAGGTCGCGGGAATCCGGAGGAAACGAACGGCACAGGACCGGTCTGAATGGCGAGCCTTGGGGGAGGCCTATGTTCAGCAGTGGACGTCTTTCGGATGAAATGATGATGATGATGATGATTATGAATTCTATCCCAGACCACGAAACCTTAATCATGCTGTCCTTAAAAAGAAATATTATGAAGCAAGTTGACAAAGGGTTCCCTACAACAAAAGCAACCGTAGCAGCGGCTCTGCTCGACTACAGGTTCATGGGACTGACGGAGATAGACGTGTATCTTGAAAGGCAGAATATGACTCGTGCATCTTTTCTGGCTGGGTATTGTAGGAACCAGTGAGAGCGAGACTACTCAACTAGTTCCCAGCACTAGTACTGTCCCTATCCATGAAACAAAGGACACAAGCTTTTCTCAGATGTTGTTAAAGTTAGCCAAGAAGCATTGCTCTTACAACAGTATTTGGCTTTCAAAACGCAGGTACCATTGGTCAACAAACGTGGAAATATCTAGCAGCTGCCGATTCCACTGAACTTGACGATGGCGACGATCTATTTGAAAAAAGAAGAACAACTTCTTTTCTGTTGCTGTCTACTTTGGCTAGAGCAATGCTGTGTGTCCCTGCCACACAACAATGATCAATCGCTACGTCATCAACATCATTCGCATTTTATCATACTCAAATTTTTAAAAAACTTGCTTGATTTCAGCCTAAAAGTTTAGTTTAGGTACGGTAGGAATCAAAAACGAGCCGCCGGCTAGACGCCGCCGCCGCGTAAATTTTAGTGGCGCGCCGCCGCCGACTGTTTCGCACCCGGCTCGCATGTCTAGTTCAGGCACTGCTGAAGGCTGAAAAACATTGCTTTACGGTCGGTTACACCAACATACGATCACAGGCCGGTCATCGTCAAATATGGCGCCGGCAGCTGTCATCCCATAGAAACTTGTCAAACTTTCCATACACATTTTAACGAACACTGCTTACGATTACAGAAGGTTTGGTGCAACCCACCCTTAGTGTTTGTATCATACGTCCTCACTCATTGTATGTAATTAAGTACCTACTCTAGTGTTTAGAGAAATTACGACAAGTGAGAGCATTAACAATCAAGGGAATCAACATTTCAGAGGGGCTACTTACAAAATGGAAAATAAATCTGGTTCAATAAGTAGAGGCAATCTTTTTACTTTCGTTTAAATATGTTATTGCGGAGAAAAGTATTGAATAGTGAGACTCGACATAGATAAACTGGCCTACGCCAAATCTTGAGATTTAGGATTCCTTACACAACCGGGGAAACTCTAGGATGACTCCACATAGGTAGCCTAACAAAGGCCTCACGGACGCCCAAACACCTTGGTAATATCTACTAGCTATTGGGAAATATTTACGTACCTGTATCATCCTGTAGATCTGCGCCACAGCATCATCACTCCTACACGGCATGGGTCCCGCGGATCTCTTCCCAGTTCCCCAACTAGATGTAAACGTCAGCTGCGCTTCAGTGATCACACAAGCGCACACCACCAGCACCAACAATAGACACAGCTTGTACATTTTTTTAACTTTTTTTTTAAGATGGCGGCTGTGTTCTAGGAGCACCGGAGCGATTGTGATGAACAGATGGCGGGAGATACGGGTTTTATACGCGGGCTGTGACGTATATCAAGCCTTATGTGCGAGCCAATTAATTATGGGATTTGTTGAGGCACGAACGACGAGTAACGAGTCCGTGTGGAAATTTTTTACAGAGTTACGTACCAAAATGGTAAAAAAGGAACCCTTATGGTTTCACTTTGTCTGTCTGTCACATCGCTAAATATCTCAAAAAATTACTTATGCTATTGATTTGAAATTTGGAACAGTTATGAAGATTGGTAACCTTGATGCATAGATTTTTTTTTAATTTTCTGTGAAAAATAACAGTTTCGAAATATGAAAGTGTAGTAAATATACAAATGTACAAATATCTATTATTAAGTTTGTTTTTGTGCAATAAAGTGTTTACTACTACTACTACTTTAATATATAAAGTGGGGTGTCATATGAAAGGGCTTGAGCTGCACATTCTGAAACATTTTTTAGGTTGTCATTTTAGATTTATGAGGGGGTAAATGTAAAATAAATGCACATTTTTTATTTATTTTAGTACCTATTGTTGTCCAATTGGAATTATTTTGAATTACATACATGTATTCAAGTACTGACACTTAGACTGTGTCGTGCGTGTCGGATCACGCACAATGAAGGGATCCGTACCAACACCTACTAGTTCACATTTAAAACCACTATCCAGTACATTGAATCTAAAAAGGTCGTATCTTCATGGCACTTATTACCTTTTGGTTGGGCAAGACGTTTTCAGCGAAAACTTGGTAAAACCTATCATGTTCAAACCAAAAATAGTTGAAAGAATTTATTAATGCACACCATCTCAAGTAAGTCGGCTGAGACATGCGGACGGACAGACATAACGAAAGTATAAGTGTTCCGTTTTCGCCATTTTGGCTAAGGAACCCTAAAAAATGTATGGGAATGGGACCGATGTCGGTTTGGATAGTGTGAACACTAAGCGGATTCCATGCATGTCCATCGGTGTCGGATCCTACATCGGATCGATATTATATCGGTTAGTGGGAACAGGCCCTCACGATTATCAAAAAGTTCTGGGAAGAAAGGGCTGGGGGCTGGAGTTGGTAGTACAAACAGCATCAATGAAAAGTAAATCTGGATCTGGTTAGTAGGAGCGCATATGAAGAGTTGATATGTGAATATTTGACGACCGCTTTAACCTAGTTGATAGTGACCCTGCCTTCGAAGCTGGAGGTCCCGGGTTCGAATCCCGGTAAGGGCATTTATTTGTGTGATGAACACGAATATTTGTTCCTGAGTCTTGGATGTTTTCTATGTATTTAAGTATCTATTTATCTATATAAGTATGTATATCGTCACTTGGTACCCATAGTACAGGCTTTGCTTAGTTTGGGGCTAAGTTGATTTGTGTAAGATTGTCCACAAATATTTATTTTATTAATCCATACTAATATTATAAATGCGAAATTGTGTCTGTCTGTTACCTCTTCACGCTTAAACTGCTTAACCGATTTACATAAAATTTGGTATGGAGATAGTTTGAGTCCCGCGGAAGGACATAGCCTACTTTTATCACGGAATTCAGCCCTTAAGGGGGTTTGTATGGCAGAGCGATGACTAGGAAAGCGCCTGATATAAAAAAAATGTAATAAAATTCTATCGCTATGAACGAGTTCTACGCAGACGATGTCGCGAGGAAAAGCTTCTAAAAAAATAAAACGGGCTCAAAAAAAAACACTGAAAAGAAAAAATAGTAATTGCTTAACTTCTAATACCTCAATATGATTCGAGACTTATTGAACAATGTAAACGTACCAATTGTAATTTTTGAAGTTGGTGCCACCCAACGATATTGCCTTAAGTTGACGAATTGGCACCGACTACAAAAAATATATGGTTTTTTATTTTATTTTTATTTATTTTACACCTTTTAGTCAATCATTACCACAATGCATCTCATAACGATTCCAATAAGCTCAAACACGGCTAAGCTACACTCTTTTATTTCGGAGTTCTGTTACCTACCTTCCGGCTTCAATTACCAGATCAGGTTGATGATAACATTATATTTAGGACCATCGAAATTGACTTAGTCATAGTCGCTTCAGTATTTTGATAGAAAAATCTTAACGCCACTCATGAAACACTGGGAGTTTTGGATGACCATCCGTGGTCTTCTTCATCAGTTCCCGTTCACCAAATTCTACTTTCTGAATGCAAATGCTCGATTTAATATCGAAAATATTAAAATCACTACATGTTTCCCTTGAATTTTTGAGGAGTTCCCTTAATCCCTAATGGATACCAACATCAGAACTAGATTCTGGTAACAACAGGACCAATCTTGAAATATATGCTTTCAAATCCAACAAAGAACAAAGATTACCAAATCGGTTCATAAACGACGGAGTTCTGAGTTAACACACATTAAAAAAAAACAAACAACCGAATTGAGAGATGAGATGCTCCTCTTTTTTTAAGTCGGTTAAAAGTCTTTCGAATGATCATTTAACTCTGATGATTATAGTACAGTCTAGGAATATGAATGTCACTTCTATTACAATAGAAATAGAGTCCATAGATGACTAACATTCAAATTCCTCGACTGTACAATAACATTGGGCCTGCTTGGGCACTTAATCGGGACCTGTCAGTAAGTTTTAGACAGGGAAGCAATGATAAGATAGCAAATGTGGATTGACGTGTGTCAGTGAACGCACAAAATACGCACCAACGGCGAACACGTGGTATCTATGCCATCGTGGTATTGAATTAGAATCAGTTTTGCACTACTCGCGCTCCAGCCAAATGTACCCACGTCATTTCAAAAAATATTTTATGTAATGAAACTCCACCTAACCTAACCTTATTGGTTATTTAGTTAATTCTAATGCGGATCAGAATTTCTCGAAGCAACAATTATTTAAAGTACTTGCAGACGTTTGCCTACTGTTTAAATTATAATCGAAATGCATGTGGCCAATTCATTTTTAATTTCCGTACTTATTCATAAGTATCTTCACCTAAATCTAACTTGGGCATAATATAACTTTTGTAAGGGTTGGCAACTGTCAAATTGATTTTGACAGTTGTTCATAGAAAAAAGTCCTAAGTCACTCTTATAGTAGTGTTATATTATTAATTTTTAATTTATTGTATTTTCTAATTTTACTCATACACATACAAATACAAATACATTTTAGCCACTTCTAAAACTACCTATATCTACGAGTAAATGTAAGTTGTATATTGCTCTCTCTGCACAATTGTATACATACGAAGGTTGAACAATGAAACTGGGTCCAGAGGGGCTACCGCGAACTGAAAACGAAGGAAGTTCGAATATCTTCCTCTCTGTCGTACGAATCAGCAAGTGCGACAGAGAGGGAGATATTCGAACTTTGTTCGTTTTCGGTTCGCGGTAGGCCCTCAGAGCCTGTATTCCGAACTTCGTATTGTGCCATCCATTTCACTCTCGTGTTATTCACTACATGAGTGAGAGGGACGGCACTATGCCAAGTTCGAATTTCGAAGTTTGGAGTAGCCAGAGTACACAGGGTCGTGATTTATATTGTAATGTTACCCTTATACAATTAACTTTTTAATTATATTTTTGTATTTTCTTAATTAATGATGTAGTAGATAATTATAATAATAAGAGCAGGAATGAAGGGGTCCAATATTTTATGAACTAATTAGCTGTTATGAGCGATATACACAAGGTCAAATGATCCTGGAGTCTATCCGACGAAACGTTTTGAATTGTAACCAGGTTTGTATTTAGCGTGTTTCTGAGACGTTGGTTCAATATTATTGGAAAACGGGACTTAAGAGCGCTTTAATAAAATGTAACAGGTCCACTAGCGCCACTCGTAAATTATTGTGATTATTTAAATTTAATGATATATAACTAAAAAAGGGGTCCGCTACGTACTGTAGTTTGTATTTAAGTACTTTTTTGAATCCATCAAATTTATTTTTACGTTGCTAGATTGGTCTCTCTATGAGCTCAAAAATAAAACGGCCGTTTTAACTTTGGACGCATAGATTGACCAATCCAGCAACGTAATAACTAGTTTGATGGATTCAAAACGTACTTAAATACAAAATACAGTACGTAGCGGCCCCCTTTTTTAGATATCTATCGTTAAATTTAGACAATCACAATTATTTACGAGTGGCGCTAGTGGACCTGTTACATTTTATTAAAGCGCTCTTAATCGCGTAAAATACTAATTAATTTACGTTTTACAAGGTTTGCTCGACGTTACGAATGTATCACAGCATCCGTGGTCGCGAGCTAACTGCCGTGTGCGATGTTGATACCTACATCTTTTCGTACGGGTATAAATTAATATTGTACGCGATTAAGTCCCGTTTTCTAATAGTAATGGGTGAAAATCTTGTAGCAATTTTAAATCAATATACGTTGGGTACAAGCTAAGCCGTATTTAACATGTGCAACGTAACATAATCAGTATGTATTCCGAAAAGGGGCACACAACAGATAAACTTACATTTTAGTGCCGCTTTTAGATTGAAAGACAAAGAAAATGTGAAGAATTTAGATATATATATATTTGTTTTCGTTTTTTTTTGTATTTAGCTTATTTTAATTTAGTACAAGGCTGACGAAACCTATTGTGGATTTATAGTCTGTGCCATGAATGCATGCATTGTTTGACGAAGCCTGTTGCTGATGCTTGTTGTCGGTGAAATTGACGAAACCTGCGTTGTGGATAAGGTTTGTACAACTTTTATCGTGTTAAATAATTTGACTTAAGAACAGGGATCGGATACCGGTATTTTCTCCATAGAAAATACCGGTATTATTACGGTCACCGGTTCATTATTTCGTTTTTAATGGGACAATCTAATAATACGACGTTGTTACCTAAATACATGATTCAGCCCTACGTAAAGAGTAAAAAATAATCCAAAATATTGGGCTAATTCAGGGTTTTTTAAAAATACCGGTATCGGTCCCTGCTTAAGAAAGAAAATTAAATTTTTCAAACTCTTATTTTCTCACAACCCTAATTCTACAGACGACTTTTATGACGCCAACAGGGAAAGAAAGTGGCGGTGCTATGCTAACCACACACTGTAAGTGTACAGAATCAATAATAACTATAAACTTTCAGTAACATGGCCCCCTAGTGATTATTTTTAATGAGACTACTCCAGCGGCCATCACGGAAATGCTCATCCCTTATTAAGTGGCTGACTGAGTTGAGATGAGAAAATCAGTTCGAATATACTTTATTAGAAACGAAATGAAATGAAATCATTTATTCTCCAATTTAGGCATATTACATGCAGTTATGAATGTCAAAATACTACAACCGGTTCATAAAATAAACCTCCGCCTCGAGGAGACCGCCGCGGCGTAAGAAACTCGGAGAGGTGTCATTTTTTCAAAACAATATACAATGTATATAAAATAACAGTATCATAATACTACAGAATTAAAATGCTACAATATATATATGTATACTAGTATATAAACTAATGAGGATCCTTTTATGAGCATATTCGGTAACGTGTTCTGATTAGGAAAAACAAGAAGAAATTTTTTTTTGATGCAATATTTTTTTGGCCTTTGTATGGACAATTGGCTGACTTGGACGACTTGGCCCATAGATAAAAAAAAATTACGCTTTAAAAAAATTTTTCTTCCACTTCTCCTCCTCCATCCTCGCTAGTTTTGTTACATCCTGTATATATTGATTGAAAAACTACTTATCTTAATAAACGTATTGAATGTCCCATAATAACGTCGAATTCAATATCTATTAGAAACGAGAGGATACCAATTATACGTGGTATGTTATTACTGACGGTGTATAAGCCAATTGTTGTTGCAACTTATAAATAAATCTAAATGTATTAGGTTGTTTACCAATGAACTGAATGTAACGTAAGTCCTAGTCCGAACTCTAGCTGTAAATAAGGCAGTCATGGCTTTAGCAATTAAGCAATTTCAAACTCTGCGTTAAATTATTTGGAACTTTAATAATAAAAAAAGGGGCTTATTTTAGCTATGGTACCTGCTTCCTAGCAGTTCTATACAAGTACCGGGACATTCCTTTCAAGCGAATTTTAGGTTTTTCTTAATGAGGGCTACCGTTTTTGTGCTCACCAGTTGGCGCAACTGTCGAGTAAGGTCCAGCTGTCATAAATTGTTATTGGTTATTCAGGGCATGAGAACGAAGTTTACATTTAAATCATATTATACCTTAAAATCGTACCGTAAAAATATCAAACATCCCGCATTGTAGCGCAGTCCCGTTTTGTTCGGAAAAAAGGAGGACATAAGTTTCCGAAAGACAAAGCACTAATAGTCATTGACCCGTAACTCATATTTTCCATAATCAAGCTCAGGTATTGCAAAATAGTCACCATATTGTTCCATCTAATTGGAACCCTAATTCTAATTAACCCGCGTAGCGCAACCACAAACAGTGACATTTGATATTTCAGAGACCTCAGGCTACACTAGCGCCTTTAGCGGCGAATTCATACGTAGCTCTCATTGGATCTATGTAGGATCGCTAGGCCAGTTAAGAACGAAGTTTTTTCTATTAGAAGAAGATATTTACATTTTTACATGCCCTAAAGACATAGTGAGTCGTATGCGTTTTAATTAGTAGCTATTGAATGGGAATATATTAAAAAAGCAAGAATATATCCTTTCAGTTCATCAACTCATCCAAGTGGCCACAAACAGGCCGTAAACCCACGTACCGACCCTAATTTGTGTAAAATCTACTCTACAAGTTACCCGTTTAAACATAAGTGGCATGATTTCCATACAACTAAATAATTTTTTTTGTAGCGGACTCCAAAAAGAAACACTTAAAAGTGAAACATATTTGCCTTTTGCCTAACTCTAACAGGTCAATATGAAACTTCTCGCTTCTTATTGTACAATGTATTGTAATTTTTGAAGTCGGGCCATCCAAAGAAATTGACGAAATGGCACCGACTACAAAAATTACTCTGCGTTAAGAACTAAGCGTAAAGTTTCATATTGACCTATTAGAAGTTAAGGCAATTAGGTATGTTATCCTTTTTTCGGAGTCGGTTTTTCTGTTTTAAAATGTTTTTTTATATCACACTTTTTTGTGATTTATTACTAGAGAGCATCTCATAACAATTACTATAAGCTCAAACACAGCTAAGCTACACTATCTTTATATGGGGTTCCGTTGCCTAGCGGAAGGCTTCGATTACCAGATCAGGTTGATGGTTACATCAGGACCATTTAAATTGGCTTCGTCATAGTCGCTTCAGTATCAAGATCAAAAGTTTTGGATGACCCGATTTGTTGCCGAAAATACTGAAATCGCTATATGTTTCCCTTGAATTTTTGAAAAGTTCCCTCGATTCCTCATGGTTCCCATCATCAGAAGTGAACTTTAAAAACAACGGGACCAATCGGAAAGCATATGCTTTCAAAAGAAGAAATAGTTTTGCAAATCTGTTCATAAATAAAACATTACCATTTAGTATCGTTGGTACCATTTACCACGTCGAGTCGCTGTCGCGTGTTTTGGATAGAAAGAAAGAAAGAAACATTTATTCACAGACACAGAAGACACACATATTACAAAAAAAAACAACAGAAGAAAACAAACCACAACATGTGTGTCCCCGCGGCAGTGAAACGGATACTGGCTCAGCATTATGCTGAGGTGTCAGACACCTACAGCGCTGATTTTCAGCCAGTATCGTCGGTGACTCACGGACCGCCATACACTAAATAATAGCCAAAAGATGGATATGCAAACAATTTTCGCTACATGGAGGAAAATGCTGCTACGTGGTACGGCGTAGCACATGGTGCGTTGTTTGGCGGCAGCCGGCTGTCACTCTCGATCGAGTAAGCAATCTATTATTATTTAAGTTTAGTGTTATTAAAAACAATTGCTTCCAAACAAGTAAATAAATATTAGATAGTAGTTAATTGAGGGTATATACATGTTTTTTACCAACAAACTGGTAAACAATTTGGCAGATGAGAAAAAATATATTTATGTACCTAAACTTTATGTGTAATAAATAAATTAAAAAAACTTCGACAATTGTTGAAACATTCAAAACTAAAGAAGAAGTAAAGTCAAAAGCTTTGGGGACAAGATTCTTATCTAGTGTTACTATAACACCTACGTCGAATCCAGGCACTAAAACAAGCCCCATATTCGAGTCCTCTTCAGCCGCTGAAGACCTAAATAAGAAATGTAATTACAACATCGTCCAACCCACGAGATTGCATCCCAATTACAAGTTGGACATCGGCTTCACTTGATTTGCGAAGCCGGATAAAAACTTCGTGATTAGTTCGGAGTATAAAAGGCGCGAATGATGTACAAAACGTTCATTCGGAAATCCGAGAGCGCGGGAAACTGTTGTCCCTGGTCCGCGGAAACTTTTTTGTCTCTGGTTAGTTGTCTCTAGTAGGATGCGCGGAGTGCTGCTGTTGGTGCTAGCGGCCATGTTAGTTATGGTTATGGCGCAGGCCCAGTTGACTTTCACGCCTAATTGGGGGAAGCGCTCTGTCGGGCGCGACGATGGATGCAAGCCTGGAGACACATTGCTGGCCATCTACAGGCTCATTGAGGTAGGTTTATATCGATTTATTTATTTTTATTTTTAATCGATATACTTTATGATGGAGATACGAGGAAAGCTCTATTTTAAGGCTTTTTGTTATTGTTCAAATTAGCAATGTACCGACAAAGTTTTATTCATTTCTCATACTCTGAAAGTGGGTTACTGTTATCTACGTGTATCGTAGTTAGTTTGGGCAAAGGCAGTAACCCACACAAGCATAAAGGTACTGTTACACATGCTCAAAATTAGCACGTAAAAAGCATGCTCATCAGTATGCTTAAGATGAGTATGCTTTTGAGCTGTATACATTAGCTTGGGATAAGCATACTGCTACCATACTAGCAAGAGCGTCCACACTTGCTAATCTTGCTAATACTACGCCCCCTTCCACCCGCTCTGCAGGTAGCATGCCCAAAAATCGCACGAGCGTCGATTTTTGAGCAAACTCGAAGTGAGCATGCTCATTATTAGCAACGTTACGACACACATACTACTAAGTAGCAATTGCTCAATAGTGGCATGCTTTCGTGCTAGTGGCATGCTATCAGCTAGTGTAACTGTAGCATAAGTACGATTAATTCTTAATAAAAAAAATGGTCCATACACAAACGCTATTAATGTCACTCAACAGTTCCCGCCAAAATGGTTCTTTCGCTGATTCATAAAATATTTGTTCATGTTTTGGCATTTTTTAGTTTCCTCATATTCTAAATGAAAAGCAGAGTGTTTAACTCGGGTGAAACCATCCATTTCAGCCTCGAACTATTGGCACTCAAACTAGTCTGAAACGGGTGGGTTTTAACCCTTGGCTAACAATCTACTAATTCACTTGTCATGCTTGAAAAGTGTGTCGTATTAGACTTGTTAAGTGGGGTTAAAATAGTTAAAATATGAATACTTATATATAATTTACAAGACATTTTAATTTGACCAATCAAAATACTTCACCTATTAAATCCACCAATCAACACTAATTTACCTCTTTAAAAAATGTTTGATATTGGGTATCAACCAACCAGAATACAGCTTTACTAATATCGACCAATCAGGAAACAATTCATTTCTCTACAGATTAAGTTCCTAGTAGTCCATATTGCACAATAATTAAAAAAGTGATTAAATCGTTTGGAACAACGCTTTAAACCGCTCAATGGAGGAGGGCGGTAGTTTTTGTTTGCGCGTGAATGTTGAGCGCGAACCGCGGTGTCTATGTTTTATGTGTCAAAGCAGTTTAGAAAAAGGAACATACCGCCAGGCGCCTAATTATATATTCGCAGTGGAATTTATTATTCATTTTGGGTGGGTGGCCTTCGTTTTGTTTTCTCGCAATCGAAGTGAAAAGTAGAGTATATAACTGTTCTAAAAGCCATATTACCCCTCGAACTATTTTCCCTCATTTCGTTCGGGAAAATAACTGTCTCGTGGTAATATGGCTTATTTTAGACCCTTGTCATACAATCTACTAATTTAAACCGACCACAATGCTCTTAATGTTATTCCTGGTTGTATCCTAAAGAAGCTCGGAGTCGGCATTGGCATCTAAACCCAAAATTTGGCATTGGCATTAGTTTTGCCATCTGACCTTCTCAACCCAAAAGGAAAACTAGACAGTTTTTGTTAAATATAAAATGAATTTAATTAATTCAGTATATCAAATTTAGATTTTTTGAAAACCCAGTGGTACTGTACTAGCCGGGGCTCGGACATTCAAACCCCAGATTAAAAACCGCGTGTCCCACCGCTCAGTTACGAATACTTACCAAAAACTACAATGTTATAGTAAAGATCCTGACTGGTTTTAAACAACGACCACTCCACCAAGAAACCACCAAGAAAAACGAATCACGTCAGTCATAGGCATCAGTTAAGTGATTATTATCACGCGATGTACTCCCATCACAATACACATCACGTGTATTAATGAATAACTAGGCTAAATGTATACAATTTTTAATACCACGATAATATTGATACCCCAGTATTGTGAGTAATAATCACCGTGTAACTGATGCCATACACTATTCTGTTAACGTTTAAATTAATTAGTTACATCTATACATATGTAATTTATTGTCGGACCCTGAATTCTTAGCAATCGTTGGAAATTGACGGTCAAAATATAATGGACAATTATATACGTAGTAACTTCTAATCTCTGACACTGACAATCAGAATTTAAACCTCCCGGACTATACATATAACATCTCGGCTTCCGATTGCATGAATTCCGAGGGTTTAATTTGTTTGACACTTTTTATAGAAAATCAAATGTCATTGATAGGTAATTATTATTATTTATTTATTTATTAAGAAATAATAATACAACACAAACAAGTACATAGACCCACAAAACCGTTTGCACAGTTTGACTGTGGGATCGATCACTCTCCCCCTCTTCTAACAGTAAATTATTTTATGAGTTTAACAAGGCAACTTTATATATTATGATTCTACATCTAGGTACAATAGTTGAGTTCCTGTTACCGCAATGTGAGTGGGAATGAATATACGGAAAACAATGTTTTTCTAAATTCAATCAATAAAAATACGTATAGTCTAAAGCTAAAGGGATAATATTATCAGCTCTTAAGAAGTTAAGTTAAGAAAACACACTACATATACAACTTGTGTACGCCAAATCATGGGCTTAGGTAGCGGCCCCGCGGGCATCCTTCAACTGTACTGTACTGGGATAACGCAAGGATCATGAGGATGAAAGACAAAACATCGTCTGTCTGCCTGTCTTTGGATAACTCACTTGGTGCTTGTGCTTACAAAGCTGTAATTTGGCGTGGTTATAAGTAAATTTGTATCGTCTAATAAAAATATATTTTTGGTGACGAAAATATCCTCTCACAATTTTTCCACCCAGCCCCCAGTGATATTGTATACACCCCCACATTGCATTACTTAATTAATAAGTATGCGGCCTTCAGGACATACGAATTTTCCTCAATCCTGAGGTTAAATGGTCACTTATAGGAAAACTGATCTACCACATTGAATAATGCCGAGCCGTAGCTATTTCCATCCAATTATTGGTATCTTACAATTATTGCTCATCATGCATGCAGAAATTCATTTTAATTATGCATCGGTCGATCGTATTACAATGAATTTAGACGTATGCAGAGGCAGAGCTCATAGTAGCCTACTCTCACCCACCTTTTTCCCCCTTGGAGGAAAAATATCAGCTGCAGTTGGCATTCTTTGAACTACCAGAGGACTCATTGAGGATATTGGGTTCTGGGAGATGGATCAAAGACTAAGTGCGAACAAATATTTTCGTAATCCCCGTAAACGGATGGGAACAACGTTTCCGCAGACGTCTATAAATAATAAGTTATCATTATCCTCCTAGAGTTTTCCCGACTCCTTAGGGCCTGGGGTCTGCTTTGATACCTAATCCCAAGCTTTGACGTAGGACTGTAGTTTTAAGAAAGCGACTGCCATTTGACCTTCCAACCCAGAGGGAAAATTACTAGACCTTGTTAGAATTAGACATGACATTTTGACGAAGGTCGAGCCTTAAATGAGGTTGTATCTGACCTGTGACATAGGGAATTAGAAAAATACTTGATGTCTGCGTTTCTCTCTCGTGGAGCGGATGCCACATTTCCCATGGGTTTGGTTCAGATCGTGTCTAGATGAAGAGTCAGAAGCTGCTGAGTGTGTGGTGGATGGCCGTGTGCAGGGCTAGACGTGCCAATGTCAGCAGAATTTTACATGTCGCAGGGAAATGTTGACATGGAGTTTAACATCCTGCGTGAATTGATGTTTCGAGAGTAACGAAATCAGAGGGTTCCAAGTTAATTAAAAAACTTTTAAAAGGCAAACGTTCCAGTCGACAGCAATAATAATAAAGATCAACAATACGTGTCAACTATTGGTGTCAAACATCTGACCGTTTATCTAGTGTCCTCGGAATTCACTGCCAATGTCGTAAAATCAATGCCATGATTTCGAGATAGGTCGACAGCCGGCTAACACAGCATGAAGTCACCGGGCTTCCCCAACAAACACGCCCATCAAACAGCCATTATCAATCAGGAACCGATTGCCGAATGCAGCGTAATTAATGTCAGAGTACGAGAATATCGATCCCGACAATCGATGGTATGGTTTAAGCAATGTTAAACCCCTTGAGTAATTAATAAAAATACATTGTAATAGTAATTAATACTTCTGCATTTTAGGCCAGTGGAAATCGATAGCAAAATTGCAAAGTATGATGCAGTTCTGGTTTTTTAGTATGTTGTATGGATCCGTTACGCCAGTATAAATTCTTTGCAAAAATGAAAAACTAGCCCTCTGTTGGGTTAATTTCTCAGTGTGATATTAGTAAGCTATCAGCTGTAAGTATCAGTACAGATTTGTACTGCGTGCCTACATTTAATTAAATGAGTGGCTGAGTGCTCCCTGGTAGGCGCAGAAGCGCTGATACGGGGCTCTCTGTTGAGGAAGAAGAAAAACATTTCAAACACACTTTTTTTGCTATTGCGCAATTGTGATACTGACACTATACCGATAAACCTCGCCAGTTCAGGAAGTAGCCTAACTCGCATTCTGGCGGTTTGAAAACTTCCCAGTCCACTTGCCCACTTACTGTCATTCAGTGTAAGGTCTACTTTTCCTTTTGTACCACGTAGTAGTTTCCTTCATTAGTGACTAGGTACACATCCTAGGGATTAGATAGCAAGCGGAGACAAAAATTTTAAGGTTCGGGAGATTGAGCGCAGGATGGATTTAAAGCGAAGAAACTACCATAACCCTTTTCCTCCATACAAGAGGCATAATATAAATTTAGAATGAAGGAAAAATTTAGGCACCGAGCAGGATTCGAATCTGCGACCTCCCGGCACTCGCGGCCAGTCGCTCTAGCCAACTGAGCTATAGGTGCAATCGCTACCCAGTTCCAAATTCATCAACGTTACGTTTCGTTATTTTAAAAAATAGGCATAATATACTCCTCAACGCCACTTCGGTTTAATTGTAATTCAGTCTTAATGTATCTTTTGGATACATGAACTCTTGGGTAACACAGTTTTTGTAACCAAATGGATACAGGGCAGGGAACGTGTTCGACATTCTATAAAACATACTTTTCGTTTTCTTTTCCAGAACGAAGCGGAACGACTACTGGCCTGTCAGAAATAATTCTCGACCACCACTCGGACACACGACGACGCGCGCTGTTGTTACAGCTCTAATAATTTATCATGTACAGAGTAAAACACACTTTAGATGGGTATACATTTATTAAAAATCACTTTTTGAAATTCTTTTCTTTCTTTATGCCGTCCTTTTCAACTTAAAGGGTTATTATCGGCTAAAATAAAAATGCATTAAGAAGTTTATTATCCATTGTATCTGAAGTTAAGTCTTCCGCGCACCAATCTTTCTCGTTTGTTTATAGAGCGTGAGATTCTATCAAAAATCACATTAATTGTGGTTAAGTTAAAATCTTGTCGCCAATCATTACAATAGCTAAAAATATTTAACCTAAAAATAATTTATAGGTTAGAAAATGTGCTGGGGCGCTACCGCGACAGCAAACGAAGTTTTCGCTCTCTGTCGCACTTGCACGTTCGGGCGTAAGTGCGACAGAGAGGGAAAACTTCGTTTGCTGTTCGCGGTAGCGCCCCTGAAATGATAGGTTATGGATAGATACCGCAGATACAAGGATTAATATAGATACCTAATTCTTGATCAAAATAAGTGATGTGAAGTGAGTCGCAAGTCATTTAGACGACTGAGATTGGTCAACTATTTTTGCTGATCGATTATAGTTCGATCATATGACAACAGATACGGGCTGGGTATTTGAAGCGCACTTCATTTTACATCACTTTGACATGTTTAGTTTGAAATCATTTTGTTTTTTCGCATAATTCAGTTGTTAGCCTGTTTCTTTGTATTTTAAGGTACTTAAATGTTTAATATTTAGGATATTTATAATTTATATTTAGTTAATCTGTCTTTAAAATCGTATGTTTCTAAGTATAATCATAATATTATTACGTATATTAATATACTATTTTTTTATAAATATCTTGTGTAATCTTAATAGCAGTTTATGTTTAAAATTTATTATTAGTAGTAAATCTCGGCTGTGTTTTCGTCATTATTGTTGACTCATATCTTTAAGACAACATTGTTATTGGCTTGTCCTTAAAATACAAAGAAAACAGACTTTTCAATTGATTTGTTTCCTGGCATATGTATGTGATAATTGTTTAAAATATTTTCCTATTAAATATCCTACTAAAGTCATGGTATTTCATTCGTAATTTTCGTGAAAATTTATGTTTGTTACATTAAATTTAAATCTGTTTCCATTTTCAAAATCGGTGGCATCGATATGTTGACATGTTATCGAAAACGTTAATTGACTTAAAGGATGAATTCAAATCGGTATCAAAACGTTTGTGTTGCCAGGTCATATCAATCATAACTTTTTAATTAGGCAAGTATACACTTTTAAGGGTGCCATCACAGCCGAAGAATATCTAATACGGGGCATATCTAATTAAATAAGAATACAATCTAGGCTATCAAGTATTTGCTACTTATATCAACTAGTATAATCATGTTACAACCCAAATTGTAAGACTCATGGAAATAAAAAGGGACGGAAATAGAAAGATGAGCAAATAGTACATTTTATTATGTAATTCGATTTATAGTTAATGGAACAGAAGCGGCTTCGTGGAAGCAAACGATGTTGAGACAAAATTGTGTCGACTTCGACATGGAACGAACACAGCTTTAGTGATAGGTACTTAATTTAACAATATCCCCGTGAAGTGTGTTCATATTTTAAACGTGAAGAAGTGTATTGAAAACATTGATACGTAGGAAATATTGTGTAGACTCGTTAACGTAGCCTAAACTATTTACAGTGACACGAAGTATAGATGATTATAAATTAATATCGAAGTACCTTAACGATATTTTACGAGTATTTTAGTAATATAATAAACATCTTAGATAACAGAGTTCTGTACACTGAGCGACACAGGTGTAGAAATTTGTAGGCCCAACTATTTACACCATACCTCTTGTATTTCTCATTAAAACGTAAAATGGCACTTCAAAATAATGATATCGATTTCGGCGATGGTCCTTCCAGCCGGATTTTATTTTTAACGAGAAATACAGGACCCTTATTACTCTATGCTTTATATTATAACGATTAAATTGTTTTATAAATTCCTTTTGTCTTATAGACGAGAGCTTAGCATAGATTATGAATGAAACCTACCCATACTAGGCCTTTACAATATGTTCTCCTACTACTTTCAAGACTTGGATATTTGACTCTATGCTACAGAGATAGAGTTCACATTGTAGTTTGTTTGGCTAACAGTATGATAATATAATGACCCTCAATATACTCCTACATTCATACATTCATGCACTCTTTTATAGGACGATTACCGAACGCCACACAATTTCGAACAGTATTTTAAATGCGATACGGGTTCAAATTCTGTGTGGGTCCAGCGATCCGAGTCATATATCCTACTTACGTCTGTAAGTCTCCGTTCATGGAGTTCTGGTAAAATTATCGAAAACTTTTCTGAAACGAAAATATTTTGTACCTATATCTAGTCTGCACGACACCGCCGCGAGCGCCGCATCCAAGGCAATGATCGCTTTCTTTGCTTTTAATAATCTAATTCTATCTACATATTATAATTATCTTATTTATACATATCGCAAATGTATAAGGTACCTAATACTAACGAGGTTACCCAGATTATAAATGTAAGGTTATGTTTTTTAGGTTATCTTTTCACGCGCCTGACGCCTGCCTTAGTTTAGTAGCTGGTCGTTCTTATTTACATCCAAATATTGATAGAAATTTGCCTTTTTAGACTCAAAAATGAACAGAATGTTTATTCACTCATAACGTAAACAGAGCAATAGACCAGTGAAGATTTTTTAAACCGTAAGTACTTATAGTGTTGGTGTTATTTATCACAACGATCATTTCAGATATTAGTTGTATACACTATGACTTGCCCAGCGTCGATGCGTCTGTCGCCACGCCTGAGGGGCTACCGCGAACCGAAAACGAACGAAGTTCGATTATCTCCCTCTCTCTCGCACTTGCTTATTCGTGCGACAGAGAGAAAGATATTCGAACTTCGTTCGTTTTCGGTCGCGGTAGCCCCTCTGACTTGTTAGAGACCCACAGATATAAAAGATTTTTCACTTCTCATGCTCGAAAAGTGTGTCATATTAGACTTGTCAAGCGGGGCTAAAGTAGTACATTTAACCCCTAGGGAAAATATGAATACATATTTATGATTTACAAAACATTTGAATTTGACCAATAAAAATACTTCACCTATTAAATTCACCAATCACAGAACACTAATTTAACCCTTAAAAAAATATTTGGTATTGGGTATTAACCAACCAGAATACAGCTTTACTAAAATCGACCAATCTGGAAACATAATTATTTTTTCTAAAGAGTCTAAAGATTAAGTTTGTAGTAGTCCCTATTTCACAATAATTAAAAAAAGTGGTTAAATCGTTCGAGCAACACTTTGAAGCGCTCAATGGAAGGTCAGTTTAGCTTTTTTCGCGCGTTAATGTTGCGCGCGAACCGCATTGTCTATGTTTTGTGTGTCAAAGGAGTATAGAAAAAAAAACATGCTGCAAAAGTATATATCTTCGCCGTGGAATTTATTGTTAATTTTGGGTGGGTTAACCTTTGTTTATTTATTTTCTCGCAATCGAAGTGAAAAGTAGAGTGTATAACTCTGGTCTAAAAGCCATATTACCCCTCGAACTATTTTCCCTCACTTCGTTCGGGAAAATAACTATCTCGTGGTAATATGGCTCATTTTAGACCCTTGTCATACAATCTACTATTTCTTACTGATTTCCTCATTTCAAATACAGATACAATCCCGTAGTTTTGAAATAGCTCGCAATAGTTTTAGCCCGATTCATAACATGGGAAAATAAGTAATTGTACCTATAGTGGTCCCTTTTTTCTAATGCCAACGCGATAGTAAGCAAAGAGGGTATTGACAACCGTGTGGTCTGACTAGTTTTTGCTTGAGCCATTAAACACGACCCTGAGTTTCATTCAAAAATTTATAGATAATACATGGATGAGCTCTAATTACTTACCTGGGTTGGGATCTAAGCACCCAATTTTCAGCATCCGTTCCAATAGCTAACGTTGTGCTGGAGCCAAGCTAGAAACTCGGTCACTTTCAATTACACATACACCGTTACAGTAGCAAGAGCAACAGATCTATCTAAATGCTTCTGCAGCAAGAGTGTTCAGGGATAGACGCCACGTGTGGCAATGTTCACTTTTTTCTAGCAAGTCAAGACTACAGCTACTGTTTATGAGTCTACAAGTCTGCGCTAGCTAATGCGCGTTGGATAATCACCCTCCTAAGGGTTAACGTTATGCTGGAGCAAGGGCTAGAATCCCACTTACTTTGTCAATCGGTACAGTGACCAGGGCAGTAGCAAGGGCAGAGGGTCATCGTTAAAGTCCGCTGCTGGAAGAGCGCTACGCACAGACCACATACGCTCTCGTCTAGCAAGTCATAGACTACATCAGCTACTATTTATGAGTCTAAAAGCCCGCGCTAGGACCTGCGCGCTCGTTCATCTCGCTCCATTCTAACTGTAAGCGTAATACTGGAGCCGGGGCTAGAGCCTCGCTTGCTGCGCCAGTCAGTATAGGTACCAGGGCGGTAGCAAGGGCAGAAGGTCTCTACCAGCGGTCGCTGGCGGAGGAAGAGCGCGTAGGCGAGCGCGAAGAGCGCGTAGGGCGCGAGCACGGCGGCGGCGAGGGGCCCGTGCTGCGGCGCCGCGGCGGCGTCGCGCGCGAATCAGTTCTCCTCGTCGTCGTCGCGGAATAAGTAGGTTGACCTGGAAATTTATCACATTGTTTCTACGATATGTATGTATGCTAGCGGAGTGTGTGATTCTATATAATTATCGAACATGCTCACAACATTTCACGAGAATCGGTTGAGAAATGCGAGCTGTAGAGGAGAACAACCGGAAATCTGAACATGCGATAGCATTTCTGTCGAAGCTGAAACGGAGACCTGCGTTTCACTTCGTCAATTAAGGTTCAGAAGAAGGAGACTACTTTCTTGGCTGACTTCAGAAACGTACGACTTTGAACGGTATTTCTAGCCGAATGCTGCCTTGAAGCCAATGAAGGATTTATCGAATTCGAAATTATAGAACACAATAGAGTCAATATCGTTCTTACAAATCCTTTGTTTGCCGCTCGAATGTAAACTTATCTTCACTCTAGTTTCGAATGACTCTTGTTCTCATGTAATCCTTGAGCTACAGCTGTTTTTGTTGAAAATATTGCTGATTCAACGCCAATAGCACTTTACAATACGACAGATCCGCCGGCAGTCAATTTGTTATAGGCGACATCTGTAACAATAGTTAACTCACCCAGAGCCGTATATTAGTATATATGTGGGTGGGTACTTTGGTGGGGGTATTCCGCGGCCTACCGCAGCAAAAAACTTAACGCTAGTATCGAAGTTGATAGACATAGACATAATTTATTGGTAATAACACATTACAAGTCGAAAAGTAATAATAATCTGTCAGCAAATCGTTAATATGAAATAGAATTAACATCGTTTACACTTGAATTGCATATTATTAGCATAATAAATGTCTTATTCGCCGTCCCTTGCCAGCTTTAGTAAACATATACCCACCAGTAGGCCAGGTTGAAGAGGGCGAAGACCAGCGGGAAGGTGATCCTCGAGATGACGTCTATCCGCTTGGAGCGGGTGGGGAACTTGGACATCCACAGGCGGCAGCAGTTCTTGCGCGCTGGGTTCATGTGGACCTCGCACTGCCGCATCTTCGGTTCGCCGCCGCGCAGCGGTTTCTGCAGTTGCAGACCAGTCAGGGAGGACGGACGGGGTGCATTTGTTACCATTATGTTGGGAGCTACTGGCTCACAGCCGGTAATAGGGTACTTTCCAGAACAGATATGTACATTCTTTTACAAAATTTGTGACTAAAGTCATCAATTCAAATTGTTTTATCATTGAAGATATCATATTTCTTTTAAATTTTACTAGACTGATGAAGAATCGATGCTTACATAGCACAGTTCTTTACCAAATGTGATAATCCATATTGAAAGGAACCTTATGGCGGCCAGCACTTACGCCTTTATTGCCGCTGTTCCAATACAATAGTGAATAGGTGTAACGTAAGCGCCTGCCGCCATAAGGTCCCTTTCGATGTGGATTATCACAAATACAGTTGCAATGTCGATCGATAATATCAAAGTAGCAGAAGAGAACTGATTAGAGGAGGAATTTGTAAGTACCCTATTACTCAGTTGGTGATCATAATGAGATTGTATCTTTGGTGTGCTGGGTATTTGAGAAAGTACTACCGAATTTAGACAAAATGAAAATAGCATATTTTATATTGCTCCATAATTTACACAAAAGTTTCTGTCATTAGCGATTACAGTAGCATATAGCTTACTGTATAGGAACTACTTCATAACCGGTGCCTTTACCATGAGTTTGCATGAGCGTACTCGATAGCGACTGCGTAAACGATTTAGTATGCCGATTCTTAGTTCTGTTGCGTAACCGTAAGAGGCGCTGTACTTTTGCCCATACAAATTTTTAAGCAGGGAACTCCTCAAAAATTAAAGGGAAACATATGCCGATTTTTATATTTTCGGTTACAAATCGAGCATTTGCATTCAGAACGTAGCATTTGGTGAACGGGAACTGATGAAGAAGACCATGGATGGTCATCCAAATCTCCTAGTATTTCACGATTAGCACTAAGATATTTCGATCAAGATACTGAAGCGACTATGACGGAGCCAATTTAAACGTAATAAAACAGTGTGTGTAGCTTAGCGTGTTTGAGCTTATTGGAATCGTCATGAGATGCACTCTGCTAATGAATCACTAAACAGTGTGAAATTAATATTTTTTTTTAATAAAAAATAAAAACCGACTCAAAAAAACACTGAAAAGTAGAAAATAATAGCCTAATAATAAACTTCTAATATCTCAATATGAGAGTAATACGGTTCTTATTGAACAATGTAGTTGTATTGTAAATTATACAGTTGGTGCCGTTTCATCAACGTTAGCAATTTCTTTGTACGGCACCGACTTCCCAAATTACAATATGATTTTGTTCAATAAGAAGCGTATTAGTCTCATATTGAGATATAAGAAGTTCGGCAATCATTTTTTAATTTTCAGTGTTTTTTTCTTGAGTCGGCTTTTATTTCTTTTGTAAATTCTTCTTTTTTCGTGTACCATTTTATTTAATTATTTACGACAAATACGAGTAAAAGTTTTTTTCTTTCTTCCGACATATGAAATTAACTCATATTTTGTGTACTTATAAGAGCCAGAATGATCTTAGTCCATCATATTTTGCATACAATTACTTAACCTCCAAACTGCTTAAAGCGTATATCTAAAATATTACTAAGATCTTGAACTTGAGTCATTCTAACCCTTAAACCAAGCACAAGTTATATTTTCTCACTTGTTACTCAATGCCCTTTGGATTACTGGGTGTCAAGTGTGAAACGAAAATACAACTTATACTACCTATACAGCAAAATAGTGTCAGATCAGCCTCACAAGTGTTGCTTTAGTGTCATGTTTAAACTGTCTTACAAAATTTTCCAAAAAGCAACAAAGTCCCAAATGTCCCAATTTGTCCAGCTACTTATGAGGCTGACTGTCCAAATCAAATGCGATCTCACCATCGCGAAGGTGGCGTTGCTGTCAGTGTCCAGCAGGTCGGAGGCCGCGTCCAGGTTGGCGGTAGCCGCCTCCATCTCCCTTCGTGTCTTCTTCAAGTTCTCCCTGCACAGTTAGTCGAGGTCGTAACCTACTTGGACTACGCTCTGCTTAAGGCAGCTAAGACTCAATTGGCAGATCGAAACATGCACTTCTAAAATTACGATCACAGACAGATTCAAAAGTCGCTCATGTTCCCAAAAGTTAAGGATAGCATGTTTCTCAACATGGGTGATGGTGCCCGGAGAAGTGACTGTTGAGAAAACAGTGTTACATTCTTAGCATTATATTAGGCACAAGAGGGACTAAATAGTAAATTTGTGCATGATCCACTAAGCTAAAATTCTGAATGATCATATTCAAAGTTTTTTAAATCTACCAATTCTCAGTGGCATCGATTTCTGTCTATCTTGTGAGAGAGCGGAATCTTTAGGGTGAATTTCTACTAGAGATGTGAGACGTTTTGTTTTCATATATTTGTCACCTCTCAAAGCTTCACAGTTAGGTACCTATGAAAAATATGGAAAAGTCTTCTGAAATTTCTGGCGGAAGTTCACCATAGACGTTGATGGCACTGAGAATTCGTCAAATGATAATGAGCTACGTCCAATCTTTTATACTTTCTAACAATATGGTCGTGGGCAATATATCAAAGCAGATATAGCACTTTTCATCGAACAATACTGGTTGTATTAATTATAAGAATATCCGTTGGCTTGTAGATGGATGGACTATGGTGGCCCATTTCCGTTATTCGTTAATCGAACAGATTTAAATTCCGTTAATTAGCACTGAAGGACGGGCTCAAGTTGTTTATCATTAAATTAATAGAAATATAATTATATTACAAAATTTCTTTCAACGATACCTACTCTTTTAATTTTAATAAGGATATTTTTGGTATAAAAGCGGCTGTCGACGAAACGTTTTTGTGACTATTAATTAAATTAGGTATTAAATTAGGAGTCACTAGGCCTCGGTAATGCCATTTCGGCTTGGATAATGATTAAGCGTGAAAAAAACTGCAAACTTACTAGTAATTGCTATCGTATAGCGATCCAGAACTATAAGGTAATTATGGTGTCAAGTTTGACAAGTGAAACAGTTTATTTCGGCCGAATACATTTTGTCTGAGACTACAATCTTTTGAGAATGACATATAGACCAATCAAATTAAACCGATAAAAAGCGTTTTGTGGAATTCATTTTTTATCAAATTGGAAATCGTTTTAATGCCTTCATTTGGTCCTAAATGCGTGTAATCCGAGTTTGCATAATCTCATGACTTGTGCAACAAAATTTTCGCTTATAGCTCGAAAACGATACCGGCACGGTACGTCTGACGGAAAATGTCATTCCATTGAATATTAAAGAGGGTTAAATTATGCGTTGAATGAGCATCTAAAATTTTTAATTCGGTTCAGTGGTACAGCTGAAATCAAAAATTAGAAACCGGGAATATTTTTTATTTAATAGCAAACTTATATTTTATTACGAAAAACGCCTTGGTGCGTTACCTAGCAATAGAAGTCTAGGTACGTTTTGTTATTCTGTGAAGCAGGTTCTACAAGCAAAAAATGGAAAAAAGGGCAAAAATTTATGCACACTTCTTGGGCTCGTTCAAACTCGGGCGACATGCATTAAGGCCCAAATGAAGGTATTAAAACAATTACCAGCTTGCTGGAAATTAATTCTTCGAAATAATGTAATTTTATTGGCCTAATACTGAGACTGGCATCTAATTTAAATTATTTTATGGAAGTATTGAAAACAGAATAAAGCTCTAGTGATCCACTTGCCGTGCGTTTATAATCAACGGCAATAAGCAGTACGCTTTCACAATAGCTAAGATAAGTAATTAGACGAGATTAATGAAGAATGTTTTACAAAAATAATGAGCGGCTTAACTATAAACATAATGTATGCTACAATAGCCATGTGATGGGAAACTAAGGTAGGCACGCCTTGCCAATGGACGTCTATTCTATCTCTATATTTATAAATGTCTTTATTGTCATGCATTGATCATCAGCATAAAATCTTGATCTAAATTTAATTTTCAATGCAAGAACTGCTTGATAAAGGGATCGCTGAACATATTCACTACAATTTGGGATATTTTAGAGCATAATATGAACCAACATGAAGTCCAATGTCCTTCACCCAAGCTCATCCCTTTGTCATGCCCGCTTTTCCTCATAGATTCCGGATGGTATCAATTTATCATGACTCCTGTCTAGACTAATGATAGGTATGTCTTTGCCAATTTTATCCGGACAGACCATCTATTGAGGTTTCTGACGGTGTATTTAATCTAAATACCCTCTAAAGTTTAACACTCAAACTAACCCGTCGTCTACCGGTCTCGGGAATCCCCGAGCTCATTACAAAAAAATACTATTATTTATTTTTTTGCCGGGAGACCACGGCTTAAAAGAGATATAATAATTTAGGCATTAGTTCAGACGTTATGATCTTCGAGCAGAGTAGACTAAGGAGGCGTTGATGCTATCTAACTCAAGCAGGATTGCTAACACCACTGTTTGGTGCAACATCATGTCATATGTACAAGCGATACCTGTGCTTGTTGGAGCGAGACGCATAGTTGACCAGAGCGAACTCCAGTAAGGCTCCGAAGACGAATGTGAGACAGACGCCGGTCCAGACGTCGATGGCCTTGGTGTAGGAGACGGGCGGCAGGGAGGCGTTGATGCCTGACGTCTGGGTGGCCATCGTCAGGAGCGTTGTCACTCCTGTTTGTACAATATATTTTCATTTTACATCCAAACCATACCTGTGCATATCGGAGCGGGACGCATAGTTCACTAGAGCGAATTCTAGCAACGCTCCGAAGACGAAGGTGAGACAGACGCCGGTCCAGACGTCGATGGCCTTGGTGTAGGAGACGGGAGGCAGGGAGGCGTTGATGCCTGACGACTGGGTCGCCATCGTCAGGAGCGTTGTTACTCCTTATAGGTTAAATATTGATATAATTTAATATGCAACTCAAATTTGCAGACGCGAATTCAAGCGGCTCAGAGTAGGACAGGGATTTGTAGCGGGGATAAATCATAAGAGTCAGTAAATGAATACAATTTTAAAATAAAACGATAGAATTTTGCTTAAAAATCAGGGCCAGGAAGTATTGGTACTTGCGGTACAACATTGGATCGTTGCAGTGGGTTGAAAAAGTTAGGTTGACATCGAATGGTTAGCGCCGAGTGCAAGACCTAGATGAATCAGTGTTGACTTACCTAGCGACACCCTGGCAGGGACTGCGCCCTGGTCCAACCAGAAAGACACCCAGGACACGATGACCAGCATACAGCACGGGATATAGATCTGGATCAGGTAGTAACTGAACTCGCGCTTGAACAGCAGGTCTACCTTCAGGCAACTGTATTCACCTGGAATTGTGGACCAAGACTTTGATGAAGCAGACAGTTAATACTGGTTCACGGGAGGATTAAAGAATAAGAGACGTACCCCAGACAATCTGTAAAACTACAATGTCTAATTCTGATTATGAAAGTTCTATATAAAGCTTTCTAAATACAGTATTTAATCTAAGAATCCAAGACCTAAACAAAAATCCAAACCTTTAGGAAATCCTGAAAAGTTTCTGCACTAAATAGGTATAGAAAAAACGGTTATTCGGATTTCAATGACATTAGAGTTCACATCGATCAACATATATCATCATATACACAGATGACCTACCGGTATTCGTCTTGCTGTTACAGTAATCAGTGAGGAACTTCTCAAGTGTGAAGCGAGGAAGATGCAGGTTCTTCACCACCTGCACAGGGTCACCTTCCTTCCAGAGGAATACTAGATCATCTGTCGTCCAGCCGTCTGCAAGATGAAAACAATTTACAAAAAATCAATACAAGTTGTCGATTCTAAAACCTGAGCCATAGTCACCACATCTAAACAGTTCAACTTCTAGATATGGAGAGAAATAGTACAAATACAAATACAAAAAGGTTTATTTCTCAAAATTTTACAATGTTCAATCTATAGTAAGTATGGGTATTAAAATAAGACGTTGAAAAATCGGTGTGAGCACAGCGCTAAGTTGGTTTTAAGCCCACCCATAGTCAGTGAGTTGGTTTCACATTAAATAAGGGTTATAAAATTAAATTAATTACAATAACAATATAATTAATTTAAAGTAGGTTGTATGCTATAACATAAGTAAGTTGAAATTTATGAAATCACGTAACAGTTTTCAGTTTAAAATTATATTTATATCTACTCTTTGTGGGGCATCGTATATTTTGTAATTCAGTTTGTATAGATAAGTAGAACTTTTTTAATTTAAATTTAAAATGCAAATAAGTTTTAGAAAGTTTTATAGGCGGTGGAAGGTCGTTCCAGCACTTGGTGGCTGCGAAACGAAATAGTAAATTAAGAGTGAGACATTCAGATTGTATACTATATTAGTTTTCTTAGTTAACCTTAACTCTAATTATAACTCATTAATAACAAAATTAAAGGATATGTCTTAATGAGCATGCGGGATTGTTAACTGAGACACGTCAGAAATAATTAAGAAAATGTCAGTGCTTGGTGCTGAGCCTATACTAGACGTTGACATTGCTATTAGGAGCTAAGGTGCCAGAAATTGCGACATTTACCTTACTCATAAACGTTTAGATGTACACGTTAGAAATATGTCACAAATGAGATTGTTTACAGTTCGATGCTACCGTATAATTTACGACTGCATAATTATTATGGTCTGTGTATAATGTGACAAAACAATAATGATACTTGGGCAACAAAATAAAATTTTCGCACTACATAGTTCAGTACATACTATATATAAATATTCCGAGTCTGTTGCGGAAGTAGCAATTCAAGCGTACTATGATGCGATTTGCTGTATCCTGTTTCTGATCCGTAAAGGATCAAGCAAATTTGTCTCCATTGACATGGCAATTAAGTGACGTTTGACACATTTGACGTAGATATTATAGTTGCCATTTAAAAAGTTTTAAATCAATCTCAGTCTCAGTTTTCATTAGCCAGACTAAACCTTTTATTTTAAAATACGGCCGGTCATCGTCATCATCCTAGCGTTATCCCGATACAGTTGCATCCTAAAGGATGCCCGGGGTCCGCTACCTAATCCCAAGAGTTGGCCTATGCACTAGTTTTTACAGAAGCGACTGCCATCTGACCTTCCAACCCGAGGGAAAACCAGACCCTATTGGAATTAGGCTTGTCAAGTGAGTGGGCAACTTGACTGTTAGAAGTTCTCGAGCCGCCCGAAGCCTAACGTGCCTTCCAAAACACGGGAGCACTCAGTTAATAACCACTTAAAGCGGCCACCCATCCAATAACTGACCTGGGCCGACGTTGCTTAACCTCGCATACCGCACGCGGTACGCGGGCGCCGCTGGGCCACGAGCGCTCCTCTCTCTATTTTAAAATACGGCCGGTAAAGTTGTCAAATTATATCGCAATAAATCAGCTTGTGCGCGAATGTGTAAACACTGCATCATTTGCGACAGTGATGTATAGCCAGGGCATTTAGGTTATGAATGGAATCATATTTATTTGTAATAATTATCACTTCACATATTTTACTTAATAAATGGACTGGAGTATACTTTCCATGTTTTTGTAGCTACACTTAATTTTTACTATGGATAAATTGAAATTTTAGTAATTTTTGAAGAATCTGATAACGATGAAATTTCAGGCAACGTCAAATCGATACCAAAATAAACTCAGAGAAGAGAAGATCAATAATTTGGAGATATAAGGAATATCCCAGAAGGAGAGAGAGAGAGAGGTAGGGCACAGCAAAATGTCATCTTGCTCGAATTTGGAGCAACCCAACTGGGGAAGTACCTCCGCCTTGCAGAAGACCACAGCCATAATAACATTATTTACTATACAAGTATGTAGTGTTGTGTTCCTGGAGGTGAGTAAGGTTGCCAGAGTTCCCGAGGATGCATTGTGTTGAGAGCGAGGGACCTAAATGTGTTCCTTCTGATGTCAACACAGTGCATCCTCAAATCTTATAAAGCGTCGGCAACGCGCACGTGACTCCTTTGGAGTTGCGGGCGTCTATAGGCTGCGGTGGCCGCTTACCATCAGGTGGACCGTACGTTTGTTTGCCACTGGCGTTGTATAAATAAAAGGTGGCGATAACGCTCCAGAGAGCCTTGAAGTAAAATGCGAGGAGGGCTCTAGACCGTTCAACCTACGATGTAGTCCGCCGAATGACACCGCTCAGGTGGCTACCGCTGTTGAGTTTAATTGTCATCATCATCATCATCATTTCAGCCGAAAGACGTCCACTACTGAACATAGGCCTCCCCCAAGGCTCGCCATTTAGACCGGTCCTGTGCCGTTCGTTTCCACCGGATTCCCGCGACCTTCACCAAGTCATCACTCCACCTTGTCGGAGGCCTACCGACAGCTCGTCTTCCGGTGCGTGGACGCCACTCAAGCAGTTTCTGGCCCCATCGACCGTCAGTCCTGCGAGCAATGTGCGCTGCCCACTGCCACTTAAGTCTCGCAATTTTGAGTTTAATTGTAGAAATGAATAAATGGTAGGTACTCACAACTGGCCATCCTCAGCGAGCACGTCTGCTTGTCCAACGGGTACAGTTTCAGGTTCATGGGGCAGGACAGGGTCAGCGAGATTCGGATGCTGTACAGCACGTTCCCGTTGGGGAAGATGCGGATGTAAACGTTCGGCATGATGATGTTGTGGAAGTGGCCCTCCTTCTCGTTGGAGAAGAACAGGTCCGGCATCCACACGCGGTTGGCTTCGGTCAGGGTTAGGTATTTTAGACGGCCTGTAATGGGTTGGAATAGTTGAGTTGAACTTATTGTGGCTCAAATGGGTCATATGTGATAATCCACATCGAAAGGGACCTTATGGCGGCAGGCGCTTACGTTGCACCTATTCACTATTGTATTGGAACAGCGGCAATAAAGGCGTAAGTGCCGGCCGCCATAAGGTCCCTTTCAATATGGATTATCACATATACTTAGTTGAAAGAACAAAAGTCGTCCCTCCTGTGCTCAATAGTTAGCGGCTTATGTGCATGTTAGCTATGTCTTTATTACAGGGATTTATAGAAACGGAGACACTGTTTATGCGGGTTACTGGTCTAATCCAAAATTAAGGTTTGTAGCCCTTAACTTTTGGTATGTCCACAGAGAAGACGCGAACCTAAATCCGCGTATGACCCTTATGTCATATCGTAGGCTGAATTATTGGTAAGAATAGAAATAATTCAACAGTTAAAGACATTCTACTTAACTTCTGAACTTCTTACTAGTACTTCATACTAGTAGCTTATATCAAATACGAGTATCTACTAAAAATACGAAGTACAAGGTAATACAATAGAATAGAATAGAAAGATATTTATTCGGATAACACAACAAATATCTAATTAAATAATACCTTAAAACTAACAAGCAGAGATGTGCTACCGAAAAGGTCTCCACTCAGCAATGCAGTTGACACAGCAGTGACAACGGCTTTTCTTTCTGTGGATCCAGCGAGGTGTGCGGGACAATATAGGTACTGCATATACTGCTTGACTCGTATTAGGGGATATAAATATTTTTTTTGTATTTTACTTTTTATATAATTATTATAAAATCTAACCTAAGACCTAAAATAAATAAAGATAATAATACATAATATAATGTAATTTACCTCCTAGGTTGTTGAATTTCAACCTCTCGTCTAACCATTGCTCTCTGAACGTCAGCTGTACGGAGTATTCCTAAAACATTAGACACAGATAAAGCAGTAGTTCATTCTAAAACAAACTACGATATAACCTCAAGTCACCTTAAAATGCACCTTGAGGATACCTCGTTTCGACTATGTCTAATTTGTCCTACATCTTTAAATCATTCTTGTTTACTAAACGCTATTATCTGTCAGCTTTATTGTGCAAATGTCTAGAAGCTTTTATCATTTTAGTCTGTTTTAATTTTTATTTATGCAAAAAGCTATTACATACTAAATGTATGTCTACTTTTGTACACTTTTCGCAAAGCTTCCACTGGCGATGTTATTTGTGCCAATAATGTGCCTAATAAAACGTGTTGCCAATGGACAAACTAAGTCATCTATGATAAATTAATATGTGCAAGCATTGCGCGCATTTCTCAATAAATTTTAAGATATTTTAACTATATTTACATTTAATATAACACTTTATAAAAGTGATTAGAGCAACGAGCGCAATAATCGGTGTAAAATTTAGTGCAAGGCGCGTATTGACACAAATGTTACATAAACACATAATTCCAGACATCTAGAATGGGAGGAGGGATGCCGGAGGTTCTCTCAACAATTTAGTCTGACGCCAAGGACAGGTCCCTCACGTCAGGAGCAAGTCAAATGAATTAGTTTTACAACAAAACTAAGCTTGGAAAAATCAACGGCTACAGCATGCATAGCATCAGCTCGAATCGCTTTTCCATATCCATAACTCAATTTGGCTATGGAATAGTTGGTCAAGCCGCGTAGACAAATGGAGGTAATGATTATGCTTTCATAGGAAGGAGGAGGCATTACGGATATCATAGACATTGATGGATTTGGGATCACGAACGTGCTGGCTCGCTGCCAGCGGCGAGTTGTAACGCAAGTCGCCTTTTCCTTCGCTGTCTAATCTAAGGCTGGTTTGAGTGCATTATTCTATGAATACACACATGCTCATACCGTGCTTTACGATGTTCTAGTGGTAACGACCACTGGGCTAGTTGGATGCCACGGCAAACTTCCTAGGGTTAATGCAGGCTTCGAATGCTCCTTCATTCTGATTTTGCAGCAGAAATTAGTTTCCCATCGCTTGGTAGACAAAGGCTTTTATATTTAATATTATTAAAACCTGACAAAACCGAATCAAGGATCACGAGAGAATCGAAACGGGTTAATATAAAATAATTACTGGTAACTGCCGCATAATGCCACGTTTACATTGGTTATGCTACATCGTTGACGGATGCGAACAGCAAATGTGTCCATGTAAACATAGCATAGATTAATATGGTTTCAAATCTAAGCCAACTGTTAATTGACGTGGAAAGGCAGGTGTGTGTTGCCATTAGCAGAGCTGTTGCCATTTATAAACAGTAAATGTGTTATGTGTACATTGTGTTATGTTTACGTTAGTGCCACTCCGGATCAATTAAAGCCGCCGTGCTTGCGCTTAAAACTCGAACACTCGGTTTAATCGCATCCCTTTCCTACATACATTAGACATATAGAGTGTATGAAAAAGACGGATTACGCCGTGTGTTGAGGTACAGGTGTTACCTTATAGCACACTAAAGTTACTAAGTTATCGCTGACTAAGCATCTATTCCCCTGTAAAAATTTGTAGAGGTGATTATTCCAGCGACTGGCGTCAGTACTAGTACGGATTATGGCGCAGAATAAACACTTTCAAGCATGGATGTCGACAGTAATGGACTGGCACGAGAAACTGTTTAGTGCGACCACTGGCGCAAGTCACTGCACATGCCTATATAAATCAGTTTGTAAGGAACAAATGCTTATGTAGTGTGCTAGTCGGTGCTAGTGTGACGAAGCGAAGCGCACCTACTCACCGTTTAGAGCACTCGTCGATGGAATGCTTGTCAATCGTGTTACCTGCATGCAGGTTATCTGCCAGCTTAACTAGAGCTACGATAGGTCTAGCGGTCGTTGGGGGGCGGGTCACATAGCGTCGGACGGTCGACACAAGCTGCCGAGTGCGGGCGCGGCGTACATCCCGATTTTTACACAACACAAATTCACATGAACAAGACAATAGTTACAACGGCACGTACATTATTATACGACCAAAATAGTTTTTATATCCTTTTCAAATGCATGATAACAGAAAGGTGTTAAATAAAGCATGATGCGAAATTAATACAAGGGAAATGAATATGAGATGAAAGGTGCGGGCCGCGTCTGTCCCTTCAAAGCAGTGTATTGATTTGGGCGTTCCGGTGGCGAGTAACTCGCCTGCAAGCGAGTGCTGCGAGTTAACGGTACGAGTAGCCGTAGCGGCGAGTGCGCTGGAGTGCCTTCCGACTGGGTGAACGTGAACTACATACTTGGTTACTGTTTCAGCCCTCGGTGCGGTCCAGATTGGTCCTGCCAACCGGTAAGTGCGAACCTTAACTTTAACTTACTTTATCTCGTTATTAAATAGATAATTATATTTAAAGTGCTCACTACCTGTGCCAATTGTCCATCAGATCGTGTTTTTACAATTTGGAATTCGTGTCTTTCCCTAAGTGACTTGAAAAAAAATAAACCCAATGAAACAAAACTTAATAAAATTAAAATACTTAGTTAAAACGGAGTTTGTTTTGAACGGCTGTTGTGAGTTCGGAAAAAAATACGATGAGAAGATAAATTAGGTACAACTAAAGAGTGAACGGCATCGCACCGTGATATCAAAATAAAATGTCGGTTATTTGATCATTCACAAGGAAGGGCCTGTAGGTGAGTCGGTAGAGAATGGGCCACTAAACGTTCGCTTACAACTCTCAACAGCTGTAAGTGACAATGACAAAGTGGTTCCTTGCTAACACGGACCACGTAACCTTGCTTCAGGCAGGAATCTTGTCAATTTATACGTATAGGTCAGTGAATGTCAATAGGTTAATTCAGAAAGGAAAATGTTAGCAGATTAATTCAGCGCTTATATTCAAACGGACAGTAGTTTCAAATCAAAAGAGAAAGTGCAAAACTCAAAACATCCATTAAAATAAAAATAAAAATAAATGAAATGAAATAATTCATAAAATACAATCACATATCCAAACACGGTAGCTTGATAATGTTCAGCAAAGTGCAATTCCCAAATATGCAACGGAACATTTTTATTATAAACAAAGTTTACATTACGGTCACCATCGTCCCTATCTACAATACCATCATTATACACCTGGTACGTAAAGATCGTGATTTCAAACGTTTCTTTCTACAAAGCTTCAGCCACAGATGACGTATATGTCGACTTTGTTCCATAATAAAAGTGTCTGTAAATCGTTTGGTTATGTGCAGTCACTCACCATTTTATAATCATCTATTTTGCTGATGGATCGAAGATACAGGTTGACTCGCACTAACGTGGGAGCATCGCCTTTAGTGAGAAAAAATATCAAATCTTAGACTTTATAAGGATCGTGTTAGCCTTAGCCCTAGCCGGATTCGACCTAGCCGCCTACGCTGCCCGTCAAGTTGCGAGAGTTCTTTTAATACGAGGGGTGATGAAATGACAGATGCTAAAAAATGTAGGGTGCAATCTTATCAGGTGGTTTCCGATTGCGAAATATTGCTCGGATATTAGGAAAACGTAAAATAATGTTTTAAAGAATTTGACATGTCCATTGACTTTAAAACCAGCTGCTACATTACACCTCCATAAAATGGACCCAACGTATTCTTCTAGCTACGAACATATTCAGTCCATTTCATCAAGCTAAATGCCCCTTGAGATGAAACCATAAGGACAACCAGCCAATCTAAAATAAACAAAATAATCTATGTTCTAGAAGACATAATCCCTTCCAATGCTCTCAAAGATGAAAAGCGGACCGAGCGTTCGATTGGGACCACGGAGCCGGTCAAGGAAACAGTTAACGCGTGTCAAAAAACGATTTTGGTCGTTAACACCAAACGGGAATCTTTAGAAGAATAAAAATTATAAAATATAATATGAACATTACACATTAACGCGGGTAAGCCTCTCCGCAGGAGAGAGTTGCCCATTCATTTGACTTGGAACCTCGCGACCCGGTCCACGTGTTACTTAGACTAGTTTACGAGTGCGGTCTTCTCGGGTGACTTACCATGGTGACGTCATCGATCTTTGATATACTTCTGACAAATATATTCACGCTCACAACCGCAGGCCCATCTAAGTACCAAGCAAAATATACGGTTGATAAAATAATTATCAAACTAATGGAGCTAGCCCCTAAACGTAACGATAATGAGTTTGTTTGTGCCCTGCGTGATATCGCTCTGAAAACAACATGTTAACCGACTCACCTGCGACCCGTCGGGTCCAACGGAACTGATGGAAAATAAACATCGAAACGGAACACAATCTGTGAATTGAAACAAAATGGGACGTGGACGGATGGACACCGGGAATAAAGAAGCGATCGACGGACTTTGCTTGTTTATAGGAATTTGTGTTAGTGTATAAATAGAGCAGAAATTTAATCATAAAATTGAAAAGGAAACTTCATCTAGCTGAGCGAGGTCGGAGGCATATTTACACAAGTTTAGCAGTGCGCGGCGGGGCTCTTGAATTGAAAAATGTTGGGCTGTCTCTAGCAGATTTACAACATTACAAAAAGCTTTCAAGGAATTAAAAGGCCGTACACACTAACCGAATCAATCGCGCTATTATCTTTCTAATTCTGATGATACAAATCCACAAGCTTTATCAGATAAAACATCAGACAATGACGCAGCGATACATTAAAATTACGATTTAACTAGCCCATTTCGGTCCCGGCTCCATTTTAGTAAATACGCTTCAAATATTGGTTCCATATCAAATATATCCAAACATGTTCCGTTTCAAGAAAACTGTTCCACGGAATCCGGATATGAACTAGACTGACATGAAACGGAAATTACTGTTCCCGTGCCGTGCGATACGAATTACACAGCTGAGGGAGGATTAACCTGTAATTTACCGAGACTTAACTTAACCTCTGCATGTTAATATCAACCCCATGATATGACAGATACGTAAATATGAATAGATCTCGATAAAAGTAGCCTGAATCGCGTGTTTACAATCTCATATCGATTTTTTAATAGCACTGCATTTTTTAGCGTCCGTCGAAGCAGATAGTGTTTGGTCATGGACATTTAATTGAGTAATTATTTTCAAATGTTTGCATGATAATAAAAAAAGTATTTCGTAATAATAGACTATGAGAAAATTAACATTATGATCTTTGAACCGAAGAACATTAGACTAGGTATCTAGTAAGATTCGACGATGCATACTCAGTGATTATTTACGAGTATATAATTTAAAGTTTGAGAGAAAAATATTTAAACGAATTAGGTTGCGTATTATGGTCGCGTGATAAACGACAAGATAAAACATCTATCACTTTCTATCGAGTGTTATCAGAAAGTAATAGACTGTTTATCTTGTTGTTTATCATGCTATCGCGCGACCACAATACGAGACTCGTTTGTAAATATTTAATTTTACGTTCATTAGGTTTCAGCCTTTTCAACACTGTGTGTTGTTTGGTGGGGGGCAGGGTAAGCTTTCCATCAAAAATAGGCTGATATGGTCCCAAACCGGAACGTAGAACCAAAATACATATACGTAAGTATGTTAAAAACGTTACAAAAAAATAATAAGTATTTAGTTATAAATAGGCAAAACTATCATTATTGCCATTTGAAAAATGTGCTCGCCTCATCAAAACTCATAGTTTTTCATACTGAATCGATTCAGAAGTACTGAAAAGGACTCTAACCTCGTAACGTAAAATTAATCAACACGACCAAAAACCGTTTAAACACTTTTATTTACCGAGTCGTCGAGATATCAAAATACAAATTTGCTCTTTGGTGTTCTAAGCTCGCCCGCACTCGAGCGGTCCGTAGCAACGTAAAATATATAAAATACCTATTTATATCTAATTACAAGTAACAAGAGTTCTCACAGACTAAAGTTTACGCAACGCAACACTATTCATGTGAAAACTAATGTTAGTATCTGAAAAAAAATCACGCAACGGACGCTCAAGATGAACTGTAATATCTAAGTGAGTCCATCTTGAAAGTCCCTGTAACCTTGCACACAGAAAGTTTAAAAACACAGAAAATCGTAACCCATATAACTACTGAAAGGCAGTTGTTTTTGACGCCACAGCGGCAATGACAACTGGTTACACGTCGCGAGAAATGCTCGAGTGGTTCAACCGGCGACCTAACCATCCGCTTAATATTGACGAAAAATAACAATATCTTTCTTACAGTAATTGTAATTAAGTATCTGTAATTAAGTATCTGAAGATTTAGAGCATCTACTCCAACCCTAGATAGAATAGTCGAACGCAGAATGTTTTTGATCAACATTTTGACAAGATCGTCCTATCGTCAATATTTATTGAAGTGCTTATTGGGTTGAAGCACTCTGACATTCCCCGGGGCGGTGCGTTACTAAGGCACGAAAAACTCGAAAAATTTCCAAATATTATCACCTAATCCTTAAATTTTTCACACAAATCCTTTCCGAATGTATCACTTTACGGTGATAATTTATCGAGTTCTCGTGAAGCGCTAACGACTACGAACAACGATTATGTCGCGTTACTAACCATCTTTATGTCGCTTATGGTAGTAATTGTTCGTACGAAGATATTTATGTTAACGACAGCGGGTCCATCTGGCGATAAACATAGTACAACAGCAAAATGTATTTTTAGAATGTCGCTTATAGTACCTATGTCGGCGTCGGCCATGTGGTAGGATGGAGAGAGCTCGATGAAATTTAGCCTGTAACGCTTTTCAGCAAATTTTGCGCCCGATTGATATACTCTCGCCATCACCCTAAGGCGACCCGTTAGGTACAGTCAATGTAACTTCAAGATTCAGCAGTTAGTCCCACATGACTATACAAGCAATCTGTATGTGGCTTACCCTCTCCTTATGGCCAAAAAATGCGTATAAAACTAGATATATATTTCAGAACTCATATTTATTTCAATAATATTATAACACTAATTTACAAGAACTGGATTTGTTTAGCTAAGTTTACTAAACCTGACGCCTCAAAGATGACGAACGACTAGCAAATGCGACTAAAAAGTCATTGAAATGATATTATGCCTAATAAAAAATCATAGTATTTCTTACCCCGATATAAGTTATATTTCTTCTTTATAACTTTTTGATTCTACAGTATAAATAAATAAGTAAAAAACCACTCCAAAAAACACTTAAAAGTAGAATATAATTGCCTAACTTCTAATAGGTCAACATGAGACTACGCTTCTTATTGACTTTCAAAAAAAGAAATAACTTTCTAAACATGTTCATAAATGGCGGAGTAAACGCGTAACAAACATACAAACAAAAACATCCAGTCGAATTGAGAACCTCCTTTTTTTTAAGTCGGTTAAAAAGGTTTAATCGATATGCTGTGGGCACGACCATTATGAAGACATAGTCATGACAAATGATCCCGAATTGAAATAGTGAATGCCTGCCGAATCAATTTAACACCAATCCATCTAGGTTAAAAAGGGTGAATATAAACCCGGTAATTTCTTGATTATTGTACCATTAGAAACTCGAATATTTATGACATAACGCTGTAGAATCCCTGGTTAGCGGTTATGTTAAAATATTATTACCTACAGTGGATTCTACCGTAAACGTAATATTTTTTTATTTAAAAAATGTGTTTGCCCGGTATATACAAACCGAATTAGGTTTGTTATTACTCAATAGAGCTTGTTGGGAACTAAACAACGATATATTTAATACACATAAATACTTAAATAAGTACAAAACAAGACTCAGAAATTAATATTTCTGCTCATCACACAAATATTTGCTGTTACCGGTATTCGGCTCTTTAAGGCACGAGTGAATAGGCACCTTCTGGGTGAGCTCGCTTCATCGTCGGCCTCATCTTTGCCCCCTGGCTAGATGCTGGCCAAGAGCGATCCCATTTTTAATAAAAAAAAAAAATTCGGACCTAGGACCGTAAAATTCCTAGGCAGTCACTATAACCACTATTAGTTAGGCTAAATAGGTCGTCCGTATATGTATATGGGTTTGACCGAATACGAACATTCGGCCGAATATTAAGTCCAGCTGTTGCCGAACCAGACACGTATCCAGACTTTTGGTTTGGGGGAGGACAAACATTGAAACAACCATGTGAACTGTGTAAAAATCGCTGTAATCACTACTGGCTAAAAACGTTTACGGGGGGGATAAATCCCAACTATCCCCCCCTCTGGATACGTGCCTGTGCCGAACCGAATATTCGGCCGAATTATTCGGTTCACCGTAATCCCTTCATTTATTGTTGTGAAACAGACTAAGTAATTGAATGGTAAAATTCTTGTTCATTATCAAAGCGAAATATTGACAAAAAATAAGTTAAATCACTGTTAATATGGTCTAGTTTTAATTTCACGAAGCAGTAACTATAATACATACTTGTAATGTGCAACAAAACCCTCTCAAAATTGTTCCGTAAATATTCGGCAGCTGAACCGAATAATTCTGTCCAATAAACATTCAAAAACATGCCGAATATGCCGAATACCGAATAATAACCGAATATTCCCTAATAGATTATAACTCAAATCTCTCAAATCCTTTTAAATTGATCATATCACGCTCTATACAAGTAAAGAGAGGGATTTCCTCTAGCACTTTCGTTTTAATCTAAAAATAACCAGACGCAATGACTGGCGAAATTGGCTAAAGAGCTTTTGCTTAAAGAAAAGCTTCTTTGTGAGTATGAGTACATGACTGGCTGAAAACAAGTACCAACTCATGAAAAGCGTTTCAGCCGTGAAAAGTTTCATAGAGCGATGTTAGAACCTGTTTTTGCGATATAATAAAAGAGTGACAAATTATCAAGTGTTTGTATTTTATCTGTTGTATAGTGAACAGTACAATTGTACCTTTTATCGTCACTGAAGCGATAAAATTATAGGGAAAGTATTTTTCACCTCACTAGCTCAGAAAGCACTTTTTTATTCTTTAAAAACCAATAAAGAAAGAAAGCAAAGAATAATCATTATCCGAACGTGTCATTAGTTAATTATTTTAATAGAATAACATGTAAAGGCCAATCCAGACAGGACAATTTTCAGCCATCTAATCGTCATCCAATAGTTATGTTGACTGTACATAAGATTTCCTATTGATAGGTGTTTTTTTTCTACCCCTGTTTATTTATTTACTTAAACTCTATTGCACAAATGGCGGGCTCGCTACGACGGATTCTATTTTTCAACCATTCGCTTCGCTCAGTATTCTATTTTTTAACCATTCGTTTCGCTTAGGATTCTCTGTTCGAACCACTCACTTCGCTCGTAGTTCAACCCACCCTTCGCTAGCTCGTGTTTCAATACCATACTCGCGGTTAAAATACAATTTTGCACCCTTGTATTAGAAATAAACTATTAAAATCGTTGATTAAGTAGGTACTTGTTAAGTCTTGGATTGATTTGTTAAATTTAACACTCGTACATACATACTTACTTGCGATTACATTGACTTTCATAAAACAAACGATCATAGTCAAAGAATTAATTTTCATTCAAAAATCCATTATGACGGAATTCACACAAAGATAATTTTCAATCATTATTGTTCCTACACAGAATTAATTCATTTTTTTATTTATTACGGCAGTTTAAATTCAACCCTAGACACATAAAAACTTTATCCTATTTCCTTATACGATATACGATTATCAAAGCCACACCCTATGATGAAATATAAATAGAGTTAACGCATGGAGGCATTTTTCATGTTTTCCTTCACATACTTAAGGTAATGCAGACTTCCCGTCGCTCCCACTAAGGGTATTGCGTAAGACGCCTCTTAGTTTTGATCGGATAGCGATACTTTGTAGAAAGGATATTACTTATGTTTATAAGTAGGTATCTTTCCCTAGAAAGTTTTAATCAGGGTACAGACTGAGACAGAGATGGCAGCACGTATTTTGAACCACTGCAACGTCAAATGTGGGAATATTAAGAAATAAATAAATAAATATTAGAGGACAATTTCACACAAATCGAACTAGCCCCACAATAAGCTCCAGAAGGCTTGTGTTATGGGTACTAGACGACGATATATTTAATAGATATAAATACTTAAATACATAGAAAACATACAAGACTCAGAAACAAATATTCATGCTCATCACACAAATATTTGCCCTGACCGGGATTCGAACCCAGGACCGTCAGCTTCACAGGCAGGTGCACTACCCACTAGGCTAAACCGGTCGTCAAATGGAACCTTTTGTCCGTTAAGAACCTTTATTTTATTAAAGTATGTATTATATTTGAACAACCGATGTAGACCGATATCGCTTCGCTACCTTCGTGATTTGACAATTTTTAAATTCAGTTTTGACATTAAGCGTGAGTGAAAAATAGTGTTTGACAAAACCATTCGCCTAACCTAAACTAGGGGCTCTGTGAGCAGAGCTGTAGGCCACAAGAGATATATATTTTTTTGAAATTTACAAAAACTGACTCAACAAAAATATTCTCTATAATTATCGAACCTGCTCACAAAATTTCACGAGAATAGGTTGAGAAATGCGACCTGTACAGGAGAACTACCGGAAATCGGGAATTCGGACATACGACAGCATTTTTGTCGAAGCTGAAGCAGTTTCTTCGTTTCAAATGTGTTTGTGTTCTATAGGATACTGATATATGTGAGCCTAATAGAACATTTCAACGACAGCAAATAGACAGTAAGATTCGATTACCGTGGCTTTGCTCAGTGGTGAGCCAGTAATAGATATTTAAAAATACATTTGTGTAGGTTTCAAGGTAACTAAAGGGAGTTAGTACTAGTGTTTCCCACTTGGTGGCAATGAACTAATAATACGTATACATTAGTAACATTATTAGACTTAATTTCATCTATTAATATTTTATCGTGGACGATTTATATTCGAGTTTTAGTTCAATTGTAGTACTTAAACATGGTACAATTCATATGATATATTTCTTTCGTAAAATGTAACGTAAATTATCTACATTATATGACGTATTACGACGTATCTTCTGTACCAGACAGTAAAATATTATAATACATTCTAGTGGAGATTCATTCAACATATTTTTTATTTTTTATTTAGGTGTTGTGGCTTTTCAGCCCTCGTATCACTGCGACCATTTCTGATCTATTGTGATCGCCACATACTACAATTCTCGGTCAAGCCCTACAAACTCAAAGAATCGCAGGATTTTTCTGTACTCGAGACACTTAATCTCATCCGGGCGCATGATGTGCTTGCCCAGCAATGAGTTACGACTGCACATTCAACATAACATAGCAATTTAAATTTCAAGAAAACAGTTTGTTCAGATGGTTTAGCTAGACCTGATACTATAATAAAATATAACAAATCTATAATTATCAAATAGTTATCTCATAACTGTAATTAGAATTCCTTCGTCTACTTGACTGTTAAACTGTTTAGTATAGTCAAGCGCAATAGAAATGGGAACAGAATGTAGTGAAAATGATCAACAAGCTGAGCCCACTCCTATTGATCCGGACTATAGGCCAGTTAAGGGGACGCGCTAAGTTAAGGGGATACCTACCAGTGCCGTTGATGCCGGACGGCCGGATCCGCGCGTCGTACCGCCCCGGACCGAGGATCTGGTCCAATATCTGTTTCTCCTTCTCCCTGAAGTTTATCTTCCCGTTCACACATCTGTGGACAGACATATAGATACTAAGTAATGTGATAACGGAGTAAAATCTATTAGGATTGTTCATATGGGGATGGCATACATTAATTGGATTAATTTGGAGGTGAGTAAGGTTACCAGAGCTCCCGAGGATGCACTGTGTTGAGAGCGAAGGACCTAAATGTGTTCCTTCTGCTGTCAACACTCTAATCTTATAAAGGGTCGGTAACGCGCACGTGACTCCTGTGGAGTTGCGGGCATCCATAGGCTGCGGTGGCCGCTTACCATCAGGTGGACCGTAGTTCACTTGTTTGCCACCGGCGTTGTATAAAAAAAATTATACTTCTTTTCAATTTAATCATCGTTAATCCAATAAATGATAAACCTGCGCTAAACGCATGGCTAAACCAAAACGTACTACTTTTATACTAGCCTCAAGTTACATTCAATTTTTTTTCTTCAATAGGTAGAATAGCTATTCTATATGTTGTCGACTGGATTCGCCGTAAGGTCCAATAGGCTCGGGCCAATCCTGATAAAAAATTACTAATTTACTGCAAGGCCTAAGGGCCTAGGGCAGCCTAGACTCCAATTCCGCCACTGTGTCAACTATAAATATCGCTAAGTATCTTAGATTCTAAACAACTAGTAGTAACCGTAGTTTTGATCCGTTATACCTATTGCAATATTTTTTTTTTATTAAAAATGGGATCGCTCTTGGCCAGCATCTAGCCAGGGGGCAAAGATGAGGCCGACGATGAAGCGAGCTCACCCAGAAGGTGCCTATTCACTCGTGCCTTAAAAAGGTCTAGGTTATATGAGCTCGGAAACACAAACGCCGGCAGAGAATTCCAAACCTTAGAAGTGCGCATTACAAAAGATGATGCAAAGCGCTTGGTTCGAATAAGAGGAATTTCGACCAAGTAAGGATGGTATCCAGCCGTACGACTGGATATAGTCAATATCTATAATATCTGTATCTGATCTCAAGCCTAGTTAGTGTAAGATTATTTTGAATAGTATATTTAATTATTTGTGAAGCGTGTTGGCGCGCTCTCTTGAAAGGTATCCACGGAAGACCAGCGTCAAGATACTAGCAAGGTACCTTGACATTAAAGCTGAGTGGAGGCCATTTTAATGACGATTATGTATAAGCACTTGTTTTTTTTTGTCAACCTCATGAATAAACGTTTACTTCTCTTCTATTCTATTCTATTATACTGGTTTTACTGAGGCGATGCGTCCGTGCGCTATAATGCGTCTAGTTTCAAACATTCATTGATCGTGGGCGCGCAGTGACTACTGATTAATGACTACACAATTCTTTGACTATTTCACTCTTCACTCGATATCTCATGTCGCCGGGTATAACGACACGATATTTGTGGTAATCAATGGAATTTCGCAGAATGCCTAGTTGTTTGAAAACTATTTTCATTCCAATCTGATATTTACAAATGTTCTACATGTGTGGTTCTGTTGGTAGGTAGCCAATTGGCTGTGGTGTGCAACTTTCAACCTTATGATGTTAAACAATAATTAATTTTCGCCTTGTATAAAAACTATGTAAATATTTATTCACAACATAACATTAATATATCATTTTCGTGAACTGCAGTCTAATTAGTCCTTACTTTATTCAATTATATTTGTAAATCGTTCTTATTTATTTATATACCATATATTTCAACACCTTACTATAAGAACACATTGAATTATTAATATTATGCATCATACGTTCAATTAATTTTCAACTATCATTTTCATTTCTTAAAAAAGTGGATATTTTCGACGCCAGCGCAGCGTTCAATCAGCGGACGAAAATCTAGCGTTTCGTGAAAGCTTTCTGCGAAATTTAATAATATTTTACTGGTAGTCAAATCATTTTTTTTAATAAACATCAAAAACGCTCTGTTAGCATGAATTTTGTAGGTAAATAATGTCTTAGTGACGGCATGAATTACTATTATCAAACCGCGTCCTTTTGAATCGCTGGTACTATCTAGGTTAAACTACTGTGATATCGTGTATGGTCGTACAAAAAAACTCATACAACGAGTGCAAAACGCATGCACTGAGTATATTATATTTGTAACGGTGTGTCTTTTGGTGCAGTGAATAAATGCTTTCTTTCTTTCTTTCTTTCTTTCCTTTTTAAGGTTCCATACCAAAATGGTAAAAAAGGAACCCTTATGGTTTCACTTTGACTCTCTGTCTGTCACATCGCTAATTATATGAACAATTACTTATGCTATCGATTTGAAATTTATTAGTTATAAAGAAAAGGGTAACCCAGATGCATAGAACATTTTTTTATATACGTTTTTTTATTTACCATGTCAATGACAGGTGGTTCAAAATTTTAAAGTCTAGTGAATGTCAAGTGGGGTCCATATGAACGGGCCTGAATTGCACATTCTGAAACCTTTTTGTTTTAAGTCCGGGCATTTTCGATTTATGTGGGAAAATATAAAAAAAATACCGCCCTCCCCATCTCCGAAGTCAACAAAGGAAAAATATGGAATTATTACATAACATTGATATCAATGTATATCTTACAGGAAAATTATAACTAAGCTCCACCTTGTTTTTCTTATTTTTATCATCTAAAAACATTTCTATACTAATTTTGTAATTTAATCAACTTTGCATGTATTTTTGTTTTGAAAATTCCTACTCGATTATGCTGAAAGTACCTTCTTACAGATAATGAAAAAAATTGAAATCGGTTTACGTCATACGACCACCATACATACTATGTTATTCAGTCGGTCAAATTTCAACAAAATTCTTCGATAGATGGCGCTGTACCCATGGCGTTCAATTTCTACACCATGTGTCGAGATTTTTCTGAATAGGAACCGGTACAAATCTGTGTACGGAACCCTCGGTGCGAGAGTTGGACTAGCACTTGACCGGTTTTTTAAATCCTTATGCGTATAAAATCTTTAAAATAGCTGAAATAAATTAAAGTTTGATGTTTTGCGAGTAATTTCGTAAGAGTTCTTTTAGAAAATAGCATTTCGTGAACGGGAACTGATGAAGTAGATGGTCTACTGGTGTTTCATGGTTAGCGCCAAGATATTTCGATCAAGATACTAAAGAGACTATGACGAAGCCAATTTTAATGGTCCGGATGTAACGTTACCATCAACCGATCTAGTAATGGAAGCCAGAAGTTAGGCAAGGGAACTGCGTAATAAAACAGTGTAGCTTCGCCGTGTTTGAGATTATTGGAATTGTCATGAGATTTACTCTCGTAATGATTCAATAAAAAGTGTAAAAAAAACCCGACTCGAAAAAAACCCCAAAAAGTATAAACATAATTGCCTAAATTCTACTAGGTCAATAATGAGACTTCGTTTCTTATTGAACAATCAATGTAGTTACTGTAATTTTTGTAGTCGGTGCCATTTCGTCAACTTTAGACAATTTCTTTGAATGTCATCGACTGTAGAAGTTAGGCAATTATTATTTTTTTGCGTTTTAATGTTTTTTTGGAGTCGGTTTTTATTTTTATTAAATAACAAAATACTTGGCTGCAGCTTACATTGTATAAATAAAGTGTCAACTTGTCAGATAAATATAAAACTGGCTAGATGAAAGAAAACTCAATGTCCAAAATATGACTATGTTACAAGTGAATTCGACTATAAATTGAAACAGTAATATGGTTGGATTTGTTTTGGCATGCCGTCTAGTTCTGCGTGTGAAATGTGAGCGGACAGAAATAATACCAGTGCCTTTACCATGAGTTTACATGACCGTACTCGCTAGCGACTGCGTAAAAATTTGTATTGGCAAAAGTACAGCGCCTCTGGCGGTTACGCAATAGAACTAAGAATCGGCATACTAAATCGTTTACTCAGTCGTTAGCGAGTACGGTCATGCAAACTCGTGGTAAGGGCACAGACGTGATTACTGTTAGGTATTTTAGGTACAAGTTAAATAAGTAAATCATTTGCTGAATATCTAAATTTATGAAAAATCGGCCAAGTGCGTGTCGGATCACGCACAATGAAAAACCACTACTCAATACATTGAATCAAAAAAGTTTACGACTTCATAGGAAATTCACAGCACTACGTCCTTTTGTTTGGGCATGACCGTTTTTCAGAGATTACTTAAAAACCGTTAGACCTAACGTGTTCAAACTAAAAATCGTTGACAGAACACGAATTTGACAGCTAATATGTCACGTAGTAATTTCATGTCCATTATTTTATAATTTTGCAATTTTTTTATGTAGTGGTACATAGAATACAGTTATGAAATTTGGTAAGAAGGTGTACCTTCTTTCTCCTTTCTTACCAAATTTCATAACTGTAGAGCTTATTTTGGCTACGGAACTCTAAAATAATATTTTTCAATGGTGGCCAAATAGGGTCGATACGTCGTTTAGCGTAACTGGTCGCTAAATTAGGTGTGCCGCGGCCACATGGATGAGTTGATGAATTGAAATTATAATTTCTCCATTCTTTTATGGTTTCTTATTTAATACCTACCTACCAAATACAATTCACGACTCACTGTTTCTTTAGGGTTTCTAAAAAATATTATATACCTTTAATTGAAAAACTTCGTAGGTATTTGGAGTGGGCGAGATACGCGTCATACTCGTGATCGGGTGCTGTTTGTGGAGTCCGGTCTGTTCATGCTTGCAAGGACATAGTGACTACGTTAATACTAATGTCTTTTTATAGGGGATTGACGAGAGACATCAGTGACATCATCCTGTTCTGGATTCGTTTTTATTATCACTATTATCAGTGAATCTTAGAGACCATAATATGTACCTACATCTTTAACAATATTAAATTAGTCTTAATTTTGACGCTCTGAGACCATGTACATCTCTAAGGACGTTAGAATAGTAACTATTAATTATATTTGGCTGCTCAGAGACCATGTACATCTCTGGGATATTATATGAATTTCATTTTACTCTTTGTTTAAACAGACTGAGACCTTATACATCTTTAACTTTACTGATGTTGTAATATTCGTAATAGATAACTTTGTAAGTTTATTTTCACTGTCGGTATAAATGACTTTATTTTGTTATATTTGTGATTACGAAATTATTATTCTTTCTTGAACTGTAAATTAATATTCTGACATGAAAAATGTATTCTTAGTCATACTTTCTTAACTTGTAAATTAATATTCTGACATACTGTAAAAGTGCCCTTGTGGCCTATTTGCAGAATAAATGTTTGATTTTGATTTTGGCGCAAACTAACGTTTAGGGGCTACTCCGAAATTCGATATCCAAACTTCGTATCATGCCGTCCTTTTCACTCATATAGTGTATAACACTACAGTGTAAGTAAGGGACGGCACGATACGAAGTTTGGAGTACAGCCTTCTTTAAATAAATGAAAAGAAATGTAAAAAAATGCAAATCAAACTTCAATCACAATTGAAATAGAATGTGTTCAATGTATGTTTCACAAAAATTACCGTATTATATTACTAATGACATCATAAAATCCTATATTATGACGTCTCTAGCGATTATAAATTCAAAAATAACACATTACATCCGGCACTTAGCTGGCAAATGCCAACGCGTCCGCACATGATCTTATCTGTGGTATTCTTTTGGCGGCAAACCCATGTTACCGCCATTTGTCTATGCCTGCGATAATTTCCCGCGCATTATTAACTATATTTTTCACGTTTTATGACATGAGCTAGTATTCAGATGATAAATTTCTTTTATGATTTATTTAGCTGTTTGTTTCAAAAGTTTTTTTTTTACAGTTTTATTAAAGTATAAAATATTTTCTATAACAAAGACGTAAGATTTCAAAATTAAACTAAGCATATTAATATATTTTAGAGCCACTCGTTGCACTAAAATATATTAATATGCGTCTGGGACAAAATTCTAATATAGTCGTGATTCTAAGCTATTTCAGTTTATCAAACATACGTATTTGTAGTACTTATAAGCTATTTCCATAATGATCCATCTACTAAGCATGTTTAGTAGAACTTAATACTACATTTTTTTGAACAAACTGCGCCACTAGTGTCCATTGGACAACGGCAGGCGAATCACGTAATATTATGTACTAACGGTAGATAGATTTTACTGTCAATTTTGAAGTATAAATGTATGGGCTGACAGTTGAAATTTGACATTAAAATCTATCTAACGGTAGTACAAAAGTTACGTGATTACCCCGCGGGTCAAGATAACAAACACAAAAGAAGTTGATCCACCCGACTCATTTGTGTGAGGTGTGCAATAAAGAGTACCTATTGTATTGTATGACGAACCACGCTGTAGTCCAGCTAGCGCTGTAGACGTAAAGCCACGGTAGAATAGTTACTATTCCACTTTGGTCAATTGGTAAGGTAATCATTTAATTTTTCGAACCCGCGTTAGGACATATCAAAATATCACATAAGTGCGACAGAGAGGGAATACTTCGTTTGTGGTTCGCGGTAGCACTTTTGGGAGCTGTAGACCTCGCGATAAAATAGACGAAGAAATATTGCGGAAGAAAAAATCTACCGCTATGGCACCGCCATTTAAAAAAAAACAATAACGGAATCAACTAAAAACCTATAATAATTATCGAACTTCAAACACGAGAATCGGTTGAGAAATGCGATCTATAGAGTAGAACAATCGGACACCCGGTGGACATACAAAGCATTTTAGCCCAAGCTGCAACATTTATACACGTTTTAAGTCTAATAAATGTAACTATATAATTGATCATAAAACTTTCATAATTGTATTACAAACTACAAATAACGCAACTTAACAAATGTTCACGGGCAGGACAGAAACATCAAAGAAAGGAAAACCGAGCTCGATTGTTAAGCATAAAAGTAAAATGAAGGGTTGATGGCGGCCCGAATTACTAAACCTTCATCTAATTGTCGATGGTATCGAGCTGGCCGTTACCCTTGTTTGCGTTGGCAACTATAAAAATGTCGGCGACTGTTTCAAGGTTTACGAAATCTGATGTTTTACTCGTGTATACCTCTGGGACTGTTTCGGGTTATTTACAAATGAAATCAAGCGTAAAAGATGAGCCACACTGCTGCTTAAAATACACTGCCGCATCGTAAACGTGACGACGAGTGGGCGAGTTAGAGAAGGGGAAGATAGATGCTCTGGAGATGTGGCGCTGGAGAAAGATGCAAGGGATATCGTTTACGGAGTTCCACACCAACGTGTCCATACTCCAGTGCCTTTACCATGAGTCTACATGACCGTACTCGCTAGCGACTATTACGCAATAGAACTAAGAATCGGCATACTAAATCGTTTACGCAGTCGCTAGCGAGTACGGTCATGCAAACTCATGGTAAAGGCACAGGCACACAGCACCACGCGGCATTTGTCAGCTATAGTACAATCGCGCATACTGCAGTTCTTTGGGCATGTCTCTAGGCGGTATAATGACTCCATAGAGCGGCTGGTCGTACAGGGAAAAGTGAAGGGAACTAGATTGTGGCAGGTCACCTATGTGCTGGACTGACCAAGTGAAATCCGCTGTAGGAAACTGTGTATCTGACTGCGCCATACAGTCTGCCAAGATGGCGAGAGATCGTGCTGAGAGAGCTGTGTCCGCCTCTATATACCACCGACGTGAAATCGTCCACGTCGGTGGCAGAGCGGTCTCTGCCAAGAGCGAAATGACGGAGAAGATACCGTAAACGCAGCGACGAGAGAACGTCACGCACGAGTCTCGTAACTGCGATTAAGGTGCGTTAGTGCGTTTTGAGCTGCGGTGTGTCCCATCAGTAAATACTCACTCTGCAAGTTCTGTGAAGCACAACAGCAGTAGGCAGAAGAAGGCGGCGCATGATTGCCGCGACACGTCCATCCTACGTCTGTAACAAACAAAACACACGTCAATACATACATACATACACACGTAAATACAATACATTCAACACTGTCTAAAAATACAATACTGATTATTGTTCCCTACTGTAGTCTAGGTGCAATACAGAGACAAAATATGCGAAAGTCACTTTAATGACATGGGCATAAGAGCATAGGCACATACTAGATATATTTTTGGCGATTTGGGAACGGACATGTAGTGGCTCTGTGAGCTGTAGACCGCGCGTGTTATTTTTTGTTTGAAAAATAAATGTACCTATTTGAAAATTTCCAAAAACAGCCTCGACAAAAAAATCTATATTATCGAACCGCTTACAAAAGTTTACGAGAATTGGTTGAGAAATGCGACCTGCAGAGGAGAACCAACGGCAATCCGTGCATACGAAAGCATTTTTATTGAAACTGAAACTGAGACCTTTGTTTTACTCGGACAAAAATTGCGAAACAAATTTTGTTTAGTTAGAGTAGATCTGTTTTTGTTATTGCTCTTCTTCTAGCGATACCCTGAATGTCTTTGATGGTTTTATTTATAAACACTTGACAGATTTCGTACAAGACCGAAATGGTATGCGAACGCCATTGGTTCCGTAGTCGTAAAAAGTATTTGATCGCAATTGGTTACGAAACTACGGTTACGTACGTGGCTCAAGGGGTAACATACATAGACTGGAAATTTAAGACTCTTCTTACTTAAGGTCTCTTGCTACTTATCAAATATCAAACTTATCCGGCTGTCATATAGGTGCCCTTTATTTTGGCCTTCGGGCCTGTCGCGCATCGAAAACGAAGTTTTTCTCTGTCTGTCGCTTGAAGAGATAGAGAGATGCTTCGATTTTAGCTCGTGGTAGTCGTGGTAGGCCATCTGTGTATGATCGCTGACCGCGGCCTTATAGGAGGTCTTATTGGCTTGACATTTGACATTTAATTTATGTAATTTTCGCTTCCAATCTCATTTGCATAACAATCGGTTTCGTGTGCTAACCTCTACGTACACCGTTGTGTGTCAAATTGGGTGTATTAGATATGAAAATGGTGAAATAATTCGTACTAGCGGCTCTGTGACCTGATATTTCTTATGTTATCATGCTCCACGGTACCGTCGTTTTGAAAAATTTCCAGAACTGTATCGAATCTCTAGGGGAAGTTGGTTGAGGGGTTTATGGAAGTCCACACTCAGTGAGACTCAGAAGTAATCTGTGTAACTGTGGATCTGAATTTATTGATAATACTGCTTCTTTATATAATAGCACATACATACATAATCATCCATACATCTCGCACGCTATAAGATTACCCTATCCGTTTAGAATCACATCATTTATGTCGGCACAGTATCCTTGATTATCGAACGTGTTCATAAAATTTCTCGAGATTTCGTTTGAGGAAACACGACCTGTAGAGGATAATAAACGGGGCATTCGCCGGAGTCCGTCGGCCGGACAAACGTATAAAACATTTTTATCCGAGCTGAAACGCGCTTCGCTCTCACTTGGTCTATAAGGCGTATGTACACGTCCATACGTCGAAGTATAATCGCCTGGCAAAAGTTAGAATGGGGTTTTCCGTGATTTCCCTGAAACACGGCGATGGCGCCCGTCCAAGCGGTCGTCAGCCGGCTGTCGATGCCCGCTGCACTTTATTTATAATGCAGCCGACCCAGTTGCTAACGAGGATACGGGGAATTAGGGTGAAAGGTTCATGAGGGGGGAACGGCTAATTGAGAGGGCGAAAGGTTGTCGTTCAATCAATTCTAGGTAACGTCGAAATTCTTTTTGGTAGCCAATTTATATAAACATTTTATTTATTACGATGAAATGTACATTATACCTACTACGAATTATTCTTCAATAAAAATGGTAGTAAGAATATGATTACAAGTATTTGTTTAATGTATAATATATATAATTATCAATACTTTTGTCATAATAAATACAAATGCAGAATCACCTAAGATAAACTTAAAATTAACTTAAAAAAAAAATAAACAAAAGAAAACTAATCAAATAGACCGCCCCTCGCCGTTTCCGGTGCAAAGGTGCCCATAACACTGGCGACGTTTCCTCGCTGAATAGCCATGGACAGCCTTTGCACCAAAAACGACTCAGCGCGGGGGTCCTCACCCTTTTGCCGAAGTCGACGGCCTATATTATGGATAAATTTCTTAGCGTCGGCCCCCCAGCACCCCGCAGTCTCGAAAGCCAATGGGACAAAAAAGTAGGCAGACTCCAGCGAAGAGTACTTTTGCCGTTTCATTGAGGCCTGAAATTCAGCTGCCGCACCGGCGGCGCCAGTAGTGCGGCTGATGTGGCAGGCCGCGAAGGTGCTGACGCATGTGGCGTCCCACACCAGGCAACGCCCCCTTTCCCACGGTACCAACGTGAGGCCATCGGGTCTTTTGCCATCGGTGCGGCTAAGGCCCGGCGGTTCCAGTAATGATGGCACGCCAGCCGATCTCAGAGCCCTTTGTATAATGTCATTGAGGGCATGGTGACGCGGATGCCTGCCGGAGCACCGGCGGCAACTCAGTGCGTGATGGCCGTCAGCACCCACCATGGTACCACAAATGCATGTATGTGGTTGACATACAAAGCAGCCCAGGCGGAGGGCAACGGCCACACGCAACGAGTTACCGTCTAGTGAAGTTCCCAATTGAGGCGATGGAAGCGCGTGCAACCACGCCCCTGATTCAGGCCGAGATACCGCCAGGAGCCTTGCGAGGTTTACACCAGTGGCGCCTTCGATAAGCCTAGTTATTGTGGCTTTGCAACCTACGTCATCCCACGCGCGCTGGACTTTGGGGTTATCGGGTACAGTAGACCCTGGATTGAGAGCCAACCATGCCATCAAGGCGTCAGCAACATACGGAATGCTTGTACTGTCACCATTTACCAATAAAATATTAGTGACAAGATCCGCTACCCCGTGTGCTGACGTCAGAAAAGCCGGCAAACTCACATCCTTGATCCGCCGTATCCCAATACCTCCATGCCGAATTGGCAGAGCTGCTTGAGTCCATTGGTCGTCGCTCAGGGAGATATTTACGATGGACTCGACCGTAGATTTAATGGTTTCGTCAAAGGAATCGACATCGTTTGGGAAGAGCCACGCCGGGGCCGTGCGAAGCAGGTAAATTACTTTAGGAACCGCAAAGCACTTCTGCAAAAGAATTAGAGCTATATGAGGATTGATATCTTTGAGGCGTTCGCCGGCGAGCATAAGGAGGTTCTTGCTTATCCGAAGAGCGTCAGGGACTGAGGAAGGAAATATGGGAGCACCAAGTAATGAAAAAGAGGTAGTGTTAAGTTCACTGAGACCTGGGAGCAGCGACAAGAAATTAGGGAAGGATGGACAAGACTCCGGACTACAGGGGAAGAACTCGCACTTACCGGTATTCACCTCTAGTCCCATATCCCTCAATCGAGGCAGCAAGACAAGCAAATCTTGTTCCACATCTATTGGTTTGCCTCCGATGGTACCATCATCGAGATACCACACGTTAAGAGGGGACTTGAGCTCGGTTATGACCTTGTGGATAGCCAGGCTTACAAAGGGCTCTGAGATCGGCTGGCGTGCCATCATTACTGGAACCGCCGGGCCTTAGCCGCACCGATGGCAAAAGACCCGATGGCCTCACGTTGGTACCGTGGGAAAGGGGGCGTTGCCTGGTGTGGGACGCCACATGCGTCAGCACCTTCGCGGCCTGCCACATCAGCCGAATTTTATTTATTTAAACAATATTAAATATGGATAGATATAAATTCTAAACTACAAATAATGATAGGCCTACAAAGTAAACATAAAATAAAGAATTAAAAACAAATCATCTAAAATAAGGGTATAGTGCCAAAGAGACCGGATGGAATGTCTTTGATTCCGTGGAAGATGAGACGTGCACTAGAGTGGAACGCCACGTGTGTAGACACGTTGGACTCTTCCCATCTCCACGGAACTTCCACCAGAGCGAGTGCTGCTGCTGAGGCGGCCGAAAGGGCTAAGATAAACAAATAAAGGGCTCTCGGCACCGAATACAACTTTGTTCCGTTCGGTGTAGAGAGCCTCGGTCCGTGGGCCAAGAGCTTCAATGAACTCGCTAAAAGGTTAGTGGACACCACTGGTGACCAAAGAAGCTTCATCGCACAACGCATAAGCATTGCTATACAGCGAGAAAATGCCGCCAGCGCCTTATAAACATTTATTGCATTTTGAACTTTAATATTGTTTAAACGGTAAAGTATCCCGTGGTTAACAGCGAGATGAGGATTAAATTAAAAATTAATACAACAGGGATTAAAATTACATACCTAAACCCACTATGACAGATACTCAATTAAAAGACTAAAATCGGATCGAATTCCAGTGTAATTAAGGTGTAAATTTGAACTAAAAAATTATTAAATTTTAACTGAAATGGTATCATAGGCGCATTGTAAACAATTTGCGAGTAAGAATAATATTGTGAACGAGGGCAGGTGGCAGGGCGGTGACTAACGGCCGGGTTGACAATGCTGACATATAGATGTCGCTTTAATTACTGTTGGCGGACTCATAATCGTTTTGGACATGCTGTTTTGGCATGCGTATAACTCGAGGTTTTTGCTTAGGTACGTAGTTAACTCGATTAAATATATCGATATTAAATAACAACAGTATTCACATCTTCATAAACGTAATAATAAACATTATCATCAAATTTCAAGTTTATACGGTAATGGTTTTTTTTTATAGATACTCTTTAAGTTTGGCCTCCTACGGACCAGTTACGTACTATTTAGTTATTAAGTACTATCGCGTTTTGTTACCTCTTATCCATAAAGATCGATGAATAACTTATTCATTACGCCTTTGTGCCTGCGTTTGACAAATAAATTATTTGATTGACGACCGCATTAGCTTAGTTGGTAGTGACCCTGCCTACGAAGCTGGAGGTCCCGGGTTCGAATCCCGGTCAGGGCATATATTTGTGTGATGAACTCGAATATTTGTTCCTGAGTCTTGGATGTTTTCTATGTATTTAAGTATCTATTTATCTATATAAGCATGTATATCGTCACTTGGTACCCATAGTACAAGCTTTGCTTAGTTTGGGACTAGGTTGATTTGTGTAACATTGTCCAAAAATATTTATTAAAAAATATTTATTTATTTATTGATTGCTCGGTAATTTAAATAATCGATTTGTTTTATGTATAATCGAAATATTTATTGTATTCATCCCCGAATAAACATAGATCAACAAATTTTATTGCTTCATTGTAACTGAAAACCTGATTAATGTTTTTTTTTATTTATTTATTGTTATTATTGTTTAACCTGACTTATTTTGTAGCCTGAGAAAAATCCAGAGGAAAACCTCCGACACGACCACGCGTGTGGTTTGGAACACTGGAATACTCTAAGAGTTTGCGCTCCAGTGACATTGGTTGAGCGGTTTCAACCGAATCTGAGGTGTGAGCGGAATCGAGCTACTGGGAGTTTTATCGCTGGTTCAATAACCTAGCCTAGCTGAGAATAGTTCAGCAAGAAACTCAGCTAGGCCCGACCTGGGTCGGACTGACTCTACCCGGTGTGCGACGGTACCTGGACGAATAGGGACTATATGTTGCAGTGTTGTCGCAATGGCGGCTATTGTTTTTGTGCTCACCAGTTGGCGCCACTGTCGAATAAGTCTAGCTGTCAAAAATTGTTATTGGTTATTATAGGCATGAGAACGAAGTTTACATTTAAATCATATTCAATACCTTAAAACCGTACCGTAAAAATATCGAACACATTGTAGCGCAGTCCCGTTTTGTTCGAAAAAAAGAAGGAAATAAGTTTCAGAAAGACAAAACTGTCTAAAAGCTCTGACAGTCATTGACCCGTAACTCATATTTGCCATAATCAAGTTCAGGTATTGCAAAATAGTCACCATATTGTTCCAATTAGATATTAACCTGCGTAGCGCAACCACAAAGAGTGACATTTGACGTTTCGGAGACCACACGCTACACTAGCGCCTCTATCGGCGAATTCATACGCGATAGCCCTAATTGCGCGGTGGATGTCCCCGCCTTCCTGACTGATTCATGATTCATGTGTTGTAACAATTAGACACCACTCAGGGATTAATCGTAATGATCACATATGGTCACAATATGATGTATAAAAAGAATATCATACGAATAACCGCCATTTGAGGCAAAGTAGATTGCTCAAACTGCGCAAGCCAAATTACCTTGCCTATTTCATTTTATAAAATGTTTGTAAAAAAAACTCAAAACCCTACAGTAAAATTATGGCAATAAAACTTGCTATAATACTTGCAAAATGGTTCATTATCATAGAATATATTGAGGAAATTATATAATTCATAGTAGTGAAAAAATATGTTCAATAATTTTCATTTTTTTTTTACAAAGAGAGAGTTCTATGTTTATGTCAATAAAGGCTACTACATCATATTTTTTAATATAAATACATTATGCATACCTTTATACTACAAGGTAATTTATATTAGAATTACGATTTGAAACGGGATATTTACCATGTATATTTCTCACAAATACATATACATGGTAAATATCCCGTTTCAAATAGTAATTGTAATGTAAATGAACATGTGAGCTTGAATTCTTATAAGGTAATTTGTGCAAACGGAACGAAAAATTCAGAACTTTAAATGCTTTATGAAAGTAGTTTCCACGCAGTTTTCTTGACACTTTTTGGTAATAAATCCGCTGATATACGAGTAACCATCGCACGAAGAAAACGGGCGCGTTTAGTTTTGATGAAGTTGCACAAATTAGAGCCCCGGCCTGCGGTCGCTGAACACGCGATACGGCTGTATGACATACGCCCGCGCCATAATTCTTCTTTAAAAAAGTAACGTTACACTTTCTAAACTTTTTTCTCAAACATGCAACGATATATAAATATCAGTCATACGAGCTGTCTCCATGAGGGTGAGAGGCACCAGAAGACACATCAAGGCCTTCGATTGCGAAGACGGAGCAGGAATCCTACACTAAGCAAGATTTTCTAACTAACCTCCCCCTCCGCCCTACAGTTCTTGTTTTTGTCCCTCATTGCCGTCGTCTGTATTCTATATTTTTGTTATGTATTTTAACAATAAATAATGTTTCTTTTTGCAACGATATATTGACGTTATGTTCGTTATAACAGGCTGCGAAGTATCACGCATCGGGTGCGGCGCAACTAGCGGCCCATAATGGAATTTCATACAACATTTCCGGCCTAGGGCCCGACGTTTCGCCCCGGAAACAAAAGACGCGGGCTGCTGCAGTGCTTTGTTTATATTACCATAGAATTTCATTTCGAGTTTTCTTATACTTTTTAACTTTCATTCCATTTTTGATAAAAGCACACTATTAAAACCTAAGGGGCGTGGCTTCAATAGTAGCTTCATTGCTAGAAATGTCCTCATAATACCAGGGTCTTTACTAGGACTAGAAAAAAAAACTTCTAATATTCCTATGTCCAAGGTGGTAGCTTACAATATTCTTTGATAAATTATGTTACGATTTAAAAAAACATAATCGATTTTTTATTAATCGATTTATTGCAAAATCTATTTAAAAATAGATTATTATGTTTTAAACAGTAATCGATTTTTAATAGATTTCTTAATAATCGATTATTTTTTGACATCCCTAGTAGTTAATGCCAGTATAACCCAAGTTCATATGTAAAATTACATAATTTTCTCCACGCTTTCTATTAAAACTAGTTTAATCCTGCCATTAAACTTTCCTCTTTGTACCGAACACGAGATTAGGTATTCGCTTTTATGAAGTAAATCCTGTGGGAGCGAGTGTCAAGTGCTAACTGAACTGTCTAGGTGGTGTTAGTGTAAGCAAAGCGCCACGTATGCACAGATAAAGGGTCGCGTTCGGGTCCCCAACTACGGACGGGTAGATTGGGTGGCCACACCACCGAACCTGACTAGCCTGTTGCTAGTGGCCATCTGCTTCGTCCATCGGCGAGGTCAAGCCCTGCTGGGTCAGTCCCCGTTAGGGGAGGCCCAGCGAGCGACACTCAAACAGACGGCACGGCGCTGCGAGCAAGTCTCGCAGGAAGGCCCTCTTGTCGGGCGGTCATGCGTGGTACGGGTTCATCAACATCAGCCTTTTACATGAAAATTTTGGTGGGATTAGATTTTCTATCGAACGTACCTTTTTACCTACCTACCCAATTTTTGGAGCATAGTTAAGGCTTTCAATAGATTTGTGATGCGAAAGTTATCCATGTAAATTGCATGAAAAAATGTTCGTGTCACATCGGAATCATTTAAATTGTAGACGAATTAAAAGTCGACTATTATTTATTTTTGTTGCACAAAAGTAAAACTTACCGTACAAAAGGCGGACTATAACTACTATAGTGTGTATGTGTGTGTATTTTTCCTCATGTATGTACAATAAAGAATTTTACATACATGCATACGAACATAATGGTCCTAAAATTTGATCCTCACCCTTATAACAAATTAGCTTATTTCAAAATCAAAAATCAAAAAAATCAATTTTTTGTTTACATTGTTCGAATTACATTTTTAGAAGAATATTATTTCGCCTAGAGTCTAGAGTTTAATGAGCATATCCTCATTATTCGTGTAATTTCGAGCATAATGGAAAGGTTGCGTAAAGAATTTCTATCATTAATGGGTCTGACAGAAGATAAAAGAATGATGTTTTTCTGCCACACCATCTACAAAATCTTTTCTCAAGATTTCCATTTTGCTCGAAATTACACGTCTCCCAACGTTCAAGCACTAAGGGTCGGTTGCACCAACATACGATCACAGGCCGGTCAAGGTCAAATATGGCGTCGGCAGCTGTCATCCCATAGAAACTTGTCAAACTTTCCATACAATCAGATTTTAACGAACACCGCTTTCGTTTACAGACGGTTTGGTGCAACCCACATTAAATGTACAAAATAACTAGCAACACGTAAATATTTGTACACTTAAGTCTTCAGACCACGCGAATATTGAATCAAGGCGGCCATGTCACCGGAAATGGGGGCGGAAGTGCGAGCATTAGCGCCGCCTGCCGGGAAACTGCGCAAACAACAAGCTTTTAAAAGTTCCTACGGTAACGGTTGTTTGAGGTTTTTGGTAATTTTAGGGGTGTCTAGGTTAGTGTTAATTATAATTGGTAGGAGAAAATAATTTGCTATTAACCTCATTTCTATCTTTGTTACCATCTAAAATCTACGCGGACGAAGTCGCGGGCGGCCGCTAGTCTGTCATATAACTTCTTGGTTGCGTAGCCAGAAAATAAAAATATGTTTAGAAACTGGTTGCGAAACTTAGTTGACACGATGGAAAATGGATTACATATTCGCAACTGGTTGCATATTAAGACAAAATAGTCTTCATTCACAACTAGTTGCCAACAAAGGAGGAAAATTCTTCCTTTGCAACTAGTTGCGAAACATGGTTACGATGGCGGCCGAAGGGGTGTATTCATCTAATTTCTTTTTTATCCTAATGTTTCTATCGTGCGAACGTCACCCGCGCACAGATCTGCTTGCCGAACTAAAATAATAATAATAGTCAAAGCGAATGAAAGTATTTTGGAATAGATACTTATTCAGATTAGATAAATGAACCATCATTTTTTGTAATGAAAGGAGCGCGAATCTGCAACTTTCTGACATTCGCGGCCAATCGCTCTAGCCACTGAGCTACCGCAGCAACCATGCTCGGCCCCCAAATTCCTCAACCAGTTCCATATTACAACGCCTTAGGGTACAGCGACATCTACCTAGAAGTATCAGGCTTCCTTAGGCACCAACGTCTCTTAAATCATTGAGAATCGTCGTAACTATGCGCCATACCATACTATATTAATTTTGTATTAAGCAGTAACACTGCAGACGCAAATAGGTGGTGTAGCGACCTTCCTTTAAGGCGATGTAAGCCTCCTTTTTATTTATTTATTTATTTAAACTTTATTGCACAAAATACACAACCTTTTTGATTGACAGTTCTCTGCTGTCAATTGATTAGAGACAAAAATGAAAGACGGATACAAGAGGATTTTACGTTTCCAAGAATTGAGTATTTTCTAAGTATTTCGTTATTGTTATTATGGATAAATAACGTAATCGACCCGCATTTTCGCCACTATAAAATGCCAAAATGTTGCAGGTTCGAATCTTGCTCTGAGCCTAAAATGCATACTAATATTATTAACGTGAAAGTGTGTCTTTCTGTCTGTCTATCTCTTCACGCTTAAACCGCTGAACCCATTTAGATGAAGTTCGAGTCCCGCGGAAGGACATAGGACTTTTTATACCGGAAATATGGTTTGTATGGAAGAGCAATAACTAGGTAAGCGCCTGATGTAAAAAAAATAGCAATAAAATTCTACTCGACTCGAACTCGAACGAGATATATGCAGACGGAGTTGCGGACAAAAGCTTTCAATATTTTCCTTTTAATTTCACACTTTTAAAAAACCTAATTATTTACATGTTAGGTACCTATTTCTCGATGTGCTTTATATTGCGCACTCACTGCCAGCACTTAAACTATTCAACCAATTGTTACATGCACACCTAAATATAGTAACTATTATGTGCGACATAGTTACTTACTCCCTTTTCATCGTAGTAGCAGTTCGGCGCTCGCCGACTGCAGATAACAAGTTGCTTCCTTAGAAAGTGAGATTTGTTACTTACGACACAATAAATATAGGTGTTATTACGAACTGTACATACATGGAACCCTTCCAATATCTTTCAAAACGGAAACTCATGGACATGTGCATCCTTCCAATTCTTACTTACGGAGCACAGACTGGGTCTTTGATAAAGGTTCAGAAATCTGCCCTGAATCACATATAGTCCCTATTCATCCCGGTACCGCCGCACACCGGGTAAGGTCAGTCCGACCCAGGTCGGGCCTAGCTGAGTTTCTTGCTAGGTTTAGTGAATCAGCGATAAAACTCCCAGTAGCTCGATTCCACTCACACCTCAGATTCGGTTGAAACCGCTCAACCAATCTAACTGGAGCGCAATAGAGTATTCCAGTGTTCCAACCACACGCGTGGTCGTGTCGGAGGTTTTCCCCTGGAGTTTCCCCAGGCTACTCTCCAACCGCGTACTCCTATCGCTTTATTGGGCCCGGCCTATAAAGCCACAGTCAGGTACAAAAAAAATCTCAATATTTGTCAGAGAGCCATGGAACGCAGTATTTTGAGCGTGAAATTAACGGATCGCATTAAAAATACAATACTGGGTCCTGTGGGAGACTGCCCACGACAGGGACGCGTGAAAAAAAAGGGAAGCCTTTGCCCACCCGTGGGACACTTGAGACTCTTTATAATAATAAGTTACGTACATAAAAATATTGCTGTTATGTAGAAAACATAGATAATTAAAAAAGTCTTTTAAAAAATGTCAACGACTACTGTCAAAATAATCTCAATTTTTTATTATTTCTGGATATTGATAAACTTATTATAGGTTTTATGTTTTGCACCTTTTGTATCATAAAAATACGTGTCAGTTTACGCTGAAAATAACCTACTTAGGGTCGATTTTAAAATTATCGCGTCACTTTCTTGTCATATAAAATAAATAAATATTAGAGGACAATCTTACACAAATCGAACTAGCCCCACAGTAAGCTCAAGAAGGCTTGTGTTATGGGTACTAGACGACGATATATTTAATAAATATAAATACTTAAATACATAGAAGACATCCAAGACTCAGAAACAAGTATTCATGCTCATCACACAAATATTTGCCCTGACCGGGATTCGAACCCAGGACCGTCAGATTCACAAGCAGTTGCACTACCCACTAGGCTAAACCGGTCGTCAAATATGAAAGAAAAGTGTGTGAAAGAAATGTATCTGACAGATAATTTTATGTGGGGAGTGAAAAATCGGCCCTAAAATAGGTTTAACGAGCGTTTTAACTTATAACCAATACAAAAGTAGGCAAATATTTCATAGTAAAGTTACTCACTTTTAACCCTGTAATAGCCGTCTGAAAGACCAAACATTATTTACCACCTTTGATGTCAGGACATCAATAACGTCAAACCTCATTTATCATATGTTGACGTTTCGGACCGGGGTAACGGTCTTTTTAGTAAATAAATGCGTTAGTTAACCAAAACATGTTTAATATTTGAGTTACACTTATTGACTTCACCGGTCAAACAAACAAATTTTGAGCCTGAGCCTGTTTTAAGTATTTTATTAATGATACTGACTCGAATCATTTTATATTTATTATAGAAATTATTTTACGACGGAAAATGATAGGTTAGTTATACGATACGGCGGCAGCGATTTTATAAAGAACATCATAGAAGGAAAAAAGGAAAGTAAGAAAGGGGAAGAACGAGGATAAGCTACATGAAATAAATAAACGGAAAATTAGCAGTCGTGTCGTATAAGGAGGTCAAGGAGGCAGCGATAGATAGAGGCAGATGGAGAGAGCTACACCGACAAGTCTAACTCTTATGACGGCTTCAATATTAGGTGGTAAGGTGTTGAGATAATTATATAAAAAAATATTAAAAAGCAATTTGTTTTTCTCCTAAATAAAGGCCACACACTATTCCAAGAGATCGACAACAAAATAACACATAACAATGTAACCCCTTTTTGTCTTTGAAAATGAAAACGTTAAAGACGTTTTTTATACGACATGTGCCATTTTTTTAAAACGTTATTCGAGTCTATTGGAAATATGCCAATTTCTACCGTTTCCAGTCACCGCCCTATCAGTTATGTTAATGAATTTGGCTGAATGTGTAAAAGATGTTTATTTACGTAATACGTAATATCAGCGGTATGGACTGGTTTAGTGTCGCATAATATAAGTCCTAAATATGTTTATGATGCACATTATATAAATATATTATTTATCAGGTTAAAGACACACTGAATAAGTAATTTGAAGATAAAACAAATTAGTGACTATTGGCGAGCGTTCATTAACTTACTAGTTATTTTACATAATCGTATTCGCATGTGTACAATACACACTAAGAATTACAAAGTTATATTACATACTTAAACATCATCTTATAGCTAACAGTAAATAGTTTTAACTGTACGTAACGTGTTTAAACATAAAGTGAACGACATAAGCGCCAAAACAACCAAGTTTACTAACGAATTAGCCATTACAATTTTAATAAATACCTAATACGAGCGGGTATATTAAATAATATATAATATTATAACTTTTATAATAAGTAATCATCATAACTCTAAATTACTATAACACATGCTACGCATTACGTGTCATCTTCATCTTTAAAAAAATAGCAATACATTGGAAGAAAGTGTACCCTATATAACTTTATTTTACTTGCGTTTACCACAGCTCGTCGTAAAGAAGTAATTGAATCGAAACTTTCGTGACTCAAGATTACGATTAAACTAGTAAGAGTTTAACCATGTAATTAGTAGTATAATTTTATGTTATTTGTTAAATAACCATTGTAAATGAAATCTACTTAAAAAAACATACCTTTTACTGCTAATCCGGCACTAGTAAAACACTTCAAATATCTTCAAAACTGCACTACACCGGACTACATTTATAAATAACAAAAATGCAAGAGCTTGCCAAATGCATCTCTATAAATAGCTCAAAGTAAACCACAGCTTGTTAAAAAAAATACTGTCTATGGTATTTCGTTGACCGGAAAGTTTGATTTTCGAACAACAGCGAACCGACTTCGGTGGCAGCTGGTAGGTAACTGGCCGGTTAGAGAGGTGGCGGCAGAATGGGACTAACTTTTGCCCGTGTGCGGGAAAAATAAACCGCGCATCCGCAATGCAAGCTTAGTATTTTAATAATTGAAAGTAGTTTCAATACCTGGTGAGACTTTTTGATCGACTGAAACGAAGGTCTCTGCTTCAGCTTCGATAAAAATGCTTTCGTATATCCAGATTCCGGATTTCCGGATTTCCGTTTGTTCTCGTCTACAGGTCGCAATTCTCAACCGATTCTCGTGAAATTTCGTGAGCAGGTTCGATAGTTATGTAGTTTTTTTTTGTCGAGACGGTTTTTGGAAATTTCCAAAAACAATTTTTTTATCAATGATTTTGTAAGTTTCTGCGGGCGAATTTCGGTTTGTTCTCCTCTACAGGTCGCATTTTTCATCCGCTTCTCGTGATATTTTGGTAGCAGGTTCGATATTCATAATTGATCTTTATAATGTCAGATTTTGGAAATGATAAAAACTCACTCACGAGGTCTACAGCTCACAGAGCCACTAGTATTAATTACTCATAAAGTGTTTCGAACTACTCAGTCTCTGCTTTATAAGATCCGTGGTAAGTTATTTAAAAAAACCCCGACAAGTGCGAGTGCGAGTCGAACTCGTCCAACAACGGTTCTGTACAAATACCATTATGACCGTGCGTACCGTTGCTTAACCGTCGTCTACCGGTCCCTTGGATCCCAGGGATCATTATAAAAGAATGCTATTGTTTATTTATTTTGCCGGGAGACGACGGCTTAACCACTGATTACGTACTTTAAATAAAGACTATCCCCCTTATTCATAAAACTTAACAAACCTCTGCTAACTAAAATGTCTGTTGTCATTGTCCGACAAGCACACATGTCAAAGTGGCAGATAAGGACAAACGAACTTTAGCGGCTAGTTAACTAATATAGGTTTGATAGACGTTTATGAATAAGGGGGTATATCTTTTATGATTTAATTACAAATACGATTGCTCAACGGATTGCGATCGCAATCTAGCGAGGCAACTCCACCAGCCTTCTGGGCACCTTGCCCCACGGCACCGGCCTTGGGCCAGTTTTTTATTTGTGAATATTTGGATTTATTTTATTTTAGTTTATAGTTAGGTTAATTTTGTTATGCTCCTATTTGTTTTTTTTAAAGGATGTAATAATTACAAATGTATAGTTTTCAGATTTTTCGCTGTACTTGTAGTGTAAGACGATATTACTTGCCGAATTTCATAGTTCTAGGTCAACGGAAAATACCTTATAAATTTTGATTCCCTTGAGAGTGTCGAAACGTACGTGTTTTGCGGTGTAAATGGCCGTATCTTTTTTTTACGTTAATTTAGAAGATTGATTTTTGAGTTTCAAGCGACTGTAGACCCGAGTATATGGTTTGAATTTCAACACGATACCTCCACGCGTTCCCGAGATAAAGAGTCTTGACAGACAGACGAACAACAAAGTGATACTATAAGGGTTCCGTTTTTTCCTTTTGAAGTACGGAACCCTAAAAATAAAGGCACCAATTTGATCTGACATTTGTTCTAATGGATGTTAGGTAGGCCTAAGTTTGTCATTATAATGGAGAATATTTTTCTCATGTACAGTCAAAGGCATAAATATATGTACATTTCGAAAGCGGCAAAAACATCTGTACTTTACACATTTATCATTTAAGTTATATTCGCAATTTTTGCCACTGTATTGCGTATGCGTTAGATTTTAATGTGAATTCAATTTATTTATAAATGCGCCACCATCTGTGTTAGTGAGAGCGGGACGCACTGATACTGAAGTAGTTACGTATTTTTTTAAACGTTTGTTCTTGAACTTAGGTCCTACCCCTCCAATTAGCTACAGCCTTTATTTCGTAGCTGCTACGGCGGTAGCGTAGCACTGTTAACGGAAAGTTGCTACAACCTGAGAGTATATATGAATTGACGTTCTGAATTGAAATAAAATTCAAGTCTTATTGGAATATTTTAGTTCACATGCTATAGTTTTAAGCCACGGGGGTGGCAGAATAACAGCGTCTGTAGACAAGAGTCTTTAGTGGTCTCTTGGTACAGACACAAGCTGAGCCACCTACCCTTTCAATTGTTTTTGTATACTTTGTTTTATTGTACCTGTCTTGGTTACCTGTAAATGTATACAATCATTGAATAAACGTCTTATTATTACTATTATTTAAATATAATAAACGGGTCACTCACGTCTGTAAGGTCGAGTATCGCTAGACATGTTTCTTACTAATACATAGCCCTTAATCATGAGAACCAGCCGCGGTGAGGGATACTCGATCTTAAAGACTTGAGTGACCCGTTTATTGACCGAGTGAAACGAAGGTCTCTGCTTCAGCTTCGACAAAAATGCTTTCGTATGTCCGGATTTCCGGATTTCCGTTAGTTCTCGTCTACAGGTCGCAATTCTCAACCGATTCTCGTGAAATTTCGTGAGCAGATTCGATAGTTATATAGATTTTTTTTGTCGAGACGGTTTTTGGAAATTTCCAGAAACAATTTTTTTATCAATGATTTTGTAAGTTTCCGCGGGCGAATTTCGGTTTGTTCTCCTCTTCAGGTCGCATTTCTCAACCGATTCTCGTGAAAATTTGTGAGCAGGTTGGATAGATTTTTTTTGTAGAATATTTTTTTGGAAATTAAAAAACAAAAATATTTGTTCAACGGTTTGTTCTCCTCTACAGGTCGCATTTCGCAAACGATTCTCGTGAAATTTTGTGAGCAGGTTCCATACTCATAATTGATCTTTTTTATAATGTCAGATTTTGGAAATGATAAAAAACTCACTCACGAGGTCTACAGCTCACAGAGCCACTAGTTATATTTCAATATGACTGAAACTCACGGGAGTTAAATATTTAAAATTACAGAAGTCTTTCTTACTCAACAGTCTTTGAAATCCTAATATTTCGTATCTAATATTAGGGAAAACCGAACGACCTAACCTAACCTAATACGTACTCGGTATCGTATATCACAGCGCGATCACGCACAACACTGACACATAACAGTCCCTATTCGTCCCGGTACCGCCGCATATCGGGTAGTCATTCCGACCCAGGTCTGGCCTGGCCTGGCTGAGTTTCTTGCTGGACTGTTCTCAACTAGGCTAGGTTTAGTGAACCAGCGACAGAACTCCCATTAGCTCGAACCCAATCTCACTGGAGCGCAAACTCTTAGAGTATTCCAGTGTTTAAACCACACGCGCGGTCGTGCCGGAGGTTTTCCCCTGGATTTTCCCCAGGCTACTCTCCAACCGCTCACTCCTATCGCTTTATTGGACCCAGCCTATAAACATGGCTTTAATGACATGGGCGTATGAGGGTCCAGATATTCGTATTACTCTGGGAACGTAATATACAATAGGTATGTTAACTTTGACTGTACAGAATATTTTATTACGTGGTTATAGGATATGTAATAAATACCGATAAAAAAGACGGAAGCCATTCCAGATAAGATCCTGGTGTAGCTCCAATTCTACTCTGAATAATCCATACTATAATATTAATATTATAAATGCGAAAGTGTATGTCTGTCTGTTACCTCTTCACGCTTAAACCGCTGACCCAATTTAGATGAAATTTGGTACGGAGATAGTGTGAAGCCCGGGGAAGGATATAGGATACTCTTTATCCTGGAAATCATCCCTTAAGGGGATGAAAGTTTGTATGGGAGAGCGATAACTAGGTAAGCGCCTGATATGAAAGAAAAGCAATAAAATTATAACGCGATAAAAGAGTTCTACGCTGACGGAGTCGCGGGCAAAAGCTAGTGGTAATATAAAAATGTACCTCGTTGTTTAACATTACGCAAGTACGAGAGTACGTTTGTTGACAGTTCCTTTAATGAATATTTTCTGAGTGTTGAGTAGAAAGAAATTCATTAGATCATTTTAAAAAATGCACATTATGAGAAAAAGGCATAATTTAATAGTAAATGCTTTTTTTACACATACAAAAATACAAGTGGTATTATAATAAACGGTTAAAAATCACGTATTAATTGTCACTTCGGCGACACGTTAAATAATATAATTTTTATATAACGACTCACGCAAAAAGGTTTAAATTTAAAAATACATGTAATTAAGTAAATGGAATTGACGAGCTTGTCTTCGGCACATTAATATTTTAATGTTAAAAAATATAATCTTAACCAGTTTTAATAATTGTTTTCTATTGTTCGTTTTCGACTGATTTATCAGGAAATACATCAAATTTTTTCCCCCTGATTAAATATTTTTTGAAAACAATAAAATCCATATTTATTGAATATATAGGTTATACACTATATGTTGAAGAAACGCTCCTTACAACGAGTCATTTTCAGGACAAAAACCCTTCCGCCAGACCTTTATAATGACTAAAGAAACACATTTAAATTCGTAATTGAACGGGATTTCTCTCAAAAATCACTTGTTTTCTAATATAGGGTGCATCTTAAGTAATAAATACGTAATTAATGTGTGTATTTATGTTTTTTAAGTGTTCAAAACTCACCTTATCTTAGTCCCATGTTCCGGAGCGTGCCGCACGCTCGGGCCCGGGCGCGGTACTGCCTTCGTATTGATCTGCGCAGCCTCTGGACCAGTCTATAAATAGACCTATCAAACGATCATATGGACCACAGGGAGGTACGTTATTGTACCATATTTGATCGGTACAAAAATATAAGTATATTGATTTGTTTTATCTGAATCATATGAGGTAGTGAAATATGTTTGCAGGTATGTTACCTAAAATCTCTCGCGCAGACTCTCTGGAACACAAATAAAGCGCACGTCATTAGCCATCGATTAATATGGACGACCTTTTCTTTTGTTTTTTTTTGTTTTTTTACAAGCTGCTCTGAGACTTTGGAATTACTGACGATTTACTCACGTCTAACAAGCATGTGCTAAGGGGTGGGAAGTGTAGGTGTGGGTTTATGATGACTTTAAAATAATGTAAGATAAAAGTGTAATATAAAGAAATGTACACACCGGAATAATGTCTACTAGGACAGGACATACACATACTACATTTTAAATACGGGTTTACTTTAACCCTAATTTAGCACTATCTGTAAGTTCTGCTCTTAAGACACACACATACATAAACTCACGCCCGCATTCCCAAACGGCGTAGGCAGAACACATGAATTTTAAATTCCAGTGCCACATTAAACAGAAAATATTGATGCAAAATGATTATGCATCAATATTTTCTCATTGAGTGAGCTATAAAAATTCTTTTGAGTATAAAGTTCTATACTGAGAATTAGGAACAACTTTTCATTTTTTTTAATGTTATATGGGGCAAACGAGCAGACGGATCGCCTGATGGTAAGCAATTACCGTCGCCCATAAACACCTGCAACACCAGAGGAGTCGCAAGTGCGTTGGTTGATGGTTCTGAAAGTGAACGACATAACATTTCTGCATATACCCATAATTTTTATATACGCCGATGTCGTAGATTAGCCTATATATACTCTATATCGAAGTGCAGAGGCCCTACCGCGAACCGGAAACGAAGTCGGCCATTCTACTTTTTCATGTACATAATTTTCAGACACTTTTCATTTTAATGCAGATTTTGGAATACTTGGCCCTCACTACATATTTTTGTATTTTTATTTAGAAAGAGGTTTAATTGCAGTATCACTTCCTATAGTTTTGGTAATTAACGAACCACAGCTAATATCCATAAATCGAGTAACTCAGTGGTCCTTGGATGTCTCACCATTAGTATGAGAAAATGGTTTTTACCACTGTGTTACCTATCTTTTACAACAATATTCCTGTTATTAAGTTCAGGTACTATTTTTCGAAATCCTATCTTTGTACATTAATTCAATACATATCATAATTTATTTTTTTTAATAGAAAACTGGTCATGAAAAATAGAATGACCCAAGTATCTCACTCTCTGCCACTCAAATTGGTGAGTGCGACATAGAGGGAGATAGAGATAGGCAGATACTTAGTTTGTTCGTGATATTAGGTCCTGGATAGGAGTGTTACACTTTACATCAGTAAAATAGTACAATATCATTACAACAATACTTGCAATAAGGTGAAGAGGCCGGTGCCTAACGCTGACATAATACGCACTTTCAACCTTAACTTCATAACAATAGAGGTCAATAATACGCATTGACTATTGGTAATTACGGTGTCAAACAGGTGTCAGAATAAAGATTCTATGGAGATCCTATATGCGTGTCATTGAGAGGGACAGAAAAGCTCTTATGAATGCAGATAAATTGAAAACTTGTGTAAAATGGCTGACGGCTGGTAATAAATAGCTTTCTTAACTTGGGCGGGTAATCGTTTGTCTGCCACAAAGTCATACCAAATATTTTGGGGCAGATAAAGAAAGAAAACTACGACAAGGGCAACAAATGATATGTCTATCTCTATTACTCTTATACAATGACCATCTCGCTCGGTATTGAAATCAAAAATCAAAACCAAACATTTATTCTACAAATAGGCCTCAAGGGTAATTTTACTAGACAATATCTATTATATCAATTGATATAATAGATATTAAAAATAATGCTCAAAACTCAAAATATCATTAATTAAATGTAGTGTTACATGTCAATAATCAGAGTAAGAAACTAATAACAATCCAGATTTGTTATTATGTATAAGTAACTACTATACAAGTATGTAGTGTTGTGTTCCTGGAGGTGAGCAAGGCTGCCAGAGCTCCCGAGGATGCACTGTGTTGCGAGCGAGGGACATAAAATTGTCCCTTCTGTTGTCAACACAGTGCATCCTCAAATTTCATAAAGGGTCGGCAACGCGTAGATGGACCGTACGCTTGTTTGCCACCGGCGTTGTATAAAAACAAAAAAGTAATAAGATACACTAATCATAATAAAATATTGTGAGATTATCTCAAAGCGTCAACATGATCACTCATCAATGATTCAATCATTTGATACAGAGAACAAAAAACAAGGAAAAAAATGGACCTCCAACAGCGCACTCCTATCGCTTTATTGGGCCCGCAGGCGAATCACGTAACTTTATGTACTAACGGTAGATAGATTTTACTGTCAATTTTGAAGTATAAATGTACGAGTTGACAATTAAAATTTGACATTAAAATCTACCTAACGGTAGTACAAAAGTTGCGTGATTACCCCGCCGGCCTATAAAGCAGTAAGGTAAAAAAAACTGGCTAAGTGCGTGTCGGACCACGTACAATTAAGGGTTTCGTACCTACTAGTCCACATTTAAGATCACTCTCCAATACATTGAATCTAAAAAAAGTCGTATCTTCATAGGGAACTCACGATACTTACGACCTTTTGTTCGGGCAAGACAGTTTTTAAGCGAAAACTCGAAAACCGCAAAACCTATATTGTTCAAATCAAAAATCGTTGGAAGTATTTACTAATGCACACCACCTCAATCTTTTTCAGAATTTTAAACTTTATAGTTTGGAAATTAGAGGGGGGGGGGGGGGGGGGGGGGGGCACACTTTCTATGACTTTGACAGCTAGTATCTCACCAACGGTTGACTTAAATGGACAAGTTTTATAGAAATCTCCATATCATTTTTGAAGGCCTATCCATCGATACCCCACACAACTATGTGCGTTGAAATTTTTTTTTTCATCCACCAGTTACATGTATGGTCTGCCCCCCCAAATTTAATATTTTTTTGTAATTTCACATCACTTTTATGTAGCGGTTCCTAGAATACACCTTCCTGCCAAATTTCATAATTGTAGTGCTTATAGTCTCCGAGTAAATCGGCTGTGACATACGGACGGACGGACGGACTGACAGACAGACATGACGAATCTATAAGGGTTCTGTTTTTGCCATTTTGGCTACGGAACCTTAAAAATGGACCCTGAACTCAAACGCAACCTAAGACGAGAATCGAACCCGCGTCGTTACCACTCGGCTACCCCAGACCACTACGTTATCTCAGTAAATGTTTGCCTTGCATTCTAAGCCACTACTACTAGCGACCTGTCTGTATTTTCGTCAAAATGATTGGTATTTAATTGTCAAATATTGGAACATTTCATCGTCATCATCATCATTCTTAGCCTGCTATCGACCACTGCTGCCACTGCTGGCCATAGGCCTTATCTAATTCGGGCTACCAATTCCAAAAATTCAAAATATTTATTTTGTAAATAGGCTTAACTTAGCTCTTTTACATGTCATTTTAATAATAAGTATACATATATTTTACATAAATGCGGCTTTATCTTCTATAAACTCATTTATAGTGTAATAAGATTTTTGTAAGAGATGGCGTTTAACGCTTGATTTAAATCTACTTATTGACAATTTCAGCATATTAGAAGGTAACTTATTGTAAAACCGTACACAGTTCCCGTAAAGCACATATTTACTTTACGGAGATGATATCCGGGAATGATTAATTTATTTTTATTTCTGGTGTTATAATTGTGAATTGTGGTATTTAATTTATACATGTCAAGATTCTTACGAATGTACATTATATTTTCATAAATATATTGTGAGGCTACAGTGAGAATATTAATTTTTTTAAACTTATCTTTCAGAGAAATGCGTGACCCCAAATTGTAAATATTCCGTATAGCACGTTTTTGTAGGACGAAAATTGAATTGATGTCAGCGGCTTAATAAAACGTTTACCCTATAAATACCTTTAATTACCCATCTTCCCAATACAAAGGAATCTCCATATATTTTCATAACAGTCTCCATATATTTGTATATAATAATCGACAAATATATGGAGACATTTTATAATTAAGCTTTATGGCAAAATAAGCGATAAGACCGTCTATTGTCTGCCTCCTTTTGATTTTATTCTGTACTGTCCTTTAATTGAGTTGGGAAATAAAGAGTTTTTATATTGTATTGTAGGCTTAAGATGTCGCCTGGAATCGTTTTTCACTCGGGAAACATAAAAAAATACTGAGACACCATAAATTTTCATAAGAAATGTAGAAAAATTACACAAAATTCCTTTATAAGAGTGATGGCCATTGTGACGTCTCGTTTTGATGGATCGTGGTAAAATAAAGTTTATTCGACAATTTAAGATACTAGTAGAATGTGTACAATATAGTATTTTAATCATAGACAAATCAATTTTTTTGTTTAAGTATTGACGACCGCTTTAGCCTAGTGGGTAGTGCATCACAGAAACATTAGATACTGTATAATCAATTTTAGTTTAGGATGTGTTAATTTTTGCATGCAAAGAAGTTGCTAAATGTGTGATCATATATATTATTGTAAGACCTATTATTTACTTACCATGTTTAATGCAAATAAAGAACTTACTTACTTACTTACTTAATTTTGTGGTTGGTTCGAAACCCTAAATGTGCGAAGTCCGCGGTCGAACACTCCTATCGCTTTATTGGGCCCGGCCTATAAAGCCACAGTCACGTTAAAAAAAAGCGAAGTCCGACACGCACTTGGCCGTTTTTTTATTCAGCATTTAGGCGCCCCTAGGCACATGGACGACGCCTATACATCAGACGCTACATACGCCAGCGAGATATTATATGATAGGCAATGGTTATAAATTGTAATTAAATAAATTACCTCAATAGCACTGCCAGCAACTGGATGTAATACGAGTATTAATGGATGCTTTTAAAGGTCTACGAATAGCGTAATACGTTTTACAACATATTTACCTACACTGTGTCCTCTTATCGATATTTTATGATAGGTATTAAAAGTTATTGTTCAAACCATTAACGCTGTTTATTTACGCAAATAAAACTCAAAAATAATGGGTATACTTTGTAATGAATTTCCATAGAAAGTGTACCCGTTATATTTTCTCTTAAGTGTAGTAATTCAGCAAAAATAACATGAAACCTCAAAGCGCTTAGAATAATACACGTATCTAAGTCTTACAGCAGGCGAATCACGTAACTTTATGTACTAACGGTAGATAGATTTTACTGTCAATTTTGAAGTATAAATGTATGAGCTGACAGTTGAAATTTGACATTAAAATCTATCTAACGGTAGTACAAAAGTTACATGATTACCCCGCAGGTCTACAAACAGTTCTGTGAATTTGTGAACGTCAAATCTTGTCATTTATTATTGCAGCGATTATAATAATACCATTAAATAAATCATCCCCAGGATATCGCTTCTCTGTCATTCTTGTTTTGAAAGACAGATATGTGTATGCTGGAGATAACATATCTTAAATTCCAAATCAAGCAACATGACATTCATATAGTCAGCTATCTTTTAAAAAATCTGTTCTAGTCTATGGTCAATAAAAATAAAAATTGAGCTTCCAACGTGGCTGGTGTGATTCACGCTCCTGTTCCCTATAAGTTAATATAAAATTGGACACTGTTATGACACTATTATAGATTTTCCTATTAGGTTGACACATTATTGCATAAAAGCGTCCAATTATAAATCCTGCCTGCACGCCCAAAGTCAAACCCTCCACAACAAACCATCTTATGCTACAAAGTGCAATCAGCAAATTGTAGGAACTGGCGACATCACAATATAATCAATCATTTAACTTTTATGAATTATTTTCTCATTGCACCCACATTTGATAGTTTCTGTTTGGCCCTATGGTAGACTGGTAGAGAATGCCTTATGGCATTAAGTCCGCCCTATGTACTTATATTCTTTTTATGCAATAAAGTTTAAAATAATTAATTAAATAACTATAGTAATCTAATAAGTAACTTCTTGGCCAAGTCCAAAAAGAAATTTCTATTGAATTATAATAACGAGCCTCCTTTCTACCGGTCTGGAAGTGGGTCAAAATTGACTTGCAAAACCTGGGCCAGAAAGAATCCGCAGGAAAGTAATCAAATAAATTGAATTTGACGCCGCATACTAAACGTGGAAGGTCGGAGCGGGAAAAATTCAACGTAATTTATTGAATTTCGGGTTTTAATCTGCAAGGTAAGGTCGCCAAAATTGTCCAAGATGTGCTGTATTGAGAGTGCTGTTGGTCATTCTACTTTCTCATGACCAATTTTCTATTAAAATAAAAATTCTATGATATGTGGGTCAATTTTTGAAGAGCATGTTTTTTCGACATTTGTATGGCGTTTTTTTCTTTTGTGAAAATTATATTAATTCCTGCACGGTGATGTAGGGTTTTGAAAAAGAAAAATTATAGTGTGTGAGGCACCACTCTGCATCTGATTGTTACTGAGATATTGACACTTAAAAAAAACTGTGCCATACAAATGTCGACCACGCCATACAATTATCGATTACGCCATATAAATGTCACCAGCGCCATATAAATGTCGAAATAATGCCGTTACATTTAATTTGAGTCGACATTTGTATGCCTTATTCGACACTTGTATGCCTTATTCGATATTTGTATGCAACATTTGACATTTGTATGGACAAAATAGCCGCACAAATGTCGACAAATACGTTAATCAGCGATCTTTTGTACACTATTAATTTGATTCACTCATTTATTCAACATGAAACTTTTACTCCATAATGCTAACTATTGTTATGAAACACAGAGTTGTATTTCAATTGCATACTGATAAATAAGGGCCCATACAAATGTCGTGACCGATGTACCAAAATACGTCGAATAAGACTTAACCGTTTCTTTCGCCAAACACGAAATGATGCACAGAATGCAAATATATGCATAACAATGTTGTATTTTAAATACACTTGGAATTATAGACCTGGGACAGCAAAATCAGCTCGTTTGAAAATTGACCTATGTATTGGATTAGTGTACAAAAGGATTCAGATTCATTTATTCACAATATAAGATTACAATATACATTACATGTCAATTTACAGGAATCTCTATTGTGATCGTCAATAACATTAAATAAAAACAAAATAAATTAAAAATCAATGAATAAAATAGCAGTTAAATAATACAATGAGTATGATAAAATTCACCTGAGAGGATCGTCATGAATATATTAATATTTTTGGTAGGTACTCTAAACACGGTTAACAAGGAATTAAATATCAATATCTCGTAATGATCGTCAAAGTAAATATTAAAACAAGAATTAAATTAAATCAATAATATTAAATTAAATATTAATAAAAGGAATTTATAGGTAAAAATACAAACATTAACATATTGTTGTAAAAGGTAAGTAACATAGTGGTAAAAACCATTTTTTCATATAAATCCCTCCCACGTGAGCCTTGAAAATTCTAAAATGTTTTGAACTCAATTTATGCCATAGGCAGGTATCGACAATTCCAATATGGCTGATCAAAGTTCAATTTTAACCTCCCGGCGCAGGTCTAGATTGTCAGGGCCATTGCGAATATCATTTTTGTATTCATTATTCACTTATTCATACTAAAAATCTATGATATGTATTGAATTAGTGTCCAAAAATAGGATTTCAAAATAGTACCTTAACCTAATAAAAGGAATTTATAGGTAAAAATACTTAAATATTAACATATTACTGTAAAAGGTGAGTAACACAGTGCTAAAAACCATTCTTTCATAAAAATTGTGAGACATCCAAGAACCACTAAATTACTTTACTTATGGATATTATCTGTGGTTCGTTAATTGCCAAAACGATCGAAAGTGATACTCTAATTAAACCTTTTTCTAAATAACAATACAAACATTTCCAAAGCCAAAATGGCAAAAACGGAACCATTATAGATTTGTCATGTCTGTCCGTCCGTATGTCACAGCCGATTTACTCGGAAACTATAAGCACTACAATTATGAAATTTGGTAGGAAGGTGAATTCTATGAACCGCTACATAAAAGTGATGTGAAATTACAAAAAAATATTAAATTAGGGGGGGCACTCCATGCATGTAAGCGGTGGATGAAAAAAAAATCAATGCACATAGTTGTGTGGGATATCGATGGATAGGCCTTTAAAAATGATATGGAGGTTTCTAAAAAACTTGTCCATTTAAGTCAACCGTTGGTGAGATATTAGCTGTCAAAGTCATAGAAAGTGTGTGTCCCCCACTCTAATTTCCAAACTATAAAGTTTAAATTCTGAAAAAAATTGAGGTGATGTGCATTAGTAAATACTTTCAACAATTTTTGGTTTGAACAATACAGGTTTTACGGTTTTTGAGTTTTCGCTTAAAAACTGTCTTGCCCAAACAAAAGGTCGTAAGTGCCGTGAGTTCCCTATGAAGATACGACTTTTTTAGATTCAATGTATTGGATAGTGATTTTAAATGTGGACTAGTAGGTGTTGGTACGAAACCCTTCATTGTGCGTGGTCCGACACGCACTTGGTCGGTTTTTTTATAAGTAATGGAATGAGAGGTATAGATAGAGTTTACTTTTATTATTTATTAATACTTACTATTAATATAATACTCAATAATTCATTTATAAATTAACAATACGAATAAATAATATTTAAATATTTTAATTTACGTTTCGTACAAATTCAGAACACATTGTTTAAAAAAGTCAACTATAAGAAAAAACTCCATTACATTGTTTTTTTTGGTTATAAATATAAACTGATATCAATACAGAAATTGAAACATAATGCCTGCAAACTTAGTGGAAAAGGTTACACTAATCTAGTTCTCAACAATCTGGTACCGAACAGTTTCCACATTGTTACAGCGTACAAACTGCAATATCCTCAATTAAAAGTAAAGGTCGCAGGTCAGGAACTTGTCATATTAGTTCGAAAATTCTATATACACGTGCACATTTGGCATTTCAGGTAAAGGTCAGGCCCTACGAGTGAAATGAGATCCTGTATATTGCATTCGGCTTTGGTGTTGTTGTGTTCACACGACATTCGCACTTTCACATGTTTAAATGTCACGAATTTTCATCTCTTGTAATTTCTGATTTTTCCACACTGGCCCGTTTGGATTGTACATACCCCCTGTTTAATAAGTTTTTTTTAATTTATACAGCTGTATATAAATAAATATATATTTGTGGACAATATTACAAAAATCAACTTAGTCCCAAACTAAGCAACGCTTGTACTCTATGGGTACTAGGAACGATATTATTTATTATTAATATTTATTATTTACTAGCGATCCGCCCCGCGTGCAATGCTGATGCATGTATTATACATATAAACCTTCCCCTTGAGTCACTCTATCTATTAAAAAAAACCGCATCAAAATCCGTTGCGTAGTTTTAAAGATTTAAGCATACATCCCTACGTATGCTTAAATCTTTAAAACTACGCAACGTATGTATTTAGGAATCTATTTATCTATATAAGTATGATTATTTATCCCTGTATAGGAATATAGGGACATAGGGACAGAGAAAGTGACTTTGTTTTATACCATGTAGTGATTCAGTCAATACAATATAAGTTTACAGTGCATGACACCAAAGCACTTACATGTTAGGCAACAGTCAATAATATCAAGAAACGATCATAACTTATTCATCAAATAATCATACTTATATAGATAAATAGATTCCTAAATACATAGAAAACATCCAGGACTCAGTAACATACATTTATATTCATCACACAAATCAATGCCCTGACCGGAATTCGAACCCAGACCTCCAGCTTCGAAGGCAGGGTCACTACACTACTATATATGATATTTAATGAGATTTTTTTGTATGACGATCATGAATTCAGGCGATTTTATGTAAAGACGTAGGATAAATTCATGACAGGGTCCATTTTATCTGTAGTCACAAAATGTCAAATACAATTCCGAACACCGCTAGTAAGTGTAAGCTTTACGAAAAATACTAATACTAATTTTATGAAGTTAATCAAGAGAATTATCAAGCTCAAACTCAAACTCAAAATATTCTTTATCCAAATAGGCCTAGCAACAAGCACTTTTGAATCGTCAGTTATATAAATTGAATCTAATTATTCAGAGCAATTTATTGATGCATATGAAATTAAAAAAAAAAATGAATTAATGTAGTGTATGTCAAAAGACAGTATAATAAATACACAAAAAGATCGTCAATATGTAAAATAAAAACATAAATTATGTTATTATAAGAGTGTTAATTTAGTTATACATCTAATTGTCGAGGAAATAGTCGAGTCTGATCCCTATGTTAATGGGTTATTGGTTACTGGATTATTGTATAAATAATGCGATTATAGTCCTTGAAAAGCCATTACAAGTAAATCTACTAATCTATTTACATTTTTAAATAATTTCATCTACATTTTAATGTGCTCAAAAAGTGGGCGTAAGGACCAGCTTTACAATACCGCGCAGGCCCGGGGCGGAGATGGCCATAATGGCATTGAAAACGGTATCGTTATGGGCGGAGATGGCCAGGCTCGTGCTCAAAAGACTTCAACAGGGTCACTCTCGAGCTCACTACACTTGCAATGGTTCCTGAACACATGAAAGAGGATTTAATATATAGATGTAGATAAAGCAGTGTATGCAACTGTACATAATTACTAATTAGGCATTAAAATACTTGTGTGATCTTGTTATGAAACTCGCTTTCGGCTCGTGTTTTAATGCCTCTCATTATGTAGCAGTTGCCAACTACTTTTATCCCTGGGTAAAGGATAGGCCACACTGAGAGAGTATTACGAGATTTACGAGTTAAAAACTTCACGTATTGTGTCACGTCACTGCGTTTTCAACACGTCAGCTTATTTTGAGCAGCGGAGTGGCCTGAATCTTAAAGGCATTACATCAGTCAAAACTTCGTAATCACGGCAAATTCCTCGAGTATTTAATCACGCTTTAATCGGTGTCACGGGGACCTCGTTTTGGGCTAATTGAAAAAGTTACCCCAATATTCGCTGACAATGATAAAAGACATTAACCTACTTCTAAGAGTAAAAATATTTAAAAAAGAAACTATATATATCTACATATTTCAATGTCTTCAGGTGTGCAATAAAGAGTATTTGTATTGTATTGTATTGTATATTTGTTAATGAATTCAACGCCTTTTTTAATTTCAGACGAATACCTAAATATCATATTTAAAAAAATATTGACTAGACAATATTTATATATCACCACACATCTGGGCAGCGGTTCCCTTCGTCTTGACAGAAGAGGACATCTCTAGGATATCGCCCTTTTTCATGTGCCATAAAGGTATAGAAGAGTGAAGTGAGATATCCCTACGATATGCCGGATTGGGGTCATTAATCGACAAAAAGCCCACATACAAACAACCACAAAATCTTAGAGTATATTCCCTTAGGTTGGCAAATAACTAGGGATCGGTTTTATATTTATAAAAAACCGGCCAAGTGCGAGTCAGACTGCATGAATGGTTCCGTACCACTATCTATAAAAACGGCAAAAAAAACATGTTTATTGTATGGGAGTCCCCTTAAGTATAATTCATTCTGTTTTTTAGTATTTGTTGTTATAGCGGCAACAGAAATACATCATCTGTGAACATTTCGTAGTTCTTGATGTAGTTCCAAAAACATAAAATAAACCATTTATCATGTAGAACAGCGTTACTATCAAAAAGCATTTTTGGAATGGCATCAAAAATTTATAATAAGTTACCGCTAAACATATTGAATTTAAATGATATGAGACAGTTTAAAATTAAATTACATGAATTTTTAATAACGAAAGCATACTACTCTGTAAATGAATTTCTATCGCAATCCTTTTAATATCTTGACATTTTAAATGAATCATTTATATTCATATTCGTATCTTATTGACAATTTAAACTTATTTTCAATTGTAATTAATTTTGTATTGTAATTTATTTTTGAAATTTAATTTATGTTGAATTATGTGTTTGGATTTTATGTCATTTTGAACTTTAATTTGGATTTATTTTGAATTTTATTGATATGCATGCTGCTTGCTAATTTGTAGCTATTTGTGTGGCTTGTGGCTAAACATAGTGACTCTATATCTAAGAATAAGACCTACATACTTGTAATGAATACCTATGTTTGACAAATAAATAATTTGAATAATTTGAGATATTTAGCCATGTGTCAGACAGACAGACAAAGTTAAACCATAATAAAGGGTTCCTTTTTTACCAGTTTGGTACGGAACCCTAAAAACAAAAACTGACGCGACCAAAAAAATTCCATGTAATTATCGAATCCGAGGGCCCACTCCGAACATCGTATCATGCCGTTCCTTTCACTCTCGTGTTATACAACCATATGAGTCTAAGGGACGGCACGATACGAAGTTAGGCCCTCAGGTCGCATATATCAACCGATTCTCGTGAAATTTTGTAAGCAGGTTCGGTAATTCATTATACAGTTTTTTTTGTAGTCAGATTTGGAAATATTCAAAAACTTTTTTTTTCAATGATTTTGTAGTTTTCTACGGGTGAATTTCGGTTTTACATTAATTTTACATTACTTCTTCACACTGGAAGCTCAAACTTCTGAATGGGCCTTCCCTTAAACTCGCATGCGAGTCTCGTACGTGTGTATTAGGCCTTTAAGATGGTCGCTGCCATTCGAGAGCACGCGTAAGCCGCATTCGATTAAAAAAAGTTGTCACGTGTCGACGCCACGCGGCGAAATAAGAGTCGGGAGGGCTAGTATTCTCAACAGCTACCGATAGCGTCAACCAAGCTCAAACCAAGTCAAGTTTTTTTTTTATATATAACGATGGTGGCAAACAAACTTACGGCCTGCCAGAAACCGTAGCCTATGGATGCTTGCGAGTTCAGAAAAATCACAAATCCGTTGCCGACCCTTTCAAATAAATATATACCTACTCAGTTCCCCTGAGGAGAAATGGCCGTGCGTTGTGAATATCATCTCCGAAATTGAAAAGCTGAAATGTAATTTCTCTGGATATAATTTTAAAGTGAACTTGTAGGTTGTAGCTCGGATGCCTGTCATGGCGCTTGCTTTTACGAGGCAGGCAAACTTTATCACGTATAATTTTAATTTAGAAACGTCAACACCATAAATAGCTTTAAGAATCATAAAAAACAAATCTCTGTGGAGTAAAATGTCCTTTATCCCTCACCCATAAACATGCATGCCAAAATGATAAAAAAGGAACTAACGGATTTTAACGTCATTATCGCTAAATAGGTTTGATGTACGTTATGAATAAGGCCAATAGAGTTTATCTACCAAGCTGTTATCCCCTCTTATATTAAGATTACTTAGAATAAGAAGGAGCCCTTACAAACCCTTATATTAAGATGGGAAGCAAGTACCAAAGCAATTTGCATAAAAATGTAAATGGCAGCCTCATTCAGATTGCCTGCTTTCGTTTGCCTTCAACCTATCATATTCCCGTATTCATATTTCGACGCCTGCACAAAAGATTGTAAGGTGCTGAATGAGCGTATTGCTCGTATTAAACGTACAGGCGCTCTGCGGGTAAAACGTGAGTGTGTTACAAACTTATGGCGCGGCGTTCATAAAAACGGAACACGTTTCGCTAATTAATATTTAGGAGAGGCTTTTAAAATCTAAATATTTTACAACAGCATAGTAGGAGCGGATTAGGTGACCGTTTTATATTCTGCTCTAAATATAAAATTCCAACCCCTTAAGGGATGATTTTCGGGATAAAAAGTAGTTCTCCCCCGGGACCCAAACTAACTGCATACCAAATTTCATAAAAACTGGTTAAGCTGTTTAAGCGTGAAGAGATAAAAAGACCAAAAGACAGACAGACACACTTTCGCATATGTAATATTATTATAGTAAGTGTATATAAGTAATACATAGTATGGATCGATTTTAAGAAATATTTTTTTGAATCTTATCTTTGACATACCACACGTTTGGAAGGATTAATAGAATCGTGCCTTGGTCTGCCGCAAAACAAAAAAAACATCAATTGACAGCTGACAGATGTCAATGTGGCAGTTACGTCTATGGTGCATTCCTATTTAACATGATCATTCTCCTCTCGTGTGATATGTCTGTATACGGCGACATTGGCGAAATACCCCTTGCTAAATTCAGCAAGGAGTGAAAGCCATCAAAAAAAAAAAGGTATATTCATAGATGTAACTGGGAAAAAGGAGCAGAGGAGAAAAACAATAACATGGATGAATAACCTCAAGAGTTGGACGCGAAGAAAAACTGAAGGTAGAGAAGAGTTTCGGACAGTGGTAGACGACATCCGCAGGGATACGGCATCTAAAGAAGAAAAATAAGAAGTAAATACTGTAGCTACTGTATATAGTTCTAATTAAGGACTGAATATACAGTAACTCTACAATAAATGTCTCTTTTTCACATACATATAAATTTCAACGTGGCAGATGTGACACAAACTAATTTTAACGGCATTTTTTTGCTAAAAAGAGTTTAATGAAAGTTTATTAATAAGGACATTACATACGTATTTCTAGACTATGACTTACGACATACAAGCTAGTATTTGTGAAAAGACAAAGATCAAATTCTATATTGGGATTAATGTTCCAATACTTACGTTGTCATTTAAAACTTGTAGGAAAGGTAAGACTAAATATTTACCTACGCACTTGCTATGGCTGTTATTGTCTAATAACCGGATATGACCTAATCCGGGATAATCCGGTCTAATAGTAGCACAGAATAATTAACCGTGTAAGGCAAGGCCTTTCCAGTGGTAACGACCTCCTCTAACACGCGTGAGTTTGCAATTAACCATCCCGCTCTCTAGGGAAGCTCTGCGCGTAATTTCGTAAATGTTTAGTGCATTTGAATATTATCATTTTTGGAACACTGAATCACTTATGAAAAATCTGTTCGGTTATCGCATTAGAACAATAAAAAAGCTATCCTTTTGTAAAAAAACATATCACTTTTTTGATAATTACGGAATCTACAGCATAAAAGTTTATTTTTACTATGATACTTAGGATTTTTAGACAGAGTTACCATGGAATTTTTCAATTATTTTGTGCGGTTATTTCGTTACCTTGTTTCTTTTTCAGTCCACAATAATTTTTGTGTAGTGTAATTCGACATTATTTCTTCACACTGGAAGCTCAAACTTCAGTATTTGCGCCAGATCTTTGAATGGGCCTTGCCTTAACCGCCGAACATCAAGAGTAATTCGCAATTTTCGACGTTATATATCAAGAAGTCACTATTCGGTTCGACGGCGTCAGCCGCGGCCGGGTTGAAACAACACCCCGGTGTTGTGTGAAAGCCAGGTTTAGCTAAAGTGGCATGAACAGGCCGGCTAGTAGTGATTATTATGAATGACCATTATTTTTTGGCAGCCGAGAAGTTAGAGGTGATCTAGCTCGCGAAGACCTAACCGCCAGCGAAGAAAGCCGTCCAACACGGAAGGGTGGTGGCTGCAGTACCTGGCGGGTGGAGGTATGTTGGAGACTCGAGAGCTCCAACAAGTTCATCACTGAAATAAATAAATGAAATAAATGAACTTTATTCTGCAAGTAGGCCGCAAAGGCACTTTTACAAGTCAAAAACTACTAGCGTTTTTCATGAGACCATTGTCGAGAAGAAACGCCGAAAGAAACTCGACAGTCAGTCATTTTCTCCAAAATATGCTTATTACAATGATACTACTTGATATCATACTATCTTTAGGACATTGGGGGAGAGTGTCGCGCTGGATGACAAAGTGTAAGTGACTGAGGTCACATTTTCAGGGAAGCACAAAATAATTGTCTCACTCATTTTCGCTAACAACCGGATTGCTTTCATTGGCTAGCTTCCATCACAGATGTGCGAAGATGTGTCCTTACTTCGACAATAGGGATAATGACTCATGTTACAATATATAACATAGTGTGGCTATATGGGATGAAAACCATCAAATTATCACAGTAAATAGTAAATTAGACAAATAAAGTCGTCTACCGTTCCCTGGGATTCCCGGGCCCAATACAAAAGAATGCTATTGCTTTTTTTTTCGCCGGGAGACCACGGCTTAATTGAAATCATAAAAAGATATAGGAGCATAGAAATTCGCAAATACAGTGGAATCCGCATAAAGCGACAGTCAAGGGACCGGTGATATTACGTCGCACTAATAGAACGTCGCACAAAACGGACTGATTTACTTTGAAAATGTTTGGTATGAAATCGAATGTGTTATTTCGAAGTCGTTAAAAGCGGTCAAATGGTGTATGCGGAGTCGATATAAGCGGATTCTACTGTACGTTGTTGTTGATTGGCCAAATATAAATTGAAAGTTACTGATTGAATTCTCATGTTTCAATAAAACAGAAATTGTACGGCAACTATGTACATAAACGCAATATTAAGCGACAAAAACGGCAAATATCCATACAACTTTAGTACGAGGCCACGCAGGCGTAACGTCACGCCTGCGTGTCAATCGCTATGGAGCGTTTTCAGTGCTCGTTAGCTATGTTGTACTTTGCCTCTCATTTTCGTCTTTTGTGTTGCTCTAATTGTAGTTGGTACCATACAAACATCAAATTTTGATCGTCCCTAAAAACTGCTTCGAAAGGCATGAAGTTTTTTTGTCATCATGCCTATTAGGTATAATAGAAAAAGTTCGATACTGTCATTTAAAAGTCCATAACCTCGTGTAAAAAATACGAGCTTTTTGTAATAAGGTAAGAGGATTTTGGTGAACGAATCAAAGAAAACATTGTAACATATAGTTTTCCCTGTTTACACCGTCGGGGCAATCACGTAACTTTTGAACTAACGTTAGATAGTTTTTATTTTACTGACAATTTTGAAGTATAAATGTATGAGCTGACATTTAAAATTTGACATTAAAATCTATCTAACGGTAGTACAAAAGTTACGTGATTACCCCGCGTTACTACGAACTCACTTGGTTTCCGATAAAATATGAGTCGTGTCTTCTTCTCTCTCTCTCACCCCTTGGGGGCGAGTGGAGGGGTGGCCTTTTCAGGACTTGCGTCCTTTTAAGCGGTATTTTGTCGCAGCCTGCAACTACAGGCTGGGCTTTCCTGGCTTCTTTGCGGGTTCTGTGGGCCTTTCTGCGGCTTGGTGGCTACCGCTGGCCTTCCTGTGGCTTGTTACCTATAAGGGTTCTTCGTGTGGCGGTGCGAGCTCTCTTGGTAGAGCTCGCGATCGGTATTCCGGAGGGCGCGCTAAAATATGACGACAAGAAAGCTCTGTCTTAAGGAATTTGAATAGAACAACCGTTAGCTAGTTTCTGTTAGGTACAGCGCCATCTAGTGGTTCACAAAAACGATATCATCCTAAACATTCCCTCTGGGTTGTAAGGACAGATAGCGGTGGCTTTCCTAACCTACGCCCAATCTTGAGCTGAAACTTACGGTTTCATTTACGATACAACACAGAAAACGCTGCAATAAAGATATTTGAAGATTTAGACGCAACGTAAAATTCCATATACGTTAAGTTTAGGCCCCTTAAATGTCGTGAAATTCCCGGACCGGACGCCGGTACCTGACAGCACAATGGGGTCATCCGGTGAAGCCGGCTTTGTACCGGCCCGGGTGAACGCCATTACGCCGGATAAAGCTGAAACTTCGCACCCCACACGTGCAAATTGTTTATTGTTTAAACTTTGAAATATCATTGGTTTTATGTGTTACAAAATAGTATAGGTAGGTATATTTTTTTCTATAATTAAGTAGATAATTTTAACAATTAGTAGGTAAGATTTCAAACACAATGTATATTGTTATTGGAAAATAAATTATTGAGATGAAAATTACATACCTACTCTTATTTAAAATTTATCTGCAATTTGAAGTACTTAATTTAATTTGATGGGTTCGCTTGTCACCCGTGCACGAAAACTAAATAGGCTCTCTAAAAGGCACTCTAAAATAAACCTAGACTATTTTTTTTCGGGTCTAGACGTAACTTGTAGTTTAGAAGCAGTTTCTTGTTTTTGTTCTTAACTTCTAGATGTTACAAGTATTCTGTTGCGTTGCGCGTCGGAGGTTAAAAACAGCCTTCTTTGTGACAAAGTGTTTATTATATAAAGAGGGGCTACCACGAACCGAAAACGAACTAAGTTCGAGTGTCTCCCTCTCTGTCGCACTTGCTGATTCACGCGACAGAGAGAGAGATATTCGAACTCAGGTTATCCAGCATTTGTGACAGATGGAAACCTCAAACAACTCTCAGGTCTTAATAAAGTGTTGGTGGTACCCTAAAATACGCAGGGAAAAGATGACTCAAATATTAATGGATGTCAAGGCTCAGGGAAAATAATAACTTCGTACCTACAACCATAACCGACATGTAAAACCCAGCTGTTGCGCAAGATCGTCCGTTTCTTGAAAACTGTTACCAAACGACCAGTAAATGTTTCTTAATCTTCCAATGTCCTCTGAATGAGCTATAATGACGATCAACGAATATGTGGAATGAATCAGGAGATGAATAATTCTGATAGGCACTCAGCAAAGTAATTAAAAAGCTTTGCATTCAGCATTCTGTAAGTAGGTTTGGGAAGACACCCGAAAGTAGAAGAATTATGAAGCGAATTTTTCGAAAAAGTAAGTTTTTGAGTTGGAGCTGTACACATGGGGCATTATAATAAGTTAAAAATGTTAATTTTAAATACGTACATTTAGTACAAACCTGTTTCAAAGAAACACTGAAATACTCTTTCAAAGGTGTGCATAATCCGTCTTTAAACAATTACAACAGAGTTTCGTTTAGGAATAAATGCGAGGGGTGAGTGGTCAACGGGTTTGTCAAGTCATCTAAAAGGTTTATTGAAAATAGAACTCTGCGTAATGGATATTGAGTGCATATTTCAAAAAACTATTACCTCGATTTATTGGGTTTGACCACTTACCCCTCGAATGGGTATACACCAATACGTCCATATAGGCTTGACTATCTATAATCGTAATGAGATTGAGAGTAGGTAAAGAATGCGCTGTAAAATATCGTCACTACCATCGCGATGTCAATACCTTCACGTGACGCCACTAACATCTCATGTCTCTATGTATACGAGTATATCACAAAGATTAGAATATAATAGTAAAGAACTTAGCAAGAAAGATATTATGATTTTCTTTGCACGAGCGTTTGTGAGGTTTTTTTTCACCTGACTTAGTTGAAGATAATGGTATGGATATATAATTAGATTAGCAGGACAACTCGAAGCCAATCTTTCATAGCATACACATAAAAGCAATTTCCATGAATACATTCAAATTTTACGATGTAAGGTTACAGATACAAATAATTCACAATAACAAATTATGTAACATTTTGATACGTTTGCGTCGGGATCGTAAAGTGGCAAGTAGAACGCTGTATTTTGCATTAAAAATGAATGTGGACCACCGATCCTAATCACTGATCTCAAGGGAGCTCTTACACCAAATCCGTAATCCCCACTGGCTCAGGAAAGTAAAAGCATTTGGCTGAACGTCGCACGCTCACACCAGCCCACGAAAGTGAGCGCGCCACACGTATTTAAAAAATTTAAATGTCAAAATCTCCCGCCAAAAACCCTTTACCATAGACAATTAAGTTATAAAACGGTTTTTGAGGTTTACTTTTTAAATCGAGCGTTGAACCTTAATGTGGAGTGCATCGTTCCATAATTGTGGGTGTTATAGTATGTTGTTGGTGAAAGTGGTGTGACGTAACGTTACGGTTAGAGTAGACATGACGGAAATCGGTTTTGGAACGCAGTGTCTTACTGTCATCGGTGAGTTTGCGGTTATTTTTATGTAATTTTATGACTGAGATAATGATGATTTTGTAATATGCATATGCATGTAGAATTATGTAAAAATATAATTACTTTGAGACTTTAATACGCGTAATTAAACGCATAACTACAAAACGGAGTAATTAGTAACTGCTTTCTAGTTAGCGGGTCATTAATTAAAAAAACACGCATAGGTATACATACTAATATATTCAACGTAGTATAAATAAAAATTAGGTATAAATTAACCAAATAAATACAAGCTAAGTTAAGAAGCAAAGACCTTGATAATGAAAATTATTATAACTCATATGGGTAGGTAAAGTTAAAAAAAAACCGGTTGTGTGAAAAGTGCGATTCGGAATAGCGCACCGAGGGTTTCGTAAAAATACCATTATGGCCGCATACCGTTGCTTAACATCGATAAAAAAAATCTGTTTATTTCTCATTACAAATAGCTTAACAAGGCCTTAATCTAATCGATGATTGACTGCGTACTTTAAATAAAAACCATATTTTTATGATTTAATTACAAATACATGGTTTTTTGCCGAGAAACTATTATGCAGTTTCGCAAATGTAGGATATCTTGTCAAATAAATAAGTTAAGTGTAAAGGTAAATTAACAAAATTAAAAAAAACAGGTTGTCGAAATATACGTTTTTGTGGCATAAACGGCCGTGTAACAGAATGGTAAAAAAGGAACCCTTATGGTTTCACTTTGTCTGTCTGTCCGTCTGTCTGTCACATCACTAAATATCTCAAGAACTACTTATGATATCTATTTGAAATTTGGAATATAATAAAGAAGGGTACCCTAGATGCATAGGACATGTTTCTTTTATATCTTTTTTTATTTTCTGTGAACAATTACGAAATTAGAAGATAGGTGGTTCAAAATTTGAAAGTCTAGTTAATATATCAAGTGGGATGTCATATGAAAGGGCTTGAGTTGGACATATTGAAACATTTTTTTTTTAAGTTGAGTCATTTTCGATTTATTAGGGAATATGTAAAAAACAATACCGCCCCTCCTCATACCCAAAGTTTACCAAGGAAAAATATGGAATTATTACATATAACATTGATATCAATGTATATTGTATAGGAAAAAAATAACTATAGCTCAATCTAGTTTTTCTTTTTTTATCATCCATAAACATATCTATACTAAGTTTGTAATTTAATCACCTTTGCATGTATTTTTGTTTTATAAATTCCTACGCGATTAGGTATGCTGAAAGTACCTTCTTTCAAATAAAAAACTCGAAACTCGAGACAGACGGACAACAAAGGGATCCTATAAGGGTTTCGTTTTTCCTTTTGAGCTACGGAACCCTAAAAGTACAAACGTCATGTCAAAAATTAAACCCACATACTTACATAGGTAGATATTTATATGTAGGTGATTAAGTATGTTTATTTGTATATACTTCTCCACAAATAAGTTTCATCTTTTGTTGAACCTGACTGTGGCTTTATAGGCCGGGCCCAATAAAGCGATAGGAGTGAGCGGTTGGAGAGTAGCCTGGGGAAAATCCATTGAAAACCTCCGACACGACCACGCGGGCGGTTTAAACACTGGAATACTCTAATCCATAAAATAAATCCATAAAACTTATTAAAACCTCTGCTAACTAAAATGTTCTTTGTCCCTTTCTCGCAAACGTAAATGTCAAAGTGACAGATAAAGACAAACGAACTTTAGCGACTAGTTAACTAATATTAGGTTTGACTGACGTTATTGAATAAGGGGGTAAGAGTTTGCGCTCCAGTGAAATTGGTTAAGTTTCATCCAACATGATCGAAAACATCAGGTAACGCAACAATATCCTATATACTATATACCCTTGCCTCGCATGCGTATCATTTTCTACACCGCATTTACATCTGATTTCAAATGTAACCTATGCATATTTATTTATGTTCAGTGCCAAAATATCGAGGAATCCGTTCGTATTCAAATATTCTTATGAATTTCCATTTGTGCGTGGGCATATTGTTTCCAATCGGGATACTTCGGAAGACTAGGTAAACTTTATTGAATTTTTCGTAGTGTACTTAGTATTCTACCCATATTTCCTTTTCAATTCATTTATTTTTCTCACAGAAAATTCATGCATAAGATGTTTATGTGTGACAGTAGTTACAATAAGAAATATACAAACAAATGGTTACAAAAAAATCTTTACTTTCAGACCTACACCATAAATTGTCACGTAGTTTGTTAGATAGGTAGGGTCGCCTAGGCCAGTTACGCGGCCTGCTTCAGTTTGCGGCCTTCTGAAGAACGAAGTTTTTTCAATTAAAGATATGTACATTTTTACATGCCATAAAGAAATAGTGAGTCGTATGCGTTTTAATTAGTTGCTATTGAATGGAAATATATTAAGAATGCAAGAAAGTATCCTTTCAGTTCATCAACTCATCCAAGTGGCCGCAAACTGACGCATCAAATTAACAGGCCGTAAACCCACCTACCGACCCTACAGTGTAGACTTATAATCTACTTTACTGACAATAGGGAGGTTTACACCAAATAAAAAAATCATTAACTTCAATTTTTTTCGAAAAAGGATCAGATTCTCAATCAAAAGGCGAAAAAGGTAACTCAAAAGAATAAATAATTGTATAAGTTTAAGTATTCAAATGAACAGAACATGCCCCTGTCCCTTTTTCGCAAAACGCACCTCTGTATTGAACGATCGTCATTTACTACGGCGCTTTAGGTCAGTGACGTCACTGATTTGTAGCGCTTTCTCTCTCTAATTAAAATCATTGTAAAGGTTGTAGCTTCGTTATATTTTGAGACATTTTAATGGATTTTTCACCATTTGACATAGTTTTATGTCTTCTTTCTTTTGGATAATAATTTGGGTACCAATAAATTTTGAGTCAACATACCTATTAGAGACATAAATAATAAAAATAAATAATAAATAAATATTAGAGGACAATCTTACACAAATCGAACTAGCCCCACAGTAAGGTCAAGAAGGCTTGTGTTATGGGTACTAGACGACGATATATTTAATAGATATAAATACTTAAATACATAGAAAACATCCAAGACTCAGAAACAAATATTCATGCTCATCACACAAATATTTGCCCTGAGTGGGATTCGAACCCAGGACCGTCAGCTTCACAGGCAGGTGCACTACCCACTTGGCTAAACCGGTCGTCAAAGACATAATAATTTAACTACTTTAATTTGACTGCGGTCAGGCTTATTTAGCCCTCCCGATAGCCACCTTAACCCAGTATTTGACGAGTCAACACCATCATTGCCGCTACTTCTCAGACATACATACTTGGATTACGTTATATGTATAAGTATTAAATAACAATACTAAACTGTGCGTTTCTCAAGAAATTTCCTGCCTCGCACAACCAAACTATGGAATGAACTGTCGCCTGCGGTATTTCCGGACCGATATGACCTTCAAGAAAAGAGCGTATTCCCTTCTGAAAGGCCGGCAACGCACTTGCGACTCCTCTGGTGTTGCAGGTGTTTATGGGCGACGGTAATTGTTTACCATCAGGCGATCCGTCTGCTCGTTTGCCCCCTGTAACATAAAAAAAAACTAACAAAAAAACACGATTAATAATTTTAAAGATTATGGTTCAATCGCACATGCCAAGAAACGAGAACCTACTTTATTCCACCATGAAAAAACAGACGTTTTGGTAGGAATTAATCAAAAATCGAATAATGAATGAATACTTATCGGTGTCTCAAACGAATCGATATTTTTAATTGCACGGCCTTAAGAGACTCCTAGCTCCCAATTACATTAGATCTGAAACTCTCCGTTTTCTGTGCCATATTTACTTCAAAACTCGAGGTATATGACATGAAACTTTGGCAATTTTAGACCAAGAAACTGTTTTTTGAACGTAATTTTTGTGAAGATGATTTAAAAATAAAAATCTCTCTTGCGTTGTTAGAGACTTAAAAAAAGAACAGTTACATGTGCACTGTTTTGGACCATATTTCAATAGAGCATACAAAAACAAGTAGTACTTTTTTTAAATTTGGCACTTGCAATTAAATGTAACCGATAACAGTTAGTTAGTTGCCATAAATATGTCTATTATTTTGACGTAGCAGTATTAACAAAAATCGATTAATAGTGCGAGGAGCCCCTTGGTTGTGATGTTTATAAGAGTTCGAAACATGTCGCCCGGAGTGACAATTAACTTGTGAGTTTTAACCTTTTAGTAAAATATAGTTTATAAAAGTGGTGAACTGTACTTTATTGCAACTTCTCCGTTCCCTTGTCGCGGGTGAGCGTACCCGGCGCGCACGCATCGCATTGAACTGATTTATGTCAGCGCGCGAGAGCGTTGAACCAGCGCGTTTTCTTACGGGAAGCGACCGTGTTTACGTTAGAGAGTGAATCGCTAATCAAGGGTATTGTTGACGCTTATAAACATGAAGTAGGATAAGACTGGAGTCGGCAATACACACGTACAGAGATTTGCGAAAGAGATGCAAGCATAGACACCAAGTTCGGAACGTGATACGATGTGTCATCTCCTGTCCCTTATCGCGTATCATTTGTTGTAAATACCTAGTGCCTAAAATATACAATAGTTTAGCTATAGAAGACTCAAATATGTCAAAAATGGTATTTAAAAATAAGGCAAAGGAGGTCTTGTTATCTGCATTGCATAATGATGATTGATAAGGCGTGTACCTAATCCGTCGAATACCTAACCTCAGCGTATTAATATCTAAATATATAAAAGAAGAAACTGACTGACTGATTGACTGACTGACATATCAACGCACAGCCCAAACCGCTGGTTCTAGAGATTCCAAATTTGGCACGTAGGTTCCTTATAAGGTCTAGGGGTGCACTAAGAAAGGATTTTTCAAAATTCAACCCCTAAAGGGGTGAAACGGGGGTCCAAAGTTTGTATGAAAAACAGTATTTATTGAAGTGAGAGACATGAAACTTTGTAAATAGAGTCTGTGTTTAAATATATTAATGGCATATTTCAGCGTTTTTCTAAATTGCTCCACTAAAGGGGTGAAAAGGGGGTTCAAAGTTTGTACGGGGAGAAAATCTTTTTTAAAGTGAGATATTTGAAACTTCGTACATAGACTCTATGTTTAAATACAACAAAACATATTTAAGCGTTTTTTGAAATTGCTCCCCTAAAGAGTTCAAAAGGGGGTTCCAAGTTTGTACGGAGAGCAAATCTTTTTTGAAGTGAGAGATTTAAAACTTCGTATATAGACTCTTTGTTTAAATACAACAAAACATGTTTCAGCGTTTTTCGAAATTTCTCCCCTAAAGGGTTCAAAAGGGGGTTCCAAGTTTGAACGGAGAGCAAATCTTTTTTGAAGTGAGAGATTTAAAACTTCGTACATAGACTCTATGTTTAAATACAACAAAACATATTTAAGCGTTTTTTTGAAATTGCTCCCCTCAAGGGTTCAAAAGGGGGTTCCAAGTTTGTACGGAGAGCAAATCTTTTTTGAAGTGAGAGATTTAAAACTTCGTATATAGACTCTTTGTTTAAATACAACAAAACATGTTTCAGCGTTTTTCGAAATTGCTCCTTTTAAGGGATGAAAAAACGGTTCCAAGTTTGAGCGGGGAGCAAATTTTTCCTTTTCTTAAAAATCGATATGGGTGTCATTTTCGAGATTCCTCGGGGTGCCGATTACGAAAATGACATTCATTTTCAAATTAAAGATGGCGGACATTTATTTTTCTTAAAAATCAATATGGGTGTCATTTTCGAGGTTCCTCTGGGTGACGATTACGAAAATGACACTCATTTTCAGATCAAAGATGGCGGATATTTATTTTTATAAAAATCCGAGATTTATTTTTCTTAATTATCAATTTGGGTGTCATCTTCGAGGTTGCTCTGGGTGCCGATTGCGAAAATGACATCCAGTTTCAAATCAAAGATGGCAGACATTTATTTTTCTTAAAAATCGATATGGGTTTCAACTTTGTGGTTCCTCGGGGTGCCGATTACGAAAATGACATCCAATACATGCATGCAGGTCAAACTGAGAACCTCCTTTTTTGTAGACGGTTAAAAATTACTCTTAGTACGCGGGCGAAGCCGCGGGAAAAAGCGTTGAAACTTTGTATAAAGACTCTCTGTTTAAATAAATTAATGGCGTATTTCAGCGTTTTTCTAAATTGCTCCCCTAAAGGGATGAAAAGGGGGTTAAAAGTTTGTACGGGGAGCGAATCTGTTTTGAAGTGAAAGATTTGAAACTTCGTATATATTATAGACTCTGTTAAAATACAACATCATATCACAGTGTTTTTTGAAATTTCTTCCCTAAAGGGGTGAAAAGGGGGTCTAAATTTGTACGGGAAGCAAATCTTTTTGAAATGAGAGATTTAAAACTTCGTATATGGACTCTGTTTAAATACAACAAAACACGATTAAGCGTTTTTCGGAATTGCTCCCCTAAAGGGGTGAAAAGGGGGTTTCAGGTTTGTGCGGGGAGCAGTAATATGGGTGTCATATTCGAGGTTCTTCGGGGTGCCGATTACGAAAATGGCATGCATTTTCAAATCCAAGATGGTGGACATTTCTTTTTCTTAAAAATCGATATGGGTGTCATTTTTGTTGTTCCTCGAGGTGCCGATTACGAAAATGACAACCATTTTCAAATATGATGACATTTTATGATGGATATACGGTCATTTTTTTCCTAAAAATCGATATGGGTGTCATCTCCGAGGTTCCTCGGGGTGCGGATTACAAAAATGACGTGCATTTTCAAATCCAAGATGGCGGACATTTATTTTTCTTATAAATCGATATGGTTGTCATCTTCGGTTCCTCGGGGTGCCAACTATGAAAATGACATCCATTTTCAAATCCAAGATGGCGGAAATTAATTTATCTTAAAAAATTATATAGGTGTCGTCTTTATGGTTCCACTGGGTGCCGATTACGGAAATGACATCCATACGTATCTACATACATACATACAAACATACGGATCAAACTGAGAACCTCCTTTTTTGTAGACGGTTAAAAATTACTTTTATTACGCGGGCGAAGCCGCGGGTAAAAGCTAGTAAATATATATAGGCATACTTGCAACGAGAGCGTCTCCGTCAACAAACTGTTATACAGTTTGGCGGGTTCTAGGATAAGCTGCCATGTAACATTTTTTGGAAATAAACGATTTATTATTATTATTGTCACCGGCCTGTGTTACCGAAACGTCATCAATGTATTCAAGCCTATTAGCTTAATTTAAAATTGGCGCCAATACAGCACGACTAATTATGAGATGTCAGAATTGTGCTACATCCAAGTCAGTCTTCTGGTACCTCTCAATTTAGTCAGCCTATTATAAGTCTGTCCCCCTTGGTGATTCGCTAATCCTCCTTCTATCTAATCCTCTTTCTACGCTTATAAACGTATGGCACGTTGGCTCTGCCACACAATACCCCGCTGCCGCGATGCCTTCTCTGCCCTGTGCCTTTACCATGAGTTTACATGACCGTACTCGCTAGCGACTGCGTAAAAATTAGTATGAGCAAAAGTACAGCGCCTCCGGCGGTTACGCAATAGAACTAAGAGTCGGCATACTAAATCGTTTACGCAGTCGCTAGCGAGTACGGTCATGCAAACTCATGGTAAAGGCACAGGTCTACTCGTGCAAGGAAAAGGGACGCTAAGGTTCTTTGACTCGAGCCCAAAAAACCGACAAAATGAGGGAGCAGTGGGCATGACGAAAAGCACGGCAAGTTATGTTGCACTATATCTCTGCCTCGTTTCCTCGCTACTTTCCACGCCACTCGAAAGTGTGTAGCGTAGCGGGTATAGTCGTTGTTTTTCAATTTTGGCTGATCCACTTAAAGAAAACAATGCACTGTTGGGGTTACCATAAAAAACACTAATGACCGCGTTGCAAAAATTCGTAACCTCCTTGAATGTTGAATTGATTGTCGAATCTATCTCTATTAGCAAAAGATTACGAGTGCACCAATACAAAAATGGCTGTCCAGATGCCTTCTATTCGTACCATTCTCAGATATTCAGGTAAACGCCGTCGGGTGTATTGGGCTATGCGTATAACGTCACATTCCTATTAAGCAAATTAAACCTTTGGCAAAGGCCCTAGAGTTGATAATCCGGTAAAATGTTAATGCACATGCAGTCTTTATTTACGAAGTATGCTTATATTTAAAAAGGACGATAATACGAGTATGGTAGCAAACCGCACAATAGGACAATGAATTGGACACGAGAAAAACACAAACACTATAGTAACCGGACTCTGGGGACGTGGGAATATTGGAGTAAATTCGCTATACTCGGGTGTAGTCTCGGGATACCACCAAGGCCAGCCTTAAGGGTAGAGCAGAAAGAGCGGCCGCTCCAGGCGCACGCGCACAGGGCTGCTACCGCGAACGGCATTCGAAATTTTCCCTTTCTGTCGCACTTGCAAGTTTGCACATAAGTGCGACAGAGAGGGAAAACTTCGTTTCTGGTTCGCGGTAGCACTCCAGAGGGGCTACCGCGAACTGAAAACGAACGAAGTTCGAATGCTTACCTCCCTCTTTGCCGCACGAATTAGCAAGTGCGACAGAGGGAGATATTCGAACTTCGTTCGTTTTCGGTTCGCAGTAGCCCCTCTGGTGCCTATATCGATTCGGGCTGGTTACACTATGATTATTATCATACAATATGCACTCATCACAATACGGTGTATCACATGAATATTGAAGCAACATCCAAACTATTTTAAAATCCGCGATATTATTGACATACTGTAAACGGTCCTAGTGACTTATACTTTACCAATAATATTACATAAATCGAAGTTAACGCTATAAATGTGAGCAAAAATCTCGCCCATTGAAGTGACCCTTAAAATGTTTACATTCCGTAGTGCGTTCGGAAACGCTTTCCTTCCTTTCTTTATTCTCTTAGCCATTGTCTATGGGTTATGGCGCACTGTGAGCGGCGAGCGAGCTACTTTTTAAAGGGCTTTGTCATTGAGCGAACAATACATTTCTTTTGTTTTTAAAACCACGTTTTTTCATGCTCAGTGAAGTTCTATTGAGGTGGAAAACTGTAAAGAAAATAACTTAAGAACGCTATCTACAGGCTGATGGGGGGCCAAATCAGTAGACTGAGTTCATAACACTAAGAAATAAATATGTTATAGTAGTCTCCGGGAGATAGGTAAGCATATCAGTCATATCACATTAAAGCCCGAACAGAGGGGCTACCGCGAACTGAAAACGAACGAAGTTCGAATATCTTCCTCTCTACCGCACGAATAAGCAAGGGCCCCTCAGAAATATATAACCGTGCGCCATGTTGCGGTATATCATTGAAACTAATTTATTATACTGGCAATAATTTTTATGATAGGTTGTCAGACTTGTTGACACTCAGAAGTCTGACAACCTATCAGACAGACAGTCTGACAGTTGCGGTTTGTTTCAGTAATAGTAATGTTGAAAATTAAATGATAAATAACAAAAAATGCCCAAAATGATTCCTAGTCAAGAGCGGAACATCAATCAGTAATGCATATAAGTAATACTGGATGAGGCCTATACCAAAAAGGGGTCTTAGCTTAATATGTAAGATTATCTTTTAATTAGAATATATTATATTCATGTTTGTTAAGTTAAGGAAATAAAAGGCTTATTATTATTATTCTTCATTTACTTTCCGTCCTAGGCTAGGTTTTTACAATATTATTATTAATTATTATATATAAGTAATAAACTGCTGAAAAAAAACGGTTGGGAAATGAAACTATATCACTGCAAAACATTTCATAATTAACATCAGAGCTGACAGGTAAATAAGTCAAAATGTCATTTAGTCTGTTGCCATATAAATGAGAATAATAGCGGCCTCTTGACAATGGTCATTCATATATTTCTGGTCGGGCTTCAATATTATTGGTAAAGTATAAGTCACTAGGGCTGTTTACAGAATGTCAATAATATCGCGGATTTTAAAATAGTTTGGATGTAGCTTCAATATTCATGTAATACGTATTGTGATGAGTGCGTATTGTGTGATAATAAGCGCGTATAAGCCTGCGTACATTTCTATGCATACTGCGTTCTGGACACTAGGTTTCCCTTAGCTACTTTCTACCCGGCAAACTCTAGCTAAACTTAAATCTAAATGCATCAAAACGATACACATTCTCCCCGCTAGAAGTGACGCCGCTACATCGTTTTTGTCGCACGCGGTGAAACTTAATTGTAATTAGACGTCAGGTTTCTAAGAGAAAAATCTCTTAGGACCATTGTAACTGTGGTTAGGTAACTTGTTGACAAACAAATAAGTCAGTCGAACGGACTTTTGGAGTGTGAAAATAGATGATTCATCTGACAAATGTATATTAGTACTATCTGATCTTAGAATTATCTGGGATATCGGTAGGTATCACTACATAGTATAAAATAAAGTCGCTTTCTCTGTCCCTATGTCCCTATATCCCTATGTATGCTTAAATCTTTAAAACTACGCAACGGATTTCGATGCGGTTTTTTTAATAGATAGAGTGACTCAAGGGGAACGTTTATATGTATAATACATGCATTGCAACCGTGCGAAGCCGGGGCGAGTCGCTAGTGTCAAATATTATCAAGGTATTTTGTCAAGGCCAAGGGTCTATACGACTTGATGTATAGATTTTGAAGCTTTTTGATATTTGTTGTTGAGTAGGTACTACTAAAATCGGGATCATATTTATGTAGGACCGGAGAGTCCACATGGAAATAATAATCTTCTAATTGAAATATTTGGTTTATTTACCCTTCCATATAATATGTTGCCTCGTTCAAGTCGTCTTACAAACTGAATCATACGTCAACTCATTCGCCATTCCAAACTATTTCAAACCACATTCGAACGTTCCTTATTCATCATCTAACAGCCAGCACCTTGCACAGCCATCAAAAAGTACCAATCCCACATTTATCTGACGTAACGCTCTCTGATACACTCTGACGTCTAATATAGTATGTACGAGCCGTTATTTCATTCACATTCGATTCAGTGCGCTAGCGACTGCGTAAACGATTTAGTATGCCGATTCTTAGTTCTATTGCGTAACCGCCAGAGGCACTATACTTTTACCCATACAATTTTTTACGCAGTCGCTAGCGAGTACGGTCATGTAAACTCATGGTAAAGGCATAGGTGTCAAAACGGACTCCCGGGCTGCTTAAAGCACAACCGGGGGTTCACTAAGAAAATAGCACTTTTTTATTTATATTTTTTTTTTGGACAATCTTACACAAATCAACCTAGTCCCAAACTAAGCAAAGCTTGTACTATGGGTACCAAGTGACGATATACATACTTATATAGATAAATAGATACTTAAATACATAGAAAACATCCAAGACTCAGGAACAAATATTCGTGTTCATCACACAAATACATGCCCTGACCGGGATTCGAACCCGGGACCTCCAGCTTCGAAGGCAGGGTCACTACCAACTAGGCTAAAGCGGTCGTCAAACGTCGTACATTAAAAAAAGGTCGTACTTGTAAAGCTATAGTTAGCTGAGACTACAAGTTCAAACAAGCAGAGGTACACAACTTTCCATTGACAAGCCTTCTCAGTAAAGAGCCGAGGAAGTAGAGAACAGGGTTAAGACAACAGACAGACAAACGTAACTCACTTAATTGTGAATTAGCTTTCGCGGGACGCATGAGCGGTGGAATGGCTCAGGGGACATTCAATCACAATAAGAAGGGACTAACTCTAAAGTCAAGCTAAAAAAAAACTATTCCAAATTTGAAATCGATAGCATAAGTAGTTGTTCAGTCAAATTTCCATAATGTAGCCATAATTATACCTACCGCATACCTATACATACGCATGTTTCGTGTAGCTATGCAGTGTCGGGGCGCCGGTCAGTTAGTTGCAATAAATTGTCATAGAGGATTGACCTGTTTTAATTTCTTCCTACACCTTCACCCGAAAATGTACCTTAACGACGTACAGTAGTTCTTGAGATATTTAGCGATGTGACAGACAGACAAAGTGAAACCATAAGTGTTCCTTTTTTACCATTTTAGTACGGAACCCTAACAAGAAAAAATGGGAAAGAACGGACTCTAAAGTTAAATATGTCACTTCAGTGTCGAAAGGGCCTATGTATTAGTAAGCTGTTACAGTGACTTGAAATAGCATGCACTCTTTCTTGAAGAATTCCAGTACTCGAGAAAATCTGGGCAGGGATCTCATTCCACAACCGGAGCGTAGGAGGAAGAAAACTCCTGTGAAACCTTACGTACGGTAACCGGTTAGCTAAAGTCAGGAGTCTTCATAGTAACGAATGTCATACTCGTAAGAGAGACAAGATAAAATAGACGTATAGTACTTAGCAGGATGGACATTCATTCCTTATAATCATAATCATAATCATAATCATTTATTCATAATAATTCATATTACATGTCAATTTATAGGGAAATTAAAGTAATTAAAACATGTCAAATCAAATATATACAATCAACATTGTACAATAAGATTAAGATGTCAGTTTTATACAATAAATAAATAAATAAATAAATAAATAAATAAATATTAGAGGACAATCTTACACAAATCGAACTAGCCCCACAGTAAGCTCAAGAAGGCTTGTGTTATGGGTACTAGACGACGATATATTTAATAGATATAAATACTTAAATACATAGAAAACATCCAAGACTCAGAAACAAATATTCATGCTCATCACACAAATATTTGCCCCGACCGGGATTCGAACCCAGGACCGTCAGCTTCACAGGCAGGTGCACTACCCACTAGGCTAAACCGGTAATATTAAAATAATTATACAATACAATAATTTAGGTACTACACTTGTACTCAATAAAATCGTTAACACTGTAGAAAGTGTGCTCGATAAGCCATCACTTGAGCTGCGATTTGAAGCTGGCCAGTGACGAGGCATCCGTCACTCGTGCCGGCAGTCGGTTGTATACCGTCGGGCCCATCACGTGGGTTAGTTTGCCCGATTTTTTAAGTTTGTGCTTGACGCCCACGATTCTTTGGCCGTTCCGTAAGTTACGATTGTGACCATCCGCTCGCCTGGCGTATTCGTCGAGATGGGATCTAACGTACAAAGCTACCTGATATATTACCACGGACGGCAACGTCATTATCCGGTATTCCTTAAAATATGGTTTCGCGGAAGTACCCTGGTCCACCTTTGCAATCGCTCGGACGGCTCTCTTTTGCATTCGGAAGACGCGCTCCCAGTCGGCAGCGCGGCCCCACAGCTCTGCGCCGTATTGCAGGAGCGAGTGCACGCTGGCGAAGTAACACGAGCGCACCACATCTCTGGGCAGTACTCTTGCTAGGCGACGCAGCGCGAAACAGGCGCTCCCTATTTTGTTACACACTTTCCGGATGTGTGGTCCCCATTGAAGTCCACTGTCCAACTCAAACCCTAGGAAAGTGGTATTTTGGACTTGCTCCACTTTCACGCCATCCACAAGAACTGTTAGGTTTCTTGAAGACCGACCCCCCAGGTGGAAGTTGAGGAAGTTAGTCTTTTTTAAGTTTAAGACCAAACCGTTGTTCCTGAAGTATGTTAACAACTCAGTCGCTACTTCATTAAGACATCGCTCGAGGTTGTCAACATCTGGAGCACACACTACTGCGGCGACATCATCGGCATACATGTATATGTCTCCCGCTGCAATCGCGTCGGGGAGATCGTTAAGAAGCAGCGAGAACAGGATGTTTGATACCGATGATCCCTGCGCAACTCCCATTGTGGTTGACAATGGCTCGGACATAACGTTGCCTCCGTCACTCGTAACTACTTGCGACCTGCCGTGCAGAATATTCAAAATGAGTGAATGTGCTTTGCCTTCGATGCCATAGTGGCGGAGCTTCATCGCAAGCACGCCATGGTCAGCGACGTCAAACGCCTTTGACAGGTCGCAGCACAGCACAGCGACCTGCTGGCCTTGCTCGCGGGCGTCCATTACCCGGCGTAATACTTCGCGCGCCATCGCACACGTCGAGCGTCCCGCCCGGTAGGCATACTGCCGCCCGGATAGAGCATCGGTTGCCATCAGGAATTCCGTTATCCGCGAACTGAGACCATTCTCGAGCACCTTTGCTACTGCCGGTATGATGGAGACGGGCCTGTAGCAATCAATGTCTTCTCTTTTCCCCTTTCCCTTAAACAGAGGAGAGATTCTACTGATTTTCAGGGGTGTAGGATATATTCCCTCTGAGATACATTGATTGTACAGGTCCGCCAGAACCGGTGATAGAGGGGCGGCAGCAAGGTATAAAAGCTCCATCGATACGCCGTAGAAGTCCTTAGTAGGTTTGCTCGGAATGTTATTTGTGATGATGCGAAATACCTCATCTGTAGAGAATGGCCGTAGGCGCAAACACCGGTCTGCATATAACATGTCACCGGTCTGCATGTATATAATAAACACTATCACATTTTCATTTTTATTATTGTACTAGCGATCCGGATTCGCACGGGTGCACTATTTAATGGATGTTATTATACATTTAAACCTTCCTCTTCAATCACTCTATATATTTAAAAAAAACCGCATCAAAATCCGTTGCGTAATTTTAAAGATTTAAGCATACATAAGGATATAGGGACAGAGAAAGCTTTGTTTTATACTATGTAGTGATAGGTTATTATGGTAATCTCGATTATTATTAGTTTCTTAGTGTTATTCTTGCCATGTGACACTACATTTAATTAATGATACTTTAATTATTGTATTATTTTTATTTGTTATAGAGATATTTTAACTTGTAAAAGTGCCCTTGAGGCTTATTTGCGGAATAAATGTTTTGATATTTAATTTTGTTGAAAGTTCTCATAAAAAGTATGTTACTAGTTAAAAGGTCTTACAAATTTTAGTAGTTGCTGTTTATAACAAATAACGTCAAAGTCGCTTAGACCGTTTTTCGCTTCGCGCCTCTACGCTTTCAACGGGCGTCCTAGGCAGCCTAATGTTCAAGCACTTAAGAGATATAGCATTACTACCTGTATTACGTTGTTTACGATCTTTTAACGATTATTATGACTGGCGGATAGTTTATGTTGTTGGTAGCCCTACTTTAGTCATAAGATTTTTTCCACTTACGCAAGACTTCCCAATGAGAGCTATCGTTTTTGTGCTCACCAGTTGGCGCCACTGTCGAGTAAGGTTCAGCTATCATAAATTTTTATTGGTTATTATGGGCATGAGAAAGAAATTTACATTTAAATCATATTTAATACCTTAAAACCGTACCGTAGAAATATCGAACAGCCCGCATTGTAGCGCAGTCCCGTTTTGCTTGAAAAAAAGGAGGACATAAGTTTCCGAAAGACAAAACTGTCTCAAAGCACTGACAGTCATTGAATCGTAACTCATATTTGCCATAATCAAGGTATTGCAAAATAGTCACCATATTGTTCAAGTTAGATATTAACTCGGTAGCGCAATCACAAAGAGTGACTACATTTCGGAGACCTCACGCTACACTAACGCCTCTAGCGGAGAATTCATAGGCGGTAGCCCTCATTACATCAAAACTTTTTTTTAACTGAAATTTCTTACATTTGGCTCAGCTCTGACCTAATTGGACTACACTAACCATGGTCTAAGAAAACAAGGTTTGACAATCCCGATCGTGACACCACTTACGGCACTGTCGACGACACACTCACACTTACGTCCGCATACCGTCGATAGGCTGATGCACGGTTGATGACGTAGGTCGTGTCTACTAACCGATGTACCAGATTGCTTTGATTTTGAATGATAAAAATGCCTGGCCTAGCTTTAACTGAAAAAGTGTGAGCATCAGGAATCTCTTTATATATAAATATACATGTATTCAAGCTGTGATAATTGACTACCTGTGATATTACATTATGTGTCTGATTATTGAATGGACTGTGAGTATTGCGATAATTTAATTGTAGCTGTGATTATTTAATTTTAAACTTGTTAATGCCAATAGTTAAGGTTTTATTATTATTATTATTTCTTTTTGACGATGCACTTACGCGTAGCTGAATTATTGACTATTTTATCTGTTTCATTATAATGTAAAATTTTAAAATGTATACCTAAATATGTGAAAATAGTTGCACCTTATATGAAAGTAATTAATAATCGTAGTTGAAGATATTTGCAGACCTAAATGTACCTTTTTAAGATAGTTGTAGCTGATGACGATGCAAAAGCGGTTCAATGAATCCTACTTGAATAAATGATTTCGTATCTTATCTTATCTTATCTTTGCCATACCTGGCGCAGTATATTATTGTATCATGACACTAACGATGTAAGAATTCTGCCCTACCAATTTTTTTTCCTAATTTAATTTTACAGAATCGCTCGCGCTGTGTTTGACGCTACTTAACATGCCTACGAGTAACTTAACTTGCGTTCGAAATCACAAGAAATTTTTGTCCACGTTAAAATAAATAAATATTAGAGGACAATCTTACACAAATCGAACTAGCCCCACAGTAAGCTCAAGAAGGCTTGTGTTATGGGTACTAGACGACGATATATTTAATAGATATAAATACTTAAATACATGCCCCCCGAGCAAGCCGGCTTCCGTAAAGGCTTTAGTACCATAGACCACATACATACGCTGCGCCAGGTTATACAGAAAACCGAGGAGTATAATCGGCCATTATGTCTAGCGTTTGTGGACTATGAAAAGGCCTTTGATTCGGTCGAGACATGGGCGGTGCTCCAGTCGCTCCAGCGGTGTCGTATCGATTATCGATACATCGAAGTGTTGAAGTGTTTGTATAAGAAAGCCACTATGACAGTTCGACTTCAAGATCAGAGTACGAAACCGATCCAATTGCAGAAAGGTGTGAGACAGGGAGACGTTATCTCTCCGAAACTGTTCACTGCTGCATTGGAAGATGTCTTCAAGCTCCTGAACTGGGAAGAACTGGGCATCAATGTGAATGGCGAATACATCACTCACCTTCGATTCGCGGACGATATCGTGATCATGGCAGAATCGCTGGAAGACTTGAGCATAATGCTCGAAGATCTCAGCAGAGTATCCCAACAGGTGGGTCTAAGGATGAACATGGATAAAACCAAAGTTATGTTCAATGGCCATGTCTCACCAATACCGGTTCATGTTGGGAATGCTCCACTTGAAGTTGTGGATAGCTACGTATACCTAGGACAGACGGTCCAACTGGGTAAATGCAACTTCAAGAAAGAGATCGATCGCCGAATCCAACTCGGATGGGCTGCATTCGGGAAGTTGAGGAGGATCTTCACGTCAGAAATTCCACAGTCCCTGAAGTCGAAAGTCTTCGACCAGTGCGTGTTGCCAGTGATGACTTATGGTACTGAAACGTGGCCGCTGAATGTGGGCCTCTTAAATAAGCTCAGAGTTGCTCAGCGTGCGATGGAGAGAGCTATGCTTGGAGTTTCTCTGCGGGACATGATCCGAAACTCGGAGATCCGCAGAAGAACGAGGGTTACCGACATAGCTCAGAGAATCTGCATGTTGAAGTGGCAGTGGGCGGGCCACATTGCTCGTAGAACCGATAACCGTTGGGGAAGAAAGGTTCTCGAGTGGCGGCCTCGCACGGGAAGACGGAGCGTTGGACGGCCTCCCACTAGGTGGACTGATGACTTGGTCAAGGCAGCGGGGAGTCGCTGGATGCGGGTGGCTCGCGACCGTGTGCTGTGGCGCTCCTTGGGGGAGGCCTATATCCAGCAGTGGATGTCTTCCGGCTGAATGATGATGATGATGATGAAATACTTAAATACATAGAAAACATCCAAGACTCAGAAACAAATATTCATGCTCATCACACAAATATTTGCCCTGACCGGGATTCGAACCCAGGACCGTCAGCTTCACAGGCAGGTGCACTACCCACTAGGCTAAACCGGTCGTCAAACGTTCCACTTACGTCGGGTTTGAATTTCTGACCCTATGTATTGGGCCCACACGTCTACCTGGATGTATCAGATGATAACTAATGTTTTTTTTGTGATTATCTCCACAATGATCATGTAAATCATCCGGGAACCTTTATTCCCTGGTACCTTGTCAATAAATATCTTGCACGCAATCGTCGCCCAAAACGCATAAAGCCGGTCCGACGGTCATCAAACCTGCGTACCCGCGCCCGCATGCACTAACGCCGACAATTAACCGCAGCTAAGGGCGTGGATACACCACAATTACTGTCCGACCGAAACGGGAATCCATCATTTTACCGAAAATCGTTACATCGATTATCGTTTCCTATAACACTATTCGCAGAATTTTATTATCACTTAGGAATCATTCATCGAACTTCGTTAGATCGCTCAAACTTTGCTCGAATTACCTTTTACACAAGAAACAACTCAATTTTAATTCAGTATTTTATTTGTTCATCGACGTAGTCGTTCATCGAATGGCCTTTAGTATAATTTTGGTTTAACGAAGGTTTCAGTTCCCAAAATTCTTATTACCTAGAACATTATTTCACCATTGTTTACTATTCTTGATAATACGACTAAAATTAAAAAATTTACAGTATCTTCGTGTAGTAATAGACACCCCGACCGAAACACGTTTTTTTGGCGCAATCGAAGCCGAAGGTTCGGTGTTGACTCTAGTTTCGGCCGAAACCGAAACTTATAGACGTGTTAAAATCGTCGAATAAAGTATCAGTGGGCCGTTTTTTCTAGGCATGTGATTAATGTAGCCAGGGATAGCAATCCTGGATGGCTTTCAATCCGGCCGGATCTCACTAAATCCGGTTGGATCGCGCCGGTTCACCCAAATTGGAGTTGAGCGATTGGCTCTATTAAATTTTATAATCAATGTCAACTTCGGGAAAACGAAACTTCGTTCGGACACTAACTACGATCAATTCGTTTCAACACTGGGGGTTAATATTTGACGGACATTTCGCATTCCAATTTGCGTTTCAAAATATATTTGAAAACAAGCTTTAACCAGCGACTTCCTTCATACGTGTGGATTGTTGGAACTTGTTTTTACCGTATCGCCATACAAATTAGTAATATATATTAGGTACATACAAATTGTTAGAGGGCAAAGCCTAGAACTATCCCCGTCCAGTAGGCAATTAAAGTGACTGGTACACTCAATTGTGGCAGTGGTAACTACGTCTCGAAATTAGATTACATTTTACAATTGTTTTTGAGCGTCTGTTATTCTGATTCATTTAATCAATTCAGTTCACACGTGAAAGCAATGCTAATGCTACAAATCGGTGTGATGATAATTTGGCTCATTACACATGCTACACGAGAAAAATACTCATGTTTCAATTATCTTTTGAAATAATTTTCAAGTTTAATCGCAACAAACACAACTAATGTAGGGCCGGTAGGTGGGTATACGGCCTGTTAATTTGATACGCCAATAGCTAATAATTAAAACGCTTGCGACTCACTATGTTTTTAGTTCATGTAAAAATGTAAATATCTTTAATTGAAAAGCTTCGTTCTTCAGGAGGCCGCAAACTGACGCAGGCAACGTAACTGGCCTAGCGACCCTACAGTCAAGTTTGGATAATGTAGCCATATGGCTACATAACTCAAACTTGACTAGCCACATGGCTACATTATCCAAACTTGACTGTAGGTATATACCTACCTATACATATTGCACATGTGGGTGCATATTATAATGTGTATTTTTGTACTATATTGTAATATGTGTGCAATAAACAGTTTGAGTTTGAGTATGTATCGTGTAGCTATGCAGTATCGAGCCGCCAGTGAGTTAGTTTACCTATTTTAATTTCTTCTGACACCTTCACCCGAAAATGTACCTTAACGACTAACACACCAAAGTTAAAATTACCTACCTACTCAAATTTCAAAATAGATTGCACTCTCACTATATAATGGTTATCACAGGCATAATTACAACCGTCAACTTCACATTTTACAACATTAGTTTAGGACCAGAATAATTAACCTGGCAATATTAATCGCGCCATAAAACCGGTGTGCACACAGCTTAAGTGTGCCGTACATTGTAACTTACGTTCGGGAACCGATATTATCGCAAAAAAAAGAAGCGGGCATGGAATTATGTTTTAAAGCCAGTATTTGTAGCCCGAAAGCAGCGTAATTGGAGCCAATGAACTTAACGAAAAACAATAAAAATAAAAATATTATTTTGTAAAGGTCTGGTTCTGTTGAATGGGGGCGGATGTTAAGTGTACTTTTTATTTTCATGTTTTGGATTTTATACACGCGATAAGTATCTTGATGCCCAGTAAACCCAGTTGATATATATTCCTATATAGCTCAGTCAAGTATAAATGTTTAATTAATTAAAGAAAATAATTGTAACAATTTTGTTTTGCAAACTTGATTGATACGCTTCCGTGTAGGTTATCACTACACAGTATAAAACAAAGTCGCTTTCTCTGTCCCTATGCCCCTATATCCCTATGTATGCTTAAATCTTTAAAACTACGCAACGGATTTTGATGCGGATTTTTTTAATAGGTAGAGTGACTCAAAGTTTATATGTATAATACATGCATCAGCATTGTACCCGTGCGAAGCCGGGGCGGGTCGCTAGTAAATTATAATGGAAAAGATAATGACATTTGAATTTTGAAAGATAATGTAAATTCCGTTAGGTTTTTGAGGTCATCTTCATACCCTAGATAACCCATTATTAATAGAAAATTTTAAAAGGAAAAACACCATTTGATTCTATGTTGACTTTCGTTATATTTTTTTTAGGTTACCACAAATTCTAAACCGCATCGGAACGCAAGAAAACCCGTCTTACATAACGGCTCCTTAGTAGTCCGAAGCTAAACAATAACATAAGTTACCTCATATAGGTTAATGTGATGCCGCCGTTGTCAAAGCAAGTGTGTCACAGTGGCTTGTGAGACGGTGACATCCGTCAATGTATCCTTCATTGGGTAATTTGCAAATCTACATGTACGATAAGGAGGGAAAATCGTGGGAGTTTTCTCTATTAAGTACCTTAAGATGGGACATGTGAGATAGTCACAAACGTCAATTTTAATTCTAAATTTCACTATGCAATAGGAATAATCTGTCCGTTTATTTTCTCGATAAGGGCTGTCACTTCCGTAATTTGTTTTCTCTATAAGGGCTGTCATTTCCGTAATTTGAAACTACATGGAATTTACGGCGTAAATAATAGGGAATGGTCATAGCGAAATTAAAAAGTTTTCGGTTGCACGCCCCTGTTGGTTAGTTTTTAGAAAATCATTCTATTGTATTCTTTCCTATTCTAAAAGTCATACGTTAAACAATAGTTTAAACTGGCCGCGGTGAGTAATGTATAACTCGCCTTCGGCTCGTGCAAAGATTCGTTTTTGTGCCCATGCGTCTTTTAAGCCCTTAAGTGTGTAATAGCCACTATATACGCTAACGGAATTAGATACTTTGTATTGTTCATTGTAACAAATCTCGTAATAAAGCTGTTTCTCGCAAAAATTATGCAATTTTCCTTCAAGTGAGTGCTTTAAATGCACTTACGCAATATCATGTGACACAGTCGTGTCTTGTAAGGGAACAATAACAATTTGTCCTGTCATAAACAGTACTAGAGATTACTAAACTGTTGGAGCTGCTACAATATTAATCGTATAAATAAAACCGACCAAGTGTTTGCAGGATCACGCACAATGAAGGGTTCTGCGGGGCTAGCACAACTGCCGATGCGACGCGACGCGAATAGAGAAAAATCTAACGTTCTCTTTCTAATTCGCAAAGTTCGAGTGAGACAGGAATCGGTGAATCGCGCGAGATACGGCTTGACAGCAAGTTGTGCTAGCCCACCTGTACCAACACCTGTTAGTCCACATTTTAAACCCCTATCATATTGAATCTAAAAAAGTAGTATTTTCATAGGGCACTCACGGAACATCAGCGAAATCTCAAAAACCGTAAAACCTGTCTTGTTCAAACCAAAAATAGTTGAAAGTATTTATTATGTATACCATCTCAATTGTTTTTCAGAATTTTGTAATTCATAGTTTGGAAAGAGGGGAGGACTTTGATTTTGACAGCTAATATCTCACCAACGGTTGACTTAAATGGAAAAGTTTTTTAGAAACCTCCATATCGCTTTTCAAGGGCTATTCATGGATACCCCCATAAAACTATATGCGTTAAATTTTTATTTTTCATCCACCGGTTACATATATGGAGTGCCCCCCGTAGTTTCATTTTTTTTTCATAATATCACATCACTTTTAATGAACAGTTCATAGAATACATCTCCCAACCAAATTTCATAACTGTAGTGCTTATAGTCTCCGAGTAAATCGGCTGTGACTTACGGACGAACAGACATGCCGAAACTATAAGGGTTCCATTTTCACCATTTTGGCTACGGAATGCTAAAAAGTAGTCCACTTCTTCTTCGTTAAACGCACATTCACACAAATTCTGAACCCAAATTTCACCATCGTCATCTCCTGTGCAGGTACAGTTGTGAGTTTTACCGGATCAAAAAACATCCTATCCCCGGGACTGTAATAGTAGTTTATGCAACTGCTACATAATGAGAGGCATTAAAACACGATTGTGGTTTTATGAAACGAGCCCAAGGCGAGATGTGCAGTTGCATACACTACTTTATCTACATTCATATATTAAATCCCCTTTCATGTGTTCAGCCATTGCGTTGCAAGTGTAGTGAGCTCGAGCGTGAGCCCGTTGAAGTCTTTTGTGAGCACGAGCATCGTTATGGGCGTAGATGGCCATAACGATACCGTTTCTGATGCTATTATGGCCATCTCCGCTCCGGGCCAGCGCGATATTGTAAAGCTGGTCCTTACGCACACTTTATGAGCACATTAAAGTGGATTTACTATATAGTATATATGGGTGTAGATAAATTAAATACATTTATACCAGCCATCCTTCTAGCATTTTCCTTTGACACACAATTCCAAGATTCGGCGTAGGAACCTTGGTTTTTCAAAAGGCGACTGCCATTTTTTGGCCCCTATTTCACCAAAGCTGACAGGCGCGACAATTGTCAAAAAACATTACAATTGTAGTTGGTGAAACAGTTTTCACATGAAAATTGTCGTTTGTCAGCCTACATATGTCAACTTGGTGAAATAGGGGCCTGACCTTCCAACCCGGAGAGAAAGCGCTGTTGTCTCACGATATTTTCCGAATAAAATACCTCCATATTTAATCAATATCTGAAAATCATAGGCATTATAATCTTAGTATAGAGTAGTGATCTGAATTACTAATGAAAACATAAAGGTACGAATGACTTCGGGGCACCTATAAACCAGATTAACCGGATAAAATACCTCCATATTTAATCTATATCAGAAAATCCGAGGCATTGTAATCTTAGTGTAGAGTAGTGATCTGAATTACTAATGAAAACATAAAGGTACGAATGACTTCGGGCAGGGCCATCTTTCCCATTGGGCTCTCTGGGTAAGTGCCCAGGGCCCCGAGATCGATAGGGCCCCCTAGTTCCTGCCAGATCACCAAACGATAACCAATATTTATTATCGAAAAAATATTTAGTTCAAAAAATCAAACGATAATGACCTACAAAAATGAAATTTTTGACAGAATCATAACATTGACCTATGAATACTAAAAGTATTACTTTTGTGGATCATATCATACGACACGTACAGGAGAACAACCGGAAATCCGGAAAATGGGACATAGAAAGCATTTTTGTCGAAACTGAAGCAGAGACCTTCGTCTCTCAGTCAATAAAAATAAATGTTTGAATCTTGTTTAGCTACTTTCTTTGTCTATTCTAACAAAATAGTGATCTGTCAAGGGCATAGGGGCCCCTTTACCCTTATGTGCCCAGGGTCTCAAATTGGTTAATGACGACCCTGACTTCGGGGCACCTATAAACCGGATTAACCGGATAAAAAACGTCATGACGTCACAGACCATCAAGTTTGAACCATGACATCAAATTGGGCAGCTGACCGCGATCCGTCTGACTCATTAACCGGCATACGAACGAGTGAAAGTTCTGACGTGTGATGTTGATGTCACGTTTATGCAATGCGGTAAATGTCGGTTGTTCTTGTTCATAGGATCCTGGCTTTCTGTGCCCTGTAGCCCGGGCATAGAATATGGCTACGGTATCCTCTGCCTGTCGTAGAAGGCGCAGGGACCGATACCGGTATTTTTAAAAAACCCTGTATCAGCCCAATATTTTGAATTATTTTTTGCCCGTTACGTAGGGCTGAATAATGTATTTAGGTAACAACGTCGTATTATTAGATTGTCCCATTAAAAACGAAATAATGAACCGGTGACCGTAATAATACCGGTATTTTTCTATGGAGAAAATACCGGTATCCGATCCCTGAGAAGGCGACTAAAAGGGGGTCCTCGGGGTCGTAGACGGTCGTAGTTGGGGGCTACGATCGTCATAGAAACATGGCGAACCCACATAAGTGGACTCTAGGGCGGTGCTGGTGCGTTCCGTAGGAGATCCCAGAGCCGTCCGAAATGGGTTGAGGAGGACAAGCGGGGGTTTTTAGTCGGTGCAAGTCCGACATAACCACCGCGCCGCCCCCACGGTGCGGAGGTATCCATAACGGATTTTGCCCCCGTAGAAAAAAAAGGATCCTGGCTTTCTAGGTGTTGGTATTGTAATGGACATGGGTCATGATGGGTCAGGTCGGATCATGGGTCGAACAAAATATATACCCCCGTATTCATAAAACTTAACAATTCTCTGCTAACTAAAATGTCTGTTATCACTGTCTCACGAGCACATATGCCAAAGTAACAGATAAGGACAAACGAACTTCATCATCATCATATCAACCGAAAGACGTCCACTGCTGGACATAGGCCTCCCCCAATACGGCTAGTTAACTAATTATAGGGGGATATAGTTACTGCCGTATAGCCGTTTTCTAGTGTCTACCCATACCGGATATATCCGGGCAAGTAACAAAAGAATGCTATTGAAAACTCAAAAACCGTAAACCTATCTTATTCCTGTGACCGGAACATGAACCAATATAATTAACTAGTTCAACTTTTGGCATTTCAATTGTTTCTCAGAATTTTTAACTTCATCAACATCATCATCATCCTAGCGCTATCCCGAAAGATGCTCAGGTTCCACTACCTAATCCCAAGATTTGGCGTTGGCACTAGTTTTTACGAAAGCGACAGCCATCTGACCTTCCACCCGAGGGGAAACCAGACCTTATTGGAATTGGGCTTGTCAAGTGAGTGGGCAATTTGACTGTTAGAAGTTCTCAAGCCGTCCGAAGGCCTCTAACTTGGCTTAACGACTACTGCCATATACAGCAGCCGGGATCAACGGCTTAATGTGCCTTCCAAAGCACGGCAGCGCTCTGTTAATAACCACTAAACTTCATAGTTTGGAAATTAGAGGGGCGGCCTTTTTATTTTTATGACTTTGACAGCTAATAACTCACCAACGGTTGACTTAACGACCGACAAAAAAATAAATAAGAATGCTATGAAAAAATAATAAGAATGATATTGTTTATTTTTTTCGTCGGTCGAGGACGGGAAGAATATGTTCCTGTGCCTTTACCATTAGTTTACATGACCGTACTCGCTAGCGACTGCGTAAAAAATTGTATGGGCAAAAATACAGCGCCTCTGGCGGTTACGTAATAGAACTAAGTATCGGCATACTAAATCGTTTACGCACGCAGTCGCTAGCGAGTATGGTTATGCAAACTCATGGTAAAGGCATGGGGTGTTTATCCAGTCTGCTGTACACTTGTGACGCTCGTGAAATGACCTAGAATGGTTAGAGTACTTGACAGACGTAATTACTGATTATAAAACGTATTGTTAAATGTAGATTATAATTCCTAAAAGCCAAATAACTAGTTACATTTCAATGAAGATTATTTAATTAATTGATATAATTTTAACAAGTTTAAATTCTTCATATCTGACTCAAACGTAGAAAGAGGATCCTAAGAAGGATTAGCGAATACCAAAAAGGTAATACCCAAATTAACTCGAATGCTTTTCGGTTTAGACTTTGACATAAATTGGCCTAGTTTTTTCAGGATCTGGACATCATTATCTACTATTATGATCATCTTTTATTATTTTTCCAAACAATAGTTCATATTGAAATTAAAATAGAATTATTGTTTGATTAATTTCTAGATTGAACGGGTATCCTTGGTGCTCATATTCCTAATCATAACAAAAGAGAAATGCAATTTCCGACCCAGATCGGACCTAGCTGACTTCCTTGCTGGACTCTCTCAGCTAGGCTAGGTTTAGTGAACCAGCGACAAAACTCCCAGTAGCCCGATTCCACTGACACTTCAGATTCGGTTGAAACCGCTCAATCATTCTCACTGGAGCGCAAACTCGAGTATTCCAGTGTTCCAAACCACACGCGTGGTCGTGTCGGAGGTTTTCCCCTGAATTTTCCCCAGGCTACTCTCCAACCGCGCACTCCTATAGCTATAAAACCCCAGTCAGGCAAAAATAATGTAATTTTCAAAAGTTGCATTAGAGCACTGATTTCTTAATGTATTTAGAACTGCAATTCCCTTACCTAGTTTTCCATCGAAAAATATCATTAAAATAAAATACATATTAATAAGCATGTTGCATGGAACACCTACTCAGTTATTACGGATTGCTAAACTATATATTACAAACATGCAGGCTGCATGGGGGGCCAATTATCGATTCTGTTGAAACCAACTTTACCATTCCAGCAAGTAAACTATAAAATGCTGCTAATGTCGACAGTTTCATTAGATGACCATTAGGCGAGTTCCCGGCGAAATAGATTATTGAAGAGAATTGTCACCCCTTCCGCTTTCCTAAAAGCCATTTCGCAACATAATTTTAGCAAGAGGACTTAGATTTTAACATGTTTGTAGAACTTTCCTAAATTACCATACGGGTATTGCTCATACCACCTTCCCCCTTCTTCCATCGGACATCCAGACGTACGGCTGGATACCAATACCATCCTTACTTGGTCGAAATTCCTCTTATTCGAACCAAGCGCTTTGCATCATCTTTTATAATGCGCACTTCTAAGGTTTGGAATTCTCTGCCGGCGTTTGTGTTTCCGAGCTCATATAACCTAGACCTTTTTAAGGCACGAGTGAATAGGCACCTTCTGGGTGAGCTCGTTTCATCGTCGGCCTCATCTTTGCGCCCTGGCTAGATGCTGGCCAAGAGCGATCCCATTTTTAATAAAAAAAAAATTAAACCTTTTTAATCCAGGACCGTCAAGTGTACTGGCAGGGTAACTTTTTCCTAAGGTTCCCTAAAGTTGTCTGGAAGAAATCGCTCTGTAGAGATAAGATCTCACATTGTGATTCTGTACTGTACTGTGTACTTTCATTGAGGCGTGCAATAAAGATTATTTGTATTGTATTCGTCCCCCTTTACTACTCAGTTGCTAGTAAAAGACGAATGCTATATGTTCGTCATAAACGCTATCTTGCTAGCTAGGTTGGTGTACATAAGAGTAAGCTAGTCTCGTAGAATGATATGTTTTTTGCAGGACATTTAATATTATTTAATTCAATCTAAAAATTGGTTCAAAAGCACCCGTATTTTTAAGGTATCGCGCTCGGCACATTTGGCCAAAAACGAGGAAACGGGGTTAAGGTAAAACTAAATATCCACCTCTCTGTCTCACTTGCCCATACGAAGGACAAGATACTTCGTCGTCGGTTTGCAGTAAACCCTCTGTTTGGAAGAACATATCAACTCAGGGGGGCTACCGCGAACTGAAAACGAACGAAGTTCGAATATCTTCCTCTCTGCCGCACGAATTAGCAAGTGCGACAGAGAGGGGGATATTCGAACTTCGTTCGTTTTCGGTTCGCGGTAGCCCCTCTGGGCTGATTCAAAGACCCTGAGGTACCCGCTTCGAAAACCGCGGCCTTGGGTTCATTGGCACCTTTACGAGCCAACCTTAAACTGTTTGATCATTACCGACGGTGAATAAGTAATGAAGATTACTGGCAATGAAGCGTACGGTAATGACGTATTTTCCGAACATATCTGGGTCACTTCGCAATTATGCAACTAGTGTATGCTACTAATCAATGAAGCGCGAAAACAAATCTGAAGTGCTACCGGGAACCACAAAGTTTTCCCTTTCTGTCGCACCTATGTGAAAACTTGCAAGTGCGACAGAGAGGGAAAAATAATAATAATAATAAAGCATTTATTCACGAAAACAGTCCTCTTTTACAACTTGTTATAACTTCCGCCAAACTGTATAACAGTTTGTTGGCAGATATAAGCTCCCTTTCTTTATATTACTGTTTTTAGTTAGCTATTTAGTTAAGTACATCAACTGCTGTAGTAGTGTAAGTTACAAATGTAAGTTTATTATAAGTGTTCTAACATAAACTATTCTAATAATATTAGCTAATTGACGACCGGTTTAGCCTAGTGGGTAGTGCACCTGCCTGTGAAGCTGACGGTCCTGGGTTCGAATCCCGGTCAGGGCAAATATTTGTGTGATGAGCATGAATATTCGTTTCTGAGTCTTGGATGTTTAAGTATTTATATCTATTAGATATATCGTCGTCTAGTACCCACAACACAAGCCTTCTTGAGCTTACTGTGGGGCTAGTTCGATTTGTGTAAGATTGTCCTCTAATATTTATTTATATTTATTTATTTATTTAATTAAGTTTGTTGTATTTTCAAAATGTTTTAACATAAGCTTTTTTATTATTGGTTCTGTGCCTTTACCATGAGTTTGCATGACCGTACTCGCTAGCGACTGCGTAAACGATTTAGTTTGCCGATTAGTTCTATTGCGTAACCGCCAGAGGCGCTGTACTGTTGCCCATACAAATTTTTACGCAGTCGCTAGAGTCCGGTCATGTAAGCTCGTGGTAAAAGCATTGGAAAGAGGTATTAGTAAACTGGTGATTTATTTGTGACGTTGACGCTTTTTGTATGGATAAATTCTGCTACACAGTTCTCACACCAAACGGCAAATGTCACGCGCAATTTATAGAACCAACCGTTGTGTGGAATCATAAGTAGGCACATAAACCGTTTAAAATCACTACATAGTATAAAACAAAGTCGCTTTCTCTGTCCCTGTCCCTATATCCCTATGTATGCTTAAATCTTTAAAACTACGCAACGGATTTTGATGCGTTTTTTAAAATAAATAGAGTGACTCAAGGGAAAGGTTTATATGTATAATTCATGCATTAGCATTAAACCCGTGCGAAGCCGGGGCGGGTCGTTAGTAAAGCATAAATTATATGACAACTATCTGTAGGTAGGTATGGCCGCTAGGCGAGTTACCGACCAGCGTCAGTTTGCGACCTGAACGTGGATTTTTAAATTAAAGATAGTACATATTTGTATTATTACATACCCCGAAAAAACAGTAAGTTGTATGCATTTTATTTGGGAGTTATTGAATGGGAATCCATTAAGCCAACACCCAACACACACAACAACAACGAGCAAACACCCTTTTAGTTCATCACCTTTCCAAAAACCCGAATCATCCTTAGGGGGCGTCCTTAAATTACGTGAGGTATTTTTTAAAATTTTCTCTCCCCCCTCTGCCCTGGTGAGATGTCGTGAGATTTTATTCAACCCCCTCCCCCATCTGCAATCTCACGTGAGATTTTTTAAAATGTGGGTTTCTTACGTAAACGCGTTGGATTGTTATTGTAAAAAGAAAAAAAATTTGCTTCGTGCTTTTATTTACGACTAGTTAAGTTAATCAATATTGCTGAGAGTTAACGTCGAAGTATGAATGAAATTATTCTCTTTCGAACGAATTAGTGAATAATCTTAATCGTATTACGATTACGCTTAAGATTAAATCTTATAAGCGTGTACAATCTGGATTAAATGGACCAAAATAGTATAATTTTTTTTTTGTTTCAATCAGAAAAAAAATGTGCGTGATATTTGCCGAAAACCCCCCTCTCTCCAACGTAAGATTAGATGAGATTTGACTCGACCCCCTCCCCCCTTAAACATCTCACGTAATTTATGGACACCCCCTTACTAAAAATCCGAAATAATAAATGGTTGCCACAAATCGTTAAAGGAACTATAGGAACGCCCTATAGCTATAGTACTAGTACATACATATTAGGTACTTTTCTTACGCGTGAATCTTACTTGGGTACTTTCATATACAGAGAATATTTTCATCATAATTTTCATATATAATTAAATTCAATAATAAATTTAATTATATATGAAAATACGCAAAATACTTAACAAAAAATGTCCATATTTCAATGATTTTTCCGGGAATTCCCGGGAATGAAATGAAAATTCCCGTGTACCCAAACGGTAAAAGTCCGGGAATTCGAAAACCTAGGTAACCTACATTTCTCTCTCATGATCTTGGTGAATTTTTGTACTTAATTTACAATTTATAATGATATTTTGATGCCTAATTTATAATGATATTTTGGCTTACTAATCCATAAAGTGACACACAAATCCAAATTCGATAACGTTCGATTTTTAAACGTAGAACAATTGGAAAGCACGTAATAGTCGTAACCGTGAGTCAGCGGTGAGAGCGATGTGCGCTTGTATTGCGCAAGCGCAGATAACTTCAGCCGGACCTTGTTATTACTTCATCGGCATCTTGTTGATTGACGTTGCCTTTTGTTTTTTTTTTCAGCTGATTAGACGCGCTCAATTCGACTATATTATATCATATAGCCTAGCTACTATATTATATAGCCTAGTGGGTAGTGCACCTGTCTGTGAAGCTGACGGTCCTGGGTTCGAATCCTGGTCAGGGCAAATATTTGTGTGATGAGCATGAATATTTGTTTCTGAGTCTTGGATGTTTTCTATGTATTTAAGTATTTATATCTATTAAATATATCGTCGTTTAGTACCCATAACACAAGCCTTCTTGAGCTTACTGTGGGGCTAGTTCGATTTGTGTAAGATTGTCCTCTAATATTTATTTATTTATTTATATTCCGTTTTCATTAGTGATCCATTTTTTTTATGAGTTCTTTTGTCAATGTTCTCGTTATTCTTTTAATAATACCACGCCGGTGGCAAACAAGCTTACGGCTCTTCCCATTGGAAGCAGTCACCAAAGCCTATGGACGCCAGCAAATTCAAAGGCGTTGACCCTTTAAAAATACCTAGTAACACAGTCATGTTGAATAAAGTTTTAGTAAATGTCTATTCAGCTTTTATTCAAGCAATTTGGGCACATTTTTAAATGCTTTAGCCTGTATAACAGCGAAGTAAAGTCTGGGTAATAGCTTAGTAATATTGTGGCATGATACCTTACTTCAACTTTTACTAAGCTTAAAGAGGTATTAAAGATCTAAAGAGAATATTATTCTGAATTTGGCTATATTAATAGCCTTTACTCACACATTATGAAGATAATTGCTGATAAGTGGTGTAAACGTTTGCGAATAGCTATTACTCAAACCTTATTCAGCATGCTGTTACTTGGGATGTACGTCCTTTCTTGAAGAATACCATACCGTATAATCAATCGGTAAAACCTCGACATTCCGCAACCGGAGCGTCCGAGGGAAGGAATTCCTCTGAAACCCCACACGCGACCATTTAGGTCGTTGTTTCTACGGTTTAAGACATTTATTTCTCAATAAGAATATGACAATTCACTTACACGAGAAATACAAGTTACATTCTTTAATTTAACAATACTTACATTAGCATGCGTACACTTTCGGTTTTAGCAGTTTTAACAACATTCTATTGTGGAAATGGATGTATTTAATATAACAGTAATTACAAATAAACAAAGAAATTAAAATAAACCTAACACTAACCTAAAATGAACTTACATATACTTAAATATAATATATCAAAATCCCTAATCTAACAAACCGCTGCCAGTAGGTAACGTTCCCTAAATGCTGGCCGCATTGCCACGTTGGATGGCAATGCTCAATCTTTGTGCCAGATACTTAAAGGCCAGCATTTTGGTCACATGTTGCGTCGATTGTGGAAAGTAAATAACATAAAATGTATGATATTATACTAAACATTACAGTAATCAATCGTAAACAGTCTTTTAGTATTGTAAAATAATAACAGAGAGGGTAGATTAATATTGCGTCAGAGCGTGCAACATACATCGACCAATTCCTAGCTAAGGCCGGGTTTTATAAAGATCCGTTAGACCAAATGTCAGATCAAATTCCAGTAACTCAGTACATTTTTTGACATTACAAACCGATATAAAGTCTAACGGATCTTTATAAAACCGAGCCTAAGAGTGTGTATGACCAGTTAAACTTACCAGATAGGCGGGACTTGTTACGTATGTTTTTAACAAAGTACTTAAATAGCGATGGTAATTAGATACGATGGACAATAAACCTAAAAGTGTTTAAGGACGTTTCTTGTGTTGTTATTTATGTAAGAAACATGCTTTAGGCAACACATATGCAAACGTGTGGGACGCACCGTGACTCGGTGTTTCTAATTTCGGCACACGATCGCCCGATACGGAGAGATTTCTCTCTCATGATTTTTATGGGTCCGATGTCGAAAAAGTCCAGACGTTGTGAAATTATTTGGGTAAAACAGCAATAAAAAGTAAAAGCCATCATTAAATGTCGGAATAAGAAACCTAAAAAGAAGTCCGAATGGTGCTATAAGCTATAGGTAAGTAATCGAGTCATTCTACTTTTTCCTGATCAGTTTTCTATTACAAAAAAAACTACGATATGTACTGAATTAAGATTTCAAGCTTACATGGTCATTTACATTAGAATTACGATTTGAAACTTTCAAACCGTAATTCTAATGTATTGAATTAGTGTACAAAATAAGGATTACGAAATAGTACCTTAACCTAATTTATGTCACACCTGGCCATAAAGTGGCAATTACCGCACGCTCTGCGCGCGGAAAGTCCCGCTTCCTGGCCAGAGGGTGACATAAAATTTTGTACTTACCTCGGGCGGTAATTAAGAGAGCCTCAGATCGCATAATTATCGCCCTTGCCTTCAGGCGCCAAATACCTGCGATTTAAGACATTCTTTGTTTTACCGCCCTTGGTAAGTAATGTACTAAAAAGGAATTTATAGGTAAATTGCTGTAAAATGTGGGTAACACAGTGGTAAAAACCATTTTTTCATACAAATGGTGAGACATCCAAGAACCACTGAGTTACTCGATTTATGGATATTAGGCGTGGTTCGTTAATTACCAAAACTATCGGAAGAGATACTGCAATTACAACCTCTTTCTAAATAACAATACAAAAATATGAAATGAGGTTCAAGTAAGTATTCCAAAAACTGCTTTAAAAAAAAGTGTCTAACGTACAAAGAGAAATATTTATATATATTGCGTTCTTTGATTTTCAGAAATATGATTATTGACTATATATACATAATTGTTTCTGACAATAGCTAAAATATGGTTGCTTTAAATTTTCTTTCTCTCTTCTAGAGTTTTTATTTTCCTTTTTTACTCAGCCTACTAAAACAATGCGCTATTAAACGACAGAATTAAGTTAATATTTGTAGTTTGCGTTAGCAGAGTTACTGCTTAATACAAAATTAATTAAATCAATATGATATTTTACCTCATCTAAACTCTGTCAAGAGGAAATTTAATAAAACTGCACACAATATTATGAGCAAGATTTGTCTAAAAAAGCCATTCCCGAAGAGCGGTGCATCCCTTTTTGTCGTGCGCGAAAGACATAAGTGTGTCTCTTTCGCAGTGGGCGTGGTTGATCGAATCGAGGAATCCCTTAAGGCGAGGCCTTCTTGCAAAATAAATCTTAATTTTTAACACTCGCTGTCAAGTTTTTCTTATCGCTACGGATTTCCTCTACATACGGGGAGACGCATGTTATCGGCTACGCGTCTACGAGCAGAGAACTCGCCAGGGGAGTACTTGGCATTGAAAGTGTAAGGGTGGGTTGCACCAAACCGTCTGTAATCGTAAGCGGTGTTCGTTTAAGAGCGCTTTAATAAAATGTAGTGGGTCCACTAGCGCCACTCGTAAATAATTGTAATTATTTAAATTTAACGATATATAACTAAAAAAGGGGGCCGCTATGTACTGTAGTTTGTATTTAAGTACTTTTTGAATCCATCAAACTAGTTTTTACGTTGCTGGATTCGTCAATCTATGAGCTCAAAATTAAAACGGCCGTTTTAACTTTGGACGCATAGATTGACGAATCCAGCAACGTAAAAACTAGTTTGATGGATTCAAAAAGTACTTAAATACAAACTACAGTACATAGCGGCCCCCTTTTTTAGTTATATATCGTTAAATTTAAATAATTACAATTATTTACGAGTGGCGCTAGTGGACCCCCTACATTTTATTAAAGCGCTCTTAAATCTAATTGTATTGAAAGTTTGACAAGTTTCTATGGGATGACAGCTGCCGGCGCCATATTTGACGATGACCGGCCTGTGATCGTATGTTGGTGCAACCGACCCTTAATCTGCCTCTGAATTTGAATGAAAAATAATAGTATGTTTTCTTCTGTTCCAGGTTTCCTTAATGTCATAGCGCGAATAAAATGCCAGTACTCAGCTCTTCACCCGGGTAGGTATGCATCAATGTCTTCATATTTTACATACCCAAGTTTTTTTAAACCTGACTGTGGCTTTATAGGCCGGGCCCAATAAGTGTGTGGTTGGAGGGTGGCCTGGGGAAAATCCAAGGGAAACCTTCGACACGACCACGCGGGGGCTTAACCACTAAGAGTTTGCGCTCCGGGCCCAATAAAAAGATAGGAGTGTGTGATTGGAGGGTGGCCTGGGGAAAATTCAGGGGAAACCTCCGACACGACCACGCGGGCGGTTTAACCATTGGAATACTTGCGCTCCAATGAGATTGGTTGAGTTCAACGAGATCCGAGGTGTGAGTGGGTTCGAGCTACTGGGAGTATTGTCGTTGGTTCAATACCTAGCCTAGCTGAGAAGAGTCCAGCAAGAAACTCAGCTAGGCTCGATCTGGGTCGGACTGACTCTAGCCGGTATGCGGCGGTACGGACTAATAGGGACTATATGTGTCTGTGTTGTCGCGATCGCACGGTGGACGTCGCCGCCGGCGGGAATGCCTAAGACATACTACCTAATAATACCTAAGAATAGAAGACAAGAGATTCCTGAAGATAATACCTAAGCATCTTCAGGCATCTCTTGACGCTTCGAGAAAACTCGGCTCTGGAACACCCCCGTAGTATGGTGTAATGATACCCTATCGCTCTAGGAATTGTGCACGTGCTATGCGAAGAGCGCGTGCGCGCGAGACTGCGGGATGCCATGGCTAGCCGACTAGCTGTCAAACATCGGATTTGTTAGACAAAAAACCTGCACATAAGTACTATTATTATGTGGCATCGTTACGGTATTAAACAAAAACGACCTAGCATTAATTATATATCAAATAAGTTGCATCATAATGGTTGTTTTGCTCGAATCTTATATGTAAGGAGGGTTTAGCTTAAGAGCATAACAGACAGACACCGTTAATTTTGCGTTTATAATATTTTTGGATTCAAGTATACCTACTGCTTGCTGTGTGAAAACTTGTTTGAACTATATTACAAAATACGAGATCGAAAGAGAAAATAATGATAATGACTACTATTAGACAATGGACACTTTACTATACCTATCTATGATAGTAAATTATAACGCAATTATCATTTATCATTTATCATTATCATTTATCATTTATCAAATATCAAAATATCAAAATATCAAAATATCAAATCGTTTATTGCACTCATGTTAGTATACAGTTCTTCAGTTATTGATTACAGTTCAACATGAACCCTGTAAGGGCACAGCAATGATACAACTTATATTATATTATAATTTAGATAATAATTGTACCTAACTCTTCTTTTTTATATTTCTTACGCAGAGTTAAGTAATATTAAAAAAAATGTATAATTGATAAAAATATAAAATTTCAAACATTATTAGAAGATAAAATATATACATAATTTGAAAATTAAATTAAATTACATTATAAAATATCACAATAATCAATTAATAATAATTCATAGTATACATTTGTCACAATTATAATTAAGTCCACTCTTCGTTCCCATCATTAAAAAATTCATCTAATGTATAATAAGCTTTCTTTGTTAGGTATAATTTTATTGTATTCTTAAATGATTTGTAATTGTCAATGTCTTTAATATTATTGGGTATTTTATTATAAATTTTTATTGCCATGCCATAAGGGCTTGAATGGATCATTTTTAGTGCTGAATTAGGCCTAGCTAGTCTGTTCCTGGGTCGTAAGTTTTCAGAGCGGGAATATTGCGGGAAGAGGCTGTAATTATTTTTTACAAATAAACATACTGCTAAAATATACATAGACACTAAGGTCAGAATTTTTAATTTTATAAAATACGGTTTACAGCTTACCATAGGATCTATATTTACAAGTATTCTAATACAACGCTTCTGTAATCTAAAGAGCTGAATAGTATTGGTACTATTACCCCACAACACAATGCCATATTGTAACCAGGCGTGTGCGTATGCATAGTAAGCGCTCGTTGCAATTTTTATATCTGTGCATTTTTTTAGGTTATACAGTGCATAAGTGAAGCTGCTTAATTTATTGTTAATTTTATTTATGTGATCTTTCCAATTTAGAGCCGAGTCGATGTTAATACCTAGGAACGTAGTTGATGGAACCGATTCTAATTTCGTGTTTTGGTAAGAGTAGCTAATATGTATTGTCCGTTTTTGATATGGCTTAAACTGTATCAATTTAGTTTTTTCAAAGTTTACTTGTAAGTTATGTTCATTTAGCCAGGTAACAATATTCGTCAGAATGGAGTTTAGTTGGTAATTTACATAAAATTCGTCCTGGCACGGTGTAACAAAAGAGATATCGTCGGCAAACAGGGTACAGGGGCAATTTATTACTTTGGGCAAATCATTTATAAAAATTAAAAAAAAGGATACATCCCAGGACACTTCCTTGGGGGATTGATTGTTCTACTTTTGTTATTCGTGATCGGACGTAGTTTATTTCTCCGGTGATATAATTAGAGTGTTCTATTTCAACGCACTGTACACGATTTGAAAGATATGAAGAGAACCAATCGTGGGCCTTGCCTCGTACACCTATAGAGTTTAATTTTTCCAGTAATATACTGTATGGTACTCGGTCGTAGGCTTTACTCATATCTAGTAGGCAAGCTATTTTTTTTCATTAATAATATTCAGAACTTCGCGGGCAAACTTATACACTGCCAGTGTTGTGGATCTTTTTTCTCTGAAGCCGTATTGGTGGTCACTGAAAATTTTATATTTTTCGCAGAAGGAATATAGGCGTTTGGACATGACAGTTTCGAATATTTTAGAAAAGGTAGATAAAAGCGCTATTGGCCTATAGTTGTTGCAATCTTTTTTATTGCCTTTTTTATGTATAGGTTTAATTACCGATATTTTTATTGCGTCCGGAACTATACCTTCCGCGAACGATTGATTTATGAGGAAGGCTAGCGGGCCTGCTAATTCATCTGCACATTGCTTGATTAAATGGGAGGGCATTTCGTCGTAACCATAACTATACTTGTCTTTTAAGTTCTTTATAATATTTTTAACTTCGAGTTCTGATACTGGTCGTACGTATAATGAGTTCTCTATCGATGGATGGGCTGTTGGTTGCCTTGGTGCTGGAATCGTTTGGTTCCCGACTGTAGAAAAATGTTTGTTAAATGTGTTTGCAATTATTGTTGGATCTTCCGTGATTTTATGTTCTATGGTTAACTTTATGTTATTTCGATTTTTTATGTTTATTTTGTTTGTTTCGCGTTTTACTATATGCCACATTGATTTTACAATATTATCAGAGTTTTTAATATGTTTTATATTTTGAAGTCTTTTTGAGGCAAGTACGGTTCTTTTCAATGTCATCATTAGTATCATTAGTTAAATAACAATAACTTAAATAATATTACAACTTAAATCTAAAACAGGCCCTTGGGGCATTATACCGAGGATGCTGGCGGCATTTCCTCGCTGTATCGCAATGTTGATACGTTGCGCGAGGAAGTCGCCAACTCTTCGGTTACCAGTTATGTCAAACTAATTAACACATATTGGAATCAAGTGCCAAAATCCTTGGAAATATCTACCTACGACCCTTGGAACTGTATTTGCCTACGACCCTTGGAAATTAATCTACCTACGGCCCTTAGAAATATCTATATATGTAACTCGAATTTTTTCGTGAGTTCTTATGTTCTTGACTTAGGTATGTCCTTGAACTCAAAATTATTTTATTTTTCTCCAATAAGCTCGGAAATATTCGCCTTACTGTCGCAAAAATAGTCCGTGAAGTTTCTCGTTATCGACTAGCACAGATTTAAAAAGTTAAAATTCATTATTGTCCTGCTGCAGCGGCCGGGAAACGTAGTGAGGAATCGGGAAGTACGAGTGTTGTTTTATCAACAAAACTATAAATTTGCAGAATTGTGTCTAGGTGTTAAATTTTAGATAATTAATAATAAAAATGAGTTCAAGTGATGAAGAAATTCCGGAGTGGTGCTACCGACCAGGTACGGCTCCGGAATTGGCAACACAAACAAAGTTGGTGATAGCTAACTTGCTACCTCCGAAGTTGAAAGGATGAAATTTTGTTTTATTTCCACGCATTGTTGGAGAAACGCACTATATATGCCTCAGCGGGCATGGCAATTCGCGGATTCGTATCTATTGTCGGACTCATCTTCGCTTCGTCCGACAAATTTTACTTGCCCACGAATTGCTGTTTTCCGGTCTCTGCAATAATGTATCTCATTGTACTATAAGCAATTTTTATTTCTTTTTCAGTGTCGTTCACGCAGACCCAGGCTGAATGGCACAACCCACACGAACCCAGAAATCCACCCTGGCAGTTCTCAACACCAAGAAAAAGGTCCCCAGACTCCATGCAGATATACTACAACACGCAAACCACGCAAAACCAACCATTTGGTAACATACCGAGCTTTCAACCAAATTACCAAAGCTACCAAAACTACCAAGGACCACAGTACCAAAGCAGAAGCTCCATCGACCTGATTAATTCTGAAAGCAGAGATAGTCCAAACGATGGACGGTTGCTCTCCGACTCCGCTTTCACCAGGATATCAGAAACTTTAGGTGCCATAAACACAGTAGGACACTACCTCGTTGACATGGTCAATGAGGAAGAGAAAGACGAAACCGACCCTAACTTAAAACAACTTCCACAAGCCTTGTACACTATCAGCAAGAATGTTCTTGGTAGAAACGTGACGGACAAAATAGCGCCTATAGTCAAAAAGGCGTTACCAAGAGTCTTGCCTGACGCTCCGATCACTAAAATAGCTACAGGAGAAACGCAGGACTCAAAAGCCTGTACAACGCCCGATGGTGAAGCAGGGATATGCGAAGACTTAAGCAACTGTCCTCAACTGCTTCTCAACCTGATTAGTCTTCGGGAATCCCTCTGCTTCAAAGACCTTTTCGTCCCTGGTGTCTGTTGTCCAAAGAATGCTGTAGTGCCCTCAACGCCAGCAGTAGAAAAGCCGGTGCTAACGACGACTAGCAAGCCGACTTATTTGGTCCCAGTGACGACTCCTAGGCCCTCGAAAGCGACGACTACTAAGAGGCCGTCAGCGGTACTCGTGTTGACGACGAAGCGGCCACGGCCTGCGACTACGAGCAGGCCTACGACGAGCGTGGCAGTGACTTCGCCTCGACCACCCCCGTCGACTACGTTCGCAACGGTGCCTCCTCCTGTCATAGCTAACTTCTCTAATATTGTGGATATAAGCGGTAAGCCATTCCACTTATTATCTAGTTATCATTTTAATTATACATTTATTTACATTATGTATGTAAAAGATTTGACTTTCACTTGATGGGGATGTCATAAATTCTAAAGTAGTAGGTAAAAATAGGAATACCTACCTATAGATTTTACAGTATTTTATAAGGGACAACCACGGGAAACTAGAAACTTTAAAAATCTAACATTAACACTATTAACTTGCCCGTAATTTGGCTAATTATTGAAAGTTTTAAAGGAAATGTATATTAGTCGCTTATTTAATCGTCGGTTATAAAATATTTTCACAAACGATGTGAGATATCTTAGGTACTATTTAGAGTAGTAGTTCTAGTTTAGAGTTTACGGTAAATGTTAGTTAGCTATCGAACCACTCTTAATTTTAAAACAACGTCTATTCCAGAGTGCGGACAGAGAGAAGACGAAGGCGGCCGCATAGTTGGCGGCACGGAATCGACTCCGGGCGCCTGGCCATGGATGGTGGCGATCTATCTTCATGGCAACAAGAGGAGGGAATTCTGGTGCGGAGGCACGCTAGTGGGCGCGAGGCATGTTCTCACAGCCGCGCATTGTACAAGGGATTCTAAACAGAGGCCGTAAGTTTTAGAATCCTTTAAACCTAAATCAGAGTAAATAGTAGAAAACATCTTCACGACAACAATCGAAGAATTCTGGTGTGGAGACACGTCGGTGGAAACACGGCTTGTGCTATCTACCATTCTACTAGAGACTCTAAGCAGAGGTGCTAAGAATTTTATTGGGATTCCAATTAACCTTTGGAGCTCGCAGCGAGTGGGACCAGTCTTTCGAGGGAATCAGTTGAATACCTACTTTTGGTGTGAAGACATCTTAGCAGTTTAGTAGGCATTAGATCAGTAGGTAACCCTTAAGGTACCTATTATAAACCGCTAGATTTACATCAATCTTAGGGAATTTGCGACGTACCTACCTCAACCTAGTATCTTTAAAAGTAAGCTTTTGCTTTACAGTGGAGTATCTAGTTAAGACGGGTGACTAGCATATCCCTCAATGAAACAATCCAAATATTAGGTAGGACTCTTCAAAAATGAAGAGACAAAAAGTTCTTCACAACCCAGTCAGAAAATTTACATGCCTACTCCGCTGATACACGCGTTAAGTTTTTTCTGTCCTTTAATCTTTGTATTAAGATACTCTTGTCAACCGCTAAAATCTCCTACAGGTTCCCCCCGCGTCAGTTCAGCGTACGCCTGGGTGACGTGGACCTGGCTCGAGATGATGAGCCGTCGCGGCCCGCAACGGTGCGCGTGGTGGCTGTGAAGGCGCACGAACAGTTCTCCAGGGTCGGGTATTATAATGACATCGCTGTGCTGGTGCTTGGAGGTAAGTTGGCTTTGAACTCTATTGTTCCATCTAAGGGACTATTGATACACTTGTACTTGTTTGTACGGGTGATATGGTAACAGCTGATCTGTGACTGCTTTTGGATATCATTTGAATAAACTTTTGATGGAGAGAAAGCGATAGTGCGACCACATTTCTTTGGTAATAAACATTCCATTAAAATAACGCTTTCCACACTTTAACGGATAGAGAGATTGCAAGCTGTCATAATCTTGCTCACAATACTCAAGCAGTACCTTTCAAGTTCTTTAGGTTCTTCAGCTCAGCCATATCAATTGACCAGACGTCCTTATTACAATCACATAGGACGTTTCTCTCTCCTTCTATACTTCACGATCGTCCCCATTCTGTCACCTCTTAGCCATTACCCGTATAACTATTCAATCTTCCTTCACTTTTTTCCAGAAAACGTCCAAAAGTCCAAATACGTGATCCCCATCTGCCTGCCCAGCAGTGACCTATACCGTCGCTCATTCGACGGCGCCGTGGCGACCGTAGTGGGATGGGGCACCACCCGGTATGGCGGCATGGAGAGCTCGCGCCAGCTTGAGGCGAGGCTGCCAGTGTGGAGGAACGAGGACTGCGATAAGGCGTATTTCCAGCCGATTACTGAAGCGTTTTTGTGCGCGGGGTATGCGAGAGGCGGGGTGGATGCGTGTCAGGTGAGATACGTGAAAAAAATTTTTATATGATAGGGACTACTTACATCCAACTGTCAGATCTGACACGGCCGCATGTTGGAGGAGCAAACACCTTGTTGCTCAGATTTCATGACTATAAACACCATGATTCCTATATTTCCTATAAAAATCATAGTAATCAGATCTGAGACAAAGAATAAGCATGATGTTGTTGTCTCTTTCTACAGTTTTTTTTTTATTTATTTTAGTTTTTAATAAATATTTTTCTGAATCTTATCTTTAACATACCACAGGTTTAGAGCCTCCAAACGTGTGATACCCATGTCAAAGATAGGATTCAATTTTTTTTTTCTTAACGACGATACTTAATAAAAAAAACGGCAATCATTTTGAACTCTATAATAAGTCTACCATAAATTAAAAAAAATAAGGTTCCCAATTTGTTACTGCCAATTCTAACATCTCGTCGAGTCTCTTTTGCATTAATCTCATCCATTTTTCTTCTAATTACAGGGTGACTCCGGCGGGCCGTTGATGCTGCAAGTGAACGGCCGCTGGACGCAGATAGGTGTCGTGTCGTTCGGGAACAAGTGCGGTGAGCCCGGATATCCTGGCGTCTACACACGGCTCACGCACTACGCGGGCTGGCTGAACCAGCATCTAGTTTAACCGAGCCCGGATACCCGGGCGACTACACGCGGCTCACGCACACACAGCTGAACCAGGAGTGTTACCACGAACAACAAACGAAGTTTTCCCTCTCTGTCGCACTTGAAAGTTTTCACATAGGTGCGACAGAGAGGGAAATCTTCGTTTGTGGTTCGCGGTAGCCCCCCAGCATCTAGTTTAACTAAGCCCGGTTACCCGGGCGACTACACCCGGCTCACGCACTACGCGGGCTGGTTGAACCAGCATCTAGTTTAACCGGCTGTACTGACCTCTATACAAAGTCCAAACAAATACCTATTACGTACAACTAAGGACGTAACACTGTCTGTCCGTCTGTTTCCTTTTCACTGAACCAATTATCATCCATCTCCCGCGGGAAGTGCTATTTTTTTATTAGAACCTACACTGAAACTAAATAATAATTTGTCCAGTCTGAAATAAAGACTTAGGGTCGCTTGCACCAACATACGATCACAAGCCGGTCATCGTCAAATATGGCGCCGGCAGCTGTCATCCCATAGAAACTTGTCAAACTTTCCATACAATCAGATTTTAACGAACGCTGTTTACGATTACAGACGGTTTGGTGCAACCCATCCTAAATCTAATAACGTCGAAATATTAAGTAGGTAGATGGACTCATTTTAAAAGCCTACATGCAACAATACAGGTCAGTGAGCATAATTTTGTGTTGTACCACACTGAAACCATAGTAGGTATCGGAAAAAAGGTGCGAATTTCATATAATCCAGTTACCAACTTACAGAAAATATTTAGTCACTAAGATAATTTGCCATAAATAGTGAAAAAATGTGGCATCCATATTTATTCCAAACGTTTGGCTTCCTATTTATTTTGCTTTTTGTATCGGTATACTGGTTAATATTTTGTGATAAAATTAAACTGACTGTTAATATTATAGAACTCGAGTGTAAGCAACAACGAATATAACATAAGCTTATTTTAATTAATGTAATAAGACCTTTAATGTAAATAAACTTACCAAAACGGTTTCATTGTCATTTATTTCCTAAAATCCCAAAATGTTATATACAGGGTTCTATGGTCTCATCAATGGTTCTAACCTCACGCCATTTTTAATGATCCAAAATTCAAATCTCAAAACGTTTCAAATTTGCAGCGCCGATTTCCATCAGTCAATCTCCATCAACCAATATTTCCATCAATGTTTTCAACCACGTAAACGAGATTGACAAGCTTCAAGCACGATCGCAACAATCAAAATTTATTGACTGCTTATGCTTGTACGTGATTATCACGTGAGAAACGACGAGATAAAGCATCCGTCGCTTTCTAGCAAGTCATGACAGAAAGTGACAGATGTTTTTCTTCCCGTTTATCATGCGATAAACGTGATCAACTTATGTGCCGGTTCCTGAGGGGCTACCGCGAACCACAAACGAAGTTTTCCCTCTCTGTCTCACTTATGTGCAAACTTGCAAGTGCGACAGAGAGCAAAAACTTCGTTTGCTGTCGCGGTAGCGCCCCTGGACTCGGTTACCAAAAGTGTGAAGCCACCTTAAAACTACTTTTCTGGCAACACTCCTGCTACTTCCGAATCACGCTCACAACGCACTTACGGTCGGACCGATTCACTCTCACAGCGTCACATGAGATGTCGTGATGTCAGAACGTAGTGGTTATATTCTCTTTGGTGATGTCATTGATGATATCATAGATCTTTACATATCTGTGTCATGAACGACGCTCACGGTGCTCACACTCGCAGGCGTATATATGAACATGACAGTAAACACACGATGGCTAGTCCGAATCAAAACATCACTCACGCGGCCTTTAGGGCGCTAACTGATTTGGACCAGCCGTCAGCACTGTAAGCGCTGTGAGCGTTCTTGGCGTGGTTCGGAACAGGGGGATTGTCACACGTCACACGTCAACATCAACAACTGTCATATCAGTACTGTCACTACTTACGTCAGTGAGATGAGTGAGATATCCGTATCTGTCTAATTCCTAATTTCCAATGAAAATAAACAAGTAAATTTAATAAATACAATCATCAATGCACAGATAGTATCCACTGATATACCAATCAACTTTACTGACTATTATTCGGTTTAGTGCGTGAAAAAAGTGTCAAAAAACATGAAGTACTCGACATCTCCAACCCCAACCACTAGTACTTCTTTTAATTTTCCTCGTAGTACTTCTCCATTGCCAGCTCCAGCTAATTACCAGCCCACAACGGCCAGTGCAGCTGTGAAGCGGTACAAATACCTGCGGAGACTGTTCAAATTCAATCAAATGGACTTCGAATTCGCAGCTTGGCAAATGGTGTACTTATTTGTGTCACCGCAGAAAGTGTTTAGGAACTTTAATTATAGGAAACGTAAGTTGTCTACGTACAAAACCAGCATTAATACTATAAAATAGCGGCAAAACTAACACAACACTAAAAAGGGGGTTGCCAGATATTTATGCATGTTTAGTCATTAAGGTGTCCTCGGGTAATGCCAAATATTCCGAAAATTACATATTACTGCATCTCATCATCATCATCATCATCATCAAAAAGAAATGTTAGATTTTTTGTTGATGTTTGGTAGTGCAACAAAATCGCTTAGTTCGAATTTGTTATTTTCGGAATTACCCTAGGACACCTTACAAATATTGATGCTGCGTACAGTCAGTACGTACAAGATTGGACTGTACAGTTGGTAGTAAATAGCTACAGAAATAATTATGTGGAGACATGAATATATGCTAAAACTACACTTTGCGACATAAATAAAAAAAAAATATTGGATTCTCATTGGTACTATTGTCAATCCGTCGGATTCTAAATTGTATACAAAACTATTAGAATGTTAAAATGTTCTTTCTACTTTATGTTGTTGGATTTATCAAAATGGCAGTGCCATTTAAAAAATAAAAAATAAATGGCAGTGGAAACAAAAAAAAAGCATTAGTCATGGATGATTTGCACAAATCTTATTTGTAATCTGAAAACCATTGTTAGTATTATTGTCATTCATTTAATGTTTATACATAAGAGGCTAGTTATATATTTATCTTAACATCACCACTTAATGTTTATTTCAGATACCAGATCACAGTTCGCCAGGGATGACCCGGCATTTCTCGTGCTACTTAGCATATGGCTATTTTGTAAGTATTGTCATAGTTACAAATTTAGAAATAAAGGAAAAATTGAAAACTTTAGATACCGAGCAGGATTTGAACCTGCGACCTCTCGACACTTGCAGCCAGTCGCTCTAGCCAACTGAGCTATAGGTGCAACTGTCACCTGGCCCGAAATTACTCAATCATTCATTCATTTACCGACCGACTGTCCGAGCGATGTCTGAGAAGCAGCGACAACAGCCTTCTGATAGTGTTGACTCTTCAAATACTGGGTTAAGGTGGCTATCGGGAGGGCTAAATAAGCCTGACCGCAGTCAAATTAAAATAGTTAAATTATTATGTTTTTGACGACCGGTTTAGCCTAGTGGGTAGTGAACCTGCCTGTGAAGCTGATGGTTCTGGGTTCGAATCCCGGTCAGGGCAAATATTTGTGTGATGAGCATGAATATTTGTTTCTGAGTCTTGGATGTTTTCTATGTATTTAAGTATTTATATCTATTAAATATATCGTCGTCTAGTACCCATAACACAAGCCTTCTTGAGCTTACTGTGGGGCTAGTTCGATTTGTGTAAGATTGTCCTCTAATATTTATTTATTTATACAAACGCCCTAAGGGAGGCGTACAGCGGCATCTACCAGAAGACTCGGGCTTCATTAATGGCACTAACGTCTCGTTTAATTCTAAATTTATAGTTTAGCATCGGTACTGCTTAATACAAAATTAATTTATTATCATAGTTTATTGTTTATTCCTTATATCCGGGGTCTCCAAACTTTTTATTCGAGCAGACCCAGACTTGGCTTGCGTGGCTGGCCAAATGGTAAATACTAAAAATTACATTTCCTAGGTGGGGACAATGCATAAGCAATGGAGGTCACTCGAACGAAACAATAACTATAATACACTCTTGTAACTTGTAACAAAATCCTCTCAATATTGTTCGGTAAGTATTCGGCAGCTGAACCGAATAATTCGGCCGAATACCGTACATTCAAAAAAATATGCCGAATACCAAATATTCGGCGCATCCCTAATTAAATAGACACCAAGGTGTAATAAGTATTTTATCTTCCTAATTTCAGTATAAAGGACTGAAAGGGACTGTAATATTGATCATAAAGTTTATTCTATTGCAAGTTTAGAGTGAACTAACAGATAATCCTTCATAAATGTTGTTTGTGCTATAACATATTCTATCTCATAAGATAATTGATTGTTTCAGTGTCCTCCGTCTGTTTTGGTCTCGGCATGGGCCTGGGCTGGAGCCAACTGGTGTTGTTCATAATATTTGTCGTCTTTGTGGACTTCATTGGAACAGGCCTACTGGTGTCCACTTTCTTCTGGTAACTATACTATGGTTCAGAGTTCAGATCGTTTTTGCTCCCTGATATTTTATAAAACTGTTAACTGGATAGCTTTTGAGCGCTCCCGTGCTTTGGAAAGCACGCTAAGCCATTGATCCCGGATGCAGTTGTTAAGCCAAGTTAGAGGCCTTCGGGCGGCTCGAGAACTTCTAACAGTGAAGTTGCCCACTTACTTGACAATCCTAATTCCAATAAGGCCTGGCCCCTACTTCACCAAGTTGACATATGTAAGCTGACAAATCAACAATTGTCTTGTGAAAACTGTTTCACCAACTACAATTGTAATGTTTTTTGACAATTGTCGCGCCTGTCAGCTTTGGTGAAATAGGGGCCTGGTTTTCCCTCGGGTTGGAAGGTCAGATGGCAGTCGCTACTGTCAAAACTAGTGCCTACGCGAACTCTTGGGATTAGGTAGCGGACCCCGGGCATTCTTTATGATGCAACTGTACCGGGATAACGCTAGGATGATGATGATGTTTAATGGATTTAAAACCTTGTAAAAAGCAAAATTAAGTTGCGTTTGCAGGCGCGGATACAGGGGGGGGGCAACAGGGGCAATTGCCCCCCCCTGAAGCCTGTGTCAGGGGAGGGCAATTGCCTATGTCCTGACGTAGGAAATATGTTCTGACAATAAAAACAGTTATCAAAAGTCAGTTTTATTTTCGGAAAGTTCGAAAGTGCCCCCCCCTGAACAAAATCCTGGATCCGCGCCTGTGCGTTTGGCATGGTTTCCTTTTACTTCTTAAAAATGTTTACAGGTATGTGAGCAACAGATACCTGAGGCGCGACGCGGCGGCGCCCGACGTGGAGTGGGGCTACGCCTTCGACGTACATATCAACGCGTTCTTCCCGCCGCTCTCGCTGCTGCACTGCTTGCAGATCGTGCTGTTTAACAGTAAATCATCATCATCATCATCATCATTTCAGCCGAAAGACGTCCACTGCTGAACATAGGCCTCCCCCAAAATGGGGGGGATTTGCCATAGTCGCCACGCTTGGCAACAGTAAATATACAGATTAATTCCAAACCACGCGTGGTCGTGCCGGAGGTTTTTCCCCTGGATTTTCCCCAGGCTACTCTCCAACCGCGCACTCCTATCACTTTATTTGGGCCAGCCTATAAAGCCACAGTCAGGCTCAAAAAAAAAAGATTAATTAAATTAAAATTAACCCCCGTATTCATAAACGTCTGTCATTATATTAAATAGCCATGATCGTAAATTATATTAATGTTATTCCTTTTAATTTTATTGAATTTATCTATTATGTAACCCCACTAACGTAGATATAAGTACAATAATGTTACTAACCATATATGGATTTTATCTGAAATAAAATTATTTGAATTTGATTTGAAACCTATATTAGTTAACTAGCCGCTAAAGTTCGTCTGTCCTTATCTGTCACGTTGACACATGTGCTTGTGAGACAGTGACAGTGACAGTTTGTCAATTCTATACAGGTTACATAAAACCGGTATTACAATCAGAAACGCCTTCCCTACATACTCAACAGTCTGCCCTCTGACATCAGGCAGGAAGCCAATAAAGCTAAACTTAGTAAAAAGCTACATAGTTACCTTAATAAACTTGTAAAATAAACTATTGTACCTAGATGTAGAATCATAATATATAAAGTTGCCTTGTTAAACTCATAAAATAATTTACTGTTAGAAGAGAGATGAGACTGATCGATCCCACAGTCAAACTGTGCAAACGGTTTTGTGGGTCTATGTACTTGTTTGTGTTGTATTATTATTTCTTAAAATAAATAAATAATAATAATCCCTGTTTGCAGGTCTACTGAGCCACGACGGTATCCTGCCATGTTTCGTGTCCAACACGTTTTGGCTGGCATCCGTCATCTACTACCTGTACATTACGTTCCTCGGATACAGCAGTAAGTTTGATATTACTATATCTTATTTAGGCTCGGTTTTATAAAGATCCGTTACACCAAATGTCAGATCAAATTTCAGTAACTCAGGCTCGGTTTTATAAAGATCCGTTAGACCTTATGTCGGTTTGTTATGTCAAAAAATGTACTCAGTTACTGAAATTTGATCTGACATTTGGTCTAACGGATCTTTATAAAACCCGGCCTAAGTACATTTTTTGACATAACAAACCGAAATAAGGTCTATAGCTTATTTAGGCTCGGTTTTATAAACATCCGTTAGACCTTATTTCGATTTGTTTTGTCAAAATGTACTGAGTTACTGAAATTTGATCTGACTGGTCTAACGGATCTTTATAAAACCCGGCCTTAGCATAATTTATATCCTCGTAATGCCTAGTGTTCTGATGGACTTGAAAAACGATCAAATTACATAATTGGGTATTTGGCACATGTTAAAATTTATTCTATAGTGTGGTTATATATACAGAATGTCCAGTAAATAATGGACAACCTAACCACCGATAGAGCACCTGAGGCTGGTCCAGAAAATGGACTATCTCACCGATAGCAGCATTATAGCGACCACATTTATTTTTTCTTTGCGCTAGTTATCTCATATACGAAAATAATGTGTTTGATAAACAAAAAACAAATGGTTTCCGGCCTCTATGCATTACGTAGTTGTAGATACCATAATTATTCATACTACATATGTGATAATCCATATTGAAAAGGACCTTATGGCGGCCGGCACTTACGCCTTTATTGCCGCTGTTCCAATACAATAGTGAATAGGTGCAACGTAAGCGACTGCCGCCATAAGGTCCCTTTCGATGTGGATTATCACATATCGTTATTAAAGGTCCTTATCAGTTATAAAACGCTCATCTATTTAAGTCATTTTCTGTTTGAATTGATACGTATCTTGATATTTTCTCAATGTTACTGTCTAGAACAGGACTATTGCGACCTTATGTCATAAACTTCTAATGTGTTTTTTGGACTTTTCATTAAAGAATATCGTTTCAAACATCACTCCAAATCTACTATTTACAACTTTAACAAAATTATAGTAGCCTTTTGGTATTATCAATGCTTTTGTCATATTTTGAAATCAAAACATTTTAAAACTTATAAGGCCTTTTAAAGTAATCTGAAAGTCTGAAAAGTCTATATGAATATTAACTGAAAATTAAACAACTTTCAGATTATGGAAAAGTAGTTGACAGTGGTAAGTCTCACTGCTCATTTGTGGCATTCAGTATTTCACCTATCGACTAACATTTTAGGGCCTTGGTCAAGATCCCTTCGTGAAAAAAGTACTTGTAAGGGGGCATTCCTTTAAATTACGTGAGGTGTTTTTTTAAATTTTCTGTCCCTCCCTCCCCCCTTGGTGAGATGTCGTGAGATTTTATTCAACCCCCTCCCCCATCCCCCAATCTCACGTGAGATTTTTTAAAATGTGGGTTTCTTACGTAAACGCGTTGGATTGTTAAGTATTGTAAAAAAAAAATTGCTTCGTGCTTTTATTTAAGACTAGTTAAGACTAGTAATCAATATTGCTGAGAGTTAACGTTGAAGTATGAATGAAATTATTCTCTTTCGAACGAATTAGTGAATAATCTTAATCGTATTACGATTACGCTTAAGATTAAATCTTATAAGCGTGTACAATCTGGATTAAATTGACTAAAATAGTATAATATTTTTTTTGTTTCAATCAGAAAAAAAATTGCGTGATATTTGCCGAGAACCCCCCTCTCTCCAACGTAAGATTAGATGAGATTTGACTCGACCCCCTCCCCCCCCTTAAACATCTCACGTAATTTATGGACGCCTCCTAAACGAATATACTCATTGTCGCACAGCGACACCTGCCGGCGCCGGGTCTAGCCACTGGTACCGTCTGCTAGTTTTTGGGCACAACGCAAGCGGTGGGGCCCGTCCCCGATAGGTGGCGCTTACAGACTAACCTTCCTGTTTTACCGACGGAGCCTGTGCCTGTCGGTAAAACTGGGACTGATCGCTCTCTTGTGATCAATGGCCGACTCGATAGCATATAAACTTACCAGACCTTGTAATAGATATAAGGAGAATAAAGATATCATAAAAGTGGAACATTTTTTACACTCATTAGTTCTCATTTTGGTTGGGTTTTTTTATAAACGCGGTGCTGAGGGGCTACCGTGAACCAAAAACGAACGAAGTTCGAATATCTCCCTCTCTGTCGCACGAACTAGCAAGTGCGACAAAGAGGGAGATATTCGAACTTCGTTCGTTTTCGGTTCGCGGTAGCCCCTCTGATTTCTTCTCAATAGGGAAGTTGACTATCGATTTTTCTCGAAAGAGCATCAAATTCATAATTTTTCATAAAGGGTCGGCAACGCGTACGTGACTCCTTTGGAGTTGCGGGCGTCTATAGGCTGCGGTGGCCGCTTACCATCAGGTGGACCGTACGCTTGTTTGCCACCGGCGTTGTATATAAAAAAAAACAACTGGCGAAGAAAGTAACTCAAAAGGATAAATAATTACATATCTATAAGTCTTCAAAGTTTTAAGAGAAAGAGTTTTATTCTGTCCCTCTTCCGCAAAACGCACCTTTGTATTGGAACGATCGTCATTTACTATGGCCACAGATCAAAGAATACTCTATGGCGCTCGTAGTCAATGACTGAACTTCGTATCGTGCCGTCCCTTTCACTCATATAGTGTATAACACGAGAGTGAAAGGGATGGCACGATACTTAGTTCGGAGTAGGCCCTCATCTGTCACGCTTTCTCTCTGTAACCAGCAACATTAAGGGAGCATTCAAGTATTACGTAACGCAATTTTTGAACATTTTAGACTCCCCCTCCCCCCCTTGTAACGCACCGTAACGTTTTTCTGTACCCCCCCTCCCCCTCTCTAAACGTTACGTAACACTCAAGTGACCATTTTTACCCTAAAGGCGCTAAAAGTTATGTTATAGTTTTTGTCCTTGGTATAGTTTTAATTGCTTTTGCGGTAATCATACTAAATAAAACAAGAGATTTTTAGTCCGCAACACCTGCGTATTTTGTTTATTTTTCTATAAATTTTTTGGGCTTTACACACACACAATTGTTTTCCTCCGTCATTCCTATCCTATTTTAGCTTTTTTTACTAATGAACTTTTAGCAGATCTTGGGCACTGGTTAGGCAAGACTAGGCTGTCTGGAGCAGAGGTTCCTTGCAGGCTGGAGACTTGTAGTAGAAGAGAAACTTCGTAGACTGTAGAATATTGGAATAATTTATTTACAAAATTCTGATGTCAGTCTTGTTTGTCTCCGTTTCTTGTGAAACAAACCACACGTCAATCACTTCTATACCTACAAACTCTTAAAATACATAACATGTTTATTTTAACCTTTGGGAAACAATATTACGTAACGTCTTGTAAGAAAGACCCCCTCCCGCCCCTGTAACGCATCGTAACGTTTTACGAGACCCCCTTCCCCCCAAATTGCGTTACGTAATACTTGAATGCTCCCTAAAACGGTTGTAGTTTCGTTGCTTTTTGAGATATTTTAATAGGATTTTCACCATTTGTCATATTTTTTGCCTTGTTTCTTTTGGAATAGTCAAGTTTTGAGTCAACATCTCTATACTTACGAGTATCAACGGTCTGTATCACGCACGGTTTTAATACTTATTCGTTATACAAGGGTGCAAAGTTATATTTTAACCGCGAGTGTGGAATAGAAACACTAGCTAGCGAATGGATTCTATAGTTGAACCACGAGCGAAGCGAGTTGTTCGAAATAAATAGAATCCTGAGCTAAGCGAGTGGTTCAAAAATAGAATCCTGGGCGTAGCGAGTGTTGCAACGCACGAGACGTAAAATAACTTTGCAGCCGTGTGTAACGCAAATCTTTTCACCTCACTGAAGCGAGGAAAATACTACATAAGAAAAAGAACTGAATTATGTAAAATCAGTTTTTTTTTAAATCCGTCTAGCGTTATTCCAGTACAGTTGCATCCTGAAGGATGCCCGGGGTCCGCTACTTAATCCCAAGATTTAGGATTTGGCGTAGGCACTACTTTTTTTATTCATTGTATGTTTTTAATTGAATACAATTCCATATAAAATTATTTTTGCTGGACTGTCTGGACTGGCCTTTACATGTTATTATGTTTATAAAAGCAACTAACAACACGTTAGGATTTCAAACATTCTTTTCAGTCTTGTGGATAAAATGCAGTTTGCTGTCTGTTTAATAAACAAGGGCTTTCCGAGCTAGTGATGTGAAAAACCTTTTTCCTTCCGCTGCTGTAGCCTCCTAAGGTCCAGTATCGATAGTTTCCCGGGACTTAGACTATTGCCATACCAGATTTGATCTAAATCGGCACACTCCCATACTAATATTATAAATGAGTAAGATAAGTATCGATTCGATACTTCCATACTAATATTATAAATGCAAAATGAAATGAAATGAAATCTTTTATTTCAGGTCTTTATCGACCCATATTAATTTATGTTAGTAACATTAATACTTATACTTAGGTTAGTAGACAGGGTATTATTTAATATACTTAGCTACAGATTTTACTTGCCCAACCCAGTACTGAAACCATGTTCAGGATGCTGTTGTGACTTTTCCTAATCCGTCCCATTAATGACACAATTTTGTTGCGCATTATAGCGTAAAAGTCATTGGTGTGTGCCTCAGCAAACATGCCCGATGCACTACACCATTTAGGCAGTCCCAACAGCATCCTGAACGCATTATTATATTGCACGCGTACGGCATTATAAGCTCGCTTCGTGTACTTAACCCACATGCCACTCGCGTAAAAAGATTGACAGAAAGCTTTAAAAAGTGCAATCTTTACTTCAAAAGTGTGTCCGTCTGTTCACTCTTCACGCTGAAACTGCTGAACCGATTTAGATCAAATCTGATGGAAATAGTCCGAGTCCCAGGAAAGGACATAGGATACTTTTTATTCCGTAAAATCATCTCTTAAGGGTGGAAATTTGTATGAAAGAGCAATAACTAGATAATCGCTTGAAATAAAAAAAACAATTAAATTCTAAGGCGATGAATGAGCTCTACGTGGAAGAAGCCGCGGGCAAAAGCTAATACTATATAAATGATATTCAAATTTAAACCTTTTAGTCTCGACAATAGAGTCGTTTCTTTGATTCAAAATCCAACTGAAAGGCAATGCAACTAACTCTATTTTACTTAGGGTCGGTTGCACCAACATACGATCATAGGCCGGTCATCGTCAAACATGGCGCCGGCAGCTGTCATCCCATATAAACTTGTCAAACTTTCCATACAGTCAGATTTTAACGAACACCGCTTACGATTACAGACGGTTTGGCGCAACCCACCCTTAGTTGATAAAACCGAGCATCTTCGGCACAGTCGTCAAATACTGAGATATTTATTTTACCGCCCTAGTTAAGTAATGAATGCGCATTGTGGTAATTGTATTCTCACCAAGGGCGGTTATAAATAATCCCAATGACACCAACACCAACAGGATCCTAAGCGCATTCGCGGACCGCTGGGACATGCGTCGGTGGACGCAGCTTCATGTCCGAGCGACCTTTAGTTAATATGCCTAGTTTAAGAATGTGTTACTAACCTTATACTTAAGATTTATCATTTAATATGAGAGTAACGGTTGGACTGCGCCGCCCCGCCCCCGCCCCCGCCCGCTTCCGCCCGCGAGCATCGCGCGCGTCGGAGGGCAGTGTTGCGCGGTCGGTTGCCTTGATAACACTCAACCTCATGAAGGACTCCAATTGTAGTCCGAAACATGTCGCAAATAGTGACTTTCCAAGTGAGTTCCAACCGTTACTCTCATATTAAGTGTAAATATGTCTCACGTTAGTGTAAATTTATGTAAGATTTATCATGTTTTTTTTTCACTAACAGATATGGGTTCAAGCCTGAAATAAACTATAATAATAAATGAAGGCTCAGATCGCATATTGGCCGGCCTTGCCTTACTTGCTCGGTCGGATCGGAGACATTCTGTTTTACCGTCCTACGTACCTAAGTAATGTACTATTGTTTGCAGACCTCCCGATGCTGAGCAACACTCGACTGTTCCTCCTCCCGCTGCCGGCGCTCTGTATCGCTTATATCGCCTCGCTGCTAATGGGCTTCAACTTCAGCCACATGCTGAAAGACTTCTATTTGTACAGAGTTCTATAATACACGAGAATTGTAGCAATAGATTGGGAATGACCCGGGACTTACATAACCGATTCTGATACGTGCTAACCTCGTGGCGCCCACGCGCCTTTTGATAAACCAAAATAAGCATGGCGGCTCCAGCCCAGCACTTTTTTCAACTAACCTTCAATTACTGCCCACGCGCCTTTCAAAAGGCCATATTAATAAACTCTGTAAATCTAGTAATTGAGGCCCAGTGGCCTTTGTAAAGCTCAAAAGGTAGACAAATAATTGAATTTAAAAACACATAAATTATACCCTGAAAGTTTCACTTCAAACCGGTAACTCTAACATATACAAATTTCAACTCAAAATCTTGGGCGGATATGACTGTAACTATTATGTCCTATAAGAAGGACAGTCGGGTCATAGTTAAAGAGGAGCCAAAAAATCTTTGGGCGCCACGAGGCTAAACGGGCTTAGAAATAGAGACCTGGGGCGCTACCGCGAACAGCAAACGGAGTTTTCCTTCTCTGTCGCACTTGCAAGTTTGCATATAAGTGAGACAGAGAGGGAAAACTTCGTTTGTGGTTCGCGTAGCCCCTCTGTCAGATTTTTACCCACGCTGTATGACCACGAACTAGTGGCAAGATATATACAAAATTCGAAAGGACTCTCCAACCTAATATTGGATGGAAATCGTGACTAATTGGCCTGAATTTAGTTTAATTATCGAAATTTTCTTGTTTCTCGATTCTCTGGTAACAATTGATCATAAGTGACGTCTAAAAGGAGGTGTAGTCGGATAAGAAAATATGCATTTTTGTAATTTAATCGAAAATTGTTGCATGGGACTGCATTAATAAGTTAATTATTACATTATCATTGTAAATAGTCAATAATTATATTAATATTAAAATATGTAACGAATAAAATTTGTAAATATCTGTCATTTTTATTTACAAAGTAGTATTCATCACAAAGATTTTCTTACTGTGTCAAATCGTCGGTCAATCAAATCTGTCACTACTCTTCGTAACCTCGTATCTCAGTACTGAAACGATGCTGAGATACGAGCTTTATTATAGGTATTTGTTACAAGTGAGTTTTGGTTGTCAACCGACGAAATAGGTATAAAGAAGGAAATATTAAAAAAAAAACTAAAGAGAAACGTTTTCATTACTATTTTACTTGGGATTACATACATACGAAAAATACATTATCATACGACTTATCAGTAACAGCTAATAGTTAATAATAACTTACTTTTAATCATCATCCAACACGATAACTTCATCAGAAGATATAGTAGGCTTAGGTCTAGTGTCCGCTTCATTGAATGAAAGAGATTTTTTCACATCCGGCTTTTTCCCCTGAATCACAGACTGTTTCGGTACGGAAGTCTTAGTAATCGTAAGCGACGAGGGCAGTCTACTTATAGAAGCGTTAATCTCCTGTGTGCTAACGTTTTTGTTCATAGGAAGATTTTTCTGCCGCTCCGCCAACTTCTCCTGTAGAGTTTTTCCTGGACTGACTTGTTGATGTGGCAGTGGTGGCTTAGGGTGAATGGCAGCGTTCACGGTAGAGGCGGTTGACATGTGCGCTTGAGAGGGCAGAGATTGTGACTGAGCCGGCGGATTGTATGTCGTAAGCCCTGCGGTCATTGAAGCAGGGAGACTCGCCAAGACTGTCCCCATGCTTGGAGCCAACGGAGCAGTCGTAGACTTCTGCATACTAACTGAAGGTTTTGGTAAATTGCTTGGCGGTTTCTGCGAGCTGCTTATGGACTTCTGTAAACTGGTAGTGTTTGTGCTAACTGACTTGGAGGTTGTTGTCCCGCTAAAAGACTTCGAAGTTTTCAAAGGATTGTTCAGAGGATTATTTTTAGGCTTTGGACCGCGTTTCGGTTTTTTAGGTGGCGGGACGTACGAGGAGAAACCTTGACCAAGGAATTGTCGGTAGAATTCAGCTTGAAAGGAATTCTGTAGAGATGATTGGAGTGAATTCTGGAGCGAGTTTTGCAGAGAAGTGTAGCCAGCTAAGGCGTTACTTATGTAGGAGAGTGATAGCGCTGCAGCGGTCTGTTGGGACAACATTGGGTCGTTCAACATTGGTATGTAGTTTTGGAACGCTGCTGCCATCTCGTGTTGTGACATCTTCGGTAGGCCGCTCGAGGTCGAAGTCGAGGTCGGGGCAGAACTAGAAGTAGCTTTAGGATCAGATTTACTTTGACTAGCAGTTGCCTTTGGAGTCTCGGCCCTCGGCCCTTGTTTCTTTTGCGCATTTTGTGTTTTCTCCAAGTTGTCAAGATTGTTCAACTGTTTTAACGATGAACGGGCGATAGACTGGCAGTATTTGAGACTAATGTCGACGAGATTCGTATTTTCTGTTATAGGGATAGTCGTGATAAGTTTGTAAGCGTCAATGATTAAGTTGATGAACTGTTTTGAATTTGACTGCTTCTGTGTTCTTTGATAAGATCTGTAAATGTCGAGCATGAGGCTTTTCAACGCTTGTTGTTCAATGTCGTTGCTCTTCAAGTCTGGCTGCTGACTGAACTTAAGTACTTGCCCCTTCAAAGATTGAACGGATAGTGAGAACGCTTGCTGTGCTAATTCCTCTCTCTCTGCGTCACGCAAGTACTTTTTATCCGGTTCAGGGATCCTCTGCAGTTGCAAGCTCAAATCAAGTAACGTTTTATGATCGTCTATCTCTTTTAATATCTCCATGGTGAGCAGGACACACCTATTCATGTGGAACGCAAAGCCTCCTGCCCTTTCGACCTCCATTACTGGAATCTTCCAGATATTATTAAAGAAATTCGTCATCCTCCTCTCGCTAAACAGTCCTCCGATCGACAAGCCAAAGCTTGACGTGAAATTGGATAGCATTAGATCTCGACATCTTTCGATATTTTTCCCCTTTTTGAAATAGAAATGGTAATGCGCAAGCCGATAAATTGCTTTGTAATGCGGAGGGAATCTGCTCGCGCAATCTTCTAAAGCATACAAGCAAGCATTTATGATTTTCATAGTTTCTTCCTCTGTTAAAGGTTTAGAATCATTGGCAGATTTACTGGATGACTCACTGTCCCTACTTGAATTACTGGAACTGCTGTCTGATGTAGAGTCACTTGAACTGGAATCAGATGAAGAAGATGATGAACTGCTACTATCTTCCTTTTTTTCAGGGTCTTCTTTTTCTTTATCTAGGTTATCTAATACTGCTGGCTTGTTTTGTGTTTTTTGGATTTCTGGTATTTCTTCTTTTTCCATGGTTTTATTAGGTATTTCGTCTTTTTGCTCTGGCATCTGCACATCTTCCACCATCTTCTTAGTTTCAGGAGCTATTTCGGACGCTGGCGTAGGTTCGGCAGTTTGTGTAATTTCAGTAGTTTCTTTAATAACGGTTAGTCTCTCAGTGTCATACGAAGCAGATCTTCTGACCTTTGCCGCCGCGGACTCTAACTTAAGTCGTTTAGCTTCTATATTATCTTCCTCGCCCGCGTCACTCACAGAACGTTTAAGTATATTAGCCGCTTGAACCGGTTCATTTTGTTTAGCTTTTTCAGATTCAATAGCTGCATCTTCTCGATCCTTAGCAGATTTTCTCGAAAACGGTCCCCTCTTCCATTCGTCTATACAAGCTTGGAATACTTTTCCAACTGAAACTGGAATTGGCTTATTCTCATGTTGCTCAATATATTTCAAAATAGAGGCGTGTATTCTGTAATGCAACTCTAAAACCTCTATGCACAAATGCACCGGCGCATTGTAGTTGATTTTGAGAGGGTATATAGCTTCTGTCTTTTGCAGCATTTTCACGGCTTTCGAATAGTGATCTAAGTAGATTGCTGGTGGTTTATTCCGTTTCTCAGCTACTTTGCCCAGCATGTAAAAATATAGCCATGAATCCTCGTCTGATTTATCAGATTCGTTAGGGTTACTGTTGAGATTATCAACAGTGGTGAAACACTTTTGGGTGGTATCTAACATGTCTTCTTTTTGTTTTTCAAGCGACGCAAAGTCATCCATGCTGAGAGACTCACTAGCTTGCTTCAGAGCACGGGAGCAAAATGAGTGCACTATGTAAACGAACATTCCGTATTCGATCCACATGTTACAATGCTCGGGATCTAACTGCAAAGATCGCTGGAAGCATCTTATTGCCGAACGAGCTGGATTTAAGAACTCCCTCTCATTGTTTAGATTCTTACAAGAGTTTAATAGTCTTTCCAAATTCATTGCTTTAGCTAAAGCTATTTGCGCCCAAGACTCCAGGCGATCGTTGTTCACTATAACGTCGAGTATGTTGAATTTAACTGCCATTTTGGCTTCTTCCCTCTTAAAGTAGTGGTCACCCAGTAAAAAGTAAATGTCTTTCATCTTGAATGGCAACAGTGTAGGTATAGTTGGGAGTTTTGGTTCAACACCTTTTATGTATTTTTCGATATCGGGGACATACTTATGTGGGTCGCATTCTGAAGGCAACAGCGCCAAAATGCGATGGAAAAGTTGCTCCGTGTCAGCTGATATCGCTGACACCTTGCCCTCGAGTTCAGGAAGTGTTGGAGGCTTAAATATTTCGTACAACTGCTGAGCTCTATGCCAATCCAATGAATGTGGAGTTACATTGTGATCTGCCAAATACTTGATTTTACTTTTTCTGCTTGGATGACCGAATAAGCAAAAGACGCATTGTTCCATGTATTGCGATAGTTGTTCTGCTGACTTCGCCAATGCAGGAGATCGTATCCGCGGTACTACTGTATCTAAAATAAAGTATAATAATTTCCCTTCAGAATTGCAGCACCAGCCTCTGTCCCCAAGTTGTTGATGACCAATGAATAGTACCATTAAAGGATTCGGAACATCGTCACTGTCGCCTTTATCAGCATCAGGGGACGTAGCCACGCGTCCCTGGTCTTCTTCTCTTTGCAGGATATAATGCAGTATAATCCAAGGGAGAATGGTTCCAAAAGGCATCTCTGTAGCATTTGTTTCAACTTGATGGCCAATAATCCTGATAAGGTCTTCTAACCCTTGGCCAATCTCTTTTTGACTGACTGAATCTAGGCAGATTAAACCTTCTGTAGTCAAAATGTGCTCCATGCAGCAAAGTATTTTGACAACAGCGAGGGTCCACTTATTGTAGTCTTCTGAACCAGAAGTATAACGAAAGTAGTGCTTCAAGGCCTCATGTAAGCATGTCAAAGACCATTTAAAACATTCATTTACTTTTTCCAGCGCCCAATATGTATCTAAAATAAGGGATAGCTGCACAGCAAAATCTAAAGACATTTCCTCTTCTTGTTTCTTAGCCATAGTCTTACAATGTTCAAAAGAATCTATGATGATAGACAGTACTTCTTCGTAATGACCTTGATCATATAAATCCATGACTGTTGATAATTTTTTATTCCTTTCTAAGAATTTTATATAGCTTGCTACTTCATCATTATTTATGAGGGGCTTGAAGGTAAAGTTGATGACCTGTAGACTGTACTTCTCACTGTGTTCCCCCATGGCATCAAATTCAAAAGATAGCTGATAAAGACAATCTAAGGCAAGCTCTTCAAACTTATTCAATATACTAATGTGCACTTTGGCCCAAAGATAGCGGAGCATATATTCTAAACAGTCTATGCCTGTGAAAATGTGAGGATTCATAGTAAGAGTTATGCCAATTGATTCAATTACATCTAGTGGATGAGTGTCTTTGCTATCAGCATTCAATTTATCATTGACTAGAAATTCCTCAACCAAAATGTTGACAGCAGTGTAATGTCTTATTTCATCATGATTACTCCCAATGCATGACGGCACATCAATGTGATTGTTATAACATTTGTTACATTCAATGAATATACTTGAAAGACCTTCCGGCCATTTCACTTTCCACTTCTTTGCCAAAATGCTCAGGTAGTCATTTAAGATATCTATAATATCTTTTTTGTTTTCAATATATTTGTTAATGAATTGTTCTACATCATTATTTTCTATTTCTGAGCCGAAATATTCACTTTCTTTTCTCTCAAGCTGATCTTTTTCATCAAACAGTTTGTCAAGATCTGCATCTGGAGATGGTTCGCTGCCGTCTTCCTTCTTCTCTGTATTTTCTGCAGTGAAACAAGGAGGAACCATTCTTCTTAAAGTATCATAGATATTGTCAATAAACCGGTCTGTTTTACCTGTTGGTTTCTTTCTGCCTGAGCGCCGCTTGGTGCACCACTCCCACTGCTGTAAGAAGCTGAGAGCACTGCCTCGTCTCCTCACTGGCTGTTTCTTTTGAGTTTTAGCTTCAGGTTGTGCTTCAGCAGGTGGATCTGTAGGAACAGTCTCTATGTCACTCTCGACTTTCTCTGTATCTGTGGCAGCTTTGTCTTTATCTGACATTTCATTGTCATTTTCCGACACGATCTCATTATTTTTATCACTTTCCACATTATCCTCAGCTTTTTCGAGAACTTCGACTTTCTTAGGCTCCTCACTTACCTCCATTGTTTCCTGTTTGTCTTCCTTTTCAAATATGATGTCTATGAAGCATGCATGACTGTAGAAATTATCTGTAATATACTGGTGCATGTGTATCAGAGATTCTCCAACTGCATTCCAAGTTAGATTGTTTATTGGTTTTTGCAATTTCAAATGAGGTAATATGTACTTGTGTTTCTGTGCATTTTGTTGCTCAATAAATTCCACATGTATCTCCTCAGCTTCATCTAATAGTTTCTTTCCTTCATCCTCATCTATTACATCATCATCTTTTTCATTCCACTTGTACATAGGGTTGAGATATTCCATAAAATCTCTTATGTATGGATAGGTTGTGTATATATGTTTCCTGTATGCTAAGCCTCTCAGATATCCAGGGTCAAGCTGGAGGGCATCATAGATGGCTGAGATGCACTCTTCCTTAAAGTCTAGTCCCATCAGCAGCGTGACAATCTTGTCTAAACACGGCCAGTGACGGGGGTTCCGGTCAGCCCCCCGCTGAAACGCATGAAGCGCCATTTCGTACCGTTTAGCGCGCATGCACAGCTGCCCAAGACGATGCCATAATGTAACATCCGTGTCGTCAAGTTCAGAGGCGGTACAATAACAATCTATGGCCGCATCAACATCCGTACTGCTCAAGATTGTGGCGAGATTTTTATAGCATAAATACTTTAGATTAAGCAAAGGACCTGATATTTTCTCACCTTGCGCTGGTTTTTTAATGTCATAAAGAAGCTCCGTGTCCAAAAGATCCTTCAAAAGCTGTGTTGCGTCCTTTAGATTTCCTTTTCGTTGCAACTCGAGGGCTTTTGCATACTGTTGCAACGCTATTTGTTCTAACGCTTCTTTAGTGACTTCTTCTTCCGATCCACTATCTTCTTCAGACTCATCGTTTAACGCTGTTATTTTAATCATGATGTATATATATTTAATACATAATCTTGATAATTAATTTATGTGGTGCATTGCCCGGCAGTACAGCAACCTCAACAACTGACAACAATAATAAGCACAGATAGCGTAATATGAACTTTTTACTACCAACTGTCAAAAACATTGAAGTTATTCGACGTTTTTTTACTTGTCTCAAATAGTGTTTATACGTTTCTGTTTATGATCCAGACAGACCTGTCAACTAGTGCAGTGCAAATTCCGTCGCTTGTGTCATCCGTGACCGTCAAAGAACAATCAATCGGACCATATTTGTATTAAAACACTTGTTTTCTAATAATTATACAAGATGTCTCGGCCAGGAGATAGACCTAATCAAGCGCAGACGTATAAATTAGTCGTTGTGGGGGGCGGTGGTGTCGGGAAGAGTGCTATCACTATACAATTCATCCAGGTAAAAACCGTAATAGGTTAATCAAGGCCTCCTAACAAGATATTTACTATTCTTAGAATTTCCACTACAACTTTGACTCATCCAACTCCGATCAAGTTTTCAAGAGTCCCACTTTTGCTCCAATTCTCTCAGTTATGACGCAAAGTGTGTGTCAAGGTCTGTTCTCAAAGACGCCGCCCACTGTTACAAGTGGTCTTAAAGTGCCCTGTTTTTTTTTTCTAGAGCTATTTTGTTACCGACTACGACCCTACGATCGAGGACAGCTACACGAAGCAATGCGTGATAGACGATATTCCCGCCAAATTAGACAGTGAGTTTTTGAACTTAATTAGTATTGTTTTATGGCTCATTTGCCTTACCACTTTGTGTTTGGGCGGTATCGACAGTGTGTCATGGCTGTTTATGTATGCAGTTATTTAGTGGGTAGCACAGTTACTTTTTTATGGCATTGTTCCCTTTTTAATATGCGAGGTATAGTTAGATCTGTATAAAATATTTTAGCAAAATTACTTGATAGAATTAAGTACAATTAAAAAGTTCAAGTACTGGAATTATCAAATTAACTATAATAAATCGGGTTCAAATTGATTCTGAGTTTCTAAATGAATGTAAAGTTCACGATTGAACTTTTAGTTCACCCATGGGATTCATTTTAATTACAGTTATATGATGTTACTTATCCAACTGTTATACAATTGAACATGGTTATTTATAGTAACTCTTATCTCGGTATATTAAACATCTGATAACTGTTTCTCGCAGTTTGGTTGACATGATAATTGATAAAACAATGCTCTTATCTTATTTGATAAATATGTTCTGGGAAAATTGTACATTTCTTACAGGTATCCCTAATATAATAGAGAATATGCATCATTTTTTTCCTAATGCCATTCGATCCAGTTTTTAGAGAGGAACATATGTGTATATGGAACAAGTACAATTGGAACAACACAAAAGACAAAAATGGATTTCAAAGTACAGCATAAAATCCGAGCGCTCAAAACTCCCATATACTAATTGAGCATAGTGTGACATCATATACTATGCGCTCATACTACTATTGCATGGAGATCAAATAATTTACTGTTTTGATCGTAAAATATTGCATTTAGGTACATTGTTATCATATAATTTTTTTTTTTTAAAACATAAGAATCATTCATAATAATAAATTTGTCATGTGACATGCTTTTTATTATTACCTCTCAGCCAATACAATAACTGTAACTATCCTATTTATAGCTTTGATGTAATGGTAGTAGTTAGTGCAGGTTTGTAACTTGTAACAAAATACAAGTTACAAGAGTGTAGTATAGTTACTGGTTCGTGAAATTAATACTAGACCCATTATTAACAGTGGTTTAACTTATCTTATTAATTTGATGGGGGGGTGTTTTTTTAACTTAACAGATGCTCTCAAACATGCATTGAAACTCAAATGGCAATGGGCAGGTCACATTACAAGGTACACGGACAAAGGATGGACCTCACAGTCTACAAAGTGGCCCGGGCCACTGGGTAAAAGAAGGGTTGGAAGACCAAAAAACGATGGGCAGATGACATTGTAGAAGTTGCAGGAAAGAATTGGTGGAATTACGGCAAAGAAAGAGAAGAATGGAAAAAGATGGGGGAGGCTCTTACCCAAAAGGGATCCACTTCTAACCAATAGATAAATACATAAGAAAACATAATAATAACATATGTAAAGAAATGGAATAAAAGCTATAATAATAATAATAAAAACTTATTTTATTGAAAATATTTCGCTTTGATAGTGAACAAGAATTTTACCATTCAATTAGTCTGTTACAACAATAGATGAAGGGATTACGTTGAACCGAATAATTCGGCCGAATACTCGGTTCGGCAAAAGCTGGACTAAACATTCGGCCGAATGTTCGTATTCGATCAAACCCATATTCGGCGCATCTCTACTTAATAGTATGGAAAACACGCACAATGAACTTTATCATTTTCCTTTGATATCATCATCATCATCATCATATCAGCCGAAATCAGGGATCGGATACCGGTATTTTCTCCATAGAAAAATACCGGTATTATTACGGTCACCGGTTCATTATTTCGTTTTTAATGGGGCAATCTAATAATACGACTTTGTCACCTAAATACATGATTGAGCCCTACGTAAAGAGCAAAAAATAATCCAAAATATTGGGCTAATTCAGGGTTTTTTAAAAATACCGGTATCGGTCCCTGGCCGAAATACGTCCACTGCTGGACGTAGGCCTCCCCCAAATAGTGCCATAACCGGTCCTGCGCCAGCCGCATCCAGCGGACGCGGGGCGGCGCGGAGTGGCGGCGGTTTGATAAATAAATAAATAAATATTAGAGGACAATCTTACACAAATCGAACTAGCCCCAAAGTAGGCTCAAGAAGGCTTGTGTTATGGGTACTAGACGACGATATATTTAATAGATATAAATACTTAAATACATAGAAAACATCCAAGACTCAGAAACAAATATTCATGCTCATCACACAAATATTTGCCCTGACCGGGATTCGAACCCAGGACCGTCAGCTTCACAGGCAGGTGCACTACCCACTAGGCTAAACGGGTGGTCAAAATCGTTGATATATCTAAAGAAAAAATGAAAACAACAATTTTTTTTGCAGTCCTGGACACAGCGGGCCAGGAGGAGTTCTCGGCTATGCGCGAGCAGTACATGCGCTCCGGAGAGGGCTTCCTCCTCGTGTTCTCGGTGGCGGAGCACTCGAGCTTCGACGAGCTGTACAAGTTCCACAAGCAGATACTCCGCGTGAAGGACCGAGACGAGTTCCCGATGCTCATGGTGGGGAACAAGGCTGATCTGGAGGCGCAGAGGGTGGTAAGTGGCTTATATACAGGGTGTAGATGTAGATGTAGTGTAGGGACGCCTGGCCGGAAGCAGGCGGGCTGTCGATCGCAGGTTAGGATCATTCAGCCCAATTCCCTTGAAGTCAGAGCTTAAGGTTACTGTCCCGTATATACAGGGTGTAACAAAAGGCAACTGTTATGGCAGTTTGACGAGCAATTAAAAGGTTGTAACTGTTATGTACTTTTTTGATAAATAAATTTTAAAAAAACTAGTCTCCCGGCAAAAAAAATAAACAATAACATTCTTTTGTTATGATCCCTGGGATCCCAAGGACCGGTAGATGACGGATACACGATACACGAATAAATGTTTGGATGTTTGAAGTCTGAATCGGTAAATTCCGGTTAATGCAATTAAAAAGGGTCATATACAGGATGTAACAAAACTATTGAGGCCCCCCCCCCCCTCCCATGCTTACGTAAACATTGGTCTTAACTACTATTTTTTTGATTCATGAGCAGCAGTTTTAATTCTAGAAATAAGAAAAAAAAATTAGGATAGAAGACTTAACGCAAACAATATTAATTTATTTAAACAATTATAGACCAGGTACATTATTTGTGGGAATCCCCGAAAATGCGTTTCGTTTTCAAGTATAGACAATGTGTGGGTTGCCATTTGTGTAAAAAAATAAATAACTATTGCTAAAGAATTATGTAGGCTGGGAGTCGGAGGATCGAGAGAAACCAAGAATTGCGAACTTAATTCCTTTAATGACGGAATTACAAAGAATAAAATAAATGAATTAATTAATTAAAACTAAGAGGTGTGCCTAATGGTCGATGTGAGAACCAAGAGTGACCAGTCATTCCGTATTTCGGGCAACGGGGCGGCGATGTTGCAATATGCTGAGTCGGTGTCCCCTGGGTGGCTGCTTGGGCGGTCGCTGGTTATGCAAGGATATAACAAACGTAATCACCATGTAGACCCCCCCACCCCCCATGTCAACAAAAATAAGCAAAGCATAAATCCCCCCGGCCCCCCGTAGTGCTTACATAATACTTGAGCGGCCCCTTGTCGAAATACAAGTTGTGTTTATACTTATCTCAGTTGCGAACATGTGTGTAATATGTGTAAATATTAAACAAGGCAATTGAGCAAATGAGCACGTGACAAAAATATTGTGTTTATTTTCCTTTTGGGTTTTCTAATACGTCATACGGTCTCCGCATTTGACGTCTGTATATGAGTCAATGATTATATTGAAACATACGTTTGCCCTTTAGTTATTCGTCTGTCAAAAAGTTAAATATTAAGATATAATAATAATAATAGGAATGAAGCTATCCGTAGCAGAACTGGGGTCACCGACATAGCCTTCAAAATTGCGAGACTTAAGTGGCAGTGGGCAGGGCACATTGCTCGCAGGACTGACGGTCGATGGGGCCAGAAACTGCTTGAGTGGCGTCCAGGCACCGGAAGACGAGCTGTCGGTAGGCCTCCGACAAGGTGGAGTGATGACCTGGTGAAGGTCGCGGGAATCCGGCGGAAACGAACGGCACAGGACCGGTCTAAATGGCGAGCCTTGCGGGAGGCCTATGTTCAGCAGTGGACGTCTTTCGGCTGAAATGATGATGATGATGATGATGAATAATAATATTTTGTGGACAATCTTACACAAATCGACCTAGTCCCAAACTAAGCAAAGCTTGTACTATGGGTACTAAGCGACGGTATACAACGAATACACGACACACGAACGACGATATATAAGAACGGAACAAGAATGGAAAGTTATTATTTACGTCTCCTGGCTATACATTTGTAGCCATTATACAGTCGCGTATTAGTCGTTTTGAAGAATTTATGTGACAAACAAAGAAAGAAAGAAAGAAAGAAACATTTATTCACAGACACAGAAGACACACATATTACAAAAAAAAAAACAGCAACAGAAGAAAACAAACCACAACATATGTGTCCCCGCGGCAGTGAAACGGACACTGGCTCAGCATTATGCTGAGGTGTCAGACACCTACAGCGCTGATTTTCAGCCAGTACCGTCGGTGACTCACGGACCGCCATACACTAAATAATAGCCAAAAGAAAAATAATTAAATATGACTGCAAAAGAAAAAATAATACATAAGAGAAAAATAATAATAATATCCACTTACTACTTACATACAGATATCTAGGGTAGAAACAAAACCTTTAAACCTACCAAACAAACCTTTTAATTTCTCTGCCATTGTATCCGAATTTCTTAATTAACGGCGATTAAATGGTTTAACTTTATGTAAGCGGAGTCTATTAATACAGCATTAATTAATGTCTCAACATCTCAAGGTTATTTAGCTGTTCATGGTTAATGGGTATTTTATATTTCAACCAAGAATTTGGGTACTAGCGCAGAATAATTAATTTTAGCTAAAGGTACAGCTTAATTGCCTTAGTGATGGCATTAAGGGTGCTTATCAGTTAAGAAACGCTGATTTATTTACGCCATTTTCAGTTTGAATTGACACGAATTATGACATTGTCTCAATGTTACTATCTAGAACCGGACTATTATACTACCTTATGTCATAAACCTTAAATTTATTATTTGGATTTTTCATTAAGAAATATCGTTTCAAACATCACTCCAAATCGAGCATTTTCAAGCTAAAAACTTGTTTTTTCCGCTTAAATTCTACTACACACAATAAAATCAAAAAATGCCTATGTTACTATCTAAAACTTTAATAAAATCATCGTAGCCTTCGATAACTTTATTGGTATTATCAATACTTTCGTCAGAATTTGAAATCAAAACATTTTAAAACTTCCTTCCTCTTAACGGACAAATTTTAGCCTTAAGCTATGTATGTAGGGTCGCTAAGCCAGTTACGCGGCCTGCGTCAGTTTGCGGCCTCCTGAAGAACGAAATTTTTCAATCAACGATATTTACATCTTTACATGTCCTGAAGAAATAGTGAGTCGCATGCGTTTTAATTAGTAGCTAATGAATGGGAATATATTAAAAAAACAAGCAAATCCTTTCAATTCATCAACTGATCCGAGTGGCCGCAAACTGGCGCATCAAATTGACAGGCCGTAACTACCGACCCTAAGTGTAGACCCTAAGAGTAAATATTTATTCCAGTTCTTACAATTCTGACGAAACTTAGAAACGGGACAATCGGCGTCCCGCACGCATCCTTTGCGGGACGCATGCTCTAGGGGGCTGGAAACGGGACGGTTGGCAACCCTACATACAACTTTGAATTTCATCGTAAATGGGCCATTCTACATTTTCATGTACATAATTTTCAGACACTTTTAAAATGTAGAAATACTTGGCCCTCACTTCATACTTTTATATTGTTATTTAGAAAGAGGTTTAATTGCAATATAAATAAATAAATGAGTATCCATAAATCGAGTACTCAGTGGTCATTGGATGTCTCACCATTTGTATGAATAAATGGTTTTTACCACTGTGTTACCCACCTTTTACAGCAATATGTTAATGTTTAATTATTTTTACCTATAAATTCCTTTTATTAGGTTCAGGTTGTATTTCGAAATCCTTTTGTACACTAATCCAATACATATCATAGAATTTTTATTTTAATAGAAAACTGGTCGTGAAAAAGTAGAATGACCGAGATGTATCCGTTTCCTTACGATGTCTCACTGGTACGAGGTACGAGCCGGTATTCAAATTTCGACCCTAAACTACTAGGTTGTAGCTTTTTGATGATAAAGGCATGGCAATGGCTGAAATTACCACAACCAACCAACCAATTACATACCTATATTATTTTCTACACAAACTATAATGTCTTAGCCATACAGTTTCCGACAAGCAGCAAGCAAATCCGTATTGTACGAAGGGTCGGCCTGAAAACCAGCGTTGTAGTAGGTAAGCCTGCTGCAACACATGCTGAGGTTCGCTCCTTTTTAGCATCATAATTTTAAGTCTTTATTTTTACATGTAAACATATCAATTTGTACCTATTTAACTTTTATTGTAAGGCTTGTAATGTTTTATTGCATTGTAAACACTTATCAATTTGATGTTAAATAAAACATTTCTATGTCTATGTCTAAATTACATGCTGTCCTGTTTAAGGCCCCTTATCAGTTAAAAGACGCTCATCTATTTCGGCCATTTTCTGTTTGAATTGACACGTATCTTGACATTTTCTCAATGTTACTATCTAGAACAGGACTATTGCGACCTCATGTCATAAACTTTAAATATATTTCATGAATTTTTCATTAAGAAATATCGTTTCAAACATCACTCCAAATCGACCATTTTCAGGCTAAAAACTAGTTTTTTGCGCTTAAATTCTACTACACACAATAAAATCAAAAAATGGCTATGTTACTATCTAAAACTTTAATAAAATCATAGTAGCCTTTAATAATTTTATTGGTATTATCAATACTTTTGTCATAATTTGAAATCAAAACATTTTATAACTTATAAGGCCTGTTAAATTGCCCAGGTATCCCTAGAAGAGGCGCAGTCTCTCTCCCGCCAGCTGAAAGTCCCGTACATCGAGTGCAGCGCCAAGGCTCGCATGAACGTGGACCAGGCGTTCCACGAGCTGGTGCGGCTGGTGCGCCGGTTCCAGGAGGCGGAGCGGGTCCACATCAAAGCGGACAGCGGCAGGAAGAAGAAGATGTGTGAGATATTGTAACGTATGTGTTAAGGTGCGCGCGTGGTCCGGCGGACGGGGAGGTTGGGGTTCGTTCAAAAATCTGCAATTTAACAACAGTAATACTTATATATAAATAAATAATAAATAAATAAATAAATATAATAAATAAATAAATAATAAATAAATAAATATTTGTGGACAATATTACACAAATCAACCTGGTCCCAAACTAAGCAAAGCTTGTACTATGGGCACTAGGCGACGATATACATACTTATATAGATCCTATCCTTATCCTCCTGACGACCGGCATCCTATACATAGTACATAGGCCCCAATTAAGTTTTGACTCTGTGTCAATTTGACAGAGTAACATTTATTCTGCCAAGTTTTGATACCTAGTCGTCAGGAGGCTAAAATATGTGATAATCCATATTGAAAGGGACCTTATGGCGGCCGGCACTTAGCCTTTATTGCCGCTGTTCCAATACAATAGTGAATAGGTGTATCGTAAGCGCCTGCCGCCATAAGGTCCCTTTCGATGTGGATTATCACATATAATAAAATAATTTTTGACGCAATAAAACATCGAAGACTCCAAAACTGATTTTCGTGATCATCACACAAATAAACGCTTTAAGGCAAGGCCCATTTACAGATCTGACGAAAATACTGAAGTTTGAAGTTCCAGTGTGAAGAAATAATGTAGAATTACACTGCACTAAAATTACAGTAGACTGAAAAAGAAATAACCGAACAAAATATTGAAAAATGCCTTGGTCAATCAAAAAATCCTAAATATCATAGTAAAAATAAACTTTAATGCTGCAGATCTCGTAATTATCAACGACAGTGATACGTTTCTTTTTTCCAAAAACGATAGCTTTTTTATTGTTCTAAGGAACTAACGTATACATTTTTCATAAGTGATTCAGTGTTCCAACAATCAATAAAAATGTACTAAATATTTACGAAATTACGCGCAGAGCTTCCGTAGAGAGCGGGATGGTCAATTGCAAACTCACGCGTGTTAGAGGGGTTCATTTGCACTGGAATGGCCTTGCCTTAACCGAGATCCGAACGGAGTACCACCGGCTTCGTAGGCAGTTCCACTAGTGTCACTACCAACTGGGCCAAAGTAGTGGTGAAACTCACATTTTAACTACAAGGGAAAAAAGGGGTCACGCATTCTCGTTGCTCAAAGGAGCTTGCTATTGCTGAAAATTCAGAAACTATAAGAGAATGTAATCTGTTCTTAAAAACCATGGTGTTAATTTGAGTTTTATAAAATCTGTATCCTTTAATTGTAAATCGATGAATGATCGAATGTTACATTGCAGATTAGGTTGAACGAACCCTGGTAGAATGAGATGTAAACGGTGTTGTTATCCCATTCTATCATGGAGCCGTCGATCTTGAACGGGAATCGAGTGAGTGACGCTAAGTGTTTTTGTGTTCAGATATTGTAAAGTCTTTGCATATTGTCACCTCTCTATCACATATCACATGGGAAAGACAAGATGAAATGACAATTTCTAACATTTTATGTCTGAGATTAAGATTAAAGCAAAGACTTTACAGTAGTCAAGGGGTACCTAGATAGCTCTGTTTGCTAGATATACTTTGTTTTAACCTACCTAAATTCGTGGGGTTACAAGCAAGTCACGAAGTAACAAATACCAACTCATAAAGCTCGTATATCAGCATCGTTCCAGTACTGAGATACGAGGTTACAAAGAGTAGCGATAGATTTGATAGTGATATTTGCTTCTCACCCGACTTAATTATCTGTGTCAATATTATCAAAGCTCTATTGACAATAATATACTTCTAGCTAAATAGAAATCTTGTCTACCCCTAATTATCTGAACGCTCGTTATCTTTATCACATTATTTATTTATTTTTTGTTCAGTGAGATTCGTTTTTCTACGCATTCTTTATATTTTTTAAATCATAGACGATTTAAGTCTATGATGTAAGCTATTTATTCTTTTTTTTAGGTTGTTCATAAGTTTTCTTATTGGATACTTAGTCGTTTTGTTGCAAAACAGCAGATGCATTAGATTGTAATCTAGGAGACGCCAGTTGAATCCACTAGATTCGATTAAGCGGCAACACTGAACATAATACGCATATAAGTTGTGGCTTGTCTAAGTAACCAGGCCATAAATCCAAAAATGCATAGATTTTGGCCAACAGTGGAGTTCAAATATTCTTTATTCAAAAATAGCAAATAATACATCACTACATAGTATAAAACAAAGTCGCTTTCTCTGTCCCTATGTCCCTATATCCCTATGTATGCTTAAATCTTTAAAACTACGCAACGGATTTTGATGCGGTTTTTTTTAATAGATAGAGTGACTCGAGGGGAAGGTTTATATGTATAATACATGCATCCGATGCATGTATTATAGTGCGAAGCCGGGGCGGGTCGCTAGTTAGGTTATAAAACATTAAATAATAACATACAATGTTATATTAAAAATAAATATAAAATGATAAATAACCTACTTAATAATAACAAAAACTAAACTAAAATTAAAAGTAATTAAATTATATCTAAAAAGCCCCCGTGACATCGTACCAAAGACGCTGGCAACATTCCCTCGCTGTATGGCTATACTTAAACGTTGTGCGAGGAAGCTGCCAGCTTTTTGGTAACCAGTTGCGTAGACGAGCCCTTTACTGAGTTCTTTACGCATAATTGAATCTAGTTAATGTAGGTTCGGTTTTATAAAGATCCGTTAGACCTTATGTCGGTTTGTTATGTCAAAACATGTATTGAGTTACTAAAATTTGATCTGACATTTGGTCTAACGGATCTTTATAAAGCCCGGCCTTAGGGATGTGCCGCTATCGGTAATATTCCGGTTTTTGTATCAGGAATATTCCCGGCTCAGAAATACTACTCGTGTCTGCCAGACTCTAAGTGTAAAAAATATTAAAATGCATCTGCTTTATGTTGTTATTATTTTTCACATATTATTTTGCTGGTGCTATACACTTACGTATTAGTGCCATACTTCAAATTACAACTGGGATAATGTAACACCAAATATCGCTTTAAATGTAAGGCTTTAATTTTTCAGTTCTTTTGCTGAAATCTAATTGGGAACCTTAAGTTTTTTTAAGTGGTCCATATTATACTTTTTATTGACAGTAGAATTATTATAGAGTTCAAAACTGTTGCCGGTTTTTTTTATTAAGTTATCTTTGACATACCACACTTTTAGAGGGATTAAGCAGCAGGATCAATTACATATTAATGTACTCGTTGTAATTATGTACTGTATTGTGTTTTATTTATTGATTTTGTGCAATAAAGAGTACAGTGGAATCCGGATAAAGCGACAGTCAAGGGACGGGTGATATTACGTCGCACTAACAGGGTGTCGCACAAAACGGACTGATTTACTTTGAAAATGTTTGGTATGAAATTTAACGTGTGGTGATTTCGAAGTCGTTAAAAGCGGTCAAATGCTATATGCGGAGTCGTTATAAGCGGATTCTACTGTATTTGTATTGTATTGTACCAAATCATAGATGTAAACTGTCACATTTTGACGTCTGTCACCTGTCAAGCTGATGTTTTTTTTGTTTCGCAGCAGACCAAGGTACGATCCTATTAATCCTTCCAAACGTGTGGTATTTCAAAGATAATATTCAAAAAAATATTTCTTTAAAACGATAATAACTCTATAATAAAAAATATTATATTGATCACTCCAAAAAACTTAAGGTTCCCAATTGTATACGGCCATTTTGTAATAAATTCATTTGACAAATTAGTCATACAGATTATCTGTTAAATAGTATAATCCATTAAAATATTTGTGCCTATACATTAAAAAAAATACTAATGACTATGATGATGATGGGGGATGTTGTAATATCAGCATCACAGTTAACTGACCATTGGTAGACCTTGTCTCGTTGCAATAAGGTTCATGATGGTCATGCTAGTAGTACATGAAATAAATAAAAAAAAAACTAAAATGGTCGTATACACAATGTGTAGCGCAATATAAAATCGGTGCTAACTTTATCAACATAGCTTAGCAGTATACGCGTTTATAGATTTTTGAGTCATTTTGTCTATGGGATTTAATCCTGAAATATCACAGAAAAGGCGGTAAAAATAGTTTATATACCTAAGTGTGTAACTAGTGTTTATATACTTGAATAAGGGTGGAATAATTATTATAATGTATCCAGACACCAAGGCCAGCCAAGAGATTACGTAATATTTTGTGTATGTATTATACATAAGGTGGTAATAAATGAAGATCAGCGATCGCGCGTTCAAACCCTCGCCTTTGGCTCGTGCATCAAATATCAATCTTTTTTAACTATATTTAGTGTGTAATGCACTGTTGTCAATAATTATTCTCCCTTATTAAATCTTATTACTAAAGCATACAGTAGGTAACAAAAAATGTAAACGTTTGGAAACCAAATACTAATTTGTATTGTATTTTGTTATTAACATTTTCGGTGTTTAATATTAACTAGCTGTAGATTTATGAATTCTGTGTTCATCTAAAAAGAGACATTGTTTTTACACGTATGCCCAAAAAAGGAGTCTAATGTTTTATATTCTTGCAAACGAATCTATTAAATCTACCATATAAGCTAATAAACTTTTTTGTGATATAATGATACCTTTTGCTATCCATAATATGTGTTTTATAGTATTTTATGCAATAGTTGTATAAGAGGGTTCAAAAAAGGTGAGTGACGTGTGTAACAATTTGAAGCGAAACCGAAAATTGTTAATAAAGACGCCATGAGCCTTTTTTGACCTACTTATACAACGTTGCATACATTACTTTTTCTACGACAGGGATTAAATAATAAAACACAAATTAAACAGCAATACAGCATAAGAAAGAGCGGTAAGTTGGATAGTGACAGGTGACAGTCCACAGAACGTAATCATAGACACCGTATTTTTTTCAACTGTCATTTACTGACTTGCGTTTTTCCTTATGTTGGCAGTAATTATTTTAGTTTTATTGTTTCAAACCATATGAATGCAGTTGTTTGTTAAGTTGGCAAATTTGATTTTCGTTTTAAATTTAGTGCTGTTTTTTTATTTGTTGGATTCACAGGGCCCCTCTGTTAGCAGTTGCATTATATCACATAATAACCCTAGGGTCTTTATAAAGAATAGACTAGATAATACTTTTTTGAAATTGCATAAGACATGCTTTTATATTCGTTCGAGTAGAAAAATATTTTTACTGAATTTATTTTAAAAACAATATCAATATTAAAAATTAATTGTAATTTTGTTTTTTGTAAACGTGTAAGCAAGCAGTGTCACTTTTTACTAAACTCATCAATAACTACATTATAGGAAGCAAATTTTCGTAATAGTTATTTTGTAAAGAGATGTACTATACATATATTTTTATAATTGTATTTATTGGTTCGGGCTTTTGCTATGCGACAGTAGGGTGCACAAGTTTTGATACGGTTTTACAATCATTTTAACGTATGTAAGTAGTTTTACAATTGGTATTTAATGAGTAGCTTGTATGTAAATGTATGTATGAACTAAGATTTGCTTTTTTATTTGATGTATAGTCCCAAAAGTACCCGAATGTTTTGATACTGAATTTGTGGTTTTATTTTTAATTAATAGAATAGTTTTTGGAATATTCAAGTGTGAAAATAAGTGTGTGAACATTCATCATCACCAAAGTATCGATAAAGTACATAAATTTATACGACCTGCGCATAAGTCGATTTTTTGGGCGTAATCTTCGGTGCGCAAATTAAGCTTGCGCACTGGGTACTCGCTTGAATTTCATCTTGTTTCCACTTACATGCCAGCAAAGTAACTAATAACTATGTTATTTAGGGGTGCCTTTGTGTTTTTACACTTGTTTGTGTAACAAAATTGTGTGTAAACATGTCTTAACTGGTTTTTTTTATATAAATGGTTATAGTAGTTTATGCAACTGATACATAATGAGAGGTCTTAAAACACGAGTGTGGTTTTATGAAACGAACGTCAGCGAGTTTCGTAATAGAATCACACGAGTGCTTTAAGGCCTAATTATGTACAGTTGTATACACTACTTTATCTACATCCATACATTAAATCCTCTTTCATGTGTTGAGGCACCATTGCGTTGAAACTGCAGGAGTTCGAGGTCGTGAGCTCGTTGAAGTCTTTTTGAGCACGAGCCTGTATCGTAATGGGCGGAGATGGCCATAACGATACCGTTTTTGATGCTGTTATGGCCATCTCCGCCCCGGACCGGCGCGATATTGTAAAGTTGGTCCTTACCTACACTTTTTGAGCACATAAAAGAGAATTTACTGTATGGGTGTAGATAAAATAAGCTAGAACACTGCCAAGAAAGGTGCCGGAATCGTAACAATATTGTAACAATAGTTTTTCTAACGTAAACAAATGTAAGTGTAACAGTAATTCTAAACCAATGGTAATTTTTAACAGCCTAATGTTTGAGAAATTGCTATAATTTAGAGGTACAGTGGAATCCGGATAAAGCGACAGACAAGGGACCGGTGATATTACGTCGCACTAACAGGACGTCGCACAAAACGGACTGATTTACTTTGAAAATGTTTGGTATAAAATCTAATGTGTGGTGATTTCGAAGTCGTTAAAAGCGGTCAAATGTTGTGTTATAAGCGAAGTCGTTATAAGCAGATTCTACTGTACTGAGATTACATGGTATTTAGCACAATCGTTTAGTACTCGCCAAGTCTGATGAGCTATTCCGAAATTCGAATTTCGTATCGTGTCGTCCTTTTCACTCATATAGTGTATAACACGAGAGTGAAAGGGACGGCACGATACGAAGTTAGGAGTGCGACTCTGGCCATTAAACTTTTATACAGACAATGTGCTGTCCGGTAACGCAAGAAACTAAACGGTTTTTTGTTTTTATTTATTGCTCAGAAGAAACCTTATAGTCCAAAAGGCGAACTTAATGCCGTATGGCATTCCCTACCAGTCAAACTTATATAAAATAGTCTAAACCAGGTATTAATCGTCTATAACGATGGTTTACCGTGTTTACATCAGCTGTTCCGGGATGCTAAATTCTTTTTATTGGTTTGGTGGAGATAGTAATCAAATTCTACTTGCTTGCTTGATATTTGATTTTATACTTTATGCGGTTGTAATAAGGGTGACGCCTTGCAGCCGGAGTCACCAAAAGCAGGGTGGTTTTAATGATAACGCCGTAAAAGGAATGCAATTAAAAATAAATTGTCGTTGTAAAAGTTATTGGCCCATTTCAAATATCGAACGGGGTAATGTGTTCTAAAAACAATTGATAATAGCCAGAAGGTTACAAGCTAAATGCCATGAGAATAAATTTAAAAATAAACCTTAAACCAGTTTTTTAATCGATCAGTCGGCGTGGAGGTTGCAAAAACAGAATTAAAAATATTCTATTTTTCCTGTTTAGAATATGTCTGTGTTTCTTTAAAAATAGATGGTATCTTGGTATTCTTTGTACATAGCTTTATTTTATGTAATTTATTACCGTAGTTTCGGTCAAATAGTGTCACATTTAAATGCAACTTGAAATTAATGTTGATTTTAAAGTGAAGGACTAAGATCCTTTTTTAAAAAAAATGAAGGAAAAGTAGGTTCATTATTTGGGTAAAGAAATACTTCGCAAATAAGTCAGCTTTGTAACGTTTTTAATACAGTTAATACTGTCACACAACGGACACAAAAATGTATGTAAAAATTTGGTAATTTTTCTTGATCAGAATAAGAAACACAAAGTCGAGGACCAGCGACAAAACTCCCAGTAGCACGATTCCACTTACACCTCAGATTCGGTTGAAACCGCTCAACGGATCTCACTGGAGCGCAAACTCTTAGAGTATTCCAGTGTTCCAAACCACACGCGTGGTCGTGCCGGAGGTTTTCCCCTGGTTACTCTCCAACCGCGCACTCCTATCGCTTTATTGGGCCCGGCCTATAAAGCCACAGTCAGGTTCAAAAAAAAAAAGAAAAAACAAAGTCGAGGATTGAAAAGGTTCGCCAATTCTCTACTTTATTTCAATGACGTTGAGGTTCAGAAAGTAACGAACATTTTATTCCGCACTGTACACGCATTTCCATCGAGAATACAATCCATAATTGTTTCGATTTTTGCTGCAGTAATAGTGACACTATTTGTATTGCGATTATAGTTAATTATCGTGAATGCCTCTTTGTAAACCAGTATTCTTCTTATGTTGTGATTTTCTCAATATTATTACATTTATTAAGTACAATAGACACATTTAAGTGTCAGTTCAAACGCTATTCCGAATCATTCGCATAATAAATAGGTACTAGATAATGTATTTAATTATTTATTTCTTGGGTGGATCAACTATTCTTTGTTGCTTGTTGCCATGGTTACGTCTCCTGAGTCACTTGAAAACTGTGATTTTATAGGGTTTAAATCAATCAAACATGAGTTTTAGCGATAAGCTTAAATCCATTTGGACATGGGTCATCTCTTGAGCTTGCTTGAAGTCCAAATTATAATCATTTTCTAAGAAAGTCGGTTACTGTTGTCTCCTTGCTGACGGGACAGAATAACAACAAGAAAAAGTTGATTGATCCTCTTACTTACTGTTATAAGGATCAATGAGCACAGTAATAATCTATTATTATTCACGTTTTTTTTAATTATCTATAAAGGATTCTGATATATGATGGAATCCTCAATTAGGTTTTTGATAATATGTACCTTTTGGTGTCTATGAATTTCGTACACGGTAATATTTTTAGAAAAGGCAGTTGTTAAAATAATTTCAACGTAAGAAAATGACCTTCTCAAAACATGCAATGAAATGTTGACACTGGAATTTCATACAACATTGCCGGCCTAGGCCGGCAAAGTGATCGTCTTTTGTTTACGGGGCGCGGCGGCTGGTCCCCGTACCGTCGGCGCCGGCTACCGGCTGCTGCAGCGCGTATTTTATTACTGAATCCTTAGAATATCATTTAGATTTTCCTCAATTTTTAAATTTCATTGCATTTTTTGAGAAAAGCACCTATACAAGCCTCGGCGCGAACAGGGATTATCGGCCTCGTATCTCTAGATGGACTCGTTAACACTCGGCCGGCAATCCCCTATTTCGCGGTATCTGCAGTAATGTAATATTGTCGCATTTTGTTGTGCATCGTGCCTATGACGCCAATGAAGCCTACTAAGTGTTATGGCGTACGTAGTCAAAGTCACCTTATTGTAAGCTAAGTAAGGTTCATATTGAATCTCTTATGGAAGAATACATGAATCTTAGTGCCGGGCACGTTGTGACTTTGACTACGTAATTGGCGCCCTCTTGATAATGGTCATATAGTTCCGGTCGGGCTTTAACTTTGTGGTGTTCTGTTCAATTTCACAAACTTACGACCCGATACCCAATACGTTGTGAGTTATAAGCTTCGTTAGTGGGGCGATGAGCGTGGCGTTGGGCAACGCGGATAGCGCCCGCATACAAACTTTGCTCTGAAGCATACATTTCTAAAGGGTCTGCAATGCACATGTGACGCCTGGAGTGACATCTACTACGGCTTACCTTCACAGCTTGCCCCCAAGCGCGCTATACTCGTTTGCCATTGCCACCGATATGGACCAAAAACCATGTGTATTCCATATCGTTATGCGAAACGCATCGCTCGTCGCCCGACAAAGGCTTTACGGGTTTAAGTTCAGGGGCCTCCGCGACTAAATCGTTAATATTGTCCCGCTAATGTATTATTGTACCTTGTACCTAATAAAAATGGTAATAACATTATTTCTATCATTTCTTGTCCTGTTACTATCTGATCTTTGATATATTTATCCCTCTGCCAAAGGTATAGGAAATAATTCTGTCAGGTTTTTAACCGATTACGTCGCGTCAGTCTCGAAATCGTTCCCGGCGTGTGAAAAGCTCCGTCAAAATCAGGGCTCAGAAACCGGTTTCGTCTTCATACAATTAATCAGAAATCAGAAATATTTATTCGTACAAAACACAAAAAGAACAAGAAAATAAATAAAAACAGAAGAAGGTATTGCACGAAATGGTTCTGTCTCAGCGTAGTGCTGGTGCGATTGCCAGCGCTGATCATTAAGTGATTTCCCAGAAGGTAACACATAATATAAATAAAAATAAACTAAAAATGAAATAATTAATGACATAATTAAACAAAGATAAAGTATACACAAGAAGCTATAACTACAATTAAAAGAACAGAGAAAAAAAAAATCAAGAAACTGGGTTAACCGGTTAAAAATTTCGGTTAGCTGCGTTTTACGATATTATTTCGTACTTTGAGTTATTTATTTCTTAGATGAAGGTTAACAAAAACAAATCTTTCAATAAAAATGGCGCTATGCCAAATACTTTGACGAGCCCTGGTCAAAATGCCTTTATGTACCGTTTTCGGGTGGAAAAAAAACGTTTTAATTTATAAATAGATTAATTATCATTTATTCATTTCATAAGCACGTATATTATCGCTTTAATTGTAATTCTCTGCAAAAATAAAGTTTTAAGAGCGCTTTAATAAAATGTAGTGGGTCCACTAGCGCCACTCGTAAATAATTGTAATTATTTAAATTTAACGATATATAACTAAAAAAGGGGGCCGCTACGTACTGTAGTTTGTATTTAAGTACTTTTTGAATCCATCAAACTAGTAAACGTTGCTGGATTCGTCAATCTATGAGCTCAAAATTAAAACGGCCGTTTTAACTTTGGACACTCAAAATAAAACGGCCGTTTTAACTTTGGACGCATAGATTGACGAATCCAGCAACGTAAAAACTAGTTTGGTGGATTCAAAAAGTACTTAAATACAAACTACAGTACGTAGCGGCCCCCTTTTTTAGTTATATATCGTTAAATTTAAATAATTACAATTATTTACGAGTGGCGCTAGTGGACCCACTACATTTTATTAAAGCGCTCTTAGTTGAAATTGTAAATCGAGCATCGATTACAAAGTCGATGAAAAGAATCGTACTCGACGCTTCACGCTTGGCCGCTATTTTGACATTTCACGTCACCGTATTTCGAAATGTAAGGACCACTGTCTATGAGAATTTCTATGAAATGTGATCCTTAGCGACATTGGTCAATTTAGCCATCCGATAATGGAACTAGTGTTAACACTAGGGTCGAATTCTATTGCTTAAATTTAATGTTTCGTGTGTGTGTGGGTGATTGTTTTAGTAGAGGTGCGTAGTAATGGGAGTATGTTTTGCAAGTGTACGTAGTTTATATATATTTTAGATAGTGACAGTCATTTTTTGATTTTATTGTGTGTATTAGAAGCTAAGCGGAAATACAGTTTTTAGCTTGAAAATGGTCGATTTGGAGTGATGTTTGAAACGATATTTCTTAATAAAAAATCCAAAACATACATTTAAAATGTATGACATTAGTTCGTAATGAGAGCTATCGCGTATGAGTTCGCCGCTAGAGGCACTAAGTGTAGCGTGAGGTCTCCGATATGTCAAATGTCACTTTGTAGTTGCGCTACGCGGGTTAATATCTAATTGGAACAATATGGTGACTATTTTGCAATACCTGAGCTTGATTATGGCAAATATGAATTACGGGTCAATGACTGTCAGGGCTTTGAGACAGTTTTGTCTCTCGGAAACTTATTTCCTCCTTTTTTCCGAACAAAACGGGACCGCGCTACAATGCGGTATGTTCGATATTTTTACGGTACGGTTTTAAGGTATTGAATATGATTTAAATGTAAACTTCGTTCTCATGTCCATAATAACTAATAACAATTTTTGACAGCTGGACCTTTTATTATTACTCGACAGTGGCGCCAATTGGTGAGCACAAAAACGATAGCCCCCATTCAATAAGAAACTCGTCAAATAGATAGCGTTTTTTAACTGATAAGGACTCTAATGATATTGATATTATTTATTTCATATTATTACATTACATTATAAATTACATTAATGTCAACTCATAAGAATGAATAATTATGATCGTCAAAGTTGTAACAATTGAGATTATGAATAAATTATACACAACAAACAAAAATGCGGAGCTTCACAAGTTCATGAATTCATCCATGCAGTATATTGTGTTCGCAAGCAGTTTTTGCTTTAATTGGGATTGGAATTCCGATACACTGGCTGTCTTTCACTCGCGGCGGTAATTTTTCGTAGAGGCTTGGCCCCACCACCTGGGGGTCTTTAGCGCACAGCGCTAGCCTTCTTCGAATATTGATGAGGCGATGTGCATTTCGAGTGTTGAAGTTATGGACATCATCGGCTCGTTTAAACGTTTTTAAGTTTCTTTTGACATCATTACTGTATCATGTATATATAATGAACATACAGTTAGCTAAATGTGAGCTATCTCAAGTGCAGCTTGTGCTAGCACAAGTATAAATGAAACCCATTGATATAACTGATCTCTTTACTCAATACATTCGATTAAATTATTATACATGTGTGTTTTAAGTCTACTTTCTGGCGGCGAGCGCGGCCAGGTCGGCGATGCAGCGGTCCAGGGTCTGCTTCTCCTGGTCCGGAGTGATAGCCTGCAAACAAATAATAAATAAATAAATAAATGTGATAGTCCACATTGAAAGGGACCTTACGGCGGCAGGCGCTTACGCTGCGAATCGGTGCTATTGTACTCAAACAACGGCAATAAAGGCGTAAGTGCCAGCCGCTATAAGGTCCCTTTTGATATGGACTACCACAAATAATAATTAGAGGACAATCTTACACAAATCGAACTAGCCCCACAGTAAGCTCAAGAAGGCTTGTGTTATGGGTACTAGACGACGATATATTTAATAGATATAAATACATAGAAAACATCCAAGACTCAGAAACAAATATTCATGCTCATCACACAAATATTTGCCCTGACCGGGATTCGAACCCAGAACCGTCAGCTTCACAGGCAGATGCACTACCCACTAGGCTAAACCGGTCGTCAATAATAGTCAGCAGCAGAAGTAGCTACACGGGTGTAGTGCTCAAAAATATCTACACACGGGCTAATGTCAAGAGAATAAGGGAAGAGACCCGTACACCCCATTTTACACCGCCCGCGTGGTCGGAGGTTTTCCCCTGGATTTTCCCCAGCAGTGCTACCGCGAACCACAAACGAAATTTTTCCTCTCTGTTGCACTTGCCAGTTTGCAAATAAGTGCGTCAGAGGAAAATTTCGAATGTCGTTCGCGAGTAGCCCAGGCCACTCTCCAACTGCGCACGCAGTCAGGTTAAAAAAAGCCCCATTTTTTACCATATTTGACCTCCCGTAGTATACGCCAAGACCCCCAATCCTAGTCTCAGTGAAGTGTAAAAAGTATCGACAAAGCGCGAGATTTCCCAAGACGATATTGACTAACGCGAGATACTTATTATGTATATTTACTGTTCTCAGATATTCGTTCTACAGGGCAATTAAGAACAGTCCCTCGTCGCATGGCACTTGCAGTAAAAACCCTCGTGTCATTGGTCCGACTTACTATGAACGTCTACCCGCTGAAATACGCACACAGACCTCGGAAACAACATTCAGATGTCGCCTGAGAAACTTTCTACTGAAAAATCCTCTGTATTCTGTAAGCGAATTTTTTGACATAACAGCATAAATATAATTTTAATGTTAATTCTGACTTTTTTGCTTTGTATTGAGTTGTATTTCATGACGATCCTCTCAGGTGAATTTTATCATACTCACTGTATTATTTAACTGCTTTATTGATCTTTAATTTATTATGTTTTATTTAATGTTGTTAACGATCACAATAGATTCTTGTAAATTGACTTTATATTGTAATCTTATATTGTGAATAAATGAATCTGAATCTGAATATTATTATTTTTATGTCACACCTGGCCATAAAGTGGCAATTACCGCACGCCCCGCGCGCGGAAAATCCCACTTCCTGGCCAGGGGGTGACATAAAATTTTGTACTTACCTCGGGCGGTAATTAAGAAAGCCTCAGATCGCATAATTATCGCCCTTGCCTTCGGCTCGGGCGTTAATTACCTGCGATCTGAGACATTCTTTGTTTTACCGCCCTTGGTAAGTAATGTACTATTATAAACCGCACCTTGGTAACGTTGGACACGATCCAGTCGACCATGTGTTTCTGCGCCAGACGTCTCTCTACGTTGGATTTCTCCAGCTGGTAGTCGAGGCGGCGTTTCACCTGGAAACAAGACATGATTTAGGGTGGGTTGCACCAAACCGTCTGTAATCGTAAGCGGTGTTCGTTAAAATCTGACTGTATGGAATGTTTGACAAGTTTCTATGGGATGACAGCTGCCGGCGCCATATTTGACGATGACCGGCCTGTGATCGTATGTTGGTGTAACCCCTTAGGGTGGGTTGCACCAAACCGTCTGTAATCGTAAGCGGTGTTCATTACAATCTGATTGTATGTAAAGTTAGACAAGTTTCTATGGGATGACAGCTGCCGGCGCCATATTTGACGATGACCGGCCTGTGGTCGTATATTGGTGCAACCGACCCTTAGTATAGCTCTAGAGTAGAGTGGTTCCTATTACTATGTCTATGTGTATGAGTGGTTCCTATTACTGTGTCTATACATTTAAATATTAAATAATACATGTTTCTTTTTTAAATATTATTATTGTTTTAAATGGACTTATGATTATTATTGTTATTATTATTTTAATTTTATACTGGAATCCAAATTTAAATGTAATTTTACTGTGACAGTTTGACAATTTGTAAATCAATCATACCTTGACATTTTTATCATTGTCAATCATTGTTTCTGACGAGTAATGTATATGATCCATTGCAAATAAATGAGTATGAGTTTTTGCACTTTGACCACACCGCAGTTCGAAATGCAGTGTCAAGCCGTGAACGCAGTGACGCGACTCATGCGTGTCGTTTTTAGGGTTCCGTACCCGAAGGGTCCAAATGGAATCCTACTGCTGTCACTCACCCGTCCGTCCGTCCGTCGTCTGTCAGACAGGTTTTACAGCCAAACTCTTGGAACTAAGTCTTCAAATTTTCACAGTAGAAGCAAGGCGATACCGTCTGCCAGGGTCTTGTTGGGACACTGGGGCCTATGTCCAGCAGTGGATGTCTCCACTGATATGAGACATACCTCATTGTAGGCCTGCATCAGGCGCTCCCTGTACGCAGCCGCTCCTCCCTGATGCCCTCTTCTAGGCGATAGCATCTTCCAGGGTCTTGGGACACTGGCGCCTACGTCCAGCAGTGGACGTCTCCGCTGATATGAGACATACCTCATTGTAGGCCTGCATCAGGCGCTCCCTGTACGCAGCCTCCTCCCTTGATGCCCTCTGGGGGATGGCGTCTTCCAGGGTTTTCGGACACTGGGGCCTAAGTCCAACAGTGGACGTCTCCACCTGATATGAGACATACCTCATTGTAGGCCTGCAACGGTCGCTCCCTATACGCAGCCTCCTCCCCTGATGCCCTCTGGGGGATGGCGTCTTCGAGGGTCTTGGGACACTGGGGCCTAAGTCCAACAGTGGACGTCTCCACTGATATGAGACATACCTCATTGTAGGCCTGCATCGGTCGCTCCCTATACGCAGCCTCCTCCCCTGACGCCCTCTTGGATGATGGCGTCTTCCAGGGTCTTGGGACACTGGGGCCTATGTCCAGCAGTGGACGTCTCCGCTGATATGTTGATGACATACCTCACTGTAGGCCTGCATCAGGCGCTCCATATACGCAGCCTCCTCCCCTGATGCCCTCTGGGGGATGGCGTCTTCCAGGGTCTTGAGACACTGGGGCCTATGTCCAGCAGTGGACGTCTCCGCTGATATGAGACATACCTCATTGTAAGCCTGCATCAGTCGCTCCCTATACGCAGCCTCCTCCCCTGATGCCCTCTGGGGGATGGCGTCTTCCAGGGTCTTCGGACACTGGGGCCTAAGTCCAGCAGTGGATGTATCCACTGATATGAAACATACCTCACTGTAGGCCTGCATCAGTCGCTCCCTATACGCAGCCTCCTCCCCTGATGCCCTCTTCTGGACGATGTCGTCTTCCAGGGTCTTGGGACACTGGGGCCTATGTCCAGCAGTGGGCATCTCCGCTGATATGTTGATGACATACCTCACTGTAAGCCTGCATCAGTCGCTCCCTGTACGCAGCCTCCTCCCCTGATGCCCTCTGGGGGATGGCGTCTTCCAGGGTCTTGGGACACTGGGGCCTATGTCCAGCAGTGGGCATCTCCGCTGATATGTTGATGACATACCTCACTGTAGGCCTGCATCAGGCTCTCCCTGTACGCAGCCACTTCCCCCCGATGCCCTCTTCTGGGGGATGGCGTCTTCCAGGGTCTTGGGACACTGGGGCCTATGTCCGGCAGTGGATGTATCCACTGATATGAAACATACCTCATTGTAGGCCTGCATCAGGCGCTCCCTATACGCAGCCTCCTCCCCTGATGCCCTCTGGGGGATGGCGTCTTCCAGGGTCTTCGGACACTGGGGCATATGTCCAGCAGTGGACATCTCCGCTGATGTTGATGACATACCTCACTGTAGGCCTGCATCAGGCGCTCCCTGTACGCAGCTTCCAACTGCAGCAGAACATTCTCCTTCTTGGCCTGCACCAGCAGTTCCTGGCCCTCAGCACGCCACTGGGCTTTCTTCTCCTCAGCGATGGCGTCTTCTAGGGTTTTGATGGTATCAGCGCGACCCTCGTTCCAGCTGGCCTCTGTCGCCTGGAAAATTATAAAACCTTTAGCAGTTGCATGGAGGAGGTTATGTTTAAACTTTTCCACGCCAACCACGGATATATCCCAGGAGGGCTAGCACAACTACCGCTGCGACGCGACGCGAGTAGAGAAAAATCTACCCTCCTCTTTCTAACCCGCACAGTTCGAGCGAGACAGGAATCGCTGAGTCGCGCGAGATACGATATGTCAGCAAGTTGTGCTAGCCCCACAGGGATCGTTACCGGTATTCTTACTACCAGTTCTAAATAAGGTATAACCGGTTATAATAGGGATGTTGACTCAAAATTTATTGGTATCTAAATTATTATCCAAAAGAAAGAAGACATAAAACTATGCCAAATGGTGAAAATCCCATTAAAATATCTCAAAAAATAACGAAGCTACAACCGTTAGAATGTTGTTAATAAGAGTGAGAAAGCACTAATTTGTAGTGACGTCACTGACTTAAAGCGCCATAGTAAATGAAGATCGTTCCATACAGAGGTGCGTTTTGCGAAAAAGGGACAGAACATGCCCCCACTTAAAACTTTGATGACTTGTAATTATGTAATTATTTATTTTTTTGAGTTACTTTTTTCGCTATTTGGTTGAGAATTTGATCCTTTTTCGAGAAAATTTGAAGTAGTTGAGTTTCTTACTTAGTGTCAACATCCCTATTGTATTCCGCTATTTATATCGCTAAAGCTCTGATTAGCGATATAATCAAAACCGGTATTCAAATATATTAGCGGTTTCGCCAATTGACAACAATACCTCTATTTGAGACTACCCATAAAAACCATTACCGGTAATAGCTGTCAGTGTCAATATACTCGATTATTTGTTTCTGTAAACTGGCGTATTGTAAAAAGTAGGTATTTACACCAATTCTTGTGTAACTACACATTGTAAATACCCCTATTGTTATTTTTTCCTCGTTTTTCTTTCAATTCTCTTTTGTTGTTTACCACTTACATTGACTTAAGTAGGTTAAGTAGTATCATTGTAATAAGCATATTTTGGAGAAAATGACTAACTGTCGAGTTTCTTTCGGCGTTTCTTCTCGGCTGTGGTCTCATGAGAAACGCTAGTAGTTTTTGACTTGTAAAAGTGCCTTTGCGGCCTACTTGCAGAATAAAGTTCATTTATTTCAATTTGTTGCGTTTTAGTAGTAATGTTTAATTGACATCTTATCTTTCGAGTGCAATGAATAGCGGTATTGAATACCAGTATATCGTAAATAGACTATACATAGAGGTATAGATAAAAGCGGAATGACAACAATACCTCTAATTAGAATATAGGTATTCTTCTATTAGCGGTAATAGTTTGTCAATTTCTATTCAGGTAGTAAAACCGGTTTTACAATCCCTAATATATCCTTCACGGCTTGCAGTGCGATATGTGCCTACACGGCTTTCTATAGGTTTCAACTTCAACAAAAACAAAACAACAAAATTAATTGCCCAAATTTGTTGCAAAATATAGTGTTTCATGTACCGCATCGCTCCTTACGTCCACGTAATTTGTTTTATGTGAGTTTCGCACGTACTAATTATTCTAGACATACATTTTCCAAACGAGTATTAAAAAACTACAATGAGTATTTCTGTGACATCGATCCATTTATGCACTCCCTTGATATTCTAAAAGAACGTACGAGATCCAAATTGTTATTGATCAATAATACTTAGTGTTCTACCCACTTACTTTCCTACTCGCTAAGACGCTGTTGTATATTTTTGCTTAATGTTTGTATTTATGAACCTTCTTATTTGTAACTTACCTCTATCTTTTTATGTATGACTGTATGTGTTCTGAACAATTAATAAATAAAATAATAAAAACTTCGCATTTGTCACATGGCGTGTGAGTGACAGCTATTGTATTTGACATGGCGTTGTAAAGGCTAAACATATTACTACACCCTAGTAGTTCTTTTCTACTTGTATCGTAAATACTATGATTGCAATGAATAAATGATTTTGAACTAGCCCTATACTAGAAGGACGAACCCCTGGAGTGGCAGGCGTCCATAGGCTGCAGCAACCGCTTACCATCACGGACCGTACGCTTGTTTGCTATCGACATTGTAAAAAACGGCCAAGTGCGAGTCGGACTCGCGCATGAAGGGTTCCGTGCCATTATCTATAGAAACGGCAAAAAAATCGCGTTTGCTGTATGGGAGCCCTCTTAAATATTTTTTATATTCTGTTTTTTAGCATTAGACATATATCATCCGTGAAAATTTCAACTGTCTAACTATAACGGTTCATGAGATACAGCCTGGTGACAGACGGACGGACAGCAAAGTCTTAGTAATAGGGTCCCGTTGCTAATTGTGTATGGAACCCTAAACACAAGGTATAAAGTGAAGTGTGCGGCGTAGGAAATTATAAATGACAAGTCGAAACTCGAGGCGATACTGACGAACTGATTTATTAGGTAAAATACATTGCTTTTATAGGAAAGATTGGAATGCAAGGAATGCGTATTGCGCAATAGTGAACAAAGGAAATAGTAGATTGTGTCTCAAGGGAGCAAAATGATATATTTACGGCGAGGGCGGTATATTGAATTCTGAGTGAAGCGAAAGATTCTACAATAGAATCCCGAGCGTAGCGAGGGATTCTAAAGTAGAATCTTGAGCGTAGCGAGGGATTCAAGTGTTTACGCCCAAGGCGGAAATAATTTTGCTACCGTGTGACACTGCTTTTCACACCGTCTATGAGGCCCGCTGATAAAAACATGAAATATCTTACAAATGATTTTACTACAGTGTCACATACTGCTTTTCACACCTGCTATTCAGAAAAGAGTCATTGTTTCACTCAAATGAGGGAAGAAAAGTACAACTTTGATCCCTCATTCGAAGGCAACAATAACTCTTTTCTGAATAGCAGGTGTGAAAATGTTATTATTTTCCATCCAGTATTGGAATGTCAAGGTTAATGGCGCTGTTCTCGGAAGTTATAAAATAGAAAATCATTTATTATTTTAGCTCAGCTGATCAGTTGGCGCTTTGGGTGGTCTACAAAAGTACTCACATCAACTTCCTTGTCCAAGTAAGCTGCAATCGAGGGCCCGAACTTCTTAGCAACGACGTAGACCATCACCAGCAGCGAGAGACCGCTGTAGTACTCGTGCTCCATGACGTAGATCTCCTTGCTGCAGAGGTAGGTGGCCAGGCCGACGCCGAACGTGTAGGGGCCGGTCACACCGGTCTTTGAGTGGAAGAACTGGAACCTGCCAAGTTAAGAGGCTGCATTAGTGGGCTTGGATTGCTTGTTTTTTCTTTTTTCTATTATAACATTCTTGTTCCAATAACATTTGTAATTGTGTACGAGTGCGCACTTTAAAAAAAAAAATTTTTGAACTGTTTATTTCAGTGAAAAAAATATATTTAATTACATTTCATTCTTAACAAACTAATCTTAAATTAAAAAGATTTTTGTGTTTAGTTCAGTATATACACTCTAGCGCTATCTGTGAGATCCTGTAATTGGCTATGTTGTTACATTGTTTGTACTGCTGTTGGTTCTCCTAATATAAATAAATAAATAAACAGAGATCGGACAAATTTGCGTCATTGCTCGCAAACAATGTGGACATAACTCCAAAATTAATCAAAATGTTAATCAATTAATTATGATATTTTAATTCCTACCACCACCAATTCCACCTATGATATTTTAATGGGGGCTATCGCGTATGAATTCGCCGCTAGAGGCGCTAGTGTAGCGTGAGGTCTCCGAAATGTCAAATGTCACTTGTGGTTGCGCTACGCGGGTTAATACCTAATTGGAACAATATGGTGAGTATTTTGCAATACCTGAGCTTAATTATGGCAAATATGAGTTGCGGGTCAATGACTGTCAGTGCTTTGAGAAAGTTTTGTCTTTCGGAAACTTATTTCCTAACAAAACGGGACTGCGCTACAATGCGGGATGTTGGATATTTTTACGGTACGGTTTTAAGGTATTAAATATGATTTAAACGTAAACTTCGTTCTCATCCCATAATAACCAATAAAAAAATTTGACAGCTGGACCTTACTCGACAGTGGCGCCAACTGGTGAGCACAAAAACGATAGCCCTCATTCAAGGATTAAGGTTGACAAATAGAATGACAATTAGAATATGACTATAGTACTAACCATTCTTCAGGAATGAAGCCGAGGCGGACCTTGCCGGGCTCGCCCCTCACCGGCCGCGGGAAGTTCTTCTCGTCGCGGACGCCGGACACGTCGGTGGCTGCGCTGCGGGCCACCAGCGCCGTCGCCGCGGACTGTCGGGAGGCCGCTGGAATATACATTCATATTTTGTTAAGCCGTCGTCACCCAGCGAGAAAATAAACTATAGCATTCTTTTGTCAAAGCAAAGAAGTGGGACTTAAAATGAATGCCAGCAAAACGAAAATGATGACCAACCCAAGAAGTTGACAGCTTTAGGCTCGAATACGTCCAGGAATACGTCTAAGACAAATCATTTCTATGGAAGACATGATGTTGAAGGAGGTAAACAAAAGAATAGCCAGCGGATGGAAAAAATACTGGTTGCTCAAAGAAATTACGAAAAACAAAGAACTAGGCATCAACATCAAAAGAAAGACATTCAACAGCTGTGTTTTACCCTGCCTAACATATGGTTGCGAGACCTGGTCCCTCACTGAATTCCATAGAAACTTGCAAGGTGTCAACAAGCAATGGAACGTAGTATGTTAGGAGTCAAACTCATGGATAAGATCAAGAAAGAGGAAATAAGAAAGAAAACCAAGGTCATCGATATACTCACTCGCATAGATCATCTCAAATGGGGATGGACTGGACATATGCTACGTTGCCCAGAAAATAAATGGAGCCAATAAGTTACTCTGTGGTACCCTAGGGATGGCACCAGAAGACAGGGACGCCCAATAAGAAGATGGGAAGACGACATCAGGCTAACCTTGGGACCACGTTGGACAAGAGTCGCATCTGACAGAACCCAGTGGAGACAATTGGAGGAGGCCTATGCCTTACGGCACACTGAATGGCGCGACATTTTGTGAAAAGGAGAAACAACATTATTTCAGTCTTCAATTCAGTTTAAAAGGCTATTATTATTATTTTTCTGTCACGATCCTGGGATCCCAGGGACCGGTAGACGACGGGTTAACACTAATTCTGGACTCTGTGGCAATTGAAAATGTAATGGGGATTAACAGTAAGGGTGAGTATATGTTAATCATGGCTTAGGACAGTTTTATTTCAAAAATGGTTCTGAGAATCATTTAGTTTTAATTACAAGAATCATTTAAGGGGCTACCCTATTTGAATGACCTTGAAACTGTAACTTCACTTCTTATTCTCTCGTATTAACAAGGCCGTCCTTAACAATACATGACCTCACTTTACCTCAACCAGTCACTGAAACCAAGATATACGCTATTAAACTTTATAATTTTAATGTCAAAAAACCTTTTTTGCACTTTTCTTGAAAAATATTAAAAAAATAAAAAAACACGGTTGAAAGGGAAACAGAGGTGCTTAAATACAGATTGTAGTTATTTGATTAGTAGCTCCAATACTTAATTTTTTCCTCATTTTTCTTTCAATTCCCTTTTGTCGTTTACCACTTACATTTACTTAAGTAGGTTAAGTAATATCATTGTAATAAGCATATTTTGGAGAAAATGACTGACTGTCGAGTTTCTTTCGGCGTTTCTTCTCGGCAGTGGACTCATGAGAAACGCTAGTAGTTTTTGACTTGTAAAAGTGCCTTTGCGGCCTACTTGCAAAATAAAGTTCATTTATTTCATTTAATAAAAATAAAAATGTAGTTAAGATTTATGTGTTTTATGGGCCTTCCGGCGGATTCTTTGTGTGAAGTAGGTGCACAGGACTTTTTTCTAAATTGTAACAGACCTAATGACAGAACAACCCATTAGTTTAGAATCATGATAGATGAAGTGAAGACAATAATGTGATTTACTCATTGAAATTCACTTCCGATGAAAATCTGCATTTCAGATGTAACTCTGTTTCTGCACTCGCCTCATGTTCTTATTGATACATAGGTTCAATAAATTCTGGTGGTGGAACTCGAGTGGTATGGTGGGGACCCGAGTCATGGATTGAAGCTTTATAAGCTAAACTCTATGTGGTAGCCTCTAAGTACCTACAAACCAAATAGGTGACAAAAGTCCCTGAATTATTTAATTTTTTTTTTTATTACTACTGGATGGAAAAGTATTTGGCGCTTCTTCTGCCTTAAGAATATGATTCTATAAGACGGAATATCTTCTGAAGTTCATAAACGAAATCCAAGTACGAAGAATGATTTAGGTTATAACCTAAAGATGTAATATTTAAATAACAATTATGGAACGCCCGAAATGTTACTAAAATTAGAACTACGTTAAAATATGACAGTTAACACGAATGGTTACATTTAACATGAGATTTAAAACAAAATATGCGGGTAAAACCGATCGTCAATTGTCAAATCGGTGATTACATAAACCTCGTAACTAAGGGTTAAGGTTAAAATTATGAATTTGTTATTAAGCGATACATTTAAAATAACATATTAAATGATTTTCACATACCTGAACGCAAAGCTACGCGTGATAGCATATTTAACAGCGTATTTATCAATTAAAATATAAAATTTTCGACAGTCCACTAAGAAAATCTACTTTGCGCTAGTGTTGCGAATTCATCGACAAGAACGACGATTGACAGATCGAAAATATCATATCGATAAAATTAAGCATCTAGCAATTTGTTAAAATTCTGAATAAAACGAATAGCAAATAATTAAATGAGTGATAGAACAGAAAATGCTCTTTTTGAGTGGTAGTTTAGAGTAATTCATTTAATAATAATAAATGTTGATTTCGATTTTTTAATGGCAAACGAGCCGTATCGATTGTTAGCACATAGGTATACCGGAGGGGCTACTTAGAATTCGAAATCCGAACTTCATATCGTGCCATTTCTTTCATTTATATACTGTATAACACGAGAGTGAAAGGGATAGCACGAGCGAAGTTCGGAGTACGGCCCCGGTATTGACATCTCTCGAACAAGAAAAATTAGCTACGGATCCGACTACTTTACTATTTTTGATTTAGGTTATATTTTAATTTGCAAATGTAATTCAAATGTGAAAAACAATATGAATGTATTCACTGATGTTCGCAACCCAGTCACCTAATTTAAATATTTTGTGGGTTGGTCATCTTTACTATTATTGATCTATTAGTTTTCTTATCAAACCGTATGTTCGCAATTCGCTTGCTGCGCTAATTATTTATTTCAAACGGACGACAAGCTTAGTCGCGGCAGCTTCAAATCAAAAAGTAACTTAGCTTATCAGTGACAATGGCTAACGTCCAGTCAATCTGGAAAAAGATGGTTAGTTTAGCATTTAATTCAGTTTCGGAAAGTAAAAATATAGTTATCGTTATCAGTTATCATCACATTAAACATAATAAATAGGTAGCAAAACGTATGCATAGCATAGTAAATTCAATGATGTGGCACTGTATTTTAAAAATGCGAATAATTGACATTGCTTAATTACTTGCTCTTTTGTTTTTCTTATCATCGCAACAGAAGTGCTACCGCGACGGCATGAGCCCCTCTGAGGGGCTACCGCGCCCACAAACGAAGTTTTCTCTCTCTGTCTCACCTATATGCAAACTTGAAAGTGCGACAGAGAGGGGAACTTCGTTTGCTGATCGCGGTAGCGCCACAGGTCTAGCACGAAACCATCAAAACGCTTATCGCTACAGTGAATAAAGCATCTCTTTCTATCGCTCATGTGGGTGTGATAAGGACAAATGCTTTACGGTAGTAATTCCCGAACGTTATTAACCAATTCCCTTGATCCGATTTTCGAACGGATTACAAACCGTCCTATCATATATCAAATGATGTCAAGTTGAGATTTGTTGACGTTTCGTTTTCTGACTGTTCATTATTGATAAGGAAAATTTTGATTATATTGTTAACAAAGAGAAATAAATGCTCAAGTTTTATAATGGGAATATTTACATCTTGCTGTAAGCCTTCGGCGTCTGAGGTCTTGACTCCGGATGCAGTAAGTTGTTTGCGACGTTTATTTTGTACTTTCTAGACGGAGCGATCGATTGCAAAACATTGGATCAATAACATTGGCTAAATATCCAAGGATTTTTTTTAGTATCCCAATTGGTAACTTTTTGGCCTTTAACGTGAATTGCAGAAGATTACACTACTACACAAAAGATTACAGTACCACTATTATTCAAAAAATATTATTTTTTAAGTACGTCGTCATAAGTAGTTTCTCCTCAGTGAGGGCCTCGAATGACTCAGTACATCCAGATCTTAATATTATAAACGTAAAAGTTTGTGCGTATGTATGTTCCTCTTAATTTTAAAATTATCAGAATTTATTATTACAGAAACTTGGGTCTCTATATAAATTCACCACTCCTTTTTGACTCCTTAAACTCTATTAAGTAATTAGTCTAACAATGTTGGAAAGTCTGATAGAAATCAGTTCAGTAAGTTTTTAAAATTAAGAGATACATACATCTGCACAAACTTTTATGTTTATAATATTAGGATTAGGATATACTGAGTCATTCGAGGCCCTCACTGAGGAGAAACTACTTATGACGGCGTACTTAAAAAATATTATTGTTTTGTTAACTGATAAGGATCACTGCAAGCCTCTATTACAAAGCCGTAAGATTTACAACTTTAAAATGTCATTAACTAAATTTAATGTGTGTATTGCGCGACTGAGAGTGCTTTGCGAAGCAAGTTGGTTCTGCAATAGCATTCTTTTGTAATGAGCACAGGGATCCCCGGGACCGGTAGACGACGGGATTGGTATACTGTTACTCAATTACTGTTCTCTACCAGTAACATTGCTAATTCACACACCAGGATACCAGACGTCGCCAGCTGGTGGAGGCAGCGGAGAAACGGCGGGCGGATGAGGCGGCGCGCGGGGTCAAGGACCCCGAGAGGGTGAAACGCATGCAGCAGCGCTCAGAGGAGATGGAGCGACGTGAGCAAGAACTGGCGAAGGGTGGCGGCGCTAATCTCAAGGTATGCGCTCTTTCTAGCACCGGTGTAAAGTAAAGTGCGAGGGGGATGACAAGAAATGCATGTAAGTAATTAGTTATTCTCCGAGATGGAACTAAACGGTTTCGTTGCACAACCAAACATCAAAAAAATCTTTAACATTTCTTTTTGATAGTGATGATGATGAGATGCAATAAAATAGCTTAGTTATACTGGAATTTACTATTTTCGGAATTACCCGATATTCGGAATTATCCAACATTCGGAATTACCCGAAATCCCAACTATCCCCTCCTCTGGATACGTGCCTGATTAAGCAGGGCAGTAGTATCACATTCGCGCGTCACCGTGACACCCGAAGTATTTTTCTAAAACCCGAATGTCATTTGAATAGCTCACGGACTATACTTATAATTAATGGGCACACCAGAGCCCCCCATAGAGGGCAAATTGATTGTAATTCCTGTTCTGTTCCTGTCTACAGTGGACGGCCGGGTGAGATCCGGCGCCAGGCGGGAGCCGTCAGAGCATCGGTCAGCCCACTCCGCCCATGTCCAAAGAAGAAAAATACAAATACAAGAACTGAGACATCCCACTATACCTTACCTCTACTCTGTGGATTCACTACCGTTCGCTACAGATAAGTGTATTGTTAAGTTAGTCATTTAATGTTGGTAGCACGTTTGGCGCCCAAACTAACCTAACCTATGAGGGTGAATTGCAAAAAAATTTTACATTCCAAGAAATAAAACGTCCTCCTAATTAAAAAATCTTTATAAAAATAAGTATTAATACTTATTTTTATAAAGATTTTGAGTAACATATTTTTCATTTTTGTTTTCACGTTGTCCAACTTAATTCTTTTTATACAACGCCGGTGGCAAACAATCGTACGGCGTAGTGTATTTCTGCTGCCATACAAATTTCATATATCTTTTGTGTAACAGAGGGTATTCAAAAAATCACAACTTTGATTAAGAGCATTGGGGTCCAATTAAGTACAACGTGAAATATCTAGAAAATAGTTTGACAGGTTTCTAGAACGAATATACTATATCAAATTTTTTTTTCAAAGTTCAGGGAAAGATTTCGTTCCTTTGTATCACGTCAGCTGTGTAACGCTATTATACAGTGTATATTTTGCGTTTTAACGTAGATAACGTGTATCCACAGCAGTTTTTCTCTGGCTACAAGTAGTCTACTACCAACACAAGCGAATTTGTCGATAGCTCTATTAGTTTTTGTGTAGTTGTATAAATTATGGATAAAGGGTGACCGAGCGTTTTTTCGCAAATATTGGTCAATTTTGTGTTATGTCTAAAATTGGTAATCTTATTGTTTTTTATTGCTGTTTTTACAAAGTTGAATGCTGGAATTAATGGGTAAAAGGCTTGGCATATACGAATGCTAGAATTTCTTACAGTATTTTTTTAATACGAATTAACAAGTTTTTTGGACACCAATTTCGCATCCCTTGTGTTACGTTGTGTGACGTTACACATTTTTTCCATACAACTTAGCTTTCAATTACTTCCTCTATTTAACATTTTTTGAATATTCCTATTGCGTTACGTACAATTTTTTGCAATCCACCCTTAAATACGCGTAAAAATGTTAAACTGTATAATTTTTACCCAAGATTGTTAATTTATTCCTTTACCTATCTGTATTAAAAAGGTGGAGATTACTGCATTCTGTATTTTAGTCACATTAGCTGTATGGTTAATTGATGTATTTGTGTATATTTGAAATTATTGTTACTAAGATTTAATGTTTTCAATCAGATTAAATTAATTGTACCTATCGCAGCTTATAAGCTTCGAATCCCTTACAAACAAACAAGACAAATCCAAATAAATAATACGAAACTTAAAACTTTTTTAGGTTGGCAGTAAAAAACTTACAACGTTACTCCTACAAATTTAAGATATGTATTTGACAGGTGGTAAATATGGCCTCTGCCTGAAAAAGGGTTAACATTTTGTAGTGTAGCCAATATACAATTGTTGCTGTTTTCTATTTATTTTGCATATAGCTAGAGTCTGGTTAATGAAAGCTAAGACTGAGATTTATTTGAAACTTTAAATGGCAAATGTATACGTCAAATGTGTAAAATATCACTTAATTGCCGTGTCAACGGAGACAAACATTGCTTGATACTTTGCGGATCAGAAACAGGATACAGCAAATCATATCATAGTAGGTACATTATTCCGCTTGATTGCTACTTCCATAGCAGACTCGGAATATTTAAATATCACTCCACCATTTAGATGGTTGGCAGTCCAAAACTGTGCGTTTCTCAAGAAATTTCCTGCCTCGCACAACCAAACTATGGAATGAACTGTCGACTGCGGTATTTCCGGACCGATATGACCTTCAAACCTTCAAGAAAAAAGCGTATTCCCTTCTGAAAGGCCGGCAACGCACTTGCGACTCCTCTGGTATTGCAGGTGTTTATGGGTGACGGTAATTGCTTCCATCAGGCGATCCGTCTGCTCGTTTGCCCCCTATAACATAAAAAAAACTAATCTTTCGGGTAATGTTATCGCATAGTTATGTGTGGAACTATGTAGTGCGAATGTTTTGTTTTGTTGCCCAAGTATCATTATTGTTTTGTCACTTTATACACAGTGTTGCAAGTTGCAACACGTGGATTTTTTAAATATGCTGCTTTTTTCTAATTTCAGCTTTCATTAGCCAGACTATATTGCTTAGTGTGTTGTGAGTTTAATATAACTATTGTAATTTAAATGTGGTATTAAATGATCGTTGTATATCTTTGTACATGAATGTATTTTTGTAACACACTTACAGTACTATTATAATAAATGTTATGAATACAAAAGTATTGTCAGATTTTTATGATAAATGATAATCTTTAATAGAAATCGGTTCATTTTTGCTATTCAGTTTGACTAGGTATTAAGGATACCTCGATTCGGTCATCCCCCCCGTGAAAGAGACACGCTTGTCTTTCGCGCACGATAAAACGGGATGCAACACTCTTCGGGAATGGCTTTTTTAAACAAATCTCGATAAATATCTGACTGTGTGCAGTTTTATTAAATTTCCTCTTGACAGAGTTTAGATGAGTTAAGATACCATCATTTTAACCTAATTGTGTCGTTTAATAACGCGTTGTTTTAGTAGGCTGAGTAAAAAAGGAAAATAAAGACTGCTTTGGATTTTTTTCTATATAGAAAATTTTAAGCAATCGTGTTCGGCTATTGTTAGAAACACAGTCATATAGTCAAGAATCATATATCCGAAAATCAATCCTTATTGTTTCCTCGTCTAGGCAGAACAGAGTTCCAAAGAACGCAATATTTCTCGTTGCACGGCTTGTAAGTTATTATTAGGGCTCCTATGGCTGCAAAACGCTACGCCCTAGGAGGGTGATAATACTTTGCAACAGTAGGTGTGGTGTGTTTCAATTGAACCCATAGAGAGAATAGAGAGAAAGCCTGGGGGTGGGGGTCGGAATTCCAGGGGCAGACTCAAAACAAGGCGGAAAGATTTAGGTAAAGACAGTGTCAGGCATCCGAAGACAATGTCGAGGCTAGAGTAGGGTTGCCATACGTCCCGGTATGCCGGGACATGTCCCGGTTTGAAGCGTGTTGTCCCAGTGTCCCGCCCATTAAGCAAATTGTCCCGGTTTGAAAAGCATAGTTAATTAGTAGGGACCAGTAGCTAGGTAAATAAGTACTTATGCATGTACGTAGTACGGACGACCATAAGCCTAACCAGTGCTTATAGTGCCTGCGTGGCGCGCGCGCATGAAGGATACCGTCCCACGGCAAAGACCGAACCCGCTCCCATATCTGCTTTGACTTTGGAGATGAAGCATTGCGCTGATGTCCTTCCAATTTTTCTTGAGCTTTACCTATACTACTTTTTCTTTAATTGTCCCGGTGCTCGTCCTCATACTTATGGCAACCCTAGGCTAAAGCGAAGTGGCGAAGATTAGTTCGGAAAGCTGACTCCACCACCATGTGGGCTTTAGTTATTGCTAGGAAGAGAGAGAGCTAGAACAGAGAGAACTGTTCTTATTAAAGTGTTATAGGGCACATCTAAAGCAGTTCCACTGGGGTAGTTTCTCTATCTTACAAGGGACTTCCCGCGCCATGCATGCGATGGCAAACAAGCCAACAGCCTGATTTGTCGTAGCTTTTGGAAGCTTGCGACTCCAAAAAATGCGAGCGTTACCGACCTTTTAATGGTTTGGGGGTTTGTTTCGCTGAAGAAATAAATGCTCCCCCTCGGTTGTACACTGTTTTATAGACAACATTTTTAAAGAATTTCGTTTCGCAGAAAATGTTTCTCATATTATCACTTCACAGAATAATCATTACGCCGAACACTTACTTTGTAGAAACTCAAATCAATGATTTTTGATATCAATATTTTTTAATATTTCGATATTCATATCATAGAACTACAAATGAAATATTATTTTTTCTTATATTGTTTAGTTTACGTAAACATTATTACCAAGACAATCGTTTTATAGAATTTTGTTTCTCATAAAATAAATCTCATATTATCATTTCATAGAATAATCAGTTCGTAAAATAGTCACTTTGAAATTTTTTTATCGTAGATTTTTATTACAAAGAAAATTTCATGTTTCTATATTCATTACGGTATAATTACAAATCATATATTCTTTGACCCTATGTTATTTAGTTCATATAAAACTTATTACTCAGAAAAACATGTTATTGAGTTGCAGTTTCTAAACATCCCTCCTATAAAATTACAACACTGCGTTCACAACAACAATGCGGTTAAAAATTCTAGTAAAACTGAACTGTCTCATCTTCTAACCTGTCCGCCTTAGAGTCGATTTTGCCCTAACAGGTCTTTCTGGGCTTTTATAAAAAAATAACCTCGAAGATTAAGACGGGAGCTTCGCTTCGCTTCAGCTCCCGTCTTAATCTTCTAACCTATCCGCGTTAGAGTCGATTTTGCCCCAACAGGTCTTTCTGGACTATTATTAAAAAATAACCTCTATTATATATAGATATTATAATAGGTATTATATTTTAATATGTACACACAAAAAAAGCACCGAACAATCAATGTTCGTTAAAACAGAATTTTACTATTTGATAAGTTTTTTTTTTTAATTAATTGAATTGTGTTTCAGCAAAATATGTTTCTGTGAAGTGAATAAGCGGTGATACAATCATATTCAAAATAAAAATACAAGAACCAAATATTATTTAATATAAGTTTCTGTAAAATTAAATTCTATGAACTTTCTGTCTGCGAAACAATGAAACACGAAACATAATTCTACTGTTTGATAAGTTTGTGAAATAAAAAACTGATATTACAAAATTCATTGAATTGAATTTCTGTGAAATATGTTTCTTTATTCAAGTAAATAGTCATTGAAACAATACTGCCGTCTCAAGAAGAAAAACCATAAGTGTCATTTTTTGCAAAATGGACTTATTACCAGCCTTGTAATCAGGAAAAACAATGTGATCTTTCTCTCTAGGAGATATAGTACTATATCTTTTGTAGATCACGATTTAGACAACCACAAGTGCATAATTTACAAGAAATCTAAAGTTTTTTGGCTTTATCTCGAAACTTACTTTTTGTCACTTATGGTTTTTCTCCTTGAGACGGCAGAATAATAGTCGAAATAAAAATACAAGAACCAAATATTATTTGAAACATTTTCTGCGAAACAAAATTATATGAAATTTCTGTCTGCAAAACAAGGGGACACCGCTCCCCCTCACTCTTACCACAGCGTACCCTCAAATACGATTGCAAACTTACACCGCCAGGGAAAATTCGCATATCTACTGAGCAAGTATAGTAGTGTTCATTATATTCTAATCGATTAATTTACTCCACAAACTAAATTAACCCTTATTCTGATTTTTATTTATTTATTTAGGCACGGTAACAAAATGTAAATTGTTTCAGACATATACAATAGTTTAATGAGACAAGCGTTACATTTCAAAATAACCAAGCGCAACTTTCTAATGATATGCTAATAACAAATTATAAGAATTAAATATAATGAGATCATGGGTTAGTAAATTATTTAACTATGAGACAATTTTTTATCACTATTTTGAATATTTTTTATACAATCCGGTGACAAACAAGCGTACGGTCCACCTGACGGTAAGCGGCCACCGCAGCCTATAGACGCCCGCAACTCTAAAGGAGTCACGTGCGCGTTGCCGACCCTTTATAAGATTTGAGGATGCACTGTGTTGACAGCAGAAGGAACGCATTTAGGTCCCTCGCTCTCAACACAGTACGTCCTCGGGAGCTTTGGCAACCTTGCTCACCTCCAGGAACACAACACTAAATACTTGTATAGTAAATAATGTTATTATGGCTGTGGTCTTCTGCACGGCGGAGGTACTTCCCCAGTTGGGCTGCTCCAAATTCGAGCAAGATGACATTTGGCTGTGCCCTACCTCTCTTAAATTTTCTTTTAGAGTTCAGACCTAAACGAAAAATATCAACGTCCGTATATACAGATTTTATTATAAGATGAGGACATACGTGCCAGTGGACTAGCGGGTGATTCTCATTCCAAAATTTAACATTTTCTTAATTTGTCCTTACCGGGCCCGGATTATTAACGACTCGTGAGTGATTATTTCTGACTATAACTATTTTAATAGTTAGGGATCCAGGTATAGAGTAAACTGGAGTCAACTATAAGTTTAAATAAACTAGAAGTGTTCAATTTATTTATAGAATTTATTAATTAACCAATTAATGTACTATTAATCCAAAAATGAAATCCGCAACATGCTTCGTCAAATTAACTTAACATAAAGGACCGCCCCGGATCGTAGATGGCTCGAAAGTTCCCATAACCCCGGCGGCGTTGCCACGCTGAATGGCCAAAGAGATCTGTTGAGCCAAGAACGATCCGGACCGAGGATCGCAACCCCTCTCCCTCAGCCGTCGACCCAAATCCCTGGCAAAGTTTAAATTACACTCTGATTTCCTTAACTTTCAATTAACGTTCGAACCGTTAAGGACATCAATTAATGAGAATCACCTAGCGTGCGTGTGTGTGGTATAGCGTGCTAATGGAGTGGTGGTGGTGGCTTTTAAATCTGGGTCATTCCACGGGAGACAACCGCCACCGCCGTCAGCCCCTAGTTCTAAATGTTGGAGAAATGAGTTAGGTACACTTAGAATTACGTTGTAAGAATTAATCGAGTTTAAATCTTACTGTATCTCATTTATTCAATATTTAGAACTAGGGAGGGACTGACGGCGATTCAAATGCCAGTGGAATGACCGGTGCCTTTACCATGAGTTTGCATGACCGTACTCGCTAGCGACTGCGTAAACGATTTAGTATGCCGATTCTTAGTTCCATTGCGTAACCGCCAGAGCTGTACTTTTGCCCATACAAATTTTTACGCAGTCGCTAGCTAGTACGGTCATGTAAACTCATGGTAAAGGCACTGGTCATTATTCGTGAACGTTTTTAACGAATTGGCTGCGGATTTTTGTGGCATTTCCGAGTTAGTTGTTAGCGGTTCTACCAAATATCCGAAAAGGCATCTTTATCCAATAAAAAATAAAGTGACAACGAAAGTGATTTGGAATAAACGCCCAAATGGCCCAATCGACTAAAACTGGCAGGTAGCGAGTAGCGATCAAACGTTAATCATAAAGAGACAATATATAAATAATATATACTTAAATATTCTTCTAGTGCATAGCTGGCGGAACTGACAGACTTAATTATTGCTGACAGTTGTATTAATTTATTTATTTTATTTATTTATTTATTGCAACCATGGTAAATACAGTAGATCATATATAGTTATAATGGTTTCACATGGACCCTGGTAGGGCATTGCACATTTTAAATAGCCTATATGTTACAATTATAGTAATAGCCTAATAGCATGCAACTTGCGGAAATTACAATTTAATTAATTATAGATATTAGATAGGGATATCAAATTTATATTATATAACGTTTTATTATATGAAATATTAGTTCACATTTAATTAGGAAATAGTAATATGTCAAGTAGGTATAGCAGTTAAATGCAGTCATTATAATTATTATTATGTATACATGTCGTAGTATTAATCATTTAGTCTATATTATAATTGATTAAGGTTTCATCATTGAAGAATTCTTCAATGGAGTAATAGCATTTTTCAATTAATAGTTTCTTTAACTTATTGTGGAAGAGTTTATCACTTGGTAACATTTTTAGTGTATTCGGGATCTTATTTGTTATTTTAATACATTTATAGTAAGGGCCATTTCTATACATAGCTAAGTTGGAATTTGGTACCATCAATTTATTTTTATATTGGTGTCTGGTCTTATGTGTATCAGTTTTAGCCTTGAACAGATGTGGATGTTTCCTGACAAACATTGCTGCCTCCATAAGATAAATTGATGGTAATGTAAGCAGTTTGTGCTGTATGAAGTATGGTCTACAGCTATTGGGAATCCGTATGTTCGCTAATATCCTAATGCATTTTTTCTGCATGATAAAAACCTGGTGAGCTTCGGTACTGGCTCCCCACAGGACCACACCATATCGGAGACTGGAGTAAATATAAGCGTAATATACCGAAAGCGCTGACTCAAAGTCCGTGTTTCTCTTAACAGTATTTAGTGCATATACAAACTTTGCTAATTTAGTCTTCGTGTTTTGAATGTGGGGCTTCCAATTAATTCCTGAGTCAATTGTTATACCTAATAATTTGAATTCCGTTACCTCTTCGATTGTAGTGCTGTCAAAATTTAGTTTTAATTGTAAGGGTACCTTTTGTGTCGGTTTAAATTGGATAATCTTAGTTTTTTTTAGGTTTACTTCTAGGTTATGGTCATCGAGATACTGTGTCACTGTTCGGAATGTAGATGTAAGTTGTGTGTTGCAATCGGTACTATTTGTTGAGTCAAAAAGTAGGGAAACATCGTCGGCAAACATTACGCAACTTGTGTCTGTATTTAAGACCTTAGGTAGGTCATTTATATAGACAATAAATAGGGTACATGCTAAGACGCTACCCTGTGGTAGGGAGAATGTGGTATTTCGTCTCTGTGATGTTGTTATAGTTACTTGGCGGGTGTCATTATCGTAGTGTTCTATTTGCACATACTGCTCGCGATTCTGTAGGAAGGATTTGAACCATTTATGTGCGGTACCGCGTATACCTATACTGTATAGTTTTGATAAAAGTATTTCATGGGACACTTTGTCATATGCTTTGGTCATATCTAATAGCAAGCCTATACTATACGTTTTACAATCTATATGTGATAGAATTTTCTGTATATAATTATATACTGCCAACGTTGTGGAATGATTTCGTCTAAACCCGTACTGATTCTTATCTAAAAGTTTGTGTTTTTCGAGGAAGCCATAAACGCGGTTTGACATAGCTTTTTCAAAAACTTTTGAAATAGCGGGCAATAGTGCAATTGGGCGATACTGGTCTGGGCTAGTTGCGTTACCGCCTGGTTTTAATATTGGTTTTATTTTTGATATTTTTAACTCGTCCGGAAATATGCCTTCGTCAAATGATTGATTTATTAATCTAGTTAGAGGTATTGTTAGTTCGATTGCACATAATTTTATTAACACTGAAGGTATTTCGTCGATGCCAAAACTTTTTTTGTTTTTTAATAGTCTAATTAATTTCAATGTTTCGCATTCTGTAACTTGGCTTAGAAACATAGAGTTAGTGGCATAGGTCATGGCTGGGCAGCCGGGGAGCCGGGTGCGTGCGCTTGCGCTCGCACCGTCCGCGCGCGGCGGGGATGGCTCGCCCACTGATGCGAAGTACTCATTTAACGTGTCAGCTACTAATTGGGGCGATTCTAAAATTTTATCATCAACTTTTAGTGACATATTTATTTGATGTTTGCCAGGATTTTTTTGTGTGAGATGTTTTATCATAGTCCACATTGTTTTTATTTTGTTTTTTGATTTTTTCAATTTGTTTGCGTAGGTTATTTTTCGAGACGTTTTTACACATTTCTTTAGTAGTTTCTCATAAGTTTTATAGTGGTTATGGATAATTTCGTTTTTTGTTGTATTCGTAATAATTTTTAATTGTCTTTTATGCTGACATGATATCTTTAGCCCTTTTGTGAGCCATATCTTAATATTTGATGACGGTTGCATTTTGATTGTTTTAGTTGGAATATGTCTATTTAGGGTATTGTGAAGTATTTCGCTAAAGCATTTGAAGTTTGAGGTTATGCTGTTTGTAATCGGTAGCGTAGCTTCCCAGTTAATGTTTCCTAGAGTCTGTCTAAAATTTAGCATATTTTTTTCGCTGTATATCCTACTTTTTACATACCACGGTTTAAGTCTTGTCTGTTCGGTTTGTGATTGGATGTTAAACGAGATACTTTTGTGGTCCGATATGCCATGGTCTTCAACATCAACGTTGTATTTTTCTAAATTTGTAAACACTAAGTCGATGCATGAACATGAGTCCCTTACTTCTCTTGTTGGCTTATTAATAGTTTGTTGCAGGTTGTAACAGAGCATAGTGTCAACAAGTGTTCTAGAAGCAGTTGTATTCGTCATCATATTTATATTAAAGTCGCCAGCTATAACGATTTTTCTTCTTTGCGCCTTATCCTGTAATTTGCATAGTAGTTTTCCTAGTCTATCGAAGAAAAGGTCGATTTCGCGGTCTGGTCGGTAAATATTTATCAAGATTATATTTTCTTCCGGTAACTCAATACCACAGCACTCGAAAATAGATTCCTGTGAAAGTTCGGCGATGTCTAATCTTTCGACATAATGGTGACCCTGTTGTATCAGAATAGCCACACCGCCTCCCTGTCGTTGTTTGCGATAGAATGCCGCGGCGAACTCGTAGCCTTCGATTTGAATTGAATCCTTGTTAGTTTCTGAGACCCATGTCTCGGAGATACATGCTGCTGGGATGTTATTTTCTGTCAGGAAAGTTTCAATTGTATATACCTTGTTTTTGAGGCTTTGGACATTCTGGACTAAGATTTTAAATTCATTCACGAAAGGACTGGTTAGGGTGTGCATCTTTCTGGTTTGTATCCGCAAATAAACTGGTGTTTATTTTTGTTTGTGGTATATCCTGTGTGTTTATTATTGTGGTGATATTCGATTCCATCTTGTCCGGTTGGATCGGCTGGTCTGCGCTTGTGGATGATTGTTGTGAGAGTTGTACTTGTTGTGTCGTATTTGCTGGTGGGACGTATTGTTTTCCGTCTATAAAAAGTTTATTGTTTCTTATCGCCGCATGTTTACCTTCTTGGCGTGCTTTGGCTAATTTATCTCTAAGTAGTTTCCTTTCTTCCAGGGCCTTTTTATCTAAGATGTTTGATACCGCGAGACCTGTGTTTTTAAAACAATGAGCGTTTTGGAGTATGTAGGTTGCCATCCTTTTATTGATAAGTTCTATACGCAGCGGGCATAATTGCACAATTATAAGATATTATAGGTATACTTTTTAGTTTTTTTATTACTTTTACTTGCTTATTTAATAGTACTTTTAATTCAAACCTAAACTAAGCAAACGAATTCACATTTTTTTAATAATTATTTGCAATTTCGCACGGAGAAAATATGCCATAAAGTTCGGCAAGACCGTTACATTTTATGACGAAAATCGCATTTCATTTTATTTGAATAAATTGCGCTTCACAATTGATGTATTAAACTTTTGATAAAATGTATTACTATTTTAATACTTGATAATTATTTTTGTATAAACGAGTATGTAAACACTTCTTATGAACTATCAGGTAATCGATGATAATAATGTACGATTGAAGAATTTGTGTAACGAATTACGAAATTTCGTATCTATCTATACCTCTTTATACTTACTATGAAATGTACCTATGCACTGATAGTACCTATATAAGATATTAATTACTATAATATATTGCATTTAATGTGAATAAATGTTTTGTGGTTTCGTATTGAAAGCTTACATGGTCATTTACATTAGAATTACGATTTGAAACGGGATATTTAATGTCAAGTGTCTGGCGTCCAGTGATCCGAAAGTTCTCAAATCTTTCGATTTCAAGTTCTCAAGACTGTTTCCGGAAAGAACTCGCGTATTGACACTGTGAGTGTGGTGTGTCGTGACCGTAATCGAGTTTCAAGTGACGGTGACACTGTGCGAAAAAAGCGAACCAGGAAGAGGGTAGATCGCTATGGTGTGTGGGTAGACCACAACTAAAACTCGCAGCACGTCAGTTAATCCTTGATAATGGCGCTTGCAACAGTGCCGAAATATCGGGAACTCAAAAATACAAATATATATTTATATATAAATACCCCGTTTCAAATCGTAATTCTAATATATGTATACATTTAGGATTTTATGTTAATACTTACTGTAGCGTGAAAGGGAACGAAGGAGGGATAGAGTGAAAAGTGATGGATGAAGGTGAGAGGGAGAGGGGGATAGGACATGGCGGCGGAAGAGTTTGTAAAGAAAAGTGGTGTGTGGGAATAAATAGTGTTTCAGTTGATAAAGTGACTTTTATTCATGGATGACTCATACATACGTATAATATAAGTTAATTAATTATACCTAGCGATCATGCTAATAAAATTTCACAATAATCGGTTGAGAAATTTGTCCTGTAGACCAGAAACCATTAAAAATATACCTAATATTAGAAAATAATCCAAAAACTGAATCAACAAAAAATATGATAAAATCCTGCCCACAAAAGCACAATCCTTATCGAACCTGCCCACAAAAGCACTTTTGCCATGTAACCGCTGAGTTTCCATAAACAATAACTCTAACATCATCCTGTTGTGGATTCATTTTTATTATCAGTGACTTAGAGACCATATACATCTCTAACAATATTAAATTAATCTTAATTTTGACGCTCAGAGACCATGTACATCTCTGGGATATTATATTAATTTCATTATACTCCTTGTTTAATCTTGAGACCTTATACATCTCTAACTTTACTGATGTTGTAATATTTGTAATAGATAACTTTGCAAGTTTATCTTCATTGTATGACAATAATTTTGTTATAATTGTAAACTCGAAAATACTATTCTTTCTTGAACTGTAAATTAATATTTTGACCAGAGACCGATACCGGTATTAAAAAAAACCCTGAATTAGCCCAATATTTTGGATTATTTTTTGCTCTTTACGTAGGGCTGAATCATGTATTTAGGTAACAACGTCGTATTATTAGATTGTCCCATTAAAAACGAAATAATGAACCGGTGACCGTAATAATACCGGTATTTTTCTATGGAGAAAATACCGGTATCCGATCCCTGATTTTGACATGTAAAAGTGCCCTTGTGGCCTATTTGCAGAATAAATGTTTGATTTTGATATTTTGATAAAATGGAAACCCACTCGGCCGTATCCATATTTACAGACCACATTTGTGATGATAAAGCAAGATTTCATATCTCAACCATATCGTTTGCGACTTCCGGTGTCGCTACAGTCTATGTAGAATAGAAAATTAGTGCTTTTGTAATTTAGTACCACGAAAATCCGCAACACGTAACATAATGGTCGAAATAATTAGTTAACGTTTTTTGTTGTGTTTTGATCATTACTCTGTGATTTGACTACAATACGAGTACATTACGAGTACTAATATAAACTTACAGATGAACAAAATTCATATTAGTATGTGAATTATTTGATACGTCAACGTATCAGCTATTTTCTTCATAAATAACATATTAGAATTTTGGATGCAAGAGTACATGTTGAAGTGTTAAATGAATATATTAGTATTATCAGTATTTACTAAATTTAATTTTACTTCTAACTAAGTACGTAATAAGTACTGCAGTTATTGATTGTCTTAAAAAAAGTTTATAACATACGTGAACCAAAATGGTGTTTGTATTCTTTGGAAAAGGTGAGTACCTATAATTAATATTTGGGTTTAGCAACAGGCATACTTTAACGGCTGGATTCTGAAATTGGAAGAAACGTAAAATTTTGAAAGAATTCAAAATTATTTATTCTTTTTATTATTTTTTTTTAACATGTACAATATAATTAATCTAATAATTATATACAAGAAAAACGAAAGAAATAAAAAAGACCTTAAAATATACCTAACTAAATGCTAAAATAATATATACAAGATGTTACTGAATTCAAAATTATTTATTCTTATTAAGTATTATCATTTTTTAACATGTACAATTTTATTAATCTAATAATTATATACAAAACTAAAGAAATAAAGAATACCTTAAAATATACCTAACTAAAAGATAAAGTAATATATATAATATGTTACAAAAATAGTGAGGATCCTTTGAAGGGCATATTCGGTATCGTGTTCTCATTAGGAAAAAGTAGAAGAATTTTTTTTTGACGCAATAAATTTTTGGCCTTTGTGCCATGTCCCCATATTTCTGTCCATGACAGTGGGTTAACTTGGACGACCTGCCCCATAGAAAAAAAAAAATTCGCGTCAATAAAAATTTTCTCCTACTTTTTCCTAATCAGAACACGATACCAAATATGTCCTTAAATGGATCCTCACTAGTTTTGTTACACCCTGTAGATAAAAAAGAAACCTCAATTTATTTAGCACTAGCGACCCGCCCCGGCGTCGCACGGGTGCACTATGTAATGGATGTTATTATACATATAAACCTTCCTCTTCAATCACTCTATCTATTAAAAAAATCGCATCAAAATCCGTTGCGTAGTTTTAAAGATTTAAGCATACATAGGGATAGAGAAAGCGACTTTGTTTTATACTATGTAGTGATTATAAAATTAAATTAGAATATGTATTTAATAATGCAAGTTAGAAAAACACGAATGTTATATAGTAAACTCTTATTACTTAATAGGTATTAATTGGCTCATGCCTATCATAGAGTTGTTAATCGTTAGTCATTGATATCATCTATTTTATGCGTTTGTTTGCGACATAATCAGACGACGAGGTTAAGGATCAAATGCAAAACAGTGCAAAAGTAATGACTTGTGATGTGCAATGTCTAACTTATAGCGATTTCTGGGAAGTATAGGTGCCAACTTTACGACATTATAGCATCTTAGTTACATTTCATTCGTAGATTATATTACAAGGGGACAAAATGCAATATTTCATCAAGGGCTAGCGACTAATGGCCACTTAACTGAGTCGTTGTTAACATATTCAATACATTGTTTCTCACCAACAGACAACCGTAATCCTCACTGCGCTCCGGGCGCTAAATAACGCTTTGCACGTAACATCAGAGCGTGTGGGAACCGCTTATGTATGTTATGTTACTGTATGTTAAGTAATGTCTTATTAACACCTTTGTACACAGTTCAACAATAAAGATTATTCTATTCTATTCTATTCTATTCTATATCTCACCCTAAATACTGAGCGTAGTGAGGGATTCAACCCGCCACGCCCGAGGTAGAAATAATTTTGCTGCCGTGTAATACACTCTTCTTTTCACGTCAACAAGAAAAACTATTCCTCCAAATAAGTAAGTGAAAGAATAAGTAATACTTTATTAACCATTAATCCATTTACTTACTAGTGACTGAGAGCTGTAGTCCTCGCGGTTTTTATGAGATGTTTCAACAATAGTGACAAGACACAAAAAACTATATACTTAATAATCGAACCTGCTCACAAAATTACACTAGAATCGGTTGAGAAATACGACCTGTAGAGGAGAACAATTGGAAATTTGGAAGTCCGGAATTCGGATATACAAAACATTTTTGTCGTTTCACTCGGTCAAAGAAAAACCATAATTTACGTGAAATAAACAAAACGTTACTTTTTTTCTCGATAAGATACATAGTGTACCCACATCGATTGTTGTGATGAATAAACTGAACTGAAACCAGGCGCGGGCGCGCCAGGGACTATTCCGAACTTGGATCGTGCCGTCCCTCTTACTCATATAGGGAAAACACGAGAGTGAAAGGGACGGCACGATACGAAGCTCGGTGCCTTTACCATGAGTTTACATGATCGTACTCGCTAGCGACTGCGTAAAAATTTGTATGGGCAAAAGTACAGCGCCTCTGGCGGTTACGCAATAGAACTAAGAATCGGCATACTACATGGTTAACGCAGTCGCTAGCGAGTACGGTCATGCAAACTCATGGTAAAGGCACTGATTTCGAAATACAGGCTCAGCGCCGGGGCGCCTGTGCAGCTGCCTACCCGCGCGCGCTGTCCGCCTGCGACCAGGCACAGGGCGGAAATGAAACATCTTAAATATTTAAAAAATATATTAAGAGGGAGCAAAAACGACTTTTACTCCCTCTAAACGGGCTAGTAAAGCTTTTTTTCCGAAGGAGAAATGAAAAGATATTTAAGACCTATCTGTTATTTATCCGTTGGTATGGTCCTTATGGTTTATACACGGATTTAGGTTCGCGTCTTTTCTGTGGACATACCAAAAGTTAAAGGTTATACAAAGCTTAATTTTGGACTGGACCAGTGACCCGCATAAACAGTGTCTGCGTGTCTATAAATCCCTGTAATAAAAACATAGCTAACAGGCACAACAACAAGCCGTTAACTATTGACCACAGGACAGGAGGGACTACTTTTGTTTTTTCTACTAAGCATAACCCTTATATGTGGAGTGTATCGCATGCGGTATGCGAGGTTAAGCAATGTCGGCCCAGGTCAGTTCTTTGATGGGTGATCGCTTTGAATGGTTATTAACTGCGCTTTTCTGCTTTGGAAGGCACGTTAAGAAGTTGATCCCGGCAGTCGTTAAGCCAAGTTAGAGATCTGTGTAATTATATTCTTCCTCGTCATCAAAAATCGACCTCAGAAAAAAAACTAAATTAGTAGAGTCTGACCACGCTAACTCTGCATTGAAATAATTTGGCAACACTTCCTCAAACGTCACATTTTCATACAAATATGACGTATAATGCACAGTGTTGCCAAATTATTCCTTGCAGAGTAAGCGTGGTCGGACTCTAGGTACCTATCTAAGAAATCTCCCAGACAAAACACATTATTTGTTTTTTAGACATGTTTTGCTCGTAATCTTTCCGGTTGACATTCGGCGATATATTGAACTTAGAATTCAAAAACAAAAGAACGTTTTTTGACTGGTCGAATAGTTTTTGTACTTAGCGTCTGTTCTAAGGGTTAAGAGAGGTAGGCCACAGCCAAATGTCATCTTGCTCGAATTTAGAGCAGCCCAACTGGGGAAGTACCTTTGCCTTGCAGAAGACCACAACCACAATAACATTATCTACTATACAAGTATGTAGTGTTGTGTTCCTGGAGGTGAGCAAGGTTGCCAGAGCTCCCGAGGATGCACTGTATTGAGAGCGAAATTTGTGCCTTCTGCTGTCAACACAGTGCATCCTCAAATTTTATAAAGGGTCGGCAACGCGTACGTGACTCCTTTGGAGTTGCGGGCGTCTATAGGCTGCGGTGGCCGCTTACCATCAGGTGGACCGTAAGCTTGTTTGCCACCGGCGTTGTATAAAAAAAAGAGGACAAATCGGTTGTAAAAATGGAAATATGTGTGCTATAAGTTCTCTACAACTTTCAAAGGGGATTAACTCGACTTCAGTGCTTTGAGGAGATCACTTCTGTATTTGTGATAATCCATATTGAAAGGGACCTTATGGCGGCCGGCACTTACGCCTTTATTGCCGCTGTTCCAATACAATAGTGAATAGGTGTAAAGTAAGCGCCTGCCGCCATAAGGTCCCTTTCGATGTGGATTATCACATTTGGTGATGCAGCACCATGTCTTAGGACTGTAGAACGCTGGTATTTAGAATTTCAACGTGGGCACTCCAGCCTCAGTGACAAGTCACGTGAAGGTCGTCCAAAAACCGCCATGACGCAAGAGAATAATAATCAGGTAACATCTTAGACCGGTGTTTTGAATTTGTCCGTAATTTGGTGCTAATGGCTTCCACTTTTTGCAACTGGTGCTTACAAAAAATGATTTCAAGGTGAATTCTATGTTTTACGGCACCGAACTATACAGTGGTGGATTTACACGTTTGCCGAAAGTGCCTTTAGCATGAGTTTACATGACTGTACTCACTAGCGACTGCGTAAAAATGTGTATGGGCAAAAGTACAGCGCCTCTGGCGGTTACTCAATAGAACTAAGAATCGGCATACTAAATCGTTTACGCAGTCGCTAGTGAGTACGATCATAAAACTTATGGTACTTATGGTAATGAAAAATGAAAAAAAAAATGAATATGAAAATTTATTCCAGAACAAGTCCATAGATACCCTAGTTCACAATCATATTATTAGGTTTTTTTAAATTGCAAACATATTTTTATTTGGTCGCTTCAGTACTATAGGCATTGACTCGGTAGACCTGATTTTCAGCTCGATAGGGTTCCCAGGCAGGACATTCCTCGAGAGTGTGACGCAGCGAGTCCACCTCGGCTCCACACTCGTGACAGTTGGGCAACTCTTCCCGTCCGATCCGGTGCAGGTACTTACCGAAGCATCCATGCCCGGTAAGCACCCTGGGCCAGCCTGAAGGTGAGAGCCCCGTGGCGCCGCCTCACCCAGCGATCTAGATGAGGGCGGATGGCCTGCACTGTCGTCAGACCGAATGTTGCGGCCCCCAGTTCTGCCTCCCATCTCCGAAGCATGCTATTTTGGGCCAAGCTTCGAACTCGTTCCGCCTCCTCTCTAGTCGGAACTTGACCGTCCGCTCTTTGCCTAGCCTTGAAGGCGTGTACCTCCGCGAAGACTGCGGCTTGAAGCTCCCACGGGGGATCTGCCGCCAACACCGTTGCCGCCGCCCACGAGACTGTACGGTAAGCTCGCGTTACTCTCGCAGCTATAGCTCTTTGTGGCCTTCTGAGAAGAGCTTTGTTTTTCGCTGTGAGAGCATCTTCCCATACGGGGGCCCCGTACAATATGCCATGCTGCGCAGGACACCAGAGTACAGCTGTCGGCACTGCTTATCAGGTCCACCAAGATTGGGCAATAGTCGGCCGAGCGCTCCGGCAGTGGACATCAACCTTGGGCCAAGAGCGGCGAAGTGGGCCCCAAAACCCCATCTGCCGTCAAGCGTTAGCCCCAGGTAACGCATCTGGTTCCTTACAGCAATGGCTTCACCATTGACTACAATTTGTGCGCCTCGCGGAGGTCCCTTGCGCGCACCGTGAAAAAGAATGGCATTGGTCTCTTTCTGTGAAGAGGTAATTTCGCAGAAGAAGACTGCGGAACGGCTGCGGGAAAATGATCCCGCCGCACACCCGCTCCGTAGACGCAGAGGAGGAGGCAGGCGCCGGCGGTACGCGCACCAGCGGGGTAATCACGTAACTTTTTTACTACCGTTAGATAGATTTTAATGTCAAATTTTAACTGTCAGCTCATACATTCATACTTCAAAATTGACAGAAAAATCTATCTACCGTTAGTACATAAAGTTACGTGATTCGCCAGCTGCTGCCGCCAATATAGGGGATATACCTCTCCTATAAAAAAAAAATATAAAAAAGGAGCTAGGGGCACCCAGGTGAGTGCCCCGCATGAATTGCGGCCTGCAAATTAAAAAAAAATTGCGGGCCACCCGCCGGTGCGTCGCAGTAGAATGCCACGGCGATCCTGCGGCGCTCCACTAAAGGCGTGGCCGGTACTCGTTGGGTTTTTAGACGGTAGTACGGTCCATCCGGGTAGTCCGTCATACCCACCCAGGTTTTTCACTGGGTAAAAAAAAAAAGGCCTGATTTTCAGCGAAATCGTCCATGTAGTGGGTTTTGGCCGTAGAGAGAGGATTAGATAGAAGGAGGATTAGCGAATCACCAACGGCGACGGACACAATGAGGGCTATCGTTTTTGTGCTCACCACCGTACCGTAGAAATATCGAACATCCCGCATGGTAGTGCAGTGCCGTTTTGTTCGGAAAAAAAGGAGGAAAAAATAAGTTTCCGAAAGACAAAACTGTCTCAAAGCACTGACAGTCATTGACCCTTAACTCATATTTACCATCAGTGAATCGGTTGCTGTCTCAGCATTATGCCGAGGTGTTAGACACCTGCAGCGCTGGTTTTCAGACAGCACCGTACGTGATCCACGGAACGCAACACAACATACTATACATATAGGAAAGGTATACATATAATGAATAAAATCATAGGTGTTATAAATATGAATGAGATTACCGCAAAACAGGGCAAACTGGTGTGAACATGAGGAGGAATTTACTCAACAGTGGGGGGATACAGGGGAGGAAAGCTAACCAATGTCTATAAGATTCCCGGCAATAATATCGTCGACCGCTACATGTATTTGGGCTCCCAAATCTGCAATGACGGCAGCTGTGTCCCCGAGATAAAAAGCCGAATTGCAATGGCAAAAGATACCATATGACCAGTATGACCCGCATAAACAACATCTGAAAGAAACGAGGAATCGGTAGCAAAACCAAAATCAGGTTGGTACGAGCACTTGTATTCCCTATTTTTATTCTTGTACGTGGTGGAAACGTTGTCCACGTTTCTATCCTGGCCCAAGACAGACAGGGGTTCCATGTATTGGAGAGGTGGTGCTGCAGACGAATGCTGAGGATACCTTGGACTGCGAAATGCACAAATGGATGTATCCTGAACCAGCTTCGAATAAAAACTCGCTAGTCTACCATATGCCAACAACGTATTGTTGCGTATTTCGTTTGACGACCGGTTTAGCCTAGTGGGTAGTACACCTGCCTGTGAAGCTGACGGTCCTGGGTTCGAATCCCGGTCAGGGCAAATATTTGTGTGATGAGCATGAATATTTGTTTCTGAGTCTTGGATGTTTTCTATGTATTTAAGTATTTATATCTATTAAATATATCGTCGTCTAGTACCCATAACACAAGCCTTCTTGAGCTTACTGTGGGGCTAGTTCGATTTGTGTAAGATTGTCCTCTAATATTTATTTATATTTATTTCTGCCACACAATGCGCAGAGGCGGCGAAAATTTAGAGAAACTGATTGTGGTTGGGTCGTTCACCAACAACATGGATCGATCAGGTGAAAGCTCGTCATCCTCCAAATTCTACACGGTTGTAAGAGAGGCGCTGAACTGATACCGGTGGAGGCAGATCATTCGCTCCAAATAGAACCCTGATGCTGACCACGATTCAATTCAATTCAATTCAATCATTTATTTATAAAATTTTACATTTTACACGTCAAATAAATATATGTGCTTTCATTTAGTGTTACATTCATTAGGTACATTATCATAATATAGGTTAAAGGTTATAGTGCAAGGCTGGGCAAGCGAACCGATTTCATTTTGAAATTTAAAACCTACTTAGCGCAGGTGTTAGCTCTCGAAAAAGGCATCGAGTGTGTAGTGGGCGTTGAATGCCAGTTTCATTTTAAGTTTTTTACTGAAAGATCCATAGCTAGTAGGTTGTCTTATTTCTAGCGGGATTTTATTATATACCTTGGGTCCTACCGTGTGTATACAAGATCCTCAGATATGATGGACCGAACAGCGAGAGAGTCCGTCAAAAGTCGAATTTCCTAAAATGGTTGGTTGACTCGGAGGAAATAGTCGAAACTCAAATTTGCTCTTCTTTTTAAGTAGGTCTGTATATAAATGCAGAGGTGGGCATTAACTCGTTAATCCGTTAAATGTTAATTAACGGAGTTAACCATCCGTGTATCGGATTAACTTTAAAGTTAACTTGCAAAGTGTTAACGGACTAATTAACTTCCGATAACTGTCCAAAGTTACGTTAATCCGTTAACTAAGTAAGTATCTATTATAAGGAACCCCGCCGCCGCGCCGCGAATATCAGGCTCTGACAAGTCCATTCGATCGGGGCGGCGTAGGCGCGAGCTATAGGCGCTGAGTGAGACAGACGATGCAAGTGAGGCGCCTCAGGAGTTAACGATTAACGTTAACTGGCCGGAAATGTAACGCATTAACGTTTAACGAAGTTAACTTTTTTTAACGTATTATCGATTAACGAAGTTAACTATTTGGTTAACGGCGCCCAGCTATATATAAATGTACTTATGGACTGAGGGGCGCATTTAGCAAACCTGTCTAAATTTTAGAATAAAGGAAAAATTTTAAAATTTAGGCACCGAGCAGGATTCGAACTCCCAGCACTCGCGGCCAGTCGCTCTAGCCAACTGAGCTATAGGTGCAATAGCTACCCAGTCCCAAATTCATCAACCGTTCCTTCGTATTAAGCAGTACCACTGCTAACGTAAACTATATTTTTATACAAACGCCTTAAGGGAGGCGTACAGCGACATCTACCAGAAGACTCATGCTTCATTAACGACACTAACGTCTCAAATCATATTGAAAATCGTTAGTTGCGATGTGCCATCCCATACCCATATTTTAGAATAAAGGAAAAATAACCTTTCTACTTCCTGGAAATGACGAGGCAAAGTCGGAGGCATAGCTAGTTGTCAAGGATTATGAAGCATTGTATTTACTAAGAACCTCACGTGTTTCGCCCTAATTATGAAACATGCGATATACCACACATTATCCGTATCTGAATTCACATAAAATATACTAATTCCACTAGGCGTATCGAAACTAATTTTAGCGAGGAAAAAGCTACCTTGTGTCTAAACTAGAAAGTTCAATTTTGTTAGAATTTTGTCTTTTGTTTAAATTTATATCTACTGACATAATAGTAGTCTAGTTTATATGCGGTATCATTTGATTATCAGCCGGGGTGTGTACGAGTCTCATTGACCAGTATTATATTCGAATGATTTGTGGTATTTAATAATTATTATAGTGTTATTTAAAATTAATAATGGAGAGCACGAGGTTGTTGTCCAATATTCGGGAAATGAATGGTATGTTCTTTTAATATTGCATGGACGAGAAACTGAGTATTTAACTTAAACTTGTTGATCTTTAGGAATATTTCTTGTGAGCAGTGCCGATCGTCGGCTATACAAATTTTACCTACCATCAATACGATCGAGTTCCTATGAGTTTATGTTATATACAAAAAAAATGGCTCCAATTTATATATTGGTAAATCCTTCTTCCTACCAAAGGCGTTCTCCAAGAAAGGAGGGTATACATTTTTAAAGGGTTGGCAACGCGCATGTGACACTCCAGGAAGTGCAAACGTCCATAGGCTACGGTGACCGTTTACCATCAGGCAGGCCGTACGCTTGTTTGCCACCGACGTGGTATAAAAAACCGCTACTGTCAGTGTCAGTGAAATGGCTAATATAAGCAGAGTTCGGACAAATTTGCGTCATTGCTCGCAAGAATGTGGACATGACTGAAAATTAATCAATATGTTACCCAATTAATTATTTCCTAAAATAAAATTTAAATTTCCGGAGATAATATTTTATACATGCTTATATGGGTCATTGTCAATTGTAAAAACAAATGCTGTCTACCCGGTGGTCAATAGTTAACGGCTTATGTACATATAAGTTACGTTTTTATTACATGGATTTATAGTTATGGAAACAATGTTTATACGGGTTACTAGGCCAATACAAAATTAAGCTTTGTGGCCCTTAACTTTTGATATGTCCACCGAAAAGACGCGAACCTAAATCTGTCAATGACCCATAATTATTAGCAAAATGTTATTTAAAGTGGTTACCGTTTTCGTGAATATTTTTATATAATAAAGAAGTTACTATTTTAAACTGACACGATTATTTACACTAAAAATAATACCTAACAACTACCACATGGTAAATATCCTGCTATGATTATTATTTCTGACGAAGAAGTTTTCTAGTGGATTGCGAGCGGAGTTTTTCAGCACTTAAATATATTTTTAATGTAAAAAGAAATAGACTGACTGCAGAAAATTAAAAAAAATACTGATTACTTTGAAGACCGCCTATTGTTACCATTATTAATGTTACCGAATCTATAAATGTACTCCTTTATTAGTGGTGCAATAAAGAATATTATTATTATTATTATTCTCTTTATTTATTTTTCGCCTTAGGCTAGGTTTTTACAATATCTTTATAAAAAGTAAAATATAAAAATACACTTACAAAACATAAAATCATTATAAAAACCTTATTATTATTTATTGACTAGGAATCAAATAATATGTCAATTAAGAAAATAATTAATTGATGACATTTTGATTAATTTTCGAGTCATGTCCATATTATTGCGAGCAATGACGCAAAGAGCGTAGCCGTGTTTTCATATAAAATCGGCCCTTTCACGAAATGGTTTCTGTGTTTTTTTCAATAAGAGCTCTCATGACAAATATTGTTTTCTGTAAGTTTCAGCTTCCTATCTTTGTTATTATCGGAGATATGATTTTTTGAAAATTTCCAAAAATAACCGGATTTTGCCTCATAGGCTAATGCGATTCACGTAAATTTTTGGAACTGTAATAAACATATAATGACTCACGTTTTCCTAAAATAATATTGAATACTGCCAAAAAAAAATTGTAAAAAAGGCCAGGTCTTCTGATGTTATTCTTTTCCTTTTCCCTCTCGTTTTATTTAAATAAACAGCACAATTAGCACATTTCTTAATAAGTGTCACTTTTGGTGTCATTCTATTGGTATCAATAATTTAAAATTCGTAAATTATAGGTACTATTGCTGCAACACAATCATAAGTAATCTAATCGAAACGCATTAAATGCAATTATTACAGCTTGTCATTGACGTACGTCCTTAAGAATTCTATCAGCCAGTACCTATAATTTTAATGATAAAGAAGCAATGTGCATAACTTATCTCTTTTGCAACTAAATGATCTAGTTTGGGTATACCTCATCCTTTATTTTTGTATTTTGAAGTATGAAGTACTAACTGGATTATTTTGAAAAAAATATATATGGTAGACCTTTATATAAGCAATTACCTAATGAAGAACTGTTGGTGTCGCTCTTCTAGAAAGCAAGAAAAAAAAAGTCTGAAGTTTTATTTCCTACCTATTCAATATTATTTTAGGAATACGTGAGTCATTATGTTTATTATAGTTCCAAAAATTCACGTTAATCGCATTAGCCTATGAGGCAAAATCTGGTTATTTTTGGAAATTTTCAAAAAATCATATCTCCGATAATAACAAAGATAGGAAGCTGAAGCTTACAGAAAACAATATTTGCCATGAGAGCTCTTATTGAAAAAAATACAGAAGGGTCATTGTCAGATTTAGGTTCGCGTCTTTTCGGTGGACATATCAAATGTTAAGGGCTACAAAGTTTAATTTTGGATTGGTCTAGTAACCCGCATAAACAGTGTCTCCGTTGCTATAAATCCATGTAATAAAAACTTAGCTTACATGCACATAAACCGTTAACTAATGACCACCGAAGGGACAACTTTTGTTTTTCCAATTGACAATGACCCAGAAACCATTTCGTGAAAGGGCCGATTTTATATGAAAACACGGCTACGCTCTTTGTCCGATCTCTGAATATAAGTCAGAAAATTTGGATTGAACTTATATGCTTGGATGCGATAAAGTAAAAAAAAACAAAAAAACAGAACCAAAGTGAGTTTCGATTCGTCGCTACTTCGCATGATCATGCGCCACCTCCCTCCAGAGGGACTACTTCGAAATTAGAAATACGAACTTCGTATCGTGCGTCCCTTTCACTCATATAGTGTATAAAACGAGAGTGGAAGGGACGGCACGATATGAAGTTCGGAGTACAGGGTCAGTTCACGGGGTCAAAAGTGGAATGCAAAGATAAGTAGTTATTAAGTTACCATATGTGATAATCCATATTGAAAGGAGCCTTATGGCGGCCGGCACTTACGCCTTTATTGCCGCTGTTCCAATACAATAGTGAATAGGTGTAACGTAAGCGCCTGCCGCCATAAGGTCCCTTTCGATGTGGATTATCACATATAATCTTAACAGACCTAGATTATTAATTAATTGTGAATGTTTACATAAATTGTTCTCAGTTCGCGAGCATGTGCGGAAATATTTCAACCCAGAGGGTTTCGACCCGAAAGCGTTTCGGAGCAGGCTGACTCTGGGTCTTCTAGCGCTGCTGCTGGCAGAGCTGGTGGTCTACATCCTGCTCCAGCAGAGCGCGGACCTTGGGGAACTGCCTCATTACATCACAGGTGAGGGGGAGAGGGGGGGAGTGGCACTGTTTTATAGTAATAAAATAAGAACGCACCTGCTTCTACTGTTCGACGCACTGACTACCCCAACCCACTTAGGTTAGAACGCCGCCCGAAGTTATAACGTTGTAATTTCTTTTTTTAATTTGACCTAATACTTGTAAAAAAAGTACAGCATAATAATTTATTTATTAATTACCTCCAAAGTTATTTTGCAACACTCGCTACTCTCAGGATTCTATTTTGAAACACTCGCTTCGCTTAGGATTCTATTTTCGAACCAGCAGCGAGCAACCATAGAAACCACTCGCCAGCTCATGTTTCAATTCCACACTCGCCGTTAAAATACAACTTTGCACCCTTGTATTACACATGACAATTTTAAATTTGAACCTACTTACAGCAAAGTAGAGCATAATGTTTATTTATTTATTACAATTTATGTTTAAAAGGCATTAACTATAGTCGTATTACACCAAACCTGAGAAACTAAACTATAACATAATCAAAAATCAAAATCAAAACATTTATTCTGCAAATAGACCTCAAGGGCACTTTTACAAGTCAAAATCTATCTATATCAATTAAAAATAATACAACAATCAAAATATCATTAATTAAATGTAGTGTTACATGTAGAAAATAAGACTAAGAAACTAATAACAATCGAGATTTGTTAGAGATGTATAAGGTCTCTAAGCGTCAAGATAAAAGGTAATAAGGTAGGTACACTAATCATAATAAAATATTTTGAGATATATCTATAAGCATCAACATGAAAATAATAAAATCTTATAAATAAATATCCTCAGAGATATATAAGGTCTCTGAGCGTCAGTCTAAAAATAAAATCAAATGAGAACAGAGCGAAGTCTCTCATCATGTCAATTCCACTGAACACTGGCACGAAGTTACTAGTCCTTGCAAACATGAACAGACCGGACCCCACAAACAGCACCCGTGCACGAGTATGACGCGTATCTCAGCCTAAAAACATATAAAATACAGCTACTAAGTTTCCTATCATCCATCACCTCACAGAACCTCAGACATTAACAGTACACAGAGTATCTGCATGCAGGTAATCTACATGCACACAAGTCACATTGGGGGGCTCCGGATCCGACACGAGCAATAAAAGCTTATCCTAGGGATATCTCCACGAGATCTTTTTTTGGAACTTGGCTGTGGCTTTATACTCAGGGCCCAATACAACGATAGGAGTACGCGGTTGGAGGGGAAAAATCCAGGGGCAACCTGCGACACGACCACGCGGGTTGTGAACACTGGATTACTCTTAAGAGTTTGCGCTCCACTGAGATTGGTTGAGCGGTTTCAACTGAATCTGTGGTGTGAGTGGAATCGAGATACTTTTTTTTATACAACGCCGGTGGTAAACAAGCGTACGGTCCACCTGATGGTAAGCGGCCACCGCAGCCTATAGACGCCCGCAACTCTAAAGGAGTCACGTGCGCATTGCCGACCCTTTATAAGATTTGAGGATGCACTGGGGGTTTTGTCTTTTGTCGCTGGTTCACTACACTTACCTGAGAAAACTCATGAAATTCAGGCAAAATTTAGGCTTTATAACCCTTAACTTATAGACAATGTACATAGGAAATCTGTTTGATCCTGGTATGCTTCCTATAGATGCTAATTGATTTTCCTTTAGATTGTCACCGTCTCTCTAAAGTTTGCATTCTTTCTCAAGTTTCCTAAGTCCATAACATCCTTCTAGATTCACCAAACGTAGCTCAACTTCTTTTATAATCAAGTCAAGTTCTATAAGTGAGAACCTTTAATTGGCTATGTAATTCTATTGTAGTTTTCTTATAAATGTGTTACGCTGTTGGTTTTCCATGTATTTAAAATAAATAAATAAATAAAACTTAATCGTTTATTCGAAGAACCAACAGCTACTATCATTTACAAATCATAACATAATATAATATACAATATAATAAAAGGCCTACAAAATAAAAACTTAAAAATAAATAATCTAAAATAAGGGGTCCCCCCGCGGCATAGTGCCAAAGATGCTGGCAGCATTTCCTCGCTGTATAGCAATGCTTATGCGTTGAGCGAGGAAGCTGCCAGCCCTTTGGTCACCAGTGGTGTCCACTAACCTTTTAGTAAGTTCTTTGAAGAACTCTTGGGCCCTGGGACCCCACGGACCGAGGGTCTACACCGAACGGAACAAAGTTGTATTCGGTGCCGAGACCCCTATATTTGTTTACCTTAGCCTTTTCGGCCGGTTCAGCAGCCGCACCCACTCTGGTGGAAGTTCCGTGGAGATGGGAAATAAATAAATGAATAAGTCCTTCATTTCCCTCCTTCCAGATGCAGTAATAATCGGCGTGTCCTCGCTGGAGTTCCTGCTCGCGCCGCTGATCTGCTGGCTGGGCACGCAGCGGCGACGCACCACCCTGGTTGGATGGACCATTGCGGCTCTAGTGTGCACGCTACCATTATTCGCGCTGCCGAGCCCAGACGTTATTACAGACGTTGGTGAGCCGCGTCATTTTTGGTACATTTTCTTCAATCACATCGGCTGACTAATGGACCTTATCAGGTATCTCTGAATCATAAGCAAATCAGTAGATAAGGATAAATAAAATAAATAAATAAATATTAGAGGACAATCTTACAGAAATCGAACTAGCCCCACAGTAAGCTCAAGAAGGCTTGTGGTATGGGTACTAGACGACGATATATTTAATAGATATAAATACTTAAATACATAGACAACATCCAAGACTCAGAAACAAATATTAAGAATAAGAATAAGAATGTTTTTATTTGCCATTAAGTAAAACAGATACAATTTTTTTTTTCTTTAAGTACCTTGTTTGTCTCAAGAAATGTATAATACGTAAAACTGAGTGTAAGATGGCAAATGGGTCCCAATTTCAGCATGTGCCAAGCTTAGTAGCCCAGCGCTGGTTCATATTCATGCTCATCACACAAATATTTGCCCTGACCGGGATTCGAACCCAGGACCGTCAGCTTCACAGGTAGGTGCACTACCCACTAGGCTAAACCGGTCGTCAAAATCGTGTACATTTTCCTCAATGTGGCCATCGGCTGAGTAATGGACCTTATCATAAGCAAATCACGGTGTCTCTGAATCATAAGCAAATCAGTAGATAAGCATACTTACACAATAGGCTAAGTTTCCCAATTTTTAGGGTTCCGTACCCAAAGGGTATAATAGGACCCAGTTAAGTACTAAGATTCTGCTGTCCGTCCGTCTGTCTGTCTCTGTATAAATCATAGACAGTTGGAATTTTCACAGATGCAGAAAACAGAATTAAACTAATATTTAAGGGCTCATACATCAAACGTGATGTTTTTGCCGTTTTTATAGATAATGGTAAGGAACCCTTCGTGCGCGAGTCCGATTCGCACTTGGCCGGTTTTTTGTTACGATGTCAATCGAACCAGTAATAAATGGTAATTCGAACCATCAGTAAATTAATTAAATAATCAAATGCCTGTATTGTCATTCAATTCGTCTTAATGGCCAAAAAACCGGCCAAGTGCGTGTCGGGCCACGCACAGTGTAGGGTTCCGTAGTTGCCCGTCCATCACGTCACCGGTCATATGCGGAATTACGGACCCGTACAAGAGTTTTTACTGATCTTCAAAAAAAAAATCTAAAATGTTTTATTGGTGTAAACATAGGTATTATACAGTACGAGGTCGGGGTCTCCTTGTAAGTAAACAATGATACTTGTGTCAGGAGATCCCGCTCTTCCATTGACAGGAGGTGTTATTGTCAGACCAATTTTACATTTTAAGAGACCTTACAGGTCTGTATACTTTTACAATTTTTACAAATTTCATGAATCTATCTAATCTTAATTAATTATGTGATGATCTTAGTATTGAGATGTATTGTATACATATTTTTGCCCTTTACGGTAATGTCTACTTAGCTGTGACAGTTTTTCTTTTAAATTCATCGTATATACTTACCATGATTTTTTTCACATGACTAGTAGCCACCGTTTAGCTGGCAGGGGGGGGGGGACACTTGACCATAGGAAAAATTATCACTTCAAAGCTTAATATCACGCCAACCGATTCTTGAATCAAAAAATGCTACTAACGGTTACTGAGAAAAGCGGGGGACGGACGGACGGACATGGCGAAACTATAAGGATTCCTTGTTTACTACGGAACCCTAAAAAGGACATCTCTAGGATATGGCTTTTGTTTCTCTATAATTATTTTGGCCGGCAAAGACGTGAAAGTAGAGATAGTACCTTATAGGTATAAATTAACCCTATATACTGTAGAGGTTGTTACGGTATGAGGCTGGCCGTGTAGGTCTAGAATCATAACGTATACAAATTGAATTTAAACTATGATTCGAGAATGCGTCAAACTGGCATTCTTCTGGAAACAATTGGTTTTCCAGGGACTGGTCTTCACGACACTATCAAAATCACATGTTCTGTAAATCATTTAAGGGATTATTGTATGTATATTTCAGTACAGTAAGAAATATACTACATAGTTTCATATGTGCTTCCAGTGTTATATTTTAGCTACGATCTCCTCCCAGTACCTCTAAACCCGTACCTCTCGTGCAGCATACCCCAGTATTAATATATATACCACGTTAGATACCACAATACTTTGTTCCGTATTTTTAACATTATAATTGCTCAAAGGTTAGCTGGAAGAAATCCCTTACAGGGATAAGCTCGCCTTTGTACATATATGTCAACTGTTCTTGTAATTTATGTTATGTTTTACTCATGTACAATAAAGAATTTTACATACATACATAATTTTAACGGGTGATGATGATTATGATCTACATTCATGTATGTATGTATGTAAATACTTTATTGTACACAAGACAAGTAAAATAAATTATACAGAAAAAAACAGATCAATCATGTACAAAGGCGAACTTATCCCTGTAAGGGATCTCTTCCAGTTAACCTTTGAGCAATTGAGTGAAGAACATTCATAGTAGCTCCAAGAGCATTCATAGTAGTCTTTGGGATGTACCTCGTGGCCTAGCTAGCATAATTGCGTTTATGTCGGGCATGTGAATAGCATTCGTTCCTTACTAGCATAGCAAGTACGTTAATGTAATAACAAGGACCATTGTATATGGTCCTTGGTAATAATAAACTTTTTATAGACTTGTGAAGGCGAAAAAGTCGTTTTTGGGAAATTGTATAAAATTCTACAATAAAATTCCAAGACACATTTCTGAACTTACGGATTCTAAAGAGCGTAGCCGTGTTTTCATATAAAATCGGCCCTTTCACGAAATGGTTTCTGTATTTTTTTTCAATAAGAGCTCTCATGACAAATATTGTTTTCTGTAAGTTTCAGCTTCCTATCTTTGTTATTATCGGAGACATGATTTTTTGAAAATTTCCAAAAACAACCGGATTTTGCCTCATAGGCTAATGCGATTCACGTGATTTTTTGGGACAGTAATAAACATATAATGACTCACGTATTCCTAAAATAAATTTGAATACTGCCAAAGAAAATCTTGCATAAATGTAGGAAATAAAACTTCAGCCTTTTTTTTTCTTGCTTTCAAGAAGAGCGACACTAACAATTCTTCATTAGGTAATTGCTTACTTATATAAAGGTCTACCATATATATTTTTTTCAAAATATTCCAGTTCAAAATATTCAGTATCTGGTATGGGTATACCTCATCCTTTATTTTTGTATTTTCTAGTATGAAGTACTAGCTGGATTATTTTGAAAAAAATATATATGGTAGACCTTTATATAAGCAATTACCTAATGAAGAGCTCTTGGTGTCGCCTTTCTAGAAAGCAAGAAAAAAAAGTCTGAAGTCTTACAGAAAACAATATTTGTCATGAGAGCTCTTATTGAAAAAAATACAGAAACCATTTCGTGAAAGGGCCGATTTTATATGAAAACACGGCTACGCTCTTTAAGTCTGTCGTGTAACAGACACTTATTTCAAAAGCATATTATAAGATAAACGATTATATCATGGATAGGGATGTTTGGCAGTGATAGCGTCCCGCACAAGTAATCTAACACAGAAATATTTTGTCCTTAATGTTAAAAAATATGTATGTATGTTTATATTGTAGCATTTGAATTCTGTAGTATTATGATACTGTTATTTTATATACATTGTATATTGTTTTGAAAAAATGACACCTCGCCGAGTTTCTTACGCCGGTTCTTCTCGAGGCAGAGGTTTATTTTATGAACCGGTGGTAGTTTTTTTTATAAGTACATGTAATATGCCTAAATTGAAAAATAAATGATTTCATTTCATTTCAATGCGAAAGAGACGAATTGCTTAACATCCGACAGTCGTTGAAAATGGTGTACCATCATGATGTCCTTGCAATATGCTTAACATATACAGGGCGTCCCACGGCTATGCCACATGGAGGGAAAGTACCTTAAATATTGTAGATGGAGCATTTTACTAAATGAAGACATTATTTGAATTTAAAAAACATTGTAAACTGCATTCACAGATATTTAAATATTTTTATGGTTGAACCGGGATCGAACCCGTTACACGTGATAAATTGATTAATTTTGTATTAAAAACGTTAAAATTCATGGTCTTCCTTTTATTTCTGATACTATGTTATTTAGCAAAAAATAATCCATATGAAGAAGCCTTTCGATTGGTATGATAAAGCTACAGGGTAATTATTTTTCGGTAACGGGTTCGATTCCCGGTTCACGGTTTAAATATTATTTAAATATCTGTGAATGCAGTTTAAATTGTTTTTAAAATTAAAATAATGTCTTCTTTCAGTAAAATGTTCCATCTACAATATTCAAGGTACTTTCCCTCCATGTGGCATAGCCGTGGGACACCCTGTATATTTAACTGTGGTGTCTATGGTAGGTGCACTCAGTGTAAAATAGTTCTAACCTCTAAGTATTTTCCATGTTTTCAGGTCTGTGTTCCGCTGTCGCGCCTTTGTCTTCCGCAACCGGGATCTCAGGAAAGGCGGCAGTTCGTCTGTCGCTACTCGTCGTCTGTGGCTTGGCGTGTGGGCTGGCCAGAGCGGCCCTCATGGCCCATGGACTGGCGTATATTGACGAGCATACTCCTTCGGACAATCTGCATATGCATGTTGGTAAGGACGATAGTATAGAAGGGTCGAACGAGAGGCTCTATGAGAGGGGTAATGTACAGCAAATAGTCTTCATTTAGGTACAATTAAAAATAGTCGAACCGAAGGTTAAGGTTCAGATTCAGATTAAGGAACCTCTATTTTGCAGAACAACCATAAGTTTCTGTGTCATTGCAATATGGTCAGAGTGAGAGAGAGACTTGGTCTCTAGCAACATGCTGATATTGTATTTAAAACCGGCCAAGTGCGTGTCGGACCACGCACAATGAAGGGTTCCGTACCAACACACCTACTAGTCCACATTTAAAATCACTATCCAATACATTGAATCAAATCACGGCACTTACGACCTTTTGTTTAGGCAAGACAGTTTATAAGCGCAAAATCAAAAACCGTAAAACCTATATTGTTCAAACCAAAAATCGTTGAAAGTATTTACTAATGCACACCACCTCAATTTTTTTCAGAATTTTAAAGTTTATAGTTTGGAAATTAGATCTCGAAGAAGAATATCTCACCAATATAATATTCATTATGTTAAATGTAGTAAGATATCTCGCGTATATGTTTCAGTGAGAGCTGTTAAGGGAATAAGTGAAATGTTTAAATTGCATGTTAGAAACCTTACCTCCTACTCACTTATTTCTGTTTGCTTTCCAAATAAATAAAATAAAATAAAATAAACGGTTGACTTAAATGGACAAGTTTTTTAGAAACCTACATATCATTTTTAAAGGCCTATACATCGATATCCGACACGACTCTGCGTTGAATTTTTTTTTTCATCCACCGGTTACATGTATGGAGTGCCCCCCGTGTTCTAGTGACCTTATTAACATTCAGAAATCGTATTGGCGTTTTGGTTTTCAGCAATCGTATGAACGAATAGCCCTTTTCATCAACACCCTTTTTTGTTACCAGGTGTTATCCTCCTACACCGAGTGATGGTGTATCTGCTGGGAGGCTCCATGAAGACCATGATTGTGGAGATGCCCTGGTTGCAGATACTGATCATCGGCATCAAGATCGTCATCACTTTGGTTGGGCTGTTCAGATATCCTGAGATATCGCCGAGTATGGAAAAACTGCGTGGTAACGACAGAGGTGTGTATTTTCACAATCCATCGGTCCAGCGAGGCGTCTCCGGTTCATTTTGGGCAAAGTTTCTTTCGTATGTCAGGCTTTCCTTATCTACATGTTGCAGCTCTCAACCGATTCTATTAAAATTTTGTGAGTATAGGGTCCAACTCCACTAAAAAGATATCATCCACTAAGAAGATATATGTCGCGAGCATAGATAATGTACCACAATTTCCTAACGTTAAGAAATGTAGACACCTATAGAGTGCGTGAGTCCCACATTTTTTAGCCATGTGCGGGATACGGGACATTCTACTACAAAAGTACCGCAAATCTGGGCACATAAGTTGGCAACCCTACCTCTGACCCAAGAAATCGCCACTCTTCTATGTTCTGCGCCACCACACGCCAGTTGGGTGCAGGCGCGGATCCAGGATTTTGTTCAGGGGGGGGGGGGGCACTTTCGAACTTTCCGAAAATAAAACTGACTTTTGATAACTGTTTTTATTGTCAGAACATATTTGCTACGTGAGGATAGGCAATTGACCTCCCCTGACACAGGCTTCAGGGGGGGGGCAATTGCCCCTGTTGCCCCCCCCCTGTATCCGCGTCTGGTTGGGTGTTCGTGCTAAATTAAATAAATAAATAAATATTAGAGGACAATCTTACACAAATCGAACTAGCCCCAAAGTAAGTTCAAGAAGGCTTGTGTTATGGGTACTAGACGACGATATATTTAATAGACATAAATACTTAAATACATAGAAAACATCCAAGACTCAGAAACAAATATTCATGCTCATCACACAAATATTTGCCCTGACCGGGATTCGAACCCAGGACCGTCAGCTTCACAGGCAGGTGCACTACCCACTAGGCTAAACCGGTCGTCAAAATAACGTAATCTTTGTAGGTTTGTTCCGCAGCCTGGGCCGGGTGCTCGGCAGCGGAGTGGCGGCCCAGCAGATCCTCGCGATGGCTCTGCTGGCAGCCGCTTGGTGGGGCTTTGGTATGCATGAAGCTGCCTTTGTTCAGGTACTTGTATTGGCTCCAGTTTGCTTCAAAATCGCTAATCGCTTACGATAATCAGTGTTATATTTAGACGGGTACAGTCAACCGATTTTTCTGGGCCACTTCTTACTATGTTACAGTGGAAATCAATATGAAAGCTGTTAGAGATCTTATATTAAACTGTCGTCTACCGGTCCCTGTGATCCCGGGATCATAACGAAAGAATGCTATTGTGAATTAATATTTTGTCATAAAAAATGTATTACTTATTATAGTCAGACTTTCTTAAATTGTAAATTAATATTTTGACATGTAAAAGTGCCCTTGTGGCCTATTTGCAGAATAAATGTTTGATTTTTGATTATTTTTTTTGTTTATTTTTTTCGCCGGAAGACGACGGCACTGTAGTTTTTTTTAATAGATACTCTTTAAGTTTGGCCTCCTACGGGACCAGTTGTGTTAGATTGGGGATAACTGCTCGGCACGTCCTTTAGGGCCGGCTATCAAAAATTGTTATTGGTTATCATGGGCATCTTTAAGGATGATTCACATTAGACCGTTCCGTGCCCGGGCCGTTCCGCCTCCGGGCCGGCCGGGACCGTGCCGTTTCCGAGCCTCGGACGTAGGTAGATCGGCTGTCAAACGTTTGCATTGATAATCGTTTGCGTTTGCATTGTGTACTTTACGCAGCTTTCTACCTGTGGAAACTTGTAATTGGCTTACTGTTTCTATGTCGTGACTTACTTTGTTACTTTAGCTGTAAGTTTTCCTATGAAATAAAATAAAATAAAAAATAAAAATAATAGAGCGACCGTTCCGTGTCCGGGCCAGCCCGTTTCCGAGCGTCACCGGGCTCGTCCGTGGCCTGGCGGCCGTCGTTTTTCTGTCATAGAAAACGGGCCGGCCCGGACACGGAACGGTCTAGTGTGAATCGTCCTTTATTTCATCAACTTCATTATTTCTGCTCCATTTTTACAGGTTAAATACCACATACGACCGGACAACGATTCGCACACGGGGATGATGGTTATGAACATTAAAACAATGTCAATTGTCCTTGGAGTTTTCGTAAGTATTAATTATTTATTTATTGTTATAAAATCCACAGCAAGATTTACATCATTTTTAGAAAAGGTTACATCTTACTTTTGCATTGGCCAATTACGGATTTACATTTTGTTTGCTAAACAATTACAAAGAAAACCAATCATTACGGTCAGACGCATTCCGACTTGAAAAACAGAAACTAAAGTTAGTGAAATGACATCCAGTAACAATGTTAAGAGTCAATAATAGGACATTATATAATTTTGGAAAAACTAAGCCAAGTGTTAGACACAAGTATTTGAAGAGTTTGGCATGAGGTTGATGTTTACCGCGCTGTGTGTGTGTGTGTGAGTGTGCGTGCGTGCGTGCGTGCGTGCGTGCGTGTGTGTAGCACCATCATACCGATATGGTCTAGATATCGACGTATATTGATGCAGATATATTTCTCACACAATATAAATAAATAAATAATAAATAAATAAATAGAATCCTGAGCGTAGCGAGGGATTCTAAAGTAGAATCTTGAGCGTAGCGAGGAGGCCCAAGACGGAAATAATTTTGCTACCGTGTGACACATACTGCTTTCACACCGTCTATGAGGCCCGCTGCTAAAAACATGAAATGTCTTACAAATGATTTTACTAAAGAGTGTCACATACTGTTTTTCACACCTTCTATGAGGAAAAGAGTCATTGTTGTCCTCAAATGAGGGAAGAAAAGAACATCTTTGATCCCTCAATCGAAGGCAAAAATAACTCTTTTCTGAATAGCAGGTGTGAAATCTCACTTTCTGGCCATGAGAAGACCACAAAGTATTAGTCTACAAACTACTGTGCAGTTGCAATGCGGATCAAGTATTATTTGTTTCTCATTACCATGGTTACGTCTCCTGCGTCACTTTTTAAAACTGCGATTTTATAGGGTTTAAATCTACCACACATGAGTTTTAGGGATGAGCATAAATCCATTTTTTTATACAACGCCGGTGGCAAACAAGCGTACGGTCCACCTGATGGTAAGCAGCCACCCTTTGGACATGGATCATCTTTTGAGCATACTTGAAGTCCAGATTATAAACATTTTTCTAAGAAACGCTAATGTTGTCTCCTCGCTGACTGGACCGAATAACAACAAGAAAAAAAATGACCTGATTGATTGAGAGAAAGAAATTGACTTGGGTCAGATTTCTCTGCAGTAAATTGTACTATTCCAGTCTTTGTATATGACCCGTCCCATATCATTCCAGCTAGCGGGCTATATATACACAACGCCAGTGATGCCGGTATTCGACCGCAAGGCTGCTGTGGCCAGCGCAACTTGGATGAGCTTGCTCGCTGCCCTGATGTATGTACTGATGACTGCGGCGCTGGGCTGTCATCGAGAGACCATCGCGGGCTTAGGCGAGCTGAAGTACAGCCAGCCGGCCTGTGCGAGGAATTGCAGGTATCATATCTTTTTTTTTTTTGTTTTTTGAACCTGACTGTGGCTTTATAGGCCGGGCCCAATAAAGCGATAGGAGTGCGCGGTTGGAGAGTAGCCTGGGGAAAATCCAGGGGAAAACCTCCGGCACGACCACGCGTGTGGTTTGGAACACTGGAATACTCTAAGAGTTTGCGCTCCAGTGAGATTGGTTGAGCGGTTTCAACCGAATCTGAGGTGTGAGTGGAATCGAGCTACTGGGAGTTTTGTCGCTGGTTCACTAAACCTAGCCTAGCTGAGAAGAGTCCAGCAAGAAACTCAGCTAGGCCCGACCTGGGTCGGACTGACTCTACCCGGTGTGCGGCGGTACCGGGACGAATAGGGACTATATGTGTCACTGTTGTCGCGATCGCGCGGTGGACGTCCCCGCCGGCGGGAATGCCTAAGGCAGGTATCATATCTTTATACTTATATGCAAGAGCAATGGAAAGAGCTATGCTCGGGGTTTCTCTGCGTGATAGAATTAGGAATGAAGCTATCCGTAGCAGAACTGGGGTCACCAACATAGCCTTCAAAATTGCGAGACTTAAGTGGCAGTGGGCAGGGCACATTGCTCGCAGGACTGACGGTCGATGGGGCCAGAAACTGCTTGAGTGGCGTCCACGCGCCGGAAGACGAGCTGTCGGTAGGCCTCCGACAAGGTGGAGTGATGACCTGGTGAAGGTCGCGGGAATCCGGTGGAAACGAACGGCACAGGACCGGTCTAAATGGCGAGCCTTGGGGGAGGCCTATGTTCAGCAGTGGACGTCTTTCGGCTGAAATGATGATGATGATGATGATGACTTATATGCCTACAAATAAGTACAGTAGAATCCGCTTATAACGACTCCGTTTATAACATTTTACCGCTTTTAACGACTTCGAAATCACTACACATTAGATGTGATACCAAACATTTTCAAAGTAAATCAGTCCGTTTTGTGCGACGTCCTGTTAGTGCGACGTAATATCACCGGTCCCTTGACTGTCGCTTTATCCGGATTCCAGTGTACACCCCATTAAATGCAGGATGCTACGGTAACATGTATTTTTTATAACCTGACTGTGGCTATATAGGCCAGGCCCAATAAAGCGATAGAAGTGCGCGGCGGAGAGTAACCTGGGGAAAAACCAGGGGAAAACCTCCGACACGACTACACGTGTTATTTGGAACACTGGAAAACTCTAAAAGTTTGTGCTCCAAGTGAAGTGAAGTGGTGTGAGACTACAGTCTCACCACTTCTGATCTGCTATCGCACCACCTGTACACAGGACAGGGACGCATGGAAGGAAAAGAAGGGGGCCTTTGCCCAGCAGTGGGACACTTGAGGCTCTTTAAACAAACATATAACCCATTTCTCACCCTTCGACATAAAACTCGCCACACCACACACTACAGATTAAAATTAAAGGCCTTAAGCAACTACATGTAACAAAAAATATAGCATTTAACTAGTTTTAAGTATCATGTTATGCCATACCCTAACAGGGTGCCATGTGTGTCAAAAATAATATTTTGTAACAACTGTACAAATACCATGGTTTGCAATAAACGAATTACGAATTAAAATAGAATTAAATGTTACATAATAAATTGTGATAAATATGTATAATAAGATGATAAATCACTACATAGTATAAAACAAAGTCGCTTTCTCTGTCCCTATATCCCTATATCCCTATGTATGCTTAAATCTTTAAAACTACGCAACGGATTTTGATGTGTTTTTTTATAATAGATAGAGTGATTGAAGAGAAAGGTTTATATGTATAATACATGCATTAATAACATCCATTAAATAGTGCACCCGTGCGAAGCTGGTACGGGTCGCTAGTAAATAATATTTTGTTGATTCCAGATGTGACCGTCCGTGGATGGAGTTCACCCCGGTGTGCGTTCCGGAGCAAGTGATAACTTACTTCTCCCCGTGTCACGCTGGGTGCGCCACGGCCGAGACAGTCAATAATATTGGGTACACGTATACCATAGATTTATGTCAAGGCTAAGCAGAGTATTTTATCGCGCTTACTTTCATGTGCTTCTTGGCCCAGCGGGAGCGCACGAGCGCGAGGGCACGAGCCCCAGCGGCGCATCGGCCCAGGTCAGTTATTGGATGGGTGACCGCTTTGAGTGGTTATTAACTGAGCGCTCCCGTGCTTTGGAAGACACGTTGAGCCGTTGATCCCGACTGCTGTTTATGATAGCAGTCGTTAAGCCAAGTTAGAGGCCTTCGGGCGGCTCGAGAACTTTTAACAGTCAAGTTGCCCACTCACTTGACAAGCCTAATTCCAATAACGTCTGGTTTTCCCTCGGGTTGGATGGTCAGATGGCAGTCGCTTCCTTAAAAACTAGTGTCTACGCCAACTCTTGGGATTAGGTAGCGGACCCCGGACATCCTTCGGGATGCAACTGTACTGGGATAACGATGGGATGATGATGACTTTCATGTGCTTCTTAGATCCTGGATGTTGACTTAAAACATCAAGAAGAAGTGGCTTCAAACTGAGAGGCTAACCGCGAAACGAAAACAAACGAAGTTCGAATTTCCCTTTCTGTCGCACTTGCTCATTCGTGCGACAGAGAGGGAAATATTCTAACTTCGTTCGTTTTCGGTTCGCGGAAGCCCCTCTGAACTGAAAGTAGGGTGTTTCGGTTTGAGCAGTTCACGTAAGAAGAAGGCCAGGAAACGGAACGGTCTAATGTGAATCATCCTTTATTGGAAACGAACAATATCGTAGCGCGTCGGTGCGGTGGTCGGACTGCGTGGGAGCGGCGGGAACGTATCTTAACCGACTCGCTCACGCGCGGTGCGTTCCAATTCTCAGCCGCGATTGGCTGTTGCGGTGCAGCGCGAGATTCCTCCAATCCGCGGGCCTTACTAGGGATAGCCGGCGGTACAGTTTGAGTTGGCCGCGTTGCACAGGTTAATAATATTTAAATTCTCAGTGAAGGTAACACTTGTCTTTCCAGGGTATACTCGAACTGCACATGCGCGACAGGCCGCGTCACGATCGGCGCCTGCGACGACGGTTCCTGCGCCGCAGTGTACTCCCTCCACGAGATGTTGTATGTCGTCGTATCATTCGTCAGCAGTGAGTTCTCCATCACCCAAGGACACCTAATATTTAAATTTGAGTTATACACGGATTTAGGTTCGCGTCTTTTCTGTGGACATACCAAAAGTTAAGGGCTATATAAAGCTTAATTTTGGACTGGACCAGTGTCGTGCAAACTCTTAGAGTATTCCAGTGTTCCAAACCACACGCGTGGTCATGCCGGAGATTTCCTCTGGATTTTCGCCCGGCTACTCTCCAACCGCGCACTCCTATCGCTTTATTGGGCCCGGCCTATAAATCCACAGTCAGATTCAAAAAAAAAAAAGCTTCGAATTACCGAACGACAACTGACGAGTGATCTCGTTTCAGCCCTGGCGCTCGTGTGGCAGACGACAATAGTGCTGGAATCGGTGGACAAGCGTGACGTAGCGATGGCGGCTGGGGTTGCCTCTGGTGTGGTCTCGCTGGTCGCCTTTGGTGGGGCGCATGGGTTCTACATGGGGATCAGTTGTAAGTATCCTCCCTACTTACTCCCTACTTTATTCCTCGTTTTTCTTTCAATTCTCTTTTGTTGTTTACCACTTACATTTACTTAAGTAGGTTAAGTAGTATCTTCTAATAAGCATATTTTGGAGAAAATTACTGACTGTCGAGTTTCTTTCGGCGTTTCTTCTCGGCAGTGGTCTCATGAGAAACGCTAGTAGTTTTTGACTTGTAAAAGTGCCTTTGCGGCCTACTTGCAGAATAAAGTTCATTTATTTCATTTATTACTGAAGTTAGAGCGCTCGTGGCCCACTGGCGCCCGCATAACGCGTGCGGTATGCGAAATTAAGCAGTCGGGCCAGGTCAGTTCTTGGATGGGTGACCGCTTTGAGTGATTATTATCTGGGCGCTCCCGTGCTTTGGAAGGCACGGTAAGCAGTTGACCCCGGCTGCTGTCTATGGTAGCAGTCGTTAAGCCGAGTTAGAGTCCTCCGGGCGGCTTGAGTCAGTCAAGTTGCCTACTCCTTAGCCAACTGCTGTCGTCTCGTTTGTGTCTCAGTAAGTAAGCATTAAAATATCCACCCGCGTAAGATGTGGAGAAATTTTATAATGTTTCTACCGCTGTCTTCTGTAGATACGATATACTTCCCCTCCCCCAGTTAGGCTGCTCCAAAACTGTCATTAGACTGCCAGAAACAAGCACTTCCCTCATTCGGATTTACACATAAAGGAGTTGGGAAAAGGTAGATATTACCAAAAAAGATGTCAATATCTATTTTTGAGATAACAAAAATACCTGGCTGTAACCACGGTATCAAAAAGAACTAGCTAAAAGCTCTTATTCCATTACAATAAAGACTTGAGCTCTTCATATGCTTAGTTACTTTGGATGTTGGTTGTACATACTTACTTTCAAACTCTTTTCTTTACAGCATTCACGTGTGCGTTTACCCTCGACTCCAGCTCCAGGTGTCTCCTCCAGAACGGCCTCTTCGTGCCCTGGGTCGGGTACACGAGCGCCTGTCTCGCGGGCCTCGCCTTCATACTCTGCATCGTATCCTGTATCATCCTCAGGCGACAGAAGGAACCGAGGGAAGAAGATTTGAGCATGTGATAGGGCTAATAGAAGCCTTATTTCTTTGTAAGCTGCTCTAGAGGAGACGTCAAGACTGAGTTTAGCGGTATCTCGTCCCTACAGCACGTTTGGTTCGTATGGTGCTGTCCCTTTCACTCTCGTGTTATTCACTATGGGAGTGAGAGGGACAGCACGACACGAAGTTCGGATTTCTAAATTAGGAGTAGTACCTCTGGACAACTAGACATAACCACGGTAACGAGTTGCACTGAATAAGTTGATTCACCCAAGACATCATTTGTAAGTCCAGTGTAATAATGTTTGTAAATAAATAGTTGGTTACAAAGTTTATAAAACATAGAGGTTTTTTTAATATTCTCATCACTCCCCACTGCGAGCAAGTTAGTGGCATTGGTACCTACTTCATAATCATAATATCATTAGGTTATGTGACTCCATACGTGATGGATAATACATGTATAATTATAGGCACAGAATAAGTAATAGTACTACGTACAGAAGGCCCACCGTTAACAAATCCTCAGTTCATTTATGCCAAACGTGCCTAAACATGGCCATTTCTTTCTATCGACGTATTTCTACTCGCTACATCACTTTCTTATCGCACCCGATAGGTGCCGGCCACAATGGCCACATTTGTTCGTAGCGGTGCGACGTAATCACGGAGTGGGCCGCCCGATGGAGGGGCGCTTTCGCGAACAGCAAACGAAGTTTTCGCTCTCTTTCGCACTTGCACGTTCGGACGTAAGTGCGACAGAGAGGGAAAACTTCGTTTGCTGTTCGCGGTAGTACCTACCCCTGACCGCGAACCGAAAACGAACGAAGTTCGAATATCTCTCTCTCTGTCACACGAATTAGCAAGTGCGACAGAGAGGGAGATATTCGAACTTCGTTCGTTTTCAGTTCTCAGAGGGGCTACTCCGAACTTCGAAATCCGGACTTCATATCGTACCGGTCCTTTCACTCTGGTGTTATACACTATATGAGTGAAAGGGACGGCACCATACGAAGTTCGGAGTAGTCCCTCTGGCTATATTAGTCTACCCGCCAACCTCATGTCATTTCTACTAAAGTTATGGCCCATAACCTAATGTGCACGCATGGGAGTAACTTTCGCAGCGTATATTAGCATAAACAAAGTTGTTCTTGGTGTTACGGGCTTTACAACTCATGGCACCTTTACTTTAATACGTACCTATTATTGGCTTTCAAAGGCTCAAAACTTATTAGGTAAGTACCTCACGAACATAGATTTTGCTGTTTATTTATATTCAGGCGCTAGTACGGTTTAATAGATAAACACGAAACTTACGACGAAAAATAAGTTAAATTACTTAAGTCTGGCATGGGCATAATACGTTATCAGCGTGCATCCAAAATTAGCTTTTGACATCCACTTACAAATTTGCTTATGGCTGGGCTATAATAATAATAACAAAAACAATATATTTTCTATGGCTTTACGAAGGAAATATTAATTTCACTGCTCAGTTCAGCAATACATTAAAATTATTAGTAATTATTATTAGCAATACTTAAAGAAAAATTCTTAATTTGGTACCTCAATTTAATGAGGGCTATCGCGTATGAATTCGCCGCTAGAGGCGCTAGTGTAGCGTGGGGTCTCCGAAATGTCAAATGTCACTCTTTGTGGTTGCGCTATGCGGGTTAATATCTAATTGGAACAATATAGTGACTATTTTGCAGTACCTGAGCTTGATTATGGCAATGACTGTCAGGGCTTTGAGACAGTTTTGTCTTTCGGAAACTTATTTCCTCCTTTTTTCCGAACAAAACGGGACCGCACTACAATGCGGTATGTTCGATATTTTTACGGTACGGTTTTAAGGTATTGAATATGATTTAAATGTAAACTTCGTTCTCATGTCCATAAAAATCAATAACAATTTTTGACAGCTGGACCTTACTCGACAGTGGCGCCAACTGGTGAGCACAAAAACGATAGCCCCCATTTAGTTTTGTCGGAAATTAAATGTGGAACGGGAAACTTGCCAAAAAACCAAGAAATAAAACGCAACGCGTTTTGTTCATCACTTTTAACAAGCACGTTTCTGTCACTGTCAAATTACTGTCAAAAGTATCAAGTGTCAAACTACGAACGTGCGGACCGCCCTCGCTCGGCGTCCGCGTTTACTATAAATTTACTGATAAAACCCTGTTACTATCGAGTTTTATAATACCCAGTGATAATGGCAGAAACCGGAGAGTTAAACAAGAAGGTACCTATACATGTTTATGCTTATTCGTTGATAAGGCGTTACGATAACGCGTGTATTTATCTACCGTAACCTTGCTTAGGCGTAGAGGTCAACAGAACGTGATTAGACGCTCGGATGCGTCGCTTGCCGATCCCATAATGTAAATAAACAACTTAGAATCATTCTATTTAATGATATAGCATCTTACCACTAGTATTACATGTATGACTTGGCATTTTTATGTCCCATTGAAACTATAATTCTGTTTCTTAAACGCTGTATGTAAACTGCTGTAATTATTCAATTTATGATAATAGTTTCAGTGCTAGTACTGTCAGGTCTATCATAACAAACAATAAACTATCAAGGCCGACTTTAACCAATTGGAAGCCCTGGGCACACTAGGGTAATGGGGCCCCTATGCCCTTGACAGATCACTATTTTGTTAGAACAGACAAAGAAAGTGGCTAAACAAGGTTCTACATTTATTTTTGTTGACAGAGTGAAACAAGGTTCTCTGCTTCAACTTCGGCAAAAATGCTTTCTATGTCCCGATTTCTGGATTTCCGGTTATTATAGGTAGAAGAAGATTATATATTTAGATAAAAGATATGGTACATGACTGTTTTACTGGTGAATTATTGTCATAAATTACTACGGATCAGTGATAGAAAAAATATAGATTGATTTTTGATTGCTCGTTTGATTTTTTGATCAAAACATTTTTCAGTAATAAATATTGGTTATCGTTTGGTGATCTGGCAGTAAGTAGTGGGCCCCTATCGATCGCGGGGCCCAGGGCAAGTGCCCTTAGTGCCCAGTGGGAAAGACGGCCATGTAAACTATAATACTTATACATACATAAACTCAGGCATGCATTCCCAAAAATGGTAGGCAGAACGCTTGACATTTACTTCCAATACTTATATTTATGGATGCGCCGAATATTCGGCTATTTTTCGTTATACGGCATATTCGGCATGCTTTTAAATGTATTCGGCCGAATTATTCGGTTCAGCTGCCGAATATTTACTCTCAATATTTCGCTTTGCTAATGAACAAAAATTTTACTATTCAATTAGTCTGTTTTACAACAATAGATGAAGGAATTACATTGAACCGAATAATTCGGCCGAATTTTCGGTTCGGCAACAGCTGGACCTAATATTTCGCCGAATTTTCGTATTCGGGCAAACCCATATTCGGCGCATCTCTACTTATATCAGTGACACTATATAATGTTGTTTTCCCATCTCATTGTTCAACAACATTAAAAAGACAGCTGGAAACACATAGAAAAGACACGCAAACTACTGCTATAAATGGAATGCTTGGGATGAGACCTATGTCCAAGAGACCAGCTGAAATTGAACATTTTGTCGGGTTACAAGCAAAAATAAAGCTCATATATCAATAAAGTTTCAGTACTGAGATACGAGATTTCGAAGAGTACTGACAATTTTGATAGTGAGTTTTGATTCTCACCCGACGATTTATAATATAAGAATGGAAAATAAACTATGTGCATTACGCAAAGCAAAGGATTACGTTTAAAAAAACTAATATTAATATAAATGAAATGTCAATATAATTCAGCAAATAAAGGCTATAGACTATCTATCTATTCTTATACCCAGGGTCTTAAACCGGTTTCGTCTTCATACAATTAACCGGTTAAAAATTTCGGTTAATTGTATTTTACCATATTTCTTCGGACTTCAAATCATTTATTCCATAGATGAAGGCTAACATAAGCAAATCTAAAAATAAAAATGGAGATATGAGAAGTACTTTAGGAGGTATTTCCAAAATAGTAAAAACCGGTTACGGGCCCTGATTATACCTATATAATTTATTTGTACCAATGCTTGTAAATATGATTCAGTTTTGTACAGTTATGTTTGTGTGTTCTTTTATGTAACTGTATCCATATTTAAATCCTAATTAAAATGATAAATGTGGTAGTTACGGATACATATATTACATAATCACAGAAACAGCTAACAGAATTTAAGAAACTTGGTTCAAAACAGATAACCTCTTGAAGAGTTGATTGACATCAGATTTAATTGACTACCACGTGCCATGCGTCAATTCAACCAAACAAGATAAGATTTTATGCTAAGATTTGTCCATGCTAATTTTAAATTCATTATTGGAGTATGATCTAATTCCAATAAGGTCTGGTCTAATCCAATAAGGTCTGGTCTAATTCCAATAAGGTCTGGTCTAATTCCAGTAAGGTCTGGTCTAATTCCAATAACGTCTGGTCTAATTCCAGTAAGGTCTGGTCTAATTCCAATAACGTCTGGTCTAATTCCAGTAAGGTCTGGTCTAATTCCAATAACGCCTGGTCTAATTCCAATAAGGTCTGGTTTTGCCTCGGGTTAAAAGGTCAGATGGCAGTCGCTTCCTTAACCTCCTGGGGTTCAAAGTGATAATACTAGGACAAAATAGTTTGCAGTGAAAGCCCAAGTACTGGGCCACGAGCGCTCCTCACACACCCTGTATTGTTACACCTTGTATTGTTGCTTAATTAACAAAATAATTGCATCTTCCAGGCGAATGACAACCGGCTGAGACCCGCGGTAAGATAACAGGCTTTTTAGCATGCCCGTAGACTAACAACATCAGTTTAAGTAGAATAGAATAGAATAGTTTTATTTGCTAGAATACTTAAGATTATGCTAGAATACTTAAGATTATGCTAGAATACTTAACACTACTTATGAAGTAGACTAACTAATAACACACATTTTTTCAAGTAGTCAACGGAAATTAATTAAACAAACCGAAATAATTTAACAAACTAATATTCCTGCGGAAATGAAGATCAGGCACATGCGTCGGGCGCTCGTTGATGTCTTCTGATTGGTTAACATTAAAATCATTCAAGTTCACTAACGGAGATACGTGATCGGCCAATTTTATTATAATCCAGTAATGGCGACACGTGATTGGTCTATTTCATAAGAGTTCACTTGAAGTTAGGTCCGTAGAGAAATATTTAGCGATGTGACAGACAGACAAAGGGTTCCTTTTTTACCAATTTGGTACGGAACCCTAAGAAGTATGTGATTTTAGTTTCGTTTACGATATCTTAATTCAAACATTGAAGTCGACAAGTAGAAAAAAGAACAAATAGTGGTGTTGGTGTTACTATAGTTTTAAATACAATAGTTGTTAGATAGTACCTAGTTCCATAACAAAAAGTGTGTCAGCTCCGACGCACGACTGGAGAGTACTCTTTACAAACGATTATATATTAGTAAATATTAGTAAATGAATTATATAGATTAATAAATGAGGATAAATGATTTTTTTTTTTATAGTACCGTATAGTGGGACCCCACTTTACGGTACTGATATCATGCATGTTACATTTATTTATCTACACTCATATAAATCCTATTTAATGGGCTCAAAAAGTGAATGTAAGGACCAGTTTTACAATATCGTGCCGGCTCGGGGCGGAGATGGCCATAATAGTATCGAAAACGGTATCGTTATGGCTATCTCCGCCCATAACGATACAGGCTCGTGCTCACAAAAGACTTAACGGGCTCACGCTCGAGCTCACTACACTTGCAACGCAATGGTTCCTGAACACATGAAAGAGGATTTAATAACGGATGTAGATAAAAGTAGTGTATGCAACTGTACATAATTAGGCATTAAAATAATAAATAAATATTTGTGGACAATCTTACACAAATCAACCTGGTCCCAAACTAAGCAGAGCTTGTACTATGGGTACTAGGCGACGATATACATACTTATATAGATAAATATATACTTAAATACATAAAAAACATCCAAGACTCAGGAACAAATATTCGTGTTCAACACAAATATAAGCCCTGACCGGGATTCGAACCCGGAACCTCCAGCTTCGAAGGCAGGGTCACTACCAACTAGGCTAAAGCGGTCGTGTGATCTTATTATGAAACTTGCCTTCGGCTCGTTTCATAAAACCACACTCGTGTTTTAATGCCTCTTATTATGTAGCAGTTGCATAAACTACTATTATATGAATAAACACTGATTTCTCTCACCATATCGCATAACGTGCTAAATTAAGAAGTCGTAAGTATCTTTACCGATCGTATACTGAGATACTACTTTTTAAATTAGCACGGCAGATTAAGTTTGATTTTATACCCCATACATGAGGGCTCAGAAACCGGTTTCGTCTTCATACAATTAACCGGTTAAAAAATTGGGTTAATTGCGTTTTACGATATTATTTCGTACTTTAAATCATTTCATAAATGAAGGTTAACAAAACAAATCTTAAAATAAAAATGGAGATATGACCAATACTTAAGGAGATATTTCAAAATATTAAAAACCGGTTTCGAGCCCTGCCATACATTTTCTTACACCTTATATATGAAAATCGATTCGGAATTAACTCGAATAAAGTCCAATAATTATACTTACACGTGCTTAAGGAGTATTTAAAGATGGATTCATTTTTAAAGTTTTTGCATAGGCATTACGTCAGGGCTCGTAAACCGGTTTCGTCTTCATACAATTAACCGGTTAATAATTTCGGTTAATTGCGTTTTACGATATTATTTCGTACTTTAAATCATTTATTTTATAAATGAAGTTTAACAAAAACAAATCTTAAAATAAAAATGGAGATATGACCAATACTTAAGGAGATATTTCAAAAATATTAAAAACCGGTTCCGAGCCCTGCCATACATTTTCATACACCGGGCTTATATATGAAAATCGATTCTTAAGGAATTAACTCGAATAAAGTCCAATAATTATACTTACACGTGCTTAACGAGTATTTAAAGATGGATTCATTTTTATAGTTTTTGCATAGGAATTACGTATTTATCGCTTTTGCATGTTTGAAACATCATGCCATTCTACGACATATAAAAAAGCTATTAATGGGAAAATAGAAGCTAAAGAAAAATAGTATTTGCATGACTAACTATAGATAAATATGCATGTGAGTAAATTAGAATACTAGGGTAACAGCACCAGTAATGGATAAGGATCCAATGATGGAGGGTCTCCGTTTCAGCTTGGGCGTAAATGCTTGATTCATTCAGGAAAATCTCAACAACATGGTGTAGAAATTGAACGCCATGGGTACAGCGCCATCTATCCGTGGATTTTGTTACAAATTTGAGGAACGGTTATTTATTTTACATTTTCTCGCATAAATCGATGATGACTCAAAAAAAAAATGTTCCAGAATGTGCAACTCAAGCCCTTTCATATGACTTAAATTTTGAACCACCTATTAGTATTATCTCTCATTTTTCACAAAAAAAAAATTGGTAAAAAAAACATGTTCTATGGATCTCATCATTCTTTATAACACTTATAACTGTTCCAAATTTCAAATCGATAGCATTAGTTCTTGAGATATTTAACGATGTGACAGACAAACAAAGTGAAACCATAAGGCTTGCTTTTTACCATTTTAGTACGGAACCTTAAAAAACATAATTATCACATTTAGAATGAAGGAAAAATTGAAAAATTTAGGCACCGAGCAGGATTCGAACCTGCGACCTCCCGGCACTCGCGGCCAGTCGCTCTAGCCAACTGAGCTATAGGTCCAATCGCTACCCAGTTCCAAATTCATAAAACGTTCCTTAAAAAAAAATATCGACCCTGCTCATAAAAGTTCACGAGAATCGGTTAAGGGGCTACCCGACGAAATCAATCAATTTTAGAGCATTTTGCATAGTAACTAGTTCAAGGGGTCTTAAGTTTTCGTATTCAAGAAAATATATGTTATAGGGTGGTCTTTTATTAATACTTATGTCTGCCAGAATTTAGAAATAAGTCCTGCCTGAAAAACATAAATTGTAACTACATTTTTTTGGAATTACAATTACATTACAATATTCTTTGATAATATAAGATTTCAAGCTCACATGGTCATTTACATTAGAATTACGGTTAATCCGATATCGATTAGTTGATTGAGTTAATCCTTGATAATGGCGCTTGCAACAGTGCCGAAATATCGGGAACTCACAAATACAAATATACATGGTAAATATCCCGTTTCAAATCGTAGGTAATTCTTTGATTAATTGTGTTACGATTAATCGGATCTGAAAATCACAATTCAAAAACTAAATCGATTATTTTTTTAATTATGATCGATTTTTTAATAATCGATTATTTTTTGACACCCCTATAAAGCATTTGTGAAGCTGGAACCGAGACGCCTGGCTCACTCGGTTAATATAGATTTTAAAGCAATAAAGAAGTCAATATAGTAATAAATATACTGAAGCTGAGGGGCTACCGCGAACCGAAAACGAAGTTCGAATATCTCTCTCTCTGTGGCACGTATTAGCAAGTGCGACAGAGAGGGAGATGTTCGAACTTCGTTCGTTTTCAGTTCGCGGTAGCCCCTCTGATACGAAATGGACAGTAAAAATAATAGTCATCTATTAATTCTCTTATCTTACTACGAGAACTGGTCACAGAGCCACGATAGGTTATCATCAGTATCGCTTCGTCCTCTCTGATGTCAGAGCCTGTACCCCGAACTTCGGGTCGTGCCGTCTCACTCTCGTGTTATACACTATATGAGTGAAAGGGACGGCATGATACGAAGTTCGAAGTAGACCTCTGGGGCGCTACCGCGAACAGCAAACGAAGTTTTCCCTCTCTGTCGCACTTATGTCCGAACGTGCAAGTGCGACAGAGAGCGAAAACTTCGTTTGCTGTCGCGGTAGCGCCCCTGTGCCCTTACTCGTTCGGTCATTGTGCTAGTGTCAACCGGCGCGCGCATAGAGTAGTCGTCTCCCGCCAAAAGTTTTAAAAGTGCGTTTAGTTACTGCTTGTGAACATGGATATGCTTAATAAGGTGCGTTATTTAAAAAAATCAAAGGTTATTTTTAGATTTCATTACTTACAAACTTATAACTAGTGGCTCTGTGAGCTGTAGATCTCGTGAGTGAGTTTTTTATCATTTTCAAAATCTGACATTATAAAAAAGATCAATTATGAATATCGAACCTACTAACAAAATTTCACGAGAAGTGGTTGAAAAATGCGACCTGCAGAGGAAAACAAATCGAAATTCGGACGCAGAAACTTTGAAATAAAAATTGTTTTTGAAAATTTCCGAAAACTGACTCGACAAATAAAATCTATATAATTACCGGATCTGCTCACAAAATTTCACGAGAATCGTTTGGGAAATGCGACCTGTAGAGGAGAACAAACCGTTGGACATTTTTTTGTAATATTCAAAAAAATTATTCTACAAAAAAACTGTATATTTATCCAACCTGCTTACAAATTTTCACAAGAACGATTGAGAAATGCGACCTGTAGAGGAGAAGAAACCGAAATTCGCCCGCAGAAACTTACAAAATCATTGATAAAAAAATTGTTTTTGGAAATTACCAAAAACCGTCTCGACCAAAAAAAATCTATATAACTATCGAACCTGCTCACGAAATTTCACGAGAATCGGTTTAGAATTGCGACCTGTAGACGAGAATAAACGGAAATCCGGAATCTCGACATACGAAAGCATTTTTGTCGAAGCTGAAGCAGAGACCTTCGTTTCACTCGGTCAAATATTAAGCATAAATACACACTACAAATATGACTGTAATAGAAAATGACAGTCAGATTCAAATTGTAGATGACGTAGGAAATGATTTACCTCAATTAAAAAAAAACATTTCCAAAATTGGTAGGCAGAGCACATGAAATTTAATTCCAGTGCCACATTTAGTAATTATAGGAGAAAATGTGACATTGCAGTGATAGATTACTAACCCATCGCCCACAACACACTACGACCCGGTTCTCATAGTCGTCCAAAATAGTAAATAATTTGAATTTATTTCTTTGCAGCCATGCAACTAACAATAACGAATAAATTAAATGCATCGTGAATAGAATTGTAATCAGAATCACTTAGCAGTGAATCTGGTAAAAGACGGTTATCCTGTCGTCTCCCGGTCCCTGGGATCCCAGAGATCATTATAAAAAAATGCTATTGTTTTTTTCTTGCCGGGAGACGAAGGCTTAATAAAACAATACACAAAATAATAACGAATTAATTATTTTTATCAATTAGTTATTTATACCAAAACAGTCTGCTAAATGGATATAAATTATTTTAACTAAATTATTTGTTAAATATAATTTTATATATTACTAGCGACCCGCCCCGGCTTCGCACGGGTGCACTAACCTTCCTCTTCAATCACTCTATCTATTAAAAAAACCGCATCAAAATCCGTTGCGTAGTTTTAAAGATTTAAGCATACATAGGGATATAGGGACAGAGAAAGCGACTTTGTTTTATACTATGTAGTGATTTGGCATACCTAAATAAAATTTGGTAAAAAAATATTTAGTTAATAAAATTGGTGTGCATCAAAATCTATTAAATATGTACATACTTCTTATTTTCTCTACGCTTTATTCATTAACTAGCGACCCGCCCCGGCTTCGCACGGGTGCAATGCTGATGCATGTATTATACATATAAACCTTCCCCTTGAGTCACTCCATCTATTAAAAAAAACCTCATCAAAATCCGTTGTGTACTTTTAAAGATTTAAGCATACATAGGGATATAGGGACATAGGGACAGAGAAAGCGACTTTGTTTTATACTATGTAGTGATAGAAAAAACCGGCCAAGTGCGTGTGTGTGGATCGCAAATATAAGTTGGTTTTAATAGGAAAAATAAGGCAAATAATAAAAGAATAAATGTGATTTATCATTATATTAGTATTTGTTGGAGAGAATGTCGTATTTGTTTAGAATTTATCATTATGTACATAATAATAAACATTATCACTAAATTTACATAAGACAATGGGAAGTAAAAAAAATAGAACGAAAAATCTGAATTTAGTAGCTTTTCATTCCTGTTTTCCAATATTTTTATTGAAGATAAAAATACAGTATGTATCTACTCAACGAGATCTAAACGACAATACCCTAATCGATGTGGTATCTAGGTTAAAACTTTTTATTTGCCCCCTTTTAGCTAAATGTGGTATAAAAAGTTTTGACAGTTTATATGGCTTTGAATCAACAAGATGCTTAATTTAGAATGAAGGAGAAATTGAAAAAAAAATGTTTAATACTCTGAAATTTTGAAGATACAAGACTGCAATAGGGTTCCGTTTGGACCCTTCGGGTACGGAACCCTATAAAGTCGAGCCATCGTACCACAAGCCATAAATCTATAAATTATCGTGATTTTTATGCTTTGATAATTATCGATTTGATAATAACCTAAAATTGTAAATTCGGCATGAGTCTTAAAAAAAATACGTGCGTGAATTCGAACGTTAATAATTGCGCTCTGTATGTGTTAATTATGTTGTAATGATTAATTGATTATATTTTAATGGTTGATAAAAAACTAGTAAAATATTGTATAGCAACTATTTATTTTGCAGCCTAAAACACAATAATCTTTTATATATTAGTACAGACAGAGTACAGTTTTTATTGGTATAAATACATTTTACAAGTCATATCATACATCGGAAAATAAATTTAACTATTAAAATAACGTATACTACCCTACCTATAAGAGGGATAATTATCGCAATAATTATCAAAGACTATAATTATCTTGATAATTTCGAACCTTGTCTCCAGTAGTAAAACGATTAAACCAACGCTGTGCCTAGGGAATGCAATCCCGATCCCGCGAGATCCCGATCTCGCGAGATCTCGGGTAATTATTCGGGATCAATCCCGACGCATCATATGACGAGATCCCGTTCGAGAGATTTCGGGATTGGGATACTATTAATACCCTTTGTTTTTTAAGGAGTCATTTTCAAAATCACTCGTCTTAGGTAACTACTTCCTAATTCCTTTGAAATATGTTTATTATTTTGATTACCTAATTTACCTATGTTAATTTCCTTAAAACCTGATAATTATTTTTGGTTGGTAAGATTAAAGAATAAAGGTTTTTATTTTCTTTCGAGTAATATGTTATTTTACTTAACCTCACTATCACAAACAAGCAGTTATTAGCTTTTTTAGTCATCCAAATTTATTATTTTTTTTAAACTAGACGGGATCCCGAAAATTCCGGGATCCCGCCGGATTGATATTTCTAATCCCGCGGGATCTCGAATTTGCAATCTCGAGTCGGGATTGCATTCCCTAGCTGTGCCATCCGTTCATTTAACACGTTTCCCCCTTCAATTTCACATGATTTTCTGGCTGCCGCGCTGCTTTAAATTTTTGTTTCCAATAATGTCTCAACAATACACGAATTTGTCGTCACGTATTTGTCCCCTCCATACTTTTATTAACAAAACGCGTTACGCCGTCAATTAACAAAGACAGTATGATTAAAATAATGTACAGTCGCCATCAGATACATCGGAGCGAACAAGGTGCTCACAAATATCTGAACACGACTCTATTGTCAAGGCGTTAAAGTGCATGTTCAGATATTTTTGAGCACCCTGAAGAGTACAGATATATTTGATGGCGACTGTACAACAATTGCACTCTTTATAGAACTAGAGAATTGTCTTAACAGGTTACGACATTCATAAATAGTGGTGTAGTTTTTTAGTTACGAAATCCGACATTACTTATGAGTTATCTTCAGTATATCCTAAATTATATTACAGTCTGTGAAGTATATATAGATAACTGCGCACATTATCTTTACTTGTGTTAGTAGCTACTGTCTGAAACATAATATTACGTATTATCTTAGATAATCGTAATAGGCTCACAACTTGTATATACCTTCATATATATACATTTTTATTCTAGGCGCAGCATATATTATTTTATTGACTTTACATGTTCTATTAACAAAGATAAACAACTTTAGTAGCTTGTCTGTGACCTATATACAGCTCACGGGATACCTAAATTGTTAACGTTTTCAATCAATAATAGAAACGAAGAATCGAACGTGCTTACAAAATTTCACAAGAATCGGTTTAGAAATGCGACGTGTAGAGAAGACAGCTAAACATTCAAAAGTATTATTGCTCAAGCTGAAACGAAAACGATTCGCTCGCTCGCTCAACTAGTATCATAAGAAGTGTCATCAGCCGCGAATAGAGATTTGTTGTTACAGGGAATACCTATTTCCGATTTTTTTTCTTATTTCGAAGCTTTCGTCAAGATGACAATGTCAGCTCCAGCAAACTTCTAACTACAATACAACTTCTTAGATGTAATTAAAAAAAACGGATAGTCAAAACCACAAAATTTGTATACTTATGTCCAAAAAAATCCGTATACAAACCTTGCAGCCTTTGACAAAGATCCGCTAAAATGGACTGAAAAACCCCGACATGCAAAAGGGAGAAGCCCGGAATTTTTGAAACTTCTCCCTTTTCTCACGAGTTCGAACACACTCCAGCAACATGTTCCCGATGTTATACGGGTAATATCCGAGCGGCATTATTCCCCGTAGTAACATTAGTCGAGAATCATCACTAGGTCCGAAGCCGAATCTAACCCAAGCCGTCGTCTCCCGGCAAAAAAAAAACAATAGCATTCTTTTGTTATGATAGGTACCGGTAGACGGCGGGTTGACCCCACACACCAGGGATGTAACAGATGTGGTTTTATCGGAACCGGAAGTGGAACCAGATGTTTTAAATTCGGTATATCGGAACCAGAACCGGAACCGGAGCCGGACCTGAAAACGGATGCGGAATCGGATGCGGAGCCCGAGTGATAGATGGATTTAAGGGCAGGGCAGGTCTAAGCTAAGTCAATTTCGAAATAAAAATGATAAACCTGTGTTTTTGATGCACGCCGCTCATTTCCCCCCGCTGCGCTGCTTTGACATCCGATATAACATCCGTTTTAAAAATAACGGAACCGGAACAGAAGCGGATGTTTAAAACCAATCGGAAGTTCCGACTTAACGGAACCGGAACCGGAGCTCTGTTACATCCCTGCCACACATACAGTAAGCGTGACATTTGCCTCAAAGTCTTAAGGAAAACGAGATACGTAAAAACCTGTACGTAAATCGGGGTTTCCCACAGTGTTCCTTCTACTCGTCCCGCATATTATGAAGGTTAAGGTTAAGGTGAAAAATGTTACCAAGAGATAAACTCTTCCACAATAAATTAAAGGCACTATTAATTGAAAAATGTTATTACTCCGTAGAATTATTTAATGATGAAACCTTAATCACTACATAGTATAAAACAAAGTCGCTTTCTCTGTCCCTATATCCCTATGTATGCTTAAATCCTTAAAACTACGCAACGGATTATGATGCGGTTTTTTTTAATAGATAGAGTGATTGAAGAGGAAGGTTTATACCTATGTATAATAACATCCATTAAATAGTGCACCCGTGCGAAGCCGGGGCGGGTCGCAAGTAAATCTATAAATAAATCATAAATATTCGTTTTGGTAATAATGTTATTCAAAAAATGACAAAATATACCTACTATTTTATTGTTATACAACAATATATTTCATGATGTCGTTAAAATTAGGTACTAATACTAACAATAATAATAAGATATTAATACAGTGGAATCCGGATAAAGCGACAGTCAAGGGACCGGTGATATTACGTCGCACTAACAGGACGTCGCACAAAACGGACTGATTTACTTTGAAAATGTTTCATATCAAATCTAATGAACTCTGTTGATTTCGAAGTCGTTAAAAGCGGTCAAATGTTATAGCGGAGTCGTTGTAAGCGGATTTTACTGTAATAAATTTTACTAATCTATACAGGGTGTCCCACGGCTATGCCACATGGAGGGAAAGTACCTTGAATATTGTAGATGGAACATTTTACTGAAAGAAGACATTATTTGAATTTAAAAAATAATTTAAACTGAATTCACAGATATTTAAATAATTTTGTGGTTGACATAGACGTGGAACACCCTGTATATATAAAAGAAGTCCTGACTGACTCATCCACGAACACAAAATAAATGTATCTAAGATCTGTAATGTAATACCATGGTTGCAATAAATATTATGATTATGACTTCAGGCTGAGCATTAGAGTTTAGTCACAATGTAATTACCATGTTGGTGTCTTTGTTCAATGTGTCATACATAGCTTTTAGCTCATTTTCATATAAACTCACTACCTTATTGTCCGCGAATGATGTGTCGATACAAACCCGATAGGGTTTAACGACACTTATCTGTCAAACTTAATATAAGATTTTTCTTTTTAATGTAAATAAAAAAAAAAAAAAAAAAAAGTCGGCCACCCTCCGACAAACTGTTTGGAGAACTATTGTGTTAGCGGCGATTAATTTAGCCGATCGCACAGGACTCGGCCTTCGTTTCAATCAAAACAAATATTTGTCCGTGTGTACTTTACTCCTCCATTCCATTTTGAATCCTCCATCTTGGCTGTAAGATTTAATTCCAGTACGTTTAGTATGGTCACTTCTCGCTTCTATAAAGATAGGTATATATTTCGGCACTTATGTCAGGGAGATAAGAGTCAAATTGTATACATATATATATATTGTTTTAAGTGCAAACACGATAAGGGTCAAGAAATGTTAAAGTAGGTATACTGAGAGGCTACCGCGAACCACAAACGAAGTTTTCCCCCTCTGTCTCACTTATATGCAAACTTGCAAGTGCGAAAGAGAGGGAAAACTTCGTTTGCTGTTCGCGGTAGCGCCCCTTAATTGTTCTGGAACATTTATTTTGAAGGATCTTTGAACGAGATCGTTCGAGAATCGGGTTATTGATTGATTTGTTTAACGTAAGTCAATTCGAATAACATTAAATACAATCAACGTAAAAAAATAATTGTTATTCCTGATTTAATTCAATACTATAAGCAAAGATCGGACTAATTTGCGCCATTGCTCGCAATAATGTGGACATGACTCCAAAATTAATCAAAAAGTTAATTTTTTATATTTATGTATCAAAAACTAACAACCAAAGTTTTCGGTACACCTTAAATTACCAAATATCGACTTTTTATGAAAAAAAAACTCGTGCATTTAAAGGTTAAGAGTAGGTACATAACAGAAGAGCCCCACGATATAGATATATAGATAACTACGAATATAATACAAAAATACATAGAAAACATCCAAGACTCAGTGAATAAAATCCTGCTCTTCATTCAATTAAATTGCCTGACCGGGATTCGAATCCAGAGACCATATACATCTCTAACAATATTAAATTAATTTTAATTTTGACGCTCAGAGACCATGTACATCTCTGGGATATTATATTAATTTCATTATACTCCTTGTTTAATCTTGAGACATTATACATCTCTAACTTTACTGATGTTGTAATATTTGTAATAGATAACTTTGCAAGTTTATCTTCACTGTATGGCATTAATTTTGTTATAATTGTAAACTCGAAATTATTATTAATTCTTGAACTGTAAATTAATATTTTGACATGAAAAATGTATTACTTATTATAGTCAGACTTTCTTAAATTGTAAATTAATATTTTGACATGTAAAAGTGCCCTTGTGGCCTATTTGCAGAATAAATGTTTGATTTTTTTTTTAGTATTATGGGCTTCGTAGCCAAGGCAGTCAGGGCCACTACACCAACAAAGGTCTAGTTACTAGGCCAAAATGGTCGTCAAATTGTAAGAGCATTAGAATTTCGTGCTCCTGCGCAGACAAAGCTCCTGTGTGTGTACCTAAGTTGCAGAGTCATGTCATGTATTATGTATGTTTTCCGGAGTACATATACGTACTTTGTATAACGGTTAAAATGACAAAATATACTCACTATTTTATTGTTATACATAATATATATCACTAGCGACCCGCCCCGGCTTCGCACGGGTGCACTATTTAATGGATGTTATTATACATATAAACCATCCTCTTCAATCACTCTATCTATTAAAAAAAACCGCATCAAAATCCGTTGCGTAGTTTTAAAGATTTAAGCATACATAGGGATATAGGGACAGAGAAAGCGACTTTGTTTTATACTATGTAGTGATAATGTCGTTAAAATTATGTACTAATACCATAAATAATAAGATACTCGTCAGCATTTCCATCCTCACCATTTAGATGGTTGGCAGTCCAAAACTGTGCGTTTCTCAAGAAATTTCCTGCCTCGCACAACCAAACTATGGAATGAACTGTCGCCTGCGGTATTCCCGGACCGATATGACCTTCAAACCTTCAAGAAAAGAGCGTATTCCCTTCTGAAAGGCCGGCAACGCATTTGCGGCTCATCTGGTGTTGCAGGTGTTTATGGGCGACGGTAATTGCTTATACCATCAGGCGATCCGTCTGCTCGTTTGCCCCCTATAAGATGATAATAATAATGAATTTTATTAACAATAAGCTTCTATGAGTCACATGTTACTCGAAGGAAGTAAATGTTATCTATTCTATTCTATTGTTAGTAGACGTACGTATGATAATGACAGCTGATGTAGATACCTTTAATACTGGTTTACATCATTTTGAAAGAAAGATATTGTCCAGTCATGATGATAAGCGGGTATTGCCATCATGACTGTCCTTTATTTCTATTTTAGGTTTCCGTACCGGAAGGGTCCAAATGGAATCCTATTGCTGTCACCTACGCGTCGTACCGTCCGGCGTCCGTCGGCTGTCACAAAATTGTATTCCGAAGATTTTTTTATCTTCCCGTTGACCTATAAACTTGAAATTTGGTTATAATGTTTATTATTACTTAGATTTTACCAACGAATACTAGTATATTGATAAATCAGATTTTTTGTTTGATATTACCTTATTTTTCCTATTAAAACCAATTTAACTTTGCGGTTGGTTCTGAACCCTAAATGTGCGGAGTCCGACTCGAACTTGGCCGGTTTTATATTTCATAATGTTTCTCAAGTCCATGGACTTGCAGTCAATGGCAAAAATAACGTCAGGCTACCAGTGGCGGAGCGCCCATACAACTCGATTCCCAACGGCTTGCCTAATAGGGATGTTGACTCAACATTTATTAGTATCCAAATTATTATCCAAAAGAAAGAAGATATAAGACTAATTCCACATGTACAAAATCCCATTAAAATATCTCAAAAAATAACGTAGCGTAACTGTTAGCATGTTTTTAATCAGAGAGAGCAAGCGCTACAAATTAGTGACGTCACTGACCTAAAGCTCCATAGTAAATGACGATCGTTCAATATAGAGGTGCGTTTTGCGAAAAAGAGACAGAACATGCCCCATTTAAAACTTTGAAGACATAATTATATCATTATTTATTCTTTTGAGTTACTTTTTTCGCCATTTGATTGAGAATTTGATGTATTTTCGAGAAAATTTGAAGTTATTGATTTTCTTATTTGGTGTCCACATCCCTATTTTCTGCCAGTCCAGTTCTTTTAATACAGCTTATGAAGGATAAGAAAGGCAAATTATTTCGGGCTTCCCTAAGAATATTTTTGACGCGCCGCCACTGCAGGCTACGGTACGCAGTAAGCGGCTAGCCGCGCCGATGACCGCAATCAAAAATATGTAAGCTTGGCATTACAATCTTCCCTGGATGGTGCTAAAAGTGCAACATAAACTGGCAACCCTACTGTCTCCTGAACGATCTCACGGTTCGAAATATCGTTTTTGTGCTCACAAGTTGATTTGATTATTGATTATTATTATGGACATTGATTATTATGGACATGACAACGAAGTTTACATTTAAATCATATTCAATACCTTAAAACCGTACCGTAAAAATATCGAACATATCGCATTGTAGCGCGGTCCCGTTTTGTTCGGAAAAAAGGAGGAAATTAGTTTCCGAAAGACAAAACTGTCTCAAAGCACTGACAGTCATTGACGCTTAACTCATATTTGCCATAATGATGCTCAGGTATTGAAAAATAGGCACCATATTGTTCCAATTAGATATTACGAGTAATCCGCGTAGCGCAACCACAAAGAGTGACATTTGACTTTTCGGAGATCCCACGCTACACTAGCGCCTCTAGCGGCGAATTCATACGCGATAGCCCTCATTGCCATACGATAATTATAAATAAATATTCCAATTTTGAAGATGTAAAGATTTAGTTGTGATAACATGAAATGTAATTACTTTTCCTGGAATAAACAGTTTAAATTAGTATTTTTAAGTCGTCATCAAAAGATGCATAATGGTTATCCTGAACCAAAGGAATTCAGAGTACTACCGCTGAACTACATCATTCGGTTTGTGGAAATGCTGGAGAGCAGCTTGGAGTAGGCATAAAGGAGGGGGCAATTGCACAAAAGATCCCACTGGGTCGATGTGCATCCCGCTAGGGCCCTCATCTAAACAAGATAAGATAAGATAAGATGCATAAAATTGGGCTCATCTGAAATTCCAAATCCATGTAGTACAAATATTCATACGTTACGTTTATTAACTTTAGCCAGACTGTCTGTATCACATCTGTGCCTTTACCATGAGTTTGCATGACCGTGCGCGACAACAGTGACACATATAGTCCCTATTCGTCCCGGTACCGCCGCACACCGGGTAGAGTCAGTCCGACCCAGGTCGGGCCTAGCTGAGTTTCTTGCTGGACTCTTCTCAGCTAGGCTAGGTTTAGTGAACCAGCGACAAAACTCCCAGTAGCTCGATTCCACTCACACCTCAGATTCGGTTGAAACCGCTCAACCAATCTCACTGGAGCGCAAACTCTTAGAGTATTCCAGTGTTCCAAACCACACGTGTGGTCATGCCGGAGGTTTTCCCCAGGCTACTCTCCAACCGCGCACTCCTATCGCTTTATTGGGCCCGGCCTATAAAGCCACAGTCAGGTTCAAAAAAAAAAAACTTTGCTCGCTGGCGACTGCGTAAACGATTTAGTATGCCGATTCTTAGTTCTATTGCGTAACCGCCAGAGGCGCTGTACTTTTGCCCATACAAATTTTTACGCAGTCGCGTAAACTACGGTCATGTAAACTCATGGTAAAGGCACAGACCAGTAACGCCATTGCCCAATTATCCATAAATTCTATATTAGATGAGAGTCAGGGTGACAATGCTAGTTTATTTAGGGTGGCCAAGGCTGGAGGTAATCGAGGTTGCATTTACACCGTCGCGATTTTTTTTTTCAACAGCGCTGGTCTGAGCTCTGGACGAAGGAGGGTCATACTTAGTTGTAAAAACAAAAGTCGTCCCTCCTGTGGTCAATAGTTAACGGCTTATGTGCATGTTAGCTATGTTTTTATTACAGGGATTTATAGAAACGGAGACACTGTTTATGCGGGTTACTGATCCAATCCAAAATTAAGCTTTGTAGCCCTTAACTTTTGGTATGTCCACAGGAAAAGACGCGAACCTAAATCCGCGTATGACCCAGGAGCGATTCATTTCGGGCCACAAAAAGTGTGTGTGTTTTTCTTTCATACAACGCCGGTGGCATACAAGCGTATGGTCCATCTGATGCTAAGCGGCCACCGCAGCCCATAGACGCCCGCAACTCCAAAGGAGTCACGTGCGCGTTGCCGACCCTTTATAAAATTTGAGGATTCACTGTGTTGACAGCAGAAGGGACAAATTTAGGTCCCTCGCTCTCAACACAGTGCATCCTCCGGAGCTCTGGCAACCTTGCTCACCTCCAGGAACACAACACTACATACCTAGGTAAATGTTGTCTTTACCTTGATATTTTCTATTATTTTGGAGCGTCCATTCGCAGCACAGAATCAGATGTACGAGTATATCTCTTAAAATTAAATACATTAGATATATTTTGTTGGTTTTGTAATGTTTGTGCTTGTATTGACTGGGCGTAGACGGCCTTTTGTAGATCAGGAAGACCGAAATGAAACAACAGCTATGTTCATAACAGACCAAAGAAAATCGTTTTGTTTTTCTTAAACAACACAAGTTCTACTATACAAGTATGTAGTGTTGTGTTCCTGGAGGTGAGCAAGGTTGCCAGAGCTCCCGAGGATGCACTGTGTTGAGAGCGAGGGACCTAAATTTGTCCCTTCTGTTGTCAACACAGTGCATCCTCAAATTTTATAAAGGGTCGTCAACGCGTACGTGACTCTTTTGTAGTTACGGACGTCTACAGGCTGCGGTAGCCGCTTACCATCAGGTGGACCGTAAGCTCGTTTGCCACCGGCGTTGTATAAAAAAAACCTCGAAGATTAAGACGGGAGTCTCCTTTAGTTTTCTGAACCTAACATTAGAGTCGATTTGCTCTTTTATAATTCATATTATCGAAAATCACAATGAAATGAATTAGCACTTTCAAATGTATGTCTGGAAATGTTTAGTAGACGTAAGTCACTTCAGGCATTAAAACAATATGATTGCAAATCATTAGTACATCCTAATCCTAATAATATTATAAACGTGAAAGTTTGTGCGGATGGATGTACGGTCCGCTTAATCTCAAAAACTACTGAACGAATCTCTATGAAACTTCCCAGTATTGTAGCTTAGACATCAGAATAGGACATAGGCTACCTTTTATCCGCGGGTAACACCGCGGGGCGCTGCTAGTTGAAATATATGCCTTAAAATAATTATGATTAATAATCGATAGACCTTTGAACGCTATAGTCAACAATTTTACAATTTTTGTGATTATAGTAATGAAATATTATAGATCATTAATGTTAGTACTGTTAAGCGTTATACTTAACAAAAATTATGGCTGTTGATGTGTATGTCTAAAAAAATTATGACAATCGAAATTCGAAACAATACGTTTATGGGAAACAAAGGGATCCCTTATTTATTATGTACATTATACTCACAGCTGAGGTATGGTGTGATAGACGCCTCTGATAACAAACAACGATCGTACCAACTTATCGTGCACTTTTAGGAGGCGTTACGCGATAGACATAGAGGCTATTATAGCTTGACGCAGCTTTAACGTTTGCGGAGCTACTATGAAGCTATCAAACGGGTGTTCAGTCGTCGTCTGTTTATGAAGAGGTGCACAAGTTTTTTTTTTTTTGGGTGATTAGTGTTTATAATGCCGGCAGAAAGTGATATTATCAGATCGTGGGTTAGTAATAATTTAATGGTATACAGTGGAATCAGCTTATAGCGACTCCGCATATAACATTTGACCGCTTTTAACGACTTCGAAATCGCCACACATTAGATTTGATACCAAACATTTTCAAAGTAAATAAGTCCGTTTTGTGCGACGTCCTGTTAGTGCGACGTAATATCACCGGTCCCCTGACTGTCGCTTTATCCGGATTCCACTGTATTTGAAATTAAAAATAATAATTAAAAGGCATGTAATTAATGGGTCAATCAATTTTTTCTTGTTGTTATTTTGTCCCGTCAGCGAGGAGACATCAGTATCCGAGTTTCTTAGAAACATGTTTATAATATGGACTTCAAGCATGCTCAAGAGATGATCCATGTCCAAATGGATTTAAGCTCATCGCTAAAACTCATGTTTGATAGATTTAAACCCTACAAAATCACAGTTTTAAAGAGTGACACAGGAGACGTAACCATGGTAACGAGCAACAAAGAATAGTTGATTCACCCTAATAGTTAAAAAATATTTTGACAAATAAACGTGTGGATTGTCTGAACGTGACGTGGTTAAATTATTTTTGTGGGATAAGTTATCGATGTTAGATTAGATAGTCGTTTCCGTCAAAACTAGTGCAAACGCTAAATCTTGGGGTTAGGTAGCAGGGATATAACAGAGTTCCGGTTCCGGTTCCGTTAAGTCGGAACTTCCGATTGGTTTCAAACATCCGCTTCGGTTCCGGTTCTGTTATATTTAAAATGGATGTTATATCGGATGTTAAAGCAGCGCAGCGAGGGGAAAAAAAATTGAGCTCTCACCGTGTACTTCGGTAATTCAATAATGAATATCATTATGATTGTTTTATTTTTAATTTAACATCTAAAAGTTCTAGGTGGTACTAATTATAACAAGTAAATTATTGTAAAATATCTACTAATTAGGTAACATTTTTTTGTTGAAAGGTCTAAGCTTTTTAAAGTAGGTACTGCAATAATAAAGGCTAATTAATATATGGAATTTTTATTTAGAATAGACTTAGCTTAGACCTGCCCGCCCTTAACTTCTTATCACTCGGGCTCCGCATCCGGTTCCGCATCCGTTTTCAGTTCCGGTTCCGACTCCGGTTCTGGTTCCGATAGACCGAATTTCAAACATCTGGTTCCGCTTCCGGTTCCGATATAACCACATCTGTTACATCACTGTTAGGTAGCGGACCCTGGGCATCCTTCAGGGTGCAACTGTATCATGATGACTCGTGTTACAATTTATAACATTGTGTGACTATATGGATAGGAAACCATCAAATTATTACAATAAATAGTAAATTAGACTACAATATAATACAATACAAATACTCTTTATTGCACACCTCAATTAAAGGATACAGTACAGTACAAAAACACAATGAAAAGAGGCAAACAACAGGCGGTCTTATCGCTGAAGAGCGATTTCTTCCAGACAACCTTAATTAATTACTACTTAATTAATTAAAATCATAAAAAGATATGGGACTATAAGCATAAGCTATTTTTTTTTCGTTTATATATATATATCTATATATTATTGTGATGTTATTAAGATAATTTTGTGTTCGAATTGTACATGTTTCTCGATTTGCCTATTAATCTTAATCTCCACTCAATTGCTCAAAGGTTAGCTGGAAGAAATCCCTTACAGGGATAAGCTCGCCTTGGTGTACATATATGTCAACTGTTCTTTTAATTTATGTTATGTTTTACTCATGTACAATAAAGAATTTTACATACATACATACATTCACAAAAACTATGGTCCAAATGGAAATTGAAAGTTAGCGACAGAATTCTCATGTTTCAGTAAAAAATAAATTGCATGGCGCTAATGGGGGGATGACGATTTTATCGATATTAGTATTGTCATATCGATATTAGGTTGATGTCAGTCTTAAATCAGATTTACTACGATGGAAGTTTAAAGGTACTGTAGAGGTTGTTACGGTATGAGGCTGGCCGTGTAGGTCCAGAATCATAACGTATACAAATTGAATTTAAAATATGATTCGAGAATGCCTCAAACTGTCATTCTTCTGGAAACAATTGGTTTTCCAGGGACTTGTCTTCGCGACACCATCGGAATCACATGTTCTATAAATCATTTAAGAGTTTATTGTAAGCATATTTCAATACAGTAAGAAATATACTAGTTTCATATGTGCTTCCAGTGTTATATTTTAGCTACGATCTCCTCCCAGTACCTCTAAACCCGTACCTCTCGTGCAGCATACCACAGTACCTATATTCATTATAAATTTAGCAATCAAGTGTACAAATACATTTTGTTTTTATATATGATTCCGTATAGTTCCTATTAAGGCATTACACTTTTAATTCTCCAAAAAATTGTAAATTGTATCCAGATTTGACGCTTTTAAGAGACCCTGTGACAGTGTCTTTATTCATGCTCTCTCTCTTGCGCCTATACAAATGTGTACCTGTGTGTGTGAGCGCGACATACTGATAATCAAATGGGATTGAAAAAAAAATGTTTGTGAGTAAGCAGGCATGAACCCGCGTACGACTCGCGTATTTGTGATAATCCATATTGAAAGGGACCTTATGGCGGCCGGCACTTACGCCTTTATTGCCGCTGTTCCAATACAATAGTGAATAGGTGCAACGTAAGCGCCTGCCGCCATAAGGTCCCTTTCGATGTGGATTATCACATTTAATCATGCTAGAAACCGGAAAATGGCGTATTTACTTATTCATAGTTAATTTACGTAGTTATCTGTTAAATTTACATTTTTTTTACTCGGTTCAAGGTTTTTGTAGGTAATCTATCTTAATCAGAAATCATTAATTTACCGTCACGTTTTATACTAGTGGCTCTGTGAGCTGTAGACCTCGTGAGTGAGTTTTTTATAATTTCCAAAATCTGACATTATAAAAAAGATCAATTATGAATATCTAACCTGCTAACAAAATTTCACGAGAAGCGGTTGAGAAATGCGACCTGTAGAGGAGAACACACCGAAACTCGGACGCAGAAACTTACAAAATCTTTGAAATAAAAATTGTTTTTGAAAATTTCCAAAAACCGAACGACAAAAAAAAATCTATATAATTACCGGACTTGCTCACAAAATTTCACGAGAATCGTTTGCGAAATGCGACCTGTAGAGGAGAACAAACCGAAATTCGCCCACAGAAACTTACAAAATCTTTGATAAAAAATTGTTTTTGGTAATTTCCAAAAACCGTCATACAAAAAAATCTATATAATTATCGAACCTGCTCACGAAATTTCACGAGAATCGGTTGAGAATTGCGACCTGTAGACGAGAACAAACGGAAATCCGGAAATCCGGACGGGCCTATACAGCCACAGTCTGGTTATTAAAAAAAACTACTATATACAAACTCGCACAGCCATGGCGTGTTTACTATACCGCCTGGGAATAAATAATCACCGCCGAAGGTCGTCTGTAGAATAGTTAAATTAAATGTATACGTATTGACACTTGTGTGTATACGGTAAGGTTTAAAGTTGTATACATATTTATGCATAGGTACATACGCGCGTCAATCGACCAACAATTATTGCGTTGTACACGTAGCTCGTTGTACTTATTAATATTAACACGTGACAATCCTAAAGTCGTTTAGTTCCTATTCCTCACTCAATTGCTCAAAGGTTATCAAAAAATCAAAATCAAAATCAAACATTTATTCTGCAAATAGGCCTCAAGGGCACTTTTACATGACAAAATATTAATTTACAATTTAAGAAAGTCTAACTATAATAAGTAATACATTTTTAATGTCAAAATATTAATTTACAGTTCAAGAAGGAATAATAATTTCGAGTTTACAATTATAACAAAATTAATGTCATACAGTGAAGATAAACTTGCAAAGCTATCTATTACAAATATTACAACATCAGTAAAGTTAGAGATGTATAAGGTCTCATGATTAAACGAGGAGTATAATGAAATTAAATTTGTTAACTGGAAGAGATCCCTTACAGGGATAAATTCGCCTTTATACATGATAGATCTGTTTTTTTTCTGTATAATTTATTTTACCTTGTCTTGTGTACAATAAAGTATATACATATATAGTACGATATAAGAAAGGAATGTACATACCTACACATTAAAGCTTACGGAACAAAACCGGCCAAGTGCGTGATGGATCACGCACAATGAAGGTTTCCGTATCAACACCTACTAGTCCACATTTAAAACCACTGTCCATTACATTGAATCTAAATAGGTCGTATCTTCATATTGCCAGACATTTTTTCAGCGAAAACTCAAAAACCGTATCACCTATCTTGTAAACCAAAAATCGTTGAAAGTATTTATTAATGCACACCACCTCAATTTTTTTCAGAATTTTGAAACTTTATAGTTTCGAAATTAGACGGGGGGGGGGGGGGGGCACTTTTTATGACTTTGACATCTAATATCTCACTAACGGTCGACTTAAATGGTTTTTTTTTTTGAAGAAAGCTCCATATCGTTTTTAAAGGCCTGTCCATGGATACCCCACTAATTTGAATTTATTTTTTTCATCCACCGGTTACATGTATGGAATGCCACCCCTAATTTTTTTTTTGTAATTTCACATCACTTATATGTAGCGATTCTTAGAATACCACCTTCCTACCAAATTTCATAATTGTAGTGCTTGTTGTGTCCGAGTCAATTGGCTATGACATAGGTACGGACGGACAGACATGTGAAATTATAAGGGTTTCATTTTCGCCATTTTGGCTACGGAACCCTAAAAAGGAATATAAAAAATACAGTTTCGATTTAACTCTGATTGCTTAGTGTTTAATTTGTTGATAAGCTCTCGATAATAATATAATGGCGCCAATCAATGTATGCTTATACACAATAATGATAACGATGATTACAAATATGTACCTACAGTTTTTTTTGGCTACCGTAAGCTGTATTTTTAATACAAACGCCTTAAGGGAGGCGTACAGCGACATCTACCAGAAGACTCATGCTTCATTAAAGGCACTAACGTCTCAAATTATATTGAGAAAAATTAAGTTGCGATGCGCCATCCCATACCCAAATACATTTAGTTTACGTTAGCAACGGTTGATGAATTTAGGACTGGGTAGCGATTGCACCTATAGCTCAGTTGGCTAGAGCGACTGGCCGCGAGTGCCGGGAAGTCGCAGGTTCGAATCCTGCTCGGTGCCTAAATTTTTCAATTTTTCCTTTATTCTAAATTTGGGTATGGGATGGCGCATCGCAACTGACGATTCTCAATATAATTTGAGACGTTAGTGCCGTTAATGAAGCATGAGTCTTCTGGTAGATGTCGCTGTACGCCTCCCTTAAGGCGTTTGTATTAAAAATATAGTTTACGTTAGCAGCGGTACTGCTCAATACGAAGGAACGGTTGATGAATTTAGGACTGGGTAGCGATTGCACCTATAGCTCAGTTCGCTAGAGCGACTGGCCGCGAGTGCCGGGAGGTCGCAGGTTCGAATCCTGCTCGGTGCCTAAATTTTTCAATTTTTCCTTTATTCTAAATTTACCGTAAGCTGGTTAAAGGGGATCGAATGAAGATAAACCACCTTACCTTTGGCGAAGCACTTTAACCTTTTCACCGCCACAGTAGATTCAGTAAGTTGTGTCGTACAAACCAGTGTTTGAAGGAAAATACGGTGCCTTTACCATGAGTTTGCGTGAGCGTACTCGCTATAGCGACTGCGTAAACGATTTAATATGCCGATTCTTAGTTCTATTGCGTAACCGCCAGAGGCGCTGTACTTTTGCACATACACATTTTTACGCAGTCGCCAGCGAGTACGGTCATGTAAACTCATGGTAAAGGCACTGAAAATGAACGTTACGTGATAACACGAAGGTTGCGTTTACATAGTTTACATCGATTTGATATGAACTCATGGCGTGTGGCGCACTAAATGTACTGTCTTTAATATAAAGTAGATGGCGGCGAAAAGGCTTACAGAGATCGTCAATCGAGAATAGAATTTTTTTTTATGCAAGTGGAATTTAAATATAATACTCCCGTGAGTTTCAGACATCACTACATAGTATAAAACAAAGTCGCTTTCTCTGTCCCTATGTCCCTATATCCCTATATCCCTATATCCCTATATCCCTATGTATGCTTAAATCTTTAAAAGTACGCAACGGATTTTGATGCGGCGTTTTTTAATAGATAGAGTGACTCAAGGGGAAGGTTTATATGTATAATACATGCATCAGCATTGCACCCGTGCGAAGCCGGGGCGGGTCGCTAGTATTGAAATATAATAGACGGGTCACTCACGTCTTGAAGGTCGAGTATAGCTCGACATGTTTCGGACCAATACGTGGCCCTTAATCATGAGAACTAAGCCGCGACGGCCGCGCGTCTCGCACTGTCTAGTCAAGTCTTAAATCTGACAATGACCCAGGTCTGTCGTGCTTGTCACCATAATTTAATTTAATTTAATTTAATCTTTATTTCGGACTTACAATCCATATATTGTTAGTAATTTCTCAACCTAGGCATGTTAGTATTTACATTATTACAATAAATTACTTTTTGAATTAATTACATTGGAACAATTAATGATAAACCCCCTTAATTATAATCTTTAGTGAAACGTATTTTTAGTTAAATTGCCGCTGTCATTCGTTTGTCCTTATCTATCACTGAAAGTCAAAGCTATTTATTCAATTTAGGCATACTACATACAACTATGGATGTAATAAACTACCACCTGTTCGGAAAATAAATTTCTGCCTTGAGAAGAACCCGTGTAAAAACTTTGACAACAGAGTGACTCATTACGTTACTTTGAATTAATAGACTGACGTATATGTACATGTTTCTATGTAGTTATAAGTCGCTGGCGCCGTTTCGTCCGACAGTAATAAACTAGCTCGCAAGTAAGACGGTTGTTTCACTCTAAACACCTCACAGACGTTTGTTAACTTTAAATAGAAAATTCCCTTGAGTCTCAGACCAATTTATTATATCCTAATATATTTGTGATAATCCATATTGAAAGGGCCCTTACGGCGGCCGGCACTTACGCCTTTATTGCCGCTGTTCCAATACAATGGTGAATAGGTGTAACGTAAGCGCCTGCCGCCATAAGGTCCCTTTCGATGTGGATTATCACATTTGTTAAGTTTTGTAAATAAGGGTGATTATCTCTTTCTTAACATCCCCAGATCCGCAGTCACCAGCGCACGCCCTCCGGCTCCCGCGACTTCAAGGAGGCGACGAAGCGCGATGCGCTCGCGCGGGTCGAAGTCGAGCTGGAGCGGCTGCTGGCGACCGTGCACGAGTCCCGCCGCCCGCTGGTCGTCAAGGAGTTCCAGGGGTTCAAGAACCTGTTCAGCAGATTCCTCGCTGAACGTGAGTTGCTGAACACAAAACTTTTAGAGCTGATGCTGGTTCATAGGTCATCCTCATCATCATCATCATCATCATTTCAGCGGAAAGACGTCCACTGCTGAACATAGGCCTCCCCAAGGCTCGCCATTTAGACCGGTCCTGTGCCGTTCGTTTCCACCGGATTCCTGCGACCTTCACCAGGTCATCAATCCACCTTGTCGGAAGCCTACCGAAGCTCGTCTTCCGGTGCGTGGACGCCACTCAAGCAGTTTCTGGCCCCTTCGACCGTCAGTCCTGCGAGTAATGTGCCCTGCCCACTGCCACTTAAGTCTCGCAATTTTGAAGGCTATGTCGGTGACCCCAGTTCTGCTACGGATACCTTCATAGCTTCATATAGGTCATCCTAAAGCGAATAATTTCGTGCATTGCTGATTGGTGGTGGTAACAGGCGCTCAGATCTGTGAAGAGACTTCAGCGTAGGCTACAGTTCAAGGGGGCGACGAAGCGCGATGCGCTCGCGCAGGTCGTACAGGAGTTGGAGCGGCTGCTGGAGAGCGTGCACAAGAAGCGCTGCCCGCTGGTCTTCAAGGAGTTCCAGGGGTTCAAGGACCTATTCAGCAGATTCCTCGCTGAACGTGAGTTGCTAAAGATAAAACTTATAGAGCATAGGTCATCCTAAAGCGAATAATTTCGTACATTGCTGACTGGTGGTGGTAGCAGGCGCCCAAATCTGTGAAGAGACTCCAGTGTAAGATAGAGTGAGTTCAAGGGGGCGACGAAGCGCGATGCGCTCGCGCAGGTCGTACAGGAGTTGGAGCGGTTGTTGGAGAGCGTGTAGCAGCCGCGCCGCCCGCTGCTCGTCAAGGAGTTCCAGCGGTTCAAGAACCTGTTCCGCGGGTTCCGAGCTTAACGCGAGTTAAAGACAGAGCTTTCAGAGCCGATGCCGGTTCATAGGTCATCCTAAAGCGAATAATTTCGTACATTGGTGATTGGTGGTGGCAGCAGGCGCCCAGATCTGTGGAGAGACTCCAGCGTAAGATACAGTGAGATCAAGGGAGCGACGAAGCGCGATGCGCTCGCGCCGTTCGAAGATGAGTTGGAGCGGCTGCTAGGGAGCGTGCACGAGGCGCGCCGCCCGCTGCTCGTCAAGGAGTTCCAGCGGTTCAAGAACCTGTTCCGCAGATTCCTCGCTGAACGTGAGTTGCTGAACACAATACTTTCAGAGCCGATGCCGTTCATAGGTCATCCTAAAGCGAATAATTTCGTACATTGATTGGTGGTGGTAACAGGCGCTCAGATCTGTGAAGAGACTCCAGCGTAGGCTACAGTTCAAGGGGGCGACGAAACGCGATGCGCTCGCGCGGGTCGAAGTCGAGCTGGAGCGGCTGCTGGCGACCGTGCACGAGTCCCGCCGCCCGCTGGTCGTCAAGGAGTTCCAGGGGTTCAAGAACCTGTTTAGCAGATTCCTCGCTGAACGTGAGTTGCTGAAGACAAAACTTTCAGAGCTGATGCCGGTTCATAGGTCATCCTAAAGCGAATAATTTCGTACATTGGTGATTGGTGGTGGTAGCAGGCGCCCAGATCTGTGAAGAGACTCCAGCGTAGGCTACAGTTCAAGGGGGCGACGAAGCGCGATGCGCTCGCGCGGGTCGAAGAGGAGTTGGAGCGGTTGCTGGGGAGCCTGCACGAGGCGCGCTGCCCGCTGCTCGTCAAGGAGTTCCACAGCGGTTCAAGAACCTGTTCCGCGGGTTCCGCGCTCAACGCGAGTTAAAGACAGAGCTTTCAGAGCTGATGCAGGTTTATAGGTCATGCTGACGCAGCCACCTAAAGCGAATAATTTCGTACATTGGTGAGTTTTTCGTTTTCGCCAATCACATTGCCATCGTATTTTTAATGACAAGTCAGTGTATGAACGTTTTGATGCTTGGTAGAGTCTGGCTAATGAAAGCAGAGACTGAGATTTATTTAAAACTTTTTAAATGGAGACTATAATAAATACAACAAATGTGTCAAACGTCAGTCAATTGCCTTATCAGTGAAGACAAATATTACTAGATTCTATACGGGTCAGAAACAGGATACAGCAAAACGTATCGTTATTGTTTTGTCACATTATACATAGTGTTGCACCAAGGGCTCGGAACCGGTTTTTACTATTTTTGAAATATCCCTAAAGTACTTTTCATATCTCCATTTATATTTTAAGGTTTATTTTTGCTAGCCTTCATCTTAAATAAATGTTTTAAAATACGAAAAAATATCATAAAACGCAATTAACCGAAATCTTTAACCGGTTAATTGTATGAAGACGAAACCGGTTTCCGAGCCCTGGTTGCATCACTAGGATTTTTTTTTAATTTCCGCTCTTTTCTAGTCTCAGCTTTTATTAGCCAGGCTAGCAGTAATCATTTGACCACTATTTCACCTGTTGGAGCCGAGGGTGTTACATGCTTACCTAGATAGTGCCTATTCACACTCGTCTTGAAAAGTTCTAAGAATTATTGGGGTGTCTCATAAATAATGTGTTTAAGTGGCGATGTATAGTGTCTTTAAAAGGTCCAAGTGAGACCGATAATCGACGAGTCCTGGTACTGGGGTTAGTTTTCAACAGCTTCCTTTGTACCTAGCCTCAATATCGATCGAAAGAGCGGTCGATCTTCAAGGGTCAAATCTCCACTATTAATACGATTGAACCAACGTTGTGCCATCCGTTCATTGAACACGTCTTCCCCTTCAACTTCACATGATTTTCTTGCTGCCGCAGCTGCTTTAAATTTTTGTTTCCAATAATATCGCAACAATACACGAATTTCGTATTTGTCGCCTTCCATAATTTTTATTATCAAAACGTGTTATGCGTTATGCCGTCAATTAACGAACACAGTATGACTAGAATAAAGTACAACAATTGCACTCTTTATAGAACTAGAGATTTGTCTTAACAGGTTACGACATGCATAAATAGTGGTGTAGTACATTTTTAGTTACGAAACCCGACATTACTTATGAGGTACCTTCAGTATCAGAAGTTTTGAGCAATATAATTAAATATTCTCTTTTTACTCCCAGAGGGTCCCTCGGTAACATGGGAGAACATCCAGAAGCTGCCAGAAGGTGCCGTCATAGACTACGGCTCGCTCCAGACCCCTACAACGGAGAACGTGCACCGCATGCTGGACAAGCTGGTGGTGGTGAAGCTGAACGGCGGCCTGGGCACGTCCATGGGCTGCAAGGGGCCCAAGTCCGTCATACAAGTCAGGAACGAGCTCACGTTCCTTGATCTCACTGTTCAGCAGATTGAGGTTGGTATACTGACCGCTGAAAGTACCAGGGGCATAGGATATAGCAGGAGTTACAGCGCGCTCCTTCGCTCGCTCGTTTCTAGACAGTTTATACATGACAGTGGACGTTTCCAGAAAGGACTAAGGCTTACTGGGGCCATTCTATTTTTTCTTGTACATAATTTTCAGACTCTTTTGTTTTTAATGCAGATTTTGGAATACTTGGCCCTCATTTCTAATTTTGTGTTGTTACTTAGAAAGAGGTTTAATTAGAGTATCACTTCCGATAGTTTTGGTAATTAACGAACCACAGCTAATATCCATAAATCGAGTAACTGACTGGTCCTTGGATGTCTCACCATTTGTATGAAAAAATGGTTTTTGCCACTCTGTTACCCTTTTACAGCAATATCTTGATATTTAAGTATTTTTACCTATAAATTCTTTTTATTAAGCTCAGATACTATGACGAAATACTTTTTTTGTACACTAATTCAACACATATCATAGATTTTTTTTTGTAATGGAAAACGTCATGAAAAAGTAGAATGACCTACTAGTATTTTCGCAACTCCTGCCGTATCATATACTCCTGGTAGCTTAATCCTCCTGGGAGCATGTGACGCAGCATGAGTGGCAGCGTATTCCGCCTGTGACGACGTGAGTCCGCCTTCGGTCTCTTCTGGATGGTCTCTTGATGACAATAGAAGCTTCCAGAAACCGCTCTTATGGACTACGGCTTAAAACAACAGCCTAGTTGCGATTAAGGTACCGAACCACCTCCTTCTATCATTGTAGAAAATCGAGTAGCTTCTTGGCAGGGCTTTATTGGACTGATATACGTACGCTGTAAGGAAAAACAAATAGTTGATTTGTTATCGTCTTTGAATCCGTAATTACTCTTTACGTGTTCATTCTCTCATTCTCTCATCCATCACTTACTGGTTAGTAAGAGACGACACAACAAGGCTAAAGAGGTGGCACATTTAGGACTGGACCAGAGATAAGCCCCTACCAGACATGCTGATGAATGTTCAATGGAACACCACCATGATACCTATACAATCAAAGCAACAAACCACCTGATTATGGATGGAATGGCCGATTGCAAATAAAAAAAAAATGAAAATCAAACATTTATTCTGCAAATAGGCCACAAGGGCACTTTTACGTGTCAAAATATTAATTACAATTTAAGAAAGTCCGACTATAATAATACATTTTTCATGTCAAAATATTAATTTACAGTTCAAGAAAGAATAATAATTTCGAGTTTACAATTATAACAAAATTAATGTCATACAGTGAAGATAAATTTGCAAAGTTATCTATTATAAATATTACAACATTAGTAAATTTAGAGATGTATAAGGTCTCAAGATTAAACAAGGAGTATAATGAAATTAATATTATATCCCAGAGATGTACATGGTCTCTGAGCGTCAAAATTAAGATTAATTTAATATTGTTAGAGATGTATATGGTCTCTAAGGTCACTGATAATAAAAACGAATCCACAACAGGATGATGTCTCTCGTCAATCCCCTATAGAAAAACACTAGAATTAACGTAGTCACTATGTCCTTGCAAGCATGAACAGACCGGACTCCACAAACAGCACCCGATCACGAGTATGACGCGTATCTAAGCCATAAAATCTCATCCAAGCATATCTTTGATCTTCTACTCAGGCGCGGATCCAGGATTTTGTTCCGGGGGGGGGGGGGGGGGGGGCACTTTCGAACTTTCCGAAAATAAAACTGACTTTTGATAACTGTTTATATTGTCAGAACATATTTCCTACGTCAGGACATAGGCAATTGCCCTCCCCTGACACAGGCTTCAGGGGGGGGCAATTGCCCCTGTTGCCCCCCCCCCCCCCCCCCTTCTGTATCCGCGCCTGCTTCTACTTATCTTCATTCCCTTCCAGCACCTGAACAAAACGTACAAATGCAACGTGCCGCTCGTCCTCATGAACTCCTTCAACACAGACGAGGACACGCAGAAGGTCATCCGCAAATACAAGGGTTTGAAGTTGGACATCCACACTTTCAACCAGTCGTGCCATCCGCGGATCAACAGGGAGTCCCTGCTGCCTGTGGCTAAAGATGGACACGTGCATAACGATATTGAAGCGTAAGTAGGCTTTATAAGATTTCAAGCTTACATGGTCATTTACATTAGAATTACGATTTGAAACGGGATATTTACCATGTATATTTTTTTATTTTTGAGTTCCCGATATTTCGCCATTACATACCTAGGTTGGTTAAGGAAGCCATTGAAATCCAAAGGCATAAGAATTTCGACCGGGAAGATGGGTTTCAACTGTCAAGTGTCTGGCGTCCAGTGATCCGAAAGTTCTCAAATCGAAAAGAGTCTGTTTCCGGAAAGGACTCGCGTATTGATACTGTGAGTGTGGTGTGTCGTGACCGTAATCGAGTTTCAAGTGACAAGGCGGACGGTGGTAGTGACGGTGACACTGTGCGAAAAAAGCGAACCAGGAAGAGGGTAGATCGCTATGGTGTGTGGGTAGACCACAACTAAAACTCGCAGCACGTCAGTTAATCCTTGATAATGGCGCTTGCAACAGTGCCGAAATATCGGGAACTCAAAAATACAAATGTACATGGTAAATATCCCGTTTCAAATCGTAATTCTAAGTAGGCTTTGACAACGTTCAAAATTAATTGTCGTCATAATGACTCCTTGCGACTGAAGAATGACTATACTTATACAGTATACGTAATATACAGCGCCAGGTATAGCAATCCGGTACATCTGTTAGTAGTGTGGGTGACACGTCCTACGGTATCAGCCTATCGATGGTATGCGGACGTAAGTGTGTGTGTGTGTGTCGTCGACAGTGACGTCACGGTGTCACGAATCCGGATATACAGAACTTGTTTTCTTTTCTTAGACCATGTACTGAAGCATAGGAACATAGCTGGGCACCGTTAACCAAATAGTTAAATTCGTTAATCGATAATCCGTTACAAAAAAATTACCTTCGTTAAACGTTAAAGCGTTACATTTCGGACCATTTAATGGAAGTTAATGTTAATCGTTAACTCCTGAGTCCTGACGCGTTTCACTTGCATCCTTTGTTTCACTATAACGCCTACGCCGCCCCGATCGAACGGGCTTGTCAGGTCCTGTTTTTTGAGGCGCGGCGGCGGGGTTCCGTTAATTCGCGGCGCGGTGTCCCTTTGATAAAATAGGTACTTAGTTAACGGATTAACCGAACTTTGGACAGTTAGCGGAAGTTAAGCGGGAGTCCGTTAACAATTTTGCAAGTTAACTTAAAATTGAATCCGTTACACGGATGGTTAACTTCGTTAATTAACGATTAACAGATTAACGAGTTAATGCCCAGCATTGCATACGAATTATACAGTAAGGTGTAGTTTAGAATGGCCAACGCTCTTTTCGAAGATCTTCTAGTAGCTAGTTCCATTGACGCCCAAGAAAGTTATGATTTTGTGAGCGTTTTTATGTCAAGAATGGAAATTTGAAAAAAATTTAAAACTTTGGTATTAAGCCATATGAGTTTAATAAAGCTGATTACAACTTTATTATCGGAATTTTTTACCAGTTCCTTTTTGGCACATCGCATCACATATATAAACATAACTGTCAAAAAGGAACAGAGGGGCTACTGCGTACTTCGAAATCCCAACTTCGTATCGTGCCGTACCTTTCGCCCATATAGTGTATAACACGAGACTGAAGGAGACGGCACGATACGTAGTTTCGAAGTTCGACGTAGGCCCTCTGCAAAAAATTTCTAACAATAACTCATCTTGTAATAAATAATAATGAACCTATTTCTTGTTTCAGGTGGTATCCGCCCGGCCACGGCGATTTCTACGAGTCCTTCAACAACTCGGGCCTCCTACAGAAGTTCATCCAAGAGGGCCGGACATACTGCTTCATCAGCAACATTGACAATCTAGGCGCCACCGTCGACCTCAACATCCTCAACCTCCTCCTCAACCCTGACCCCCAGCGGACCGTCTCCGAGTTCGTAATGGAAGTCACCGACAAGACCAGAGCGGACGTCAAGGGAGGGACACTCATTCAATACGAAGACAAGCTGAGGCTTCTAGAAATAGCTCAAGTGCCCAAAGAGCATGTAGACGACTTCAAATCGGTCAGCCAATTCAAATTCTTCAACACAAATAACCTGTGGGCGAAATTAGACGCTATACAGAGGGTGGTCGAACAGGGATCGTTGAATATGGAAATCATTGTTAATAACAAGCATTTAGGCGACGGATTGAACGTTATACAATTAGAGACTGCTGTAGGCGCAGCTATGAAGTGCTTCGAAGGCGGTATAGGCGTGAACGTGCCCAGGTCTAGATTTTTGCCCGTGAAAAAGACATCGGACCTGTTGCTAGTGATGTCCAACTTGTACAGTCTGTCGCACGGGTCGCTAGTGATGTCGCCGCAGAGAATGTTCCCGTCCACGCCGCTGGTGAAGCTTGGTGACAATCATTTCGCGAAGGTGAAGGAGTACCTGAATCGGTTCGCGACGATACCTGATCTGATTGAGTTGGATCATCTGACGGTGTCCGGGGATGTCACGTTTGGAAGAGGGGTTTCTCTGAAGGTTGGTAGTTTTTATTACAAATACAAATGTAAAAAAAAAAAAAAAAAAAGTAATATGTTGTGTGGTTTCTGTGTATTTTTTCTTGTCATTTATGTGTGTCTACTGTGTCTGTGAATAAATGTTTCTTTCTTTCTTTTACATGTCAAAATATTAATTTACAATTTAAGAAAGTCTGACTATAATAAGTAATACATTTTTCATGTCAAAATATTAATTTACAGTTCAAGAAGGAATAATAATTTCGAGTTTACAATTATAACAAAATTAATGTCATAGAGTGAAGATAAACTTGCAAAGTTATCTATTACAAATATTACAACATCAGTAAAGTTAGAGATGTATAAGGTCTCAAGATTAAACAAGGAGTATAATGAAATTAATATAATATCCCAGAGATGTACATGGTGTCTCTGAGCGTCAAAATTAAAATTAATTTAATATTATTACAGATGTTTATGGTCTCTAAGTCACTGATAATAAAAACGAATCCACAACAGGATGATGTCTCTCGTCAATCCCCTATAAAAAGACACTAGTATTAACGTAGTCACTATGTCCTAGCAAGCATGAACAGACCGGACTCCACAAATTATTATTTTTTCTACTCAAACTCAAAATATTCTTTATTCAAATAGGCTTAGCAACAAGCACTTTTGAATCATCAGTTATATATTACATAAATTGAATCTAATTATTCAGAGCAATTTATTGATGCATATGAAATTTTAAAACATGAATTACTGTAATGTATGTCAAAAGAGAGTATAATAAATTAACAAAAAGATCGTCAATATGTAAAATAAAAACATAAAAATAGTATAATCTAGACAGTTTCTAGAATAAAATCTGAATGTCAAGAGGAAAATTTAACGTCAACATCTAATGTCATAGTTAAGTACTCTTCGACTTTAATGTTTGAATTCAGATATCGTAGACGAAACTAAAATCACATACTTTTATCTATGGAGCTCCCTTGAAATGAACTATTATGGCTAATCACGTGTCGCCGTTACTGTACTCTTATCAAATTGACCAATCACGTGACGCCGCGGACATAGAACAAAAGACATCAACGAGCGCCCGACCCATGTGCCTAATCTTCATTTCCGTGGGACTAGTTTGTTTAATTATTTCGGTTTGTTTAATTAATTTCCGTTGACTCGTAGAAAAAATAGTGTATGCAATAGTTATATAATTAGCTTTTTAAGTTTGGAACCTTACTTAGACCACTCGGTAAGCATCGTGGTCTAAACGCGGTTCTCGACTAAAAAAGCATACATTATATAACGATTGCATAAACTATAGTATTTGCACTTATAATCGCATAATTCTCGTGTTTTCTTATCCCTTAAAATTGCCAGAGTTTTTAAATACTACGAATTAGTAAGGCGCGTTTGAACCATGGAATTCATGGATATTATTGGAATAAGAACTAAAATTTAATATTTTTTTGAAATTTCACATCACTTTTATGTAGCGGTCCATAGAATACACCTTCCTACCAAATTTCATAATTGTAGTTTATATTCTCCGAATAAATCGTCTGTGACATACGGACGGACGGACAGACGTGACGAATCTATAAGGGTTCCGTTTTTGCCATTTTGGCTATGGAACCCTAAAAACTACTGTGCGCTGACCACGTGACTGTCCTCGTTATGATTTATTTCGCATGCATATTCTCTATTCTGACGTTTATATACAGATGATTGTACATTTTTTTCTATTTATTACAGGGCACAGTGATCATCATAGCGAACCACGGCGACCGTATCGACATACCGTCCGGCGCCGTCCTCGAGAACAAGATCGTGTCCGGCAACCTTCGCATCCTAGACCATTAACGCGCAATGTCCTACTGGCGAGATTAACCGAATGCGATAATACCCCTTTTAGGGCGAATTGTAAATCGATAAATCCCACACACGACGATATTGTCCCCGAAAATGCTCTATCCCTTGGGGAAGCTTTGCAATGATGTTTTACGGACCTATGTAACCCCTCGTGCCACTCTTGACGATTTACACCGGAATGTGACGGTTTTGCCCCTTGCAACAATAACGCTTACGGACTGGTATAGATAATCAAATACGTGAGAAAACGCACACGACCTACGCTGCAGATTACAAAACACGACGATAGCGACCTGTGATTGGCGTCAAAATATACAAACAATTAAATTTTACGGAACTTTAACTGATGTCACTTTTTTTAAACAAGCGGTCTTTAACGTGACGATCTTAGCCATGATTTCTATTGTTTCGTTAATTTGTTTGTTAGAGATTATGTTTTAATAAACCCGAACGACGCCGCTCGCATAAACTAGTCGCATGAAAATGTCGCTGATTCTGTGCAAAATCGATATAACTTCTATTTAAGTATAATTTTTATACAGATGTGTTAATAATTTTCACAACCTATTTGCTCATTAAATAATGTGTAGAAAATGTACTGTACAATAATATTAATTTATAAGTTGGAGTTTGGTTATGATCAGTTCTTTGGAAATTGTTTGGATGACTAGACACTCTTATTCCTAGGGAATAAGGCATATCTTTCTTCTATTCGATCTTACCCTATGCCGATCTAACCACATTAGTATTTAAGCTTGCATAATAATACTGTAATGTATTGTAGGTTTATTATAATTGCCAAAAAATGAATTTATTTTGCTTGTTATTTGTTTTAGAGCTTTGTTATTTATAATTTATATATTGTATTTTTGGCTTGTGAAACTGCCCGGTAATGTTATAACGTTATTTTATTTTTGTACTTATTGTAGTTAAAGGCGTTTATGATGTTAGAACTGTGCCATGGATCATTCGATTGTTTTAGTAAATTGTTGAGATAATGTGTTGTTTAATTTATTTTTGGTAAACTTAAACCTTATTGCTGAAAACCTTAAAGCATTCATCTAGAGAGAGTTTCTCTCTTACGCGTCGATATTATCAGTAAGTAAGCCAAAGGAAACGAAACTAAGAGCATATACCTCTGTGACGTTTTTTTTTTAAACCTTATCATTTTTTTTGTAATCTAAACTGAAATTTTCGGGTAGCATTTAGGAGTTTCAAACAGAATAAGTACATCATCATCATCATCATCATCATTTCAGCCGAAAGACGCCCACTGCTGAACATAGGCCTCCCCCAAGGCTCGCCATTTAGACCGGTCCTGTGCCGTTTGTTTCCACCGGATTCCCGCGGCCTTCACCAGGTCATCACTCCACCTTGTCGGAGGCCTACCGACAGCTCGTCTTCCGGTGCGTGGAATAAGTACAGGGATCTATTAATTGCAGGCTTAGAAATATGATATGTTGTCAGTTATAGATGTACAACAACGAAAAAGCGTAATACCTAGTTCATAGAATGGCGATAAATCGATAATGATCTTCCACTCAGCTACATAATTACTTTAAAATTTTATTTACAGAAAAGAAACGCTAAATTCGAGACTTGCTAGATATTGTAAAAATCAGGTTAAAATATTCAAAGTAAACAGTTTTGTCATTAGTGAAAGTGGCTTTGATAAAGCTAGATGGCGTTAGGAACAGTCACCATTTACTTCATTGCGCTTATTTTATACGCTACTCTGTAGCTGTCAGCTGTCAATGTTGTCATTATCATTTTATTTTTATACGACGAAAAATACTCCCGTATTTTCAAAGAGTATATTTATGTACGTGTTTTATATTTTATGAAATTAATAAACACAAAGCACCTGTGTTCTTGTATTGTTACTTATAGTATCTCCTATGTAGTCTGTGTACTTACAGGAGTGTCAAAGCTTAATAGAATTGTATTAATAATGATGTTATTATAGGTATTAGTGTTGTCTAAATAAAAAAAATTGTGCCCGGAGCGCTTTAGAGAAAAGTGAAAGGTGGTGAAAGTAAGTAACAAATGCCTTGTGGGCCCGTGAGATTCCCTCTGAGGATTCTCTATACCTCTAAGCAATCATTCATCCACTGGGATAAAATTATCTATATACATGAAATAAATAAACTCTGCAGTTAGGCCGCAATAACACTACAAGTCAAAAACTACTAGCATTTCTCAATCAATAATCAAGAGGTTCAAATCCTGCAATTTTTTTGTGTAATAAGTATAAATGTTTTGTTGGTGAACCAAAAGTCACTAAGTAACATCTTTTTAAGAACTGAAAATAAAAGCTCGTATCTAATTTTAACATCTTTTTAGTACTGAGATACCTACGAGGTTTCTAAGTAATGACAGATTTGCTTGTGAGTTTATGAGGTAATATTGGAATTGTAATTATGACATTCACGATACAACATAAATTAGAAACAATAACAAACTGAACTAAATATTATTATTATTATTATCACATATTTTAGACAGGCAGCTGACGCTGATACGTCTGAATCATAGTTCACTTGGCACTGGTTAACACTGCTTAGATCTTAGTTTGTGAAGTTTGTTTTTAAACTGATTAACACTGTTAGCATTCACTACTTCTGAAGGTAATTTGTTTCATGCCTTTACTATTCTATTAGAGATTAAGTTCTTGCCGATATTTGTTTTAGATTTGTTAGCTGACAAACTGAATAATAACCGAATTTCATTTCATTTATTTATTGTATAGTCATGAACACATTTACATAATAAGGTCTTTAACTAAGGATGGTAAGTTCATGACACCCTGTTAGGGCGCACAATATTTGTTAAGTCTAGCTTAGTTTAATTCCTAAAATATTTTTGTCATAACTGTATCGTAACTAGCGTGCAAAGATTCTATCTATACATATTATATATGAATATTCGGCGCATCCCTTATAATTTATATTGTTACAGCAAAATGGTAGGTCTTGCCAAGGTTTCCAATGAACAATGGGAATTCCTGTTGTTGTTCATGGAGAATCACCCGGGGCATGGCGCGGGGCACGCAGGCCATCGATGGGGCGCATTCCAAGATGGCCGCCAACCAGCTGTGGGAGGAACTCGCCACTAATCTCAACAATGTGGGCACGGGGCACTATAAGTCGCTGTCGGATTGGCGCAATGTGAGCTCATTGACTTCTGATTTATTTATTTATTTGGATGAGGAAGAGCTTACAAAGGTGTTGTTGTTGGGGGGGGCGCTTGGTTGGACAGGCGTTCATTCTGCCCAATTCCCCTCCACTGGAGCTAGGATTACTGTCCGGCATAGCTTACATAAAATCTCTAAAATGTTATCGATACGACACAGTAACGCCAGTTTGACAACCGATTTAGCCTAAAGGATCATGTTATTATTAGCCTACTTGGTAGTGACGATGCCTACAAATGGAGGTCCCGGGTTCGAAATCCTGTCAGGGCAGAGAGGTAGTGGGTAAAAACTTATGTAATACTTAGTTACCAACATTTTATGAGAAGATACATTAAAACCTCCCGACTATAGTCCAATCACCCAACAATGGTCCAAAGAATAACTCCCTAATTTCTATCAATACATACATATACAATTTCTATTAAAGATTTGTACTCTTTTATTTAAATTTATCTGATTAGCATAGCTGGGCACCATTAACCAAGTTAACTTCGTTAATCAATAATCCGTTGTAAAAAGTTAGCTTTCATGAAAATCGTTAAAGCGTTACATTTCGGGCCATTTAACGCAAGTTAACGTCAATCGTTAACTTCTGACGCACCTCACTTGCATCGTCTGTCTCACTCAGCGCCTATAGCTCGCCCCTACGCCGCCCCGATCGAACGGACTTGTCAGAACCTGTTTCTCGCGGCGCGGCGGCGCGATGTTCCTTTGATAAAATAGTTAGTTAGCGATTAAAGGAATTTTGGACAGTTAGCGCAAGTTGATGAGTCCGTTAACAATTTTGCAAGTTAACTTAAAGTTAATCCGATACACGGATGTTTAACTACGTTAATTAACGTTTAACGGATTAACGAATTAATGCCCAGTTCTGTTGATTAGATAGTCATTTTAGAGTTTACCCCTAACCATCGTCTTTGATTAAAGAGTTTGTTGTTACTTTCTACTACATAGGGCTATTGCGTACGATGTCAAGAAATATCAATATTTTTGCCATAAATAATTTGCATTCCATCTAATTTTTTTTATATGGACTCTGGTGCTTCCGCCAAAAACTTAGCATTTTTGCCATAAATAATTTGCATTCCATCTAATTTTCTTTTTTATGTTTAGCCTAGTGGGTAGTGCACCTGCCTGTGAAGCTGACGGTCCTGGGTTCGAATCCCGGTCAGGATAAATATTTGTGTGATGAGCATGAATATTTGTTTCTGAGCCTTGGATGTTTTCTATGTATTTAAGTATTTATATCTATTAAATATATCGTCGTCTAGTACCCATAACACAAGCCTTCTTGAGCTTACTGTGGGGTTAGTTCGATTTGTGTAAGATTGTCCTCTAATATTTATTTATTATTTATTTATTTATTTTAGAGTTTACCCCTAACAATCGTCATTGATTAAAGAGTTTGTTGTTACTTTCTACTACACAGGACTATTGCGAACGATGTCAAGAAATATCAATATTTTTGCCATAAACAATTTGCATTTCATCTAATTTTTTTTTTATGTGGACTCTGGTGCTCCCGCCAAAAACTTGGCATGTGTTTGACAGTTCTGGAAGCGGCAGCGCTACGAGGTGCGCAAGAAGGCTTGCGAGCGCCGCGCGGCGGCCGCCAGGATGGGCGCCGCGCCGCTGCCGCGCCACCTCGAGCTCACGGAGCGCGAGAAGCGGGTGCTGAAGGTGCTGGGGCCGATGACTGTGTTCGGGTGCGAGTTTATCAGGTTGCCTTATGTAAGTGATTATAGTACATTACTTACCAAGGGCGGTAAAACAAAGAATGTCTCAGATTGCAGGTATTTGACGCCCGAGCCGAAGGCAAGGGCGATAATTATGCGATACCTTCTGGGAAATCACTTAATGGTTCTGTCGGAAGATCAGCGCTGGTAATCGCGCCAGCATTACGCTGAGACAGAACCATTTCGTGCAATACCTGCTTCTTCTGTTTTTATTTATTTTCTTGTTCTTCTTGTGTTTTTTTTGCACGAATAAATATTTCTGATTTCTGATTTCTGATCTTCAGGCTTTCTTAATTACCACCCGAGGTAAGTACAAAATTCTATGTCACCCCCTGGCCAGGAAGTGGGATTTTCCGCGCGCGGAGCGTGCAGTAATTGCCACTTTATGGCCAGGTGTGACATAAAGGTTTTTTTTAAATACCACGTCGGTGGCAAACAAGCGTACGACCCGCCTGATGGTAAGCGGTAACCGTAGCCCATGGACGCTTGCAACTCCTGGGGTGTCACATGCGTCCGTCCGTCCGTACATGTCCGTCGGTCCGTATGTTGCAGCCGATTTACTCGAGGACTATAAACACTACAATTAACAATTTGGTAGGAAGGTGTATTCTATGAACCACTACATAACAGTGATGAGAAATTACGAAAACATATTGAAGTTTAAAATTTTGAAAAATCTGAGGTGGTGAACATTAGTTAGTACTTACCCGTCCTGGACCGACGAAAAAAATAAACAATAGCATTTTTTTGCTATGTGCCCGGAGATCCCAGGGATGGGTAGACAACGGCTTAGGTTTTGAGTTTTCGCTGAAAAACTGTCATGCCCAAACAAAAGGTCGTAAGTGCCGTCCAAATGAAGATACTTTTAGATTCAATGTATTGGATAGTGGTTTTAAATGTCGACTGGTGAGTATTGGTACGGAACCCTTAATTGTGCGTGATCCGACACGCAATTGGCCGGTTTTTTTAACTGTCAAACTAAATTTCTTAACGGTTGAAAGCAACAATATCAAAGTGTAACCACTTATAAGTCTGAATATAGCACGTGAGTTTATTTAAACATTAGTGATAATCGGGTCATTGTCAGATTTAGGTTCGGGTCTTTTCGGTGGACATTTCAAAAATTAAGGGCCACAAATCTTAATTTTGGATTGGTCTAGTAACCCGCATAAACGGTGTTTCTATAACTGTAAATCCATGTAATAAAAACATAACTTATATGTACATAAGGCGTTAACTATTGATCACCGGGTGGACAACTTTTGTTTTTACAAGTGACAATGACCCAATCCATATTGAAAGGGACCTTATGGCGGCCGGCACTTACGCCTTTATTGCCGCTGTTCCAATACAATAGTGAATAGGTGCAACGTAAACGCCTGCCGCCATGAGGTCCCTTTCGATGTGGATTATCACATTAAATTGAAATTTTAGTCTAAAGAGGAGCCAAACACCTCCGCCGCCGTCAATCCCCGGCCCCCGGAGCCCCGGCCGCCGGCACCCCTCGCCGGGGGTAGGGGGGGCGGGGAGGGAGCGCAGTTCCCGACACGTGCCCTGCCCACCCCGGACTCCCCAAACGAGCTGGAGTTCGTGGACCCCAGCGTCTTGTGCGCCACGAGTTTGGAGAAGCCGCAACCGACCGGACCTGGTACGTAACTTTCAGCTGCTACACACGCAACTTTTTTTTTATGTGGTGTAAACGAGCAGACGGATCGCCTGATGGTACCTTCACCTGGACTTCATCACCATTTATTTCAAAGTTTTTGGAAATTTTGGACACAAATTTTGATTTCAAGTAATCGTCATTCATAGGCTATCACAAAAATGTTTTATTGTCATCCAAATGGCAGTACTTTACTCACAATCACCAGTTTAAGGCTACAAGGCGGATTAAAAAAAAAAACTAAAAACTCGATTAACTCGGAAACCAGCGAGTTTCGACCCCTGGTTGACTGGGCCTAAATGTTGCAAATTAGCTCTATTATAACCCCTTTCAAGGAATAGGTCGAATTACCAGTCACCCTGTATTTGAATAATTAATTGCAGGTCGCAGTCGGACACCACGGCCCACAGGACCTGTGCCTGTTAGTAGACCATGTAAGTAATTTTCTGGCTCCTTACACGTCCTACACTAAATATTGTAGTTATAACTACAATTTTCAAAAGCTGTTATCATTTTACGGGGTGTAATTAACATTCTGCGTATAATGTAGCTTGATAATAAAAAAAATAAAAATAAACAATTATTAGAGGACAATCTTACACAAATCGAACTAGCCCCACAGTAAGCTCTAGAAGGCTTGTGTTATGGGTATTAGCCGACGATATATTTAATAGATATAAATACTTAAATACATAGAAAACATCCAAGACTCAGAAACAAATATTCATGCTCGTCACACAAATATTTGCCCTGACCGGGATTCGAACCCAGGACCGTCAGCTTCACAGGCAGCTAGCTAGGCTATTGGAATATTGATTGACTCCTTTGGAGTTGCGGGCGCCTATAGGCTGCGGTGGCCGCTTACCATCAGGTGGACCGTACGCTTGTCTGCCACCGGCGTTGTATAAAAAAATATTGATGATATTGATATTATTTACATTATAAGATTTCAAGCTTACATGGTCATTTATATTAGAATTACGATTTGAAACGGGATATTTACCTATATTTGTATTTTTGAGTTCTCGCGTATTGATACTGTGAGTGTGGTGTGTCGTGACCGTAATCGAGTTTCAAGTGACAAGGCGGACGATGGTAGTGATGGTGACACTGTGCGAAAAAAGCGAACCAGGAAGAGGGTAGATCGCTATGGTGTGTGGGTAGACCACAACTAAAACTCGCAGCACGTCAGTTAATCCTTGATAATGGCGCTTGCAACAGTGCCGAAATATCGGGAACTCAAAAATACAAATATACATGGTAAATATCCCGTTTCAAATCGTAATTCTAATTATTGACATTTCAGACCGTAGATTCCCTGTGCCGCCAGACGTTTGGAGCCTACAGATAGAGGAGCGCCGACTGCGCATCGAAACCAAACGGGCGTATTACCAGAGGGAGCTGGTCTCTATAGGGGAGCGGCGGGCCAAAGCGGCGGAGAGGAATAACGAAATAATGACACTAATATTAGGGGAAATCACCAAACTCAGACAGTCGCTTGAGAAGTGACTCGATCCAAGTTACATAGAAAGAAAGAAAGAAAAGAAAGAAACATTTATTCACAGACACAGTAGACACACATAAATGACAAGAAAAAATACACAGAAACCACACAACATGTGTGTCCCCGCGGCAGTGAAACGAACACTGGCTCAGCATTATGCTGAGGAGTCAATGACACCTACAGCGCTGATACATGGTACAATTTCAGGCGCAGATATAAGAAAGGGGGGTTAAAATAGGGCTTATTGACCCCTCCCGGGGGGGGGGGGGATCAATTATGGTGCTCATTTAAATAAAAGATAACGTTTTCCGTTGAAACAGGAAGATATGCCTATCTGGGTCATACGCGGATTTAGGTTCGCGTCTTTTCTGGCCATACCAAAAGTTAAGGCCTACAAAGCTTAATTTTGGATTGGACCAGTAACCCGCATAAACAGTGTCTCCGTTTCTATAAATCCCTGTAATAAAAACAGCTAACATGCACATAAGCCGTTAACTATTGACCACAGGAGGGACGACTTTTGTTTTTTCAACTAAGTATGACTGATGCGACAGCTTTGTACAGCCACTCAAGTGAATTTCAGACATGTTAAGATGGAATGGGTTATTCTCGTCTTGAAGGTCACATTGAAGAGCCGTGAGCCTTCGAACTGTCTTCCGTCGCATGGCTCTCTCAAGAAAAAACTCCCGGGTAATCGGTCCGACCTACTTCGAACGGTTACCTGCAAGTTTAAGGAATGAGTCATCTGACAAAACGTTTAAACATCAACTGAGAAAGCTTTTGTTGGATAACCCTTTGTACTCGGTAAATGAGTACATGGAATTACATTTTTAATTGATAATACTTACGGACATTTTGCTGATAAACTGTTTTATTATAAATTGTGTGATTAATTATTTTTTGACATTTGTTTAAAATTGTGTAATTACATTCGAATTAACCTTTTATTTAATTGCCACCATATTGTTGTCTTAAATTCCATTTGTATTTTATTTATATTTTCTGTGTGTCCAATTATGTTATGACGATCCTTATTCGGTGAATATGTTTAAATCCTATTCCATTATTATTATTTATATCTTAATTGACGATCATGATGTGAATTCGTATACTTTTGACATGAATGCAAATTTATATTGTAATTTACATCTATGAAATAAATGAATCTGAATCTGAATCTGTGAAGATAATGAGTGCTAAACGGACCGCAGCGACCAGCGCTCATGATTAAGGCCCGCTTACCGGTCCGAAGGATGTCGAGCGATATTCGACCTTAAAAAAGTGAATGGACTGTTTCATTATATTTTAATGTAGAAGGTTTCTGATTTGTTTTTTTTCAGTAAGTGCTTCATATAATTATAGTTGGCTAGTTCCTAATTTCCCAGTTATTTACACAAAAAGGAAAAAGTCGTTGAAAAGAAGTTACGTTCCAGGAGAGACAATTTTTTTTTCGTTATTATACTGACAGGTATATAGGTATTTAAGTATTACTAATTTATTGTTATCAAAGTGAAGAATAATTAAGGTTGTTATCCGATCCATCATCGTGATCATTATTTAGTTTTATTGGTTGTGTTCGTATTAACAATTTATTATGTCATGGATATATATTTTATCATAGTTATGTGGTAAGTTGCAGCGGGGCAATGTGGACTGCGGGTAATTAACAAATCGAAAATATCTTCCGTGTTTTACATAATTTATTAGAGTGCCATCTATGTCCGGATAGCGGAAAAGCGCTTTCACAATTTCAACAAGATGGCGCTGTAGTCAAAGATGTAAAACGGCAAATGAAAAAAAGAAAAATTATTTATTCTATAAAACACAAAACAAGACTTTTATACAGATATATGTCCTACAACTATGCACAACTCTTTTATATACCCTTAAAAAATACAATAATTGTAGGCTCATCGCACACAGAGGTCACAAGGGAAGTCCAGCAATGTCTTGTGTGCAATAAAGATAAGGCTAGGACTCAGCAAGATGTTGCGATGAGGGCTATCGCGTATGAATTCGCCGCTAGAGGCGCTAGTGTAGCGCGAGGTCTCCGAAATGTCACTCTTTGTGGTTGCGCTACGCGGGTTAATATCTAATTGGAACAATATGGTGACTATTTTGCAATACCTGAGCTTGATTATGGCAAATATGAGTTACGGGTCAATGACTGTCAGTGCTTTGAAACAGTTTTGTCTTTCGGAAACTTATGTCCTCCTTTTTTTCCGAACAAAACGGGGCTGCGCTACAATGACGGATGTTCGATATTTTTACGGTACAGTTTTAAGGTATTAAATATGATTTAAATGTAATAATAACCAATAACAATTTTTGACAGCTGGACCTTACTCGACAGTGGCGCTAACTGGTGAGTACAAAAACGATAGCTCTCATTTGCTAGAAATGCAAGTCGCAACGCTGTTAAAATGTTTCGATTATTTTAAATTAGTGATGCGCGACTTTGAATGATACTTATTCGATTATTGTAATCATTCGAATAAGTTGACTAATGTCATAATCATTCGACTAATATTAGTAATACTGCAATCGCCGCTCGCCCGAGTCGAACGGACGTAGTAACTAATGTCCACAACACAACTAACTTCCGGTCAAATCGAATAAGAGCCGACGAAGTCGGCACGACCATTACCGAGTCGCGCCGAACAACGGTCCACTGTAGGCGGGGCTCTACGTTTATAGTGATTTTACGAAGCGGAGGTTTCGCTTACGGTGGACATTCATTCAGATTCTTGGAATAGTAATAGTATAGTAGGGGCGAGCGGAGATTAGTAACTAATATTGGTAGTCATCATTCGATTATCAGGATTAGTATATTACTAATTTCCAATTCGAATATTGACATTAGTAATCGCTAATCATTCGAATAGGCAAATCATTCGAAGTCGCGAATCGCTATTTTAAATTTCCCGCAGTCTAGATTGTGCCGCTGCACCTTATTGGGGCCATTCTACTTTTTCATGTACATAATTTTCAGACACTTTTTTTTTAATGCAGATTTTGGAATACTTGATCCTCACTTCATATTTTTGTATTGTTATCTAGAAAGAGGTTTCATTGCAGTATCACTTCCGATAGTTTTGGTAATTAACGAACCACAACTAATATCCATGAATCGAGTAACTCAGTGGTCCTTGGATGTCTCACCATTTGTATGAAAAAATGGTTTTTATCACTGTGTTACCCACCACCTTTTACAGCAATATGTTAATATTTAAGTATTTTTACCTATAAATTCCTTTTATTAGGTTCAGGTCCTATTTCGAAATCCTATTTATACACTAATTCTATACATATAGATTTTTTTTTGTAATAGAAAACTGGTCATGAAAAAGTAGAATGACCCATTGAACTATATTGATGTAAGTGAATGAAAGATACACAAATAAAGAAGAGTACATATTATTGTAAGAATGTTTTTTTTTATTTATCACGGAGCATTATAGTAGATCGACTGCTGCCCCTTTTGTACAGACGACGGCAAAAATATGTTTACATTTTTCGCCTTAATACAATGGAATAAGGTGCAAAAGTGTAAACATATTTTTGCCGTCGACTGTACCAGGATTGTAACTAGACGACGTAGCATATGGACGCAGGTGAATAGCAAGCGCGTTTCCGACTTCATTGATTTGAGGATTCCTTGTTTTGACAGCTAGAGACATGCAGGTCCCTCATTCTTTCTTATGGAGGTCTCAAGGAACACAATGTTACATACCCTCCAGCGACAAAACTCCCAGTAGCTCGATTCCACTCACTCAGATTTGGAAGCCGCTGAACCAATCTCATTGGAGCGCAAACTCTTAAGAGTATTCCAGTGTTTAAACCGCCTGCATGCGTGGTCGTGTCTGAGGTTTCCACTGGATTTTCCCCAGGCCACTCTCCAACCGCGCACTCCTATCGCTTCATTGGGGGGGACACATAAATAAATAAATATTAGAGGACAATCTTACACAAATCGGACTAGTCCCACAGTAAGCTCAAGAAGGCTTGTGTTATGGGTACTAGACGACGATATATTTAATAGATATAAATACATAGAAAACATCCAAGACTCCGAACAAATATTCATGCTCATCACACAAATATTTGCCCTAACCGGGATTCGAACCCAGGACTGTCAGCTTCACAGGCAGGTGCACTACCCACTAGGCTAAACCGGTCGTCAAACCCACAAAACAAACATACCCTCTGTAGAGCGACTAGTGCCCCGTGGTACCAGTCGAACCTCAGTCTGCACCATGACATGGGGATTAGCACCATATATGGTTTTGTAAGCAGACTGCCAGACGTTATCACAGCGTCCATCGAACGAAAGTTTTAAAAAACGTATACCTTCTAGCTAACCTAAGCTTGTCTGAAAGAGATCGTTCTTTAGCGTTAAGACCGCCTGTTGTTTGCCTCTACTTACCTATTGTAATTCCTTGCTATGTTATGTACGGTGTGCGATACCTAAATAATATTTAAATTGTATTGTGTAGGCATCTACTTTTTTTTCAATAATATAAAAGAAATACGATTAAATTGAAAATGTAAACGGGAGAAATAATCTGATTACAAAAATAAATGAAATTTTATTTACAAATTATACACAAAACAAACAAACACAAAAAACACACACACAAATTATATTACAACTAAGCTGTTTTAATTTAGGTACAATTGAGTGCGAAAATATGTGCTCAGACAAAAGTTCCATAATTTCAAGAGCAAAATACGTCCATATCGTCATTCAACAAAATGATGCTTAGAGTTACCACCTTATTCATAATCATTCATCAAATCTATTTAATTAAATTACCGATAAAATTCGTTCGTCAATCTCGTTTATGAAGAAAGAGACCAAAACTTTTTAATTAGCAGTTTGTTGAGTATGACTACAGAGTTTAATAAATAAAAATAATAATAAATATTAGAGGACAATCTTACACAAATCGAACTAGCCCCACAGTAAGCTCAAGAAGGCTTGTGTTATGGGTACTAGACGACGATATATTTAATAGATATAAATACTTAAATACATAGAAAACATCCAAGACTCAGAAACAAATATTCATGCTCATCACACAAATATTTGCCCTGACCGGGATTCGAACCCAGGACCGTCAGCTTCACAGGCAGGTGCACTACCCATTAGGCTAAACCGGTCGTCAATATGTGATAATCCATATTGAAAGGGACCTTATGGCGGCCGGCACTTACGCCTTTATTGCCGCTGTTCCAATACAAAATAGTGAATAGCTGCAACGTAAGCGCCTGCCGCCATAAGGTCCCTTTCGATGTGGATTATCACATATTAATAAATAATAATAGTATGACCCTATAAGCTTGGGCGGGACGGCATTGGCCCTTGAGCCAAGCGGCTGCCGTAGAGACTCAGCGCGCCCGAAGCGGCTGAGAAGCCCGCGCTCAGCGCCGCGAGAGACCACAGCGACGGGTGGTGCATCAGGCAGCCGCCGTTGGCACTGTATGCGCAGGTATAGTCTGGAATTAGAAAAAAAATGTTAAGAGTCCTTATCAGTTAAAAACAGGGACCGATACCGGTATTTTTAAAAAACCCTGAATTAGCCCAATATTTTGGATTATTTTTTGCTCTTTACGTAGGGCTGAATCATGTATTTAGGTAACAACGTCGTATTATTAGATTGTCCCATTAAAAACGAAATAATGAACCGGTGACCGTAATAATACCGGTATTTTTCTATGGAGAAAATACCGGTATCCGATCCCTGATTTACCATGTATATTTGTATTTTTGAGTTCCCGATGTTTCGGCACTGTTGCAAGCGCCATTATCAAGGATTAACTGACGTGCTGCGAGTTTTAGTTGTGGTCTACCCACACACCATAGCGATCTACCCTCTTCCTGGTTCGCTTTTTTCGCACAGTGTCACCGTACCACCGTCCGCCTTGTCACTTGAAACTCGATTACGGTCACGACACACCACACTCGCAGTAATTCTAACGTAAATGACCATGTAAGCTTGAAATCTTATAGTATGGAATTAGAAAAAAAAATGTTAAGAGTCCTTATCAGTTAAAAACACTCGTCTATTTAGGCGATTTTCTGATTGAATTGACACATACCTTGACATTTTCTCAATGTTACTATCTAGAACTGGACTGTTGCGACTTAATCTCGTACATTTTAAATGTATTTTTTGGATTTTTCATTAAGAAATATCGTTTCAAACATCACTCCAAATCGACCATTTTCAAGCTAAAAACTTTGTTTTCCCCCTTAAATTCTAATACACACAATAAAATCAATAAAATAAAAATCATTTCAAAAATTTTGTCATAATTTGAAAAAAAAAACAATTAAACTTATAAGGGCTCTTAAGATACGCACAGACAGCACAAGAGGCGAGGTAAGGACTGGCTTGACAAATTCATTCTGCCGTTTCTTGTTTCCCAACTTAGTTGTTTATATAGGTACTAATCCAGGTAAATTGCTCAGATAATCGCAAAATTAACTGAAGTCATCACCGGAAATACATCGCTGATAAATTGCTGCCACAAATTTATTACTTGGTGGCGTAATCTGCTTAAAACTGTTTTCTAACATCATCTGGAGATCAGACAAATTCTTCTAGATCCCATCCGGTTCCAACCTACCCTGGATGAGTAGATTACTCACGCTAGCCACCAGATACAGCGTGTAGCCTGGTATGTGCGAGAATAGCGCAGTGACCGCGAAGGAGGAGCCGATGGGTGCCGCCATGTCTTGAGTCAACACTCGAACTCTGAATGAGTAGGATACTTACGGCTAGCCATCAGATACAGCACGTAGCCTGGTAGCACAGCGCAGTGGCTCGAAGGAGGCGTCGATGGTCGCCACCTTGACTAGAGTCAACATCCGTACCCTCGAATAGTAGCCGCGACGGAGGTGCCGATGGCTACCGCCATATTTTGAGTCAAAACCCTGGATGAGTAGGATACTCACGGCTAGCCACTAGATACATCACGTAGCCTGGTAGAACAGCGCAGTGGCTCGAAGGCGTCGATGGTCGCCACCTTGACTAGAGTCAACATCCGTACCCTCGATGAGTAGGATACTCACGGCTAGCCACCAGATACAGCGTGTAGCCTGGAATGTGCGAGAATAGCGCAGTGGCCGCGAAGGAGGCGCCGATGGGTGCCGCCATGTCTTGAGTCAACACTCGAATTCTGGATGAGTAGGATACTTACGGCTAGCCATCAGATACAGCACGTAGCTTGGTAGAACAGCGCAGTGGCTAGAAGGAGGCGTCGATGGTCGCCACCTTGACTAGAGTCAACATCCGTACCCTCGATAAGTAGGATACTCACGCTAGCCACCAGATACAGCGTGTAGCCTGGTATGTTCGAGAATAGCGCAGTGGCCGCGAAGGAGGCGCCGATGGGTGCCGCCATGTCTTGAGTTAACACTCGAACCCTGGATGAGTAGGATACTCACGGCTAGCTACTAGATACAGCACGTAGCCTGGAAGCACGGCGCAGTGGCTCGAAGGAGCCGTCGATGGTCACCACCTTGTCTTGAGTCAACACGCGTACCCTTGATGAGTAGGATACTCACGGCTAGCCACCAGATACAGCGTGTAGCCTGGTATGTGCGAGAATAGCGCAGTGGCCGCGAAGGAGGCGCCGATGGCCGCCGCCTTGTCTTGAGTCAGGACTGAGCGGACCACCGCCATGCTCTGCATGAGCAGAGCGGCTCCTAGAACATTGCCATGAATTAACCTTTAAAAAAATAAGTCCGACATTCGGGAATCACCGCGATCAAGAATTTCGTTTAAAAAAATCAGCACTCAAATCGGTTCATCCGTTAGGGAGATCGATGCCACACCGATACACACATTAAACTTATATAGAGTTTGCCAAATGAAAAATGAGAATGAGAAGTCGCGGCAAATTCAAAAATTCAGAGTGTGGTATCCCTGACGTGCAACGCGAAAAGCACTTGATACATGTAATATATTTAAAATTTAAAACGATTTTACTAATTTACCTGTACATAGTACTATACAATACAAACTAATATTATAAACTATGTGTGCTATGTCCGCATGATGTGAATTTGACCGATTCATGAGTTAAAACTACCCTAAATGTGGACCCGTGTTATAATCGACTCCCATATCAAATTTCATGCTAAAAAAAATATTAAGTTAACCTGACATAAGTCCGCGCGTAATTTTATTATACTCGCATTAGATAATTAGTAGCGACGAGTAAATTTATATGATAAACGTAAGTATCAAAAATGATATTTCGTAGAATAATGACGTTTGACAATTCAGGTTGTGTTGTCATATAAAAAGTTCCATAAAAAAATAATTTTCATTTTTTTTATACAACGCCGTTGGCAAACAAGCTTACGGTCCACCTGATGGTAAGCGGCTACCGCAGCCTATAGACGCCCGCAACTCCAATACGCGTTGCCGACCTTTTATAAAATTTGAGGATGTGTTGACAATAGAAGGGACAAATTTAGGTCCCTCGCTCTCAACACAGTGCATCCTCGGGAGCTCTGGCAACCTTGCTCACCTCCAGGAACACAACACTACATACTTGTATAGCAGATAATGTTATTATGGCTGTGGTCTTCTGCAAGGCCGAGTTGGGCTGCTCCAAATTAAAGCAAGATGACATTTTGCTGTGCCCTACCTCTCTTCATTTGCCAGACTCTAACACCCTTGTTTTGAGTTGAGCATGGGGGATTAAAAAAGGACATACTATGAAGAAAGAGCGCAATTTCCTGTACGCTACTAAAGACTAAACATATTACGATTTCGGGGTCACATCGTTACCAGCGATACTACGAGACATTCGAGACTAAAGGTCGGTTGCACCAACATACGATCACAGGCCGGTCATCGTCAAATATGGCACCGGCAACTGTCATCCCATAGAAACTTGTCAAATTTTCCATACAATCAGATTTTAACGAACACCGCTTACGATTACAGACGGTCTGGTGCAACCCACCCTAAGCATTTGATGTGATATACTATTAATACTCTTCTGTGATATCTTGCGTCGCGCATGTTCTCACTATGTTGCACAACAATAGAGGGCCTACTCCAAATTCCGTATCGTGTCGTCCCTTTTACTCTCGTTTTATACACTATAAGAGTGAAAGGGACGGCACGATACCAAGTTAGGATTTCGATGTTCGTATCGTGCCGTCCCTTTCACTCTCGTTTTATACACCATAAGAGTGAAAGGGACGGCACGATACGAAGTTCGGATTTTGATGTTTGGAGTAGGCTCTCAGTGCTACGGATTACAAAGCGATGTTCACGCACCTGCTAGTGACAGCGCGAGCGCGAACATGAGCTGGTAAACGTTGAAGGCGAACGCGCAGTCGGGCAACGAGCACGCCCCGCGCGCTGCGAGACCGCCGCCACACGAACACTCCTCGTACAACCTGTCACAAACGCCCAGTCATCATCAACATCATCCCTGCCGTCATTACTGTCATCAAATCATCATTGTCATCAGCAACATCACTATAGTCAATGTCATCAGTTATCATTGTTACGTATCATCATCGTCCTTGTCATCATTATGTTCGCCATCATCATCATCGCCAAAGTCATTGTGATCAACATCATCGCTATCTATCATCGCCGTCATCATTATTAATTACTATATACCACCATTTTTATCTTATCAGCAACATTGCAAGCTTTATCATTAACATCGTCGTTATATGTCTTCATCGTAATCATTACCTACCATCAGCATCATCGCCATATTCATTATAATCATCATTTGATTATCTTGATGATAGTGGGAGTAATGATAATGTTGACGGCTATGATAAATTCTTCGCCAGCGTCATTATCTACAACCCCACTGCCATCATCATTATGTACAACATTTACAACATAATTCAAGATTAAAGGAATTTGGTAGCAGGGGCGCTACCGCGAACAGCAAACGAAGTTTTCCCTCTCTGTCGCACTTGCAAGTTTGCACATAAGTGAGACAGAGAGGGAAAACTTCGTTTGTGGTTCACGGTAGCCCTTCAGCACTCACAGGAGCCCGTTGAGATCGTCATAGCTGCTGCAGCCGGCGTGGCACGGCGAGAAGTACGTGGTGCTCGTGTTGAGCGCGCACACCGGGCTGAACCCGTAGCTCTCCGCCAAGCAGCTGCGAAAGAAGGAGGTACCGGATATAGACGAAAGACAAAAAAATTAAACGGATACGTGATAATGATAAACAATTATCCTTGGAAAACCACCATACAAATTCACCGATAAATGGCGCTGTACCCGTGGCGTTCAATTCGTATAGGTACATACCATGTTGTTGAGATTTTCCTGATTTAATAGGGTTGTATCACTTGGAACCGATACACATCTGTATACGGAACCCTCGGTGCGCGAGTCCAACTCGCACTTGACCAGTTTTTAATTTCTTCTTAAAACTGGCTGTTACGAACTCTTTGCGAATATATTATTCTAAATAATTTTAATTGAAATCAAAAACTGTTCTATGTCATTGTCAATTAGGTTTCTGGTAAAATAAGGCTGTGTCAAATATTGTTCCGGAATTTCTATCCGTTTACAATAAAAACTACATATAACAGGTAAACAATACTTTCATTTCAACACAGGACAGGATATCAGCCCACACTCTCCCATCTTTTTCACTGGCTATGACTGGTCTGTCTAGTATTTACCTGACTGACGGTGGTTAACGGTACATACCCGCAGTGCATACTGCACACTGGCTGCACGGCATCGGCATTGCTCCCCGCTATGTCCCCAATGCCGCAGCCCAGCAGGCTGACGACGCCGAACGGAACCGCCAGAATCAGAGCCACGACGCCACCGACGCGGGCAGATGTAGTCGCTTTCACACCGTCGCTCCGTCGGCCGGAGAAACGAGTGCGGAATATCTGGTAACGAGAATATTGTCATGTATATGTCACTTGTGTGGATACCGCAGCACCGTCCCATCTCCCAGGAACCTCGGTCAGGGCTGGGGCTGCCGCCGATGCGGCTGAACACCTCAAGCGGAGCAAATATGCAGTCATTGACAGTGCCTAACATGTTTGAGCCATTTGGGGTGGAAACACTAGGGCCGTGGGGACCAGGTGCTCACAGCACATATAAGGAGCTGGCGAAACGCCTTGTTGACGTGACGGGTGACCAAAAGGCTGGCGCGTACCTTGCTCAGCGCATCGGTCTTGCTGCGCAGCGTGGCAATGCCGCCAGCCTTCTGGGCAACCTACCGCTGGGCTCTGAATTAGAGCCCATCTTCTATTTGTAAGTAGGTTTTTATCCTTAGCTTAGTATGTTCGTATTTTTTATATTCTTGTTCCTCAAATAAAAATTTCGTTTTTTGCCACCACTTAACATACAACATACTAAGCACACTAAGGGTCGGTTGCACCAACATACGATCACAGGCAGGTCATCGTCAAATATGGCGTCGGCAGCTGTCATCCCATAGAAACTTGTCAAATTTTTAATACAATCTGATTTTAACGAACACCGCTTACGATTACAAACGGTTTGGTGGCTAGTCCCTTTGGACTGGAGAGCCTACGTAATTTCTGGTGTTCCCCCGGAGCCTTAGGTTACGTAGTGGTATGCAGTTTCACGCATTTCTCTGGGCGAAAAAAAAGGTCACCAGAGGGGCTACCGCGAACTGAAAACGAATGAAGTTCGAATATCTCCCTCTCTGTCGTACTTGCTAATACGTGCCACAGAGAGGGAGATATTCGAACTTCGTTTTCGGTTCGCGGTAGCCCCTCAGAGCTCAGTTAGGTTTTACGGGTCGAAATGAACTAAAACATCAGATAACACATGATGGATAATGGGCATACATAACCTATCCTATCCTAGCTGGGCTGTTCATCTAAAGTAGTCTGGTTCCAAACTAATAGACCTCTCTTACTTCTGCCCTTAGTAAGTATTGGATAGACAATAGAGAGACATTGTATTAACCACACGCTCTAAGATCAACTTACCATGACAAAAAATATGATGACCAGAGAGCGGAAAATGTCTGTAACAGCCCTGGAGGCGCGCGGGTCTGGGCGCCTGGTCTCAATGTGAAATTGTGCCTGTGAAAATCACATCAAGTTGAAACTTTTGCCAATTGAAAATGAATAGCGATGTAGACCCCACTTCTCCTGCTAAAAATAGTGCACTTTAACTATAAACTTAACAGATATCAAAGAGACCAAAGGCGGTCACTGGCAAGATTAGGAATCTGAAAAACTGATGTAACATGCTGTTGCTAGATCAAATGGATGAAGATCATTCAATTGAGCAAACGTCAATTAGAAATAAAGCAACAGGCGACCACTCCTAAACAAATTGTTGTGATAACCCGTGTGTATCAGAAAACTATAATTTAAGCTAAAAGTTCAAACCTGAACAAAATCGTCGTCAAATCGAACAAACCCGAAAACAGCGGCTGAGAGGAATGAGAGAGCTATACTCTGGACCACAACAGTCTTGTCACGTAGCACGCGACTCATTGTGCTGAGGAAATCTGAAACAAGGAATAGAATAGAATACTTAAGCATTTATTCGTGACAAAAACAACAAAACATGGACAGAGATGACGATATAAAAACAGTACATATGCCACGAAACGGTTCCATCTCAGCATAGTGCGGGCATGTAGCCAGCTTGATCTTCTGTTGGAACCATTAGTTACGAATAGAGAAAAGTGTGATCACAATGTGTATCACTGAAACTTGTTTGGCTAAAAGTTGCCAAAGTAAGCTCTGTGAATTTTATTTTCAAGTAAGTCAGTCACATCTCCGTATGTAGTTCTCCGTTAAACGATCGTCATATCGCTATGATGCATTACCAATCTAGCCCCATGAAATGAAGTGTAGATAGGGAAGAGTTTCTGCCGCTCCTTTGCCTAATAAACGGCAGGGTTTAAAGAAAGTCTTCATACTTAAGATAGAAAAGTTCTTAAGATAGAAGATAGAGTTCTGACTTACCTTTGCTAGCTATCTCGTCGTCTATTTCCTTTTGGTTTTCCGTGCTTGGGAACAGTGTGTACAGGATCCCGAACATGAGCGTCAGCATGCAGAGCGAGAGGTGCGCGTGCCACCATGTATCGAAGGTGGAAGTTGCTGTCAGCCAGTTCACACCATTCAGGCCCAAGGAGAGTCGGATTGTGATCAGAATTCCATAAAGATACGCTCCATTCTCTGGTTCATGGTCGTCCACATAGACGAACCCATGCGCGAAGATGCTCAGACGTGCCAGCACGCAGAACGCAGCCGTCATACAAAGCATGGCAAGCCGGGGGACCCAAGGGTCGTTTATGAGCATGCTCTCTGCTGTTAAGGCCGAGATCTGCTCGCCATCGCATAACTCTGTGAAGTAGATGTAGTTTTATTTGTTTTGTAACTTCACCCATTCTTCTTTATTCACTCGATTATTGGGGACTAACGTTTTCAGTGATTCTCTCGTGTTATTAGAAAATGGAAATCGTCAAGAATTCTCATAAAGAAGGACATCATGAGTGGATTTGCGTTCTTGGGTTTGTTGAGTAATGTTAGCAGTCCTTTGAACACTAGCAACACCAGGATAAAGTCAGGCAATTGTCATTTTAAAAAGTTTATTATTGTTACGGACAAGATACAGTATAGGTACGTATATTTATTCTTTTGATTGTGGATAGGTACAGTCAAGGAATTTGATGGTTTCCGGGCCACTTCGGACCTTTTCACAGTGAATTTCAGTATGAAAGCTGATCTCATATTAATGTCACTGTGATAAGGTACGACGTGGCCCAGAGATTAGATTCGTTGATCGCACTATTCCTAACCTACCGACATAAGAATCCACCGTGTCCTCATAAGGGAATGCTAGCACCAGCAAGCCGGCTGCAGCGGCTGCCGTCAGCCAGAACGACAGGGCCAGCTGCTTCCTGGCCTGTCCGCACCACGCGATCACCGCACCGAAGCCGAACTCAATCAACGCAGCGCCGATGGTTACCCAGTCTGAAAATTAACGGGCAAATCATGTATGACTAATATTCATGGTTGAGACCTTAGGAAAATATCCGAGTGTTTGAGATTGACCCAATACATGGAACTTTCAAACTTATGCCACTGTGACAGAGGTTAATGATAGGTGTCAACGATTGGGCATTAATGTGTCGAGCATTGGGACGTTAGCCAGCATTCTGGATGATTTTTAGCCCATACTGTCACTGTGTATAGTAAAAAATCTTTGTATGAGTGTGTGATAGATCTTATCACGCATTCTATATCAACGGGTGCGTGGTGAAACCCGAAAAAACCTTTTCCGCGACTAATCGGGTACCACGCAACCCTCGATACGGCATTATTGTTCTTAATTTTCATATTCTTCCGATTCATCGTCTTCTGATACATTGGCGTATTATTTAAACAGATTTCGATGGCATTATATCCTTAACCCCACTTTAACTACCACACTTTTTGACTTGGATTGGATATTGGACTTGGAAGAATTGATAAAATTCTGTATTTTATTTGAAAGCTCAAGGCTTTCAGAATGGTGATCTTCTTAAAACTCGTCACTTATGCTTTGATTTCCAACTTACCATGAGTATTCCCCGGCACGTGACCCAGGGCCGCCTCTCTCTTCAGCAGCAGCATGACATTGGTGTCCAAGAGAACTACTATGAGTAACGCCCCCTGTAGACAAAGCCCGAAGAACGGCAGCGTCAGCACGTACTTGCTTAGAACCTGCCATAGTTTGAGCAGTGGAGCGGGGATTCCTGGAACATGGTATGATGTTGGGAACAGGTGGAGTAATTAGACTCGAGAAGGTCCGTTAAGAACTCTCGCATAAAACGGTACGGACATACTTTATTTTGTATTCACAAAACTAGTTTTTATCGCTTTTACACTAACTATTAACTATTAATATTCATTTCGTGGCATTATTGATTGTTTTCTTTTTGTTTTACACCTTTTTTTACTGTTTCTACTCGTTTTTCAAATTTAATCCTTGGTATGTGTATCACTCCTGTGCCACGAATAAATGTTTTATCTTTCTTTCTTTCTTTTCTTTCTTTCTTTAACTTATTTGCCACAACACAAGTAGTCAGCGTTTTTAAGGCGTTTTTCGTTTTTGACGTTCCATCCCTTCATTTCATAAAAAAAAACGGTGGCAGACGACCTCTTGAATAGGTACCTATTGTTAAAAGATACGATATATTATACAGTTAAGTTTTGTTAGATAGGTACGTAAACCTCATGAGCTCATACCGCCTTCCCACTAGAAGATACGATTCTAATAACATGGCGAGCCACGAAAGGCTGGGCTTTGGCTGACTGATTGATTATGTTTCTAGTTAGCCTCGATTTTTCTTATTTGTCCCGCAAGAGGTGAGAAAAGTAGAAATTACTCCTCAAGGATAAAGCTGTTTTTGTCTTGGGTGCGCTTAAATCCCTCACTGAACTCAGGACTCGGCAACTCATAACACCCTCGCTACGCTGGAGCCCTTCGTCACATTCAAGATTCAATATCGCGCAAGATTTAATATTCTTCCATCGGACATCCAGGCGCACGGCTGGCTACCACCCTTACCTGGTTGTAATTCCTCTTTTACGAAGCAAGCGTTCTCTCATAATACGCACTGCTAAGGTTTGAAATTCCCTGCCGGCATCTGTATTCCCTATGAAGATAGGCCCTATTTAGATTAAATGTATTGGGTAGTGGTTTTAAATGTGGACTAGTAGGTGCTGGTACGGAACCCTTCATTGTGCTTGGTCCGACACGCACTTGGCCGGTTTTTAATACATATAATATCATATCGGTCCAGTCTCTTGTTTCATCAAAGTTTTTGCTGTTACTTTTAACTTTGTGAAGGTAATCGTAAACCGACAACAACGACTATAGGACTCGTTTCGATTTATTATTTGGGTCATTGTCAGATTTAGGTTCGCGTCTTTTCGGTGGACATATCAAAAGTTAAGGGCCACAAAGCTTAATTTTGGATTGGTCTAGTAACCCGCATAAACGGTGTTTCCATAACTATAAATCCATGTATTAAAACATAACTTAGCACTACATAGTATAAAACAAAGTCGCTTTCTCTGTCCCTATATCCCTATGTATGCTTAAATCTTTAAAACTACGCAAGGGATTTTGATGCGGTTTTTTTTAATAGATAGAGTGATTGAAGAGGAAGGTTTATATGTATAATAACATCCATTAAATAGTGCACCCGTGCGAAGCCGGGGCGGGTCGCTAGTATGTATATAAGCCGTTAACTATTGACCACCGGGTGGACAACATTTGTTTTTACAATTGACAATGACCCGTTTATATTAGGTCTTCGTGTTTCGTTTATCATCTTATTAATGTTAAACGGAACATGCTAAATACTACCTCATAAGATTGCTAAAGATAACACCTTTATTTTAAATCATAATCCGTTTATCAAAAACGCGTAAGTACACATACTTTAGGAATGGAAACCATTGTATCAACGTAAGTGTTTTGCTTCTATTTCAAATAATTTCAAAGATAACAAGAAATTACGTTACGTTTTTTACACGGCTGCCCAAAAAAGGACTGTAATGTTTTCAGGGTTCAAGTGATGTATGTGTGATACAAAAAAAGTTCTTACGCTACTTAAATTACAAGATGCGGTCAGCCCGTTGTTCTTACGATCAGCTCTTAACCCACTATAACCAACTGTCATTGCAGGATAGACGCTCAATCGCTGACGCCGTCATGCTATATAACATTTGTTCAAGCCACATCAACTGCCCACAACTCTTAGCGAGCATACAGTTCCGTGCCCCCCGTAAGCCAACAAGAAGCAGAAATCTTTTTGTTCTTCCCAAAATAAGGACCAATGCTGGAAAGCGTGCACCATTATACAGACTATGCTGTCACCACAATACATTTCTAAATGAAGTCGATCTATTCTCGCACTCCCGCTCCCAGTTCAAGTCTGTTGTCACTAAATTGTATCTGTAGTCCTAGGACAACAGTATATATTAAGACGTAAACTTAATATATACTGGTGTCCTAGTTAGTTAAAGCTTGTCCTGTTGATTTCTTAGCAAATATTTGTAAAAGTTCCGCTGAAATATATTATGTTCCTACTTACTACTCTAACTAACTTAGCTTAAGCAGATAATTATCGCATCGCGCATTTGAATATATGTACTATGTGTTCTTAGTGAGATATATTCAAGGAGACATCTGTATCTATTGTCTATTTTCTATTAGCTTACACACATTGTATGATTGTTTCTGTGTTATCTCCGTAAATAAATAAATAAATAAATAAATGTATGTATGTATGTATGTATGTGAGATTGTATGTTCCCCCATAACTTCTCAACGCCTTAACAGATTTAAATGTATGAGGTATCGTTGGAATCCTTAAGTCATCCCGAGTGAGAGGATATGTGACGTTGCATTAAAAACAATATGCGGACTATGTATGCCATTTTGTGCGTTCTGAAGAAAAAAATTTTTTGATCTTATCAAGTGGGGTATCAAAATAAAGCATTTGAAAAGATGATTTCAAAAATATGGGTATATAACTAGCTTTTGCCTGAGATTACGTCCGCTTAATATTCTCCTTCGCGGGAGTTCAACTCGCACTTGGCCGGTTTTATGTTTGTTTGCAAACAATTTGCCGACTAATTCTAATATTAATCTTCCACCCCCTATTTTTTATGATACTACTTAATCTACTTCAGTCAATCTGAGTGGTAAACAAAAAAAAAATTAACGAGAAAAAAAAACAATCGGTAATTTTACAATGTAGTTCCACATAAAACATGTCGATACAGTATACTTATTATTTATTTAAACAATATGGATGGATATAAATTCTAAACTACAAATAATAGAAGGCCTACAAACTAAACTTAAAATAAAAAAACAAAAATAAATAACCTAAAGTAAGGGGTCCCCCCGCGGCATAGTGCCAATGATGCTGGCAGCATTTCCTCGCCGTATAGCAATGCTTATGCGTTGAGCGAGGAAGCTGCCAGCCCTTTGGTCACCAGTGGTGTCCACTAACCTTTTAGCGAGTTCCTTGAAGAACTCTTGGGCCCTGGGACCAGGGCTGTAGCCAGAGTTGAATTTAAGATAGGGCAGCGGTAATTACAAGAAGGGCACAACTGGTGCAAGAAAAAAATTAACTGGTGAATCGATTTTCGTTTCGTTCTCCAGTCCAGATTCTTGAAGACATCCTCCAGTACAGCGGCGAACAGTTGGCTGGGACCCCACGGACCGAGGGTCTACACCGAACGGAACAAAGTTGTATTCGGTGCCGAAACCCCTATATTTGATAGATAGATAGATAGATAAAACATTTATTTGTTTGCCACATTCACACTCATTGTAACATGAGACAAATAAAAACAAAGAACGCAAAAAGACATACACAAGGAAATCAAAACTTAAAACAACACATATTAAACAAAAGAAGCAATTATAAAACAGGAATTAAAAAAAGAAAAGAAAATTAGGAACACAGTTTAAATAACATATCAAACATAGTACCGAAAAATAGGTATAGGTATAGGGGTAGGTTGTTTATCTTATTACATGGTATTACCAAATACGAGATATCTTGACGGCGTAACACGTTTTGATATTTTTTATTTATCAAAACGTGTTACGCCGCCATTGTATTGAAGGCGCCAAATACGAAATTCGTGTATTGTTGAGATATGATTGGAAACAAAAATTTAAAACAGCCGCGGCAACAAGAAAATCATGTGAAGTTGAGGGGGGAGACGTGTTAAATGAACGGATAGCACAGCGTTGGTTTAATCGTTTTGATACTGAGGATTTGACCCTTGAAGATCGACCGCCTTCTCGATTGATATTGAGGCTACAAAGGAAGCCGTTGAAAACCAACCCCAGTACCAACACTAGTCGATTATCGGTCTCACTTGGACCTTTTAAAGACACTACATCGCCGAACCGACATTATTTATGAGATTAAGAGACATCCCAATACGTATAACTAATGGTAAAATAATACTTAACCCTTGTTCTGCTATTATTAGATTAGAACGCATCCAGAAAAGATTTATTAAGTACCTTTGTTTTAAATTGAGCACCCATTATAGGTCCTCTAATTATATCGATGTCTGCAAGAAACACCACCTCATTCCTTTGTGTAAACGCCGCGATATAGCAGATATTATTTACATGATAAACATTACTAACGGCAATGTCGATTGCCCAGACTTACTGGCTGAACTTTTATTCAATACTCCATGCAGATCCAAAAGGTGTTTTCCCCCCCTTGCAATACCTCTTGCTTCGCGTAACTACAGACAAAATACCTTCCTGATTCGAGCTGGTAAGCCTAAATAGTGTAACGAAGGAGCTGGATATTGATATTTTTAATATTAACATCCAACTGTGCGGCGTAAATTGACGGAGAATTTCTTTGAATGAGCGTGTTCTAGACGAAGTATCTATTTTAATACAAAACTTTATTTTAGTTTTTTACTAATGATTTATTTGGCTACCGTGATGCAGTGTATAGTGCTTATCACAATCTGTTCTTTGCTATTGTGTTGTTATTGGTGTGAACCTGTAATTGGCTTTTTGTATCATATGTCGACAATTAATGTAATAATGGTAGCTGTTGGTTCATCGAAAAAAATAATAATAAATAAATTATGCTTACCAGAAGACGCTGTCATTGTATCCAATTACCACTTATCACCACAACACTTAAACAAAAATCCACTACACAAACCCTATTCCTAGAATGTACACTAACTCGTCTAGTGTCGATGTCGATTGAATGTTTTTCTATTATAATATGCATCTATACGGATTATTGCAACGTGCGTAGCACATCAACATTCATTGACACTATAGGCAGTGCTGATATATTCACCTTATCAAATCTTATCAGTATCAGTGATGATATTCACAATACAGTTGGACGGTATACGCAGTCCTGTCCATAACTTCGCCTAACCTGATATACTTAACAATAGAGAATATGCATTAATTTGTCTTGATGCCATTCTAACCAGTTTTTAGAGAGGAACAAATGTGTATATGGGTCAATTTCCCAAGCAGTAAAAAATGTTGGCAAGACTGAGAACGCAGGTGCAGAAAGTTTAAATAATAATTAACCATTTTTTTTCGGAAACACATCCCAGTTAACTACCTCGGGCAATAGCTAAAACTTAAATATTAATGTATTTAATAATTTAAAAAAATATATAAAGCACCAATTTCTCATCAAGGTGGGTTGTCCCTAACCTGGTTTTGTTTGCATAATGTCGCCTAACTCGAAAACTATGTATGATAATAAAAATATTTTAGCCTCATTTTAAGACCAGCTAAATAGGCAACAATAAATATAGCTTCCTTTAAATCTCATGTGTACCTAACCATTTTATAATGTGCGAAAATGTTTGTCCCGAGAAACTTTTTCATTACCGCGGACCACCGCGGACCAAGCTTGTCAACGATTTATTTGCGAAGTTTGACTCGGTAAGCCCCCCGTCTCCTGCGCACTTCGAAAATCAGTTACGCTGCGGTGTTCGGCGAGGGAGGACACCTGGTGCGGTAATTCGTCGGCCTGCTATACACATGAGTATATCGTGGCCGTGATACGCGGACAAAAATAATATCATTCCGGAGTTTGCTATATCTTTTTTATTTTTTATCTGTTTCGATTGAAACTAATATATAACATGTAATATATATTTGTGATATCTAGAACCTTGTTAATTTAAGAATAAGTGGCTTGATCTTTGTTTAAAAATTAATTTTATCCTGTGTTTATCATTCCGCCGTTTTCATTCCGGTGTTTCCGGTGTAGTTAAATAGAAATGTAGCTTCACTTTGCTATGTATAGGAATTAATGATTATTTTTACTGAGTATAATATATTTATTTGATGTCATATATGCCTATTACCTAGTATTTATATTTAAATATATGTTTCATTATATCGTGTTTTGTCAATTTACTTGATTATTCGCGCATTAAGATATAGAAAATATATTAAATCGATTTTGAATGTACTTCTCCTCAAGATTATTAGCGTAATTAGTTTTTCCGAAATGGATCAAGCATTTTACTATAAAAGATGGCAATAATTACACAGACAGGCGTCGGTTGGAAGTCCTAAATATGAAGTTTATTAATGAAAAAAATATTTCAAAAATTGGTGTAAAAAGTCATACGATAGATTTAGATAATTTATTTCATGATAAGGAATTACGTTATAAATTTGTCAAAATTACAAGAATTGTTATCATGATCGTCATAACAGGAAAAATAAAAATAACATAATGTCGACCAGAGTAATACAAAACATGATAAAAAGTAAACAGAAAAATAAATGCATCTTCCATTCGGAATCGTCAGTCAGATAAATAATAATATTGTCCATTACAAAATACAAATTTCAAAACACAAAAATAAAAGATAGTTCCGTAATATCATTTTAACATTACTGAAATATGTTTCTTATACTACAGATTTGTGTTTTCTAGAAAAAAAAGGTATAGGGTTCCAAACCACATGAACCATGATTTTTCTTTTTCTTTCTATCAAAATTTACAACTAGTTTCGAAGTGTTTTATAAACAGGATGCAAGCCTCTGGACATTTACACTATTTTTAACCTATATACAAAATGCTTGTGTTTTTAAATCATACACCTAGTACTTTTTTCTATAAATCATAAAACTATAGTCTAAGAAGCAATTATTTATTATTATTCATATTTAACACATAACACAAATAACATAAGTCCCGTTGTATTAACAGGCCAGTCAGTAGAGGTTTTTACTGGTTACGTGAAAGATTTTTTTTTAGTTTTTATTACTTGTTTGTAGCATTGCTGCTTGTAATGCGTTTTTTTTTGAAAAAGTGAATGATTATTTTTATTAGTATAATTATTAAATTGAAGTGGTTCATCAGTTTATTATAAAGCGGTCTTGAGTAGTGAAAATGATTGTTTTCAGGTACTAGCAGTACAAAATAAATAATTTTATAATTTTGAGGAGTTTTTTTTTTAAATTCCGATGTATGTGCTCTAATTTTCATTCCTGTGGATTGTTATTATCATCCCCAGTGTATATTTATCATTCCGTTGTGAGTTTCATATTTAATCTCAGTTATCTCAAAAACTGTTATAGATATCAACATCCCTTTTAGAAGATTTTCATAATATAGTCTGAAGTGTCTTTTGATATTAAAAAATCCACGAAAAACTCCCAAACAAAGAATCACACCGGAATGATACAAAAATCATGCACTGTTGAAATATATGGAACAAGTACAATTAGAACAACACAAAAGACAAAAATAGTTTTCTTTGCAAGTTATTGTAATAGATAACTTTGCAAGTTTATCTTCACTGTATGACATTAATTTTGTTATAATTGTAAACTCGAAATTATTATTCTTTCTTGACTGTAAATTAATCATGAAAAATGTATTAGGTACTTATTATAGTCAGACTTTCTTAAATTGTAAATTAATTTTTTGACATGTAAAAGTGCCCTTGTGGCCTATTTGCAGAATAAATGTTTGATTTTGTTTTTTTGATTTTGAGCTTACAATCCGAGCTTTCAATACGTCCCACACTAATTGAGCATAGTATGTGACGTTATATACTTGTCATACTAACATTGTACGGAAAAACGAGTAATTTGCTGTTGTGGTAGTGAAATATTGCGTTTAGGTACCTACATTGTTGTCTTGTCATACATTTTTTTTTGTTTTAAGCCGTCGTCTCCCGGCAAAAAATAAACAATAGCATTCTTTTGTTATGATCCCTGGGATCCCAGGGACCGGTAGAGGACGGGTTAAAACATAAGAATCCTGATTGTGTTTTTAATTTACTTTTAGTCAATAAAAAAATACACAATTTTTCGAAACTTTCAAACTTCATAACTTTTTAAGATTTTGAGCATATAAATTAATTTATTGTTTCTTGTCATAATTTGATTGATTACTGTTCATATCATCATCATCAGCCTGTGTCAGTCCACTGCTGGACATAGGCCTCTCCCATGGCACGCCACTGAGCTCGGTCTTCAGCTCGTCTCCTCCAATCTCTGCCCACTGCCTTACGAACATCATCGCCCCACCTAGTTACAGGGCGTTACGTTCATATAGTGACATGTTATTATTATTAATTCCGCATGCATATTCTCTATTCACTCGTTCGCGGTCGACAGAGTCGCCGATCGTCGTTATTGTCATGATGCGCAAGTTAAAGGTCGGTTGCACCAACATACGATTACAGGCCGGTCATCGTCAAATATGGCGTCGGCAGCTGTCATCCCATAGAAACTTGTCAAACTCTACATACAATCAGATTTTAACGAACAGCACTTACGATTACACACGGTTTGGTGCAACCCACCCTAAGTAAGATGTAGGGTTGCTAGGCCAGTTACGTGGCCTGCGTCAGTTTGCGACCTTCTGAAGAACGAATTTTTTTTTACTTAAAATTTTTTAACTTTTTATATGCCCTAAAGAAATAGTGAGTCGTATGCATTTTAATTAGTAGCTACTGAATGAGAATATTTTAAAAAAGTAAGAAAATATCCTTTCAGTTCATCAACTCATCGAAGTGGCCGCAAACTGGCGCATCAAATTAACAGGCCGTAAACCCACCTAGCGACCCTATTAGTTTTATGTGATTACACGAATCATTATGATCTGCTTAGCCTGCTTGTTGGTCATAAAGCAATCGTCCCTCTCAAGCTAGTATGTAAGTGCCAGAGGGACGAATGCTTATGTCCGACGTAAAAGCGAATATGCCACACTTGAGATTATTATGAGTTGGCAGAATTGTATCAAGGTGAATAGTTCTAAATGCAAATTTGCCATCCAAGCTAGAAAATTCAAAATCTAATGATAGTTTTATAACATTTCGGACTTCAAGTGCTACGGATCTAGTTATACTGGGGCGAATGGTGAGGTAAATTCGACAGGTCGTGAATCACATATGAAGATAGTGTGCGATCACTAATGTTTCCGGTTATTGTCCCTTTACCTACTAAATAGCCAATAAATGGCGCGTCACGCGGGGTCTACTCTACTACACGTATCGAACCGATATTGATTTTGTATGTCTCGCATGTGCATGCATCTAAGAACAAGTCGCGAACCAGCTTAGCTCGTATGATAGCGTTTATGTCAGACGTGTAGCGTTCGTCCCTTACTAACAAGTATGTAAGTGCGAGGGGGACTAATGCTGTACGTCACGGGCTCGTCACGAAATCGCTCATCCTGAAGAATAAATTAGAGTCCGACCACGCTAACTCTTCAAGGAATAATTTGGCAATACTGTGCATTTTTTTTTTATATAACGCCGGTGGAAAACAAGCTTACGGTCCACCTGATGGTAAGCGGCCACCGCAGCCTATAGACGCCCGCAACTCCAAAGGAGTCACGTACGCGTTGCCGATCCTTTATAAAATTTGAGGATGCACTGTGTGGACAACAGAAGGGACAAATTTAGGTACCTCTCTCTCAACACAGTGCATCCTCGGGAGCTCTGGCAACCTTGCTCACCTCCAGGAATATAACACTACATACTTGCATTATACGTCATGTATGAGAATGTGACGTCTGAGGTAGTGTTGCCAAATTATTTCAGTGCAGAGTTAGCGTGGTCGGACTGTACTAATTTTGTTTCACCGGTGACAAATAGTGAATGCTATCACTGTCACTCATACAACAAATCTGTTAAGGGCTTGTGAAGCCGATCGCAAGTTGATTATTACAAAAAAAAAATATGGGTAGCTCAAGCCCGCGACTTCGTCTACGTAGAACTCATTCGTCGCGACAGAATTTAATTGCTATTTCTTTTACATCAGGCGCTTACCTAATCGTTCCTTCCACACAAACTTCCACCTCCTTAAGGGATGATTTCCGAGATAAAAAGTATCGTATTTCGTTCCAAGGGACTTAAACTATTTCCATACCAAATTTCATCCTTATCGGTTAAGCGGTTTAAGAGTGAAGAAATAACAGACAGACACACACACTCGCATTTATAATATTATGTATGGATGAGTGGAACATTCTACTTTTTCATGACCAGTTTTCTATTTAAAAAAAAAACTACGATATCTATTGAATTAGTGTACAAAACTAGGATTTAGAAATAGTACCTGAACCTAATAAAATGAAATTATAAGTAAAAATACTTAAATATTAACATATTACTGTAAAAGGCGGGTAACACAGTGGTAAAAACCATATTTTCATATAAAGGTGAGATATCTAAGGACCACTGCGTTACTCGATTTATGGATATCAGCCGTGGTTCGTTAATTACCAAAACTATCGGAAGTGATACTGCAATTAAACCTCTGTAAGTAAAAATACTTAATATTAACATATTACTGTAAAAGGCGGATAACACAGTGGTAAAAACCATATTTTCATATAAATGGTGAGATATCTAAGGACCACTGAGTTACTCGATTTATAGATATTAGCTGTGGTTCGTTAATTACCAAAACTATCGGAAGTGATACTGTAATTAAACCTCTTTCTACATAACTATACAAAAATATGAAGTGAGGGCCAAGTACTCCAAAATCTGCATTAAAAAAAAGTGTTTGAACATTATGTACACGAAAAAGTAGAATGGTCCGGGTACGATTTTCTGCTATCCGATTAGTCTGATTGGTATACGGGAAGTGTGATAATAATGGATAATGGAATTGAAGGCGAAACAACAAATCAAACCACTTATTTCTTTAAATTATTTATTATCTTTATTCTCACTGAGTGTGCGATTAAAAAAATATCGTGATATCATAAAAATACTTTAAAGCCTAATTTAATACCTACCTACTTATGATAAATTACGTAAACGAATATATTGATAAATAACTATAATTATTAAAAACAATTTCACAACCAGAACGATTTTACTTCTTGACTGTACTTTTAAAAATGTTGATCTATGACGAGTGAGTTATTGCTAAGAGCATAAATAAATTTGCACAGAAATATTTGTTGATCTTTGGGACCGTACAATCTAATTATAAACGCAACTGTCACAACCTTATACCGCTGATATGGAGTCTTACTTATATATGGTTTACTTTAGCAATTGCAATATAAATAATACCAGTTAAGAGAGCTCAATTTAGTTGATAAATTATGATAATTTAAGTGTCCAGTAGGTCGTCCGCATATATATAATATGTTACTTAATAGATTAAGCAATCATTATATATAATGTGTGCTTTATTAGCCGAAAACCGCGTTTAGACCTTGCCGAGTAGTCTAAGTAAGGTTCGGGACTAAGCTAATTATAAAATTATTGTACACACATCATTTATTCGACGAGTCAACGGAAATTAATTACACAAACCGAACCAATTTAAATATTTCAACAAACTAGTCCTGCGGAAATAAAGATTAGACACATGGGTTGATGGATCGTTGATATCTTTTGTTTTATGTCCGCGGCGTCAAGTGATTGGTTAAAATCATTAAAGTACTGAACTGAGACACATGATTGGCCAATTATATAGTTCATTAACGGCGACGCGTAATTGGTTTAGTTCATAAGAGTTCACTTGAACGGAGCCCCATAGAGAAAAGCGTGTCATCATTTCGTCTACGATATCTTAATTCAAACATTAAAGTCGACGAGTATAAAAATCGAATTGTGAGATTTCTTTACCATATTCCATATTTATGTTCAATTGAATGACTTATATCAGTTATATATATAGGCACACAAGTGTGCACGAATCTTAAATTAAATATATTTACAATTTGTTGTTTTGTGAAGATGGTTTACAGTATACAGTGCCAAGTCCGGTCACTTCTCTTTATATTCGCAATGTGCCAGCCATGCCGCGTCCGCGCATCTATCATCTTAGTATTAAAATCAAGTAGGCAACCGAATGTCAATAGTTACGTGACTGTGAGGAACACTAATTAGTCGGATAATATGTTAAGAGTGCTTTAATAAAATATAACAGGTCCACTAGTGCCACTCGTAAATCTGTGTAATTATTTAAATTTAACGATATATAACTAAAAAAGGGGGCCGCTATGTACTGTAGTTTGTATTCAAGTACTTTTTGAATCCATCAAACTAGTTATTACGTTGCTGGATTCGTCAATCTTTGCGTCCAAAGTTAAAACGGCCGTTTTAATTTTGAGCTCATAGAGAGACGAATCTAGCAACGTAAAAACTGGTTTGATGGGTTCAAAAAGTACTTAAATACAAACTACTGTACGTAGCGGCCCCCTTTTTTAGTTATATATCGTTAAATTTAAATAATTACACTTATTTACGACTGTTACATTTTATTAAAGCGCTCTTAAGGAGTCGGCCTAGGCTAGGTCCGGGCAAGGTCGGGGCTCGGCATCGTGTAATGATTAGTGATCACCAACCTTCATACAAACTTGTGAATATTCGCTCTCAAGAAACAGCGTATTCTGACAGGTGACATGGTGGAGAGCCGAAGAAGGTCAACAGGGATGTTGACAGCAAAAAAATCAATAACTTCAAATTTTCTCGAAAAAGGATCAAAGTCTCAATCAAATGGCGAAAAAAGTAACTCAAAATAACAAATCACTACATAGTATAAAACAAAGTCGCTTTCTCTGTCCCTATATCCCTATGTATGCTTAAATCTTTAAAACTACGCAACGGATTTTGATGCGGTTTTTTTTAATAGATAGAGTGATTGAAGAGGAAGGTTTATATGTATAATAACATCCATTAAATAGTGCACCCGTGCGAAGCCGGGGCGGGTCGCTAGTAACTGTATAATTATAAGTCTTCAAAGTATTAAGTGGGGGCATGTTCTGTCCTTTTTGCGCAAAATCACCTCTGTATTGAACATTGAACGATCATCATTTACTATAGCGCTTTAGGTCAGTGACTTCACTGATTTGTAGCGCTTTCTCTCTAATTAAAAACATTCTAAAGGTCGTAGCTTCGTTATTTTTTGAGACATTTTAATGGTATTTTCACCATTTGGCGTAGTTTTATGTCTTTCTTTTGGATAATAAATTGGATACTAATAAATGTTGATTCAACATCCCTATTGAGTGGATTTTGACTAAAGACCTTGAAGACTTGAGCCGTCAGGGCTAACACAAGTCACAGTTGGGTAAAAGGCTAGTCTTAGCTTTTACGGCTCGAGTCTTCAAGGCTCGGCTGAGCGCACTAAGTCACACCACTACAGTCCCAGGCAGAAGTCAATCCTGACAAATGTCACTTACTGAGTTTTAGGTTATAAAATGTATGGAAATGACAGACGTCAGAGTTGACAAGACGTTAGTGTCTGTCGGGGACTAAAGTTGTTCACTAGTTGTTGTTACGGCTCGAGTCTTCTAGGCTCGGCTGAGCGCACTAAGTCACACCACTACAGTCCCAGGCAGAAGTCAATCCTGACAAATGTCACTTACTGATTTGTAGGTTATAAAATGTATGGAAATGACATACGTCAGAGATGACAAGACGTCAGTGTCTGCCGGGGGCTAAAGTTGTTCACTAGTTGTTAAGTTACAACACTAGTTGTTGGTCACGGTGTCCTCTATCCAGGGCACGAAGTTGGTGACTCGCGTGTACACCCCCGGGAAGCCCGCCTCCGCGCACTTCTTCCCGTAAGACACCACGCCGATCTGGTAGAAGAATGTCGTGTACGTTTCCGTGTTGTACTGGAAGGGAAGATTTGTTCATTTAATTAACATCCTTATAATAGAAAACCGGACACGTGCGAGTCGGACTCGCCCACCGAGGGTTCCGTACAAGTTTGTAGCTACATAAATCTAGAAAAAGCTTTGGTCAATCATACAATTCTATCAATCACAGCTTATAGGGACTGTAGACCGAAGTATAATTATGGTTTTTTTGTTTTCAATTCGATACCTCCACGCGTTCCCGACATAAAGGGTCTTGACAGACAGACAGACAGACGGACAACAAAGTGATCCTATAAAGGTTCCGTTTTTCCTTTTGAAGTACGGAACCCAAAAACCCCTGAGTCTGAGACATACTGAAATGTAATAAACCTATCTTTAAGGTGTAATTAAAATTAAAGCAATACGATAAATAATTAACGTTTCTAAGGACGAATATCGCTCAGTCGCTTTTAGGCTAGACATATTTCAGACTAGGTACCTAGACTGAACTACTCCTGTTCGATAAACTTAATTAAGTAGAGCCTAAATGTCCGGGCTTTGAATTAGATAACAAGAAGTCTGTCAAAATGAAACAGATGGCGAACTATTATAGCGCAGAGAAAATCTCTCCTGTCTGTCACACACCCAGAATTTAAAGAGGAAGAAGTGTTGAACTTTCTCCCAGGTATACTCTGGCTCGCCCCAAGATATGTCGTTCAGTCACAAGACGTGGAACAGGTACCTAAATACGTAGGCTAGATAAGCGGCCCCGCGCTGTCTCCCTAGCAGGCGTCTTTGCCTACATTGGCCTGCAGTGGCGCCCGCGGTGGCGACCTGTTGTATACTATAACAATCCTAATATTCATTCAGACACACGCGGATTTTATTGTCATGTCTGTGACAGGCTTAATACTCTTGTATATCGCGCGATAAATAGCAAGATAAATCATCTTGCACTTTTTGATGTTTTATCTTGTGGTTTATGACATGATAACTGCGACCATATGAGACTGTTATAGGCTTATATGGTACTTACGTAAAAGCGATATTAGCCTAAGTCAGCTTAAATTAGTTTTGGGCAAGATTTCTTTAAATACGAACAGCATTCAATAAGACTGATATTAGAACGATATTAGCATATTTACTCTTATAATTGGTGCCCAAATCCGGGCTTAGACGATGATATAGAATCAATATAAGAGTAAAAAAATTTAGACTTGAGACTTTTATAAGTCTGGTTTTTGCTGGTTGGGTAATGCGGAAGCAGGTCTGAGCAGTGTACGCTGAGTATATCTATATGCTACTCGCTGCTAACAGCTGGACCACTTGATGTGATGGTACTCACTATAGGCTGCATGAGCGGCCCCCCGCTGTCTCCCTAGCAAGGCGTCTTTGCCTACATCTGCAGTGGCCTGCACTGGCGGCCGCGGTGGCGGTCTGTTGTACACTATGACAATACTAACATTCATTCAGACACAGGCGGATTTGATTGTCATAATGACAGCAGGCCACCACCGCTGCAGTCTGTGGCCGGCTTATCGCGCGATAAACAACAAGAAAAAGCATCTTATTCATATTCATATTCATATTCATTTTTATTGATAATATCCGATTACATGTCAATTTATATTAAATACAGGTCATGTCATTATCTTAAACTCTATAAAATAACTCTCTATGGTCATAGAACGCCTGCTCGAGAAGCCATTTTTTAAGTTTGACTTTAAATATTGGACCACTTTGTGAAGCGGTAATGTCACCTGGAAGGTGATTATAGACCCTACGACCCATGACGTGGCTGAGTTTCCGAGATTTTGCGAGTTTGTGGGGCACTAGGGGGAGTTTACCGGCTCGCACGCTGCGAGTTTCGTACCTGCGCGGTAGATCAGCAGTGGTTCTAGGCATAGAATCTACCTCGTTACGTGTATTTACTGCCATTTGCCAGATTAGCAGCGAGGGTAACGTTAAGATACCTAATGCCTTGAAGTATGGCCTCGCAGAGTCTGTTTGCGGGACCCGCGCAATGGTACGGATGGCTCTTTTCTGGAGACGAAAAACCCTCTCCCAGTCGGCGTCTTACACTTGATGTTTTGTTTTGTGGTTTATGACAAGAAGCAAGCCTGAACAGTGTATGCCTCTATCCTCGTGAGGCCCCGTGTCATATAGGTACTACATAAAATATAATTGATTTTGAACTATACGTAAAATTATTAAGGTCGAGTTTATTTTGTTAATTTTTGAAGGTCAGACCTCAGCAGGATATGCTACTCGCTGCTAACAGCTGGACCACTTGATGTGATGGTACTCACTATAGGCTGCATGAGCGGCCCCCCGCTGTCCCCCTGGCAGGCGTCCTTGCCGCCCTTCTTGAAGCCGGCGCACAGCACGCGCTGGTCGATCACCTGCGCCTTGTACGCCGAGTATGCCTGCGCGCAGAACTCGTTGCTCACCACCGGCAGCTGGAGGACTTGCAGGTGCGTGGCGGAGGGACCACCTGGAAACAAAGTCAATAAGAGTCTTTATTCGTTAAAAACTCTCATCTATTTAGGCGATTTACGATTGAGTTGACACGTCTCTTGAGATTTTCTGAGTGTTACTATCTAGAACAGGTCCATTGTGACCTAATGTCATAATTTATAAATGTATTTTTTCAATTCTTCATTAAGAAATATCGTTTCACACATCATTCCAAATCGACAATTTTCAAGCTAAAAACTTTTTTCGCTTAAATTCTAATACACACAATAAAATCAAAAAATGGCGATATTACTATCTAAAACTCTAATGAAATCATCGTATCCTTTAATCACTTTATTGGTATTATCAATACTTATGTCATAATTTGAAATCAAAACTTTTTAAAACTTATAAGGCCTCTTAAATTAAACAATAAGCATCCTAATGCTTCCTATCGCACCTACACCTTTGCGACCTATCGCACGATACAGTTTTCTTCGATTCAAATCGTCCAGCGACATCACGCCAGCCCTATAAGCAGATTATAAAGAAATCACAGAAACGTCAAGAGACGAACCAGAACCTATATTCCGAACTTCGTATCGTGCCGGCCCTTTCACTCTCGTGTTATACTATATGAGTTCGGAGTAGGCCCTCAGGCATCGAGGCAGGAAATGACATATATTCGACTCCAAAAAGTAAATAAAATAAAATCACTGATCTAATTAGGACAAAAGTACCCCCCGCCGGGACGTACGCGATTGGAATGTCAATGCGATCCTGCGGCGTCCCAATAAAGGCGGAGCGGAGCCGGTTTTCGTTGGTGATTTTAGACGGTAGTCCAAGGCTCTCTAGCTGTTGTTAGTCCATCATACCCGTCTTGCCTCCCCGACAGGACGAAATGCTTAAATGCATTTCCCCAACGTTAAAAAAGGACAAAAGTCAGGCACGTATCCAGACTTTTGGTTCCGGGGGGGACAAACATTTAAACATCTATATTTTTATTTACCTGCTTATGGTCAATCGATTGATCAATAATACTCACGGAACTCGGTGTCGCCCCAGCCGGCGATGAGCGGCGTGTAGTTCTCGTAGCTGCGCGAGCGCAGTTCCCCGGTGCGGGGGATGCAGATGGGCTGGATCAAATCTGGAACAAACACATACAAAATTAGCAAATCAGTTATGTCCTGTCAGAGGAGGAGTCTTTATAACTTCTGTTTTTCAATATCATAATATTTGACGACCGGTTTAGCCTAGTGGGTAGTGCACCTGCCTGTGAAGCTGACGGTCCTGGGTTCGAATCCCGGTCAGGGCAAATATTTGTGTGATGAGCATGAATATTTGTTTCTGAGTCTTGGATGTTTTCTATGTATGTTAAGTATTTATATCTATTAAAAATATCGTCGTCTAGTACCCCTAACACAAGCCTTCTTGAGCTTACTGTGGGGCTAGTTCGATTTGTGTAAGATTGTCCTCTAATATTTATTTATTTATATCAGCATTTTCATCATAATCATGAGCCTATATGAGTCCCACTGCTGGGCACAGCTACTTACCTCTATATCTGTCATGAGTGAGAGGCAGTGGGTAACAGCAGTAGTCTCTCGCTGGTAGGTCTTCATGAAATATTGACTACCACACCACATACCATCCCTCAAAGGTTAGCTGGAAGAGATCCCTCATAGGGATAAGTTCGCCTTTGTATTCTAATCTTATGTGACATGTATATTGTTTTAACCTGTTATTGTGTACAATGAAGTGCTTACATACATACATACATATACATACCATACTATCTTTCATGCTTAGACGAGGCTCTATTAAGTAATGTTTGGAACGATAATATTATTGATTATCATAATTAAAAACATTACTTTTCTTGACGCATTTTCTCGGTTGTGTTCCAACCTTTTTTTTTAATATGTATATTTCTGATATGAAAATTATTGATGCCCTTTTTGCAGTTTTTTTTTTCATGCTAAAATTCGCAATTACGGTTATCGACCTCACTTTTTTATCTGTCAAAAAAGCGTTAGCAAACTTCGGCGGATAAAGTCGCAGATAACTCCAAGATCCTCAGTTTATCCTACCCTTTAAAAAGAGGTTTTTGACTGAAGTCGACGACGTAAATCGCAAACTACCTCTTAATTTCAAAAATGGAATTACAGGTTAGCGACTTGACCCGACATTAAGGGTCAGTTGCACCAACATACGATCACAGGGCGGTCATCGTCAAATATGGCGCCGGCAGCTGTCATCCCATAGAAACTTGTCAAACATTCCAAACAATCAGATTTTAACGAACACCGCTTACGATTACAGACGAAAAAAATAAACAATAGCATTCTTTCGTAATGAGCCCAGTGCCTTTACCATGAGTTTACATGACCGTACTCGCTAGCGACTGCGTAAAAATTTATTTGGGCAAAAGTACAGCGCCTCTGGCGGTTACGCAATAGAACTAAGAATCGGCATACTTAGGCTCGGTTGCACCAACATACGATCACAGGCCGGTCATCGTCAAATATGGCGCCGGCAGCTGTCATCCCATAGAAACTTGTCAAACTTCCCATACAATCAGATTTATACAGACGGTTTGGTGCAACCCACCCTAAATCGTTTGATGATCGTTTCATGATAAAGGCACTGGGATTCCAGGGACCGGTAGACGACGAGTATGGCCTCACCAGTGAACTGCACGTTTCGCGACAGCACGAGGATGCCGATGTCGTTGGTGAAGGACTTGGGGCTGTACTCCTGGTGCTTCACCAGACTCTTGATGAGCACGTCCACGGGGGTCGCGCCCTCGTCTTCCCGTGCGAGGTCCAGCTCGCCGAGGCGGACGAGGTACCTAAAAAAGAACATGTTTTTTTTTAATGCGTTTGCTCTTGGCCAGCACTTAGCCAGAAGCAAAGACAAACTTTGAAACGTTACAAAATCATCTAGCTGGACGATTCTTTTTTGTTATGATCAGAGATCGGATAAATTAATTTTCACCTCACTAGCTCGGAAAGCTCTTTTTTATTCTTTAAAAACAGATAGTAAAACTGCATTTTATCCACAAGAGTGCAAAGAATGTTTGAAATCCGAACGCGCTAATTGTAACTTTTTTAAACATAATAACATGTAAAGGCCAGTCCAGACAGTCCAGCAACGATAATTTTATATTGTGCTGTTATGTTAAAAAACTAGTACCTACGCCAAATCTCGGGATTAGGTAGTGGACATCTATATTTAGGACGCAACTGTCAACTTTAGGACGAGGAGGAAAAAAAATCCTCGCTCTAGTGAGGTGAATAGATTTGTGTTATACACGGCTGCAAAGTTATTTTACGTCTCGTGTGTTGCAACACTCGCTACGCTCAGGATTCTATTTTTGAACCACTCGCTTCGCTCAGGATTCTATTTTCGAACCACTCGCTACGCTCGCGGTTCAACCATAGCATCCATTCGCTAGCTCGTGGTTCAATCCTAGAATCCATTCGCTAGCTCGTGTTTCAATTCCACACTCGCGGTTAAAATACAACTTTGCACCCTTGTATAACAAATAACTATTTTTAAATGCGATTGCTCTTGGCCAGCATTTAGTCAACGGGCAAAGATGAACTTTGAAACGTTACAAAATCATCTAGCTGGACGATTTTTTTTGTCATGATCAGAGATCGTATAAATTTGCGTCATTGCTCGCAATGCTCGCTAACTCTTTTTCCCGTTATTATTTAGTTAATTCTGAATAGCAAAGTGTGAATGTGAACGCAAAGTTGGTTAAATTCCTTGTTTTGTTTCTATCCGTGAGGTCCTTTAATTGGCTTTGAATTATTATCTAAGTCTCTTATCATAATCTAGTAGCTGTTGGTACTCTTTAAATTAAATAAATAAATAATGTGGACATACTAACTCTAAAATTAATCAAAATATTAATCAATTAATTATTTTTTGAAATAAAATTTGAATTCCCGGAGATAATAGTTTATCGTGCTTATAATTATTAACAAAATGTTATTTAAAGTGGTTATCGTTTTCGTGAATCACTACATAGTATAAAACAAAGTCGCTTTCTCTGTCCCTATATCCCTATGTATGCTTAAATCTTTAAAACTATGCAACGGATTTTGATGCGGTTTTTTTTAATAGATAGAGTGATTGAAGAGGAAGGTTTATATGTATAATAACATCCATTAAATAGTGCACCCGTGCGAAGCCGGGGCGGGTCGCTAGTATTTTTATATAATAAAGAAGTTACGATTTTAAACTGACGATTATTTACACTAGAAATAATACCCAACAACATCTATACGGTAAATATCCTGTTATGATTATTATTTCTGACGAAGAAGTTTTCTAGTGGATTGCGAGCGGAGTTTTTCAGCACTTAAATATATTTTTGATGTAAAAAGAAACAGACTGACCGCAGCAAATTTGAAAAATATACTGATTATTTTCTTTAATAAATATATAATTTAACAAACTTTTGTATTTATTGACTAGAAATCAAATTATATGTCAAGTAATAAAATAATTAATTGATTAACATTTTGATTAATTTGGAAGTGAAGACGAAGGCCCAAGATAGATTGGAATGGAGAATGCTGCAACGACAGAGGACCAGGCCCTCTTAATATTGATGATGATGATGATTTTGATTAATTTTGGAGTCATGTCCACATTATTGCGAGCAATGACGTTTTGTCCGATCTCTGGTCATGATATAAAATTATATCGACAACCGTATTAATGGGTTCGGTACTTTCTAGTATGAGATGTGTGTCTAGGTCTGTTACGTAAGATCACATGGCAGAGACGACCATCTGCAGATTGCATTTACATATAAACCGGTCGGGGAATCTGTTTATGAGCCTTGGAGCGACAATAAAACGGTATGAAATTATTTATAATGTCCGACATTGTATAAAGTGTCATTTGATTTTTAATTTTCTTGCTTGGACTGTAAAGTCGCTTTTTGAACGGACGAATTTGATACAACTCAGCCAATATAAGTAATTTCAAGTAATTATAAAATTGTGGTTGCTACAAAATACCTACGTTGTAATTTGAACTTTCGAAGATATTGGTTTTTAATCAAAGAGGGATATTTCGTTACAGGCACGTATCCAGACTTTTGGTTCGGGGGGGACAAACATTGAAACAACCATGTGAACTGTGTAAAAATCGCTGTAATCACTGTACTATAAAAACGGCTAAAAACCTTTTACGGGGGGGGGGGGGGGGGGATAAATCCCAACTATCTCCCCCTCTGGATACGTGCCTGTTTCGTTATTTATCATACCAGCAAGAGACCCATACGAAATGTTCTAAAACTACAGAGACATTTTCTCATGCCAAGACTTTACAGGACTTTTCAGGGTAGAGGCATTTAATCATTTTATACAGAGAACAAATAGGTACAAAAAAAAACTTCGGCAAAGGCAGGAATCGAACCGGACTCTGTTTTGCAGAAGCATCGTCCTACCACTAGGCTGCTCAGACCACCAACATCATCGCGAATTTACGATATTTCTGTATTTTATAGTATTTGTGTTTTTCTCGAATCTAATTCATTGTCCTATTGTGTTGTTTGCAACCATATATTATCATCCGTCATAAAATATAAGTATACTTCGTAAATAAATACTGTATGTGCATTAACACTATACCGGATCATCTCTAGGGCCTTTGCAAAAGGTTTAAACTGTTGTAGTGGGCATAAGTAGCGTACATGAGTTAGTCTGGAATAAACGTTCGTTTACTAAGGACGTGTCTTATAATTTCATACCTTATAGAAACAACGTTAATACAATCCCCATATGGCGACCTTGCCAGGATCCCGAAAAAAAAAATTAAAAAAAAAAATATCCGGACACTACACACTGTTTTAACAGAAACGTGACGTTAGACGCAGAGCCCAATGCACCCGCCGGCGTTTAAATGAATACCTTAGGCTTTGGTCTCCTATAAGCGCCATCGGCCACTTACAGCGTCACGTCGTACGCAGCGTCACAATGCATAATAAAGAGATCTACTGTAATGTTCTGTCAGGTCTGTCAGGGCCTAACAGTACATCTCTATAGTAAGCATTGTGATGCAGCGTACAGCGTAACGCTGTAAGCGGCCGATGGCGTTTATAGGAGACCAGGGCCTTAGAATGGTGCAAATAGAAGGCCAGAATTGAAAAACAAAGACTATACTAAGGCTCTCAAACTTCCGCCGCTCAAGTGTAAGCATTAACGTCTGAAATATGTATACATTATAGCATACCCCCCTGGCTTATCTTAATTGACACGAATGTATGTTATCGATCTCATATGAACCATAAACACATTAAATGTAAATTACCCTACGCGGTACTATTTGTCGGGACCGGTAATTTCCCTGCTTCTTTATTCAGTAAGTTTAATTGATATCTGCGACTTCCGTTTGCCCTTCACACGAAATCATTTGTAACATAGTAGTTATGACAATATAACAGTCATTCAACTATGCTGGAGGAAGATTGCTATACGTTGCATTTAAGTGCATTATCATGTATTATTGAACGTGCGAATAAAAACAGGTTTTTTAGGTATCGGATGTTTGCGTTGTACTGGAACCTTTTGTGTTTTTGTCACTTCTCAGGCTAGTAAAGTGTGTCATGTTAGACTTGTCAAGCGGGGCTAAAGTAGTACATCCCCTAGGGAAAATATGAATAGATATTTATGATTTACAAGACATTTGAATTTGACCAATCAAAATACTTCAATCCACCAATCGCGGAACGCTAATTTAACTCTTTAAAAAATATTTGGTATTGGGTATTAACCAACCAGAATACAGCTTTACTAAAATCGACCAATCAGGAAACAGAATTAATTTCTCTAAAGAGTCTAAAGATTAAGTTTGTAGTAGTTAGTCCCTATTTCACATTAATTAAAAAAGTGATTAAATCGTTCGAGCAACGCTTTGAAGCGCTCAATGGAAGATCAGTTAGCTTTTTTCGCGCGTGAATGTTGCGCGCGAACCGCGGTGTCTGTGTTTTGTGTTTCAAAGCAGTTTAGAAAAAAAAACATGCTGCCAAATTATATAATTATGTTCGCCGTGGAATTTATTGTTATTTTTGGGTGGTTCAGCTTTGTTTATTTATTTTCTCGCAATCGAAGTGAAGTGGAGTGTATAACTCTGGTCTAAAAGCCATATTACCCCTCGAACTATTTTATTAGGTATCTCGTGGTAATATGGCTCATTTTAGACCCTTTCATACAATCTACTATTATGCCACATTGGGAATACGGGGCGTTCAAGGGAGAATAATCGTATCTGTTCCGTACGTGTGTGGATGATAGTTAGAAAGCAGCCGTGGGCATTATGTGTTCATGTGAGGCCATTTTATTTAGGCACATGAATTTGATGGCATATATAAATTTATTGTATTTTAACTATTTTAAGTACTTACCTACCAAGTACAATGGAACCATAAAATAACAACTTCAATTAATCGTTCATAGAGATTCATGTTGAAATGTAATAAGTCATATTTTTTGCATTTTGACTCATTCCCCATGAACGACACAATGGGTGTTTTACATAGTAATGAGCCTTACCTATTACGAAATAGCGGACGATTTTTTTGCTATTTTTGTATTTGTCACTGCAATTGAATTGCCAGTGGCACGACGGTAAGCAAAATTGTGTTGTGATTTATTAGGAATAAAACTCAAATTGTGATTGGCAAATGAAAACTACCAAACATTTAATAAGTGCCTCACTTGCCAAACATACGCTTGAAAAATTGTTGAAAAATACCGTTAAATAGCTGTATTATATAATTCACATGTATAAGTACATAAGTATTCTAAAAATTATATTTAAATGCGTAACGATCATTGTGGTTATATTAATTTGGCTACTATATTGTGAGGACCAGGTTCAGAATAAATTAGGATTCAAATTAGCAGTAAGCACGAGTTGGCAGCAGGTACCTACTATTTTTTATCATCTTTACGATCAGAAATATGATAAATAAAATATTTTATTAACAATATTTACTTAACAATAGGTCTAAGTAGTTAATCTTGCCAGTGCGTTGATTTTGAAAGCATTCGGCCCGGGACCTAAAAAATTCAAAATGGCGTCCACTTCTTTTCCTTTCTATAACAACAAGAAAACCTCTCTCTCCCTCGTGGAACTTATTATATATCTAGCAGTGAAGTGGGTACCCATTTTATCCCATATATCCGTAAGCAAAGCTAATTTATCCCACTTTTTCTTCAAGGCAACATGTAAGCCGATGGATCTAGTTCTACGGACGCTACGCCACTGATAATGTATAATCTTAATACTCACAGGTCGTTCTCCCTGGTATGTATGCAATGCGCAGCCGTCAGAACGTGTCGCGCGGATATCAACGAGCCCCCGCAGAGCCAGCGTGCGCCGGCGCCGGCGCGCCGCTCCTTGTACCCCAGCAGCGCCATCCAGGGGAAGTCACCTGAAACAAGAGCAAGATTAGTACCTTGTTCCATGACATGATTCTGGGAACTGGGGTAGTAAACCCGTGGTCTACCGGTCCCTGGGATCCCCGGGCTCATTACAAAAGAATGCTATTGTTTATTTTTTTCACCGGGGAAACTACGGCTTAAGTACCTAGTCACCCTATTAGAAGGATCATTCTTCTTTTTCATGACCAGTTTTCCATTATAAATTAAAATCTATGATATGTATTGAATTAGTGTACAAAAATAGGATTTCGAAATAGTACACCTGAACCTAATAAAAAGAATTTATAGGTAAAAATACTTCAATATTAACATGTTGCTGTAAAAGGTGGGTAACACAGTCGTAAAAACCATTTTTTCATACAAATGCTGACATCCAAAAGCAACTGAGTTACTCGATTTATGGATATTAGCTGTGGTTCGTTAATTACCAAAACTATCGGAAGTGATACTGCAATTAAACCTCTTTCTAAATAACAATACAAAAATATGAAGTGAGGGGCAAGTATCAAAATCTGCATTAAAAAAAAGTGTTTAAAAATTAGGTGTAGATGAAAAAGTAGAATGACCCACAAAATCATTAAATGTCATACGCGCTAAGATCGCCTGTTGTTTGCCTGTACTCATTGTATTTTTGTACATGTATATTTTTGTATATGTCATAAAGAGTATTTGTATTGTATTGTCATACAGGCAACTAGCATATATTCGTAATGAAACATACCCAGTTTAGCAGGGATGCCTCCAACTACCCTGCTGAAGGAAGCATTGCTGACCCCACACACTGGCGCCTCTGGCAGGCTCACGGGAGCCAACTGAGGCTCCAGTTCCTTGGGCTCCTGACTCGGTTCAGGGTCCACTGGCATCAGGATGGTGGCCTCGGTGGTTGTGGTGGTGGGTGGTAGAGTGGGGGGCGGACCGGTGGGGATGCCGGGCCGAGGACAGCAGACCTGCGCGTAGACCAGGATTTATTTAAAGATAAATTGACAATGTAATTGATGTCCAGGAACTACCAGCAACATTTGATTTAATTTCTAGGAAACATCATTAATATGCATATTATTTAATTATCATTGTACTTACTCTTATTTAAACATGTAAAGTTCTTTAGCGCTTAACAATAGTATAACGGGTAATCAAATGCAAAGTGCCATCCTGCGAGACAGGCATTGCCTAGTGCAGGTGTCACGGGCAATCTATGTTGTTACATTATATCACAGTGTTATGCAACCAACTATGTTAAAGAAAGGATGATTGATTGTTTGCAAGTTGTATCACTGTCTAATAAACTATTTTGATTTTTTTTGAATTTTTTGAATTTTGATCAGTGATGAGCGAGCGTCGGACTGTTGCTTCGGGAAACCAGGATAAGATTAAAATTAGGAGGAACATCCTAGCTATCACGATAGAATTACGATTTGAAACGGGATATTTACCACGTATATTTGTGTTTTTGAGTTCCCGATATTTCGACACTGTTATGGTGTGTGGGGAGACCACAAATAAACTCGCAGCACGTCAGTTAATCCTTGATAACGGCACTTGCAACAGTGCCGAAATATTGGGAACTCAAAATACAAATATACATGATAAATATCCCGTTTCAAATCGTAATTCTAATGTAAATGACCATGTAAGCTTGAAATCTTATATCACGATAGAGTTTTACGACTGAAATGTACTAAAACGTCACATACAACGATATGGTATAAGCTAACGTGCTAGCTAAGCAAATAAATATAATGAGTATGCGCCGAATATTAGGTTATTATTCGGCATGTTTTTGAATTTTTCGGTATTTGGCCGAATTATTCGGTCCAGCTGCCGAATATTTACCGAACAATTTTGAGAGGGTTTTGTTACAAGTTACAATAGTGTATTATATAGTTTCAGCTTCGTGCAATTAATACTTGATCCATTATTAAGAGTTTTTTTAATTTATATTACCTTATATTTTATCGGATATTTTTATTACCTTCGGGTTGCTCCCTTGGAAGCCGCAATGGGCTTGCCTAAGTATCCGTAGCGCATTAGGGTTGCTCCTCGACTCCTGGATGAGCTTCAAGTAGGGTTGGCACTCCGTCACCGGGAGACAGCTCCCCACCTCATTGTCCACGGTTGTGCAGGTTTCCTCTGCAAATAAATTATTCAATTGTACATACGCCAAACACATTTTAACCTTTCGAATGCCACTATCAAACATTTGTCTGCCTAGTTGTTGAGTTTCTTGCTGGACTCTTCTCAGCTAGGCTAGGTTTAGTGAACATACCGAAAAAATTCCCAGTAGCTCGATTCCACTCACACCTCAGATTCGGTTGAAACCGCTCAATCAATCTCACTGGAGCGCAAACTCTTAGACTTAGAGTATTCCAGTGTTCCAAACCACACGCGTGGTCGTGTCGGAGGTTTTCCCCTGGATTTCTGCCAGGCTAATCTCCAACCGCGGACTTCTATCGCTTTATTGGGCCCGGCCTATAAAGCCACAGGCAGGTTTAAAAAAATCATTTATTATTAGTGACTTTGAAATTTAAACGAAAGGTTCTAACGCATCGGGATTTTCCCGGGACAAGGCATTCGAATGGTTCATAAAATTGACGGTAGTTGAGATGTTTTGTGCTGGCCGTTATTAGAAACAAAATCTTAGATTTTGAATCTTCTAGCATGCAAAATTAAGTAGCTTTTCGTACGGATTACTTTGACACGACTAGACCAACTCAAACAATGTTAAGAATAGGTATGCCATAGGTAATTATATTTATTTATAGGATATACCTATATGTTAAATTACCAAGACTTTTTGAGCGTTCCTGAACGATTATTAGACACGTTTATTTCAGCATACAATTAACGGATAATGCCTGTATCTTGGGAAACGGGATATTTACCATGTATATACCCGAAAATATCGGGAACTCAAAAATACAAATATACATGGTAAATATCGTTTCAAATCGTAATTCTAATGTAAATGACCATGCAAGCTTGAAATCTTGTATTATACACATGCAACACAATAGCTCATGCAGAAATATTAACAGCCAATGAACCACTAGCTCGCATAACCTTATGAAATGGCTTCCACTACTGCTAGAGTCTGGTTAATGAAAGCTGAGACTAGAAAAGAGCGGAAATTTAAAAAAAAGCCACGTGATGCAACACTTTGTACGTGACAACACAAGTATGATACTTGGGCAACAAAATAAAATACTTAAAGATTTGTTTAAACGTATTTTCAGACACTTTTAGACACTTTTTTAAACGTAGATTTTGGAATACTTGGCCCTCATTTCATATTTTTGTATTGTTATTTAGAAAGAGGTTTAATTGTAGTATCACTTCCGATAGTTTTGGCTGTTTTGTCATTAACGAACACTAATATCCATCACAGCTAATATCCATAAATCGAGTAACTCAGTGGTCCTTGGATGTCTCACTATTCGTATGAAAAAATGGTTTTTACGACTGTGTTACCCACCTTTTACAGCAATATGTTAATATTTAAGTATTTTCACCTATAAATTCCTTTTATTACTTAGGTTCAGGTATTATTTCGAAATCGTATTTTTATACACTAATTCGATACATATCATAGATTTTTTTTGTAATAGAAAACTGGAAATGGAAAAATTAGAATGATCCTTATATGATTAGAGAACAGACTCAAACAACTGTTACAGGTATAATGTTGCTACAGAAACTGAATGATTCAAACTCAAACTCACTCAAATTATTCTTTATTCAAATAGGCCTAGCCACAAGCAGTTTTGAATCGTCGATTATAAAGTATTGCTTAGATAATTCCTTTAAGTGGTAGAAAAAGAATTCTCAATAGGAGTTTTCATCGCACATTGGACACCCGGGCTAGAAATGAGAATATATTAAATAAATAAATAAATAAATATTAGAGGACAATCTTACACAAATCGAACTAGCCCCACAGTAAGCTCAAGAAGGCTCGTGTTATGGGTACTAGACGACGATATATTTAATAGATATAAATGCTTAAATACATAGAAAACATTCAAGACTCAGAAACAAATATTCATGCCCATCACACAAATATTTGCCTTGACCGGGATTCGAACCCAGGACCGTCAGCTTTACAGGCAGGTGCACTACCCACTAGGCTAAACCGGTCGTCAAAAAAGCATATATATTTGCACGACTAAGGACAAGAGTATAGATTAAGGGTGGGTTGCACTAAACCGTCTGTAATCGTAAGCGGTGTTAATTAAAATCTGCTTGTATGGAAAGTTTAACAAGTTTCTATGGGATGCTGCCGGCGCCATATTTGACTATGACCGGCCTGTGATCGTATGTTGGTGCAACCGACGCTAAGCGGTCATTTGCAGTCAAACGGGTAGTTCGTTTTTTTTGATTCTTCGATTGAGGCATATTACATGCACTTATGAATGTCAAAAAATTACCACCGGTTCATAAAATAAACCTCTGCCTCGAGAAGAACCGGCGTAAGAAACTCGGCGAGTATACAATGTACATAAAATAAATATTTTTGTTTCTCACTATTTAAAAGTTTATAATATACCTACCTGTTGTTCATGTCACTTGTTCACCTTGTTCAGGTTTTTATTCACTCGGCATTTAAATATTTAAATGTTATCACAAACTTAGCAAATAATTCCTTAACGACGAAAAGACTACCGTTTAAAATGTCGTATGTCCATATGAATTTCTTCAATAGATACGACTTCTTGTTTTATCAGGGCTTTAAATGTTGTTTTCGACACATTTAAACTGTTGTTTTTTTTATTTCTAATGGGTTACTTAATTGGTGTTGAGGCATCACAATCTTCTCTAAAATAAAATAATAGACATAAAAAATCCATAATCCGATGATATATTTACTGATCGTCTTCATTTCTAATATTTATGTAAAATAGTATGATAAATTAGTGGAAATCGTAGGTAGGTATCTATTTAAAAAAAAAATTACGTTTGCGTACAGTAAACCGCGCCTAAGGATATTCCTAGCTAACAAACTTTAGGTACTTACTTATAATGAGGATTAACCACAATAATAGTTTATGCAATCGTTATATAATGTATGCTTTTTTAGTCGATAACCGCCTTTAGATCACGAAGCGAAGTGGTCTAAGCAAGGTTCGAGACTTAAAAAGCTAATTATATAACTATTGCATACACTATTTTTTCTACGAGTTAACGGAAATTAACTAAACAAACCGAATCAATTAAACAAACTAGTCCTGCGGAAATGAAGATTAGGCACATAGGTCGGGTGCTCGTTGATGTCTTTTGTTCTATGTCCACGGCGTCACGTGATTGGTCAATTTCATAAGAGTACTGTTATGGCGACACGCGATTGGCCAATTTCATAAGCGTACAGTAAAAGCCGACACGTAATTGGTCTATTTCATAAGGGTTCACTTGAAGGGAACCAATAGAGAAATGTATGTGATTTTAGTTTCGTCTACTATATCTTAATTCAAACATTGAAGTCGACGACTAGAAAAAATGTATATATGCACGTCAGCCCAGCTAGCACGATAAGTTATACGACCATCATGTTTTAGGTGACGTTCGGTTATAACGCGTGATCTTAAACCTATCATGCTAGCTAGCCGTGGCCGTTAATAGGCAAATAGCTGACCAACCTACGCTGTCAACGACACTTGACGTCCAAGTCATGTTGCTTATACAAGTTTTACAAGTTATTGAGTAGCAACAACCTTGACACCGCTCGTGAGGTCGGCCACGTTGTCAATGTCAACTATGTCAAGTCACATCGGTTATGCACGATACATCAGAGCGTAGTTAAACTGCAGCAAGCATTAAGTACACAGGATGTGTACTGATGAAAACGCCAAATATTTGAGGGGGGGGACGTGCCTGGCCACCCGCACCCTGAAGCTCCCCTCCCCCTTCCCTCCCTTCGGGCTCGCAGAAACTACTCGAAAATTGTTTTGCCCCTGGAGGACGCCATTTTAGATTTTTCCTAAAAAAATTTATTTTATATAGAAATCTCAGCGCGCTCGGACCATCGGACCATTTTAAATTGAGCCAAAAAAATCATTTTTTGCCAAAAATTTTAATGCAGTTTTTTTTCGCCTGGAAATTCTCTATGAAAGCTTCATATAACCATGCCACAAGCGGGCGAACTGGGTGGGGTATATTATATTTATATATAGGTAGTATATAAGTATAGTTTATAGTTCTGTTCTTTCAATTATGTTATGTATTTACAGCCGTATTTATGTCGGAACATAGAGATCGTATATGTACCATACAAACTCAATCCGTTTTAGAATAGTCTTTATACTTCTTCTATGACATATGTCAATGTTTGTTTACTTTTCCTGTATTAGTACAAAAATAATTCATTCGCAATAAATTACTGAGACCGTAAGGTGGTTTTGTCTCAAGATCCCCGGATCTCCATCATGGTAGCAGAGCGTGGTTCGTTCCTTCAATTTATTGGACTGAAATATAGAGTATTTTCATATAAGAAGAAAAATTGTACATAATACAAATTATACAATAAGGAGATATTGATGTGCACACACAAACAAACAAACAAACAAACAACCTCTCACCCTAAACGCATATACCTTCTCCGTTCCGTCGTGGCTAAAAAAGACCAAACAGAAATAATTATATGAGGTAAATATTAAGTATTGTTAAACATGATAGAATTATGTTTGCAGATGGTTATTGATGTTGCAAGTAATGAAGTTATTTGTGATAAATATATTTGAAGAGATATAAACATGAATGAAATCATGCTATGAGATTTTAATAGACGCAATTACACCACAGAACACAACAAGTGTTAGTTTCCATATTCAAATAAAGAAAAATAATTACGGAAGATTCCGCTAGGCCCAAAGTTGAAATTGTTTCTCGAGTCAGTGGACACCGGAGTTAACGGCGGGAGTGCTGGCGTAACTGGCAACACTGTAGTTGATTCAGCTTTAGGAGTTTCTTCGGTAGCTTTAGCCTCTTTTGGGGCCTTGGAAAATCCAGGTTTAGATTCATCTTGAGATTCAGGAAACACTACAGCATTGCTTGGACCTCCGAACACTAATCCACCTTCATTTGTATTTGTGTTTCCTTGTATCACAATAAGAGTATTTTCTTTTGGTTTTTCTTCCGCGTCTGTATTGCCATCCCTGTTTGGAGCTTCTTGGAAGTTATTTCCATCAGTGTTTGGGTATTCATTTTCTGATGTAGGGAAGCCAACTTGAGTGGGCGCATTTTGGAAGCCATTTTGACCTGGTTGTTCATGGAATCCATTTTGACTTGGTTGTTCTTGGAATCCATTTTGACTTGGTTGTTCTTGGAACCCATTTTGACTTGGTTGTTCTTGGAATCCATTCTGACTTGGTTTGTCTTGGAATCCATTTTGACTTGGTTGTTCTTGGAATCCATTCTGACTTGGTTTGTCTTGGAACCCATTTTGACTTGGTTGTTCTTGGAATCCATTCTGACTTGGTTTGTCTTGGAATCCATTTTGACTTGGTTGTTCTTGGAATCCATTCTGACTTGGTTTGTCTTGGAATCCATTTTGACTTGGTTGTTCTTGGAATCCATTCTGACTTGGTTTGTCTTGGAATCCATTTTGACTTGGTTGTTCTTGGAATCCATTCTGACTTGGTTTGTCTTGGAATCCATTTTGACTTGGTTGTTCTTGGAATCCATTCTGACTTGGTTTGTCTTGGAATCCATTCTGACTTGGTTTGTCTTGGAATCCATTTTGACTTGGTTTGTCTTGGAATCCATTTTGACTTGGTTGGTCTTGGAATCCATTTGGACTTGGTGGATTCTTAAAGCCGTTTTCATTATTTGGAGCTTCAGTTTGTGTTGGTATACTGGGAAAGCCAACTTGACTGGGAGGATATTGAAAACCGTTTTGGTTTGGATTCTGGAAACCATTTTGAGGCCGGTTTTGTTCATAAAATTCATTCGGCACTCCAAATTGATTCTGATTCATGTTATTGTTAGAGATGCCTGGTCGACTGTTATGATTAGGTCTACCATAGTCATAAGGCCTGTACTCATATATGGGTCTGCCATATTCGTCTGTGGGCCTGTTGTTAAAGGGATATACGTATGCAGGGTCGTTGCCAGCGTTCTGTGGCTGCAGATGGAGGATACCCTGAAGGCGATGACGTATTCTGGAAGGGCTTAGAAGGCTCTGACTGAAACCTCTGTTGTCACGTTGCGGGAAGAACCCTAGATGTAAAAATTGGGTGTTTTAGAGATACGTAATTATGAGCAGATAAAAGTATTAAAGTGACTCAAAAATATATAAATTAATTGGCAATGACAAAAAGCCGTACGAAAGAATTATGTAAATAAGCGGACTTGTTACAATTCGTGTACCTACTGTTTGTGGCAAAATTGAAAAATGAATGGTGTCATGATGTCTGTGAACAAGAGATATGTACATACGTAAGTATACAATGTGTAACTGAGAGTGGAAGAATAGAAAATAATATTTAGAGAGAGAAACTTAAGATTAAGAAGTAAACCTAGTCATCGTTTTGATTGAGGTCGAAAAATAGAAGCTGAATTCAATTTTAATTTATTTCCGTCGTATACATTGATACACTTGTGTCTATGTTTGATGTTGATATGTTTACGTGTGTGTGTGTGTGTGTGTGTGTGTGTGTGTGTGTGTGTGTGTGTGTGTGTGTGTGTGTGTAATTAAATAATGTAGGTTTATGTCGACATGAGAATAACTAGTAGAGATCCTAATAGTGTCTAGGCTAGGCCTATTGTTCAAATATACGATTTGATTTTACCTATTTGCCTTAGATACAAAGAAATTAATAGTCTAAGTACTGAGTATATCCGATGATGATGATGAAACTACGTTATGTTATGTTACGTTTTCGCCATTTTGGCTACGGAACCCTAAAATGTACGTAATACCTAGTGTTGCATATACGTATATTACATGTTTATACGCAACTATAAAAAAAAATCGGTAAACGGGAAGTCCCTTCTAACCTTTAACTTTATTGTTATCGCAATTAACAATATTTTTATGATTTCTATAACAAATAAAGCTGTAATCACATGTAGGCACTCTTTATATGTGATAATCCATATTGAAAGGGACCTTATGGCGGCCGGCACTTACGCCTTTATTGCCGCTGTTCCAATACAATAGTGAATAGGTGCAACGTAAGCGCCTGCCGCCATAAGGTCCCTTTCGATGTGGATTATCACATATATATGCAAGAAAGCGGGACGTTTATCATAGTGTCAGACACTCTATTATGGTACACCTACTTTTTTATGACCAGTTTTCTATTACAAAAAAAAAACTATCATATGTATTGAATTAGTGTACAAAAATAGGATTTCGAAATAGTACCTGAACCTAATAAAAGGAATTTATAAGTAAAAATACTTAAATATTAACATATTACTGTAAAAGATGGGTAACACAGTGGTAAAAACCATTTTTTCATACAAATTGGTGAGACATCCAAGGACCACTGAGTTACTCGATTTATGGATATTAGCTGTGGTTCGTTAATTTAAATAAGCTATCGGAAGTGAACCAAATGGAAAGGTCCCACAGGCAAAAGAAGTGTCGGAATGCAAAGAAAAAGATGGGTAGATGATATCACAGAAACCGGCAACAATTGGATTGATATCGCTCAGGACAAACCAACATAGCATAAGATGGAGGAGGCTTTTACCCTATCAGGGACCACACAAGATTAAATAACAATATTTTAAGATTAAGTAATGTACTGTGGAAATAAAGCTATAATAATAATAATAATCAGAAGTGATACTGCAATTAAACTTTCCAAATAAATAAACAAAAATATGAAGTGAGGGCCAAGTATTCCAAAATCTGCATTAAAAAAAAGTGTTTGCAAATAATGTATATGAAAAAGTAGAATGGCCAGGTATTTGCATCAGGTGGCTTGAATTTATCCTACAAAGCTTTAGGTATATCTATCATTTATTCAAATAGTTGTTACTCAGTAAATATGTATACCTAATGTGGTTATTGCGGTTTCTTAACAGTCAGTCGTGGTTTTTGACTTATTCTGTGGGAATGTAATGGTTTTGTCAATTCACAGAACATTTTGGTTGTGAACCAGGGGAGTTTATTTCATGCAATGATAATTTGTTAGCTAATTCATCTACTTACTCTATTTTACTACATACTCCCTTTCCTTTAGATATCCAGCCTTGTATATTAACCTACAAAGGAACACAGTACTTATCTTTTTTTATGTTATAGGGGGCAAACGAGCAGACGGATCGCCTGATGGTAAGCAATTACCGTCGCCCATCAACACCTGCAACACCAGAGGAGTCGCAAGTGCGTTGCCGGCCTTTCAGAAGGGAATATGCTCTTTTCATGAAGGTTTGAAGGTCATATCGGTTATATTATACAAATATTAACGTAGTTTAAGAATGGGGATGGGGGGATAGATATATATTCGCATAGACTTCGAAGTTACTTTCGGCATTTCTTCTCGGTAGCGCATGGGCTTTTGAGAAACACTAGTAGGTAGTTTTTGACTTGTAAAAGTGTCATTTCGGCCTACTTGCAGAATAAATGTGATAATCCATATTGAAAGGGACCTTATGGCGGCCGGCACTTACGCCTTTATTGCCGCTGTTCCAATACAATAGTGAATAGGTGTAACGTAAGCGCCTTCCGCCATAAGGTCCCTTTCGATGTGGATTATCACAAATGTCTTTTAATTATCCCGCCTTGCCTCATTCAACCCTAATCTACACGAGAACAAAAGTTGGACTCTTGTTGCCGAAAGCTAGGTAATTTCACGTTCAAAATGAGCCCGAAAACTTCAGGGCGAATTTTTTTTCTTGCGCGAATTGGCTATAAATTACGACCCATTTCTATGAGGTCCTCCTATCCCACCCCTTATCTATGTCACACTTCGTCGACCCCCAATTAACGTGCGACGTAAATTATGATCAAAATCAAAATCAAAACATTTATTCTGTAAATAGGCCTCGAGGGCACTTTTACAAGTCAAAATATATCTATATCAAATAAAAATAATACAATAATCAAAGTATCATTAATTAAATGTAGTGTTACATGTCAAAAAGACACAAAACCAGCGCAGTGACAAGAATACTCACTGGTCACTGCAAACTTAACAAACATCTAACACAAATGGGCATAAAACAAAGCGCAGCATGCAGATTCTGCCAAGAGTGGGAGGAAACTGCCATACATATCCTCTGCTCCTGTGGACCACTTATGCGCAAAAGAAGTATCTACCTAGGGAGGCACATCATGCCCTCAGAGGAGATACAACAGATTGCGACCCAAAGAATCTGGAAATTCTTAGAAGCAACGGGTATTAGCAAAGAACTTTAAGGGCTGCCACAATAGATCAATACTGGTCGAGGCGGTAAAGAAGGCCCACAACAAACAATAATAATAATAAATACATATCGATAGTCGTCTCTGCGAACGGTCTAATAGCGAAGAGTCTCGACCAACACCTCAAGAGACTCTGGCTAGATGGCTGTGTCAAGGGTCAGATACAGAAGGCGGTACTCCTGGACACGGCGCGGATAGTCAGGAGGTTTCTCTCTCTGTCGCCCGACACCACTGGTAGCTTAGGCCCGGCCTCGCTGCCGGCGGCACCCTAGGTTAGGTTTTTATAATGATTTTATGTTTGTAAGTGTATTTTTATGTTTTATGTTTTACTTTTTATAAAGATATTGTAAAAACCTAACTTAAGCGTAAGAATAAATAAAGAGATCACAAACACACAAACAACATACACACATACATACAAGAATAAGACTAAGAAACTAATAACAATCGAGATTTGTTAGAGATGCATAAGGTCTCTAAGCTATGAGTTGCCAAAAAATTTATGTGATATTTGCTTAAATGGATGTTCATAAAACCTGTCCTAAAGAGACGAAATTAGCGCCTGAATCCGTGCATGAACCTCCTATATACATAAAAGTAAGTAAACCATATGGCTATGATTGTAATACGAATGGGTTTTTTGTTGCAAGTTTTTGCGTGGCTCCCTCGTCAAGTAAGCCAACTACCGGATAGTAATTGCAGTCGTACGAGATACTGGTATTTTCCTCAAACAATGCTTAAACATTATTCAGTTTACATGTCTAATTTTTGCTAGTTCCGTGTTTTGTAGATGTTCGTATATGCATAATTATTAGCTAATAAGAGACGTTACATATGTTACTAACACAAGTTGTGTGACTACCTATATTAATATAAAAATTAAATAAAACCGGTCAAGTGCGAGTCGGACTCGCGCGCCGAGGGTTCCGTATACAGATATGTACCGGTTCCAACCCTATTAAATCAAGAAAATCTCAGCAACATGGTGTGAAATTGGACGCCATGGGTACAGCGCCATCTATCGGCGATTTTTGTTACAAATTTGAGCGACTGAATAACTTTGTATGTATGGTAGTTTTTCAAAGATAATTATCTTTATCACGTAAACCGATTTCAATTTATTTTCTTTATTTGAATGACTCAACGTAAAAAATGTATGTAGGTATGCCTTCTTTATAACTATTCCAAATTTCAAATCGATAGCATAAGTAGTTCTTGAAATATTTAGCGATGTGACAGACAGACAGACAAAGTGAAACCATAAGGGTTCCTTTTTTACCATTTTGGTACGGAACCCTAAAAACATCCCGACAGAAAACATCTCCACCATTAAGACTTTCTTTTAAGTTCATTAGTCAGTAGAATTTCAGTTTCGGCAGTTAGGGCAAAGTTTTATTTCTAAATCTTTAATTTGTAATAGATTATTTCCCTTTTTTTTTTTTTTTGTTGCATGTGTGGTTACGTTAGTGCGTAACATTAGTATCTATTAGTTAAGAATCATGGCACTACCTGTGAGTTCCTATAATTGGCTCTCTGTATCTACTTGATTGTTTAATGTAATATCATAGCTGTTGGATCTCCAAATAAATAAAAATAAATAAATAAAACCTCACTCAAAGCGGTTCATCTGTTAGGGAGCTACGATGCCACAGATAGACACATATATAATATAATATACACGTGTTAAACTTGTAATAACCCTCTTTTGCGTTGGTTATCGGTGTCGCGGTTAATAAAATAGGCTTTGATTTGTGCATATCGAGGGGTGAGTGGCCAAATCCGATAAATCGAGATAACTGTTTTTTGAAATAAGAAGTAAGAACTCAACATCCATTACGCAGAGTTCTATTTTCAATAAACCTTTTAGATAACTTATCGAGTTTGACCACTCACCCCTCGATATTATCTGCAGTAGTAGGTATTACAAGTATTGTGAGTTCATGTATGTATGTGAGATTCTTTGTTTCCCCAGAACTTCTCAACTCCTTAACCATTTTATATGTGTGAGAAAAATAATATGGCGGACTATGTACTACATTTTGTGTACTGAAGAAAAAACAGTTTTTCGATCTTATCAAGTGGAGTATCAAAATGAAGCATTTGAAAAGACGATTTCAAAAATATGTGTAATTTATGTATTTAAAACATGATTTTACGGCGTTAGATACTTTAAAATGAAAATCAAGAATTGCAAAATAAAATAATAATTAAAAACATTACTACTGCACTGATTTTCTGTTCCGAAGTTCTTTATTTGAATAAACTTATATTCATCTTTTTAGTTAACTTTTTTCCATTGTTTTTCATTATTATTTTATTTATCCACGTTTTAAGTATGTTTGCACATAAATACGGACTTTATTATTTATATTTGTGTCATTACCGACTGCCCTAACAAAGGTGTTTTCCTCGTGGCGATAGACCTATTTGCAATGCATTATTTAATGTGTAATTATTCTTACACAAATGATTAGGATAAACAGTAGCTAATTAGATAGCAAGGATAAAATAGAGAGATCTCGCTCATGTTTGGAGCAGACACTGTGGAAGTAATTCCACCTCACAGAAGAGCAAAATTGATTATTAAATAATCGATTATTTTGCTCTAAATTAAAATCGTTTAAAAAACAATCGTTTTTTGAGAAACAATAATCGATTTTTTCAATAATCGATTTTTATTTATGTTGCCTATTGGGTCGGTCCCACGGTGATTATCACAAGAATGTTGAAGTGTATTGCAGGATCGTGATAATATCTAAGCAAATCTGGATATTTTGAAATTGGCGATACCTAAGGGGCGTGGCTTCAATATTAGCTTCATTGCTAGAAATGTCCTCATAATGCCATCAGGGTCTTCACTGGGTCTTTTTAGACATCTAATATTCTCATGTCAAGGTAGCTTACAATAGTCTTTGATAAGTTATGTTACGATTAATCGGATATGTAAATCATAATCTATTTTTTATTAATCGATTTATTGCAAAATCTAAATCGATTTAATAATCTATTATTTTTTAAATAATAATCGATTATTAATCGATTTTTTAATAATCCATTATTTTTTGACACGCCTAGTGCCGCATGCGGTATGCGAGGTTAAGCAACGTGGGCCTGGGTCAGTTTTTGGATGGGTGATCGCTTTATAATAATAAAATTGTACTAGAATTATTCCTGCGGGGTAATCACGTAACTTTTGTACTACCGTTAGGTAGATTTTAATGTCAAATTTTAATTGTCAACTCGTACATTTATACTTCGTAATTGACAGTAAAATCTATCTACCGTTAGTACATAAAGTTACGTGATTCGCCTGCTGAATTGTGAATTTAGTTACATGTATACATTGCGATGCCCTTGCAGGGTGCATGTTTGATGCATAATCTTAGAAAGACCATGTGTTAATATCATGTATGCAATAAATGAATTGAATTGAATATACAACTGAATTGAATATACAACTGAATTGAATATACAACTGAATTGAATATACAACTCAATTGAATATACAACTGAATTGAATATACAACTAAATTGAATATACAACTGAATTGAATATCAACTGAATTGAGTATACAACTGAATTGAACTCCTTTTTTGAAGTCGGTTAAAAATATGTGTTTGTATGAACTTTATAATCAAAGTGGAACAAGCGTTAAGGATCAATAAAGTATCTACAGTAGTATTAGCGAAAATCTGAACCGACAACGTGTGAACGTTACTTTATTGTAAAGGGCATAAGGTTGCTCAGTTGGTTTTGATCTTTTGAAACGCACACATATTTATGAACGTGACTGTCCGACTAAGTAAACTGCATTAGAATGTTTCTATGACGGACTAATGTTTGTCGTGTTACTTACGAGCATTGACATAAGACATAACATACTATCAGTAAGTAAAAAGTGAGCTATTATAAGTTCTATACGGCAAGGAATAAGGATTTGAGCAGAATTTATCTTTGAACAGTGTCGTTGGTGATAAATGATAATTTACTGTTTATTTTATTATCATCGTTGCCTAGTACCAGTACAAGCTTTGCTCAGTTTGGGACTGAAATGAAATGAAATCATTTATTCTTCAATTTAGGCATGTTACATGCACTTATGAATGTCAAAAAACTACCACCGGTTCATAAAATAAACCTCTGCCTCGAGAAGAACCGGCGTAAGAAACTCGGCGAGGTGTCATTTTTTCAAAACAATATACTATGTATATAAAATTACAGTATCATAATACTACAGAATTCAAATGCTACAATATAAACATACATACATATTTTTTAATATTAAGGACAAAATATTTCTGTGTTAGATTACTTGTGCGGGACGCTATTACTGCCAAATGATATAATTGTTTATCTTATTATATGCTTTTGAAATAAGTGTCTGTTTCACGCCAGACTTAAATTTAGGATCAGTAAGATCAGTAATGTCTAATGTGTTTTGGAATTTTACTGTAGAATTTTATACAATTTCCCAAAAACGACTTTTTCGCCTTCACTAGTCTATAAAAAGTTATTTTGAGTTTCCCAGTGTTTCTTGTAGTCATTGACTTATCAGTATTCGTTGGGAAATTGTATAAATTCTTCCTAACATACATGATTATTTAAAATATGTACAGTGACGGCAGGGTTAGGACTAGGTCGATTTGTGTAAGATTGTCCACAAATATTTCTTTTATAGAATTTCCATTTTAGTCAGTCTGCCAAGAATATGGTCTAACGACTTTGAACATTAACTTAGGCACATACGAATCATAGGGTTGGCAGACCACTTTCCTGGCGCTTAGTGACCAAATCAGCGAACATGATTCTCTCAGATTCGGTTGAAACCGCTCAACCAATCTCACTGGAGCTCATACTCTTAGAGTATTCCAGTGTTCCAAACCACACGCGTGGTCGTCAAGGTTTTCCCCTGGACCGTGCCCTCCTATCGCTTTATTGGGCCCGGGGCCTATAAAGCCACAGTCAGGTTAAAAAAAAGCGAACATGATTTTAATGACGGGCGCCAGCGCCGATACATATTTATGAGTTTGGCTAAACAAGATTGCATTCATTAGTAGATTAAATACTTATAATAAAATACTAGTGTCTGTAGTATTTCCAAACAGGAGATAAGGTAAAAAAACAAAAAAAGTTGTTATGTCACCTAGTCTACTTCGAATTTACAAGTACTCACATGTTTTTTATTTATTTCATTGGCCTTGAAATTCATTAATTTAGTAAAATAATTACAACATTAAGATACAAAAGCATCGTAACATAATTACCAATGTGTAGATATATTATATCCTTGTAGGTAGTTTATGTTTGTAAACAAACGTGTTTATGTTATAATGTTATAGATAACCTTTAGAGAAAGTATAACGTAAATTAATGTCAATAAAGGTTATTTGAAGAGATGTGTACATATTTAATGTAAAGAAGAGTAGAACGCCTAGCTGTGCTTAGTCTAACGGTATTTTAAGAATATCCGTAAGTACGTATATAGTTAGGAGTTAGATTAGCTAACATTATCAACATCCCAAAACCGGCCTCAGCCTTAAAATTAAAAAAAAAACTCACCAAACTGACAGGACACTAATTGCACACACACAAACAAACACGCACAGAGCAACTTCGCCATCGCACGCACCGTCTGGAGGTCTCTCTTCGACTAACCAAGTTGATAAAAAGTTCGATAAAAGCGAATCCAACGCTCAAGTACTTTAAACTCTTTTAACAAGTTCTAAAGTTGATTTTAGTATGCTCGTTTCAAACAAATTTGGGTGCAGTATTCTAAACTGTATTCGCACGTCATAAAGTTGATATAAGAACAGTTCGAGTATTTTCGGTGTCAGTCAGTACAGTTTGGTAGCCGACACTGTACTGCCGGCCGGAGGCTGGGTCGAGGCTATATTGACCACTGGTCGATCTGAGTGACGCACGTAAAGGTTTGCGGCGAGTTGAGTGACGCATAAGCTTATGATGTGCTTTTTATTGACCAAGAACTGGCGAGTTTATGTCAGGGATCAGATACCGGTATTTTCCCCATAGAAAAATACCGGTATTATTACGGTCACCGGTTCATTATGAAATGAAATGAAATTTTATTGTGTGACATATTTAGGTTTCCAATTTTGCGGGTCTTATTGCTAAAGTTGCTACACAGCTGGTCCCATTAAATATTACCATGACAGGTGTACACACATTTTGTTTTTAATGGGACAATCTAATAATACGACGTTGTTACCTAAATACATGATTCAGCCCTACGTAAAGAGCAAAAAATAATCCAAAACATTGGGCTAATTCAGGGTTTTTTAAAAATACCGGTATCGGTCCCTGGTTTATGTGGCGTTCTATTGGATAATATGAATTGAAGTATTCATAAATTCCTGAGAACCATATTTTTTTAAGAATGATTAGGCAGTCTTCAGTTTTGTCGTACGAAGCGGTTTGCTTCCTCTTTCCTAATGCGAACAGCAAAGGAGTGGAACTTGCTCCCGTCTTCTGTATTTCCGGCTAATTATAATCCAAGTCTCTTCAAGGCAAGAGTGAATAGGCTATTACTGAACCAGACCCTACATCTTAGGCCTTGTCATCGTTTCGCGATCCTATATAATATTTCGAATTATTATTTTTTTATTGTTGAAACCTACAACTTTAAATAGTTCTTCAATGTTATTTCCAAAAAAATAATTTCACAATGTTTTATTTATTTATTTAATCTTTATTGCACAAAAGAAACCTTATCGTACAAAAGGCGGACTTAATGCCGTATGGCATTCTCTACCAGTCAACCTTAAGGCGAAGCAGAAAGATTTGTTGGCGGTGCAACTAACAACTAACGACGACGACGACTTATGTTTTGTGACGATACAATATATAAGTTTACATTTTAACTTGCCGCCAGTGCCTTTACCATGAGTTTGCATACCGTACTCGCTAGCGACTGCGTAAACGATTTAGTATGCCGATTCTTAGTTGTATTGCGTAACCGCCAGAGGCGCTGTACTTTTGCCCATACATTTTACGCAGTCGTTAGCGAGTACGATCATGTAAACTCATGGTAAAGGGACAGGTATTTCCAATTAAGGAGATTTTTATTGTTGAAACCTACAACTTTAAATAGTTCTTCAATGTTATTTGCAGAAAAATAGTTTCACAGTGTTTATGACGGTACAATACGTAAGTTTACATTTCAACGTGCCGCCTGTTAAGGCTACGTCTAGAGCGTAGCGTAGCGACTGTTAATATGTGAGCTGACCATGACTTCCGGAACAGATTGTCAATTGGCGGAACTGACTGAACGGAATCTCGAGCGGATAGTGACGTCACGACGGCAGCGCGTAGTGGGTGGCGAGACAGGGTCACTGTCAGTGCTTTAAGGTAAACCTGGGTCCGGTTCGACATCAAGGCCTGGGACAACTCAGCCCACGTACGGAATGATAACATAATACACGTTGCGTATGTCCCAGGCATAACACGTTACTGTTCTAGTTTGAGACATATATTACGTCAATATCTGACATGACATTAAGTGTTTTTAATCTTGTTTATGGCATGATACATGATATAATTTAATTATTTTTAATTTATTATTAATGATCCATTTATTCATCAACTACAAGTAAGTTTATAATAAAATGTAACTAAATTAGACCCCCCCAGATCGGAACCCTGGGGGAGGGTACCCATAAGGCTGGCTGCGTTCTCCCGTTGGATGGCTTTGCCAATTCGCTGGGCAAGGAACGAGACATGATTCTTTTCCAGGGTGAATACATAAAACGTTATTATTGGAAAACGGGACTTAATCGCGGACAATACTAACGTAATTACCTTTTTTCAAGGTTTGCCTTACGTTTCGAATGTATCACAACATCCGTGGTTGCCAGCTGACTGGCGTGAGCGGGTAACAACATCTAGCCGTACGGATTTTTCGAACTACCCGCACTTGGTCTAGTCTTCCAATAATAATGTCACATTTCCCAACAATCGTGTAGTTAAATTAATACACATGCCACGTGTCTAATAATTGTACTCTGTTTTTATGGCCAGATATTAAGTAATAAGTAAATGAAATAAATTAACTTCTTCCTGCAAATGGCACTTTTACAAGTCAATAACCACTGCCGAGATGAACCGCCGAAAGAAACTCGACAGTCAGTCATATTCAAAATTTTTTTTTTCATCCTGACTGTGGCTTTATAGGCCGGGCCCATTAAAGCGATAGGAATGCACGGTTGGGGAGTAGCCTGGGGAAAATCGAGGGGAAAACCTCCGGCACGACCACGCGTGTGGTTTAGAACACTGGAATACTCTAAGAGTTTGAGCTCCAGTGAGATTGGTTGAGCTGGGGATTTTGTCGCTGGTTCACTAAACCTAGCCTAGCTGAGAAGAGTCCAATAAGAAACTCAGCGATATCGGGACGAATAGGGACTATAAATTCAAATTCAAATTCAAATAATTTTATTTCGGATAAAATCCATATATGGTTAGTAACATTATTCTACTTATATCTATGTTAGTGGGGTTACATAATAGATAGATTCAATAAAATTAAAAGGAATAACATAATAAAGGCTACTTAATATCCACAATCAGGGCTATTTAATATATTTCACAAGTGTCCTAATCTGTGCCACCCAGTGACAAAGAATGGGACAGTTGTTGGTCTATATGTGTCTGTCCCAAAATATGCTGTTATTGTCTACTGTACAGGACCGTCGTTGGGCGTGACTCAGGAGTCAGGAGTAGATTGATCTTTTACCTACTAAAAACTCTACTCGCACTCAAGGACTTCAAAATGAACGCACTCCCCCTCGCACTCTGCTACTGATCGCTCTTCCTGGTTCGCCGTTATCCTTGGAGTCTTTAGACCAGTGCCGTGTTCTTTGCCACGAAACACCTGGTGCCCAGATGCCCCACTTAACCCACTTTACTAGTATTTAACGTATGTTTAAATGGCATCTTGCTCGAATTTGGAGCAGCCCAACTGGGGAAGTACCTCCGCCTTGCAGAAGACCACAGCCATAATAACATTATCTGCTACACAAGTATGTAGTGTTGTGTTTCTGGAGGTGAGCAAGGTTGCCAGAGCTCCCGAGGATGCACTGTGTTGAGAGCGAGGGACCTAAATTTGTCCCTTCTGCTGTCAACACAATGCATCCTCAAATTTTATAAAGGGTCGGCAACGCGTACGTGACTCCTTTGGAGTTGCGGGCGCCTATAGGCTGCGGTGGTAGCTTACCATTAGGTGGACCGTACGCTCGTTTGCCACCGGCGTTGTATAAAAAAAAATCTTAACGCCGGGAGACCTATTCTGGTCCCTGGCGTCATATCCCCAATTTCACGTTCAAAATGAGCCCGAAAACTTCAGGGCGAATTTTTTTTCTTGCGCGAATCACTATCATTATCATCACTACATAGCAAAGTCGCTTTCTCTGTCCCTATTATCCCTATATCCCTATGTATGCTTAAATCTTTAAAACTACGCAACGGATTTTGATGCGGTTTTTTTTAATAGATAGAGTGATTGAAGAGGAATGTTTATATGTATAATAACATCCATTACATAGTGCACCCGTGCGAAGCCGGGGCGGGTCGCTAGTTGGCTATAAATTACGACTCATAGGACCTATCCCACCCCTTATCACGCTATGTCACACTTCATCGACCCCCAATTAACGTGCGACGTAAATTATGATCAAAATCAAAATCAAAACATTTATTCTTCAAATAGGCCTCAAGGGCACTCTTACAAGTCAAAATCTATCTATATCAAATAAAAATAATGCAATAATCAAAGTACAGTAGTAGTAGGTTTGACGACCGGTTTAGCCTAGTGGGTAGTGCACCTGCCTATGAAGCTGACGGTCCTGGGTTCGAATCCCGGTCAGGGCAAATATTTGTGTGATGAGCATGAATATTTGTTTCTGAGTCTTGGATGTTTTCTATGTATTTAAGTATTTATATGTATTAAATATATCGTCGTCTAGTACCCATAACACAAGCCATCTTGAGCTTACTGTGGGGCTAGTTCGATTTGTGTAAGATAGTCCTCTAATATTTATTTATTTATTTATCATTAATTAAATGTAGTGTAGATCGGACCCATATGGCTCTCACTTGATCTTTTTTTAGGTGTAGGCTTAAAATATAAAACAAATTACCAGCAAATAACAGAAATTCTATATAGGAATTTCAAATGACTATTTAACCAGAATTAATAAAACGCCGAAATTACAATCTCGAGAAACAACGAACCATTGGATCTTTATCTAAATATGGAACCATTAAATAGGAGACGATGGTGTGTCTAACAGTGGCTTTTCGGTGAAGGAAAACATCGTGAGGAAACCGGACTAATCCCAGTAATAATAATAAATAAATAAATAAACAAATATTAGAGGACAATCTTACACAAATCGAACTAGCCCCACAGTAAGCTCAAGAAGGCTTGTGTTATATATGGGTACTAGACGACGATATATTGAATAGATATAAATACTTAAATGCTCATCATACAAATATTTGCCCTGACCGGGATTCGAACCCAGGACCGTCAACTTCACAGGCAGGTGCACTACCCACTAGGCTAAACCGATCGACAAAAACCGATATGATTTATATTAGGTATAATATGATTTAATTTGTACTGAAATAGTAATTTAATAATAACACATAATTGGACCAATTTTGAAATAGCATTATTTACTCGTACTGTCGTCAAAAATACGTGGTTTAAATCTTTCGGGTTATTGACGCTCACGATGTATGTATCTGATGTATCCCCACCTGCATACAAGTTTACATACCATGTAAGAGGTACGCGGACTCAGCTGACTACTTTACTGACGACTCAGAGACCATGTACATCTCTGGGATATTATATTAATTTCATTATACTCCTTGTTTAATATTGAGACCTTATAAATCTCTAACTTTACTGATGTTGTAATATTTGTAATAAATAACTTTGCAAGTTTATCTTCACTGTATGACATTAATTTTGTTATAATTGTAAACTCGAAATTATTATTCCTTCTTGAACTAATATTTTGACGTGAAAAATGTATTACTTATTATAGTCAGACTTTCTTAAATTTGTAAATTAATATTTTGACATGTAAAAGTGCCCTTGTGGCCTATTTGCAGAATGTTTGATTTTGATTTTGACTGTTCTGTGTGTGTGCGTGCGCCCATGAATTCAAGTGCATTTCAAATGCTTATCCGCAAGTCGTAAACTGCACTCATTTGCCACCTCACTTGTGTATAACTAATACGGGAATTTCACAGTTATTATACAAACACGGTTATTAATTTGACATGGTTATAAATCCTTATAACTAGTGATTCCGTAAGCTGTAGGTAGACCTCGCGAGTGTTTTTTTAAATTACCGAAACTGACTCGAGAAAAAAACAATATAATTACCGAATCTACTCACAAAATTTCACGAGAATCGGTTTAGAAATGCGACCTGTAGATGAAAATAAACCATTAAAATACATTTTTCTTTAAACTGACGACAAAGTAATTATCGAACCTGCTCACAAAATTTCACGAGGACCGGTTGAGAAATGCGACCTGTAGAGGAGAACAACGGGAAATCCGCTGGACATACGAAAGCATTTTTGTCGAAGCTGAAGCAGACCTTCGTTTCACTCGGTCAATTATATCTACGCGCTACGCATTGCGACTATTTATATGTTTGTTTTGTGTTTGATAACCTTTCAACCGACCCACTTTACAGAATCAAGGAGATTTCTGACTACATAATGTTACACCAATGATATTCATATCATAGTGTACGTTATCGCCCTCTCTTTCACCCGCCATCGTTCGTTATCACACATCTCATTCTTACTATTTCCCAATTAAAACTCCTTTCACGACATCCACCACCTAGGTCCTTAGTTCTTCTAGACTAGATAAATAGCAATAACCAGCCCATAACTGCATACGAAGCCATATATGGCATATAACACTATAGACCTCATTGTATCGTGTCAAGGTTCCAATTTAAACAGATAATTTTTCACCTCACTAGCTCGGAAAGCCCTTTTTTATTCTTTAAAAACAGATAGCTAAACTGCATTTTATCCACAGAGTGCAAAGAATATTTGAAATCCGAACGTGCTATTTGTAACTTTTAAAACACAATAAGTCCAGCAACAATAATTTTATATTGTGCTGTTGTGTTAAAAAAACTAGCACCTACGCCAAAGCTTGGTATTAGGTAGTGGAACCCAGGCGTCCATCTATATTTAGGATGTAATTGTACTGGAATACCGCTAGGACGAGGAGGAGCAAAAAAATCCTCGCTCTAGTGAGGTGAAAAGATTTGTATTATACACGGTTGAGGAGGATCTTCACGTCAGAAATTCCACAGTCCCTGAAGTCGAAAGTCTTCGACCAGTGCGTGTTGCCAGTGATGACATATGGTACTGAAACGTGGCCGCTGAATGTGGGCCTCTTAAATAAGCTCAGAGTTGCTCAGCGTGCGATGGAGAGAGCTATGCTTGGAGTTTCTCTGCGGGACATGATCCGAAACTCGGAGATCCGCAGAAGAACGAGGGTTACCGACATAGCTCAGAGAATCTGCACGTTGAAGTGGCAGTGGGCGGGCCACATTGCTCATAGAACCGATAACCGTTGGGGAAGGAAGGAAGAAAGTGGCGGCCTCGCACGGGAAGACGGAGCGTTGGACGGCCTCCCACTAGGTGGACTGATGACTTGGTCAAGGTAGCGGGGAGTCGCTGGATGCGGGTGGCTCGCGACCGTGTGCTGTGGCGCTCCTTGGGGGAGGCCTATATCCAGCAGTGGATGTCTTCCGGCTGAACGATGGATGATGATAACAAATAATTGTTGTACGTCTAGTGGCAAAGGGGTTAGGTCGAATATAGTCTGTTTCATTAATCGCGTGCGAAGTATACCTTCACCTTAATGACTCATTAGACTTACTTAAGTAGATTTATAAAGTGAACAGGACCGAGCCAAATATGTAACGTCGTGGTAATATCGCAATATAACTTCAAACAGACTTTTAATATACTAGTGGCTCTTTTCATGCTCGAAAAGTGTGTCATATTAGGCTTATCAAGCGGGGCTAAAGTTGCAAAGCCTAGGGAAAATATGAATACATATTTCTGATGACCAAGACTAACCTAACAAAAAATGTAACTTTTCGGGACTCAGTTTTTGGGTGTCAGTGAACAAATGAGCGTTACTGTGTACGAATACAGGTTTGTGCAAAAATCTCAGGCCCGATCCAATATTTACTCGCGAGCCGCAGTGGGTCGCGACTCATAGGTTGGGAAATGCTGGTCTAAAGTAAACAGCACACACAAAGACAGTGCCTTTACTATGAGTTTACATGACCGTACTCGCTAGCGACAGCGTAAACGATTTAGTATGCCTATTCAAAATCAAACATTTATTCTGCAAATAGGCCACAAGGGCACTTTTACATGTCAAAATATTAATTTACAATTTAAGAAAGTCTGACTATAATAATACATTTTTCATGTCAAAATATTAATTTACAGTTCAAGAAATAATAATAATTTCGAGTTTACAATTATAATAAAATTAATGTCATACAGTGAAGATAAACTTGCAAATTTATCTATTACAAATATTACAACATCAGTAAAGTTAGAGATATATAAGGTCTCAAGATTAAACAAGGAGTATAATGAAATTAATATAATATCTCAGTGATGTACATGGTCTCTGAGCGTCAAAATTAAGACTAATTTAATATTTTTAGAGATGTATATGGTCTCTAAGTCACTGATAATAAAAACAAATCCACAACAGGATGATGTCTCTCGTCAATCCCCTATAAAAAGACACTAGTATTAACGTAGTCACTATGTCGTAGCAAGCATGAACAGACCGGACTCCACAAACAGCACCCCACGAGTATGACGCGTATGTCAGCCATCTTAGTTGTATTACGTAACTGCCAGAGGCGCTGTACTCTTGCCCATACAATTTTTACGCAGTCGCTAGCGAGTACGGTCACGTAAACTCATGGTAAAAACACTGGTATTCGTGATCCGTGGTAATTTTGGATCGATTGTAGTTAAATGCAGTACGTGCTGTGACTATAGAGCAGTCTGGACAAAAGCCGGATTTATATGTTGGTTACATTACAGTCGAACAATGCTTTTATTCGATACATATATAATCAGCCTAGCTAGCATTCGTCCTCTTGCACTTATATATGTACGCCCCAGCCTAGCTAAGTTAATCTCGTTTATGTCCAATAATATAGCATTCGTCCGTTACTAACATGTATGAGTGCGAGAGGGACGGGAATACTATATGTCCGACATAAACGCGATCATCCTAGCTAGGCAGTAATACAATTACGCACTAAGATGTGTGACGTCGGAGAAGTCATTCATTCATTTTCGACTACGTTCCCATCCCTCCCCCCTCTGTCGTACTCGGCAATCACTGATTAGGGGCCGCTCGGTCCGGCGTCCTAGGCACACACTCACGAACCCGGACGACGAGATTGCAGCGTCCATTGAAAGATGGAACGCTGCACTTACGGTGTCCAACTCAGACACGACGCGTACACTTAGGCATTCCCGCCGGCGGGGACGCCCACCGCGCTATCGCGACAACACTGACACATATAGTCCTTATTCGTCCCGGTACCGGGTAGAATCAGTCCGACCCAGGTCGGGCCTAGCTGAGTTTCTTGCTGGACTCTTTTAAGCTAGGCTAGGTTTAGTGAGCCAGCTATAAACTCCCAGTAGCTTGATTCCACTCATACCTCAGATTCGGTTGAAACCGCTCAACCAATCTCACTGGAGCGCAGCTTTCTCGCACAACGTTTAAGCTGCCCGCGTCTTTGGTACGATCCCACGGGTGCCCTTTTTAGATATAAGAACTTTTAATTTTAGTTCAGTTTTTGTTATTATAAAGTAGGTTATTTATCATTTTAAATTCATTTTGAATATAAAATTGTATGTTAAAATAAATAAATAAAAGTATATAAAAAAATCACTTACCTTCCACTATTCGCACTGTAATCGCCGCCGACTTCTGATGCCCCCGTGTGTTCTTCCGCACCACAACCTTAGATTTATGTTTAATATTGTAGACCTGATTAGGCGCATACACTTTCGTACCATCGTGACCGTGCCCATTTTGACCATGGTTCTTATTCCCTTTTAAAACATACGTCGGATAGCCATACGTGTTACCAGCGTGCACATAACCATACCCATGGTTCTTATGACCATAAGTCTGGCCATGCCCGTGTGGTTTTTGAGAGCAAGGCTTTAGATTGTAGTAGTATTTATGGTCAGATTTCTTCCCGTATCCGTACGGGTATTGGTAGCCATGATTGTCTTGACAACCGTGGGGTCCATGACTGTGGTCATGGTGGTCATGGTTATAGTCGTGGTGTCCATGGCTATGGTCATCGTGACCATGTCCGTTTAACGACTGGACTAGGGCGTCCAATGCCTCATAGTATTCTGGTGAGTGAGTGGAAGTCGGCGGATGATATATGAGAGGCGTTTTAATACATCTATTGCTGTTTTGAGCCAAGATTAGTAAAACTGGGAATGCCTGGATTACACTACAAACGGTGTCACCACTAATTGTCATTTTGGTAGGCACTATTGGTTCAATACCCATGAAAGTACTTCAGTTGAAAGCAATTTTTAAACAAAACACGTTTCGGTACGGTAGCTTCGTTATACAATTTGATGCCTATAGAATAATACTTGCATTTTTCGCTTCCAAACTGTGCTAAAGTCCGCATACGACTGAGCCATGGTGGGTAAAAAAGAAATATACCAATTTGGAAATTTAGGTTATCTATGAAATCGGCAATTTTGGTATTCACGGTGAAACAATATTAACTGTTAAGCAATGGTCAATTTATGTACCTAAATGATGCAATCAAAATGATATGCCCTATTTTTATAAAACGCTTATATTATTGTTTCAAGGTTGGATAGATTGCAATAGAATGTTTAGATTATAATAGATATCTTAAATGATTCATCAGAATAATTTTCATAGTAAAATGGTAGAATAATAAAAATATCTCTTTATTTCACTCGTCAATTTATGAAACGAATACAAAATGTAATTAAGAATCAAAGTAGCGGTAAACAACAGGCTATACTGTTTGAATTGAGATTTAAAGGGTCAAGTATTAAACCAATGATCAGCATTGGAACGTCGTCCTAGCGTCCTGAAGGATGCCCGGGGTCCGCTACCTATATAATCCCAAGATTTGGCGTAACCACTAGTTTTTACGGAAGTGACTACCACCTTCCAACCCGAGGGGAAACTAGGCCTTATTGGGATTAGGCTTGTCCAGTGAGTGGGCAACTTGACTGTTAGAAGATCTCAAGCCGCCGTAAGACCTAACTTGGCTTAACGACTGCTATTATAGACAGCAGCCATGATCAACGGCTTAACGTGCCTTCCAAAGTACCGGAGTGCTCAGTTAATAACCATCCAAGAACTGACCTGGGTCGAAATTGCTTAACCTCGTATACCGCACGCGGTACGCGGGCGCCGCTGGGCCAGCTAGGAGTGCTCAGCATTGGAATGTTTATATTTATTATATTTTTACTTGGCATGGAAGTGATTTCGTACGATTTAATTATTTTACATTTTCAAGGGCCTTCCCAGTCTTTCACTGGTAAAAACAAACTTGAGGGTCACCGCAATGACTAAAAACCTGTGTCCTATGCCCTACATTGGCAGGTAAGAAGTAATCTTGATGATCAATCATCAGTGGTTTCTTAGAACTTGAAGGTAAAATAGTTTTGAAATAAGTAGGTAAAGCCGCGTACAGCGTTCCGTTGTTTGGAATAACTTATTATATACTATACCTACCTAAGGTACCTTTTAATCACACAATGTAGTTAAGGCAAGGCCATTCCATTGCACACAGCCGCTCTAACACGCATGAGTTTGCAATTAAGAGGCCTTATAAGTGTTAAAATGTTTTGATTTCAAATTATAACAAAAGTATTGATAATACCAATAAAGTTATTAAAGGATACGATGATTTTATTAAAGTTTTAGATAGTAACATAATAATTTTTTGATTCTATTGTGTGTAGTAGAATTTAAGCGGAGAAAACAAGTTTTTAGCTTGAAAATGGTCGATTTGGAGTCATTTTTGAAACGATATTTTTTAATGAAAAATCCAAGAAATACATTTAAAGTTTATGACATAAGGTCGCAATAGTCCTGTTCTAGATAATAACATTGAGACAATGTCAAGATACGTGTCAATTCAAATGGCGTAAATAGATGAGCGTTTTTTAACTGATAAGGACCCTTAATCATCCTCTGCGCGTAATTTTGTAAATATTTCATAAATTTTAATAGAAGCGTCGTGTCGAATTTTAAGATGACCAATCATTTTCTCTCCTCTATTTTCTATAACTTTCAGCAGCTTCCTGTTCTCCCCCACTCTCCTCAGCTCTTTTTCGTTTGTATCTGAAACCTAATATATAGAAATGTGGTGTTGGCCAAGAATGGAGAAATTGGAAGGATAAACTAGATTAATTATGTAATAAAATAGTTTTGTTATTCATAATTTTTTTTATATAAACAATTGGATTTCATAGCATTACAGTAATTCCAAATCACTGTGAAATAAAAATCAGATATACCTATTGTTTTTTTTTTAACCTGACTGTGGCTTTATAGGTCGGGCCCAATAAAGCGATAGGAGTGCGCGGTGGGAGAGTAGCCTGGGGAAAACCTCCGACATGACCACGCGTGTGGTTTGGAACACTGGAATACAAAGTTTGCGCTCCAGTGAGATTGGTTGAGCGGTTTCTACCGAATCTGAGGTGTGAGTAGAATCGACCTACTGGCAGTTTTGTTAGCTGGTTTACTAAACCTAGCCTAGCTGAGAAGAGTCCAGCAAGAAACTCAACTAGGCCCGACCTGGGTCGGGCTGACTCTACCCGGCGTGCGGCGGTACCGGGACGAATAGGGACTATATGTGTCAGTGTTGACGCGATCGCGCGGTGGACGTCCCCGCCAAGAAATACTAATTACACAGAAGAAAGTCTTGCATCCATGTCTCGCGAACTTCAGGCATTCATCACACATATCTATCCATCTACTAGTAATATGTCACAGTTTAGTACAAATTTAAGCAACGAGTTTATGAGGTACTAAGTATAATATACCGTTATACCGTTTTAGTTTCGCTACCCACTCTCTTCAGACTCAACAACAATGCTAAACATACAATAGGGTCGCTAGGCCAGTTACGCGGCCTGCGTCAGTTTGCGGCCTTCTGAAGAACGAAGTTTTTTCAGTTAAAGATATTTACATTTTTGCATGCCCTAAAGACATAGCGAGTTGTATGCGCTTTAATTGGTAGCTATTGAATGGGAATATATTAAAAAAGCAAGAAAAGATCCTTTCAGTTCATCAACCCATCCAAATGGCCGCAAACTGGCGCATCAAATTAACAGGCCGTAAACCCACCTACCGACCCTATAACATACCTACGAGTATATTTATAAATGTTCTATTCTACTGAACAATATTTAGAAGTAGAATCAGGTTCATATTTTTCATTTCACAGTGGGTGCTTCATCTAGTTTTAGTTTTAGTTTAGTTTATTAAATCTCATTATACCATGTTCATACAATACTACATTAGGCTTATATTATATTACTTATCGTATAGTGATCGTTTTATATAATAATAACGAGAATAATTCAATTAATGTAACATGATATAAATTTTTATGGTACATACAACATATGTATATACATGCAAGTCAAACATTTAAAAAAAGACAATAAACAAGATAATCAAAAAGATAATACTAATGTCACAATGTCAGTACACAAAGGAAAAATAACAATAATGTCAAATCAATATACGAAATAATATCTAGGTACAAAAATAGTAATAATAACAACAAAAGTCTAGGTGGCGTGCTAAAAGTTCGTAGTTAGATTGGGCAAAGGCAGTTGTATGGGTTAACAAACATAATAAAAAAATGCTCCGTACACAAACACTGTTCCCGCCAAAATGGTTCTTTCGCTGATTCAGAAAATATTTCAAAATATTTTGGCATTTTATGTTTCCTCGTACTCGAAATGAAAAGCTGAGTGTTTAACTCGGGGGAAACGACCCATTGCAGCTTCGAAATATTGGCGAATAAAATATCTCGCCATGAAAGCCACCCTTCAACCCTTGGTTAGCAATCTACTATTTCGCCCGCGCTTGCTTCCACGCGCGACTAGCCTGAACCGAACCAATACCAACCGAATTCCAATTCAATGAGTAACAGGGATATTGTCACCGAATAAGAAAATCAATAAGTTTTCCCGAAAAAGGATCAAATTCTTAATCATATGGCTAAAAAAGTAACTTAAGAGCGCTTTAATAAAATGTAACAGGTCCACTAGCGCCACTCGTAAATAATTGTAATTATTTAAATTTAATGATATATAACTAAAAAAGGATTTTGTTGTCATTGTCTGATGAGGCCTGGTGTTGATGCTTGTTGTCCGTGGAATTGACGAAGCCTGCGTCGTGGATAAGGTTTGTACAATTTTTGTCTTAATTAAATACAGTATTCCTGGAGAATAATGAAAGTCTCCAAAGTTTTCGACGACACTTGATCATAGCAAAAATTATCACTTCTTATTTGATGTCAATATCTCTATTTCCGTCAACTCCAAAATCAAAACATTTATTCTGCAAATAGGCCTCAAGGGGCTCAAGGGCACTTTTACAAGCCAAAATCTATCTAGGTACATCAAATAAAAATAATACAATAATCAAAGTATAATTCATGTTAAATGTATAATTAGTGTTATATGTATTAACATGTCAAAAATAAGACTAAGAAACTAATAACAATCGAGATTTGTTAAAGATGTATAAGGTCTCTAAGCGTCAAGATAAAAGGTAATAAAGTAGGTACACTAATCATAATAAAATATTTTGAGCTATATCTATAACACGTCAACATGAAAATAATAAGATCTAATAAATAAATATCGTCAGAGATGTATAAGGTCTCTGAGCGTCAGTCTAAAAATAAAATCAAATGAGAACAGAGCGAAGTCTCTCATCATGTCAATTCCACTGAACACTAGTACGAACTGTACGAAGTTACTAGTCCTTGCAAACATGAACAGACCGGACCCCGCAAACAAACTTCTCCGATGACTAACTTCATCAGTCCCGTAACGATGTTTCCGAGAACGCGTGAACGGTAGTTGGTGGACGTGTGTCGGCCGTGAGGGAATTTTTATTGCCTTCTTGTCATTTGACATTGACATTAGCTAGTTGTTGAATAGTCAATACCGACCGGTAGCAGCGCCAGCTGGTGTATTATTGTAGGGGAGGCTAAGAGCGGATTTTGGGATTTACTCGAGCGCGTCAGGTTAAGAGGTGTAAGGTATAAGGCCTTTAAGAGGTATAAGGTATAAGGTCAGATTAAGAGTTTTAAAATGTTTTGATTCAAATTATGACCAAAGTATTGATAATACCAATAAAGTTATTAGAGGATGCGATTAATTTAGTAAAGTTTTAGATAGTAACACAGCCTTTTTTTGATTTTATTGTGTGTGGTAGAATTTAAACGGAAAGAAACAGTGTTTAGCTTGAAAATGGACTATTTGGAGTGATGTTGTTGTGATTTCCTAATGGAAAATCAAAAATATACATTTGAAATTTATGACATTAGGTCGCAATACTCCCGTTATTGATAGTGACATTGAGAAAATGTCACGATATGTCTTAATTCATACAAAAAATAGTCTTAAAGGATGAGCGTTTTCTAACTGATAAGGACCCTTAACACATGTTTGGATTGGATGCCTTGCACTCTGTTGAGTACCTCTATCTTATGTTCGAGTTTATTTTGCATTTTCAAAGCCGCCACAAAGATTGCGTCACGTTTATTCATCACATAAGGTACATTCTTTCTAGTCTACTTAACATACTCTTCAACAATCTTAAGGTCTCGAGTAATATTTTTGCACGCAATTTCGGCTTGTTCTCCTCTACAGGTCGCATTTCTTAACGAATTCTCGTGAAATTTTGTGAGTGATAACTACACAAATAAGTTACGTAGTGTGTGGCGTAATTTCGCAAAGTGCCACACACGCTTTGGTTTATCGGCTTAACGATATTTCTCTGAACTTCCGTCTCATGCCTACGTAAATATATTCAAGTAATCAATCAGCCGCGCCTACTTCTAAAATAAATAGTCATTGAGAGAATATCCATTAGTCATTTTGTATATTCAACATATAACCAGAGAGAGGAGAATATTTACACATTTATATACACAGAGCTGGTTCATTGTCAGATTCAGGTTCGCGTCTTTTCGATGGACATTTTTTTTTTTTTTTTTTTTTTTTATTATGGTCTACAAACTAGATGTTACAAGTTTTGAACACTCATGGTCTATTACATTACAGTGGCTAGTTACACTCTTGTACATCCTAAAATAGTAGACACATCATGCTTAGAATATGCGTGCAGGTTTTACAAAAACAAAATATGTAATAGTTTACAAAGTTTACAAAATTATACTAATTGATAATTGAATTTAGTAAGTTCAGCTAAACAAAACTATGAAAAATGAATGGAACCGGGAAAGACATAAAAATAATAAGAAATAAAATAGCTACAATTAATTCATTAGAGAACCGCTTTAAGTTTGGTTTTTACTGAGGCCAAGGAACAGTGGAAAATGTCTATATCGGACTTGATGCCGCTATATGATGCAATCATTCTATGAAGAGGCGCATGCCTGCCAATATTAGTGCGACAAAGAGGAAGAGAGAAAGGCTTTCTATTGCATAGGCGACTACCCGCTCGAGGAACAACCACCTTGACATGTTCTAGTAGGTGTGGACTATCCACTAAACCATGGATAATTTTGTATAACAACAAGATATCGCATGCTTTCCGCCTAGAGAACAATGACTCAATTTTGTAATGTTCAAGTCTTGATTCATACGATGGCATCACTTTACATTTGTTTTGAGCATATGCCAGGTGGTATAGGAATCGTTTCTGGATTCGCTCGATGCGGTCCGAATGCACCGTGTACCCTGGATTCCACACTGGTGAGCAATATTCCAGTATGCTTCTTCCTAGGCAATTGTATACTGGTATTATTACTTTTGCATCCTTGAAGGATTTAATTTGTCTCGCTACGAACCCTGAGAGTTGTGATGCCTTTTTAACAATCGTATCTACATGTTCCCGAAAGTTGAGAGAATCATCGATAGTAACTCCTAGGTCGCGAATACTAGTTACTTCGGTCACTGGAATTCCGTTAATATTGTACGTGGTATGCGTTGGTATTCTCTTCCGGGAAAATTTGATGTGGTAGCATTTGGTGGCATTTAGAGTCATGTTATTGATACTACACCAATTTGATACCTTATCAATATTCGCTTGCAGGTGACCTATATCGGTACTACTTTCGATGGTCTGATATAACTTTAAGTCATCGGCTTACATTTTGAAGTTACAGGAAATAGCTTTCGCAAGGTCGTTAATATATATAACAAAAAACAGTGGTCCGATATGTGATCCTTGAGGCACACCGGATGGAACAGGAAGTGCTTCGGACTTAAACCCACGTAGAGCCACCAATTGCGTCCTATTGCTCAGATATGACTCGCACCAACGAAGCAGAGAGCCATGTATACCCATGTGTTGGAGTTTAATGATAAGAATATCATGGTTAATCAGGTCGAAGGCCTTGCTAAAGTCTGTATAAATCGCGTGCACTTCCCCAGATTTATCCAAGATTTTAGCAATATCATTGACATACTCAACTAAGTTACTGGTTGTTGACTTACTGGGCAGAAAACCATGTTGTGCTGAGTGGAGTTGTTCCCTAACGTGCCAGTATATTTTCTTTTGTACAATCGACTCAAAAACCTTCGCTACTGCCGGTAGAATTGATACTGGTCTATAATTTGAAATATCTGTTATTTCTCCTTTTTTGTGGATCGGTGTTATTCGTGCTATTTGCCACTGAGTTGGAAAAACACCTATTTTCAGAGACTCGTTAAATAAGTAACATAATGACTCAGACAAGTACACTGCGCATTCTTTTAACACAATCGGTGGTATACCGTCCACCCCAGCTCCCTTATTCACATCCAATCTCAATAGAGCTGCATGAACCTCGTCCACGGTGAGCTCACAGTGGCCGAATGACCACTGGTCCCCGCATGACGAACTCCGATAACCGCCAGAACTTAGTGTGTTTGCGTTAGAGAAAATGGATTGGAAATGTTGTGAAAACAAATCGCAAATATCCTGCCCGCCCTTTGCCGCTACAGAACCCAGGAACATTTGATTAGGAATGGCGTAGCTGTTAGACTTTAGTCCATTTACATAAGACCAGATATATTTCGGTTTTGTACGCAGGGTCTTTGATGCATTCTCCTTAAATGTAGATAAACATTCCCGCAACAATGTATCACAGCGACTCCGCAAGCAGTCAAAGCTTAATTTGTCCAATGGGTTTCCGTACAGTTTGAATTTTTTATGATACTTTGCCTTTTCTCTTAAACTTTTTATCAAAGGAATACTGTACCAGATTGGATACCTATCACTACGCGGTTTATACAGAGGCGTGTGTTTAATTAAGATTGCAGACAGAGATGTATAAAATACTTCAATCATATCATTGATGTCTGTCAACTTGCGCCAAGAATCTGCCCAATTTACATGAGACAACTCTTTGTTTACTGCTACATAATCACTCTTAAAATAGTTCAACAGAGGTGTACGGTTCGGCACCAGTGACTTTGTGTTCCTATCCACACGAATACTGATTTCAAATGGAGGATGGTGGGGATCGATTCCAGTCAGAGGCACCGTAGCCTCAGTGATAGATAGATTACTGGCAAAGTTAGACATCACTAAATCTAAGGTACGATTATTATAATTTACAATATGATTACTTTGTGTAAGATTATTAAAAAGAATTTCGTCTATAAGCATATTTTCTATTGTACTTGTAATATTATTCGGGGTACATATGGCCGAAACAGAATCACTTTTTCAAACAATATTCGGTAAATTAAAATCTCCTATCAGCAATGTCATCGATTTGGCCGGAACGTGGTTACTCATGACTCTAGTCAAATTTGATAGAAATTTGTCAAAGTAGTTCGGACAAATGGGAGGGGGAATATAGGCCGCACAAATATTAATTAGAATAGCTTTAACGCCTTTGCCTATTTTAAGCGATATCCATAGGTCCTCACAACTTGACTCCCAGCGTGGTTTCCGTAAAACTTCGTACTTTTTTAAGACTGCGATACAAACACCGCCGCCATCCTTTTTCGTGCTATGCGACGAAGTACTGCTGCGATCCCTTCTAAATATATTATACCTACTATCTATAAACTCATGGTCAAAAACCGTAGTGTTAAGCCAAGTCTCCGTTAGAATTATTGCATCATATTCGAAGGATAGCACGTTCAGTAAGAATTCTTCAGTCTTAGTCCTAAGGCCTCTTACATTCACATACCAAAAGGACATATCAAAAGTTAAGGGCTAAAACTTTCATTTTCGATTTGACTTGTAACCCGCACAAACGGTGTTTCCGTAACAATATATCCATGTAATAAAAACATAACTTACATATACATAAGCCGTAAACCATTGACCACCGGGTGGACAACTTTTGTTTTTACAACTGACAATGACGCAGCTACACCATGTAATCATGTTAACTAATCGCTCCAATTATATTTTACGGGACAAAATGTATGGTAACGGAATATTCAGGCCAAACCAAAAGAGAATAAGGATTATTATAAAATTAGCCCGAACTGATTTTTGTATAGATATATGCTTCTATCCTTAGACTGGTAGAATCCAGCGCAGTGACGGCTTTACACATTTTGTCTCATAACCAGGGATCGGATACCGGTATTTTCTCCATAGAAAAATACCGGTATTATTACGGTCACCGGTTCATTATTTCGTTTTTAATGGGACAATCTAATAATACGACGTTGTTACCTAAATACATGATTCAGCCCTACGTAAAGAGCAAAAAATAATCCAAAATATTGGGCTAATTCAGGGTTTTTTAAAAATACCGGTATCGGTCCCTGCTCATAACACGCCACGAGTATTCCCGAGGTCTGAAATCCTTTTGGGGTAAGAAGAAACAAACCTAACGCAGTGACAGTTAACTTTTTAAAAAGTAGCACATAAAGGCTAAAGCGCCTTTTCACAACTGCTATTCAGAAACAAGTCATTATTGCCATCGAATGAGGAATCAGTCGTACTTTTCTCCCTCATTTGAGGGAAATAATGACTCTTTCCCTCATAAAAGGTGTGAAAAACAGTATGTGCTACTCGAGATCAAAATTAATTGTAAGACATTTCATGTTTTTAGCAGCGGGCCCCAAAGGATAGGCGGTGTGAAAAGCAGTATGTGTCACATGGTAGCAAAATTATTTTCGTCTTGGGCGTAAACGCTTGAATCCCTCGCTACGCTCAAGATTCTACTTTAGAATCCCGAGAGTAACGAGGATCAATATACCGCCCTCGCCGTAAATAAAAAATGTGCTCCCTTGAGACACAATCCTATTTTACGATCTGTTAACTGTTATGTATATGTATAAAACTGAAACATTAAAACAGGTTTTCCTCAAACTCGACGTGCTAAGTTAATAAATTGAAGGCGTTTCTAGTTATTCGTCATCATGGTGTCAGTAGCGGCATACCAGAGAGCTTACCTTCCAAATGATTACTTACTTACCTTCGTCAGTGACCAATGGGAAAGTTATTATTGTGTGATTCATGAGATCTTTGTTAGAATTATACTTAAATACGTGTTTAGGACGATATCGTGTTTGTGGACCACTAGATGGCGCTGTACCTAATACAAACTAGATAACGGTTGTTCGATTCGAATTCCCTAAGAAAGAGCCGTCTAGTCGTCATATTTGATTGGTAACCAAGTGAGTGCATAGTAACGGTGTAAACAATACGGATATAACTGAGTTTTGCTTATATTCAAGGCCTTCTCATTGAGATGCTATCTGCCTCCTTATAATTCAGGTCGCGGGATATTTGCAAATGCAATTGTGTTACTGGTGCATCCAATGAATTTTAATTAGGTATCTGTAACATAAATTCCGGAAGTTATGCTAATTAGGTTATAAAATTTACTCGAGATCCGTGCACCCACCGGGTCCACCCACCAGTGGGTGTACCAATGCACTAAATTTAGAAATAAAAAATAAATATTAGAGGACAATATTACACAAATCGAACTAGCCCCACAGTAAGCTCAAGGCTTGTGTTATGGGTACTAGACGACGATATATTTAATAGATATAAATACTTAAATACATAGAAAACATGACGAACTGTACCTACCTATATCTACTATAAGTAGTGGTACAATTTTTAGACAATGTATATTATAATGTATGACTAACAACGATTTGGTGATATCATGTATTACTGTCATGTTGTAAGTGTATTGAATAAACGAATAATAATAATAATCTAAGACTCGGAAACAAATATTCATGCTTATCACACATATATTTGCCCTGACCGGGATTCGAACCCAGGACCGTCAGCTTCACAGGCAGGTGCACTACCCACTAGGCTAAACCGGTCGTCATAGAAATAAAGGAAAAATTTAAAAATTTAGGCACCGAGCAGGATTTGAACCTGCGACCTCCCGGCACTCGCGGCCAGTCGCTCTAGCCAACTGAGCTATAGGTGCAACCGCCACTCGGCCCGAAATTCCTCAATCGTTCCTTCATTTATACAAACGCCTTAAGGGAGGTGTACAGCGACATCTACCAGAAGACTCAGGCTTCATTAATTCAATTTAATTTTCGATTTTTTCTTTATTTCTTTTGTAGTTTACGTTAGCAGCGGTACTGCTTAATACAAAATTAATGTAGATTTAACTGTTAGATCTAGTTTTCCCGTCTACCGTGTGAGAAGCAGATTAGCTAAAAATACTGGTCTAGTAGTGCCAGCATAAGACAGAGATCCATTTTTCACGAAAAATCTCATGATTAAGGGCCGTGGCCTTTGTAAGTAACTGAAGATTTGTTTGAGAGAGAAAGAGAAGTAATCAGAAGTAATAGATTAAACACGGAACATTGAAAGTCTCGCTAAACCATTGATCTCGGCTGCTGTCCATGATAGTGAGCAGTAAGCGTGCGCAGTGCCTGGCGTTGAAGTTGAAAGAAGATCTACTTGGCAGGTCACGTCGTCAAGACTCTTGTTCAACCGATAACTGTACTTTTAATTATCCACAGTGAAAGTACAGATCAGCATCGTCGTGATATATAATATTTTCACATTTAATGTACTAAACGATAACATGAATAATATAAGTTACAGGCATGTATTTTTTTATTTCTATTTACTAATAAAAAGAATACAGTTTAAAAATTACAATGGAGCAGCGACTAAAGCCGTACAGGTTTAACTGCCGCTGCAATTCGCTCGTGAAGTTGTTATACCTATTTACATTGTTCTATTAAGACATAGTTGAGATTCTTTGTGTTGGCCGGGGGACTGGAGGACTGGACTATTTGCGGAGCCATGATTTGATGAAGAAGAACAAGGTGGGAACCGGATACAGAAATTGGTCATATCATAGACAGTAGTGTTGCCTGTATTAAATCAACGTTATGAATAGGGTAGAGATACATTATATTCAACAGATAGCAGTCGTTAAACCAAGTTAGAGGATTCCAAGCGGCTTGAGAACTTCTAACAGTCAAGTTGCCCACTGACTTGACAAGGGGGGTCGTGGTTAAAATACAACTTTGCAACCTTGCATAACAAATAACTATTGCTCCTTTGCATTTCTACTGGTAGTTTTAACGTTGTGGGCTACAATTGAAATAAATAACTCACAATGTATTAAGGTGAACTGAAATTTAATTTACATAATTATGAATGAGAAATAATTGAAATTTAATTTACATAATTATGAGTGGCGTCCACGCACCGGAAGACGAGCTGTCGGTAGGCCTCCGACAAGGTGGAGTGATGACCTGGTGAAGGTCGCGGGAATCCGGTGGAAACGAACGGCACAGGACCGGTCTAAATGGCGAGCCTTGGGGGAGGCCTATGTTCAGCAGTGGACGTCTTTCGGCTGAAATGATGATGATGATGATGATGATGATGATGAATGAGAATATTTGCTTGCTCTCAACAGTATGTGATAGGTGCTATTCTGGTTAAAACTCTGGTAAATAAACAGTCAGATTAGATTTTGACGAATCGGCTCGTAATTGCGTGAGTTGGGCTTTAAGTATATTCGTCAGTTGTACTTTGACTATACAAGGAGATTTATTAGAGTCGTTCTACTAAATGCTATGTGCAAAACCGAAACATAAATATGTCAAGCTGTCGAGGGTTTTCCAAGTTACTACCATTGTTTAACCGAGTACGTAGGTAACCTACTAGCTGAGTCATAAAATAAAGTAGAACCTTTGCATATTTCTTTAATAAATCTGTCTGGATCTGGACTGACATAAGTAATACGCAAATGATTTTGTGTTGTTTGAGTTCTCATGTTCTGGAATGAAGTTATTCGTCAGAGAACCAAGGTTACCATAGCTCAGGGTATTGGTAAGCTGAAGTGGCAGTGGGCAGGTCACTTATGGCGAAAACCGATGGCCGTTGGGGCAGACTGGTTCTTGAATGGAGACCGCGTGTTGGCAAATGTAGTGTAGGGCGCCCAATAACCAGGTGGGGCGAAGATATTCGTAAGGTAGTGGGCAGAAATTGGAGGAGACGAGCTAAAGACCGAGCTGAGTGGCGTGCCATGGGAGAGGCTTATGTCCATCAGTGAACTGACACAGGCTGATGATGATGATGTTGTTGATGATGATTTATGACTGTAGTATCATTTATAATGCAGACTTTTTGTGTATTTTCAGTTAAACATGGCCAAATTAATTATAAAAACTGGATCCCGAGCAAGTCACACACGACATCGCTTTCCAACCACAAACTACAATAAAAGGAAAACAATTAGTTTTGGCTCAAATAAAATAAATTATAGTCATCATCAATATTAAGAGGGCCTGGTCCTCTGTCGTTGCAGCATTCTCCATTCCAATATATCTTGGGCCTTCGTCTTCACTTCCTGGTATGTGTGGCTGCAGTACCATTCCTTGATCTGTGCCATGTAATTAACCATTGTAACGTGTTAAGTTCCTACAACATACAAACTATATTGCTTACTTACTCTTTCCTTTTGACAGCGATTATCCATTTCATTCGTTGTTCTCGTTTCCAACTTGCTTTTGAAAATTTATAAAATTTGTGATCACGGTTTTTGCCATTGTTCTTGCAGTTAACTACGCAGCAGGTTTCGTGACGCATATTTATTTATTTTTACTTAAAATGCACTACTACTTCGCACCCAGCGAATGAGGGTTATCGCGTACGAATTCGCCGCTAGAGGCGCTAGTGTAGCATGGGGTCTCCGAAATGTCAAATGTCACTCTTTGTGGAATGTCAAATGTCACTTTTTGTGGTTGCGTTACGCGGGTTAATATGTAATTGGAACAATATGGTGACTATTTTGCAATACCTGAGCTTGATTAAGGCAGATATGAGTTACGGGTCAATGACTGTCAGTGCTTTGAGACAGCTGGTGTTGTCTTTCAGAAACTTATTTCCTCCTTTTTTTCCGAAGAAAAGGGGACTGCGCTACAATTTGAGATATTGTTCGATATTTTTACGGTACGGTTTTAAGGTTTTAAACATGATTTAAATGAAAACTTCGTTCTCATGTCCATAATAACCAATAACAATTTTTGACAGCTGGACCTTACTTGACAGTGGCGCCAACTGGTGAGCACAAAAACGATAGCCCCCATTAGTACCTACTATCATCACAGTTAACTGATCATTAGTACACCTTATGTCGTTGAAATAAGGTTCCCGATTGAACAGTTAACTGTCACGCTGAGTACTACTGTATTAAGAAGGGATAACTGTTTTTTTTTCCATATCTTACTTTAAGCCATCGTCTCCCGGCCAAAAAAATAAACAATAGCATTCTTTTTTAATGATCCCTGGGATCCCAAGGACTGGTAGATGGCGGGAGTGTATGTACTTTGTATTGACAGCTATAATCACAATAAATAGTAAATTAGACGAATTAATTAAAATCATAAAAATATATGTGACTATAAAGATTCGCAAAAACGTTGTTTATTGTTTACTGGCGACCCGCCCCGGCTTCGCACGGGTGCACTATTTAATGGATGTTACTATACATATATACCTTCCTCTTTAATCACTCTATCTATTAAAAAAACCGCATCAAAATCCGTTGCGTAGTTTTAAAGATTTAAGCATACATAGGAATATAGGGACATAGGGACAGAGAAAGCGACTTTGTTTTATACTATGTAGTGATTGTCCAAATTGAAAGTTAGGTACCAATACAATTCTCATGTTTCAGTAAAAAAGAAATTGTATGGCGACTATGTACATAAACGCGATATTTCACGACGAAAACAGCAAATGATGTCACACCTGCGTGTGAATAAGTATGGAGCGTTTTCAGTGCTCGTCAACTATGCTGTACTTTGCCTTTCGTTTTTGTCTTTTGTGTTGCTCTAAATAGTCTAAATGTAGTTGGTCCCCTTGGTCCAATAGGTAACATTTGATCGTCTCTAAAAACTAGTCTACTACTAGTTTTGTGTTCATGCCTATTCCATTGCTAAAGTATCGCGTTCTCATAATATTAGCCTCAAACACGTGCTAAACAGGATACTGCCGGTCAGAAGATATAAGTATGTATACTTATAAACTAAGTTGTCCACATAATACTGTTATTTATTACCTACTTATTTACAACTTGATTGGAACTATAATTTATTGTGTTTAATATGATAAATACCTGTATTATCCAATTTAGAAGAATATTGCGCAGTTACATCCTATGATCGAGTTATAATGTGTGGGACGATGAATGCAGATGACAACGTAACTTTGAATATATTTTTAAATAGAGAAGAGTTTTTATTAATGCGGGCTATCGCGTATGAATTCCTCGCTAGAGGCGCTAGTGTAGCGTGAGGTCTCCGAAATATCAAATGTCACTCTTCGTGATGCGCTACGCGGGTTAATATCTAATTGGAACAATATGGGGACTATTTTGCAATACCTGAGCTTGATTATGGCAAACATGAGTTACGGGTCAATGGCTGTCAGTGCTGTGAGACAGTTTTGTCTTTCGGAAACTTATTTCCTCCCTTTTTTCCGAACAAAACAGGACTGCGCTACAATGCGGGATGTTCGATATTTTTACGGTACGGCTTTAAGGTATTAAATATGATTTAAATGTAAAATTCCTTCTCATGCCCATAATAACCAATAACAATTTTTGACAGCTGGACCTTACTCGTAGAGTCAGTTCGACCCAGGTCGGGCCTAGCTGAGTTTCTTGCTGGACTCTTCTCAGTTACGCTAGGTTTAGCGAACCAGCGACAAAACTCCCAGTAGCTCGATTCCACTCACACCTCAGATTCGGTTGAAATCGCTCAACTAATCTCACTGGAGCGCAAACTCTTAGAGTATTCCAGTGTTCCAAACCACACGCGTGGTCGTGCCGGAGGTTTTCCCCTGGATTTTCCCCAGGCTACTCTCCAACCGCGCACTCCTATCGCTTAATTTGGCCCGGCCTATAAAGCTACAGTCAGGATCAAAAAAGATAGAATAGGTTAATGAAGAACTCTCGTTGTTGGCGAATCATGCGCACAATCCTAGTTTCAAAAGTAGGTACCTAAAGAGCTGCCTTCTCGCTTCTAGAATAACAATGCAGTGAAACAATATAAGTTGGTATAAACGTTATGTATTATATAAATTCCTTACGTGCTACGTAAATACATTATGGCTCGCAATGTTGTCATATACATACAATTAATGGATTATATATTTACAGGTTACCTACATCATAGGTATAGTTCGCTCACTTTATTATTGAAGCCTGTGCCTTTACAATGAGTTTGCATGACCGTACAATTTTTTACTCAGTCGCTAGCGAGTACGCGATCATGTAAACTCATGGTAGAGGCACTGTTCACATTGCTTTGGTATTATTTTTGTTTAGAGGCTGTTACAGGCGAATGCATTGATTCTACAGTCTGTCAAGAAAGTAGCTATCACTTTTTTGATATTGGGTCGGGTCATGTGAAAGGGAGCCATAGGTGCATATTTCACAGAATTTCCTTGTTCGGATGTGGGTAATAATTACCCTCCATCACTTCACAGTGTACCTACAAATATTTTGGATATAACCGCACCGACTGGATTAACCGTCACAGACATCATATATATAACACCTATGATTTCATTCATTATATGTATACCTTTCCTATATGTATAGTATGTTGTATTGCGTTCCGTGGATCACGTACGGTGCTGTCTGAAAACCAGCGCTGCAGGTGTCTAACACCTCGGCATAATGCTGAGACAGCAACCGATTCACTGCCGTGAAGATGCACTTTTTAACTGTATGTTCATGTACTGAGTATATTATATTTGTAACGGTGTGTCTTTTGGTGCAGTGAATAAATGCTTTCTTTCTTTCTTTCTTTCTTACAGGCCGCAATAGCCGCACACTGCAGCGGCCGCGGTTGCGGGCTGCGTCACCATTTTTGCGCCAAAACAATCATAATTTCCTTAAAGTCAGCCAAAGCCAACATGGAACAAGAGCTTACGTTGATTTTAGGCATAACTGCATTTAGTTCTTGTTATTACCTAAACGTAATTTGTAGAAAGAATTTTATTTACTTCCAAATATTTGGAAAATTTCGTCCCAAATCTTATTTTCTACTCTAACATTTTTATATTCCCGATGTTTCACATTTTTGTACTATCATCAATTCGTGTTTCGCGCCATTTTTGAAGGGACGAGCATCCAGGCCGCGCGATCAGTTGCAAATGTGAGCATTTGTTGCAAATGAGGCAACTGGCCGCGCGGCCTGGCTTGCGGCTGCGGGCGCCCTACCACCGCGGCCAGGCCGCGTGTGTTTGATAGAATGTTAGGATAATCATAGTTTACAACTGGCCGCTACCGCAGACCGCTGATGTCTGTGACATGCTTTAAGCTACCGTCGATCAATAGACAATTTTATCGAACGACGATATATCGATGTTGCCTGATGAAAATAAAATATTCATCTTCACTACTTGATAGAATGAGATGGATGTCTTATCTTGTGTAAAGTTTATCTTATTTCGGTTAATACCAGAGCTAAGTTCACAGTCAAAAACAAGTACTGGAAATGTACTATTGCTTGTTTGGGGAAGCATATCCTTTATAGCTTGGTAGGCCGTTGACTGAGCGCCCTACAGCCCGGGCATAGAATATGGCTACGGTATCCTCTGCCTGTAGTAAAAGGCGACTAAAAGGGGGTCCTCGGGGTCGTAGACGGTCGTAATTGGGGGCTACGATCGTCATAGAAACATAGCGGAACCCACAAAAGTGGATTCTAGGGCGGCACTGGCACGTTCCGTAGGAGATCCCAGAGCCGCCCGAAATGGGTTGAGAAGGACAAACGGGGGGGGTTTTAGTCGGTGTGAGTCCGACATAACCACCGCGCCGCCCCCAGGGTGCGGAGGAATCCATAATTTTCCACCCGTCCAAAAAAAAATTCGTTGACGTAGCCAATTATTTTGTAGTTTTAAACCTTTAGGTAATAATAAAGTAAGCGAACTATGAAAGTGTAAGGCCGACGATACACAATACAGCCCCAGGAATACGTCACCAGACCATCAAAGCCAAAGTAGGTACAAATTCATCTATAATAAGATAAATGTTCATTTTTATGGAGGAACCCCTATGGTTTTTTTTTTGTTTCGCGGCAGACCAAGGCGCCATCCTATTAATCCCTCCAAACTTGTGGTATACTTAAGTGTGGTAAGAGTTTGACAGTTTTCCAGAACATGTAATGTGTACACGGCCTTACAGAATAATGACTACAAGGCATATTATGGCTTTGCTTACTAACTATTTAATATATAATTATATTTACAGTTTTAAATTATCTTTTTGGTGGAATGTCAGTTGTACACTTTGTGTCAAATTCACTTTCAACTTAATCTTCAAGTAATCTCATATCATTCTCCCTCTCTTGGTCTCTCTTTAGGGTTTGGAGCTCGAGATTCAAGTTAGACCGAATTATAGTAACTTCAATTCCTTTGGGTCGATCTTCGTCAGATCCACGATGGATCTATACTCGATCTGATAATTTCTCATAGACCGTAGAAATTTTTAACACATTTGTACACATTGAACTATTTTCTAGTCTTTTGAAGCAGCAAAAAGCTATTCTAAGGATGTTATTGCATTGAGCTCGTGCGCAACATTTTGTTACTCCTACTGTAACCCACTGGCATTACTAGCATCAACTGAGTTCGCGCTGGTTTTCGACAGATTCAATTTCTTCCCAAGACTCAACTTGTACAACGTAATCCTGATTGTTGGATGTCATGTTCTCAGTCCGACCCAGGTCGGGCCTAGCTGATTTTCTTGCTGGACTCTTCTCAGCTAGGCTGGGTTTAGTCAGGGATCGGATACCGGTATTTTCTCCATAGAAAAATACCGGTATTATTACGGTTACCGGTTCATTATTTCGTTTTTAATGGGACAATCTAATAATACGACGTTGTTACCTAAATACATGATTCAGCCCTACGTAAAGAGCAAAAAATAATCCAAAATATTGGGCTAATTCAGGGTTTTTTAAAAATACCGGTATCGGTCCCTGGGTTTAGTGCAGCGACAAAACTCCCAGTAGCTCGATTGCTGAGTTTCTTGCTGGACTCTTCTCAGCTAGGCTAGGTTTAGTGAAACAGACAAAACTCCCAGTAGCTCGATTGCTGAGTTTCTTCCTGGACTCTTCTCAGCTAGGCTAGGTTTAGTGAAACAGACAAAACTCCCAGTAGCTCGATTGCTGAGTTTCTTCCTGGACTCTTCTCAGCTAGGCTAGGTTTAGTGAAACAGACAAAACTCCCAGTAGCTCGATTGCTGAGTTTCTTCCTGGACTCTTCTCAGCTAGGCTAGGTTTAGTGAAACAGACAAAACTCCCAGTAGCTCGATTGCTGAGTTTCTTCCTGGACTCTTCTCAGCTAGGCTAGGTTTAGTGAAACAGACAAAACTCCAGTAGCTCGACAATCACATCTCAGATTCGGTTGAAACCGCTCAACCAATCTCAATGGAGTGCAAACTGTTAGAGTATTCCAATGTTCAAAACCACACGCGTGGTCGTGTCGGAGGTTTTCCAGTGGATCTTCCCCAGACTACCTTCCAACCACGTACTCCTAGCTTTACTGGGCCCGGCCTATAAAGCCACAATCGGCATGTGCAGTAAGTTGTAGGTTCTTTGCTGTTAGATAAGATGTTTATTTAGTTACACCTATGATAGTGACATTAGTGACCCCTGGAATTTTCACTTGTCAATTGTAAGAATTGCAGAGCCATATTACGACATTGGGTTTGTTTACTTTGGCCCTAATTTTAATGTCTTGTTATTGTAGACAGGTGGAGTAGATCCTTGCTGCGCGCAGCGGTGGTAACGACCTCTCCTATGTTTTTGTCTCTTCAAGACTAAGTTGAGGCCCTTCGTACAAAGAGGGCTATCGTGTATGAATCCGCCGCCAGAGGCGCTAGTGTAGCGTGGAGTCTCCGAAACGTCAAATGTCACTCTTTGTGGTTGCGCTACGCGGGTTAATATCTAATTGGAACAATATGGTGACTATTTTGCAATACCTGAGCTTGATTACGGCAAATATGAGTTAAGGGTCAATGACTGTCATTGCTTTGAGACAGTTTTGTCTCTCGGAAACTTATTTCCTCCTTTTTTACGAACAAAACGGGACCGCGCTACAATGCGGTATGTTCGATATTTTTACGGTACAGTTTTAAGGTATTGAATATGATTTAAATGTAAACTTCGTTCTCATGTCCATAATAACCAATTACAATTTTTGACAGCTGGACCTTACTCGACAGTGGCGCCAACTGGTGAGCACAAAAACGATGGCCCCCATTGCGTCGGCATTCTGCATCATTAATTTCCTATGGGTTGTCTCATTAGGTATGACTGTAGTCAGTTGGAGTGGTTCCTGGCGGGGTGCGGTGGTGGTGGAGGCTGTAGCGCCGGGTTAGCGACGGCTATGATGCTGTCTCCTCGCGCGGCTACTACTTGCGGTCGTTCTTCAGCATCCTGAAAAAAAAAGCTTCTTATTCTTTTCTAATTCTGTATAGAAATTTTCTTTAAAAATTACCGTTGTAAGTGGCCCAAAAGAGTTGATCTAAAGAAATGGTAAAGTATAGTGACACAAGGAAGAAGTTTTTAGTTCTGAAGCCACTATAGCCATGTTGGTTAACTTCGTTGTAAGATGCCCAAGAAATAGTTGATCTAAAGAAATGGTAAAGTATAGTGACACGGGGAAGAAGTTTGTAGTCCTGAAGCCACTATAGCCATGTTGGTTAACTTCGTTGTAAGATGCCCAGGAAATAGTTGATCTAAAGAAATGGTCAAGTATAGTGACACGGGGAAGAAGTTTTTAGTCCTGAAGCCACTATAGCCATGTCGGTTAACTTCGTTGTAAGATGCCCAGGAAATAGTTGATCTAAGGAAATGGTAAAGTATAGTGACACGGGGAAGAAGTTTTTAGTCCTGAAGCCACTATAGCCATGTTGGTTAACTTCGTTGTAAGATGCCCAAGAAATAGTTAATCTAAAGAAATGGTAAAGTATAGTGACACAAGGAAGAAGTTTTTAGTCCTGAAGCCACTATAGCCATGTTGGTTAAATTCGTTGTAAGATGCCCAAGAAATAGTTGATCTAAAGAAATGGTAAAGTATAGTGACATGAGGAAGAACTTGTATAAATAAAGTTCAATTGGAAGAAGATTTAGAACAAATGTAAGAAATTAAGGACAGTGATACCGGAGGTGGTGTACTGGTGCTGGAGTAGGAGCACCGGGAGTCAGCATCGTCGCTCTCAGCCTTCACGCCCCACCAGCTGGAACACAAATATATTGTGAATGTTGTACATACCTAGGGTGCTAGTTTTCTACTTACTGCTACCAAAATATGATAAGTGTTCTAGTTAATTTTTCTTTTCGTTATGACACCAAGGCAATCACGTTTCTATGTAAATAAATTAGACTTTCTATGAACCTGTCTTCTAAAATTGGAATTTTCTTTTAAATTCGACAGGCGTTCGTTTGGTATACAAGAATGTTGGTCTGAAATTTGTAAAAAAGTTACGCAATTATCTTATTTTTGATATGTAACACTACATTTAATTAATGATACTTTGATTATTGTATTATTTTTATTTGATATAGATAGATTTTGACTTGTAAAAGTGCCCTTGAGGCCTATTTGCAGAATAAATGTTTTGATTTTTTTTATCTGGAATATTGTTAGAATTACGATTTGAAATGGGATATTTACCATGTATATTTGTATTTGTGAGTTCCCGATATTTCGGCACTGTTGCAAGTGCCATTATCAAGGATTAACACAAAAAAAAGGTAAATATCCCGTTGACCATGTGAGCTTGAAATCTTATATTGGAATATTGTTATTTGGGAGTCTAGCAAGTATAAGAGTTTGGTGTTGGTCCTTCAAACCGGTTAACGAATACGTTTGAGCTCCAGCTGACCTGTGATTGGAATTGCTCCTGGCAGCGTCAGGACTGGCGCGGATGCCGTTGCCTTCCTCGCCCTCCTGCACATATACAATTTGATGTTAATTTTAATCGCTCACGAATTACTGATTCTTTAACAATCTCCACAACTCCTTTTGCAGATTAGGAAACGTACCCATACTACATGACCCATTTTATAATTTTCCCCCCTTTAACTGAACGTTTAACTTTGCGCCCCATAATTTGAACGTAGCTCAAAAATCACGCGATTTCCCTAATAGAAGCGATTGAGCACGTAACGAAGACCTGAGCTGCTACCTCAAACAGCATTCAAGATTTTTCCTCTTTATCGCACTTGCAAGTTTGCACATAAGTGCCATAGAGAAGGAAAAGTTCGTTTGTGGTTCGCGGTAGCACTCCAACTTCACAGTTTGTGACCAGCCAGGCATAGTATTTTGAAGACAGAAGGAAGGGGGTGTTCTTGATCGGGTCACGTAGTATGATACGTTCCCTTAACTAGAGTTACCGAGTTCTGTAGCCGGTTGAGATATCATAGACTTATTTTTGATCATTATTTTGAAATTATTAATTGATAAGTTCGTCCATAATGAATGGATTTAATTGATGTTAACAGTAAAAAACGTAATTAACAAAGAAGATAAAGGTATAGAGTCCGACAACGCTAAAACTGCAAGGAATAATTTGGCAACACTGCATTATACGTCATTTGTATGAAAATGTGACGTTTGAGGTAGTGTTGCCAAACTATTTCAATGCAGAGTTAGCGTGGTCGGACTCTATCATAATACTGAATATTTGCATGCAGTCTATAAAAAACCTAGTAGTTATTACCCATATGTAATAAAATGTACTACATTATGCAAGCGACGAGTTAATAAATGAACTTTTCTACTTACCAGAACCATTACCATTCCAAGTGATCTAAATAATAAAAAAATCAACAGAATATGACAAAGCATTTGATGCTGTATCGATCATGCTTACCATTAAAATAAATAAGAAAAATGCAAAATAAAATTACTATAAGATGATTCCTATTAGATTTGACCCCATTTTATCAGTTATGAGTCATTTATAATTAATTTTAACCTTTTACAATTAAATAACTAATTATTTTCAATTTAGGGTTTACACAAGGCCCGACGATTGGACCACCGTTCAATACCAAAGACAGACAATCTTATTGGAATGCAAGTACGTATTAGTAACAGTGCAAGACGAGTCTAATGAAACCACATTTTCTAATTAGAATAGGATTCCAGAAAGAAAATTAATATATTATTTTTATAATTAGAAATGTATGTAGCTAGTTTAATTTGTAATTATTATCTAAGAGTCTAAGGGGCTTTTAAGGGGACGTTATGTCAAAATGGAATCGTTAGTTTAATTATAAATAGCGCTTTAGATCCAACTAAAGTACAATTTATGTTACTAATGATGACTTCATGTAACTGTGTAACGCAAATGCATAAATTGTTTGCTTTTTGTTAGATTATTTCAATTTATAATAACGCGGTTGTACGGCTATAGTACTTAACATAACTTGCATCTGATGCATTCCTGAAGTGTATGCTTGCCAACAGAACTTATGATAGATTATAAAACGTTACTCGTGCGTGGTCAAGTCAATACTACAAATACCTAAATAACGTAAAGAGTCTAATATTTTCATTGTATCTAGTTGACACATTTCTTGCAGGAAAGCATATCAAACGATTCGACACATTGTAAATACCTATTGTTATTTTTTCCTTATTTTCTTTCAATTCTCTTTTGTTTTTACCACTTACATTTACTTAAGTAGGTTAAGTAGTATCATTGTAATAAGCATATTTTGGAGAAAATGACTGATTGTCGAGTTTCTTTCGGCGTTTCTTCTCGGCAGTGGTCTCATGAGAAACGCTAGTAGTTTTTGACTTGTAAAAGTGCCTTTGCGGCCTACTTGCAGAATAAAGTTCATTTATTTCATTATTTCATTTATACTTTTACTATATTGAATGTAAGACACCGTGTTTTGTGAGAGTCCAAATAAGAATAAATAAATAATTTTGTGCTACTTTCATGCTACTCATTAGACATAATCAGTGATAATGTTAGAAACTTGTTAATATCTTAGCCGAATCTGCATAAACGGAGTTATTTTATAGAAACTGTATTAGTCTAATTCGAAATCCGGACTTCGTATCGTGCCGTGCCTTTCACTCATATAGTGTATAACAGGAGAGTGAAAGGGACGGCACGATACGATGTTCGGTGTAGGCCCTCAGATAAATGCAAGCCTAGGCCAGTGTTAGTTACTGTGAAGTGCTAGTCATACCCAGTCCTTGACCGACGAATAAAATAAACAATAGCATCCTTTTGTTATGTGTCCGGAGATCTCCTGGATGGGTAGACAACAGCTTAAGAAGTCGGGTTCAACCACCCTCGGGTCTGTAAGGCTCGGTTTTATAAAGATCCGTTAGACCTTATGTCAGTTTGTTATGTCAAAAAATGTACTGAGTTACTGAAATTTGATCTGACATTTGGTCTAACTGATCTTTATAAAACCCGGCCTAACAGTACTATCTGATAGAAGGAAAGTGAATCTGTCTCTTTCTAGCAGATAGCTGCATACCATTCTGCATGCCCCAAGAGTGAGTTGGCGTAGTTTAGTGCTTATTGCTTAGTGCGACCCGTGTCAGGGTTAGTAAATATCTTCAGCCTGGTCTGCTCAGTGAACAGCTAACTGACATATAGATCTGTCTCTTTCTATCAGGTAGCTGCATCTTGCTCTACATGCCCGAAGAAATAGTGAGTAGGTCTAGGTTAGCGCTAGTTAGTGCTAGTCAGTGTTAGTGCTAAGCTAGCCGGTGAGGTCAACGTGAGCGACCTGGCGGGGCCGTTTAGCCGCGGTCGCCTCTTCGTCGGTCTCCTCGGCGCTGGCCGCCGTGGGGGGGAGGCTGGAAACAAAACCGAACGATTAAATGTAACTACTGACACATCTACTAAAGTTGACTTGTATTATAAAATTGGAAGTCCATTTGATATTGAACTTCGGCTCACTCCGCTAACTGAGAATTTTACGAAATCGTCAAGAAAATTCATTTGTTTCGCGAACACATCAAAAGAAATAAGCCGCGCCGCTGATTTTCATTATCTTCAGTGGAGGAATCGATTACAACTAACGATTCAACGAGTATTGAGTTAAATTTCAGGTTTTACTGAAGTTTAGTAATACCAACAGCACAGCAGCGCATATTTATTTTGTGTGCTTCGTTCACTAAAATGCCAATGAGGGCTATCGCGTATGAATTCCCCGCTAGAGGCGCTAGTGTAGCGTGGGGTCACCGAAATGCAAATGTCACTCTTTGTGGTTGCGCTACGCGGGTTAATATCTAATTGGAACGATATGGTGAATATTTTGCAGTACCTGAGCTTGATTATGGCAAATATGAGTTAAGGGTCAATGACTGTCAGCGCTTTAAGACAGTTTTGTCTTCCGGAAACTTATTTCCTCCTTTTTTCCGAACAAAACGGGACCGCGCTACAATGCGGTATGTTCGATATTTTTATGCTACGGTTTTAAGGTATTGAATATGATTTAAATGTAAACTTCGTTCTCATGCCCATAATAATCAATAATATTTTTTGACAGCCGGACTAAGGTCTAAGTGGACTAAGGGTTACTCGACAGTGGCGCCAACTGGTGAGCACAAAAACGATAGCCCCCATTGAATTGACTTGTGGCTCTATCCATCTATAGGTGTGTCAGTATCAGTAGGTCGTGAATTGGAGAACTAGAACACTGTGAGTGGAATGGAATGTGCACTAATATGAGTGCAGTACCCGTGCTTGGAGTAGTGCAGGCCGGCGCGGCGCACGAGCTGGCGCGCGAGCGGGAACAGCTCGTCCCGCCGCGTCAGCAGCGCGGGCACGCAGCGGCACATCTGCGCTGCCGCTTCGTTCACCATCACCTGTCGACAACACGGGACATATAATTTTTTTTTATTATTACTAAACTTCCAAATAATTTAACGCAGAGTTTGAAATTGCTTAACTGCTAAAGCCATGAATGGCTTATTTACAGCTAGAGTTCGGACTAGGACTTACATTACATTCAGTTCATTGGTAAACAACAAGAAAGTACTTATCACAAGGCGTAGTCATAATTATTACATGACATAAAATATTTGTTAACATCTTTAAGTAATCTAGGGTTGGATAGGTATGAATCTTGTATGTGTGTTGGGAGGCTATTTATTATTTTAGGAAGCAAATATAGATTGGTCCTCATGCCGTAAACATTTTTCATTTGTGGTAGTAAGAATCTGTGTGTATTGGATAAACGCCTTAACCTATTACGGTGGTATTCATTTAATTGAGTTTCATTATTATTTTCTTGTTTGAGTATGGACAGTTTTACTAAGTTTTTAGTATTAGATTCATGACCATCATCATCATCATCATATCGTTATCCCGGTACAGTTGCATCCTGAAGAATGCTCAGGGTCCGCCTCCTAATCCCAAAATTTGGCGTAGGTTTTGGGGTTTTGGGTTTTATTAAATTCATGAGCATTACATAATATTACATTATAATACAATACGGGGAGTATACGATATAGATGAGGGTGATGATGATAGTAATGATGATGATGTATACATTAAACTTCGTTTCCAACAAGTGGGGAATAATTCTGTGGGTAGTTAAAGAATCGACTAAGAGAGAGGGAAAATGGCGTGATCAACATGAAAAAATATGTATCTTGTGTGCCCTAACCTTACATTTCAACATGTATTTTTAATCCCCGTGACATTATCAAAGAAATATCGCGTAGCATTATTGATTAGTGATATTGAAGAGTTTCCAGAATTACTCAACTTTACAAATGTTTAAAGATTTGCTATTTCGGAAACTCGGCAACGGTATCATTGCTGTGCAATTTGATTGACATTAACTTAGAAATACATGTATAATTAAATCGAATAATTGATGTAAAATTACCTCATGTAACGTCAATGGCTTCTCCGGTTTCCTCTTACAGTCGAACCTCCCGTATATCGCCGCATACTTCCTAATCTCCTCCATCCTCCGCGGATCCGACTCCGGCATCATCATCACCAACTCCAGATCTTTGCACATCTTCTTCTTCGTGTTCTGGGGTTTTGGTTCTAATTGAGGCAAATGCTTGCTCAGCTTCTCTGCTGCAGCAGCTAGCTTTTGCACGTGAACGTCCAATAACACAGGTGTTAATTGAACTGGGGATGTGACTGAGCTTGGACTAGAACCAGCTGAAGGAGGACACGCGGATTGCGGAGAGAAACTTCTAGAAGCTGTGGTTGTAACAGGGGTTGCCGCAGGGGACGATGGTAGGACTATTTTTGTAAAATTGTTCGTATGGACAGGACTAGCGTTAGGTTGGGATGCGGTGGAGCCGCAGCTGTTTTCTGGTGCTCCGGGCGAAGGGCTGTACATGGGCCGGCTCTCGGGAGAGCTGACTGTTCTCGGGAGACCAGGTAAGGCGGGCATGTTAAGTAATCTTTGGTTGCAGACAAAGGGGTTTTCCGTGGGGCAGAGGGGGACAATTGGGATCTGGAAGAGGGAGGGGTTATTGACCCATTCTTGGAGGGCCTTCTGGAGGCGACGGACGTGGAGGGGCTTGGAGGCCATGCCGACGAGCGCCATGATCTCAAGGAACTCCTCCTCGCCGGCGTCGCAGAGTTGCTGGACGTCGTCGCCACCTGGAATTATAATTATCGTGTGTTATCTTAATGTATACCTTATAAATAAATAAATAAATAAATAAATATTAGAGGACAATCTTACACAAAGCAAACTAGCCCCACAGTAAGCTCAAGAAGGCTTGTGTTATGGGTACTACACGACGATATATTTAATAGATATAAATACTTAAATACACAGAAAACATCCAAGACTCAGAAACAAATATTCATGCTCATCACACAAATATTTGCCCTGACCGGGATTCGAACCCAGGACCGTCAGCTTCACAGGCAGGTGCACTGCACTACCCACTAGACTAAAACCGGTCGTCAAACCTAAATTCTTATTGTTTTAATGAACGTTGGTGACAAACAAGCTTACGACGTGTCTGATGTTAAGCAGACGCAAAAAGAACTGCGAGTCCAAAATAATCACAAGCGTAAAGTAGGTAAATGAGAAGAGATCAATTAATCTGCCAGTAGAAAAAATAAAAATAACGAAACGAATCTACTTATGAATACTTATAAGACTTTTGTATAAAACTTATTTATTCGCAGAATAAAACAACGTCGAGTATATAGTCAGAAGCATAACTTTATGCAATAAACGAATCTATTCAGATTAAGTGCCCAAAATATTATAGTTACAATATTAGGCATAATATTCGTCTACAAAGATAGCTGCTGCTTCTATACTTCTTATTGTAATTAATTTAATTTTATAACCCTTATTTAGTGTGAAACCAACTCGCTGACTACGGGTGGGCTTAAAACCAGCTTAGCGCTGTGCTCACACCGATTTTTCAACGTCTTATAATTAATACCCATACTTATAGATTGAACAATGTAAAATTTTGAGAAATAAACCTATTTGTATTTTTGTATACCATTACTTATTACTCGAAGTTGCCTAAGTAATAGTGTAAGCGAAAAACTTAATTTACATAATCGCAACTCGCCAAAGAAAATCATTCCAAACAAATAGGATTAACTATCTTCCGAAGCTCTTACAATTTCTCAAGTCCAAAAAAATTAACCAATTCATCTAATCCTATACAAACATTAATATGCAAAACTGGCGGGGCGAGTTCATTCCGCTATCATTGTTCAACAAAAACGTGTGATTCGATAAAAAACTTCAATTCACACATTTAATTTAAGCAAGATATGCAAATATCTACGTGACCATTTTGCAAAGAAAAAAAAACAAAAGGTAACCGGCCGAAACCCTTCCAGCCGAGGTAATGGCTAAAAAGTAAAAATTGAGAAAAAAAATAATTTGCATGAGATAGAATGTCTGCGTTTTTAGGTTAGGTTATGGAAATGTTGTTTTTTGCGCATCTCGCGATGAGAAAGTGTTTTTTCTTGAGTTCCTTTGGCGTGTAAGTGTTGGGCTTGAGCCCGCGTTCGCTGGCTTGTGTCGAAACAATACGGGTGTTGTCAAAACTGTACAAAGATTGTTTTAAGACGGTTTAGGTAGATAGAGCATAATATGTTTTTTAATGCCATAGGACGTTGTTTTTAACCTGTGAAGCTGACGGTCCTGGGTTCAAATCCCGGTCAGGGCAAATATTTGTGTGATGAGCATGAATATTTGTTTCTGAGTCTTGGATGTTTTCTATGTATTTAAGTATTTATATCTATTAAATATTAAATATATCGTCGTCTAGTACCTATAACACAAGCCTTCTTGAGCTTACTGTGGGGCTAGTTCGATTTGTGTAAGATTGTCCTCTAATATTTATTTATTTATTTTATTTATAGGTAAGTTTAGAGTACTTAGTGGAATTATTGAAATATTAGAAAGGGTGAAAGTGAGTGACCCGTTTATTAATTTCAATATGTCTGAAACTCACGGGAGTTTAATATGTAAAGTAGTGGAATTTTTATAGGCACAAGAAGAACCAATAACAAACAGTAAAAAAATACTCGTGTTCATGACAAAACAGTAATGACGCTTTGGCAAAAGAAAATACATTTTTGTACTATAATTAAATACATAGGTGCTATGTCTATGAGATAAATGATATTTAAATAATCGTAGTCAACAATTTAAGCGGAATAAGGTACCATGCATGTTGCGATGCTACTTGCTATATCCTCATTTTCTTGAGCCATAAAGGATCAAGCAATGTTTGTCTCCACTGACACAACAATTGACGTTTGACACATTTGGCGTAGAAATCAAAGTTGCCATTTAAAAAGTGTTAAATAAATGTCAGTCACAATACTTTGAGACCGCCACCACCAAAAACGGATATAACAGTACCACTATCAGTCCAGCGCCGTGACGGTTATATCAACCTACATACATTCCCATAAGGTTCAACTTTGAGTTTGACATTCCCTTGTGGCGTGTGAGGGACAGCTTATGTGACATGGCGTCGAAAATGTTAATAACGTACCCATCTCCAGCAATGTGTCGTAGTATGCGAGAAGACTGGCGCGCTGCATGACGCGGTACAGCTGAAGCTCAGCCTCGTTGGATGGCCGTGACGTCACCACCACTGTTAACAATTAAGAATAAATTTAATTTTTTTTTTATTTAACCTTCACTGCCAGTCACCCCCTAGCGAGCGTTGCGTATATGTTTTTTAATGCCAGACGGCCTTACGTAGGTTAGGTTTGATGGTATATTGGTACCGCCGCATACCGGGTAGTCAGTCCGACCCAGGTCGGTGGAATCCCAGTAGCTCCGTTCCACTCACACCTCAGATTTGGTTGAAGCTGCTCAACCAATATCTCACTGGAGCGCAAACTCTTAGAGTATTCCAGTGTTTAAACCGCCCGCGTGGTCGTGTCGGATTTTCCTCAGGCTACTCTCCAACCACACACTCCAAGAGTTATTGGACTCGGCCTATAAAGCCACAGTCAGATACAACGGTATATTGGTTTCAAGACAGTCAGATAGTGAAAGTGTTGAGACAAAGCTGTTTGCGCAGATTTATTGAATAAAGGATAAATAAGATAGGTATACATTCTTAAACATTAACTAACCTCACTATTAAGTAAAATAAGACAGTTTTTTTTGGTAGTCTGTGAAAATTCAATGTGTGGCAATATTAGATTAAAAAGCAGCACAGAGAAGAATAAAAAATATATATAAAATCAAAAGGAAAACTTGTCAAAATAGCGACGAACGAATTTCAACTATTACCTACGCTTACGCGTAACGAAGGCTTCTAAAGTTAATTTAGGGATGATAATAGTCTTCAGAAATACTAGAAGAAAAACAAACCATATAACATGTGTGTCCCCGCAGCAGTGAAACGGACACAGGCTCAGCATTATATTCAGCTTCGAGTTAAAAAAAAATTGTGCATGTGCCTATAATATTGAATGAATTAAATAAATGAATGAGTGATTGCAAACTACGGAAATTATTTATTAAGTACGTTAATTAGTAGGTAGACAATCATTCCTACCGATTTTATTCATAGGTCTACAACATGTAATATATATTAAATAAGATAACAACAAAACAACATATATGTTTAATAGTGTAATCGGCGTAACTTCTGTTCAGATCAGAACAATAACTTAAATACTTTATCCAAATAGGTTTTATATATTCGTAGGTTCATAGTCCATAGTAAAATAGATAAAAATGGAGATAAAAAAAGATGGTGAGTTGTTATTAACAAATAAAATAAGTTTATTATAGAAAAGTGAGTTTTTTTATGATTCAAATACTAATAAGAAGGAAATACAGTGTTTGGAACAACTTCAAACCAAGTTTTTCATTAAATATTTATAAATGAAGTATACAAGCAAGAACTTAAAGTTCGAAAACAGTAACTGTGCTGGTGCCTCTTTTTAAATATTCTTGATACTAAGGGAACACCGCTCTTCCGTTTGTTGTTAAGTACATAGAATTTGGTTGAGTTTATACTTATACGGAAAAAAAGATGTTTATTATGAGAAAACCTAAAAACAGATAGATACTTAAAAGAGTAAATACAAGACTAAAATTACTATTAAATTAAAATAACTAAAACTAAACCATAAACTTAGACAAATAAAATAATTAAATAAGAATGCTGGCCCTCTTGGCAGGGTGCCCATCACGCAGGCAAGTCATGTACTTACTAATACATATGTTAATTATTTTATAAATTAAATCTATCGCTGATAGAGTCAAAAAAACTTACAGTAAAAGCCTTTCTTTATCCAATTACCAAAAAAGATCAAGAAAGGCTTCAGTTTCCGTTATGTTCAAGAACATTGCCATTTCAATAAAACCTATCTGGATACCTATACGTGTAATTTTGCTATTTATATTGTAATTATAAGAAGGAGAATTAAATGAGAATGCATTTAACGTCATAATACATCATTTAGTAACACCGGAAATTAAATCTAAAAAGTTATAGCTCTAATTTGCTAAAACACAATAGCATCCAATGTTTTCCAGAAAGTTATAACGTTCGTGCCTCGACCGATTTACCGGCAGACTCGCGTGAGGAGAAGCTCACAAAAAACAACCCCTTCCAATAACAACCCCAGCTATTACCGAAAAGAATCGCCAACCGTTAGCAGACGAAAAATTGAAAAGGTTTATATAAAGGGGACGTCTTTTGTTTGGCAGAACGGGTTAAGTCCCAGGCCCCTCCGCAAGTAAAAATATCGAGCGGCTATAAAAAAATGTTGCCACCCCAAAAATGCCACCCTCGTGCACTATTGGTTTTTGTGAACGAAAAAAATGTGGGGTGCGTCTATGACTCCACCTCTCGCAGGTAGAAAAAGTTTAGTTTTAGAAAAAAAGGTAACAAAAAATGGGTTATTTAACCGTCGGTATACATTGTGTTTTGTATTTGTATATAGTATCTATTTAATTACAATCGCACAGTATTGTATTATTATGTATTTTACCTGACATTGCTTGCACGCCTAAAGTGAATAAATTTCGCATTCAAAGAGTAAGTACTACATACTTAGGTAATTAAATTGATAGTGCAGCAAATTATCGAATTGAATGTATAGGTAGGTATATTTGGACTTCGTGTGTATGTTTTTGCGCGTTTCTACAAAATTCATTAACCTACCTACTGATATCCCCATATAACTAACACTATTTCTGGGAATTACATACTAATTTTAAAACTAAGTAAAAGTCTTAAGATGGTTATTAATCGTTATTATCCATATTCATATTCATATTCAATTTAGGTATCTATAAAACCAATTTATATATATTTGTTAACTTATTATTATGTGCTGCCAGAAGTATGAAAAAGACCAATTCGAAGATTCATAAATCTAAAATAACTAACAGCGAACAAACCCGTCTACAAAAACTAGTTTTCAATTGTCTGATTTGCTTTCAACTGTTTAATTTTATTATTTTGCATAAGCAACCAAAAAACACACATGAGAACATATCCCTAACAAGCCCTTACGCAACTCTTTCTAAAATAAAAAAAACCTGTCTCACGATCCGATGTCCAAAAAACATATTAACATAATCTGTGCTCGCAAAAAATCGCCACGCATCGGCCTTATGAGAAGGGACGCGCTAACCCGCGCCCATTGTCTTTTTTTTTAATTTTTACTTTTTTATCTGGTCACGTCAGAAATTTGCATACCATTTCAATGTCCTTAATTTCTTTCGCGAGTCTCACGGTGCAAGAAAGTTTTTTAGTGCGCGAAAAAATTGTCTTGGGAATATGGGACATACGTATCTATAATGTTTAATTTATGCAACATTATTACTTTCTTTTGTTTAATACATCAATAGGTTTCAGATTATTTTTACGTTTTTTTTAATTAAACGTTGACATTCATAGTCGGTGAAAAGCACAGTTTTGCTCAAACAATACCATGATAGTTTTGACAGTTAGTGACATTATTATATTTTCTTTCCTAATATTTTGGTACTTATTATATATTATTTTATTTAGGACATCAAAATTAAGACAAACAGGTACCATACGTAAATACTAGAACAAATTAAGTATATGCACATCAAGTGTGTGTGAGTAGCGATGCGTGGATAATAGTGTGTATGTGTGTGTTTGTGTAGGTACATTATTTGTGTGACAAAAGACAATTCGGGAAGTGGAAAAAACCCGAAACAAACACATGCTATGTTTTTTTTTAACCTGACTGTGATTTTATAGGCCGGGCCCAATAAAGCGATAGGAGTGCGCGGTGGGAGAGTGGCCTGGGGAAAATCCAGGGGAAAACCTCCGACACGACCACGCGTGTGGTTTGGAACACTGGAATACTCTAACACTTTGCGCTCCAGGGAGATTGATTGAGCGGTTTCAACCGAATCTGAGGTGTGAGTGGAATCGAGCTACTGGGAGTTACTGAGGCGTAGGTGGAATCGACATGATATGTTTGCTATGTGCAAATAATGACCTAATGCAGTTTTTCAACGTTGTTTTGGTGCAGGCAAATAGGTCGTCATTGCTAAATTGCTTACTTATAGTAGTTATAGGGTTGGAATGTATTTTCATAATTAAATGTAAGGAAAAGGATTAGTTTAGAGGTTTACTGGAGCTGACATCGTTTTTTTGACGTAATAAATAAACTTATTAAATTTAGAATTACCTCTCCTTAAGCCGTCGTCTCCCGGCGAAAGAAATAAACAATAGCATTCTTTTGTTATGATCCCTGGGACCCCAGGGAGCGGTAGACGATTGGTTGTAACCTAGGTGCCGTAACCTACCGGGAAATCACAACACAACAACACAAATACTCTTTAATGCACTCCTCAATAAAAATTACAAAGCAGGTCAGAAACATAACATTGCGAGATATGAGCAGAGGTAGGCAACAGGCGGTCTTATCGCTAAAGAGCGATCTCTTCCAGACAACCTTTGGGTAGCGGAGAAAACTAAACACACATATTCAGTGTGTGGTGCAGAAATAAAAACTAGGTATTGGAATATATAAGTAAAACTAAAAGATAAAAATGAAAATAAAATCGCGATATTTATCCCAAAATAGAGCGAGAGAGCATAGTATATACTTGCGCGCTATTTATTTTAATCTGGGAAAATAATAAACAGTGCTATAGTAATAGATAGTCAGTTTAAGTAAGAAATAGTAAACAGTACTTAATAAAATTAAAACCACCCCCTACCTACACCTACTTGTACCAATGTAACCGAATTTGTCTGTATTTTTACCTGTGTTTTGTGTACAATAAAGTTTTTACATACATACATACAAACTATTACTAAAAATTATCTTAAAAATAATTATAGATAAAAAATTCGCTCCAAATCGCCTTCGAATGGCAGAGTGCCCAGAAGGCTGGCAGCATTGCCACGTTGAATCGCAATGCTGATCCTTTGTGCCAGATAGGATCCAGGACCCTTACCGCGAACGGCATTCGAAATTTTCCCTCTCTGTCGCACTTGCAAGTTTGCACATAAGTGAGACAGAGAGGGAAAACTTCGTTTGTGGTTCGCGGTAGCCCCTCAGCCTTCCGCTCACGCGTTACCACCATCAGGCGTTTGGAGCATTCCCTAAATATATTTAAAAAAAACTATACTTCAGAAATTATATTCTGAAGTTTTTTGTCGGAAGCTGTAACACTCGAGTCAGTCTTGATTACCTAATGTAAATAAATAATCGGCAAAGTTAAATTAATATTTAACCGATAAAACCCAACTATGTTACATCAATAGTCTCATCATGTTACCATAATAAGTAATTATCTACTCTATTACACGTGCATACCACCGTGTGGGAATCACAGCTAATTCAAACCAAATACGACAGTAATTAGCCTAAAAAACCCGCCCCTGGCCCATCGGTGGAATAAAAAAATAAAAAACCAAAGACAATCTTAGCGGATAAACAAGAACGCGCTTTTGTCATTCCAAATTCGAATGCGATTGACAAAAGACGCGCGAATGTATGGAATACGAAAGGCGCTAATGATAGAGGCAGGAACAAAACAAAGATGCGGGATGTGTTCGTGCATACGATTAGATATTTTTTAGCACTTGCACCGTGTGATTGATATGCGTAATAGCGTCTTTATGAATATTAATACCTATTGTGAGTACGCTAACGACTTGAAAAAATCTTAGTGTTTTTTAGAGATGCTTCCGTGCGAATTTTGAGCTCGGGTGTCTTAGCTCTTGGTAAAAAAACTTTCTATGCTAAACAGACAACAGAAAATTCAATAATTTAGTCATAAAGTAAACTAGTTATCTAGTAAGTTTAAACATTCACAACTTGAGACAAGCGTCAATTTTACCAAAAAAGAAGTGTATTCCCCAGATTACTAGTTAGGTAAGTAAATAGTTTTGACGTAATCTTACAATCATTCTTAATCCATCCTCCGGGCCTTAATCGTTGGATGAGCAAGATTAGTGTTCAAGACATAAACATTTGTATATTTTTAAATATTTTTTTTAAATTATACAACAATGTTTCCCGGTTACAGCTCTATTGTAGTAAAACGCAATATTTATCCTGTGGTCAACATATAAGCATGTAACACAATCGAAATTTAAATTAAAAGAGAAACCCACCAATAGAACATCAGTTCATGTAAAATTCACACCTAATTCCTTTTAGATAAAGTTGGAATTTTATTGTGTGACTCGTGTATAATTTAGTATGTTTGAAAGAAGGGTTGACCCAGCTCTACCGTTGACTGACAGATGGCGAGTCCAGGGTTGTGATGTATAAAAAATCGAACAAGACACTTTATGGTTGTAGAATTACTTGTTTTTATTTGTTTTGTGTGCTTTTAATAGTTGAATTAAAGATAAAGTAAAATGTTTCGTCCCATTGTGTCTAGAATAGTAATTGTATAAATAATTAATTCTTAAAGGTCGAATACGGAACACATTAATTAGGGTACAAAAAGTTTTTTTTTAATATCAGTGGCAACAATAATATGCAATTAATGGTAATGTAATGTTAAAATCGACAAACGGGGAAACAAACTTATAAATGGCCTCTGTTATGGAATAATGTGTCAACATCGTTTAAAAAAAGACTATATGTTGTCTCCAGTGACGCTTTGCTTCAAATTTACTATGCCCATTTCTTTTTACTTATGTCAATACGGTATTGTTTTGTATGGAAAGTCGACCGACTTCGACTAAGCGTTTAAACTCCAAAAACAAGCAGTACGATTACAGGAATCTAAAAATACGCTTTGTAAATTACTTATTAGCAGCTCATACTCAATATCAGATTTTATAATAGACGATCTAACTTCCTTTACCTAATAAAAATTGCCATAAATTCTCATTTAATTTAATTGATACAATAGAATCCGCTTATGGGTGGATCAACTATTCTTTGTTGCTCGTTACCATGGTTACGTCTCCTGAGTCACTCTTTAAAATAGTGTTTTTTATAGGGTTTTAATTATTAAATATAAGTTTTAGCGATGAGCATCAATCCATTTGGACATGGGTCATCTCTTGAGCATGCTTGAAGTCCATGTTATAAACATTTTTCTAAGAGACTCGATTACTGTTGTCTCCTCGCTGACGGGACAGAATAACAACAAGAAAAAGTTGATTGACCCTTAAATAACGACTCCGCATATAACATTTTACCGCTTTTAACGACTCCGAAATCACCGCACATTAGATTTCATACCAAACATTTTCAAAGTATATCAGCCACTCTGATATGGCTAGTAAGCGGGTTCTTTCGACAGTTGAAGGACTAGAATCCAAAAGGCGTTCATGAACTCTCCGGCATATGGGTTCATCCCAAAGTTTTTGTAGGTTTGGATTAGAGGGCAATTCTTTGCCAGGGCAGGCCACCGTCCAGGCGTCCCTGGCCTGGGACAAGCACGCTATCTCACAATCACCTAGTGAGGGTGTTAAAATCTTGCCTGTGAGAGGCAGCGTGCTGTGCACCGAGGACAGGAACGCCGGTAGTCATACAAATACAATACTTAATATATTATTTGATAATACTCCTAGGATATCCTAGTTATGTACAGACATTTAGAGACATTTTTTTCATCAACATGTGACATTTCTTAATTTACTATTATTGTTGAAGTTGGAAATTACTGTATACCTATAGACGATCCTTTAATGAATCCATTTTATTTTATTTTGATGTAAATTAATAATGTTTTAAATTATGCCTGATGGACCTTTCTGGGCATATAGTAGTCGTGACATAAACTACTCAAATATAATATTCATCACACCCATAAGTATTTATTCTGTTTCCAATGCTCTTTTTTAACCCTTTTCTGCAATGCCTTTACCATGACTTTACATTCATGACCGTACTCGCTAGCGACTGCGTTAAAGTTTGTATGGGCAAAAGTACAGCGCCTCTGGCGGTTACGCAATAGAACTAAGAATCGGCATACTAAATCGTTTACGCAGTAGCTAGCGAGTACGGGCATGCAAACTCATGGTAAAGGCACAGCATTCGGCAGCACGGCCGACACGTTCGAATGTCGAACTTGGTGAGCGCGATGACCGTGCGCCAACCAGCGCTTCCTGTAGGCACTCCGCTTATATTTATTTATTTATTTATTGCAAACAAGACATACAGCATTACAGTCGAAACCAAGGCACTGTATAATTTAGGTTATAAAACACATAATTCGCAATAGGAAAATTCAAATATCAATTAACTCTCATCTATCATCTCACAGTACCGCAGACATTCGATACACAACCGTCCATCGACTTTCAAACATATCACATTCTGGTGCCCATGACAGAAGCGAGTTCAGCAGTCGCAGAGCGCGTACAGCTGGCGAGCTTCTATGCGCCACAGTGCGTGTAATTGGGACTGCCAAAAGGTTGGGACTTCGCGGTCTTAGGAAATTTTTAGGCAGAAACGGGATAGCGGGCCTAACAATTCGTGCCACGAGCTCAGGACTCTCTGTTACCATTTGTTTCATAGTTTAGTACCTACACGGCGGGGACGTCCACCGCGCGATCACGACAACACTGACACATATAGTCCCTATTCGTCCCGGTACCGCCGCACACCGGGTAGAGTCAGTCCGACCCAGGTCGGGCCTAGCTGAGTTTCTTGCTGGACTCTTCTCAGCTAGGCTAGGTTTTGTGAACCAGCGACAAAACTCCCAGTAGCTCGATGCCACTCACACCTCAGATTCGGTTGAAACCGCTCAACCAATCTCACTGGAGCGCAAATTCTTAAAGTATTCCAGTGTTCCAAACCACACGCGTGGTCGTGCCTGAGGTTTTCCCCTGGATTTCTGGGGTAATTGTTTTGTTTAATATATGGCTCAACCCTCTTTTTTTTGTGTGTTGAGTAGACTACGACCGGGCCTTGTCCGATTTAAGAACTAACTTCATTTCAATCCTATAAATTTTGTTTCACTTACATTTTGGCGTGAAATGGCATTTACTTGGGATGCGCCGAATATTCATTTATTATTCGGTATTCGGCATATTCGGCATTTTTTTGAGTGTTCGGTATTCGGCCGAATTATTCGGTTCAGCTGCCGAATATTTACCGAACAATTTTGAGAGGGTTTTGTTACAAGTTACAAAAGTGTATTATAGTTACTGCTTCGTGAAATTAATACTTGACCCATTATTAACAGTGATTTAACTTGTTTTTTGTCAATATTTCGCTTTGATAATGTACAAAAATTTTACCATTCAATTAGTCTGTTTCACAACAATAGAGGAAGGAATTACGTTGAACCGAACAATTCGGCTGAATATTCGGTTCGGCAACAGCTGGACCTAATACTCGGCTAAATGTTCTTATTCGGTCAAACCCATATTCGGTGCGTCTCTAGCATTTACCTTTAGTAATCCCAGTAACTCTAGTCTAATATATTGTCACGTTTATTGCTTCACAACTTATCGTTCACGGCCGTAGGTAAAAAACGTAGTTTGTTTTAGAGGCGATATTAAGTGCAATTAATGCACCGCGGATAAAAATTAAACGATTGCAATCCGCATGGTGACTTTTTGTAATGCAACTTGTATTCTTTTAGATGCCGATAAGAGCAACAAATGCAGCCTTTATCTTGTCTCAAATTTTATGATAAATGAATCGATTAAGAGTTTTTACACAGTCGCATTTTGGGCAATCAGACATGACACGCATTTTAATCCAGCCCATAATTACGAGCTGTATCTGACAGTCGCATCGGACAAAACACATGCCGTTCTAATTTCTTTATTATATTTGATCAACCCTTCAGTAATTACGGAACAGATGCAAACCTGATTAATTACTAAAAAACAGGCACCTGCCCAAATCTCACTTTCGTATGGAAAAAAACTTATAAAAACTACCTACCTTTCATCTAATCTCGTATGTAAATCGACTAGTCACTGTCTTTTGTTTTTTGTCGGCTCTGATTTGAGTCGGAAGTCATGTGGAATACCTACCGTGTTTTTTTGGATGATATTAAGGGTGTAAGGCTTTATTCGAGCCAGTGGGTGATGAGATTTATTTCTGTATTAGATCTTAAGTATCAACATGATTCCCGATGCGAATTTTGCGACAGGCGACTTCTTTTATAAGTCCATTCTCAATTCTAAAAAAAAAACTAAATGCAATATGGATTCATCGGTCCCCAACTAAATGGACAGATGCGATGCTCCGACCCAGGTCGGGCCTAACTGAGTTTCTTGCTGGACTCTTCTCAGCTAGGATATAGGTTTAGTGTACCAGCAACAAAAATCCCAGCTCGATTCCACTCACACTTCAAATTCGGTTGAAACCGCTCAACCAATCTCACTGGAGCGCAAACTCTTAAAGTATCGGAGGTTTTCCCCTGGATTTTCCCCAGGCTACTCTCCAACCGCGCACTCCTATCGCTTTATTAGGCCCGGCCTATAAAGCCACAGTCAGGTTCAAAAAAAAGAAGCTTCGTACGATGGTACGGAACCTTTTGTGTGCGAGTCTGACTCGGCTCGCTACACCGACTGCTGTGATGCTCGGATTATATTTATTTATTTATATTAGGAGAACCAACAGCAGTACAAACAATGTAACAACATGCGTATCAACAACAGAGCCAATTACATGATCTCACAGATAGCGCTAGAGTGTATATACTGAACTAAAGTGCCATAGTGGTGCATATCGTGTTACATTACGCCGAATGGTTAGGTTAGGTTAAAGTCAATCGCCATATTTAGTTTTGTTTGTGCCTTAAATATAATAGTGTTTAATCCTTAAATATCTGCTGAATCTTAATTCAATTTTTTTTATTTATCGTATGGCAATAATGGCAATTACTCCGAACCGTGAGATCTTCGAGAAGACAGTACGGTTGCCAGTTTTGTTGCACCGTTTAGAACCACCCAGGGGCACGTGTAGGGTAGCGGTGGGTACTCCCTACGGACGTGGTGCAACTTCGACCCCCCTTGATGAGTGGACAACTTGACTGTTAGAAGTTCTCAAGCCGCCCGGAGGCATATATCTTGGCTTAACGATTGCTACAATAGACAGCAGCCGGGATCAACGGCTTAGCGTGACTTTGAAAGCACGGGAGCGCTCAGTAAATATTAACCACTCAAAGCGGTCACCCATCCAAGAACTGACCTGGGCCGACGTTGCTTAATCTCGCATACCGCACGCGGTACGCGGGCACCGCTTGCCACAAGCGCTGAGGCTGATTCTCATAGTTAAAGTTAATTGATGTCCTTACCGGTCCGAACGTTAAGTGAAAGTTAAGGAAATCAAAGTGCAATTTAAACTTATGGTTGACTCCAGTATACCCTATACCTAAAAAGTAATAAAGTCACAAATAATCACTCACGAGTCGTTCACAATCAGGCCCGGTAAGGACAAATTAAGAAAATGTTAAATTATGGAATGAGAATCACCCTCGAACAGTTGTAATGTGAAGTATGTACCCAATTAATACATAGGTAATTAAAATGTATAGAAAACTGTTTAGATTTGTGTCACCGTTATCACGCGACCTGCTACACTTCATCCATAGCTCTACCAACATTATCTACCTGCTACCTAGGTATTTACATGAAAGTGTAAAAAAACTTGAACGTTTTACTTACTAGTCTTAGAAACTCCCAATGAGGTTTGAGGCGAGTCTATAGCAAAATTCAGCTTTATAAGCCACACTAATCTTTCATATAACTTCAATCCAAGCTAGAAATAGGTCTAACAGAAGAAAGAGTTCAAGAGACCCTTTCTCTAGCCCCAAAAGCTGTCAAACTGGTTAATCTAACAACGCATATAGGCCACATATTATAATCCACACAAAAGTTCACGAAATTGACGCAACCCGACACCCGCGGTCCAGTCGACCCTCATTTGAATCTTCCAAATTCAAAAACATCTTACCGGAAATAAAAAAAATCATGTCAGTGGGGTCATTTATTCCCACAGACCCCGCACCTTACGGACAGCGAAAACAAACTAATAATTTGAACCCTTCCGCGTTTTTTAACCATAGACAAAGAGTACTTCCGTGAGAACGTCAAACATGACCATAGAGTAAGGAGGAGGAAAAAATGAAGGGGCGAGTGGACAGTTGGTGAGTTATTACTTAGAGATAAAAACCCTCATCTGATCTGAAAAGGTGCTCGATTCTTTTTAGTTTTATTGATCAAATTGTCGATAAGGGTTAGTTAAATGTAGCTAGTTTCAAGCCCTCTTTTGAAAGAAGCTGACATTATGGGTCGGTTGCACCAACATACGATCACAGGCCGGTCATCGTCAAATATGGCGAAGGCAGCTGTCATCCCAAAGAAACTTGTCAAACTTTTCATACAATCAGATTTTAACGAACACCGCTTACGATTACAGACGGTTTGGTGCAACCCACCCTATAGGTCTCAAAGCTTTAGGTGCTAATCGTCCTCGTTTCCGATAGATCCGACATTCCATTCTACCCAGGAAGGGAGGAAATTTTCCCTCTCTGTCGCACTTATGTGCAAACTTGCAAGTGCGACAAAGAGGGAAAATTTCGAATGCCTTCGCGGTAGCAGCCCAGTTCGAATCATGACTCCTACAGTGACAGTTAATTACGTGAGTTTAACACACAACGCGTGTTGCGTTGATCCATGATCTGATATTCAATTCTACCCAGGAAGGGAGGATCTTCCAATGGTAAAATTTCACGGAAGGATGTACTTGAAAGTCAATAGAGAGCGAGAAAACAATATACCTACATTATTACTGTTGCAGTTTCAAATCAGCAATGTAATAAGAACTAAATAAACACTAATTGTGTTACACGTCGCCTACGAAGTACAAACGCATTCTCACGTTGGCATCATTAGGTTTTTTATCGTGCTTTTTCACTCCTTTATTACTCGCCCTCTTGATGCCTCTCCCTCACCTTCCCAGTACAGGTGTCTGTATAAAAAACCTTATGAAGCGTTAACTATAGACTACAGAGCGATGTGGGTTCCCGCGTTTTTGTGAAAGCCCACGTTTTTTTGAAAAATTAAAAACAGTGTGAGAATACCCTGAGAGATTAATTCAATATTTACATTGATTTTTTTCTTGATTTATAAAGCTACATAAACTTACATAATAATTAAGCTACAACTTACTCGTTCTTCCGTTGATTAAGGGTTAAGACATGACAATCAACAAAATAATGGCGAGAAAGTACGTTTTAACCGTGCAAAAATGTGAAGTGAGTTAAACGTTGATTTTACTTAATTTGAAGGATATATAGTACCTAATACGTAATTGCAGTTTCCTCGTTACAAAAAAGGCTTGAACGGTCTTAGAAAGCTTATAATGTAACATTTACTTACCTCCTAACCCATTTGGCAGTTATATACGACAAATAAATCTGAATTAACCAACAGAAGCCACCATCAGAGCGGAATAAAATTAAAAATAATGACTATCGAATTTGTAACGACGGGCCAGAGACACATGTTACTTCCGATCCGATGCTGGCCACTAAAATCAGAACCCTTTAAAAAGGCAACAGCGGCATCCGCAATCATTCAAATTAACAATTAAAAAGAAATAAAACAAATCTCTTTGGTCGGGCGGGAAACAACTGACGTTATTTTTTTTTTAATTCTAACAGGTGGCAAAGGGTTAAGATGGTGACTAATGCTTATACCTTGGGGAAAGCGTGACAAACGAACAGACATAATATTAACATGTGTTAGATTCGTTAATTAATTTGAATAAGAAATTGAAAGTTAACCCCTTTCCCTTGTGGTATTTTAATATAATGGTTTTAACACTTCTAACACCAGTCAACTCTTATCTTTAAACATAAGCTTTCCGTAATCATATTATTCGTCTAAAAAAAGTTAGGCTACAAAGTACAAAAAAATGTTATTAGATTTTACTTTTTTAAACATAACAACATGTAAAGGCCAGTCCAGACAGTGCAATTTTCGCTCATCTAATCATCAGCAGTTTTTACTGTACATAAGATTTCTTCCTTTTTTTGCCTACCATTGTTATTTGTGTACTAGTTAAAATAAAGGCTAGTTTTACATACTTTTTGTTTCTTATGTAGAATTTTCTTCAACCCTAGAATCCATTCGCTAGCTCATGTTTCAATTCTCGCGTTTAAAATACAACTTTGCACCCTTGTGTAACAAATAACTATAAAAGTCAGCTGCCTTAAACTACAAAGTCACATTTCCTTTATTAAAAAGTCGTAAAATAAACAATAAACTATTTTCAATACTACCCTATCATCAACAATGTAACACTGACCTATATCCGGCCAGCCCTATTATCTTCGCCATAGGGTATGTTATAGCGTGCACGTTAATATTGGTTTAGTGGCGTCGTTAGTGGGTCAGAAGACAGAGAAGGTTTTTTGTCGCGTGTAATGGTGCTTACATTAAAGCTGTATTTGGTAATAGACTTGATGATAGTCAATAGAATTAGGTCCACGTAATTTGGTGCGACTTCGTAAGCCATGCATAGACAACATTTTTAGGGTTCCGTAGCAAAAATAGCAAAAACGGAACCCTTATAGGTTCGTTATGTCTGTCCGTCCGTCCGTCCATATGTCATAGCCGATTTACTCGGAGGCTATAAGCACTACAATTATGAAATTTGGTAGGAAGGTGTATTCTATGAACCGCTACATAAAAGTGATGTGAAATTACAAAATACTATTAAATTAAGGGGGGCACTCCATATGTGTAACCGGTGGATGAAAAGAAAAAATTTCAACGCACATAGTCGTGTGGGATATCGATGGATAGGCTTTTAAAAATGATATGGAGGTTTCTAAAAAACTTGCCCTTTTAAGTCAACCGTTGGTGAGATATTAGCTGTTAAAGTCATAAAAAGTGTCCCCCCCCCCCTCCCTCTAATTTCCAAACTATAAAGTTTAAAATTGTGAAAAAAATTGAGGTGGTGTGCATTAGTAATTAATTTCAACGATTTTTGTTTGAACAATATAGGCTTTTTGGTTTTTGAGTTTTCGCTTAAAAACTGTCTTGACGACCGCTTTAGCCCAGTTGGTAGTGACCCTGCCTACGAAGCTGGAGCATTTATTTGTGTGATGAGCACGAATATTTGTTCCTGAGTCTTGGATGTTTTCTATGTACTTAAGTATATATTTAAGTGTATAGGTATCTATATCGTCGCCTAGTACCCATAGTACAAGCTTTGCTTAGTTTGGGACTAGGTCGATTTGTGTAAGATTGTCCCCAAAATATTTATTTATTATTATTAAACAAAAGGTCGTAAGTGCCGTGAGTTCCCTCTGAAGATACGACTTTTTTAGATTCAATGTATTGGATAGTGATTTTAGATGTGAACATTTTTCCGTCAAAAAACTTATATGGGGAATGAAGGGAACAGCAGCTATGGGAAAATGCCATCATTTTTCAAAATACAGTTAAGTTGAGTGTAATTAAGGCTTCATCCTCCGTAAAGGTAGGGCACAGCAAAATGTCATCTTGCTCGAATTTGGAGCCCAACTGGGGAAGTACCTCCGCCTTGCAGAAGACCACAGCCATAATAACATTATTTATGTCACACCTGGCCATAAAGTGGCAATTACCGCACGCTCCGCGCGCGGAAAATCCCACTTCCTGGCCAGGGGGTGACATAAAATTTTGTACTTACCTCGGGCGGTAATTAAAAAAGCCTCAGATCGCATAATTATCGCCCTTGCCTTCGGCTCGGGCGTCAAATACCTGCGATCTGAGACATTCTTTGTTTTACCGCCCTTGGTAAGTAATGTACTATTACTATACAAGTATGTAGTGTTGTGTTCCTGGAGGTGAGCAATGTTGCCAGAGCTCCCGAGGATGCACTGTGTTGAGAGCGAGGGACCGAAACGTGTTCCTTCTGCTGTCAACACAGTGCAACCTCAAATCTTATAAAAGATCGGCAATGCGCACGTGACTCCTTTGGAGTTGCGGGCGTCTATCTGCTGCGGTAGCCGCTTACCATCAGGTGGGTCGTATGCTTGTTTGCCACCGGCGTTGTATAAAAAAAAAAGTAAATGACGATCGTTCCAGTACAAAGGTGCGTTTTGCTGAATAGGGACAGAGTATGGGAAAAAGTATTTATACTTGTTTTTTTTATCGACTCAGTTTTTGAAAATTAAAAAAACAACTTTTTTTCTATGATTTTGTAAGTTTCTGCGAATTTCGGTTTGTGCACCTGTACAGGTCGCATTTATTAACAGATTCTCGTGAAATTTTGTGAGCAGGTTCTATAATTCCGTGGTAAATGTATATTGTATATTAGTTACGAATGTTACGATTATATGTATGTTTATTCTTTCGAAATCGTTTAACTTTTATGAATTATTTTCTCATTGCACCCACATTTGCTAGTTTCTGTTTGGTCCTATGGTCGACTGGTAGAGAATGCCTCATGGCATTAAGTCCGCCCTTTGTACTTATATTCTTTTTGTGCAATAAAGTTTAAATAAATAAATAAATAATTATATTGATTTTTTTGTCGAGTCAGTTTATGGAAAATTAAAAAAATATATACACACAATATCTCACACAGTCACTAGTTTAATAATACTTAGTTATTTCAGATGTCAGGCGTTCAACATTATCGGGCGTCAAATGTAAATTAGATTGGAATCCCTTTTTTCATCAAATAGACCCACAGTAGTATTATCCTGTCCATCTTCCCTTTGACATTGACCGTGATTCGAACACCCTCGCCGCTCCCTATCGCACCCCATATGTCAGAAAAAGACAGGAAACTGAAAAGGGGTTTGATTCTAATCTTCGGCAGCTGTCTTGGCAGATGTTACCGGGCATGACAAAGATATCTATACGCTTGAATGAACTCGTAAAAAGGAAAGAATAAGGTTGATTTCATTTTTTTTAGGTGCGAGTGAATATTGGTTACATTTCTTTAACAATCATACGATTGCGTTTGAAATTCTCTTAACATTTAATACGTAGGGGTGATTTCCGAATGTCTTGTTATTTGGGTGTTTTGGTCAAAGGTCGTTGACCCGCATTGATATGCATTGAATGTAGATTGATATTTTATTGATTGTTTGACTTTGAGACAGGTGTCGATATCATTTTTATGGTCATTTTTGATTTTTTGATTTATCGTGTTTGTTTTTCGACGACTGCTTTCGAAGTTTGGAGACCCCTGCGTCGAATAGAGTCATAGTGCATATACAGAGAATTTAACATATTCAGAGCTCACTATTGGATTCAATATTTAGTAGAAATCCATTAAAATCTATATTATTTATAGGTAGTAAATAAATAAATAAAATAAATAAATATTTGTGGACAATCTTACACAAATCGACCTAGTCTCAAACTAAGCAAAGCTTGTACTATGGGTACTAGGCGACGATATACATACTTATATAGATAAATAGATACTTATATACATAGAAAACATCCAAGACTCAGGAACCAATATTAATGTCACTCACACAAATATATGCTCCGACCGGGATTCGAACCCGGGACCTCTAGCTTCGTAGGCAGTGTTACTACCAACTAGGCTAAAGCGGTCAGCGGTAGTAGCTACGTAGTTTAAGGTAGGTTTAGTTTAGTTTTAGCACTTGAAGATATATTTTGTGAGCTCAGCTTGTTTACTAATGTTTAATAAAGATCAATTATTAAAATCTAATAGGTAGTAAATTATTATATTATTAATCAAGGGTTGATAGCCATCCATATCAGACGAGATGTTTTGGCGAGAAATTATTCGAAGTGAGAGGGCCATAGTTCGAGGTTGAATTGGGTGCTTTAACCCGAGTTAAACACTCTGCTTTTTGGTACCTTTGCCAACGGATCGCCATTGCGATCCAAAGGGGTAATGCAGCTAGCGTCCTGGGGTCCATGCCGCAGGAGGGAGAGCTGGACGCTGTTTTCTTTTTATAATTATAATTTTTGTCTCTTTATTATATTTATTTTTAAGTTAGTTTTGTTGAAGCTAGTGCAAGATCCTATGATATTCCGATTACAAATTATGTTATTTATTTCTTCAAGTTAAATGTAAATACTCTGCTTTTCATTTTGAATACGAGGAAATTAAAAAAAAAACAAAACATGCACGACGTTTTCTGAATCAGCGAAAGAACCATTTTGGCGGGAACTGTTGAGTATTTGCGTATTAAGAGTCCTTATCAGTTAAAAAACGCTCATCTATTTAGGCGAATTTCTGATTGAATTGACACGTATGACATTTTCTCAGTGTTACTATCTAGGACAGGCTATTCTATTGCGACCTAATGTCATACATTTTAAATGTATTTTTTGGATTTTTCATTAAGAAATATCGTTTCAAACATCACTCCAAATCGACCATTTTCAAGCTAAAAACTTGTTTTTTCCGCTTAAATTCTAATACACACAATAATATCAAAAAACTGAAATAATATCAAAAATGTTACTATCTAAAACATTAATAAAGTCATCTTGTGCTTTAATCACTTTATTGGTATTATAAATACTTTTGTCATATTTGGAAATCAAAACATTTTACAACTTATAAGGCGTCTTTACCCATTTTTTTAAAATTAGAATTAATCGATTATCCATGTATGAGTTACTTACTACCTTTGGCCAATCTAACTACGATTCACCGTACTTTTTTCTTTCTAATACTTTTCTGCTATAAAGCAGAAAAATGACACTTTCAGCACGCCATCCTATGAACAATGACCTCCTAGATCCTCATAGATATGTTCTTATTTTTACCAATTAATAATCTGAATCTGACCCTCTTTCAGATCATGAGAAATAAAAAAATATTGTTATGTTATTTTCAGTAAGGAGGGTGTCAAGGAGCTATTGCTATTTTTCTGATACTTAGTTTTATTTATGTTACGAATTTCAAATAATATACATTATATACATATCTTTATTGCTCCAAAACGAAAATAATTTGAAACTGTAATATATATACAGGGTGTCCCACGGCTATGCCACATGGAAGGAAAGTATCTTAAATATTGTAGATGGAACATTTTACTGAAAGAAGACATTATTTGAATTTAAAAATTAATTTAAACTGAATTCACAGATATTTAAATAATTTTGTGGTTGAACCGGGAATAGAACCCTTTACACGTGATCAATTGATTAATTTTGTATTAAATATGTTAAAATTCATGGTCTTCCTTTTTTTCTGATACTATGTTATTTAGCATAAAATAATCCATATGATTGAAGCCTTTCAATTGGTATGATAAAGCTACAGGGTAATTATTTTTCTTGCGTAACGAGTTCGATTCCCGGTTCACGGTTTAATTATTATTTAAATATCTGTGAATGCGGTTTAAATTGTTTTTAAAACTAAAATAATGTCTTCTTTCAGTAAAATGTTCCATCTACAATATTCAAGGTACTTTCCCTCCATGTGGCATAGCCGTGGGACCACCTGTATGTATGGCTAGAAATTAAAACCAAACTAAAATATATAAGTATAAAAATAGGTCCCAGCGTAGTTCGTAATAAAATTCCAGCATTTCCTCGCTAAATCGCTGTGCTGATGATCCCTCTCTGATCCCCCGTCGAATCTACCAGCCTTTTAGCTACTGTGGTATATATATTAATACTGGGGTATGCTGCACGAGAGGTACGGGTTTAGAGGTACTAGGAGGAGGGTCATTGTCAGTTGTAAAAACAAAAGTTGTCCAGCCGGTGGTCAATAGTTAACGGCTGATGTACATGTAAGTTAAGTTTTTATTTCATGGATTTATAGTTACGTAAACACCGTTTATGCGGGTTACTAGACCAATCCAAAATTAAGCTTTTCGGCCCTTAACTTTTGATATGTCCACCGAAAAGACACGAACCTAAATCTGACAATGACCCAGGAGATCGTAGCTAAAATTACTAGCACTGGAAGCACATATGAAACTAGTATATTTCTTACTGTACTGAAATATACATACAATGATCTCTTAAATGATTTACAGTACATGTGTTTCCGATGGTGTCGTGAAGACCAGTCCCTGGAAAACCAATAGTTTCCAGAAGAATGCCAGTTTGACGCATTCTCGAATCATAGTTTAAATTCAATTTGTATACGTTATGATTCTGGACCTACACGGCCAGCCTCATACCGTAACAACCTCTACACTACCTAATCCCAAGAGTTGGCGTAGGCAATAGTTTCTACGGAAGCGACTGCCATCTGACCTTCCAACCCGAGGAATCAGACCTTATTGGAATTAGGCTTGTCAAGTGAGTGGGCAACTTGACTGTTAGAAGTTCTCAAGCCGCCCGAAGGCCTCTGACTTGGCTTAACGACTGCTATCATAGACAGCAGCCGGGATCAACGGCTTAACGTGCCTTAAAAAGCACGGGAGCGGTCAGTTAATAATCACTCCAAGTGTTCACCCATCCAATAACTGACCTGGGCCGTCGTTGCTTAACCTACCCGGGCGCCGCTGGGCCTCGAGTGCTCCATTGGTCGTTTATACATAGAACTAGCGACCCGCCCCGGCTTCGCACGGGTGCATTATTTAATGGATGTTATTATACATATAAACCTTCCTCTTCATGATTTCCTTTTTTTTTTATTTTTTTTTTGCTGATGCATGTATTATACATATAAACCTTCCCCTTGAGTCACTCTATCTATTAAAAAAAACCGCATCAAAATCCGTTACGTAGTTTTAAAGATTTAAGCATACATAGGGATATAGGGACTGTCCCTATGACAGAGAAAGCGACTTTGTTTTATACTTTGTAGTGATATACTTTGACTAAATGTAGGTATGTACATATCGTTCTAGATAAAGATATTTCCTGTTTCGCATTTCTGTATCATAATTTCATGAGTTCTGGATAAGCGAGTTTTTTTTTTTTCGAGAAATAACTCCATATTCAGTCCGTATCGTAGTTCAGAATAACTTACCATAGAGTCGCGATAAACTTGTATTTAAGTGTTACAGTATATTTACTAATTCCTATGCAGTATTTTATCTACGAATAATAAGGTATTTTTACTGTGCCTTTACCATGAGTTTGCATGACCGTACTCGCTAGCGACTGCGTAAACGATTTAGTATGCCTATTCTTAGTTCTATTGCGTAACCGCCAGAGGCGCTGTGCTTTTGCCCATACAAATTTTTACGCAGTAAAAACTCATGGTAAAGGCACTGGTATACAAATCAGCAAATTAGTAGGATAAAATAAAAAAAACCGGCCAAGTACGAAGGTTTCCGCACCATTATCTATAAAAAATCACGTTTGTTGTATGGGAGCCCCCTTAAATATTTATTTTATTCTGTTTTTTAGCATTTGTTGTAATAGCGGCATCAGAAATACATCATCTGTGAAAATTTCAACTGTCTATCATGGTTCATGAGATACAGCCTGGTGACAGACGGATGAACAGCTGAGTCTTGGTAATAGGGTCCCGTTTGACCCTTTGGGTACCGAACCCTAAAAATTGTATACTTGGTATGGAGTTTGTAGGAAAATATAACTAAATTTTATATTTTCAAACTGCGTCCTTTTTTATCTTTATGTATTTAAAAATGTCCAAAACACTACTCTTCCTGGCGACACGACGAATTTTCAAACCAATAAGGAGTCAGCAACGCGCTAATGACTTCTCTTGTGTGTGTCCTCTGTGCATAAAGATGCAGGCTACAGTGTTAGCTTACCATTAGACAGGCCGGTTTTTCCTCTTTCGTGGAACATAAAATGAGTTGAATGTGTGCCATTCTACTTTTTCATGCACATAATTTCAAGAACTTTTTTTTTTAAATGCAGATTTTGGAATACTTGGCCCTCACTTCATATTTTTGTATTGTTATTAAGAAAAAGGTTTAATTGCAGTATCACTTCCGATAGTTTTGGTAATTAACGAACCACAGAATTCATAAATCGAGTAACTCAGTGGTCCTTGGATGTCTCACCATTTGTATGAAAAAAAAGGTTTTTACCACTGTATTACCCACATTTTACAGCAATGTGTTAATATTTAAGTATTCTTACCTATAAATTCATTTTATTAGGTTCAGGTAATATTTCGAAATCCTATTTGTGTAGGTACACTAATCAATACATATAATAGATATTTTTTTGTAATAGAAACCATGACCCATGTATGTAGTCAAAATACTGCGCACTAGCTCAACTGTACTGTACTTAAAGAAGCGCGTAAGCGGTCTTTTAGACTACTAATTATAGTTATCATACTCATAAATGCCTTATTACAATGGACTACGATTCATATTCGAATGGCCTATTAAGTAATCAAGCTTGCCTAGTCTAAGTATTAGAATCGCACCGTACCATGACGTTTTGAAAGTCTAAACTGTCTAATCACATACGGTAAGAAGTAAATTGAATCATTGTTTGTTAAATTAGTTTTGTAAAGACTTCATATTGCAAAGATCATCTGGGTCATTCTAATTTTTCATGACCAATTTTCTATTACAAAAAAATCTATGATATGTAATGAATTAGTGTACAAAAATAGGATTTCTAAATAGTACCTGAACCTAATAAAAGGAATTTATGGGTAAAAATACTTAAATATTAACATATCGCTGTAAGAGATGGGTAACACAGTGGTAAAAACCATTTTTACATACAAATGGTGAGACATCCAAGGACCACTGAGTTACTAGATTTATGCATATTAGCTGTGGTTTGTTAATTACCAAAACTATCGCAAGTGATGCTGCAATTAAACCTCTTTCTAAATGACTGTACAAAAATATGAAGTGAGGGTCAAGTATTCCAATATCCACATTAAAAAAAATGTCTGAAAATGATGTACATGAAATAGTAGAATGGCCCATCTAGAAAAGCTTGCGCCTCATATTATGCTGCAATAAACACATTTTCAACACGAACAAACTCACCCTATCTTTTTAGACTAAAAGCTGGCCCAGAACTCCTCAAAAACTATCAGCATATCACATGTGAAGTTAGCATATCATTGGGGATATAAATTATACTTTTTTAAGTTTTATTGATAGAACTATGTTTTTAAAGTATCAGGAACTATAGCGGGTCCTGTAGACAGGCATAATATCAATTTTTAGTCCATTTGGGGAATATTGATATGCTACGTGTGTGAAGTTAGCATATTTGGTAGAAATCCATATGTTTTATTTTTTCAACAAAAACGGCAGAACTATTGCTGAAACGTATCAGGAACTATAGAACTATGCTGCATGCGAATAGAACTCCAATTATTTTGTGCTCTGCTGGAACTTGATATGCCAACTTCACGGACATCACCCGTATGGGATGCAAAACACGGCTTCTCCCAGCCAGTCACAAACTGACCAAGTCCTCCAAAACTATGCAAGTGATACGCCCTAAAGTATACAGGCTGTCACAAACTGACCAAGTCCTCCAAAACTATGCAAGTGATACGCCCTAAAGTATACAGGCTGTCACAAACTGACCAAGTCCCCCAAAACTATGCAAGTGATACGCCCTAAAGTATACAGGGTGTCACAAACTGACCAAGTCCTCCAAAACTATGCAAGTGATAGGCCCTAAAGTATACAGGGTGTCACAAACTGACCAAGTCCTCCAAAACTATGCGAGTGATACGCCCTAAAGTATACAGGGTGTCACAAACTGACCAAGTCCTCCAAAACTATGCGAGTGATACGCCCTAAAGTATACAGGGTGTCACAAACTGACCAAGTCCTCCAAAACTATTCAAGTGATAGGCCCTAACGTATACAGGGTGTCACAAACTGACCAAGTCCTCCAAAACTATGCTATTGATAGGCCCTATAGTATACAGGCTGTCATAAACTGACCAAGTCCTCCAAAACTATGCAAGGCCCTAAAGTACACAGAGAGTATGAGTATGTGAAAGATTGTATGTTATGTTTCGATAAATGTTAGTATATATATATTTTGTTCGTTAGTTGAAACTGTATCCGGTCTGTTCATGTTTGCAAGGACTAGTAATTTCGTACTAGTGTTCAGTGGAATTGACATGTTGAGAGACTTCGCTCTGTTCTTATTTGATTTTATTTTTAGACTGACGCTCGGAGACCTTATACATATCTGAGGATATTAATTTATTAGATTTTATTTATTATTTTCATGTTGACGCTTAGAAATATATATCACAATATTTTATTATGATTAGTGTACCTACCTTATTACATTTTATCGACGCTTAGAGACCTTATATATCTCTAACAAATCTCGATTGTTATTAGTTTTTTAAACTTAATTTTGACGTCGCCTTATACATAAATTTAACTTAAGAATAAAAATGCGTTGAAATTCATTGTAAGTACGATAGGTCACACCCTGTCTATGAAAAGTTGGGTTTTGGTGCCATATTTTATCGGCCAACTAGTGCCAACTGTAACACCCGTCTAAATGCGAACGAAAAGATATCACTACATACTTAAATAACAAAATAGGTGACGAATGACCCCTGACCTCCCAAGCTCGGAGACTCCCGACACCTTTATTCATAAAAAATCATCACTGTAGATGACGGCTCTTAAAATGCTTCAAAAAATTAATAAAAAATCAACATCAGCCATAAACAAACGAAAAACCACAATCACGACTCCCTCGCCACGTACAATAGACAATCGCCTCACATTCAAATAAAGAACGCGGTTACGCAAAGATGCGTTCAAAAACAGCGTTTTATTTTTTTTAAACCTTTCTGTTCTTTTCATTCATTTCTTCAGCTCAGAATTATCTGGAACTCAAAAGGGGCGCCACTGTACAACAGAAAAATGAAATTAGTATGAGTTTGCATTAGTTCCAAACTTTGCCACCGTCTGAGATAACTTTGTGATACGGCTTATTCAACAATGCGATTGTAAGTTGTATGCAAATGCTATTTAAATTGTTGGAATACGCAGTTTTTGCTGGCCGAGTGATGTGAGTCGGAGTGACGCATCTGTCATCTCCGATATTAAAACGGTCGTCTACATTCGAAAGGCGAACGCAAATGACTAGGTTTTTTATCGTTCCGTCTTTTTTGTGATGAAGACGTGGTGAGTTTTAATTAAAGAGATGATGCAGAAAAATACTGTTTTTGAAAACGGTGCATGGTTAGCAATTCGATACACGCGTATGAATATTTACTCAAAAGCTATTGTTTTTAATGGCGTCATTTAATAACTTGTTTTCTGACCTGACAATACTTAAAAAAATTAAAGTTAAATAACACTTATTGCTCGTTAAAATTTAAACACGACATTATTCTAATTTTCAGTGCCTGCCGTGCCGTTAAGAAAAAAGAAAAAGGAGGAGAGGAGCGCGCGGTTGGAGTTGGTCGGAAAATCCAGGGGAAAACCTCCGACACGACCACGCGTGCGGTTTGGAACATTGGAATACTCCACGAGTTTGCACTCTAGTGAGATTGGTTGAGCGGTTTCAACCGAATCGCAGGTATGAGAAAAGAAAACATAGTTTTCACGAAATTAAAGAAGGTGAACTTTCTGGATTAAATGATTAAATCCGACCACGCTAACTGCATTGAAATAATCTGGCAACACTACTTCAAACGTCACAATTTTCTTAAAATATGACAGTGTTGCCAAATTATTCCTTGCAGAGTTAACGTGGTTGCATTCAAGTTTACATTTACATTGAATTAGTCTGCCACAGTCCATTAGTAGTGATGTTTATCAATTTATTCTTCTCCAATTTTTTTCTCATCATAGTTACCAAATTCTTTTTATACTTGCAACCTTTTTCTTTTTTCTCAAATTTCCTCTCAAATGCAGTAAACCATTTTCCACCCAGTTGCTGTTATCTGATAAAATTTGACATAGGTAAATTTAGTAACGATATCATAAATGCCATTAGTAAAAATAAATTGATTTTCCATTACGTACGTTCTGCTTCAACTTATATTTGTTATATCAAACTTTTTTTAAATACATTAGGCTAAGAAATTGGACGCCGTTTGACCATCTATAATAGTGATGCCACTTTATTATATCCCTAACGTTTTTGACGTTTTATTAAAAGTTTCTGTTTTGATTATCAGTCATAATCGATTGATAATGGTGATTTCGGAATACTTCGCCCTCACTTCATATTTTTGTACTGTTATTTAGAAAGAGGTTTAATAGGGATGTTGACACTAAGTAAGAAACTCAACTACTTCAAATTTTCTCGAAAAAGGATCAAATTCTCAACCAAATAGCGAAAAAAGTAACTCAAAAAAATAAATAATTACATAATTACAAGTCATCAAAGTTTTAAGTGGGGGCATGTTCTGTCCCTTTTTCGCAAAACGCACCTCTGTATGGAACGATCTTCATTTACTATGGCGCTTTAAGTCAGTGACGTCACTACAAATTAGTGCTTTCTCACTCTTATTAACAACATTCTAACGGTTGTAGCTTCGTTATTTTTTGAGATATTTTAATGGGATTTTCACCATTTGGCATAGTTTTATGTCTTCTTTCTTTTGGATATAATTTAGATACCAAAAAATTTTGAGTCAACATCCCTATTCTGGTACCATTTTCTATAGTTTTATTAATTAACAAACTGCTTATTTTGTTTTTTAGCATTTATTATAATAGCGGCATCAGAAATACATCATCTGTGAAAATTTCAACTGTCTATCACGGTTCATGAGATACAGCCTGGTGACAGACGGACGGACAGCGGAGTCTTAGTAATAGGGTCCCGTTTGACTCTTTGGGTACGGAACCCTAAAAATGGTATACTTGGTATGGAGTTTATAGGGAAATATAACTAAATTTTCTATTGTCAAACAGCATCCTTTTTTATCTTTATGTATTTAAAAATGTCCAAAACACTACTCTTCCTGGCGACACGACAAATCTTCAAACCAATAAGGAGTCAGTAACGCGCTAATGACACCTCCTGTGTGTGTCTTCTGTGCATAGAGATGCAGGCTACGGTGTTTGCTTACCATTAGGCAGGCCGATTTTTCTTCTTTCGAGGAACAAAATGAGTTGAATGTGGGTCATTCTACTTTTTCATGTACTTAATTTTCAGGCACTTTTTTCAAACGCAGATTTTGGAATACTTGGCCCTCACTTCATATTTTTGTAAGTATTGTTATTTAGAAAGAGGTTTAATTGCAGTATCACTTCCGATAGTTTTGGTAATTAATGAACTATATAAATCGAGTAACTCTGTGGTCCTTGGATGTCTCACCATTTGTATGAAAAGATGGGTTTTTCCACTGTGTTACCCTCCTTTACAGCAATATATTAATATTTAAGTATTTTTACCTATAAATTCCTTTTATTAGGTTCAGGTACTATTTCGAAATCCTATTTTTGTACACTAATTCAATACTTATCATAGATTTTTTTGTAACAGAAAACTGGTTATAACAAAGTAGAATGACCCAAGTACTTAATTATGAAGATTATATAGATTTTGATAATTGGTTTACGACTACTTTACTAATTAAACTTTTAAGTGATAATTTACACACTAAAACATTAAATTATGAACTCCATAACATTGCACCGTGCGTTGTTAACGTCGGATGAGACGAGCTCGTTTTTAGTTCATCCCGTCTCAACTTGAATTTTCATGAGTACAATATTTATTGTCTTGACGCCATTAAGCCTCAGCGGTGGCTGGCTTTGCGCCCTTTCCATATTCCCTTTATTTACGTCACAAAAACTATATACCTTTATCGGGGCCGTTGCTTTTTTACAGTTTAATTCTTGAGTTAATGGCGGAGTCAAATGACCGTTCGTAAGAAACCGCGGGAATTTCAGCGATGTCCGCGCGCTTTTAAAGGTATTTTTTTGGGCGCGCTCGGCCGACGGCGGTTTTCGGTTTTTTGCCAGGGCCCGATGAAAACCGTAATGGCATTTTATCGTGCATAAAAGCAGGAGGAATCATTAATTATTTATAATAAGCGCTAGCGATCGTCGCATATTATTTGTTTCGCAAGCGAAATAACATAATATTTCGATGGGATTTTAAAGTTTTGCTGTCTTTTTCCTGCACATCGCGATAATTATGTATGCTTTTGTTTTTAAACAACCTTTTGTCCTTCAAGGCGAGAGTGAATCGGTTTTTACTACGTACGCGCGTTCCGTCCTAGACCACAGTATCGATGGATGACGATCAGGATTTATGGTCAAGCCCAAACCTACCTTGAATTAAAAAAAAACGGGCTTTTTTCATTTCTGTTCATAATATCGATAAAGATGTATCGAGCATGTTGCACGTCTTCGAAAGACATAAAATAAAGTACTAAGTAGTATAAAAATTTAGTAAATATGTGAACTTAGTAAATATTGTACAGTTCTTGTCATGAAAATAAAAGAAAAGCTGCACCAACATTCTTTGTTTGCAGTTTTTAATTTTTAGGATTCCGTAGCAAAATGGTAATAAAGGAATCCTTATATGGTGTCATTTTGTCTCTCTGTCTATCTGTCATGTTGCTAATTATCTCAAGAACTACTTATGCTATCGATTTGAAATTTGGAACACTTATAAAGGAGGGTAATCCAGATGCATAACACGATTTTTTTTATTTTCTGTGAAAAATGACAGAGAGGTAGTTCAAAATTTAAAAGTCAAGTGAATATGTCAAGTGGGGTGTCATATGAAAGGGCTTGAGTTACACATTCGGTAACAATTTTTTTTAATCGAGTCATTTTCGATTTATGAGGGAAAATGCGAGAAAAAATACCAAGGAAAAATATGGAAAAATTATATAACATCAATACCACAGTATATTTTACAGGAAAAATATAACTATAGCTCCATCTAGTTTTTCTTATTTTTATCATCAAAAAACTTCTCTATACTAAGTTTGTATTTTAATCACCTTTGCATGTATTTTCGTTTTATAAATTCCCACGCGATTATACTGAAAGTACCTTCTTTCAAATAAAGAAAAAAATGAAATCGGTTCTTGAAAAACCACCATACGTACTAAGTTATTTAGTAGCTCAAATTTGAAACAAATTTCGCTGATAGATAGCGCTGTATCTATGGCGTTCAATTTATACATCATTTTATTGAGATTTTGCTGAATTAATACGGTTGGAACCGGTACACATCTGTGTACGGAACCCTCGGTGCGCGAGTCTGACTCGCACTTAACCGGTTTTTTTAAATGCGACAATATTATCTAGATATGAGAAATTGTGTTCCCAATTAGGGTCGGGATCGGTACACATCTGTGTACGGAACCCTCGACTCGCACTTGACCGGTTTTTTTGAATGCGACACGATTATCAAGATATAAGAAAATATGTTCCCAATTAGGGTCAGGATCTGTACACATCTGTGTACGGACCCTCGACTCGCATTTGACCGGTTTTTTTTAATGCGACACGATTATCAAGATACAAAAATGATCCCAATTACGGTCGAGACGTGTACACATCTGTGTACGGAACCCTCGACTCGCACTTGACCGGTTTTTTTTAATGCGACACGATTATCAAGATATAAGAAATTATAATCCCAATTAGGGTCGCGACCGGTACTGTGTACGGAACCCTCGATGCGCGAGTCGGACTCGCACTTGACCGGTTTTTAAATCTTCAATTACTCTAAGCGAGCGCTCTGTCGACTTTAAAAAACACGCACATTTTGTTTTTAATTCCATAGCATCGCGCATGTGTTTCCTGCATGCAGCCGTATTTTTAAAAAGAAAACAGGAAATGTTTCCGCGACCGTACATCAAGAATATAGCGCACTTTCGTAAACCACATGTATAAGTAGGTTTATTATGATATTATGCTAAAACTTTGTAAAAATTGGCGAATATCTCCATATTATGTAGATTAAACGTGTCGTGGTTTAAGTAGCAGTTTTTGCAACAGAATATGCATTAAAGGGGATTTTAATTATGTGCATGTTTCACTTCATATTGCATTTCGGCTGAAAAAAGTGGTTGTGCTTGGCATTCCAGTGCCGAAAGAAAAATCCATTACATACATCCGGTTCGAAAACTCGAACGTAATATTACCAAAAAATTACACACAAGTAGGGGCTAGGCCAGTTACGCGGCCTGCGTCAGTTTGCGGCCTTCTGAAGAAAGAAGATTTTTCAATTAAAGATATTTACATTTTTACGTGCCCTGAAGACATAGTGAGTCGTATGCATTTTAATTAGTAGATATTGAATGGGAATATATTAAAAAAGCAAGAAAATATTCTTTCTGGTCATCAACTCATCCAAGTGGCCGCAAACTGGCGCATCAAATTAACAGGCCGTAAACCCCGACCCTACTTCACTGCTACCTAGCATTTTAAGATTATCAAAAAATTAACGGATTTTTAGAATAGGTATACCTATCAAAAAATGTGGATAATTCGTGATCCATACTTTCAAACAATTTCATATTTACGTCTCTCAAAATCCTAAAATAAAGATACCCAATGAGGGCTATCATTTTTGTGCTCAACAGTTGCCGCCACTGTCGAGTAAGGTCCAGCTGTCAAAAATTGTTATTGGTTATTATGGGCATGAGAACGAAGTTTGCACTTAAATCATATTTAAAACCTTAAAACCGTACCGTAAAAATATCGAACATCCCGCATTGTAGCGCGGTCCCGTTTTGTGGGGGAAAAAGGAGGAAATAAGTTTCCGAAAGACAAAACTGTCTCAAAGAACTGACAGTCATTGACCTGTAACTCATGTTTGCCATAATCAAGCTCAGGTATTGCAAAATAGTCACCATATTGTTCCAGTTAGATATTAACCCGCGTACCGCAACCACAAAGAGTGACATTTGACATTTCGGAGACCTCACGCTACACTAGCGCCTCTAGCTGCGAATTCATACGCGATAGCCCTCATTCAAGCCCAGGGGGCTGATTATAGAGTGTCGACCGCTCGACTTTTCACTCGAGATCCGTCAAAAAACTATGATGATTTGACAGATCTCGAGTGAAAAGTCGAGCGTTCGACACTCTAAAATGGCCCCCCGTTTACATGACCGTACTCGCGCGACTGCGTAAACGATTTAGTACGCCGATTATTAGTTCTATTGCGTAACCGCCAGAGGCGCTGTACTTTTACCCAAACATTGTATTGTTTTTTGGACTGCTTTGACTAATGTAATTAATGACTATCACATTTATGTATTAATAATTATATACAATACACGTGTTATTACAATATAATACCTATTAGCACGTAAGGTTTATTTTAAGTTTTATGTAATGTACTATCCAATGCTGACATACGAAATAAATACTATCTCTATTGTTTTTGTACGGCCTTGACTAACGTAATTAATGTCTATCAGATTTATGTATGAATAATTATATACTTACAACACGCATGTTATTAAAATAGAATACCAATTAGCACGTAAGGTTTAGCTGTTAGTGCTGATAATGGTTAACAATAAATAAATACATAAATAAATAAAAAATAAATAAATAAATACAAATTTTTACACATTCGCTAGCGAGTACGGTTATGTAAACTCATGGTAAAGGCACTCTAGCTTATCGTGTCACAAGTAGAGAAACTAAATATATACACTTTACCTCATCTTTTCTGGGAACATACTAGGCTACTCTGAACTTCGCCATCCGAACTTCGTGTCGTGCCATCCCTCTCACTCATATAATGAATAACACGAGAGTGAAAGGGACGGCACGATACAAAGTTCGGGGTACAGCGCAGTGGCCGACTTATTATGTCACTTATGTACTGCGTGCTGCGCCTTCCTTGTGCCACGGACTGCTAATGGGTAGTTTATGCAGCAATATACTTTAATACGGAACACTATATGAGGTGCCTAAAAAGGCTTAATCAGTCGTTTATACGGCAAAAAGTTTTGCTTCAAAACGATGGAGAAAAAAACGCTGAAAATTTTCATGACAAAATGTCGTTAAGAACATCACTATGCTCTTGATGTTACAATAGTAATAACGTAATTCGATACCACAGAGGGGCTACCGCGAACCACAAACGAAGTTTTCCCTCTCTGTCTCACTTATGTGTAAACTTGCAAGTGCGACAGAGAGGGAAAACTTCGTTTGCTGTTCCAGGGGCGCTACCGCGAACAGCAAACGAAGTTTTCGCTCTCTGTCTCACTTATATGCAAACTTGCAAGTGCGACAGAGAGGGAAAACTTCGTTTGCTGTTCGCGGTAGCGCCCCAGGTCATAACTGAGGGCCTACTCCGAACTTCGAAATCCGAACTTCGTATCGTGCCGTCCCTTTCACTCATATAATACACAAAAGGAATGGCACGATACGAAGTTCGGAGTAGGGCCTCTGTGCCTTTACCATGAGTTTACATGACCGTACTCGCTAGCGACTGTAAAAATTTGTATTTGCAAAAATACAGCGCCTCTGGCGGTTACGCAATAGAACTAAGAATCGGCATACTAAATCGTTTACGCAGTCGCTAGCGAGTACGGTCATGCAAACTCGTGGTAAAGGCAATGTTATCTATGAAGCGGGAAGTCCGAACATAAGAACACAATAGATTCAAATAAACCGGCCATGTGCGTGTCGGATCACACACAATGAAGGGTTCCGTACCGACTAGTAGTTCACATTTAAAACCTCTATCCAATACATCAAATCAACAAAGGTCGTATCTGCATAGAAAATTCACGGTACTTTGTTTGCGGAAAACAGTTTTTCATAGAAAACTCAAAAACCGTAAAACATTATATTGTACAAACCAAAATATCGTTAAAAGTATTTGTACGCCAACTAATTTTTTTTTTATTAGAGGAGAGGGAAGTTTTTTATGACTTTGACAGCTAATATCTCACCAACGGTTGGCTTAAATGGGAATGTTTTTTAAAAACCTTCATATCAATAAAGGCCTACGTGCGTTGATTTTTTTTCATCCCCCGTTATGTATGAAGTATTCTCTAATTTAACCTTTCTTTGTGATTTCACAACACTTTTATGTAGCGGTTCATAGAATTCACCTTCCTAGCTACTGAAAAGTGTAGCCGTGTTTGAGCTTATTGGAATCGTTATGAGATTGCACTCTCATAATGATTCACTAAAAAGTGTGAAACACATATTTTTTTATATTAAAAACCGACTCCAAATAAACACTTAAATTAAAAAATAATTGGCGTTATCTAGAAGTTATTCTAATAAGAGACTTTACGCTTCTTATTGAACAATGTAGACGTACCTATTGTAATTTTTGTAGTCGGTGCCATTTCGTCAAGTTTTAACAATTTATTTTTATTTACAATTTAGTTCAATAAATGTTGTGTTCCTGGAGGTGAGCAAGGTTGCCAGAGCTCCCGAGGATGCACTGTGTTGAGATGAGAGCGAGGGACCTAAATGTGTTCCTTCTGCTGTCAACTCAGTACATCCTCAAATCTTATAAAGGATCGGCAATGCGCACGTGACTCCTTTGGAGTTGCGGGCGTCTATAGGTTGCGGTGGCCGCTTACCATCAGGTGGACCGTACGCTTGTTTGCCACTGGCGTTGTATAAAAAAAAAGAAAAAAACTTTTTTTCTGTATGATTTTCTAAGTTTCTGCGGGCGAATTTCGGTTTGTTCACCTGTACAGGTCGCATTTCTCAACCGATTCTCGTGATATTTTATAAGCAGGTTCGATAATTATATAGAAAAAGAAATAAGAAGCGTAAAGACACATATTATGCTATTAGAAGTTATTTATTACATTAGTTTTATTTATTGTTGTCAAGATACCTAGCAGATAGATAGCTAGTTGTTGTCTAGATAGCATGTGTAGCAAAATAACCCACCTCAGAACATACTAATTGTTTTTTTTTTCAGTCTACAATGTTTAAATAATTTAAAAATAATATTATTCTATTCTATGTCTGTATATCCCATTCTAAAGCCAGTTTTCATTACGCGATTTCCCAAGACGTCCGGTTTTTGCAGCGTACAATGAGAGCGCAGTTTTTCCGCGTTTTCCACGGTTTTTCCATAGACAACATAGACTGGCTGGTTTTTGTCTCGAACCAGGGACTGGTTTTGATCCTTGAGCAATCAGACGCGTAGGAATCTTGTCGAATATTTCTTTTTTAATGCGACACGATTATCAAGAAATAAGAAATTATAAAAAAAAAATAATAAAATAAATAAAGCATTTATTCACGAAAACAGTACTCTTTTACAACTTGTTATAACTTCCGCCAAACTGTATAACAGTTTGTTGGCAGAAATAAGCTCCCTTTCTTTACATTACTGTTTTAAGTTAGCTATTTAGTTAAGTACATCAACTGCTGTAGTAGTGCAAGTTACAAATTTAAGTTTTTTATAAGTGTTATAACATAAACTATTCTAATAATATTCGCTAATTAAGTTGTTGTATTTTCAAATTGTTTATGAGTTTTGTTTTTATGACAGGTATTCAAGATATGAGAAATTATGAGTTTTGTTTTTGTGACAGGTATTTATTGGCTTGGAGTTGGAGGCATGGAGGCTTTCTTATTCTTGTATGATTGTATGAAACATACTTAGCGGTAAGAATGTAGTTAAATACTTATCCAATTATTCTCGGGATATTTTTTATCGTTGCATGTCGCAAACCTCGATAGACGGGCATACGGCCTGCTAAATGGAAAGCAGACACTGTAAACTGTGGGCGCTTGCCACTCCAGTCATCACCGCGTTGCCCACCCTTTATTAAATTGAAGATTCATTGTATTGGTAACCATTTAGAGACAAATACAGGTCCCTTTCTCTTAACCTCAACATAAAGCTAAGCTTAATGAAGTATTTTTTTAAGTATTTTTTTTCTTAATGAAGTATTATTGTTGTAATTATTAGTAGATTTCATATGTATTAACTCTGCACCACCTACTATGAATCGTTATGATTAGATTTCATTTCCGCTACTCCAAGGTTGTCTGAAAGAAATCGCTCTTTAGCGATAAGACCGCCTGTTGTTTGCATCTACTCATTGTGATTCTGTCCTTTAATTGACGTGTGCAATAAAGAGTATTTGTATTGTTGTATTGTAAAGCTCCGGCGACCTTATCACCATAAGTTAACTGATTTTTGGTTGTATTGATTAAGTTATTAGTCTTTAAGGTATTTATAAATACTGGCTTATTGCCTGATGCTAATAAAAAAGTGACAAAAAATGAAAGTGAGTGAGTGAAAGTTAACCCGTCTCCTACCGGTCCCTGGGATCCCTCATTACAAAAAAATGCATTTTATGTCACACCTGGCCATAAAGTGGCAATTACCGCACGCTCCGCGCTCGGAAAATCCCACTTCCTGGCCAGAGGGTGACATAAAATGTTGTACTTACCTCGGGCGGTAATTAAGAAAGCCTCAGATCGCATAATTATCGCCCTTGCCTTCGGCTCGGGCGTCAAATACCTGCGATCTGAGACATTCTTTGTTTTACCGCCCTTGGTAAGTACTTAATATACTATTTTTATCGCCGGGAGACCACGGCTTATTATATTATTTTAAAGGGCAAATATTTGTGTGATGAGCATGAATATTTGTTTCTGAGTCTTGGATGTTTTCTATTTATTTAAGTATTTATATCTATTAAATATATCGTTGTCTAGTACCCATAACACAAGCCTTCTTGAGCTTACTGTGGGGCTAGTTCGATTTGTGTAAGATTGTCCTCTAATATTTATTTATTTATTTTGCATCAACTATCAAGACCGCTGCATCGGTCGTGGAAAGCATTAAGCCCAAGGGGCACGCAAAAACCGCGCCAAGACAAAGCGACAGAAAAACGCAAATTACCGGTGCGCCTTCGATTCCCACCGAGTTTTCTTCGAATCCGCTTTTTGCAACGCGTAAAAACATATTTTCTTAATGAAGGGAAGGTATTTTTATTAGCTATTAGACCGCGTGTCGCCTACGAATTGCGTTTTAAGTGATTATTACTGAAATAGCTTGCCTGTCCATGGACTAAAGTTTTTTTTTAATAGGTGTTTTCTCAGGCACACTCCTCTCAATGTTATGGATGATTTCTATGACGAGTGCACGTCACGACAGCATTCATGTAAGAGAAAAAAAATCAAAAACGATATGTTTTTAGCATAGTATGTGACATAATTAATTGACTGTTATTATTACATAATTGACTTAAATTTTTATCAATGTTATTTATACACATTAATTTAAAAATAGTTTCCGACATGTAGATATCGAGAATTGTTTTGGAATGTATTCACATATTCACTGTGTTTGATTACGCTTATTTTAATATTGCTAGATATTGGGTAGACGTACCAACGCTCGACACCTATGCCCAATAGTTGACACATAGATACTGTTCGTTTTTTTACCTATAATGATTTCAGATCGGAGGTGACAAGTATTGGGTTGGTGCCGGGCACTGGGAAATTTACACTATGAGAAATCAATGGATAACTGTTATTGGCCTTCTTTTATGTAATTATCAATACGTCATGGTTATATCTACGGCTGTAGTTGTCCTGAGTACCAATAAATAAATAATAAAAATAAAAATAATTTAGCATAGATGATGAAGCATTTAATGGTTAATATAATGACCTTATTTAGATTTAATTTCATCCCTATTTATAAACTGAGTGATTAAATCACTGACCTAAGTTTTCATATGCCTGATCTGGCTGAATATATTATCGGAAGAAATATGTACTAAGATCTGATGAAAAACCATATATTCAATATGAATAAACCATTCATTCATTATATTTCGTTCATCTGAATATTCAATTCGCTTAAAAAGTCAAATCTAAAAGATGTCTTTTTAAACATTCGGATTACGTTTTTAGCAAGAGGTTGGAGGTGGTACCTACCAAATTATTGGATAACTATTTATGTGTTAAATATTCTTGCCATAATATTACATTTTGTTTGTAAAGGGATCGCTATCCAAAAATCATAGGTTATTATCATACATTTGATATGTAGCCGTTTGTAGTGACAAGACCTTATGACTCTTATGAGTAAATTGAGAATAGTGTATTTTCCAGTGATCGAGATAAAATATAAAACATGGATAAATTTAATTATTTTTAAATTCCCAATTGTTTGTTATATACGTCCAAAAACATTTTATTTTTGAAATATTAAAACACTTTTTTAATCTGTGTCACGTGACTTTCAACAAAGTATGCAGCATGTGATGAGGTTATTTGTGACGTGACGTCACCTAGTTGTATTGCCAAATGTCAATCATTGTCGCTAAGCCAAAGGGATATTTTTGATGACAACTTGCTGACGTCATAATATTTCGGCCACGATGAATGTTCGTATTGGTACCGAATACAAAACGAAAATAAAATATCCTTTTTTTATAGCTTTATTACCTTTTATCTTGACGCTTAGAGACCTTATACATCTCTAACAAATCTCGATTGTTATTAGTTTCTTAGTCTTATTTTTGACATGTAACACTACATTTAATTAATGATACTTTGATTATTGTATTATTTTTATTTGATGTACCTAGATAGATTTTAACTTGTAAAAGTGCCCTTGAGGCCTATTTGCAGAATAAATGTTTTGGTTTTGATTTTTTGAATTTACCTATTATAATTTGCTGGAAAAATATTTTTCACATGTACTTAAACATTTTAAATTTTTTGTCAATCTATTTATTCAGTCTATATATTAATAATTTACTCGCACGAACAAATTAAGTTTACCTTAATAGTGTCGACTTAAATAATGTAGTTTGGATACAACCAGCACCATCGCCATATATGTATAAGTACCACTTTGTTTTTCCCTTTTTACGAATTCGTACTTAAAAATTTTATTTTTAATTTGTAATTCCAACAGAATGTAGAACATAAATTAACTCGCTATGGAATTCCTTCAATAATTATGAGCAGTTTTTACGTGCAATGTGACTTACTGGTTCCATTCACGTTGCGACCGATGATCTTATTGGACCCGTTCGGCGCGGGGGCGGCGCTCCGTCCCGCTTCCTCGCCCGGACTCTCCATCTCCCTCTCGCTCGCACACATCAACTAAACGCAAATTTAAAAACACTGAAAAAATAAATTACATAATCTAAAACTGGCAGGAAAATATTCTGCCATAAAAAAAACAATTCGCCCTATAATTCGAAATTAGAATTTGAATTCGTTCATTCACGATCTGTTCGAATTGAATTTGACAGTTGGGAAGTGCGCGGTTTTAGCGCGTTTTTTGGGCGAGCGACGGGGTAGTCGTGGCCGGTTGACGCGCGCGCCGCGACTGACGTTAACGGAGCCCTATGCAGCTGCAGCTCCGCCCAGCACCCCACGGCACCCCCCCACGTGGCCGCCGCTTTCCTTGCCCTCGCGTTTACATAAAAAAACTCACCAATTTTGTGTGTGTGCGTTATGTGAAAGGGTTAAGTTTCGGTTGAAATCTGTCTTGCTATTGATCGTTTTAGACGTCGTATTAAGTCGAAGCGTTTTAAATATCTAATACGTTTAAGTATTACATTATTATTTTACTCTGTGTCTGATGGCTAAGTGAATTAAATATTTTAAAAGGCTATATAAAAGTGGTTACTCTTATAGCCTAGTTATACATATGGAAGCTAAAAACTTGAGCACCTATTTAAATCTACAACTCAAACTGAGCCTGTACCTCGTCATACATAAATCATAACCTAGACTTAATAAAAAAAAACATTATTATTATTCGTTTAATTAATAAAACATCAATAAATTAAAAAAATATGATTCAAACATTGTAAACTTCCTATGCAATTTGCCAGCAAAGAAAACGAAATTAAAAAAAACACTCAATTTTTAAAATTGGCGCGTTTGAGCAGACCCGTTTAGTTCGAAACATAGTTTTTGCAGATCATCGGATACCGTTGGCGGCATCCATTTTGTAGCTTTTTTAGGTTCCAGGAAAGCTCTGAGTCGAATTAAGCTTTAGCGATTATCATTTTTAATTTGATTTTGGCACGAATCGATCGATTTTTTGCGCGATAGCCTAAACGGTCTGGGACGCGGCTGAGCATAGAATAAATTGGAGCATTTCTATTTTTTTGGGATTTTTGATCGTTTAGATATAACATCTTGTTTCTAGGTAGGGTAGCTAGGCCAGTTACGCGACCTGAGTCAGTTTGCGGCCTTCTGAAGAACGAAGTTTTTTGCGGTTAAAGATATTTACATTTTTACATGCCCTGAAGACATAGTGAGACGTATGCGTTTTAATTAGTAGCTATTGAATGGGAATATATTAAAAAAGCAAAAAATATTCTCTCAGTTCATCAACTCATCTAATTGGCAGGCCGTAAACCCATCTATACCGACCCTCATCATCATCATCATCATCCTAGCGTTATCCTGTCGTTAATTAGGCTTGTCAAGTGAGTGGGCAACTTGACTGTTGACTTAGAAGTTCTCAAGCCGCCCGAAGGCATCTAACTTGGCTTAACAACTGCTATCCATAGACAGCAGCCGGGATCAACGGCTTAACGTGCCTTTTCATCCATAGACAGCAACCAGGATCAACGGCTTAACGTGCCTTCCAAAGCACGGGAGCGCTCAGTTAATAACCACTCAAAGCGGTCACCCATCCAATAACGGACCTGGGCCGACGTTGCCAACCTACCGACCCTATACATTAAAAAAATTAGATCAAAGTTTCTTGTCGCTACAGGCCCTAGCGGATCCAGCCCTTCGATATCGTCAAATTGACATTGAAGTCAGCAACTTTTTTACATTACGAAACGTAATAGATGACGTCAACATTTTGTATGGTAAATAGGGAATGCAATCCCGACTCGAGATTGCAAATTCGAGATCCCGCGGGATTAGAAATATCAATCCCGCGGGATCCCGGAGTTTTCGGGATCCCGTCTAGTTTTAAAAAAATAATAAATTTGGATGACTAAAAAAGCTAATAACTGCTTGTTTGTGATAGTGAGGTTAAGTAAAATAACATATTACTCGAAAGAAAATAAAAACCTTTATTCTTTAATCTTACCAACCAAAAATACTTACCAGGTTTTAAGGAAATTAACATAGGTAAATTAGGTAATCAAAATAATAAACATATTTCAAAGGAATTAGGAAGTCGTTACCTAAGACGAGTGATTTTGAAAATGATTCCTTAAAAAACAAAGGGTATTAATAGTATCCCAATCCCGTCAATCTCGAACGGGATCTCGTCATATGATGCGTCGGGATTGATCCTGAAAAATTACGTTTTGATCGGAAAAAAAGGAGGAAATAAGTTTCCAAAAGACAAAACTGTCTCAAAGCACTAAAAGCCATTGACCCGTAACTCATATTTGCCATAATTAAGCTCAGGTATTGCAAAATAGTCACCATATTGTTCCAACGAGATATTAACCCGCGTAGCGCAACCACAAAGAGTGACATTTGACATTTCGGAGACCTCACGCTACACTAGCGCCTCTAGCGGCGAATTCATATGCGATAGCCCTCATTAGAGCAACACAAAAGACGAAAATGACAGTTAAAGTACAGCATAGTTGACGAGCACTGAAAACTCCATACCTACTGATAGGCAGTGAAATGTGACGTCACAGTGCAATGGCCTTGTTATTCCGTTGTATGAAAAAAACGAGTAATTTGCCATTTCAATCGCGTTTAAGGACATAGTTGCCAAACATTTTTTTTTATTGAAAGATGAGAATTCTAATGGCAACTTACAATTTACATTTGGACTATTAAAAAAAAAATATTTTGCTAATCTTAAGTCCCATACATTTATAGGATTTTGATTAATTTGTCTAAATTACTATTTATTGTGATAATTTGATGGTTTTCTATCTATATATTCACACTGGTAGGCTACAGTGGATAACTTGACAAGTACTTTAATATGGTTTTAATAGTAGATTATATGACAAGGGTCTAATATAAGCCATATTACCACGAGATGGTCATTTATTCCAGTGGTAATATGGCCTTTAGACCGTTAATACACTGTACTTTTCACTTCGATTGCGAGAAAATAAATAAACAAAGATTATCCACCTATAATTGATAATAAAATACAATGAAGTAGTCCGCTTTGTTCTACTCGTTGAACAAAACCGTAGGACAAACCAAACTTGAAAATCCAGTTTGTTCAACGCGTAGAACAAAACGGATTTTCATGTCATTTTTGTTCTACGCGTAGAACAAAACGTATTTTTCTGTCCGGCTTGTCCTACGATGTAAACAAAATGGATTTTTTGTCCAATCTGTCCTACGATGTGAACAAAATCGTAGGACAAAACGGACTACTTCAATACAAGATGAGTATAGATAATATCGATAGCGATTATGAATCATAAATCAATGACACGTTACATAAAATAGTTGAAAGGCTCGGTGATAACAATCTACTGATCAATCTAAATAAAACAAAATAATTCACTTTTACCAGCGTAAATTAATATGTCCAGTCAGTTTCCTATTTCAAGGAGCCATAATAGAATCTGGTTAGTACTACTAAGTTTCTAGGAGTCCAGATTGATAACAATGTGTCATGGAAAGCACACACTGAAACAGTCTGTAGAAAACTCAATAAATATACATACTCTCTAATGAAGTATAGCACGACCCAAGTAATAAGGCGTGTGGATTAAGCAATAATAGTCTCTCAGTCAACTACTTAAGAGCTTTGACGCGCGCCATATTAATTGTGTTCTCCTGTAAATACGGAAGCTGTAACGATGCCATATCATGGATTCGTAACATCGACCTTGCGTTATGGAATCATTTATTGGGGTAACTCAATCAACCGGGAAGCTGTTTTTAAACTAAGAGATGTGAGCGATACGCAGACTTAAGCGGAAGCAGACTAACAGTTGGGTACCTCATTTTAAAGAACTCAACATTTTGACCCTGGGTCGTGTTTTTTGCAAAATCTAATCCATTCCTGTTTCGGACAGTTGCTGAGGTATTCACCAGAAATTCAAGACGCCCCCAAAATCTATTTCCTGTATCCGCAAAGACCGTATAAATGCGTAAGAGCGTGTTCTGTTTAGCAAGTAAGATTTATAATAAGCTGCCGGAATTAAAATCACTACCAATGCACACATTTAAAAAGAAAGTATTAACATTTTTAATTAATCACTGTTTCTATTCAATCACAGATTTTGTGACATGTAATCTTAGTACGTAATTGATTATTTGATTAATTATAAATTTCATTAATTTTGCTTGTCTAAATATAATTAGTTGTAAGTTTCTAATAAGTTTTTGTACGCCCACGGGCAAAACATAGTGTAACATTTTTATATTTTTCCAGCACTGTCATGACAGTTTCACCTCCATGTTTTTACAAATAAACACTTTGTAAATAAAAATAAATAAATATATAGCGGCAACTTTTTACTGTATTTGAAATAGAGACGAAAAAAACCTAAAATGTTTTTAATAGTTGAACAAAGTAGGTATGTACCAAAAAGAACCCAGCGTTCCGATTGGCTGTCGATATGTTTTCTGATTGGTGGATTTAATTTGGTGAAGTATTTTGATTGGTCAAATTAAAATGTTTTGTAAATCACAAATATGTACTCATATTTTCCCTAAGGACTAAATTTACTAATTTAGCCCCGCTTGTTAAGCCTAATATGACACACTTTTCGAGTCTGAAAACTGAAAAAACCGTTAATGAAGACGTATAAAGCCGTTAAATAAATATTACGATGCAGGCATAAAGCAGCAGAAACCGTCCATGTTTCCAGCCAGTTTTTACTAGATTTCGAAAAAAAAACTCCACATTTTCCCACACAACTAGTACCGCTGGACATCATCATACATAGTTCCAGCTACGTAGTGCAACCTTTCACCGCGGAAAAACCAGCAGCGCCTTACTGGACGGATATTATTTGCAGAAAAACTTAGGCCATGGAGCGAGCGGTTAAGCGACCGCGGATGCAGTTTACCGGTCATACACACTCTTATCTAGGGATGCAGTGTCGCGACGAACGCGATCCTCAATATTTATTTTTTTTGGTTTGGCAATCGTCTTTTGACATTTTTGCCAGCGTCACGTCAATTAGATATTCCAATATGATACGAAATTTAATGAACCCGTCGGGGAATAAACTCAGATCAGAGCTGAAAAAATAAAACCGAGGTTAATAACATTAGTTTATTATTTTCATTAGCAATGACATTCTCAATAATAAATGGTGAGTGTGTGACAGGTGAGATGGATTTGTATTGACAGTCACACAGTGTTGCCAGTACAAATCCATCTCGCCTGTCACACTCGCCATTTATTATTGAGGATCGCGTTCGTTGCGACATGCAGTGACAGAAAATTAATAAAATCAGGGGGGAAATCGTGTAGGTTTGTAAATTGGTACAGTTATCAAAATCAAACATTTATCCTGCAAATAGGCCACAAGGACACTTCTACATGTCAAAATTTTAATTTACAATTTAAGAAAGTCTGACTATAATAAGTAATACATTTTTCATGTCAAAATATTAATTTACAGATCAAGAAGGAATAATAATTTCTAGTTTACAATTAATAACAAAATTAATGTCATACAGTGAACATAAACTTACAAAGTTATCTATTACAAATATTACAACATCAGTAAAGTTAGAGATGTATAAGGTCTCAAGATTAAACAAGGAGTATAATGAAATTAATATAATATCCCAGAGATGTACATGGTCTCTGAGCGTCAAAATTAAAATTAATTTAATATTGTTAGTGATGTATATGGTCTCTAAGTCACTGATAATAAAAACGAATCCACAACAGGATGATGTCTCTCGTCAATCCCCTATAAAAAGACACTAGTATTAACGTAGTCACTATTTCCTAGCAAGCATGAACAGACCGAACTCCACAAACAGTCTTGTTATATATTGCAGTATCCTGATGAACATACTATACGTCCTCAAGGGTGGCGGGTTAAAAGTGCTCTGTGCTCTGCTGCCACCCCTATCGACAGCTTTTTTTTTTAATCTGACTGTTGCTTTATAGGCCGGGCCCAATAAAGCGATAGGAGTGTGCGGTTGGAGAATAGCCTGGAGAAAATCCAGCGGAAAACCTCGGACATGACCACGCGTGTGGTTTGGATTCGAACACTGGAATTACTCTAAGAGTGTACCTATACCTACTTAATATTTATGTCTCAGTGGGAACTGTCAAGGGGATAAATGCATGTTTAGCAACTAAGTACTGGTACTTTCATGTTTTCCTTTTGTACATTTACTTCTGTTTGTTTCTCCTAAAATAAATAAATAAAGAGTTTGCGCTCCAGTGAGATTGGTTGAGCGGCTTCAACCGATCTGAGGTGTGAGTGGAATCGAACTACTTGGAGTCGTTTGCTGGTTCACTAAACCTAGCCTAGCTAAGAAGAGTCAGCTAGGCCCGATCTGGGTCAGACTGGCTCTACCCGCTGTGCGGCGGTACCGGGACGAATAGCCCTGCGGACATCGTGGCAGGCTTATCAGCCTATAACATATTCCAGTTGGAAATGAAATGTGTTCCGATACCACAAGACTTTTGACGTGTCCTTGGTCGCTCCGCTGCCGCCCCGGCGGACTGTGTGGCCCGACAGGCAGGGCTCTCTCGCCCGCCTATTTTCTCACGGTCGACACTCACAACGCGTTTCATTAAAAATACGATTTTCATCAACCTACCTGCCACTGCGCAGGTTTTGCGCACATTTTTTAACGCATATAGAAAATTGTCGCGGGTTGACAACTTCATGACGAGTTGGCGTTAACGTTAGAAAAGACAGGGACAGTTGGAATCTAGTGGTTCTTCTCCATATTTCTGAGATGTTGCTCGTAGAATATTGTTCCGTTTATTCTCTCTCTCTCTCTGTGTTCTAATAAGACTATAGAAGTACGTCTATTTATATTAGCGAGTCCAAAAGCTGTAAAAATTATGTTGATGAATAATTAAATTAAGATATTTATGGTCGGTTGCATCAACATACGATCACAGGCCGGTCATCGTCAAATATGGCGCCAGCAGCTGTCATCCCATAGAAACTTGTCAAACTTTCCATATAATCAAATTTTAACGAACACCGCTTACGATTACAGACGGTTTGGTGGAACCCACCCTTAATCTTGACGATAGGATCCGCAATATACAATGCCTAGGTAATTTAGGAGATCTAGAAGTGTTCTGGCCATCCGCATACCTGAGGTTATTTTTTCATATTTTTCAAATTTAAGTAGGTACATAATGGTACTAAAATGTGGGTTAACAAACTTGCACAAGCAAGTACACTCGGACAAGTAAGGCCTATACTTATCTTTGTCGTCGCCGCCGACTGTACACGGCACTAGGTCAAGAGGTTTGTCGTCGGACTTCTGTACTGTGTATTTTATGTGCCATCGATAAATTCCCACGATACGCACGATTCGACTAGGCTTCGCTGCACTTAATTGAGTTAAACTGTACTGTTAAACGACCACCATAAGCAGCACGAGTATGCATTTTATTTATTTGTGTTTAAAAACTGTTCTCGGAAACTGTCTGCTAAAAATGTATCTGTAATGCCATGTCGCATTTCCGGGAAAAATCAGGATTTCCGTTTTTAAAGCGTGCCACACACTGCAGCGGCCTCCGGTGGCGACCTTTTGTACACTATGACAATCCTGAGATTCATTCAGACACACGCGGCTTAGATTGTCATAGTGACAGCTGGGCACGACGCGGCCGCCAACGCAGGCCGCTCCAGTGTGTCACGCTTAAGGCTCCGAACCATAAGGTAAACGAAGGAACCCATGCGGATTCGTTTCTCCGTTTGTCACAACTGTATCAGGAACTACTTGAATTACTTAAATATGTTATGGATTTGGAATAGGTAGTTGGAAATAAGTCTAACCTAGCAGAAACTGAAACAGTCTCTTTTTTGTTTGCCTTCTTTCATGTTGATTACTCGCCTTCGGCTCGTGCATCAAATACTAGCGATCTGAGACTTTTTTTTACCGCCCTAGGTAAGTAATTGTCTACCCTTACTCTTTGCATTGAGTGCTACCGTTTTTGTGCTCACCAGTTAGCGCCACTAGCCGAGTAGGGTCCAGCTGTCAAAGTTTGTTATTGGTTGAAATCGTATTTAATACAATAAAACAGCAGATACGGTAGAAATATCGATAATCTGGTATACTAGTGCAGTCCCGTTTTGTTCGGAAAAAAAGAGGACACAAGTTTACGAACGATAAAATCAAAGCACTGAAATTCATTGACCCGTAACTCATATTTGCCATTATCAATCTCAGGTATTGCAAAATACTCACCATATTATTCTAATTAGATATTAACCCGCTTAGTGCATCCACAAACAGTGACATTCGGCATTTCGGAGACCACGGAGACCACGCATCACGCTAGCGCCTCTAGTGGCGAATTCATACACGGCAGTCCTTTTTGAACTGATTATAAATCATTACAGATAAAATACACTAACCATGTTCTACCTACTTGGCTTCTGCGAGATGCTGGCAACGAGCAATTCCATTTATATAAAAAACTTACGTTTCATTAAATATTCCACTTTTCTTTCTTTTTTAATGTTCTTGACGCATTGAAATTGTATTACGAGATGCCAGTTAAGTTTTAACACGAAAAACTTCCCATTTTAACATTCAAAACAAAAACTAAAGCCCCCTAAACCGCAATAGACATAAATGTTTTACGATTTCAGTCCCAAAGCATCTGCTCCCAAAAAACATCATTATACATAAACGCCCATTCTCGAAACAAGAATTTAATCAGATAGTTTTTACGGAACGGCAATTTCGGGAACGCATTCGGCGCGCGCGGGAAAAACTACAAGATGGCGACCGCGGGCGTCCGATGCAAATGGCTACGACTGAAAAAGCCGGGACTGTAAAAACTTAAAGGAACTCATAGTATTTCATCGGCGTCGCCAGTTATTGAGCGGGGTTAGTGTTTTTGCACAAATTCCCGCGTTCGCTGCGAGGCGGGTTTTTGTGGGCTGGAGTCTGGGAACGCTACCACAGCGCTCCGTGTGGCAAAAACACGCCGCCATTGCTACCAACCGTCACAAAAACGCCGCGACATATGGATAGAATTAATGCGGCTCTTTTAATTTTCTTCAAGAAAGCGCGGGAGGAAACGGTGTAATGAGTGTTGCCAGCCGCAAAAACGGTCCGTATAATGACGTTGCTCATTTTAAATCCAGTTTCATCTTTCTTGTTGGACAACGTGTAAAAAGAAATCCGGAATCTTCCGAGTGAGTACTTATTTTTATTCCACTTAGCCGCTAATAAGAGTTTTTTCTTGCATAAGCAAATTGTCTTATTAGAACAACGCTAAGTGGATGCTATATGGGTCATGAATACAAGTTGCAGTCTGTATGTTTACATTTATATAATACACAGTTAATAGTGTGGGGCGCTCAGTGTGACATCCTTTTGTGTGGGGGTGACACCCGGGATACTTCGATGAGAGACCTTGTGACTATATCATCGATGCCAAGTCTTGTTGACTGGGGCAATCCTAAAAACACTGTGACACTACGAAAACAACAACACACTATGAAGGTAAGGAAACAAATATTAGACTGAAGAGATACGTTCGCCTTTCTTCTACAAACAGTCATCAAGGAGAACTGCACATCTGATGCTTGCAAATATAGGGGGCTAGTGCGAGGAGTGTGATCAATACATAGTAGATTGTATGATAAGGGTCTAAAATAAGCCATATAACCAAGAAATGGTTATTTTCCCAAACGAAGTGAGGGAAAATTGTTCGAGGGCTTTTAGACCACTTTTCACTTCGATGCGAGAAAATAAATAAACAAAGATTAGCCACCCACAATGAATAATAAAATACCATGAGGATATGGCGGCAACTTTTTTTTTAAACTGTTTTGACTCAGATACCTATGTAGTTGAATTAGGGACGAAAAAAGACCTAATGTTTCTAATAGTTAAATTAGTTGAACAAAGTATGTACCAAAAAGAACCCAAAGTTCCGATTGGCTATCGATGTATTTTCTGATTGGTGGATTTAATTTGGTGAAGTATTTTGATTCGTCAAATTAGAATGTTTGCTAAATCATAAATATGTATTCATATTTTCCGTAAATGTACTAATTTAGTCCCGCTTAATAAGCCTAATATGACACTTTTCGAGCCAGAGATGTGAAAAAGTAGTTTTAAGGCACGAACCAACAGACTGCGTGACACCCGGGTACCAGTACATTTGTTTATACAAGAACCTCAAAAGAATTTGTGTATGGATTCCACAGTAATTTTATGGGAGTCGCGGAAATTTTAGCATACCGTAACAATTCTTAACCACAAAGCTGATACACAAACTGAGTAGGTGTATATCGATTTCGTTTAATGAAGCTGTTAGCAGTTAACCGCGACACTTTGCAAAGAGTTCAACGACATAGAAAATACCTACATATGCTATTTTAGGTGCTACAATAGTTTATTGGACCCGTAATATTAACAGCCTATTAAATCGTAATATATTCGTATTGTATAATTTATTCCTCTATTGTTTGTAGTGTAAATTGCATAGTTTGGGCTTGTTATCGCTTTTTCGCCGGTTTGCCTTCATCGTTGCTAATAATTGCATTCTTCAACTGTTATATTTATTTAAAGCAGCAAGTGGGTTGAATTAATTAATAATTACATTAGTGAATTTTGTCACGTATGGTTAGTATGGTCACGGTAATAAAGAATAAGCATGCTTTTGCATAATTTTTTTTATGATACCATTCGAAGCAGTTTTTAGAGAGGAACAAATTTGTATGGAACAAGTACATTTAGAACAACACAAAAGACAAAAATGGATTTCAAAGTACAGCATAAAATCCGAGCGCTCAAAACGCCCCCAAAACTCACATACTAATTGAGCATAGTGTGTGACGTCATATACTATGCGCCCGTACTACCATTGTATGGAAAAACGAGTAATTTACTGTTTTCGTAGTGAAATATTGCTCTTAGGATGTAGATAACATTGCTATCATACATGTTTTTGTTTATTAAAACATAAGAATCCTGATGGTGGTTTTATTTACTTTTAGTCAATAAAAAAAAATTACATCATTTTTCGAAATTGTCAAGTGGCATACTTATATGTTTAATATTTTGAGCATATTTATTTATTAATTTACTGTTTTTTGTCTTTTTATTCTTTAAACCAATTTACATGATAATTCTGACATTTGATATGAAAATAATTTGTCATAATTTGATTGTTTACTATACATATAGTGACATGTTATTATTATTAATTCCGCATGCATATTTTCTATTGTAAATAGTGATAGCGTTCGAAAAGGATTCTTCCATCATTTTCCTATCCTCCTTGGAGCCCAAGGCCCTTTTTGACACCAAATCTAAGGAAGAAACAAAAGGAACTAGTTTTTTTTATGTTATAGGGGGCAAACGAGCAGACGGATCGCCTGATGGTAAGCAATTACCGTCGCCCATAAACACCTGCAACACCAGAGAAGACGCAAGTGCGTTGCCGGCCTTTCAGAAGGGAATACGCTCTTTTCTTGAAGGTTTGAAGGTCATATCGGTCCGGAAATACCGCAGGCGACAGTTCATTCCATAGTTTGGTTGTGCGAGGCAGGAAATTTTTTTAGAAACGCACAGTTTTGGACTTATATTACTTTACTGTACATAGTTTTACGAAAGCGTCTGCCATATGACCTTCCAAGTCTTCCAAGACAGAGCGAAAACTAGCGTCTTGTTGGCGTTAAGGTTTTGTTCACGATCTTTTCCTTCTTCGAAAAGCCCCTGTTGAATATCACATGATGTGCTTGTTTGTCACCGTCATATAAAAAGTAACTTCATTTTTTATATACAATGCCGGTGGCAAACAAGCGTACGGTCCATCTGATGGTAAGCGGCCACCACAGCCTATAGACGCCCGCAACTCCAAAGGGGTCACGTGCGCGTTGCCGACCCTTTATAAGAGGATACACTGTGTTGACAGTATAAGGAACGCATTTAGGTCCCTCGCTCTCACAGTGCATCCTCGGGAGCTCTGGCAACCTTGCTCACCTCCAGGAACACAACACTAAATACTTGTATAGTAAATAATGTTATTATGGCTGTGGTTTTCTGCAAGGCGGAGGTACTTCCCCAGTTGGGCTGCTCCAAATTCGAGCAAGATGACATTTTGGTGTGCCCTACCTCTCTTCTCCTCAAGCAGTTTATCCCAATTAATTTCAAGTACTTATAGTTTACTTCTTAAGGCCGTGCAAAGAGAAAAGTCCCGTTCTTTGAAACGCTGTTCTGCCCAGACGAGGAACCAATAAGGATTGATTTTCAGACATGATTCTTGACTATATGACTGTGATTCTAACAATAGCCGAAAGACGATTCCTCATTTAAACTCTGTCAAGAGGAAATTGACTAAAACTGCACACAGTCACGTATTTATCGAAATTTGTCTAAAAAGCTCTTCGGGAATGGCTTTTTAGGCAAATGTCGATAAATATCTGACTGTGTGAAGTTTTATTAAATTTTCTCTTGACAGAGTTTAGTTGATGTAAAATAACATTATATAATTATTTATTCTTTTGAGTTATTTTTTCCGCCATTTGATTGAAAATTCTATATATATGTATTAAATTTAAGACATATTAGAAACTTATAAAAATAAAAAATATTACAGAACAAAATAAACAACTAACTTAATCAATATCTATATAAAACAAAAACTAAAAGTCGAATTCTAAAATAGGCCCCTGTGGCATGGTACCAAGGATGCTGGCAGCATTTCCTCGCTGAATCGCAATGCTTATGCGTTGAGCGAGGAAGCTGCCAGCTCTCCTGTCCCCGGTTACATCGATCAACCGTTGCTCATGGGCCCCACGGACCAAGGGTATTGACATTATATTAACTTAATTGTGTCGTAAAATAATTCGTTTTTAGTAGGCTGACGAAAAAAGGAAAATAAAGATTCAACTTTGGATTTTTTCTTTCGAGAAAATTTCAACCAATAATTTTTCGGCTATTATCAGATTTTGACAATTATAGTTAAGAATCATGTATTGGATTCTAATGCCAGAGGGGCTACCACGAATCGAAAACGAACGAAACTAAGTGCGGCAGAGAGGGAGATATTCGAACTTTGTTCGTTTTCGATTCGCGGTAGCCCCTCAGACTGTCAACCTGCGACTAAACTTTGAACATTCAATCTCGGTGGCAGCACCACTAGCATTATAGGTTATATCGGCTTGTTTTATGAGGTTTTTTCGTACGTTTTGACCTTAAAATGTTACCGTAGAACCCATCGTGATAGCTGGACCAGTAACGAATGAAAGACGAATGTCGGTAGGTGGGTTTACGGCCTGTTAATTTGACGCGCCAGTTTGCGGCCACTTGGATGAGTTAATTACTGAAATGATATTTTCTTGCTTTTTCAATATATTCTCATTCAATAGCTACTAATTAAAACGCATACAACTCACTATTTCTTTAGGGCATGTAAAAATGTAAATATCTTTCATTGAAAAAACTTCGTTCTTCAGAAGGCCGCAAACTGACGCAGGCCGCGTAACTGGCCTAGCGGACCTATATGCTAGTTAACGAGATCATTCTAGATATAGGCAGCCATCGATAGGTATTCGCTATCTACTAAGGCTTGTATTCTACTTATCCAATATATTTGTCCAATTGGCTCCGATCAAACAATTTAATTCGATAACTTGAATGGGCGTCTGTGCCTTTACCATGAGTTTACATGACCGTACTCGCTAGCGACTGCGTAAAAATGTGTATGGGCAAAAGTATAGCGCCTCTGGCGGTTACGCAATAGAACTAAGAATCGGCATACTAAATCGTTTACGCAGTCGCTAGTGAGTACGGTCATGCAAACTCATGGCAAGGGCATTGTTACCGCATCTTCACAGATGATCTCGAGGTTGGTATGTTTTTTGTCAAAGATTGAACATAGAAATGATAGAAATTAGACAAAGATGTTGGATATAATTGGAATACTACCCTTAAATACGTTTAATTTAGATAATCTCACGTGATTAGGTTATAAAACAGGATAATTATGGTCACTACGTTTTATTACAAATTATAGCTGCAATGCTTTTTGCCCGCGTTCACCCGACTGCTGCATTAAGAAACGGTTTCAATTATTTTCGAACTGTAATAATAATATCTCCCTCTCAATCGCACTTCCTAATTTGTGCGAAAGGGAGATATTCGAACTTCGTTCGTTTTCGATTCGCGGTAGCTCCTCTGATTTAATTGAATGTATTTTACTTCTCTCTGAGAATGGAGAATGTTACTAAAAAAAAATTAGTCCGTCAGTTAGGTAATCAAAAAATATTGGACACGTATTTTTATGTTTGTCAATCAAACAAACAAATGTGATAATCCACATCGAAAAGGACCTTATGGCGGCAGGCGCTTACGTTACACCTATTCACTATTGTATTGGAACAGCGGCAATAAAGGCGTATAAGTGCCGGCCGCCATAAGGTCCCTTTCGATGTGGATTATCACAAATGATGTAGATATAGCCCGTTAAAGTTTCGCGTCACGTTATTGGTCATTTTTTAGAGTAAAGTGACGTCATACGCGGAAATTTAATCGTCATCATTTTTTGTAAAAAAAATACGTGTCCAATATTTTTTGACTCACGGACTAAATAGATTTTTTTAGCAACATTCTCTTTATTACTATATTACGTATGTAATTAGAATATTTTCTTAGGAAAAGAATTTATTTGTATCATAATAATCACTTAAAAGCTACAACACCAAACATCCTCATAAGAAAATGTAACGTTAAGAGCGGCGGCAAAAAGTTTAATGGCAGCTTGAAAGTATTAAAAAGTTAAACGAGTGTTTCAGCCCGCGAGAAAGCTACCAACTTACAAAAAAATATGAGGCCACTCAACAGGGCCTACACACGGTGATTATTATCACGCGATACACTTGTATCACAATACGTGTTAAGCGTGTCACACACTGCAGCGGCTTGCGGTGGCGGCATGTTACTTTAGTTACATAGTACACTATGATAATCCTAACATTCATTCAGACACACGCGGGCTTAATTGTCGTAGTGATAGCTGGCCGCCACCGCAGGCCGATGTAGTGTTTGACAGGCTTTACGTGAATATTACAGCAAAATCCTAACAAACTTGATGCCGAATCCACATAATGGGCCATGATGGCACAGGGCAAGGACTACGCAGCTATGCTGTGGAACGTGACAAAAAGTATGTCTTTCTCCCTTTAACGCGCTGTGTCCTGTGGGGCTACCGCGAACAACAAACGAAGTTTTCCCTCTCTGTCTCACTTACATGCAAACTTACAAGTGCGACAGAGAGGGAAAACTTCGTTTGCTGTCGCGGTAGCGCCCCTGAGGGGGCATTCGAAATTTCGGAAAGGAACGACATTCGAAATTTCGGCTGAGAGGACTCTGTCGCAATTGCAAGTTTGCACATAAGTGCGACAGAGAGAGAAAACTTCGTTTGTGGTCGCGGTAGTACTCCTGTACGTTGGGCGATCATGGTCCTGAGGGGCTACCGCGACTGAAAACCGAACGAAGTTCGAATATCTCCCTCTCTGTGGAACGTATTAGCAAGTGCGACGTGCGACAGAGAGGGGGATATTCGAACTTCGTTCGTTTTCAATCGCGGTAGCCCCTCTGGTCGGGCGTGAAATTCGCGATTATACAGGCATCCGAGTATTGTGATAATAATCACCGTGTAAAAAGCCATAACAAGTTTGAGTCCGGTTTCTAGAAGCCATTTATTATGAGTGGTAGATATAAATATCCAAAAGATTATCGAGATTACAGGTTGCCTTATTTGGGCGACACAGCACCTAATTATAAACTCATTTAGGCAAGGCGTAACTTGGTTTACAATCAATTAATAAAAGTGGGTTGCGGTGTAGCAGGGTACCCAGGGGCGCTACCGCGACAGCAAACGAAGTTTTCCCTCTCTGTCGCACTTGCAAGTTTGCATATAAGTGAGACAGAGAGGGAAAACTTCGTTTGTGGTTCGCGTTAGCCCCTCTGGGCGACCTTATAGCTTAAAGCGCGATCCAGCCAGTCGGCGACAAGTCCTAAGGACGCAGCGACCTTGGTACGCAAAGACTGGTTTTCAAAGGAAATCTTGCTGAAAACAACCAAGAAACAACTGCCTATACGGTCCGTGCGGACCAAGGTCGCCCGACTTCTTTTCGACCATCTGGCACGGACTTATTACAAAAATATTTCCTATGATTTTTTCTTGTCTTCGAATTACTGATGCCAGCCTTTTTTATAAACATTTATATTATGGTATTTCGTATTAGTATAGAATTCTAATACTTTCTAATCAATTTTTAACTTTAGGTACTTACAAATTTTAAGAAAGGTGATTCGTAAATCGAAACGCATAAAAACCACAAACGAAGTTGTCCCTCTCTGTCGCACTTATGTACAAACTTGCAAGTGCGACATAGAAAGAAAACTCGAATGCCGTTCGCGGAAGCAGCTCTAGGAGCTACCGCGAACCGAAAACGAACGAAGTTCGAATATCTCACTCTCTGTCCCACGAATTAGCAAGTCCGACAGAGAGGAAGATATTCGAAATTCGTTCGTTTTCGGTTCGTGGTAGCCCCACAGGGCGTCCAGACTATCCGATCCGATATCAGTATAGAGTCCTACACCGATATTGCTGAGGGGCTACCGCGAACCGAAAACGAAGTTCGAATATCTCCCTGTCTGTCGTTAGGTGATCGTTAGACAGACAATAGGCAAGTGCGACAGAGAAGGAGATATTCGAACTTCGTTCGTTTTCGGTTTGTGGTAGGCCCTCTGTTCACATTGTCCGATAACATCGGACCGAGACCGCTATAATATTTTTGCCAGTTTCGGCCGTGGTGGTTATAAAAAGGCCGCTTACATGGTGCTTATTGTCACAATACTGGGGTGTCAATATTATCGTGGTATTAAAAATTAGTTTGAATTTTACTTCAATATTCATCAATATCCACGTGATAAATAGTATGATACGAGTGTATCGCAAAATTTAAGTAAGGCAAAAACATTATTAGAAAATAGTAACTAGCACCTCCGCTGTAGCGACCACGCACACTATAAAAAACGTAAACTCGTACAGTACAAAACATGCGTCACCGATATCAATCGCCTATCGGATCCTACAGCGATATCGGATCAGACAGTGTGAACATTAAGCGGTTTTCCATGCATTTTTGTATGTGTCGGATCCTACGTCTGATCGGATAGCCTGGACACTCTCTTATGCTGTGCTCTAAATTGTTTTCAACATATTTTTTCATATGGCAACTCCGGCCAACCGAAATTTGAATTTTGTTTGAACGACTCCGTTCAACGGATTCCCTTGACGATAAATTAGGATTTTGACGCATTTTATTTTATTTCAGTGAATTATCCTAGATTTTAACAACCATTGAGTGCAAACCATACAGTGCAAAGAATTTTATGTGTGTAGTGCCAAGATGACGTCGGAAAAGGGTTCCCGGAGAGATAAAAACCAGAACATCCAAGTGTTTGTGAGACTAAGGTGAACTTGTTGTATTTCTTCTATTTATCTTCACAAATTACTATTTTGTAATAAGTATTATACGCGATTATGATTATATCTCCTTTTTTAATATTAGGGCAATTCATTAGGTCATGTTTTTGGCCTGTTCAGCTATTGTTTTGAATGGTCTTTTAGGGCCCAATTACAAGCGTCTGTTCTTAGTACTTACCGATATATAAGCCAATTGAACCTAATTCGTGAAACAGATGTGGAATAATCATAGCATAATTCAATGCAGCTAATGTATTCAAATGCTAGCTGTGGGTCATGTAACTAAAAACCTACTTTTTCTCCTATGATTTTCATTGAAATAATTAAAACGTATTCTTCTCATTATTCACAAGTATCTATTGACCTAGTTTATTTCAATTTGGTAATATAATTCACTAATTATGTAACCTTAAAGATACTGTTGTAATGAGTACATTTTAATGTCAGCTTTTGAGTTCTAATAACAATTTGGCTTCTCTGGATGAAGACCATTATGTTGACTCATCATTTTATAAAACCTTTGTTACTTACTTCAAAGTTTAAAATTATGGCAGCAATCATGGCCTAATTATTTCCAGTGTAGATATTTTCCTATTTGGTTAAGCATGAATATGGCAAAATTACACATGCTATCTAGACTCGATCCTTCATTAAAAACTATTGATGCTTTTGTAAATATTGTCTGGAATTTGGTATTTCGTTGCTCTTGCTGTGCTATCGTGTCTATGTTGGACATAATAATATAGCATTTCACTCCCACACAATGACATTCTTGTAGGTACCTAAGGGATGGCTATAGGTCTTTGTCTTACTAGCTAGGCATTTATTTTGATGATGCTGCATATTTATTGATTCTCCATGGATGTGTTAAGACTTTTTCTGTTTTGACCTCTCTAGACTTGATGGTGCAGATGCTTCTTAGGTTGTTGTCAGGATTTTTTTAATTTTTTCATTTATTAACTTATTAGAAAGAGCCTTCGACTTACAAGTAGTTGTTCTGTTGAATAATAACTTCTATTTGGACTTATAAAATAAATAAAAATAAAAAGCCATTTATTTCCTCGTTTGATTTTTCAGTATTAGTAATTGGTTTTTACATATTAGAATACGATTTATGAAGTTGTTAGTTTACTTAACTTTTTTTCATTTTTATTCTTAAAAACTAATTTTTGTAGGAACCCCTTAGGTGAAGGCCTCTTCCAAAGATTTCCACTTTTCTCGGCCTTGAGCAGTAAATTGCCAGTTAGGGCCAGCTATTTTCTTTATGTCTTCCCAGCGTGTTAGTGGCTTTCCTTTCCGGCTTTCCTTTGTGGCGCGCCACATGTCCAGCCCATCTCCACTTTAGCTTTCTTGCATGACTTGATTTGATTTATAGGTTCAAAAATACCCGCTTGGTTGTGTTGGAGGTTTCCCCTGGATTATCTCTAAGCTACTCTCCAACCATGCACTCCTACCTATCGCTTTATTAGGTCCAAACTATAAAGCCACAGTCAGGTCCAAAAACCAAGGACATAGGTACTTACTTGATTGTCTTTGGAACGGGGATATAGGATCAAAAATACCCGCTTGGTTGTGTCGGAGGTTTCCCCTGGATTTTTCCTAAGCTACTCTCCAACCATGCTCCTACCTATCGCTTTATTGGGTCCAAACTATAAAGCCACAGTCAGGTCCAAAAAAAGAAGGACATAGCTACTTACTTGGTTGCCTTTGGAACTGGGGATGATGGTTTTAGGGGAATTTAGTTGAGGGAGTGTGGACTACACCCCAGAGGGATTTATGGAAGTCCACACTCAGTGACACGCAGAAGTAATCTGTACAACTTTGTATCTGTATTGTTAAAGCTTCCTTATATACAAGCACATACATGGTTGTATACTGTTTTATAGACAACATTTTTAACCAAATATTATTTGAAACATTTTCTACGAAACAAAATTCTATGCAATTTCTGTCTGCGAAACAAGGGGACACCCACATACATACATAATCATCCATACATCTCGCACGCTCTTAATCTCTAGCTTATCTTACACACATAATATAAGATTATCCTATCAATTTAGAATTATGTGCCTAGTCGGCACAATGGTTTTCGATCCTTCCTAAACACAATAGTTAGTTAGTTTTATCTTATTGAAAACAGGAAACAACAATTAATATAATAATTAATAATAATAATTTTGTGGACAATCTTACACAAATCGACCTAGTCCCAAACTAAGCAAAGCTTGTACTATGGGTACTAGGCGACAATATACATACTTATATAGATAAATAGATAAATACATAGAAAACATCCAAGACCCAGGAACAAATATTCGTGTTCATCACAAATAAATATCCTGATCGGGATTCGAACCCGGGACCTCCAGCTTTGAAGGCAAGGTCACTACCAACTAGGCTAAAGTGGTCGTCACTAATGTATTATGACTTCTCACCATACAGTAGAATCTGCTTATAACGACTCCGTATATAACATTTGACCGCTTTTAACGACTTTGAATTCACACATTAGATTTCATACCAAACATTTTCAAAGTAAATCAGTCCGTTTTGTGCGACGTTCTGTTAGTGCGACTTAATATCACCAGTCCCTTGACTGTCGCTTTATCCGGATTCCAATGTATATTATTACAATGTCTGCTTATTAGGCATTATACAGATTCAGATTCATTTATTTCATAGATGTAAATTACAATATAAATTTGCATTCATGTCAAAAGTATACGAATTCACATCATGATCGGCAATTAAGATATAAATAACAATAATGGAATAGGATTTAAACATATTCACGGAATAAGGATCATCATAACATAATTGGACATACAGAAAATATAAATAAAATACAAATGGAATTTAAGACAACAATATGGTGGCAATTAAATAAATGGTAAATTCGAATGTAACCAATAGTGTATTAAAAAAATACCACATTTTTGTTGACTGCTTCCTTTGATTCCAGACCTCTGAACCAGCGGGAGCGGGACATAAAATCCCTGGGGGTGGTGGAGGTGGTGAACGGTCGGGAGGTGGTTGTCCGCCAGTCGCAGCAGACCACACTCACCAAGAAATTCACGTTTGACCGTGCTTTCGGACCCAATACTAAACAAGTAAGTTATTCTAGAATTTAAACTTTCTTGAGTCATGTTTAAAATTGTGTTTTACTAAACGGTTAAAACTCACTTCTTAATTGTCAATCGAACTGTTTTATTCTCATGTCTGTGAGCACTTGAACAATTTTAGGATCTGTACTTCTCTTTTGCTTACTCTAATACTCGTTTTTATGCCACAATCAATGATTTCACTCAAATGTAAAGACTTCTTAACTGTCAGGGACTATAGCTACAAACTGGGCATAACTCCTTGTTAGAATTTACATCTTGAGCGTTGTGAAAGGATTTAATAAATAACAGCGATCACAAAATGTTATTGAAATTTCGTCCATAATGATTCAGTGAACACCTACAAGAATGTTACCCAGACATGTACTAATAGGCCCCGACGACGACGTAACGACCAAAACACGACCTCTCCACCTGACAATAAGAGTTAAATCCCTCTGGACTGGTCCCTCCATGGACATTTACTTACAGACTGACTTTGATGACGCCATTCTTCAGCTGAGGCGGAAGAGTGCCTCTTTGCTTCCAACTACCAAGACACGACCTCTCCACCTGACAATTGAGTTAAATCCCTCCCGACTGGTCCCTCCATGTACATTGAATTGCAGTCTGATTTGATAACGCCATTCTTCAGCTGAGATGGATGGGTGTCTCTTTGCTTCCAACGACCAAGACACGACCTCTCCACCTGACAATAGAGTTAAATCTCTCCGGACTGGCCCCTCCATATACATTGACTTGCAGACTGATTTGATAACGCCATTCTTCAGCTGAGACAGATGGGTGCCTCCTTGCCTCCAACGACCAAGACACGACCTCTCCACCCGACAAAAGAGTCAAATCCCTCCCGACTGGTCCCTCCATATACATTGACTTGCAGACCGATTTGATAACGCCATTCTTCAGCTGAGACAGATGGGTGCCTCCTTGCCTCCAACGACCAAGACACGACCTCTCCACCCGACAAAAGAGTCAAATCCCTCCCGACTGGTCCCTCCATATACATTGACTTGCAGACCGATTTGATAACGCTATTCTTCAGCTGAGACAGATGGGTGCCTCCTTGCCTCCAACGACCAAGACACGACCTCTCCACCCGACAAAAGAGTCAAATCCCTCCCGACTGGTCCCTCCATATACATTGACTTGCAGACTGATTTGATAACGCCATTCTTCGGCTGAGACGGATGGGTGCCTCCTTGCCTCCAACGACCAAGACACGACCTCTCCACCCGACAAAAGAGTCAAATCCCTCCCGACTGGCCCCTCCATCTCCATATCACGGGGCGACTCGGCGTCCATGCACATACATTAGAGGAATCTCTAGATAGATCTTTCAATCTTTTTAGTTCTGTATCTACATATGAAAAGATCCCAATGGGTCGAAGTGCATCCGCAAGGGCCCTCATCTAGACAAGACATGAAATTCTGTAAAAACAGTTTTCCGTGCTTAGCTCATAATTTATATCCATAACATTGTACTTTATATACTTTAAGTTTTTAAAATTGTCTTTGTATGTAACGGTTAAAATTCATTAACGCCAGGTAAACTTTAAAACTGTTAATCGTTCAAGTGTCAACCTGCGAGTCAGGCCAAGCCTAGTACAGAATCAAGTTTCCCTTTGTCCCCTACACAGGGAAACTTGATTATATAATTGATAATCTAATCAATCAACGGTAGGTTGCGATTTTAAATGTGAGGTGTCATGTAATTAATCATAAGTACCACTGTATTGAAATATTGAAAATAAAGAAAAGATGTGGGAAAAAACACAAAAAAGATTTTCTCATATACTATCAATGCTTTTGTCATAATTTGATATCAAAACATTTTAAAACTTATAAGGCTTTATTTCTCTATACTTACAGATAGAAGTATACCAGCAAGTTGTGAGCCCGCTGATCAAGGAAGTGCTATGCGGCTACAACTGCACGGTGTTCGCCTACGGACAGACAGGCACGGGCAAGACGCACACCATGGTCGGCGAAAGCACCGGTGATGAGAACGTCAACTGGCAGAATGTGAGTATTGGGATCGACAAAAAAAAACAAATAGTTTATACTTCTTCTTCTTTCTTCTTCTTCTTCTTTCTTCTTCTTCTTCTTTCTTCTTCTTCTTTCTTCTTCTTTCTTAATAGTTCTTTGTAGTTTTTTACTTCGTGAAATTGATGTTTGGGCAATGTATTTTCGTCAGTACATTTCGACCTTCCAACCCGAGAGGAAGCCAGACCTTATTGGAATTAGGCTTCTCAACTTAGAGAGCAACTTGACTGTTTTTTTTTTATTTATTAAATCAATATGAGTAATTTACGTGTACATACTATTCTTAGCGACTAATCGTTGGTAGGTTTATGGAATAGCTGGTATGGTGGGTAATTTAGAAATTCTCAAGCCGCCCGAAGGAAAGAAACTTGACTTAACGACTGCTATCATAAAGCCTCCTAAAGCGCGCGGGAGCGCTGTTAATAACCACTCAAAGCGGTCACCCATCCAAGAACTGACCTCGGCCGACGTTGCTTAACCTACGGTACACGGGCGCCGCTAGGCGACGAGCGCTCCATAAATACACTTTGTAAGGTTGGGTTGCACCAAACCGTCTGTAATCGTAAGCGGTGTTCGTTAAAATCAGATTATATGGAAAGTTTGACTAGTTTCTATGGGATGACAGCAACCAGCGCCATATTTGAAGATGACCGACCTGTGATCGTATCCTGGTGCAATCGACCCTAAGTCTCTAAAGTAAAGCTTATTTTTAAACTGCCAGATTTTGGTTCCCAAATAATATCTATGGGTCATTGTCAGTTGTGAAAACAAAAGTTCCACCCGGTGGTGAATAGTTAACGGCTTATGTACATATAAGTCATGTTTTTATTACATGGATTTATACTTATGGAAACACCGTTTATGCGGGTCACTAGACCAATCTGTAAGGTGTACTCCTCTTTATAAGCTCTCTTCTGACCAGGAACCGTAGGATCGTCAATGAAGGAACTCCAGGATAGTACAAAATCTTCTTTATTGTAGATATTAAGCTTACATGCGTTTAGGTAGGTAAAGTAAATTGAATATAAAATATAATGTGTTGCCGCTATGGCTGTACGGTGCAGTCTGAGGTGCTCGGAGCGGGGTCGTGACGTCGCCGTTACGTCACGATAGTACCGTTGCATCTCGGTATGCATTTATGTTGCGCCAACACAATCCAAAATGAAGCTTTGTAGCCCTTAACTTTTGATATGTCCACCGAAAAGACGCGAACCTAAATCTGACAATGATCCCTATGTATGTATCAGTTGTACGCGTATTTTCCCAGGACCCCCTCGCCGGTATAATCCCGCGCGCGCTCAGCCAGTTGTTCGACGAGCTGCGGATCTCTAACACGGAATACACGGTCCGCGTCTCTTATCTGGAGCTCTACAACGAAGAGCTGTTCGATTTACTCTCCACCTCCGAAGACAACTCCAAGCTTAGGATCTATGAGGATGTTACGAGGAAAGGTGCTAATATTGTTAACGGACTTGAGGAGATTACGGTGAGTAGCTACGTGCTAAGAGGCTCATAGGAAAGGACTCTGCAATGCGAGGCTGCAAAGTCTAGAGCATCGCCGCAAAGCTGCCAGTCTTTCGGTTTTTTATCGGTTGCATTTCGGGGAGTGACCATCGGACGAGTAGGAATACGGTAAGGCGCCATCGTTTTACGGTGGCTGTTGCGAAAACTCGCACGAAGCGTTTTGCTTCCACCTTTATTGTGAGAACCGCCAAGCTGTGGAACTCCTTGCCGGAATCCTTGTTTCCCGTAAACTACAACCTTTCGGTCTTCAAAGCGAGAGTGAATCGGCTTTTACTAGGTAAGCGCGTTCCATCCTAGACTACAATATTCCTTACCATCAGGTGGTTTGTGGTCAAGCGCAAGCCTATTTAGAATAAAAAAAAAAGGTCTTCGATCAATTTGTGTAACCATAACTGTTAATTTAATAAAAAAACATACAACCGAATTGAGAACCTCCTCCTTTTTTTGAAGTCACTTAAAAATGGCCCGTAAAAAACCTGGTCCTTTTCGTAGACTCTTTTTAGAAATTCAAGCGTTGTGTACCAAAACACAGAGTAAATAATAATAAATCACTACATAGTATAAAACAAAGTCGCTTTCTCTGTCCCTATATCCCTATATCCCTATGTATGCTTAAATCTTTAAAACTACGCAACGGATTTTTATGCGGTTTTTTTAATAGATAGTGATTGAAGAGGAATGTTTATATATATAATAACATCCATTAAATAGTGCACCCGTGCGAAGCCGGGGCGGGTCGCTAGTAAATACATATTTATGAACAATCTTACACAGATCGACCTAGTCCCGAACTAAGAAAAGCGTGTACTGTGGATACTAGGCGACGATATTTAACATACTTATATAAATATAGAAAACATCTAAGACTCCGGTGCAAATATTCGTGCTCATAACACAAATAAATGATTGTGTTATAAGCACGAATATGCGACAGCTGTCAACGCTTATAGGTAGGCGGATAGACTAATGTAAAGACGACGTTTGTTGGTCTAAGTAGTTTAAAATGAATTCCGAGTCTATACATCTTCGAAGTAGCAAAATATGTAAGACGCAATTTAAAACAATTTCCGACCCGCAGTAATACGAATTCAAGAAGGCACGGTGAACTTTATCCACCGAAAACACGACTTGCCAAATCCAGAAAGTGTATACACGGTAGGACCCAAGGTATATAATAAAATCCCGCTAGAAATAAGACAAGCTACTAGCTATGGATCTTTCAGTAAAAAACTAAAAATGAAACTGGCATCCAACGCCTACTACACACTCGATGCCTTTTTCGAGAGCTTACACCTGCGCTAAGTAGGTTTTAAATTTCAAAATGGAATCGGTTCGCTTGCCCAGCCTTGCACAATAACCTGTATTATGATAATGTACCTAATGTAATCACATATATTTATTTGACGTGTATTTTACACGCCAAGTAAAATTTTATAAATAAATGATTGAATTGAATTGAATTGAATTCGGCGACCGCATTAGGTGAACGACGAAGTGTAATTGCCGCTTCACTCGTCTCTTCTGCCTACAATTTTAAAGAAAGCATGAATGGATGATGCAGTTTGTGAAAAACGCGTTCACGTTTTAGGTATACAATAAGAATGAGGTGTACAAGATCATGGAACAGGGACAGGAGAGGAAACGGGTTGCGTCAACGCTCATGAACGCACAATCTAGGTAAGAATACATAATATTGACACTACTGATTTTTTTTCTACTACTTCTTAATAGGCCTTATAAGTTTTAAAATGTTTTGATTTCAAATTATCACAAAAGTATTTATAATACCAATAGTGATTAAAGAATACGATGACTTTATATAAGTTTTAGATGTACGTAGCTTCATTTTATTGTGTGCAAAAAAGCCACCTTTGGCTGGATACATTAGAAAAGATGCATTTCTGAATTAGAACCTTATTACGCTTCTTATATATAAACACGCAAGTTACTAAGGATAACAGTAAAATTATACATTATTCCCATCAAATAAGATTCATAACTGCATTCTACTTTATTCAGTTTTAGTAATGATTTTGTGAACATTGCAGTGAGAATCCCAATGGCAATCCAAAATGGTCCTAGTAAGTCAAATATCACTTATTGGAAAGTAGACCAATTCCATTGTATCGTTCTTTTGTTTATGTTTCCTCTTTATTCCAAAGTCATACCAGTTTTTTTATTTAATGAGGACAAGTTTGCTTTTGGGTTGCTTTCTGTGATGTATATGATGAGGAAGCATACACAAAATTCTCATATATTGTATAATGTAGATAATAGGGTTGTTGACTCAGAATTCGACTAATCACGAGCAGCATTTTTCGAGCAGCTCGAATCGTCGGCTGCCAGCGTATTTCTGATCGGCTCCTTGGCATTGCGTAGAGATGTAGCCTCACTCTGCATTTTCTATCGCTTGAATCACGGGGAGTGCTCGGAGGAATTGTTCGGAATGATCCCTGCCGCATACATATATACATATACACATACATATAACGCTAGGCAATAAATAACCTGCAATTATACAGGAAATAGTTAGTGTTTATAACTTGAGAATAATATATTGTTATTAATTACGTGGTGAGCGCGTCACCGGCGAAACGTTTAACCGGCCGTTTGTGAACCTTACTGCAACGAGATAAGGACTTTAATGGAGCAAGAGGCTGACCGGCACGGCGTAGCGTCGTTGGTGCACACACTACGTATCTTAGGTAGTTATTGTTATTGTTAGATTTGTTAGTCTGTCATTAGCATTGCATGATTTAGTTTATAGGAAAGAAGTAGGTGTAAGTTCCGAACCTGTAAGTGAGAGAGCGCAACACTCGCCAACAAACTGCATATACAGTTTGGCGAGGTAAGATCATATGCCTACTGTAAGTTATATTTTTGAGATAAATAAATAATAGTAGATTGTGTCTCAAGGGAGCAAAATGATATATTTACGGCGAGGGCGGTATATTGAATTCTGAGTGAAGCGAAAGATTCTACAATACAATTCTAAAGTAGAATCTTGAGCGTAGCGAGGGATTCAAGTGTTTACGCCCAAGACGGAAATAATTTTGCTACCGCGTGACATATACTGCTTTTCACACCGTCTATGAGGCCTACTGCTAAAAACATGAAATATCTTACAAATGATTTTACTATTTTACTACAGAGTGTCACATATTGGCTTTCACACCTTCAATGAGGAAAAGTGTCATTGTTGCCCTCAAATGAGGGAAGAAAAGTACATCTTTGATCCCTTATCCGAGGGCAACAATAACTCTTTTCTGAATAGCAGGTGTGAAAAATAAAAAAATTGCCTTCCAGCCGCTCCCACACAGTTTTCACCATAGTCGCTCACATGAAAGAGAACAACCAAGAGGGTGAGGAACTAGTGAAGATAGGTAAACTGAACCTAGTCGACCTGGCCGGCTCCGAGAACATCAGTAAAGCGGGCTCGGACAATCCGGCGAAGAAGGAGCGCGCGAGGGAGTGTGTGAACATTAACCAGAGTTTGCTGACGCTCGGGAGGGTTATTACGGCCTTGGTTGAGAGGCATCCTCATATCCCGTACAGGTTAGTTTATTAAATTGTTTCATCAGTATTAATGGGTCATACGCGGATTTAGGTTCGCGTCTTTTCTGTGGACATACCAAAAGTTAAGGGCTACAAAGCTTAATTTTGGATTGGACCCGTAACCCGCATAAACAGTGTCTCCGTTGGGTTATTACGGCTTTGGTTGAGAGGCATCCTCATATCCCGTACAGGTTAGTTTATTTGATTTTTTCATCAGTATTACTTGGTCATACGCGGATTTAGGTTCCCATCTTTCCTGTGGACATACCAAAAGTTAAGGGCTATTTAATTTTGGATTGGACCAGTAACCCGTAAAGCGGGCTCGGATAATCCGGCGAAGAAGGAGCGCGCGAGGGAGTGTGTGAACATTAACCAGAGTTTGCTGACGCTCGGGAGGGTTATTACGGCTTTGGTTGAGAGGCATCCTCATATCCCGTACAGGTTAGTTTATTTAATTTTTTCATCAGTATTAATGGGTCATACGCGGATTTAGGTTCGCGTCTTTCCTGTGGACATACCAAAAGTTAAGGGCTACTTAATTTTGGATTGGACCAGTAACCAGTAAAGCGGGCTCGGACAATCCGGCGAAGAAGGAGCGCGCGAGGGAGTGTGTGAACATTAACCAGAGTTTGCTGACGCTCGGGAGGGTTATTACGGCTTTGGTTGAGAGGCATCCTCATATCCCGTACAGGTTAGTTTATTTAATATTTTCATCACGATTAATGGGTCATACGCGGATTTAGGTTCGCAGTTCGTTAAGCAGGTAATGTGTTAATTGTTGTCTTTGTCTCGAATAAATATTTCTTATTTCTTAATGTTGCGATAGGTTCCAATTAGAGACAAATACTGGGCTGTCTAAATGGGTTATACACAGATTTAGGCTCGCGTCTTTTCTGTGGACATACCAAAAGTTAAGGGCTACAAAGCTTAATTTTGGATTGGACCAGTAACCCGCGTAAACAGTGTCTCCGTTTCTATAAATCCCTGTAATAAAAACACGGCTAACATGCACATAAGCCGTTAACTATTGACCACAGGAGGGACGACTTTTGTTTTTTCAACTAAGTATGACTTAATGTCATTACCGCCACCGCCATTAGCGCGACATGGCCGTTTCTGTAAACATCAGTGAAGTAGGTTACGGGATGAAGAAGCGGGTAAGAGTGTAACATTTTTCAGTTTGCTGACAAAATAAACATTGTTTTCACGAACATGCAATGAAATATTGATGTTATGTTCTTTATAATAGGCTGCGAAGTATCACGTTTCGGGTGCGGCGCAAATAGCGGCCCATAATGGAATTTCATACAACATTGACAGCCTAGGCCGGCAATGTGATAGTCTTTTGTTCCCACGGCACGCAAACAAAAGCCGACGCCGGCCGCCGGCTGCTGAAGCGCGTGTTTTTATTACTGAATCCTTAGAATTTCATTTGGATTTTTCTTATAATTTTCAAATTTCATTGAATTTTCTGAGAAAAAGCACTCTACAATCCTCGACGCAAACAGGGATTGTCGGTCCTGTATCTGTAGATGGTCTCGTTCCTATTTCGCGGCCTCTACAGTGCATGTACTATTTGATATTTTATTTATTTATTTTATTTCATAGGAAAACTTACAGCTAAAGTAACAAAGTAGGTCACGACATAGAAACAGTAAGCCAATTACAAGTTTCCACAAACAGAAACTACATGACGTGCGAAATAACAAAAATAATAATACCTACTAGGTATGCTTATAATTATGCAGCTTGACAGCGAGAATGAGTTTCAACAGTGAAGAAGACCAACAAAAGAGAAAGAGACAAGTTAAAATTACATAAGTGTTAACAGTGGGAGAAATCTTGGCTCATTAGTTAGCGTAATATTATTGGCAATATTGTTTTATTTATTAAGCTCTCATGTCTTAGATTTCCACGACTAACGCGTTTTCACTGCCACAGGCGTATTGCCGAGGAAGCAATCAAAGTAATCTATCAATGTGTTCCAATTATTTATTTATTTATTTATATTAGGAGAACCAACAGCAGTACAAACAATGTAACAACATGCGTATTAACAGCAGAGCCAATTACAGGATCTCGCAGATAGCGCTAGAGTGTATATACTGAACTAAACTAACTCGTACACAATTACAAACGTTATTGGAACAATGTAATGAAACATGTATGTATGTATGTATTTTTAATTAAGGTGAAATAAGTAGGTAAAATAATGTTACTAACATATTTAGATGGCTGAGTAAAAAATAAAGAGTGTTTCTTTCGCCAACAAACTGTGATGCAGTTTGGCGAAGTTATAGTGTAAATGAATGTAAACTTTTTTTGTAAGAAATAAATTTAAAAAAAAAGAATGTTAAAATAGAAAAAAGAAAAAAACAAGCAATCCAAGCCCATTCTAAACTAATGTAATCTAAAATTTCCATCCATTTTCCAGAGAATCAAAACTGACCCGCATCCTGCAAGAGTCCCTCGGCGGGCGGACCAAGACCTCCATAATCGCGACCATCTCCCCCGGGCACAAGGACCTGGAGGAGACTATGAGCACGCTGGAGTACGCGCACAGAGCGAAGAACATACAGAACAAGCCGGAGGTCAACCAGAAGATGACCAAGACGGCCATGCTGAAGGAGTACGCTGAGGAGATTGACAAGTTGAAGAGGGACTTGCAGGCTGCTAGGGATAGGAATGGTAAGAACTTTTATGTCACACCTGCCCATAAAGTGGCAATTACCGCACGCTCCGCGCGCGGAAAATCCCACTTCCTGGCCAGGTGACATAAAATATTGTACTTACCTCGGGCGGTACTTAAGAAAGCCTCAGATCGCATAATTATTGTCAAATACCTGCGATCTGAGACATTCTTTGTTTTACCGCCCTTGGCAAGTAATGTACTATTTCATGACACTTGCTCGTAAAGGGGTTATTACACGCAGGCGTATAGATCAGATATAGCCAATAATCCTCCCACGGGAAATAATTTTATTATTTACCTTGGGAAATATTCGTTTGTCACATGATCTGATTGGTTTCGACAAATCTGGTTGCCCGCGAGGCACAAGAATTCTGCACTGTGATTGGTTGAAAAAAATCTAGTTGGCCATGCGACCCGCCCCAAGAATACTGTATTGCTCTGTGATCGGTTGAAATATTGCAGCTGCGCGCTCCACTCGCGCTGATCTGGAAGTGAAGTTGTCAATTTCGTAAATTTTTGATTGGTGCGGTTGTATGAAACATAGATTTTTCTGTCTATTGTAGTTATTTATTTCCTCGCAAATGTGATGAAAAACATTGTGTATAACACGGGCGTAAGAATATTGCGAACGAGAGTCTATCAGAAGCGCGACGCCGAAGGCGGAGGGCTTTTGATGACGCGAGTATGCACCCCTCGTTAAACAATGTACTATTATTAAAACTCGCTGTTCATCGATTTTTGACGAGTTTGGACTTGATATTGGTCCGTCAGAACAGGTATATTTATGGCACAAACGGTTATCGGTTCTTCAATCCTTTATCTACATTTGCAAGAGCCAAGTTTTGAAAAAACTGACTACATATTTTATTATGATTTATTGAAACATGGTCCAGAAAAGCTGTATGAAATGTACATGTAACTGTTCCTTATTGACGTCTCTAACACAGCAAGAGAGATTTTCATTTTAAACTCATTCTCTAATTTAACTTAAGGCAAGGCCCATTCTGATCTGAAGAAAATACTGAAGTTTGAGCTTCCAGTGTGAAGAAAGAAATAATGTAGAATTACACTACACAAAAATTTGAGTAGACTGAAAAAGAAAAGAAATAACCGAACCAAATATTGAAAAATGCCTTGTTAACTCTGTCAAAAAAACCTAAATATCATTGTAAAAATAAACTTTAAATATCATCGTAAAAATAAAATTTGGCTAAATGGTGAACATGGATTTAGGTTCGCGTCTTTTCTGTGGACATACCATAAGTTAAGGGCTACAAAGCTTAATTTTGGATTGGACCAGTAACCCGCATAAACAGTGTCACCGTTTCTATAAATCCCTGTAATAAAAACATAGCTAACATGCACATAACCCGTTAACTATTGACCACAGGAGGGACGACTTTTGTTTTTTCAACTAAGTATGACCCAGATAATCATGTCACCTTACAGGAAAAAGTCACAAATTTGTTTTGCTGATCTATTGTTTTATGTACCATCAATACAACTATTAGGGTTCCGTAGCCAAAATGGCAAAAACGGAACCCTTATAGGTTCGTCATGTCTGTCCGTCCGTATGTCACAGCCGATTTACTCGGAAACTATAAGCACTACAATTATGAAATTTGGTAGGAAGGTGAAGGCTATAAAGTTTAAAATTCTGAAACAAATGGAGGTGGTGTGCATTAGTAAATACTTTCAACGAACTTTTAATTTGAACAATATAGGTTTTACGGTTTTTGAGTTTTCGCTTAAAAACTGTCTTGCCCAAACAAAAGGTCGTAAATGCCGTAAGTTCCCTATGAAGATACGACTTTTTTTATATTCAATGTATTGGATAGTGATTTTAAATGTGGACTAGTAGGTGTTGGTCCGGAACCCTTCATTATGCGTGGTCCGACACGCACTTGGCCGGTTTTATAAATTAGTTTTCTTCCCTAGGGGTCTGCATCTCGAGCGAGACATTCGCGGAAATGAACCTGAAAGACGAGGAGCAACGTAAGGAGATCCAAGAGCTGCTGCTGAAGAAGCGAGCCATGGAGGAGGAGCGAGACCGCGCGGAGACGGTCTTCAACGAGCTCAACCAGACGCTGCAGGAGAGGGTCTCCGAGCTCAATAACACGCGGCGCGCGATGAAAACCACCAAGGAACAGCTTGCTAATACCAAAAACGTGAGTGTACTTGCTGGTTTTTTTTAAATTTTTAACCTGACTGTGGCTTTATAGGCCGGGCCCAATAAAGCGACACCCCAATAAAAGGATCTTGCTGGTTTTTGAAATCGTGAAACTAAGGCGTTGTATTAGTACTCCAATATATTAACACCTCAGATTAGGTTGAAACCGCTTAACCAATCTCACTGGAGCACAAACTCTTCGAGTATTCCAGTGTTCCAAACCACACGCGTGGTCGTGTCGAAGGTTTTCTCCTGGATTTTCCTCAGGCTATTCTCCAGCCGCACACTTCTATTGCTTTACTGGGCCCAGCCTATAAAGCCACAGTCAAATTCATAAAATATATATATAGAATCTGAAAATTATGTACATGAAAAAGTAGAATGGCCCAGTTATATAAATTATCAGCTCTGTCGTCATAGCCCATTTAGAGATGTCACTGTGACATCCATAATTTCATACAACCATGCGTTCTCAGGTTCTCCAAACCACGAGACTCCACTGCGAAGAACAGAAGCTCCTTGTCAGCAAACACCGCGCTACTGAAGAGGAACTGACCGCGCAGGCCAAAGACATCATCGCGGTCGCGGACACCGCAGCCACGCACGTGCACTGCCTGCACGAGAGCGTAGACAAACGCAGGTGTGTGGCCCGTCCGGTACATTATCATGTGTAGCAATTATCACAATTGAGTGCGCAAGTCAAAGATTGAAGGTTCTGGGTTCGGAATCCTAGTCAGGACATTTATTTATGTGACGAACAACAATATTCTGTTCCAGTTCCTGACTTGGATGTTTTCTATGTATTCGCCTAGCACCCATAGTAGAAGCTTTGCTCAGTTTGGGACTAGGGCGATTTGTGTAAGATTGTCCATTTTGATTGTGTTGTGTTGTTGTGTGTATTTATGTTTATTATTACATGTATTTGTAGACAAGTGGAGTCGACGAACCTCCTCGTGACGCAGACGTACCGGCAGCAGGCGGGCGCGCTCCGCGGCGAGGTCGCCGGCGCCGCGCGCGCCCTCCGCGCCGCGCTCGCGCACGGGCTGCGCGCGCTGCTGCTGCACACAGGTACACACCTGCAGGCGCGAGGCGGCGAGGCGGCGAGGCGCCGGCGCCGCGCGCGCCCTCCGCGCCGCGCTCGCGCACGGGCTGCGCGCGCTGCTGCTGCACACAGGTACACACCTGCAGGCGGCGAGGCGGCGAGGCGGCGAGGCGCCGGCGCCGCGCGCGCCCTCCGCGCCGCGCTCGCGCACGGGCTGCGCGCGCTGCTGCTGCACACAGGTACACACCTGCAGGCGCGAGGCGGCGAGGCGGCGAGGCGCCGGCGCCGCGCGCGCCCTCCGCGCCGCGCTCGCGCACGGGCTGCGCGCGCTGCTGCTGCACACAGGTACACACCTGCAGGCGGCGAGGCGGCGAGGCGGCGAGGCGCCGGCGCCGCGCGCGCCCTCCGCGCCGCGCTCGCGCACGGGCTGCGCGCGCTGCTGCTGCACACAGGTACACACCTGCAGGCGCGAGGCGGCGAGGCGGCGAGGCGCCGGCGCCGCGCGCGCCCTCCGCGCCGCGCTCGCGCACGGGCTGCGCGCGCTGCTGCTGCACACAGGTACACACCTGCAGGCGGCGAGGCGGCGAGGCGGCGAGGCGCCGGCGCCGCGCGCGCCCTCCGCGCCGCGCTCGCGCACGGGCTGCGCGCGCTGCTGCTGCACACAGGTACACACCTGCAGGCGGCGAGGCGGCGAGGCGGCGAGGCGCCGGCGCCGCGCGCGCCCTCCGCGCCGCGCTCGCGCACGGGCTGCGCGCGCTGCTGCTGCACACAGGTACACACCTGCAGGCGCGAGGCGGCGAGGCGGCGAGGCGCCGGCGCCGCGCGCGCCCTCCGCGCCGCGCTCGCGCACGGGCTGCGCGCGCTGCTGCTGCACACAGGTACACACCTGCAGGCGGCGAGGCGGCGAGGCGGCGAGGCGCCGGCGCCGCGCGCGCCCTCCGCGCCGCGCTCGCGCACGGGCTGCGCGCGCTGCTGCTGCACACAGGTACACACCTGCAGGCGGCGAGGCGGCGAGGCGGCGAGGCGCCGGCGCCGCGCGCGCCCTCCGCGCCGCGCTCGCGCACGGGCTGCGCGCGCTGCTGCTGCACACAGGTACACACCTGCAGGCGCGAGGCGGCGAGGCGGCGAGGCGCCGGCGCCGCGCGCGCCCTCCGCGCCGCGCTCGCGCACGGGCTGCGCGCGCTGCTGCTGCACACAGGTACACACCTGCAGGCGGCGAGGCGGCGAGGCGGCGAGGCGCCGGCGCCGCGCGCGCCCTCCGCGCCGCGCTCGCGCACGGGCTGCGCGCGCTGCTGCTGCACACAGGTACACACCTGCAGGCGGCGAGGCGGCGAGGCGGCGAGGCGCCGGCGCCGCGCGCGCCCTCCGCGCCGCGCTCGCGCACGGGCTGCGCGCGCTGCTGCTGCACACAGGTACACACCTGCAGGCGGCGAGGCGGCGAGGCGGCGAGGCGCCGGCGCCGCGCGCGCCCTCCGCGCCGCGCTCGCGCACGGGCTGCGCGCGCTGCTGCTGCACACAGGTACACACCTGCAGGCGCGAGGCGGCGAGGCGGCGAGGCGCCGGCGCCGCGCGCGCCCTCCGCGCCGCGCTCGCGCACGGGCTGCGCGCGCTGCTGCTGCACACAGGTACACACCTGCAGGCGGCGAGGCGGCGAGGCGGCGAGGCGCCGGCGCCGCGCGCGCCCTCCGCGCCGCGCTCGCGCACGGGCTGCGCGCGCTGCTGCTGCACACAGGTACACACCTGCAGGCGGCGAGGCGGCGAGGCGGCGAGGCGCCGGCGCCGCGCGCGCCCTCCGCGCCGCGCTCGCGCACGGGCTGCGCGCGCTGCTGCTGCACACAGGTACACACCTGCAGGCGGCGAGGCGGCGAGGCGGCGAGGCGCCGGCGCCGCGCGCGCCCTCCGCGCCGCGCTCGCGCACGGGCTGCGCGCGCTGCTGCTGCACACAGGTACACACCTGCAGGCGGCGAGGCGGCGAGGCGGCGAGGCGCCGGCGCCGCGCGCGCCCTCCGCGCCGCGCTCGCGCACGGGCTGCGCGCGCTGCTGCTGCACACAGGTACACACCTGCAGGCGGCGAGGCGGCGAGGCGGCGAGGCGCCGGCGCCGCGCGCGCCCTCCGCGCCGCGCTCGCGCACGGGCTGCGCGCGCTGCTGCTGCACACAGGTACACACCTGCAGGCGCGAGGCGGCGAGGCGGCGAGGCGCCGGCGCCGCGCGCGCCCTCCGCGCCGCGCTCGCGCACGGGCTGCGCGCGCTGCTGCTGCACACAGGTACACACCTGCAGGCGCGAGGCGGCGAGGCGGCGAGGCGCCGGCGCCGCGCGCGCCCTCCGCGCCGCGCTCGCGCACGGGCTGCGCGCGCTGCTGCTGCACACAGGTACACACCTGCAGGCGCGAGGCGGCGAGGCGGCGAGGCGCCGGCGCCGCGCGCGCCCTCCGCGCCGCGCTCGCGCACGGGCTGCGCGCGCTGCTGCTGCACACAGGTACACACCTGCAGGCGCGAGGCGGCGAGGCGGCGAGGCGCCGGCGCCGCGCGCGCCCTCCGCGCCGCGCTCGCGCACGGGCTGCGCGCGCTGCTGCTGCACACAGGTACACACCTGCAGGCGCGAGGCGGCGAGGCGGCGAGGCGCCGGCGCCGCGCGCGCCCTCCGCGCCGCGCTCGCGCACGGGCTGCGCGCGCTGCTGCTGCACACAGGTACACACCTGCAGGCGCGAGGCGGCGAGGCGGCGAGGCGCCGGCGCCGCGCGCGCCCTCCGCGCCGCGCTCGCGCACGGGCTGCGCGCGCTGCTGCTGCACACAGGTACACACCTGCAGGCGCGAGGCGGCGAGGCGGCGAGGCGCCGGCGCCGCGCGCGCCCTCCGCGCCGCGCTCGCGCACGGGCTGCGCGCGCTGCTGCTGCACACAGGTACACACCTGCAGGCGCGAGGCGGCGAGGCGGCGAGGCGCCGGCGCCGCGCGCGCCCTCCGCGCCGCGCTCGCGCACGGGCTGCGCGCGCTGCTGCTGCACACAGGTACACACCTGCAGGCGCGAGGCGGCGAGGCGGCGAGGCGCCGGCGCCGCGCGCGCCCTCCGCGCCGCGCTCGCGCACGGGCTGCGCGCGCTGCTGCTGCACACAGGTACACACCTGCAGGCGGCGAGGCGGCGAGGCGGCGAGGCGCCGCGCGCACATTTTATTTTATGTACAATCAGCCAAGAAAGTGGTCTAACCCGTTTCGTGTATTATTTGTATATTAATTTGAAATTTAAATGTAGATCACTCTATTGGCTATATAGTTTGTATTTTTCATACTGTTACGGGCGTGGGGTATGCGTAGATAGAAAATTCACTAATTAAAACGAACATCATTACTGAATTAATAATTCTCACAATTAACACCAACACACATAAACTGTATTTAAAACGTCATTCACTTCGATCGTACTGTATCACAGTTAAAAGTAAACTGACTCCCCTTGCGGTTGGCGGCCCCTTTTATATTCCGCGGAATGACTCTCGAACATTTTTACCCTTCGCCTGTGCGTCCACTCCGGTACTGCCGGGAATATTCTCGCCCATTGTTCTCTTCTTAATGGTGTTCATCTTTGTCACGTTGTACTGGAATGTGTCGAGTACAGCTACGAGCCCCAATGCAAATGAGTACGTCTGGTAGGAAAAAAATGTACTAAACTAACGTTAACCTAAAAATTCTGGGGGACGAAGGTGTTTGGAAGAATTAGCAATATAAAAACAGTATAAGTTATAAATCGTATTTTATTTATTCAATGAAAAAAAAAACGAACTTTCCTTGGTAATAAAAAAAACATTGTTTCACCAATTGTACTAAAATGCAAAAAAGTTCGTCTTTAGTGTTACCGACGCAGATTAGAACGTCTACCACTTGGTGGCGTCTCCTTTTGCATCTAAAACGGCTTTAATTCTGAGCGGCATTGTATCTACCAGCTGTCGACACTCTTCCGGGGTTGTTTCATTCCAAACACAGGTAAGTTTCTCTTTAAGATCAGCTTTTGATCTGGACGGGTCCTTTCGCAACTTCTTCTTCATTTTCCACCACAACGTTTCTATGGGAGACAAGTCCGGGCTGCTGGATGGCCACGACATGGTAGGTATTTTTTTCTTTTTCAGCCACGCCATCGTTGCTTTAGCGGTATGGCATGAGGCACCATCTTGTTGAAAAGTATACGCATTTTTATACTTTAACTTACGTATAGACGGCAGCAAACTCTCTTGTAAGATGCTTTTGTATTTTTCGGCATTGACGGTTCCATCTATAAATTGCAGACAGCCGACACCCTGTGCCGACATGCAGCCCCAAATCATTAAGGAAGCTGGAAACTTTACCTTACGCTTAAGACAATCTTTTTGAAATGCCTCTCCTTTTTCGCGAATGACTTTACTTCGTTCATCGCCTACTGTGACTTCAAATTTAGATTCGTCACTCCATATAATTTTACGCCACTGATCGACGGTCCAATTTCTGTACTTTTTGGCGAATTTCAACCTGTTAGTTTTCTGCCGTTGTGTAAGTAACGGTTTCTCTTTAGCAGTGTAAAAACCGTAGCCCATCCTCTTCATCACTCTCTTGCAAGTATCCACTGAAATGTTTTTTTTAATTGCGTCACGCCATAGTACCGTAAGTTCTCCAGCTCTTGCACGACGATTTTTCTTGATGATCTTCCTCAGAATCCTGTTTTCTGCTTTAGTAGTAATTCGTGGGCGGCCGGATTTCTTTAAACAAGAAATTTTGTCGTGTTTTCGATGATGCTCGATGATAGTTTGGATTGTAGACCTTGGCATAGAAAGGTCCTTGGCAATTTGGTACGTAGATTTGCCTTTATTGTTACTGGAGATTATAATTTTCCGCACTTCTTCAGTCACTGGCTTACCTCGTGCCATCTCGATAGAAAAACGATTTGGAGTAATAAAAAATTAGGCTGAATTTGCCCTTTTATATAGTGGTTTGTCATTTTACATGACAGAGAATATTCCGTATTCAATTTGAAAATAATATTTTATATTACGAACCCTGGTAAACAGGTTTTATTTTAAATAGACGACCTATTTTGCCTTAAATATGAAGCAGACGTAATTATTTGCGTGTGAGATGTAATATTTATAATTAAATTATTTTAAAATAAATAACGAGATGTACACTTTGTACAACTCAAAACTAAGCTAGCTTTAGTGACATTGCGTCTAGTGTATTCCATTAATCATCAAAGTCGATTCGGGTAGAAATACTAGTTTTTGAAAAAAAATACGCATGCAGAATTGCGACTAGACGAGCTATTTTGCATTGGGGCTCGTATGTCCTTCGATTACTGTTACCTCTGTCACTTACATTAATACAATACAAATATTCTTTATTGCACACTTCAAAGGACATAGTACAGTACAAAAATTTAATCAGCACATTTCGAATGTTTTGAGTATAGTCATCTCTTTTTATTACTGATATCTCTGTCATTCTTGCTGGAAATTTCGCTATATATTGATATGTACTTCGGGTGTGTTAAAATCCACCGGCGTAATAATACTAATGACATTTCAATTTCAGATAGCTATACAACGAGTAGTACAAATAGTATCGACGAAAATAAACAGAAGTTAAACGAGCTGGCGCAGAAAATTCTCGAAACGAGCAATGAGGTATGAAACCGTTTTCCCGTATTTAATAGGTATAAGGAGCCAAATAGTTTGGGATATCATATATTTTGTATGGTGGACTGAACTATTCGGCCACTTTGGCTGCTTCGCTGACAGGACCACTAAGGTCAACCTTGTCTACTTTGGTTACTCATGAATTTAGATACAGTAGTACCCAACTGATATGGCTTACCGATGTACCTGCGCAGAAGATGAATTTTTAAAGTGCGGGAAATGCTGTTGACCAATCGGCACGCTCCACGCACCGCGCTTCTTGTTCCTGTATCGCTATTGGTCCGCAGCCGCCGCCATGTTAGCGCGCGCCGCGTGGCATGTTAGTCAGCCGCCATCGAGTGCACGCGCATTATGAACAGGGTATTATGAACCTTATAGTAGTGATCTAAGGTTAATTGTAAGTTTTAAGCATTATTTCGTTAATATGTACTTAACCTAGTTATATTGTAACAGCTGTAACTCACCATATTTAGCAAATAAAACATCATTTCATTTCAATCTTCGGAGCGATATTTTCTTTTCTGCGCGAACGAAGATTCACGACGCGCCTTATCCGTTGGGTACTACTGTAATGAAGTATAATTTTGACGACCGGTTTAGCCTAGTGGGTAGTGCACCTGCCTGTGAAGCTGACGGTCCTGGGTTCGAATCCCGGTCAGGGCAAATATTTGTGTGATGAGCATGAATATTTGTTTCTGAGTCTTGGATGTTTTCTATGTATTTAAGTATTTATATCTATTAAATATACCGTCGTCTAGTACCCATAGCACAAGCCTTCTTGAGCTTACCGTGGGGCTAGTTCGATTTGTGTAAGATTGTCCTCTAATATTTATTTGATTTATTTATTTATTTAATTTGTATGAGCGCAGATGTCGTCGTCGGCGCGCAGCCAGCACGCGGCGCTGGCGGCGCTGCTGGCGGGCGCGGGCGCGGAGCTGGCGCGCGGGCCCGCGGCGCTGCAGGCCGACGCGCGCGCCGCGCTGCTGCGCGCAGTGCAGGCCGCCGCCGCCGCCGCCGGGCAACACGGCGCCGGCCGCGCGCGCGCCAGCCAGGCGCTCGAGACCCTCGTGCACGGATGGGTGAGCTCTTTACTGTCGCACGCACACCCAACACCAGGGACCATGGCTCAGGACCTGTTTTTACTATGAAGACGAAACCGATTTCCGAGCCCTGCCGAACACTACCCGGCTAAAGGTGCTCTAACCTGCCAATACGAGACTTCTCAGAACAAAAGCCTTATCGAAAATTCTCTATTAACGTTATACTTTACATACATAATAATAAAAAGACGCCCAGGACCGGATAAAATTATAACGTTATTAGTCATATTTCCCTCCAACCTTCATACCGAGCGAGTTTATAAAGTTGGCGAATTAATTATCAGTAAAATAGCATCCAATTCCAAATCCTGCCTTATTCTATACAAGTGGTCTGGAAGAGACAAAGGTTGTCTGGAACAGATCGCTCTTTATCAATAAAACCGCCTGTTATCTACCTCTACCTGTATACTGTTGTTGTTTTGTTTCTGTGTGTAGCTGATTCATTTGTGTGAGGTATGCAATAAAGAGTATTTGTGTTGTATTGTAGTTTTTCACATGAACGTCTCCTCTATGTGTAGCTAAGCGACAGTACAGAGCGCGTGTCGTCGCTCCGGCGCTCCCACTCGTGCCTCCACAGCGGCGCGGCGGAGGCGGAGGCGCGGCGCGCGGAGCTGCACCGGCGGCAGCGGGACGCGCGCCGCCTGCGCGTGGCGCGGGCCAGCGGGCACGTCGACGCCGCGCTAGCCGTGAGTACTGACAATGTTGCACCTAGTATCACTCCCAGTAGCTCGATTCCACTCACACCTCAGATTCGGTTGAAACCGCTCGACCAATCTCACTGGAGCGCAAACTCTTAGAGTATTCCAGTGTTCCAAATCACACGCGTGGTCGTGCCGGAGGTTTTCCCCTGGATTTTCCCCAGGCTACGCTCCAACCGCGCACTCCTATCGGTTTATTGGGCCCGGCCTATAAAGCCACAGTCAGGTTCAAAAAAAAAAGCACCTAGTATCTACCATCCCACAACTCTGCCATGGAGACGGAGACTACAATGGAGCTACACCGGAGGCAGAGAGACGCTCTATGAACAAGTGACGAAGGCGAGCGGGGAAATCGACGCCGCTCTAGCCGTGAGTAATGACAAGGCTTAACTTAATGTATCTGGGTCAATCAACTTTTTCTTGTTGTTATTCTGTCCCGTCAGCAAGGAGACAACAGCAGCCGAGTTTCTTAGAAAAATGTTTATAATATGGACTTCAAGCATGCTCAAGAGATGACCTATGTCCAAATGGATTTATGCTCATCGCTAAAACTCATGTTTGGTAGATTTAAACCCTATAAAATCACGGTTTTAAAGAGTACCTCAGGAGACGTAACCATGGTAACTAGCAACAAAGAATAGTTGATCCACCCATCTACCATCCCACAACTCTGCCATGGAGACGGAGACTAGAGTGGAGCTACACCGGAGGCAGAGAGACACGCGGATTGATCGAGTGGCGAAGGCGAGCGGGGAGATCGACAACGTTCCAGCTGTGAATAATGAAAATGTTTACGACCACGACTTCGTGCAGCAGAGGCAACGGTTTTTCTAATACATTGCGCGTGATCCCAACTAGCCACAGTGCGTTGCGCGTGTCGGCCACGCAATAAACAGATAAAATGCTTACTTCGCCGAAATATCACAGTAAATGCCCCTGTATACTTCCCTATAGCGGTACAAGGTATGAGAAAGGGTTAAGATACGTGTCGATTCAATCAGACAATCGTCTAAATAGATGAGCGTTTTTTAACTGATAAGAACTCTTAGGGTCGGTTGCACCAACATACGATCACAAGCCGGTCATAGTCAAATATGGCGCCGGCAGATGTCATCCCATAGAAACTTGTCAAATTTTCTATACAATCAGATTATAACGAACAACGCTTACGATTACAGACGGTTTGGTGCAACCCACCCTAAGCCCGGGTCCGTCAAGATCTGAAGCGACTTCAACCCGCGAGGGAAAACTAAGCCGTAGTCTCCCGGCGAAAAAAATAAACATTAGCACGGTTACAGACGGTTTGGTGCAACCCACCCTTAATCAGTTCTAGGTTTCTTATCTATACTTTCTAATGTTTAAAATATAATGTTCATTTCACTCAAATGTACTTCATCCAATTATAGGCAAAATAGCTTTTTGTGTCGCGCTAGCCGTAATCTAAATACTCTATCAAGAGATCTGGATATTGATGTATTTAATGGCTCGATTCCGTCAGTGAGGCGAATATTAGCGAACTTATTTTTTAATCCACTTTGACTCCAATTTTATTTTATCAGAGCAGACTGTTTTTTATATCTATTTTTTTTTTACTCTATCTAGCAGGCTGCGATTTCACCGAGTGCTTTAGTTCGTATGTAAAGAAGCTTAATTATCACTAGATCATAATTCCATAACCCAGCTAAGTTTTGGGGTGTATACAATCTTTTTTTTCCGTTATTATTTAGTTAATTCTGAATAGCAAAGTGTGAATGTGTACGCAAAGTTGGTTAAATTCCTTGTTTTGTTTCTATCTGTGAGTTCCTTTATTTGGCTTTGTATTATTATCTAAGTCTCTTATCATAATCTAGTAGCTGTTGGTACTCCTTAAAATAAATAAATAAATAAAAATACTCCCCACAGCAACTACAAACGGAGAACACGCAACTAGAGAGCCGGCTCACCAAACAACTATCCGACATCGAGCAAGAGCGGCGCGAGAGCGAAGCGCGCCTCGAGCGCTGGGCCGAGGAGGAGCGGCTGCGGCTGGCGCGGCACGTCGAGGCGGAGCGGCTCGCGCTGTACGCGCGCCTCGAGAGGAGGGCGGCCGGCGTGGAGGAGGAGAGGAGGGGGCTGGAGGAGAGGGCCAAGTGTATCCAGGTGAGTGCCAGTGGAATTGCGCACCAACGAGAATCATCTTCACTACCCACCTACGTATTTAACTAGTTCGTTATGTTATTATTATGTATGTACATAAATATTATATGTGACACGTCGAGCACACATTTTATGTGTACTAAATAACCCCTGTTATAAAAAATATATAGATGGAATAATTTTATAAAATTTCTATGTTTTAAACTTAAACATCCCTATAATTCATCTAATTATTCTAACACAAAAAACACCACCTGATACCTTTATTAAATCGTAGAGAAATAGCGGATATTCTTTATATTCTAAAGGTCACTAGTAACGTAGGTGATTGTCCTGAACTTCTTAGTAAGCTTTCGTTTAATACCGTACGGGTTCCAAAAGACATTTTCCGCCTATATCACTTAAAAATACTTCATCAAACTATAGAAAAAACAGCTTTTTGACACGCACTAGTCATGGTCTAAATCAGATAACCAAGGAGTTAGATATAGATATATTTAATTGCAAGATTCCTTCTGTGAGGCGAGGCATGGAGGCGGCGTATTTTCGCTGAGTGCTTTGTAGCATACGCCATATATTCATTTAATATTCGTCATTTACAATTTAATTTATTCAAGTTAAACATTAGTTTAGAGTGGGCTTGGATTGCTTGTTTTTTTTTCTTTTTTCTATTTTAACATTCTTGTTCCAATAACGTTTGTAATTGTGTACGAGTGCGCACTTTAGTTCTGTATATACACGCTAGCGCTATCTGTGAGATCCTGTAATTGGCTCTGCTGTTAATACGCATGTTGTTACATTGTTTGTACTGCTGTTGGTTCTCCTAATATAAATAAATAAATAAAATAAAAAATGGTTGAAACCTCCCATAATCATCTGATACTCGTATAGTCCTCCATCTAAACTCCTAGAGAATGACTGCTCATTGGCATTTCTGTCTATTTCATACTAAATACAACATTGATAAATATTTATATTCAGTCGTGGCGGCTCGAGCAAATGGCGGCGGTCGAGGAGGAGAACAAGATGGCGGACGCGGACCTGGCGGAGTGCGAGGCCGGCGGCCGCGAGTGCCTCCAGTGCATGGACAAGTTCGGCAAAGAGCTCGTTGAAGGTAAAACATTATTTATTTATTTTAAATACATGGAAAACCAACAGCGTAACACATTTATAAGAAAACTACAATAGAATTACATAGCCAATTAAAGGTTCTCACTTATAGAACTTAACTATCACACAAGAACAGATTTAGCCCAATTCATCATCATCATCATTTCAGCCGAAAGACGTCCACTGCTGAACATAGGCCTCCCCCAATTGGGGGGGATTTGCCATAGTCGCCACGCTTGGCAAGCGGGTTGGCGACCGCAGTTTGATGGTGGTAATGATCGAAGGATGCTGCTGCCCACCCTCCGATTTTCCCTTATTCGCCTCCTACGAAACCCACGGGAAGAGGTGGGGTGGCGCAATTCTTACCCGGCAACCACACCGGGATTTAGCCCAATTAATTTAATCATAATCATAATCATATTTATTGGTAATATCGAATTACATGTCAATTCATCATAATATATCATACATTAAATGTAATAAAAATACATAGTCTTTATCCTCGCGTTATACAAAATAACTCCTTATGATCACAAAACGCCTGCACACACAAGTGAGCCTACAGCATAAGAGCAGTGGCTACCTTTAACCTATATATCAAAGACACAGAGTAAATACATAAGTTTCATAACTTTAGTAAACCGAGCCCGAACCCGAACCCGCGCCAGGAGTATCACCCATATAAAATTCAATTAACTTTTTCCTAATTACTGATATACTAATATGTCAAAGTCTAAATTAACTAAGACTTTGTTTAGACTCATGCCTGCCCTGCCCAAGAAACTGTTTTTCCTATATTTAGTAGAAGCCTTATAGATACTAATGGGACGAAATTGCCTAAACCTCCTCGCGGGAATGCTAAATGAGATTTTGTTAAGTAAGTTGGCACAATCAACATTGCCCTTAACCATATTTACCAAATATAATATGTCTGCAATTTCACGACGCTTTATGCCAAACATTACACAGTTCTACAGGATTGATGCCTAAGACACTGCGAAATTCATAATTTACAATCACTAAAATACAATCAATAAAATACAGAGGACGGTCTCTTATCCATCACCTCACAGAACTTCATGCACTCTACACATATATTCATCCAACTACTTGCAAAAATATTTATTTATTTAATTTATTTAATTCACAAGAACGGTTATACCAATTACACTTATGTCTTAAGTATATTTACATTTCATCTTATACTAAAAAATTAGTCACATACTATTCATTCATTCATTCTCACAGTAAGAGAGGCACCTAGTCGCGAGCATGGGCAGGCTGTCCACAAAAATATCCAGTTGTGGTTCAGTTCGCAGGAGTCCGTTGAGAGAACTGATCATGTCGCACAGCGGTGAGTGGCGGCGCGCCGCGGTTGCGCGCGAGTCGGTACCATCCGACAACAAATATCACAGTCCGGTGCTGATGCTAGCATCTCGTTGATGTACCGGAGACCGCTTACAAGTGGAGACATCCTATGGGACACAGTGCTCGTCCTAGGTACTTCCAGAAGAGGCCAAGTTCGGGGACGGAGATTTACTTTGAGTTGCGATAGTGAGCGAACTAACAACCGTACCAACTGCCCAACTAGTTCTGAACATAACAACATAGACCGCTAGACTTTGTCATTATCGGTGGCCTGAGTTTATTTACTGATCAAAAGTGCAGAGCTCAAGCTTCGTCGACGCTGAATAGTCTAAACGATATCGTTCGAAGACGGTGGAAAATACTGTCCAGCCGGATGGACGTTGTAAAATAGGGTTAAGCATATGCCTTACCGTCATTCTCCTAACATTAAGAGAGGTAGGGCACACCAAAATGTCATCTTGCTCGAATTTGGAGCAGCCCAACTGGGGAAGTACCTCCGCCTTGCAGAAGACTTTGTTATTAACTATAATATTTGTATGTTACCTTTTTCACAAAATAATTCGAATAGCATGTATAAAGATTTATTCGGCTTAATTATTGATCGCTTCAACGAAAATTTTGCATTGAAAACTATTTCCGGGTCAAAAAATAATAATAATAAGATAAAGTTTAGTGATTGGGCTACTGTAGGCATACATAAAAGTAGAAATAGGCTTTATGAACTTTATGGTGAAAGGGAGGTGAACAAGAACAGTCATTTCCTGGACTTTGTCAAGACTTACTCAAGAATCTTCAAGAGAGTGTGTTTTACTGCTAAAGCAAACTATATTAGTTCGAAACTTAAAATATCTGACAATAAAGTGAAAACTGTTTGGAATATTATAAATAGAGAATCTGGTAAACTTAAAACCCGCAGTTGTCAAGTCAACATCCTCAAAGAAGACCAACAGGTCATGTCAAATAATGATGTTGCCTTGGCATTCGAGAATTATTTTTCGAATATAGCAAGTAGTACTACGAAATGTCTTCCGTCATCTGAAACCCAAGCTAACGCTTTACTTTGTGCTAACATTAGTAAATGTAATGTAACGTTTAATTTTAGTCAAGTAGATTCAATCAAAGTTATTAAAACTTTTAAATCGCTCAATTTAAAGAAAACGGAGGATTTATGGGGAACATCAGTAAAAGTTATTAATCATATCATAGATGTCATTGCGCCCCACTTAGCTTTGGTTTACAATAACTGCATATCAGAGGGTATTTTTCCGGATCTTATGAAATTTAGTAAAGTCGTACCTTTATTTAAATCGGGTGATTTGAACGACCTAACCAACTTTCGTCCTATATCGATACTACCTGTGTTAAGTAAGGTTTTTGAGAAATTAATGTTAAACGATGTGCTAATGCACTTCAATAGAAATAAACTTCTTACAAGTAATCAGTTCGGTTTCACAAAAGGGCGCTCCACGACTGACGCTGCATCTGTGCTTATTAAGTCTATTTACAATATTTGGGAGAATTCTTGTGATGCGATTGGTATTTTTTGTGACCTTTCTAAAGCATTCGATTGCGTGGATCATGGAACGCTCATTTTGAAACTTAAACATTATGGTCTGTCTGATAATGCGTTAAGCCTTATGTCCTCATATCTTAGCAATAGAACTCAAACAGTTGTTGTAAATGGAACCCAGTCTAGTGGAGCTGTAGTAACGTTAGGAGTACCTCAGGGCTCTATCCTAGGTCCATTTTTATTTTTGGTTTATATAAATGATTTGCCGTCTATAGTAAGTGATCTTTGTGACATAGTATTATTCGCGGATGATACATCATTAATCTTTAAGGTTGACCGAAAAACAATAGAATGTTCTAACGTTAATGGCACACTGGTCAAAGTACTTGATTGGTTTACCGTTAACAACCTCCTACTTAATGCTAAGAAAACTAAATGTGTCAGATTTTCTTTGCCTAATGTTAGACCGGTTGAAACTAATATTCTTTTAAATAACGAGTGTTTAGAAATTGTAGATAAAGCAATATTCTTAGGTATAACATTAGACAAAAATCTACAATGGAGTCCCCATATAGCCATTATGGCACGTAAATTAAGTTCAGCCGCTTATGCTATTATACGTAGAAAAATCAGACAACTGACCAATGTAGAAACAGCTCGCTTAGTTTATCACAGCTATTTTCATAATGTTATGTCGTATGGTATTCTGGTTTGGGGTAAAGCAGCTGACATACAGACAATTTTTGTGTTACAAAAAAGAGCCATTCGCTCCATATATAACCTGGGCTCACGTGAAACTCTAAGAGATCTCTTTAAAGAAATTAACATTTTAACGGTAGCATCCCAATACATCTATGAGAATATTATTTATGTCATAAAGAATCGAGAATCATTCTGTAAAAATTCTGATATCCATAATTTTAATACCCGGAATAAAAATAAAATTGCCACTCACAAGTTTCGTGTCCGTAAAGTTTACAAGTCTTTTGTAGGTCAATGTGTTCGTTTTTATAATAAGTTACCCGATGAAATTTTGAATTTACCCTTTCCAGCTCTTAAAAATTACCTAAAAAAAACTTTGATGTCAAAGGCTTATTATAGGGTTGAGGACTATCTAACAGACAGAAATGCATGGCCCAAACCAAATACCTAAATAACGTAGAGTCTAATATTTTCATTGTATCTCATTTCTTGCAGGAAAGCATATCAAACGATTCGACATGTTTTTTTTTTTGTAAATACCTATTGTTATTTTATCCTCGTTTTTCTTTCAATTCTCTTTTGTTGTGTACCATTTACATTTACTTAAGTAGGTTAAGTAGTATCATTGTAATAAGCATATTTTGGAGAAAATGACTGACTGTCGAGTTTCTTTCGGCGTTTCTTCTCGGCAGTGGTCTCTTGAGAAACGCTAGTAGTTTTTGACTTGTAAAAGTGCCTTTGCGGCCTACTTGCAGAATAAAGTTCATTTATTTCATTTATTTCATTTATTTCATTTATTTCATTTACTACAGCCATAATAACAAGTATGTAGTGTTGTGCTCCTCGAGGTGAGCATGAAATGAAATTATCTATCCTTGAATTTAAGCATATTACATGCACCTATGAATGTCAAAAAACTACCATTGGTTCATAAAATAAACCACTGCCTCGAGAACAACCGGCGTAAGAAACTCGGCGAGGTGTCATTTTTTTAAACAATATATAATGTATATAAAATAATAGTATCATAATACTACAGTATTACAATGCTACAATAGAAGACTTTTTTTTAATATTTAAGACAAAATATTTCTGTGTTAGATTACTTGTGCGGGACGCTGTCACTGCCAAACATCCCTATCCATGATATAATCGTTTATCTTATAATATGATACAGAACGACACACACACGACGGACACACCCAGAGACACGAGAGACAGGACGACAGATTTAAATTTAGAATCCGTAAGCTCAGTAATGTGTCTTGGAATTTTATTGTAGAATGAGGGCTATCGCGTATGAATCCGCCGCTAGAGGCGCTAGTGTAGCGTGGGGTCTCCGAAACGTCAAATGTTACTCTTTGTGGTTGCGCTACGCGGGTTAATATCTAATTGGAACAATATGGTGACTATTTATTTTTATATTAACAAAACGGGACTGCGCTACAATGCGGTATGTTCGATATTTTAAGGTACGGTTTTAAGGTTTTAAACATGGTTTAAATGCAAACTTCGTTCTCATGCCCGTAATAACCAATAACAATTTTTGACAGTTGGACCTTACTCGACAGTGGCGCCAACTGGTGAGCACAAAAACGATAGCCCTCATTGAACCATGCGTAATCGCGCATACATTGATCGCTACTGTTTTGGCTAGGATGTAGCCACCGTTGGCGTCCACGGCACGATTTTTCGTTGAAGTGCATAGCGGACTGTGGCGGGGAAAGGGTTAATAGGTGTATTACTTACAGGCACGGTAGCGCTGAGCGCGGAGCTGCGCGCCTTCTCCGGCAACATCGTGCAGGTCACGGAGCACTGCGGCCAGGACGCGCAGGACCAGCTCGAGCGCGCCGCCACAGACATCGAGGTCAGTTGGTCAAATCAACCAAATAATAGTATATTATTGCCGTGGCCGGGAAGGAGTCAATTGCAGGCTGAGTATTTGTTTAAAAGGACGAGCTTGCGAGTCCGTTTAATTATAATACGAAGCCTGCAATTGCCATCCCGGCCGAGGCTAATATAGTGCTTTTCTCAAAAATGGGGGAAATGAGATGTAATTTGAATTAAGATTTCGGATTAAAGACATTCATTATTCAAAAGAAATTTACATTTCACTTGATGAGATAAAGATTTGAGTAACATAACTTTAAAACGTCAAACACTTCATGCTTTCCCGCCGTTTAGTTTTTTTAACAGAATCGCATGTGTATTTTTCCATCGAAAAACGCAAACTATTTGAGACACATACAAAAACGTCGCGTTTACAAACAGAAAAATACGAGTTCAATTGGCTGAATACGACCTGTGCCGTCTTTAATATGCCAGTTTCCACTTTTTAAAAAGTTTGGAATTCGACAAATAAAGGAATTTATAAAAGTAACATTCCAGGCGGCCTGCAATGTTTTTTATTTTTTAATTTTGATCTGACCTTAAACTATACACTTTACCGTCCAATATGTAGCGAGTAATGTTAACTTTGCGGGCCATTTTTGAGAAAGTTTACTTTTCACACCTGCTATTCAGAAAAGAGCTATTGTTGTCTTCGAATGAGAGATCAAAGATGTACTTTTCTTCCCTCATTTGAGGGCAACAATGACTCTTCCTCATATAAGGTGTGATAAGCGGTATGTGACACTCTGCAGTAAAATAATTTGTAAGATATGTCACGTTCGTAACAGCGGGCCTCATAGACGGTGTAAAAAGCAGTATGTGTCACACGGGGGTGCGCCAAAGTTTACATAAAATTACTACTTCGATTATTGGAAGTCCGAAAATGTTTGTTATATAATTTTATATCATAATGATCATTACTTATAATTTGTCTTTGCGCATAACTATCGTAACACTGAATCATTCATGTTAATAATGTCAATCATAATAAATATCTGTAATACTAATGTTAATTTTCATTTATTTTTAAAATATAACGAATTGAAATAATAAAATTTTAAATCATATTTATTTTTTAACAACGACAAATTAGTAATAAACATTTATATAATATTTATTTTAAAAAAGTTGCGGGGATAATCGACATAATAGATGATTTTACGTTTGTACGTTCCAATACACCCATACTTTATATGTTATGCTTTCAAATACTTATACAATATAAGTTTATAATTATTAAGTTTATTTTAAAAATCATTATGAGTTGTTGGAAATGACATTATGTTGTTAAAAAATCTGCCTAAATATAATTATGAGTAATGATGTTGGTAATACAAATGTATATACAACAAATTTGTAGGCAAAAAAATTATGACAAATGATTACTATGATCAAAAAGCGTTATTATGAAAAATAATATGACAAGTAATGTTATGTGAGCCAATATGGACCCGTCACACGGTAGCAAAATTATTTCCGTCTTGGGCGTAAACATTTGAATCCCTCGCTACGCTCAAGAGCTTCAATCAGAATTCAATATACCGCCCTCGCTGTAAATATATCATTTTGTTCTTTTGAGACATAATCTACTATTTCTCAAACATGCAATGAAATATTGACGTTATTTGCGTTATAACAGGCTTCAAAGTATCACATTTAGGGCGGAATAACTTGAGAAAACTGTAAAGGAATTTCATACAAAATTGAAAGCATAGATCGGGAATTTTAATGTAAACATGGCGTACATGGGCATTTGACATGATCTTCGTCTTATTCATGTTCATCTTTAGACTAAGTGGAGGCTTTACAGAGGTCATTGAGCATTGTGCTTAAATCCTCCATGGTTACAGCCAAGACTATTATATCGTCAGCAAACCGAATTTTAGTGATGTACTCGCCATTTATGTTGATGCCTAGCCTTCTTGAGTCCAGATTCTTGGAAGCACCTCTAGAGTAGTGAGGTGTGTGTTAGGCTGGGTTGCACCAAACCGTCTGTAATCGTAAGCGGTGTCCGTTAAAATCTAGCCTCTATTTCACCAAGTTGACATATGTAGGCTGACAAATCGATAAATTTCATGTGAAAACTGTTTCATCCACTACAATTGTAATGTTTTTCGACAATTGTCGCGCCTGTCGGCTTCGGTGAAATAGGGGCCTGATCGTATGGATAGTTTGTCAAGTTTGTACGGGACGACAGCTGCCGGCGCCATATTTGACGGTGACCGGCCTGTGATCGTATGTTAGTTCAACCGACCCTTAAAGTGCTGCAATTGTCCCCGCAGCGCTCGGCGGAGGCGGCGCTGGCGGCGGGCGAGCGCACGGCGCGGGAGCTGAGCGCGCGCGCGCGCCGCGCGCTGGACGGCGCGGAGGCCGCGGCCCGGCAGGCGCTGGACCAACTCGTGCACACCATTGAGGTGACATGTCAATTTTCTTTAATAATAATTAAATTGTTTTCTTGTACCTACGTTTCCTCGCTAGGGTGAGGTGAAAAGTTGTGTGTTTCGCTCGGCAGCAAAGTTATTTGGCTTCTCGTGTCTTGAAACCCTCGCTACGCTCAGAATTCTATTCTTGAACCACTCGCTACGCTCGTGGTTCAATTCTAGAATCCTTCGCTAGCTCGGGTTTTAATTCGAGCACTCGCGCCAAACAACAACTTTGCAGCCTTACATAACAAATAACTATTTAACACCTGCTTTTCAGAAATCACTGTTGCCCTCGAATGAGGGATCAAAATCGTACTTTTCTCAAGGCAACGATGACTCTTTTCTAAATGATTGAGTGCTAAGATTTACGAAGAAACGTTCTAAGTTTGCCTATTACTTGCAGGTTTCCACCACATCAACTGTGTCCTCCCTTTCCGAAATATCTTCCTCCATGAGTGCCCTCTCGGAGCACTCGCGCTCCGCCCTCGCTGCACACTCAACCTCAGTACAAGAGCTGCAGCACCGCGCGGAACACTTCCACGAGGAGCTGCAACAGTCACTGCAGCAGCAGGAGGACCTGGAGGCCAGAACGCTCGGGGAGGACTTGAAGACATACTCGCCCACTGGTGAGTACGCGGAACACTTCCACGAGGAGCTGCAACAGTCACTGCAGCAGCAGGAGGACCTGGAGGCGAGGACGCTCGGGGAGGACTTGAAGACATACTCGCCCACTGGTGAGTACGCGGAACACTTCCACGAGGAGCTGCAACAGTCACTGCAGCAGCAGGAGGACCTGGAGGCGAGGACGCTCGGGGAGGACTTGAAGACATACTCGCCCACTGGTGAGTACGCGGAACACTTCCACGGGGAGCTGCGACAGTCACTGTAGCGGCAGGAGGACCTGGAGGCGAGGACGCTCGGGGAGGACTTGAGGACATACTCGCCCACTGGTGAGTACGCGGAACACTTCCACGGGGAGCTGCGACAGTCACTGTAGCGGCAGGAGGACCTGGAGGCGAGGACGCTCGGGGAAGACTTGAGGACATACTCGCCCACTGGTGAGTACGCGGAACACTTCCACGGGGAGCTGCGACAGTCGCTCCGGCAGCAGGAGGACCTGGAGGCGAGGACGCTCGGGGAGGACTTGAAGACATACTCGCCCACTGGTGAGTACGCGGAACACTTCCACGGGGAGCTGCGACAGTCACTGTAGCGGCAGGAGGACCTGGAGGCGAGGACGCTCGGGGAGGACTTGAGGACATACTCGCCCACTGGTGAGTACGCGGAACACTTCCACGGGGAGCTGCGACAGTCACTGTAGCGGCAGGAGGACCTGGAGGCGAGGACGCTCGGGGAAGACTTGAGGACATACTCGCCCACTGGTGAGTACGCGGAACACTTCCACGGGGAGCTGCGACAGTCGCTCCGGCAGCAGGAGGACCTGGAGGCGAGGACGCTCGGGGAGGACTTGAGGACATACTCGCCCACTGGTGAGTACGCGGAACACTTCCACGGGGAGCTGCGACAGTCACTGTAGCGGCAGGAGGACCTGGAGGCGAGGACGCTCGGGGAGGACTTGAGGACATACTCGCCCACTGGTGAGTACGCGGAACACTTCCACGGGGAGCTGCGACAGTCACTGTAGCGGCAGGAGGACCTGGAGGCGAGGACGCTCGGGGAAGACTTGAGGACATACTCGCCCACTGGTGAGTACGCAGAACACTTCCACGGGGAGCTGCGACAGTCACTGTAGCGGCAGGAGGACCTGGAGGCGAGGACGCTCGGGGAAGACTTGAGGACATACTCGCCCACTGGTGAGTACGCGGAACACTTCCACGGGGAGCTGCGACAGTCGCTCCGGCAGCAGGAGGACCTGGAGGCGAGGACGCTCGGGGAGGACTTGAAGACGTACTCGCCCACTGGTGAGTACGCGGAACACTTCCACGGGGAGCTGCGGTTCGTTAATGGATATTAGCTGTGGTTCGTTAATAAAAAAAACTATCTGAAGTGATACTGCAATTAAACATCTTTCTAAATAACAATACAAAAATATGAAGTGAGGACCAAGTATTCCAAAATCTGCATTTAAAAGAAAGTGTGTAAACATTATGTACATGAAAAAGTAGAATGGCCCTTGTAGTACAGTGCTAAACACAGCCCGCTTGCCCGCTTGCCCGCAGGCGCGACGCCGGCGCGGCAGGAGTACCGCTTCCCGCGCGCGCTGGCCGCCACGTCCCCGCACGAGCGCATCCTCGCGCGCTTCCGCGCCATGCGACACAACGGACACGAAGAGGTTAGTACGCTATAAATCTATACGTTAGTAAGTTAAGGTAGCGCGAGATTTTTTGGTAGATGGCACTCTGCGTACGTTTCCCCAGGCTTTGTAAGAGAGAACTGGTTGAAGGACCTGCTCAGTTAAAGCAATTGGCTGTGTATGTCAGGATGTCACAGGTTCGATTGCACGTTTTGGAGGTAGAACATTCACTAGAAAAATACCTGCGATAAAAGGAGAATTTCTTACAGATATTTTGAGAGGGTGCTTAAAATTTTTGTAAACATGTTTGTCTTAGTAAAGTACAAGTACCTATAAAAACATTTTATTAGTAAACTAGAAGTGTTCAATTAATTTTCGTCATCGAACAAGAACGTATGTGTAGACGTACGCAACATCGAACCGTGACACCACTATGCTACATGGATGTGATGAGGTAGTTTCTTAGCAGACATTAGTGTCAAAGTCGTTTAGGGTTATGCTGGGTTATTCTCTGCGTGATCGTATCAGAAATGCGGCCATCCGTAGCAGAACCAAAGTAACCGATATAGCCTTTCGAATCGCTAAACTTAAGTGGCAGTGGGCGGGGCGCATTGCACGTAGAACCGATGGTCGTTGGGGCCGGAAGGTTCTCGAGTGGCGACCACGGACCGGAAGGCGCAGCGTGAGTAGGCCCCCCACAAGGTGGACTGATGACCTGGTAAAGGTCGCGGGAGTCCGCTGGATGCGGGGGGTGCTGGACATATCACTATGGCACTCTTTGGGGAAGGCCTATGTCCAGCAGTGGACGTCTTTCGGCGGACATGATGATTATTAGTGTTTTGTTACATAGTATAAAAGATCATCAAAAATAATTCATACGCATTATTGCTATATGGGATCGAGGCGACGGCGTTCTCCGGACTGGAATGAAATGTGTATTTAACATCTGACTTACTTATCCAGTACCTATTACCAACATACATACATATCTATATATATAGGTATTGATAAATCATACTCATTTTATTTCATTATCCGCTTATTACATCCTATTTCAGGACACATGCCTCCTTTCATGGACAAGAGCGCCCATTTCACTTGCTAATATATTTATATAAATTAGAAACTTTGTAAGGTTGTAACTTTTAGACGTAAAAACGTTGGAGTTAATTTTGAGTGAGTCACTCAAAGTTAAATAGTTTATAACCTTACCGTCTTTAGTCAGTAGAAATTCATGCGAATGAAGAAGTCGCGGGCAAAAGTTAGTAATATAATAAATAAATAAAGCAAGTAACGCTTTAAAATCTATTAATCGCTATTTTAATTGTATTGTATCCATGTGCAATAATCTATGTGTGTAAGTAAACATTATGTTCAAATAGCAGCCTCCTCAAAGTGCTGTGCCCTCGCAGGGCGTCAAATGTGTCTATACTTATATTGTAAGGGTAGGGTGTGTTGCACCAAACCGTCTGTAATCGTAAGCGGTGTTCGTTAAAATCTGATTGTATGTAAAGTTTGATAAGTTTCTATGGGATGACAGCTGCCGGCGGCATGTTTGACGATAAACGGCCGGACTGTAATCGTATGTTGGTGCAACCGAGCCTAATTCCACCTGCTGATGTATACATGTGATATGCAATAACCTCGTGGCGCCCACGCGCCTTTTGATAAACCAAAATTAGCATGGCGGCTCCAGCCCAGCACTTTTTTCAACTAACCTTCAATTACTGCCCACGCGCCTTTCAGAAGGCCATATTAATAAACTCTGTAAATCTAGTAATTGAGGCCCAGTGGCCTTTGTAAAGATCAAAAGGTAGACAAATAATTGAATTTAAAAACACATGCTAATATAATCATAATTATACCCTGAAAGTTTCACTTCAAACATACACAAATTCACAAATACAAATTTCAACTCAAAATCTTGGGCGGATATGACTGTAACTCATATCGTCGGGTCGGGTCATAGTTAAAGAGGAGCCAAAAAATCTTTGGGCGCCACGAGGATAAAGGTTTGATATTTGGTTTATTCCCCCGCCAGGACTGCATAGTGGTGGAGTCGGAGCCGTCCCCGCGGCCGTCGGACAGCGAGTCGTCGGTGTCGGAGGACTCCGCGCTCAGCGAGTTCACGTCGCCCTCCCCTCCCGCCCCGCCCGCGCAGCCCATCCTCAAGTGCACCTCCGAAACTGATATCTATTATAGAAAGGTAACATTTTTTTGACGTAAACACTTGATAAACTATTGGCTTACCTTTTTATTCCAAAATGTCTATCAAACCTATATTAGTCAAATCGCCGCTAAAGTTTGTCCTTATCTGTCACTTTGACACATGTGCTTGTGAGACAGTGACAAGAGAGCGGCCTCCGCGGCGCAGCGCACGCCCTGCTGTCGGTCGTCGCAGGACGCCTCGACTGCCCATTTATGAGGCACTGGATGTCATTGCATGCTCCAGTGTCGGATATATGGACTAAATAATTTCTGACACTAGCAATAAGATAAATAGTTAATTGATTACTAACAGCTATTGTACCTACGAGTCTTTGTGATACTCGAAATAAAAGATTATTAAATAAATAAATATAATAAATATTTGTAGACAATCTTACACAAATCAACTTAGTCCCAAACTAAGCAAAGCTTGTACTATGGGTACTAAGTGACGATATACATACTTATATAGATAAATATATACTTAAATACATAGAAAACATCCAAGACCCAGGAACAAATATTCGTGTTCATCACACAAATAAATGCCCTAACCGGGATTCGAACCCGGGACCTCCAGCTTCGAAGGCAGGGTCACTACCAACTAGGCTAAAGCGGTCGTCATTATTATTACTTAGTTAGATTGATTTTGGTTACATTTTCATAAAAATTAACAAACCTCTGCTAGGGGGACAAGTCAGCAAACTGTCATAGCATACGAAAGGTTAACTGACTGCTCCCAGACTCCCACGTCATCTTAGCGCATTCCGCTGTCACTTTCCGTTACACAGAACGAGACAAAATATTAATAAATTCAGATTTGATACGATTTCAAAATATCCTGTAGCTAAAATAAACCTTCGTATATCCCTGTCACTTAACACTTAAATTTTAGCTTTACGTCAGAACCAATAGGGTCTATTCTTAGTTTTAATTTTACTGTTGTCGGCCTAGTAAGTTTAAAAATATAACTGTTTGTTGAATAATTGTCACATTGAAATGCTTGGTTATTGCGTAACTTGTAAGATTATTTTAGATACTTCAGAGGCCTTATAAGTTTTAAAATGTTTTGATTTCAAATTATGACAAAAGTATTGATAATACTAATAAAGTGATTAAATGATACGATGACTTTATAAAAGTTTTAGATAGTGACATAGCCATTTCTTGATTTCATTGTGCGCAATAGAATTTAAGCCGAAAAATGGCGATTTTAGTTCGAAAATGGTCGTTTTAGAGTGATCTTTGATACGATATTTGTTACAAAAAAATCCAAAAAGTGCATTTAAAATTTATGACATTAGGTCGCAATAGTCCTGTTCTAGATAGTAACATTGAGAAAATGTCAAGATACGTTTAAATTCAAACAAAAAATAAATAGATGAGCGTTTTTTAACTCATGAGGGCTCTCAAGTTAACTATTTAAAAGTTGTCTTACAAGTGATATTTCTGTAATTTCTTTAGACAATAAAGTTTCTTTAAACCGAAAACCCCGCTTCCTAGTAACACAAAACATACAATTATACATGGAGACATAAAATTGTATACTTCCCACGGGTAATAGAAACCCTCAAATCGCATGTTTATTGCCAGCCCGCGCATCAAATACCAGCTACATAAGATTTTTGTTTTACCGCCCTAGGTAATTAATGTACTATTTAGAAGTTAGATATAGATATATTTAATTGCAAGATTCCTTCTGTGAGGCGAGGCATGGAGGCGGCGTATTTTCGCTGAGTGCTTTGTAACATACGCCATATATTTATTTAATATTCGTCATTTACAATTTAATTTATTCAAGTTTAACATTAGTATAGAGTGGGCTTGGATTGCTTGTTTTTTTTTTTCTTTTTTCTATTTTAACATTCTTGTTCCAATAACGTTTGTAATTGTGTACGAGTGCGCACTTTAGTTCAGTATATACACTCTAGCGCTATCTGTGAGATCCTGTAATTGGCTCTGCTGTTAATACGCATGTTGTTACATTGTTTGTACTGCTGTTGGTATAATAAATAAATAAATTTGTTTCAGCCGCCTGGCAAGGAGAACAACTCGGATATACCACCATACAAGCCCGTGTCACACAAGAAGACATCTCGCTTGCCAGCCCCCACGTCGCATAAGAAGCCGCTCATCGAGAGAAACGACTAAACGTAACTAGTGCACTGTTGCATAAAACTTCATTATATACAATGTCACATTTAGATAGCTACTAATTTATTGGCCAATATTCAATCTGCACGCAATTTCATGTGGAATTTTATGTAAATGCGAAATGTTGAAATATAGTTAATACTAAATGTTTCCAGCTACCGACTGCTACTGATCAAATCAATTTGATCTAACTAAGGTCAGGTCAATTTACTGGACAAAAAATGTGGAGACTAAGGCCGGGTTTTATAAAGATCCAATTAGACCAAATGTCTGATCAAATTTCAGTAACTCAGTATATTTTTTGACATAAGAAACCGACATAAGGTCTAACGGATCTTTATAAAACCGAGCCTTAGGGTGGGTTGCACCAAACCGTCTGTAATCGTAACCGGTGTTCGTTAAAATCTGATTGTATGGAAAGTTTGACAAGTTTCTATGGGATGACAGCTGCCGGCGCCATATTTGACGATGACCGGCCCGTGATCGTATGTTGGTGCAACCGAGCCTAACCCTTAATGCCAACGACTGCTATATCCGTCGCGATGTGTCATCCCTACAATGCTAATAGGTAGTGTTCGGAGTTTCGGTGGCAAATTTCACAGAGGTAAATGGAGTCGCCTAACAATCTTTTTTGATTAAACGAATAACGATTAAATGATTAATTTTGCATAATACTCCTTATAATCTAATTAAAATAAAAAAATTGACCCAGATCGCTGTCAAATGGTAGGGTGCCCAGAAGGCTGGCTGTATTTACTCGCTGCACGGCAATACTTATTCGCTGAGCGAAATAGAAGCCAGCCCTCTGGTCACCAGAAGCCTCTATTAGGCGCTTCGACAGATCTTTATATAAATTACAAATTATCTTGCGAACATTACCCACTTATACCACGGTAACACAGGACTACTAATAACACAAGTATGTAGGTAAACATTGTTTAATAGATTTATTTATTTTTACTTATTACATACGTACAAACATGTCACCTAAACAGTCGGGACAGTATAATGTTTGTACCTGCCGCCAATTATACAATTCGGTATCACAAACATCATACTCCCTATGTCCACATCTGGAGCAAACTTCGGTAGAAACCAACCTTTCTTCGTCTAGTCTTCGTAAACCTGTGTCTGCCAAAAATTAAAACAAAATTATTCAATGATAGTAAATGAAATAAATGAACTTTATTCTGCAAGTAGGCCGCAAAGGCACTTTTACAAGTCAAAAACTACTAGCGTTTCTCAAGAGACCACTGCCGAGAAGAAACGCCGAAAGAAACTCGACAGTCAGTCATTTTCTCCAAAATATGCTTATTACAATGATACTACTTAACCTACTTAAGTAAATGTAAATGGTACACAACAAAAGAGAATTGAAAGAAAAACGAGGAAAAAATAACAATAGGTATTTACAATGTGTAGTTACACAAGAAAACAAAACATGTCGAATCGTTTGATATGCTTTCCTGCAAGAAATGTGTCAACTAGATACAATGAAAATATTAGACTCTAGTTGTTATCCGATGGCTATAAGAATATTTAATGCTCTCCCGAACGAATTTAAAAAGTTGCCTCTTAAAGAATTCAAGCGCAAACTTTCGCATTGGCTACTAACTGAATGTTTCTACTCCACAAACGATTTATTGAAAAGAAACCAAATTGGTCGTGGCTACTAAATACAATATTGACATTATTTAATTAATTGGAATAATATGTAATCACTCATTTTATAAATATTTGCATGTCATCAACTGGCGAAACATGTGAGACTACATTGCTATTTATTAAGTTATACCACATTTGTAACCACCATGTTTTATGCAAATAAATGATTTATGATAGGTCTATATCTTTTGATGGTAATAAATAGTAAGTACTTGAAATTTACGAGTACCTACCTAATTAATGTCATACTAAGTACTTCAGGTAAATGAATAATGCATTCGTTCGAATCTTAAAAAGTTAATCATAAAAACGACTCCATTACCCCCTGTGTGAAATTTGCCACCGATACTCCGAACACTACTAATAAATGTGCCTCTTCTGCTTTCAAGTAAGATTCTCAATTTTATTAAGTAGATAAATTTACTTGTATGTTAATACATTAACCCTTGCCTCGTCGAAGTTTAGTTTATTAGAATACGAAAGGTTCTAACGCATCGAGACATACGGGAGAAGGCGTACGAAAGGTTAATCAACGGTATAGAAATAGGATTTTTAACCTGACTGTGTCTTTATAGGCCGGGCCCAATAAAGTGATAGGAGTGCGCGGTTGGAGAGTAGCCTGGGGACAATTCAGGGGAAAACCTCCGGCACGACCGCGCGTGTGGTTTGGAACACTGGAATACTCTAAGAGTTTGCGCTCCAGTGAGATTGGTTGAGCGGTTTCAACCGAATCTTAGGTGTAATTAAACACTCTACTTTTCATTTCGACTATGAGGAAAATAAATGAGAAATAAACGTGATTTCAGTAATCAACCGAACTATGGAATGAACTGTCGCCTGCGGTATTTCCGGACCGATATGACCTTCAAACCTTCAAGAAAAGAGCGTATTCCCTTCTGAAAGGCCGGCAACGCACTTGCGACTCCTCTGGTTTTGCAGGTGTTTATGGGCGACGGTAATTGTTTACCATCAGGCGATCCGTCTGCTCGTTTGCCCCCTATAACATAAAAAAAAACGCGCTGCAATAACCAGCAGCCGGCGCCGCCTCACCCCGCACCCCGCGCCCCGCGGCCTAAACAACTTTAAAAAATATTACTTTCCACCCTAGGGTCAGAAAAGCGACTTTCAACCTTATGAAAATTTAACTTTCCGAACAGGAGATATGAAAAAGTTTAAAATCATTTGTCTCTTTTTAAAAACACCTTAACTGGCCATTTATACATTTTTAATAATAATTCTTCATTTAAACTGCTCCTCATCTGTTTTATACTGTAGTCGTATGTAGTCAAGTCTATGTTCCAATAGTTATACAGTATTGACACCAATATTACTGATGAAAAACTCTTGAGATTTTCGAGTGACTAATAGCATATTATGATATATATTATGATTGATTTGGTATATTATACTTAGAACATTTATTTTTAGTAGGTATAATTGATAATACGCATTTTAGATATAATTATGTTTTTTTTAAGGATATTTACGTGTGAAATCTAACTTTATCTTAAAGAGAAGTAAGTCTTTTATAAAAAATATCATAAGGGTCATTGTCAGTTGTAAAAACATAAGTTGTCCACCCGGTGGTCAAAAGTTAACGGCTTATGTACATGTAAGTTATGTTTTTATTACATGGATTTATAGTTATGGAAACACCGTTTATGCGGGTTACTAGACCAATCCAAAATTAAGCTTTGTGGCCCTTAACTTTTGATATGTCCACCGAAAAGACGCGAACCTAAATCTGACAATGACAGAAAATTAGCGCGTTATATGGGCGATGACTTTATTTTGATTTTTAATTATTTTATATTATGTAAAAGACAAAGTATGTTGCGCAAACGGCGTGTGAAAATGATATTGACTTGAAATTATTAGTTTCTTTCATATTTGAACTTTGAGAGATTTTATTCAGGGAAGTGAAAATTTATGTTTTCATCTGACCCTGATGGGATTTATTAACTAACATATATATGTTTATGTCATAACTTTATGGCTGATATTCTAAAGTGTCACGGCAGTAAAATCCTTTCTTATTAGAGCTCTGTAATCCTCCAGTCCTTCAAACTGGAATAATTAGTCAATCTGAGATTGAACGTCAAAATTCTATCGACTAATGTCTTTAGACACCATTGTTTGGTCGATTTTATACCATACATCCCCCGTATAGAGTGCATCAGAGTTTTCTGAGATATTTAGTGAAAAGACAAACTAAATGCAACTGCTACATAATGAGAGGCATTAAAAACGAGTGTGGTTTTATAGAATGAGCCGAAGGCGAGTATCATAATAAGATCACACGAGTGTTTAATGCCTAATTATGTACAGTTGCATACACTACTTTATCTACATCCATATATTAGGGGCTCCACGCGCTACTCATCGATTTTTCACGAGTTTTGAGTTGATATAGCTCCCTCAAAACTATAGATATATTTATGGCACAAACGGTTATCGGTTCTTCAATCCTTTATCTACATTTGCAAGAGCCAAATTTTGAAAAAACCGACTACTCATATTTTTATGTATTTTCCAACCATTTTTTTTTCGATATTACTACGTTGTTTATGCACTTATATATATGAAATGTACATGTAACTGTTCCTTATTGACGTCTGTATCAACGCAAGAGAGATTTTTATTTTCAACTAATTTTCACGAAAGTTACGTCCAAAAAACTGACTTTTTGACCTAAAATTGCCAAAGTTTGATGCCATATATCTCGAAGACAGTGAGTTTTAAAATAAATACGGTATATTATTTCGGTAAACCTCGTTGTTCTTAATACGTTAAGCCATAAAAAACACGAGAAAACGGGGAGTTACAGATCGAAGGTCATTCGGAGCTAGGAGCCTCTTCTTTCATGTGTTCAGGAACCATTTCGTTGTAAGTGTAGTGAGCTCGAGCGTGAGCCCGTTGAAGTCTTGTGCGCACGAGCCTGTATCGTTATGATGCGGAGATGGCCATAACGATACCGTTTTCGATGCTATTATGACCATCTCCGCCCCGAGCCGGCGCGATATTGTGATGCTGAGGGTCTACTCCGAACATCGAAATCCGTACTTCGTATCGTGCCGTCCCTTTCACTTATATGGTGTATAACACGAGAGTGAAAGGGACGGAACGATACTTTTTGAGCACATTAAAGAGTACTATGGGTGTAGATAAACTCTTCAATGTAATGTGACATTAAAGTTGGATACGATATAAACTTATTATATCGCTTCTCGGTAAGTTTGGAACATAATGTTAATTGTAAGATAAATATGTATCTTCTCGCTATGTATGTTTGCTTGACATAAACTCTGTATTGCTGTTTGATGAAATTGAGCTATTTGGTATGTTTGTGTACGTAGATTTTTACTAGAAATATGTTAATAAAATACTTTACGTAACAAGAGCAGACTAGTTTTATTTGTAAACAATTTGTGGTCTATCATTATCTTTCCTTTGTCAATATCCTGAGTTGGGAAATGGGAGCCATTTTTTGGATGTATCGGAAATGACGCGTGGACCTATTGGGCGCTTATACTTTATTATCGCTCATACTTCGTTATCCAAGCAAAGGTAAATATGTCCGAGCCAAAAAATGAGATTTGTAGCTGAAAATGCGACAAACGCTGATACTGACAGTGACAGCAAACACGCAGCTACAATTTCTTATGAAAAAAATGAAATGAAATCATAGATTTTTTTTGTAATAGAAAACTGGTCATGAAAAAGTAGAATGACCCAGTAAACTTTTATGCCTAAGGCCGGGTTTTATAAGGATCCGTTAGACCAAATGTCAGATCAAATTTCAGTAACTCAGTACATTTTTTGACATAAGGTCTAACGGATCTTTATAAAACCGAGCCTAAAAAACAATGAACATCTATTCATTTTAGACCGTTTTGCCGTATAAAACTAGGGGGATTGAAACGAAATTGTATTATTTTCACATTTTATTAGCAAACAGACAGTATTTAAATTACAGAAGGTACACAGCTAGCATACTGACTAATCATTAAGCCGTCGTCTCCCGACGAAGAAAATAAACAAAAGCATTCTTTTGTAATGAGCCCGGGGATCCCCGGGACTGATAGACGACCGGTCAACTCGCAACATGCATTATCCACATATTGAACATGAGAATTTACAACCAATTTTTTTCAACCTATTACGTGATTCTTATTGTCATAATATAGATAACACAAAAAAACCGGCCTGGTGCGTGTTGGACCACGCACCATGAAGAGTTCCGTGCTTACTACTAGTTCACATTTAAATCATCTATTGTGCTGTTAATCAAAAAAGTCGCATCTTCCAAGGAAACTCACGGCTTTTATGTCCGTTTGTTTAGGCAGGGCAATTTTTCTATAGTTCAAAAATGGTTGGACCAGGTATCTAGTTCAAAACAATTTTCTTTAAAAGTATTTATTAATGTACACAACCTCAATTTTTTTCAGAATTTTAAAATTCGTGGTTTGGAAATTTACGACTTTGACAGCGAATATCTCACGACTTAAATGATATAGTTTTTTTGAAACCACGATATGATTTTTAAATGTCATCCCCCGGTTACTTGTATGGAGTGCCCCACTACAGCTTTTTCGTAATTTTACATCACATTTATGTTCGGTTCATATAATACACCTTCCTACTAAATTTCATAATTGTAGTATTCCGAGTCAATTGACTGTGACATACGGACGGACAGACAGCGAAACTAAGGGTTCCGTTTTCGCCATTTTAGCTACGGAACCCTAAAAATACAGCACTCACAGGTAAAGGGATCGCGGGGTATTGGTCCTTTTCAAGCAGTTGAAAAACACTGGTTTATCTAACCAATCTAATCTAAAACCAAATATGTGGGAGGTAAAATACAAAATACTGAATAGCAGAATGTACCTCACGTGGTACCTGTTTAGTTGTTTACCATTTAAAATAATACAAATCCAGCTTCCATAAAATGTTTGGAAATCCATCGGCACGAGTTGATTCCTTTTAGTCGTCTTCAATGATGTTTTGCGAGCCAACAAAGTTTTTGTGCCATTGAGCCCCTTACTGCGCTCAGGATTCTTTTTTCAATATTATCCCTCTAGCACCAGCAGTAAATAACTTTGTGGCATTGCAAGTCAACGATTTTTAGAATATTTATATGAAAAGTGACAGTTTTTACAAGCATTGCACATTATATCTCTTATTTACAACGCTCAGTTAGAGCCTAACCGAAATTACGTGACGAAGTTATGGCTTGAAATTAAATAATAACATAAAACATAGTTTTAACACCATAGCCTTGCTCCTATATAAGTAGAAATAAATTACTAAAATACTAATTGTCTTATTACTAAAGATCCTCGTATAAGTACTAGGGCCAATCCAGTGGCCCTACTCCATTGGCACGAGTGCAGAAGGTTAGACAGACAGGAGATACTATAGGTATAGATTACTAGCGATTGTTTGTGATAGCTCTCTCTCTTACCTTTGATATATCGACGGGTGACAACCAAAACTGATCAAACACAGACATCAGCTGACTGATATCTGTGCTATCAAATGTGTCATTACGTTAGGTAGGGGAAAGTGGGTGGGATTTGTACAGCGGGAGCATACGTACAGTGGCTTTTTCTTTTTAACCTAACTGTGGCTTTAATGGCCGGACCCAATAAAGCGATAGACGTGCGCGGTTGGAGAGTAGCCTGGGGAAAATCCAGGGGAAAACCTCCGGCACGACCACGCGTGTGGTTTGGAACACTGGAATACTCTAAGAGTTTGCGCTCCAGTGAGATTGGTTGAGCGGTTTCAACCGAATCTGAGGTGTGAGTGGAATCGAACTACTGGGGTACAGTGGCCATATCTCCAGTATCTAATGCTTTGATGCGTATTTATTTATATACCTAACTCCCACTTATATGTAGCCGCTACTCGATAAGAGGGAAGACCGTGCGGCTGCGGTCTCTTGATAAATTAATGAAATGTGTTTTTGTTTCTAAGTCATTTTTCTACCCACACATTGACTGCACTTATTTCTAATAAGTATTATCAATTTGTACAATGTATTGATTATTAATAATTTAATGTATAATTTTGTTGCCTTGCAAAAACTGCCTAATCCGTTATTTTGAATTTTATGAAATTGGTTTTTTTTAGTTGGGGTACCTTCGTACAGTTATTATTAGAATCATGCTGAACGAATGCTCCCCACCTCAGCTTAGAGAACTTATTCGTCGCTATATTATTCGTACAAAACTATGTTACAAATATACGTACAAAATGGGGTTAGTACAGGAGAGACACTATTAATCCTGCAATAAAAGTAGTAGTGTACAAAGCCACCCCACGCGTGGGGTGCTTTCGTACAATTTCCATATTTTAGAAAAACTGTCATTGCTTGGTAATATTATTGCATACGAACACGAAACTTTACTATTATTATAGCTAGATAAATGGGCTATTCAGCAGCATTAACATTTTTCTGATACAGTAACTGATTATTTTTTTACAACTTCAAGTTAAAAGCGTACGAATCCTACAAACTTTCCCCTACTCTTAGAAACCTCGCTTGTCAATACTGAAAAGAAACGGTTGACTTATGAGCTTCATTTTAAGTAAATATTTGTTACTCAGTGATTAGGCTGTCAATTGACGATATATATGCAGGTAACGACTGTTACAGATTCGTTGGAAACTACCAGTCTCCTAGCATTTGACTCTTGGCTACGGAACCCCAATACTTTTGTTACCTAAAGTAGTGGACCATCGATTTTTACCAATCGAAAATCGATCTAAATTTTATTCCACAGCCTCCTGCACTCTGGCCTATAAAAATATGTACTATAACTAAAAAAATATCCAGGATCTTTCTGGACAACGCCGTACATATTTACGATATCTGTATATAATAGTTATTGTTTGGTTTCTGTACTAAAACTAAAACTGCTCTAAATAACATTTAGGCTTCTAATGATATGCTTTTTATGGTAAATTAGTTATCTTGACATTGAAAATGGTTGTTAATTTAAGAGGCCTTATAAGTTTTTAAATCTTTTGATTTCAAATTATGACAAAAGTATTGATAACAGGAGCGCACACTACAATGTAGGTATCCGTGTCGCTACGCACTCACACGTAGGTAATTTAAGATATGAATAATTAATGCATTTGCCGTGGCGCTAGTGTGTGTAGTAGTGTAGTAGTATAGCTACGCTAGCACTGTTTTGAAGCCGTCAATCGAAACTAATTATATTTATTGATACATGTGGAGCGGACAGATGACGCTAATGTTAATTTAATATTTTTTGGGATCTATCCAATTTATTGATTATGATAACTAGATAAAAATATGAATGTCGCAAATGTAAGTAGGCTAGGCAATGTCTTTTTGGCTTTATGGACTGCACGCCACTTATTGATAATACCAATAAAGTGATTAAAGAATAAGATTATTTTATTTAAGTTTTAGATAGTGACATAGCCATTTTTGTTTTTATTGTATGTAGTAGAATTTAAGCGGAAAAAACGTTTTTACCTTGAAAATGGCCGATTTGGATTTTGTGTTAAGAAATATGTTTGAAACCATATTTCTTAATGATGAATCCAAAAAATACATTAAAATTTTATGTCATAAGATTGCAATAGTCCTGTTCTAGATAGTAACACTGAGAAAATGTCAAGATACTTGGCAATTGAAACAGAAAATGGCATACATTGATGAGCGTTTTTTAACTGATAAGGACTCTTAATATATTCAATTAGGTAATTCATGACCATTTTCATAGATTTCATAAACGTGCGTGAGAGTCCCAACAGCCTCCTGAAGTTATTGGTGGAGTTTCCGGCCAGCTCAATGTGGAAGCATTTGGACTCCATACACATGGAGTCTAGAGGGAGGAGTATCTATAATTTATTGTGAATGAGATGTCAAACTAACATAGTAATTAAGGCCTTTTTATTAACATTTTTTATGGACATTGTCTGGATTAAATAAATTGATTGATTGATTGATTGATAAACATATCTAAAGAAGCCCGCATGAAAATTGGGTCTTGCATAATACTAGTAAGCAGAGATGTTGTCTAAGTTGAGAAAACTCCTATTTAGCACCTAGTTTTCCCAAATCAATAAGATAGGTTTTATCCTGAGGGATTGCACTTCACAATATAACGTAAAAATATTATTTAGCGTCGACCTACAAAAAAAATCCCACAGAGGTCTAGACCGTATATCCTCCTGAGACCCACCATACAAATAAAAATAAAATCGAATTTGAACCTAACAGTTCCGATTACAAATTTGAATTTTATTTTATGTCAAATCAATCAAACCAAAACAAATGCAACTCTATCACTTCAAAATTTAACTTATTTTCCGTTGACCATATTTTGTCCTTTATATAGGACGCGGGGTCTTAGGAGGTTAGGTCTAAGTCAGCGAGACCTGTCGGTCTATTGGGATAAACCTATAAAATGGAATCGCACAACTATTCGACTTTCTTTACTTTTTTTGGAAAAATACCGCCATTTTGAACTCTAACATCAATTAATAACTCATATTATTAACACGCGTCAAACGTAACGAATTCAGGGACCGATACCGGTATTTTTTAAAAACCCTGAATTAACCCAATATTTTGGATTATTTTTTGCTCTTTACGTAGGGCTGACTCATGTATTTAGGTAACAACGTCGTATTATTAGATTGTCCCATTAAAAACGAAATAATGAACCGGTGACCGTAATAATACCGGTATTTTTCTATGGAGAAAATACCGGTATCCGATCTCTGAACGAATTTACGTCAACGCATTGGTAATTGAATAGCAATTCCAGTTTAATAAGTCAGGCCGAATAGGCCTCTTCACTTAATACTCGAAGCTTCCTTTAAAAATAAGTACAACATGGCCTCCGACCCGGTGCAGCGAATAAATAAGTGGTGGGAGAAATATAAATGCCGCCGTAATAATTTAATATAATCCTAACTTATCAACTAACTTAAATATCCAAGAGCTTAATTATTTACAATCAGCGAAGTGGCGCACACTTCCATCATTATTCAGTGTAACGGATACATTCATCGCAATAGCGATTGGCATCAGTGTGATAAACTGACTTTCCTAATCGATTTCGTCTTTAAATAGTCGCGACAAGCGAATAGCAACCGTTATATAAATATTACCAGAAAATACGAAACGATATTTTCAATTTCAATTTGACTGGTTCCATTGAAATCTAATACATAAAATGTGTTACTTAACTTGATCAACGTTCATTACGAATGCCTATAAATCGAAACGTTCGATATTGGTAGACACCAAAGTGTCTTACGACAGCACGAATACTTGTGGACCGTCGAAGTGTTTTTAGTTTGATATTAGAAGATACTATAAATAATTTAGACTGAGGAAAATAAATGAGAAATAAAAGTGTATTCTGTAATAAACACATGCGCTGCAGCAACCGCGCCCCGCGCCCCGCGGCCTAAACAACTTTAAATAAATATTACTTTCCACCCTAGGGTCGGAAAAGCGACTTTCAACCCGGCTATTTACTTATGAAATAGTACATTACTTACCAAGGGTGGTAAAACAAAGAATGTCTCAGATCGCAGGTATTTGACGCCCGAGCCGAAGGCAAGGGCGATAATTATGCGATCTGAGGCTTTCTTAATTACCGCCCGAGGTAAGTACAAAATTCTATGTCACCCCCTGGCCAGGAAGTGGGATTGTCCGCGCGCGGAGCGTGCGATAATTGCCACTTTATGGCCAGGTGTGACATAAATTGAACTTTCCGAACAGGAGAGATGCGTAGAAGCGTATCGTAACATACAATAATACACTTTTATAGTAAGCGACAATGAAGTTGAAAGTTATCTAAAACATCACCCGCGATTCAATGTACGGTCGCTAGGCCAGTTACGCGGCCTGGGCTACCGCGAAGGCATTCGAAATTTTCCCTCTTTATCGCACTTGCACGTTCGGACGGAAGTGCGACAGGGAGGGAAAACTTCGTTTGTCGTTCGCGGTAGCACTCCTGCGTCAGTTAGCGGCCTTCTAAAGAACCTTCAATTAAAGATATTTACATTTTTAAATGCCGTAAAGAAATAGTGAGTTGTTATGCGTTTTAATTAAAAAATGTCCTTTCAGTTCATCAACTCATCCAAGTGGCCGCAAACTGGCGCATCAAATTACAACAAAAACAGGCCTTAAACCCACCTACCGACCCTACTTATAAAGGTTTTGTCTGAGTAAAATTTCATTCGAATAATATTCCCGAAATTAACTATGAGCAAACGCTCATAAATCGTAAAATCGGATAGTATTGGACTCGAAACCGGTAAGCATCAATTTGTCACGTACCGTGATTCAGTTTACAAACGAGGAGTGACTTTTCAAAAGCGCTTACTTTTTGAAATTAAACCTATATACGGTGGAATCCAGATACAGCGACAGTCAAGGGACCGATAATATTACGTCGCACAAAACGGACTGATATCCTCCTGACCCCTGAGCATTTACTGAAATCACTTGCCACTACGGCCGAATGTACTTTGCAAAGCATTAAACTGTTTTTGTTGTAAAGTCCGAGACCTTTTCTGTTAAATAACATATAAACTAAGGTTTTCTCGAGTTTTCACTAAAACAAATCATTTTTAATATTACTTGACAAAGACATTGAGCATTTTTTGTTTAGGTATTTTTTGTCTTTAATAAAGGACTTTAGGAAAAAACAAACACTCGGGAATTGATGCTACCAAAAGGTCGGCCGCCTGTTGGCCAAATAAGAAGTTCAAAAATATTCGGACTTTACTGTAAGGTTTATTTAACACTTTGTAAAGGACGCCAGGTGTCAGGAGGATATACTTTGAAAATGTTTGGCATGAAATCTAATGTGTGGTAATTTCAGTCGTTAGAAGCGGTCAAATGTTATACGCGGATTCTACTGTATATCTACTTAAGGTTCATTTTAGAAGTAAAGCTCTTGAAAAGACTGTCAAATCTACTATAGGTTGTTGACGGAGATGATCTGGTTGATCCAGCCGATGAAGGAGGAGACCTTGACGTAGACGCCGGGCACGTCCTGGCGGCCGCAGCCGAAGCCCCACGACACCAGCCCCACCAACTCGTAGAAGCCGTCGTCTTGGCACACTAGAGGTCCGCCGCCGTCTCCCTGCACGATACACAAAAATATTTAATAATAATAATAATAACTTTATTGCTCTCATGTTGGTTTACAGCAGGTCTTACATTAACTGTTACGAGTACAACATGACACCCTGTAAGGGTATTGCAAATTCCACTTATATTCTAAAGGTACATTCATAAAATCACAGGTTACACACATTGAGATCTAAGATAACAAGATAACATATTCTAACTATATTTATGATATTTATTTACATTGAAAAATTCTTGTAGGCAATAAAAAATTTAGGGGAAGTTGGTGGGGGGAGTCAAAGTCAAAGTAATTTATTTCTTTTAAATAGGCCCATAATTAGCCCTTTCAAAATGTCAAATATACACATGAAATAGGAATACTTAACAGTAACAGAGAACAAAACTTATAACTGTGGGATTGGTACTTTTTGATGGCTGTGCAAGGTGCTGGCTGCTAGATGATGAATAAGGAACGTTCGAATGTGGTTTGAAATAGTTTGGAATGGCGAATGAGTTGACGTATGATTCAGTTTGTAAGACGACTTGAACGAGGCAACATATTATATTGAAGTATAAATAAACCAAATATTTCAATTAGGAGATTATTATTTCCATGTGGACTCTCCGGTCCTACATAACTAATGCAACAATTAATAAAGCTAAAATAGTCAATACAGGTGGTAAAATTTAATAACATTAATAGCTACTTAGATGAAGAGATGTAGAGTGTGGACTACACCTCAGAGCGGTCTATGGAAGACCACACTCAGTGAGACTCAGAAGTAATCTGTACAACTGTGAATGTATTTATTTATTTATATTAGGAGAACCAACAGCAGTACAAACAATGTAACAACATGCGTATTAACAGCAGAGCCAATTACAGGATCTCACAGATAGCGCTAGCGTGTATATACTGAACTAAAGTGCGCACACAATTACAAACGTTATTGGAACAAGAATGTTAAAATAGAAAAAAGAAAAAAAAAACAAGCGATCCAAGCCCACTCTAAACTACTGTTAAACTTGAATAAATTAAATTGTAAATGACGAATATTAAATGAATGAATGAATGTATATTGATAATACTGCTTCCTTATATAGGTACTAGCACATACGTAATATAAGATTTACCCTATCGATTTAGAATTATGTGCCTGGTCGGCACAAGTATAAAAATAAAAAAACCCGGTTAAGTGCGAGTAGGTCTCGCGCACCGAGAGTTCCGTACATAGATAACAATGATTATTTGCTATACAAATAAATAAATAGATATTAGAGGACAATCTTACACAAATCGAACTAGCCCCACAGTAAGCTCAAGAAGGCTTGTGTTGTGGGTACTAGACGACGATATATTTAATAGATATAAATACTTAAATACATAGAAAACATCCGAGACTCAGAAACAAATATTCATGCTCATCACACAAATATTTGCCCTGACCGGGATTCGAACCCAGGACCGTCAGCTTCACAGGCAGGTGCACTACCCACTAGGCTAAACCGGTCGTCAAAGGGTGCAAAGTTGTATTTTAAGCGAGTGTGAAATTGAAACACGAGCTAGCGAATGGATTCTAGGGTCGAACTACGAGCTAGCGAATAGATTCTATGGTTGAACCACTCGCTTCGCTCTCGAAAATAGAATCCTGAGCGAAGCGAGTGGTTCAAAAATAGAATCCTGAGCGTAGCGAACTATTACCTGGCATGCGTCGTTCCCCTCCTCCCCCCCCGCACAGAAGGAGCTGGCGGGCAGTATAAATATCTTCTCGGTGACCGCGTTCACTTTCCGGATACACTCCGCGTCGCTCACGATCGGCAGCTCAGCCTCGCGCACGCGCAACGGAATCGGTCCAGCTGGAAATGTCATTTTGAATTTTATTGCTTGAATAACGTTGATATTTTGAAAATGTTCATCTCAGATCCAACTGTAGGTAGCTAAAGTTAAAAGGTAGCTAAAGTAAAGATCACTACATAGTATAAAACATTTGTTTTTAATAATCTCTTTTACTTTAGTTAAACTATTTTGCATGAGTACACAACTTAATAGGTAATTATAACGGCACCTGTAACTTATTTAGTCAATAATTGTTACTTAGTAATATATGAAACTTTAGGCCTAATCTGCGTCCATTTTTGTATGATTTTTTTTTGTACATGGCTGTTTGTTTTCTAAATAAACTAAAAAAAAAACGAAGTCGCTTTCTCTGTCCCTATGTCCTTATATCCCTATATCCCTGTGTATGCTTCATCATCATCATCATCATTCAGCCGGAAGATATCCACTGCTGGATATAGGCCTCCCCCAAGTGGGAGGGGGGGTTTGCCATAATCCCCACGCTTGGCAGGCGGGTTGGGGATCGCAGTAATAATAGGTGTGACCTTCAGGGAACGCTGCTGCCCGTTCCCTGGATATTCTCCGTTAGTCGCCTCTTACGACACCCACCGGATGATATGGGGTGGTGCAATTCTAACCCGACACCACGCGGGCAACGCATGCATGCATGTGTATGCTTAAATCTTTAAAACTACGCAACGGATTTTGGTGCGGTTTTTTTTAATAGATAGAGTGACTCAAGGGGAGGGTTTATATGTATAATACATGCATCAGCATTGCACCCGTGCCAAGCCGGGGCGGGTCGCTTAATATCAATAAAAATATATGTTTTTCCATTTTACAGATATTTTTAATGTTCTCAACTAAGTCACTGAAGCGAGTGATGGAGTCAGCGTCTAACGAAAGATGGAACGCTGCGTTTACGGCGTCCAACTCCGGTGCGAAGCCGTGCGTCCGAAGGGGCGGGTCGTTAGTATTTAATAAAACGACAATGACGACTAAGTCTCAGAAACCCTGGAACCTGTTGAGACGCCGTGCCGCTGAAAACACCGACGTCAGTGGGCGTCAGAATCTGTTCACTAACTCATCACCATCATACTAGCGTTATCCCGGTACAGTTGCATCAAAATTAAAACATTTATTCTGCAAATAGAACTCAAGAGCACTTTTACAAGTCAAAATCTATCTAGGTACATCAAATAAAAATAATACAATAATCAAAGTATCATTAATTAAATGTAGTGTTACATGTCAAAACAAAGACTAAGAAACTAATAACAATCGAGATTTGTTAGAGATGTATAAGGTCTCTAAGCGTCAAGATAAAAGGTAATAAAGTAGGTACACTAATCATAATAAAATATTTTGAGCTATATCTATAACACGTCAACATGAAAATAATAAAATCTTATAAATAAATATCCTCAGAGATGTATAAGGTCTCTGAGCGTCAATCTAAAAAATAAAATCAAATGAGAACAGTGAAGTCTCTCATCATGTCAATTCCACTGAACACTAGTACGAAGTTACTAGTCCTTGCAAACATGAACAGACCGGACCTCACAAACAGCACCCGTTCACGAGTATGACGCGTAACTCAGCCATCGCCTCCCTCGACCATATGTTAGGGAAGGTTGCGACCCGATCAACGACGCCACCGTAAGTCAAATCCAACTGTAGGTAGCTAAAGTTAAGAGGTAGCTAAAGTAAAGATATTTAATAAAACGACAATGACGACTAAGTCTCAGAAACCCTGGAACCTTTTGAGACGCCGTGCCGCTGAAGACACCAACGTTAGTGGGCGTCCGAATCTGTTCACTAATCACCATCATACTAGCGTTATCCCGGTACAGTTGCATCCTGAAGGATGCCCGGGGTCCGCTACCTAATCCCAAGAGTTGGCGTAGGCACTAGTTTTTACGGAAGCGACTGCCATCTGACCTTCCTACCCGAGGGAAAATTAGACCTTATTGGAATTAGGCTTGTCAAGTGAGTGGGCAACTTGACTGTTAGAATCTAAGATTTCATGCTTACATGGTCATTTACATTTGAAACGGGATATTTACCATATATAACAATATCGGGAACTCAAAAATACAAATATACATGGTAAATATCCCGTTGACTGTTAGAAGTTCTCAAGCCGCCCGAAGGCCTCTAACTTGGCTTAACGACTGCTATCATAGACAGCAGCCGGGATCAACGGCCTAACGTGCCTTCCAAAGCACGGGAGCGCTCAGTTAATAAGCACTCAAAGCGGTCACCCATCCAATAACTGACCTGGGCCGACGTTGCTTAACCTCGCATACCGCACGCGATACGCGCGCGCCGCTGGGCCTCGAGCACTCCTATCTGTTCAACTATGAAATACAATACCTAGAACCCTTTTATGGTGTAGTACTCGAACTTCCGCTGATGTCTACAGCCGGGCCTGGCTATCAAAAGCTTAAAGGATATATGTAAACTTCAAACATTTATTCAGCATTCATCTAGGTACTCACTTTCACCCATGTAACCGTAGCCGGTAACTGTGCACCGCTTGCCCGCCGCGTGGCTGACACCCCGCGCCGGCAGGCACACCAGGCACACTCCTGGAACAATAGTTTACATGTACCATTAGATTAGTTGTACAAAATAACCGGAGTTTAAAATGCAACGTAGGGCATTGCTATGGTATCGTAAATAGATGGTCACGGGAGTGACACGAGGAATACCTATATTCAGTACCAATATCTGCTTAGTCAAAGTGCTTAATAATATCTGATACAACTCTATTCCTATAGTGTTGTTAGAGCGTCCCGGACACCTTTAAGCGTTTTCTTTTTCTAATAGTCCCACACCAGGCACGTATCCAGAGAGGGGGATAGTTGGGATTTATCCCCTCCCCCCCCCCCCCCCCGAAAATGTTTTAGCCGTCTGATTATTTATTCGCTTGCGTGTTCTTTCAATAAGTAAGTAAATAAAAATATAGATGTTTCAATGTTTGTCCCCCCCGAACCAAAAGTCTGGATACGTGCCTGTCCCACACCTTAAAACAACAGTTCAAGATAGAATAATAATTTCGAGTTTACAATTATAACGAAATTAATGTCGTACAGTGAAGATAAACTTGCAAAGTTATCTATTACAAATATTACAACATCATTAAAGTTAGTGATGTATAAGGTCTCAAGACTGACTAAACAAAGAGTATAGTGAAATTAATATAGAGGTAATATCCCAGAGATGTACATTCCAATTTCAATTTATTTTGCAACCATGTACATACAGTAAACACATGCAACTTAATGCTAGGTAAAAGTACAAGTACATACAGGACCCTGTTAGGGCGCAGCAAATAGTAATCACGATTTAAGTTTAATTACAATTCGCAACATTGGGTAAAAAAAAACAAGAATTTCATAAAATAATTTGATAGTACAAATAATTTGATAGTACATGGTCTCTGAGCGTCAAAATGAAGACTAACTTAAGATCTCCATTCCACTTCGTCCATGTCGCAAAGCTTTAAAGAGTTTAAACTGCACTGACCTTCCTTAAGCTCAGCTTTCCCGTGCAGCTTCAGCAGCGCTATGTCGTTGTCCAGGGTCTGGCTGTTGTGGTTGTGGTGGATGTAGGTGGTGGCCACGCGCAGCGTCTGCGCGCCGGGCGAGCCGTACTTGCGCGTGAGGTCGTGGTCGCCGACGCGCACGTAGATCGCGTCGCCGGACCGGACGATGCTGGAAACAGGGGGACATTTATTTGGTACAAGTTGTTTACACATTGTAGGATATAGTAAATAGGTACCTATTTAGTACCAAAATGGGTGCCGCTCAGCATAGTGTCATGAACATCATGACGCTGATTTTCAGGGCAACCAGCAAACAATATGAAATTACAAAACAATAAACATGAGAGAGAGCTGTCCTTAACATACAACATGACATTGACAATGTGGGAAATGTGTAGCCATACAGAATAATATTTTGCACCTGCACATACAAGCTAAATCGTTCATTATAATACAGAATTTATATGAAGCTAACAAAACATAACACTAAACATCTGCTTAGGTATTGGCAATTTGCTTTTCTGTTAAATATTTTTTGAGATTGTGTTTGAAGGAGGCAATAGACTTATAACTTAGTAATAATATTGTAGTATAGTGTACATACTTACTGAAATAATGACTAATATTTTATAGACTAGTGAAAGCGAAAAAGTCGTTTTTGGGAAATTGTATAAAATTCTACAATAAAATTCCAAGACACATTACTGAACTTACGGATTCTAAATTTAAGTATGTCGTGAAACAGACACTTATTTCAAAAGCATATTATAAGATAAACGATTATACGTAGTCTAGCCATAAATTCTGTCCCAAATTTTTCGCCATTTTAAATTTAATAATGGAACGTTCGATGTACTTTTGTTTCTTGATTATGCTTAAATAGACATTTGGCTGTCAGAAAAAGTACATTTGGCTCCAGGTATCGTTTCCCTGAAGATGGAGTGGGGCATCAAAGAGAATCGTGTCGCAGTGATAGCGTTATACAAGTGTAACAAGCAAGTGAACAACATTTTCAAACTGCTGAAACCTTTGAATATAACAAAGAAATTTATCTATCGTACCATCAAGCGATACAACGACATCGGTTTAGTCGACGACCGGCCCAGGAGCGGTCGACCACGGCAAACAAGGACACCGGCAGCGATTAAAGCGGTAGCTGAGCGAATTCGGAGAAATCCGCTACGCAAGCAGAAAACCATGGCTAGGGAAATGAAAATTCCCCCTAGAACTATGTCCCGTATCATAAAACAAGACCTTAAGCTTGGGGCTTATCGACGGAGCACATGTCAGCGATTGACAGCGGCCCTACGGAAAATAAGAGCGACGAGAGCTAAAGTGTTATGGTCGCGGCATGCAAAGGGCGGATATCGTAATATTCTGTTTACAGATGAAAAAATCTTTACTGTGGAGCAAAAATTCAACCGCCAAAATGATAAAATATATGCTCACAGTTCCCAAGAATCTTCTGAAAAAGTTCCAAGGGTAGAAAGAGGCCACCATCCTGCATATGTCATGGTTTGGTGGGGAGTATCCTATGAAGGCGTCACAGAGCTTCATTTTTGTGAACAAGGGGTAAAAATACGTGCTACGAACTATCAAAAAGACATTTTGAAGAGAGTTGTTAAGCCGCTAAATGATACTTTATTTGCCGGTAAGCACTGGATATTTCAACAAGACTCTGCCCCTGCACATAAAGCTAAGACAACGCACCGGTGGTTAGCGACGCATTTACCCGAGTTTATTGCGGCTGAAGATTGGCCCTCAGGAAGCCCGGATCTCAACCCCTTGGACTATGGTCTGTGGAATATTTTGGAGGAGAAAGCCTGCTCTAAACCTCATCGCAATGTTGAGTCTCTGAAGTTAGATTTAGTGCGGGCAGCGGCTTCAATACCCATCGATACCGTCCGTGCCGTCATAGACGAGTGGCCGGACCGTTTAAAGAAGTGTGTTAAAGTAAAAGGTGGACATTTTGAATAAATATTTTATTTTATACAATCTGTATAGTATGATTAATAAAAATAACCCTAATTTATTTATAAACTTTCTTTTATTTTCAAAATAAATGTCATTTCATATAGGACAGAATTTATGGCAAGACTACGTATCATGGATAGGGATGTTTGGCAGTGATAGCGTCCCGCACAAGTAATCTAACACAGAAATATTTTGTCCTTAATATTAAAAAATATGTATGTATGTTTATATTGTAGCATTTGAATTCTGTAGTATTATGATACTGTTATTTTATATACATTGTATATTGTTTTGAAAAAATAACACCTCGCCGAGTTTCTTACGCCGGTTCTTCTCGAGGCAGAGGTATATTTTATGAACCGGTGGTAGTTTTTTGACATTCATAAGTGCATGTAACATGCCTAAATTGAAGAATAAATGATTTCATTTCATTTCAATAATACCTACAATTCGTTGAACCAGGGATAAATAATAATAATCATATTTTACTCATAAAACATTATTGTACAATATTAGGAACTATAGGCTAGGAGTTTACAAAGGGTAGTAAATAACACGTGCCTGAGCTAGGAAACCCAGTGTTTCAGGCAAAGATGGGCTTACGATTACTTAATAATATTCACATGCAAAGTAAATACATATGCTACGATGCAAAAATATTTTAAAACAATAATTTCTCTGTATCATGATATGACATGTTTTTTAGGGCTTCTCATAGAACCCATGTTAGGATTATTAGGGATTCTTCCTTGGGTGTTTTTATGTGAAAAATACATACAGCGGAACGTAGAACCTCCTTTTTCGAAGTCGGTTAATACCAGTTCCCACCCATCAATTCACGAAAAGTTTCTTTGCATCTTGACATTATCAACCCCAAAATTATTGAATAGGTATTTGTCAAATTAGTCATATATCCATTTAACACTTATTTAAATTTAACTATGGAGGAGTGTCAGTGTTGGTCACAGCACCAACTGTAAGAGATCGCCCTACTTACTGTTGGCTCTGGGGGATACTCAGCAACTAAAGGGTACTGCTACAATAAGAATCTCCGAGACTTAAGTAATCCAGCAAAATATAATAGATATAAGAGTCCTTATCAGTACAAAACGCTCATCTATTTAGGCCATAATCTGTTTGAATTGACACGTATCCTGCCATTTTCTCAATGTTACCATCTAGAACAGGACTATTATGACCTTATGACATAAACTTTTATTGTATTTTTTTGGATTTTTCATTAAGAAATATCGTTTCAAACATCACTCCAAATGGTAGTTTCAAACTAAAAATTTATGTTTTCCGCTTAAATTCTACTACACACAATAAAATCAAAAAATGACTATGTTACTATCTAAAACATTAATAAAATCATTGTAGCCTTTAATCACTTTATTGGTATTATCAATAATTTTGTCATAATTTGAAATCACAACATTTTAAAACTTATAAGTCCTCTTAAGCAAAGTTTTGCGCAGTATTGTGACGTGCATAATGATAATTATCTTTTTTATCATTTTTTATGATTTATCGTATTTTTCATAATGTGACCTAATAATTTGATTTTGATATTGTAATGTAATATTGATATTGCTTAAAATTCTTTTGACATGTAAATTGGCTTTACGAATAAATGAGTATGAGTCTGAGTATAACTTACTTAGTAACGCAGTGAGCCGCCGTGAGCACCCACTGAGTGCCAATAAGCGCAGCTCCGCACAGATACTGGTTGAGTGAGTTGATGAGCGCGACTTGCCAGCACCACTCGCCACGCTCGCCGTCCTCGCCGCCCATCACTCGGGCGAGTCGCCGGGAGCCGCGGGACGACGTTCCTACCAAAGAATTATTAGTGGTCAGGTCATTGACATTAATCAGTGGGGCTACCGCGAACCACAAACGAAGTTTTCCCTCTCTGTCGCACTTGCGAGTTTGCATATAAGTGAGACAGAGAGGGAAATCTTCGTTTGTGGTTCGCGGTAGCCCCTCAGTGCTAGAGAAACTAATCAGGCGTATTACTTCCTAAATGCTAAAATACGCGATATATGAGCTGCTGCTAGTCAAGTATAGATGGCACTATGGGTATCGTTCGGAACAAATACCTAGACGATAAAATATAACAAACTAAACGCACGCACGGGCGCACATACGCATACACACGCACACACACTCACTCGCAGTAGCTCGATTCCACTCACACCTCAGATTCGGTTGAAACCACTCAACCAATCTCACTGGAGCGCAAACTCTTAGAGTATTCCAGTGTTCCAAACCACACGCGTGGTCGTGCCGGAGGTTTTCCCCTGGATTTTCCCCAGGCTACTCTCCAACCGCGCACTCCTATCGCTTTATTGGGCCCGGCCTATAAAGCCACAGTCAGGTTCAAAAAAATAAATAAAAAACACACACAGGCACACGCATATAACGATAAAATAATAATAATTAAATGTGTATAAAGCTCATAATAATAAAATTGTACTAGAATTATTCTTGAATTGTGAATTTAGTTATAAGTATTAGATTGCGATGCCCTAGCAGGGTGCATGTTTGATACATAAGCTTAGAGTTAACACCATGTAATCTTAACAACATGTATGCAATAAATGAATTGAATTGAATTGAATTGGTTATTACAGGGCTGGGTTACCCATGTCGGAGCCTCCAAGCAATGCAATACTCGGGCCCCCTTTTCAGCCGATTTCGAAGAATCATCATCCTCCTAGCGTTATCCCAGTACAGTTGCATCCTGTAGGATGCCCGGGGTCCGCTACCTAATCCCAAGACTAGGCGTAGACACTAGTTTTTACAGAAGCGACTGCCATCTGACCTTCCAACCCGAGGAAACCAGGCCTTATTGGAATTAGGCTTGTCAAGTGAGCCAACTTGACTGTTAGAAGTTCTCAAGCCGCCCAAAGGCCTCTAACTTGACTTAACGATTAATTACTGCTACCATAGACAGCAGCCGGGATCAACGGCTTAACGTGCCTTCCAAAGCACGGGAGCGCTCAGTTAATAACCACTCAAAGCGGTCACCCATCAAAGAACTGACCTGGACCGACGTTGCTTAACCTCGCATACCAACCATGCATACGTGTTATAGATATAGCTCAAAACATTTTATTATGATTAGTGTACCTATTTTATTACCTTTTATCTTGACGCTTAGAGACCTTATACATCTTTAACAAATCTCGATTGTTATTAGTTTCTTAGTCTTATTTTTGACATGTAACTCTACATTTAATTAATGATACTTTGATTATTGTATTATTTTTATTTGATATAGATAGATTTTGACTTGTAAAAGTGCCCTTGAGGCCTATTTGCAGAATAAATGTTTTGATTTTGATTTTGATACCGCACGCGGTACACGGGCGCCGCTGGGTCACGAGCGCTCCTCCGAAGCCGTTTTCGAAGATTACTAGCTTTTTTTTATCCTCCCGACTCCTCCACCTGACTGTGGCTTTATAGGCCGGGCCCAATAAAGCGATAGGAGTACGCGGTTGGAGAGTAGCCTGGGGAAAATGCAGGGGAAACCTCCGACAAGACCACGCTTGTGGTTTGGAACACTGGAATACTCTGAGTTTGCGCTCCAGTGAGACTAGTTGAGCGGCTTCAACCAAATTTGAAGTTATTAGCTCTTTTCAAGTTGATGCAGGCGTAAGAAACATTTTATTTAATCAGTTGCCTTCTCTGCCTAATGGCTAATCATTACCTGAACACGTTTATTAGTATCGCACGTAATAAGTCCAAATAATCTTACCTTTAACACCGCAAACGTATTTGTTGTATTTCTCGGGCGCTCGTAGGGTGGACCCGTACGTGGGTTCATACGGGACAGCTGCAACAAAAGACGGACGTTTTTAACTCATTAACTGTCTGTTATGTTTACTGTACGTTAGTGTATTTTGAGAAGCGGTGTGGCCCATCCTTTAGCAATCAAGAGAGGTAGGGCACAGCAAAATGCCATCTTGCTCGAATTTGGAGCAGTATATTTTTTCCTTGTTCCTTTTGGAGTATTACATTTTTAGTGAACATCCCTATTATTTACGAGTGGCGTTCGTGGTCAATGAAGTCACTGATCTGTAGCGCTTTCTCCCTCTAACCATCAAAACAGTTGTTAGCTTCGTTATTTTATGAGATATTTGAATAGGATTTTCACAATTTGGCATATTTTTTCCCTTGTTTCTTTTGGAGTATTACATTTTTAGTGAACATCCCTATTATTTACGAGTGGCGTTCGTGGTCAATGACGTCACTGATCTGTAGCGCTTTCTCCCTCTAACTATCAAAACAGTTGTTAGCTTCGTTATTTTCTGAGATATTTGAATAGGATTTTCACTAATTGGCATATTTTTTACCTTGTTTCTTTTCCAATAGTCTTAAGGAGCAAGTTAGTCAAATTTCATCGCATCACGAACCCCAAGATCTTGTTCAAGTTTCAAGTAGTCGTGTAGAGTCCGACCACGCTAACTCGGCAAGGAATAATTTGGCAACACTGTGCATTATAAGTCATATTTGTATGTGGCTTAAAGGTCTCTGCAACCAGAGGGGCTACCGGGAAACGAAAACGAACGAAGTTCGAATATCTCCCTCTCTGTTGCACTTGCTTATTCGTGCGGCAGAGAGGGAGATATTCGAACTTCGTTCGTTTTAAGTTCGCGGTAGCCCCTCAGGCCATAAAATCCCAAAAAAAAAGTCATATTTGTATCAAAATGTGACGTTTGAGGTAGTGTTGCCAGTTTCAATGCAGAGTTAGCGTGGTCGTACTCTAGGGTGGCTGCAGCGTTTGTCTGTTTGGACTAGAGATGTGTAATCTCGACTCCGGGGAGCGATTCGAATCACTAAATCCGGTTCCGCTATTGATACCGACTCCGCTTATAGACTCTTCGACTCCTTTGAATCCTTCAAATCGATTCACTCCGGACTCGCTGGTTTCAATACAAATCCAGTGATCTTAATAGTTCTACGAATCTTTTGATTCTTTTAACTCCGGACTTGATAGAAATATACGAAAGTCCACCAGTTTTACCTCCGGTCCGCGATACCGGCGCAAACCGGTCATTCATTCGGTTCCGTACCGAGTCGGAATTAGTGGGCCATTCTACTTTTCATGTACATAATTTCCACTTTTTTTAAATGCAGATTTTGGAATCGTTGGCCCTCATTTCATATTTTTGTATTGTTATTCGGAAAGACGTTTAATTCCTGTATCACTTGCGCTAGTTTTGGTAATTAACGAACCACAACTAATATCCATAAATCGAGTAACTCAGTGGTCCTTAGATGTCTCACCATTTGTATGAAAAAATGGTTTTTACCATTGTGTTACCCACCTTTTACAGCAGTATGTTAATATTTAAGTAGTTTTACCTATAAATTCCTTTTATTTGGTTCAGGTACTATTTCGAAATCCTATTTTTGTACACTAATTCAATACATATCATAGATTTTTTTTGTAATAGAAAACTGGTCATGAAAAAGTAGAATAACCCTAATAACTCCTCGGTTTCGATAAGATTTGAAAAGAGTCGTTAAGGAATCGGCACCGCATACTGATTCGAATCATTTAAATCCTCAAGTCCGAATTTACCCATCTCTATTGGACTCACTCATGGGCGTGGGGTGCGGCGTGGTGGTGTAGGGCTCGTACTGCGCGCTGGTGGCGAGCGGGTACACGCTGTCGTTCCGCTGCACGCCCGTCAGCTCCAGCACCTTGGACTTGGGCGCGCAGCACTGCGTGCCGGCCTTCTTGCACTTGAACACGTCCGTCATCTCCGCGTTGCCTGCAAATTAATGCATAAATTACCTGTTACGTCGTCCGGGTCACACTTACGGACCCGGACGACGTAATCACAGCGTCTATCGAAAGATGGAACGCTGCGCTTGCGGCGTCCAACTCTGACACGACGCGTACACTTAGGCATTCCCGCCGGCGGGGACGTCCACCGCGCGATCGCGACAACAGTGACACATATAGTCCCTATTCGTCCCGGTACCGCCGCACACCGGGTAGAGTCAGTCCGACCCAGGTCGGGCCTAGCTGAGTTTCTTGCTGGACTCTTCTCAGCTAGGCTAGGTTTAGTGAACCAGCGACAAAACTCCCAGTAGCTCGATTCCACTCACACCTCAGATTCGGTTGAAACCGCTCAACCAATCTCACTGGAGCGCAAACTCTTAGAGTATTCCAGTGTTCCAAACCACACGCGTGGTCGTGCCGGAGGTTTACCCCTGGATTTTCCCCACTCTCCAACCGCGCACTCCTATCGCTTTATTGGGCCCGGCCTATAAAGCCACAGTAAGGTTCAAAAAAAAAAAGCATAAATTACTTTTATCTACACCCATACAGTAAATCCTCTTTTATGTGCTCAAAAAGTGTAGGTAAGGAGCATCTTTACAATATCGCGCCGGTCCGGGGCGGAGATGGCCATAACAGCATCAAAAACTGTATCGTTATGGCCATCTCCGCCCATAACGATACATGCTCGTGCTCAAAAGACTTCAACGGGCTCACGCTCGACCTCACTACACTTGCAACGCAATGGTTCCTGAACACGAAAGAGGATTTAATATACGGATGTAGATAAAGTAGTGTATGCAACTGTCCATAATTAGGGCTTAAAACACTCGTGTGATCCTATTATGAAACTCGCTGACGCTCGTTTCCAAAAAACCACACTCGTGTTTTCAGGCCTCTCATTATGTATCAGTTGCATAAACTACTATTAATCAGTGCATCCTCAAATTTTATATAGGGTCGGCGACGCGTACGTGACTCCTTTGGAGTTGCGGGCGTCTATAGGCTGCGGTGGCCGCTTACCATCAGGTGGACCGTAAGCTTGTTTGCCACCGGCGTTGTATAAAAAAATATTAAACTCTATTTTGCACTCTCAACGTTCCTACATTTTCCTGCACCGTTTTTAAGTGTCTCTGTTTAGCCCTGTGGTTGACTGATAGAGAATGCCATTTGGCATTAAGTCCGCGATTTGTACAATGTATTTTTTGTGCAATAAAGTATAAATAAATAAAAATGAACATTGTAAACATCGATATAACCGAGTAAAATCTCATTATCAGCTGAAACACGTAAATATTACTTTCGTGTGCAATTAAGAGGCCTTATATAAATAAATAAATATTAGAGGACAATCTTACACAAATCGAACTAGTCCCACATAAGCTCAAGAAGGCATGTGTTATGGGTACTAGACGACGATATATTTAATAGATATAAATACTTAAATACATAGAAAACATCCAAGACCCAGAAACAAATATTCATGCTCATCACACAAATATTTGCCCTGACCGGGATTCGAACCCAGGACCGTCAGCTTCACAGGCAGGTGCACTACCCACTAGGCTAAACCGGTCGTCGGTCGTTATATGTTTTAAAACGTTTTGATTTCAAATTATGACAAAAGTATTGATAATACCAATAAAGTTATTGAAGGCTACGATAATTTTATCAAAGTTTTAAATAGTGACGTAGCCATTTTATGATTTTATTCTGTGTAATAGAATTTAAGCGGAAAAAGCAAGTTTTTAGCTTGAAAATGGTCGGTTTGGAGCAAGGACCATATACAATACGGAACGGAACGTAGTAATGAAACATCGCACATAACGCCATCTTTTCACTTTTTACTGTATCATTTGGAATGTCGTTGAACGTTCGATGGCTGTGACTTCACTTTTACGCATTCATGGAAATTATAAAATTTTCGACTTTTGAATGAATCGGTACTCTTAGCGGCATCTAGCTACGTAGAGAGATACTAACTTTCGGAGCACGGTGCGTAGTATGAAGATTGTCAGTCCTATTGTATATGGTCCTTGATTTGGAGTGATATTTGTAACGATATTTCTTAATTAAAAATCCAAAAAATACATTTAAAGTTTATGACATAAGGTCGCAATAGTCCTGTTCTATATTTTATTTGAAGAATGTAGCTCCAACCGTTTGGCTTTAAAACCTGTTTGACAGACGACGGAGGGACGCGTAAGTAAACAATACGGTTCTCTTTGGACCCTTCGGGTACAGAAACCTAAAATGTAGAATATTGACAACCGGTTTAGCCTAGTGGGTAGTGCCTGCCTGTGAAACTGACGGTCCTGGGTTCGAATCCCGGTCAGGGCAAATATTTGTGTGATGAGCATGAACATTTGTTTCTGAGTCTTTGATGTTTTCTATGTATTTAAGTATTTATGTCTATTAAATATATCGTAGTCTAGTACCCATAACACAAGCCTTCTTGAGCTTACTGTGGGGCTAGTTCGATTTGTGTAAGATTGTCCTCTAATATTTATTTATTTTATATACTTTACCTATTTGAAGATTTACTCATCAGTGAGATGGAATGTAGAGATATATATGGCAGCACATGTTTACTCTCAGCATGACACGTCGTCTACCGGTCCCGGGGATCCCCGGGATCATAACAAAAGAATGCTATTGTTTATTTTTTTGCCGGGAGACGACGGCTTAAGTTTGCCCTCGCGGGTTGAAGTCGCTTCAGATCTTGACGGACCCGGGCTTAGGGTGGGTTGCACCAAACCGTCCGATTACAGTTGTAAGCGGTGTTCGTTAAAATCTGATTGTATGGAAAGTTTAAGTTTCTATGGGATGACAGCTGCCGGCGCCATACTCAAAATATTCTTTATTCAAATAGGCCTAGCAACAAGCACTTTTGAATCGTTAGTTATATATTACATAAACTGAATCTAATTATTCAGAGCAATTTATTGATGCATATGAAATTTAAAAAAAGACATGAATTACTATAATGTATGTCAAAAGAGAGTATAATAAATTCACAAAAAGATCGTCAATATGTAAAATAAAAACACAAAAAATTGTATAATCTAAACAGTTTCTAGAATAAAATCTGAATGTCAAGAGGAAAATTTAACATCAACATTTAATGTCATAGTTAGGCATCCGCAAAATTTCCAGCGTGGCGCTACCTGCTTTCTTGGCTTCGGTACACGGTGCTGAGAGCCTCATCGGGAAAATTTTAGCCCCTACTATTGGGGTCCTGGAGGCTGCGCACCGTGCCGAGGCCAAGAACGTATGGTTGTTAACATGCCCCAACACGGACCCGCCTGCCAACCCATGTTCGCAAAGACAATGGGACGAGCCCCTCTGTCGCCTAACTAGGAACAGTCTCCTAGATTCGGCACCTAGTTCGACAGACCGAGCTCGACTCATTGCCACCGCAGAGTGGGAGTCGGGTCTGTGGTTACAGGCGCTCCCATCCCCATCCATAGGCACATTGCTGGACAATAATACTTTTCGTTTGGCCACTTGCCTTAGAATAGGGGCGTCAACAAATATGCCCCACCGTTGCCAGTGCGGAGCCATGGTGGACAGTCTGGGCCACCATGGCCTCTCATGCAGCCGGAGTGCTGGGAGGATCCCTCGGCATGCCAGCATCAACGACGTCATCCGAAGGGCCCTTGTCAGTGCAAAGGTACCGGCAGTCCTCGAACCCAACGGTCTGACTAGAGATGACGGCAAGAGACCCGACGGAATGACGTTGGTGCCTTGGAGTATGGGTCGGCCCCTTGTCTGGGATGCTACTTGTGTAGATACCCTGGCGCCGTCCCATATTCCAGGCACCAAAGTTGATGCTGGTGCAGCTGCATCCTCAGCTGAAAACCTCAAGCGCCGCAAATATGCCACTCTCGGCAGTAGTTATATGTTTGCGGCGTTTGGGGTTGAGACCCTGGGGCCATGGGGTCCAAGTGCGCGGCGCCTCTATAAGGACATTTCAAGGCGCCTTATAGAGGCTTCCGGTAACCAGAGGGTTGGCCACTATTTCGCCCAGCGGATTAGCATAGCTATCCAGCGTGGAAATGCGGCCAGCCTTCTGGGAACCCTACCGAGCACCGAAGACTTAGGGCAATTTTTTTATTTATAATGCTTTATATTATTGTGTTATGAAAATAGTCATTAAGATGTAATGTCATAATTATTAAAATATAATTAGTATTTCAACCACAATTATACCCACTGTGTTTTATCATTCATGTAGTCTTTTGTGCTATAATATGCTTTCGATATGAGTTTACGCTTTACATAAGTCTTGAATTTATTAATAGATAAATTAGTTACGTTTGTAGGTAGTTTATTATAAAACTTTACACAATTACACATGAATGATTTTCTTATTTTACGATGACCGGCCTGTGACCGTATGTCGGTGCAACCGACCCCTAGGGCACACCCGGGAACCGCTAGAATGGCGGACGACTCACGGAAGCAGGTGAAGGAGAGCAGCGACACGATGCAGGAGCCGGGGCACTCGGGGCGCGGGTCGGCGGGCGCGGGCGGCGGCGCCGGCGTCGTGCTCGTCGGCCGCTGCGTCGTGCGCGGGGGCACCCTGCGTACAACAATACATTGTGTCTCAAGGGAGCAAAATTATATATTTATAGCGAGGACGGTATATAGATAATGATAACATAATAACACACTATATCAGTAATATAATATACTAGCGACCCGCCCCGGCTTCGCACGGGTGCAATGCTGATGCATGTATTATACATATAAACCTTCCCCTTGAGTCACTCTATCTATTAAAAATAAATGGATTGATGATAATCAATCCATTTATTTAACTTCTTCTCCTTACTTAACCTTATTCTTGTTTTTTTACTTACTTATTTATATGAATAGCTTCTCTCATAGGAGAAGTGAAAAGAAGAGTGTATTACACAGCAGCAAAATTATTTCTAACTCTGGCGTGGCGGTTTGAATCTCTCACTATGCTCAGGATTCCATGTTAGAATCCCTCCCTGGAATCCTTCGCTTCGTTTTGGATTCAACACGCTAGCCCTCAATGAAATATTGCATTGCCCTTGGAATACAATCTACTATTGTGGTTGGCGGTAGCACTCCAGAAGTGCGTTGGATGCCTATCAGACCAGGCACGTATCCAGAGGGGGGGATAGTTGGGATTTATCCCCCCCCCCCCCCGAAAACGTTTTTAGCCGTTTTTATAGTACAGTGATTACAGCGATTTTTACACAGTTCACATGGTTGTTTCAATGTTTGTCCCCCCCCGAACCAAAAGTCTGGATACGTGCCTGTAGATTTAGATTTAGATTTCATTTATTACACAATACAAGACTTCATTATACATTACATTTAAGTCAATTTAAAAGAATCCCTATTGTGGTCGTCAATACATTGAATAGAATAATGACACATAATAAAACAATTAAAACAAATGAAAAACAAACAATTGAATAAAAATAACATTTCAAGTTTCACCCACGAGGATCGTCATACTATATGTATATGTACGTTTGTATCAGACGTATGGTTATATAGATTGTCATTACCTGCTGTTATCGCAACAGATGGAGCCTGAATGTTTGCACTGCGTGTGCGACACGAGCACGGCGGGCCGCTCGCAGAACGCCGCCATGATGTTCAGCAGGCAGTGCCCCGGGCAGCGCGGCAGCGGCGCCTGCAATACCACAATTGCAAATGGGTCATTGTCAGATTTAGGTTCGCGTCTTTTCGGTGGACATATCAAAAGTTAAGGGCCACAAAGCTTAATTTTGGATTGGTCTAGTAACCCGCACAAACGGTGTTTCGGTAACTATAAATCCATGTAATAAAAACTACACATGTACATAAGCCGTTAACTATTGACCACCGGGTGGACAACTTTTGTTTTTACAACTGACAATGACCCAAATGTGATCACGGTTACCTCTAGCTATTCATCATCATTCTAGCGCTATCCCAGTATAGTTCCATCTTGACGGATGCGAGGGATCTGCTATCTAATCCCAAGATTTGGGGTGGGTTGCACCAAATCGTCTGTAATCGTAAGCGGTGTTCATTAAAATCTGATTGTATCAAAAGTTTGACAAGTTTCTATGGGATGACAGCTGCCGGCGCCATATTTGAAGATGATTGGCCTGTGATCGTATGTTGGTGCAACCGACCCTTTATATAAGCACAACTTTTTACAGAATCAACTGCTATCCAAGCTACCCAAAATCCTCCCCTCCTAAAGCTCCTTAGGGCACTAGGGCATGACGTAGTTAACACCCCGATTATCTACACCTATCGCTATTACAAAGCTGTTAGACAAAACCACATCCGAGCCATTCATTGCCGGTCAATCAAACAGAACTGTTTGACATTATGAAGTCGAGGTTGTATTTACATGTGTTTTAAAGATCAAATCATCATTAAGTATTCAGCTCGACAGTGAATTAAGATCGTCTGTGTGAGCAATACGGAAACACAAAACTGTATTACAAGGTACATTAGCTTGGGTGAAACAGCTATATTTTTCAGGATGACGCTGTTCATGGTCAAAACAGTTTAAATAAATACACATTGGATGTCATACTCGTAGCAAAGTTTTAAGATCTAAAGCGCAGCAACGGATGGGTAGTAGCAGTATAGAGGTCCATAAGACCCCAAATGGAATCCTTTGCTTTAAATGTAAACCGCTCGTGGCCCAGCGGCGCCCGCCTATCGCGTGCTATAGGCGAGATTAAGCAACGTCGGGCCAGGTCAGTTCTTGGATAGGTGACCGCTTTGAGTGGTTATTAACTGACCGCTCCCGTGCTTTGGAAGGTACGTTAAGCCGTTGATCGCGGCTGCTATGATAGCAGTCGTTAAGCCGAGTTAGAGGCCTCCGGGCGGCTTGAGAACTTCTAACAGTCAAGTTGCCCACTCACTTGACAAAGGGGGTCGAAGTTGCGCCACGTCCGTAGGGAGTACCCGCCGGTGACCCACCGCTACTCTACGCGTGACCCCCTGGGTGGTACTAAAAGTGCAACAAAAACTGACAACCGTACTGTCTTCTCAAAAGATCTCACGGTTCGAATTAATTGGCATACGATAAGTAAATAAATAAAATAAACCAATTCGCCGAGCAAGCCACATTAAAATGATACTCGTAGACGATTCTCTTACCGGTTTTGGTGTGGTAGGAGGCCTCTTTGTAGCGGTGATGCAGCACTTTTGCTCCCCGGGACAGTAGGCGTCTTCATCGACATGGTCGCACCAGCGCGCGAACATCTCCCCCATGCAGTCTCCTCTACACTTGTGCTCCTTGTATTTTGACGTCGACCACTAAAAGAAAGAAGATGTAAGAAAAGAAGACCAAATGGCGGAGTGAAGTAACTTACCTGCGTGCGGTTGACCGTGTTTTAGAGACGTATACTCTACGGTGAATGGTAGTTCCTTTTGGTCTACCAAGTCCCCTGTTTCTTGCGTAGGTCCAGCCTCACACTACGCTTACATACCTGATATAGTGTTGACTAAAACCGTTATGCTGGTTTGTAAGGTCGAATTTCGTAGCTCACACGTAGAGGTTTTAAGTAGTGAAGAGCTACAATGGCTTACCTGTATCGAAGTGTAGTCGTGTATCCTGATTCCGTGTTGAGTCTCTTCTTTGGCGAGGTAAGTGGACGTCGCGTAGTGGTCATATCTCAAAAGGTGCTTACTGGTTGCGGTACGCGGACGCCGTGTAGAGGTCAGATTTCAAAGAATGCTTACCGGTGCAGTAGGTCGTGGCGTCGTAGGAGGGCGCCGCGTTGTGGTCTGTTCTCCCTTGGGTTCAGTGGCGCAGCAGGTCGCCTCCCCAGGGCAGTAAGCGTCCTCGTCCACGTGGTCGCAGAGCAGAGCGAATAAACCGCTGATGCAGTCGCCGCGGCATTTCCGAGTGGGGCCCTTGTATTTTGACGGAGCAGTGGTTGTTGTGAGCTGGGGAGTGTAGGGGATACGTGTTAGATCATGAGTCAAATTTGAAATTCTGTTACGTAGACGAGAGGCAGGGGAAGACTGAGACGTGCGTTTATTGATCAAGCAAAAGAGAAGGTCAATGTAATGTGGTATCAGGAGCTCAAAGCGTTGGCGGAGATCCGAACAGAATGGCGATTACTCCACCGACAAGAGCTAGTTAAAATATTATGTAGATATGGGGAATCATTTCTTTCCATGGTTGCGAGGAGCAAAAATGGGTTCTTCATGATTGCCATTTCTCTCAGTGATAGTTGTCATCGCAGTGGGATATAATCCCAATTTAGATGGAGGAACGTGTCATCTGTTAGTAATATATCATGGATAGTGTATCCTCTACAGACAGCAGTTCTATTTAACCAAGTTTTGTGAGTTTATCCCCTAAGCCCTATTACCGTGTAACAGGTACATCCATTTAGATTTCCTTCAGCCAAGGTCAAATTTCTACGATCTCCGGTGGATAAGATCAGATTATTAGATCGTCCTACACACAAAAAAGGGGCCCACTTCTCTACTACTTGTCTTGTCTGTGTTGTCTCAAATATTTTTCTTTACAGCGCGAGTAACTTTCTCGTGGACCAAAAGATATACCTAGTGGATAAGACTTGTGACGAATTGCGAACGCAGCCGATTGGTAGGAAGATATTCATGAGGGCTGGCAACACACCACTCAACTAGAGTCAGTGAGAGAAGCATAGGTTCAGAGACAAACGTTTCCTAAGAAGAGAATGTAACTGAACTACAGTCCGTATTGTACGCACTAGGATTAAGGTGCAATAAATTAGTGACGCAAGACGACTGTGTATCATTGTTGACATCAGTGCCAACATTACCATATAAAAAGGAATGTTAGGCTGGCATCCCTGGCCGATTATTAAGATGTATGGCAATATCGAGCCCGCCCGAAATATAGCTGCATGGAGGTGCAGGGTACAAAAATAAGAACTAATAGATTATTATAAGAAAAGGTGACTTTTAAATAAAAGTAATTAGTGTGAACAAGTGCTGCATTATAAATACTCCGTATTACAACCAGCCGCCGTATCATTTATACCTACAGTCCACAATAGAAGCCCCCAAGAGCCCACAATCATTCGCATCAACGTGTGCGTCACCTAAAGACTTAAACATGATCTGTAGCTATGATGCATTAAGATGCCAGGAAAATTGAGTAGCGTTTAGACGCCACAAGTCGATGCTATGCTTACAGCAGTAGAAGGCCTCTTGGTGTGCTTTTTCTCGCTGGGAACGACCAGGTCCACGGGCCGGCGCTCACCGTACCCGTCCTTGGACACGCAGCACAGCTTGCCCGACACGCAGAGGTCGCGGGAGGTGAGGTAAGCCTCGCAGTACTGCGTCAGGCGATTCTCGACACATGTGCCTGGGCAGGCGATGTTGCCTGGAAGAAATATAAATAATAAATAAATAAATAAATAAATATTAGAGGACAATCTTACACAAATCGAACTAGCCCCACAGTAAGCTCAAAAAGGCTTGTGTTATGGGTACTAGACGACGATATATTTAATAGATATAAATACTTAAATACATAGAAAACATCCAAGACTCAGAAAAAAATATTCATGCTCATCACACAAATATTTGCCCTGACCGGGATTCGAACCCAGGACCGTCAGCTTCACAGGCAGGTGCACTACCCACTAGGCTAAACCGGTTGTCAAAAGTATGAAGATGTGTTAAGTTATGATAATCGTTAAGACGCGGTATTTACGCAAGCGGGCATTTGATCGAAACTACAGTCCGACCACGCTAACTCTGCATTGAAATAATTTGTCAACACTACATCAAACGTCACATTCTCATACAAATATGACGTATAATGCACAGTTTTGCCAAATTATTCCTTGCAGAGTTAGCGTGGTCGGACTCTATCTAAGGGAACATACACAAACTACGTGACCCGTTTAGGGGGGGAGGGGGGTCGTCAAAGTACCACTCTTCCTCACCGGGGGGAGACGGAGGGGGGGGGGGTCGGTTTCTTGTCACGTAGCCGGTAGAATACTTTTGAGACACATTCTAATTGAAGCGGACTCACGCGCCACGGTTTAACCCCATCACTAAAACTTGTCCAGTTTCGCCACATCACTAATTGTACTGTTTCTTCTTGATATATTTTTTACTAAATACAATTACAATTGAATAGCTACGCTATACCACGCTTGCACTCTCGAAGTATGCATTTTTAGGGGCCGTATGAGAAAATACAAAGAAAAGCCATTATTTTTTCAAGTTTCGCTTGGTCACCTAGGGGGGGGGGGGGGGGGGTAAAAAAATGGTCACGTAGTTTGTGTATGTTCCCTAAGATATAAACGACAGCTTGTGGCTTCGCTGCCTACTGGCTTCCGTAGCTGAAGAAGAAACAAATTGATGTAGGTATTTAATACTATAGTGATATTAAAAAACCGATCAAGTGCGAATCGGACTCGCGCATAGAGGGTTCCGTACATAGATGTGTACCGGTTTGAACCCTCTTAATTCAGGAAAATCTCAACAATACGCTGTAGAAATTGAACGCTATGGGTAAAGCGCCATCTGTCGCCGAATTTTGTTACAAATTTGAAGGACTGAATAACTTAGTATTATGGTGATTCTTCAAGGATTATTCTTTATACCGTGAATCGATTTAATTCTTTTTTTATTTGAAAGAAGGTACTTTCAGCATAATCTCGTAGGAATTTATAAAACAAAAATACTTAGTATAGAAATGTTTTTTGATGACAAAAAAAAAGAAAAACTTAGAGCTATTCTTTCCTGTAAAATATACATTGATATCAATGTTATCTAATAATTTCATTTTTCTTCAATCCCATAAAGTCTCTTTTTCCCTCTATGTTGGATAGATGGCAGTTTCTTTCGAAAATCTATTTCCTACGTCAAATCTTGAGATCGATCAGAGCGGAGCCAGGTCTCTTTATTTCACAGCCGGGAAAACGCTAGAATGATTGCTCACTAGTCCTACAACAATCAGACGCAAATGTACCTAATAATTACCACTGTCTTTGTATCTGTCGGGCGCGGGCGTCGTGGACTCCTCGTCGATCTCGTCGTCCGACGGCGTCGTGTAGCGCGTCGTGAACGGCCGGCGCGTCGTCGACAACGTGTCGTTGCCTGGAACATGGTAAACTGACGTCAGTTACGACAGTTACATCATCATATCAGAAGAGCGCTGGACATTGCTACAAGTAACACAATGACTGATCCTTTGCCATCATTATCACTATCAAAATCAAACGTTTGTTCTGCAAATAGGTCACAAGGGCACTTTTACATGTCAAAATATTAATTTACAATTTAAGAAAGTCTGACTATAATAAGTAATACATTTTTCATGTCAAAATATTAATTTACAGTTCAAGAAGGAATAATAATTTCGAGTTTACAATTATAACAAAATTAATGTCATACAGTGAAGATAAACTTGCAAAATTATCTATTACAAATATTACAACATCAGTAAAGTTAGAGATGTATATAAGGTCTCAAGATTAAACAAGGAGTATAAAGAAATTAATATAATATCCCAGAGATGTACATGGTCTCTGGGCGTCAAAAATTAAAATTAGTTTAATATTGTTAGAGATGTATATGGTCTCTAAGTCACTGATAATAAAAACGAATCCACAACAGGATGATGTATCTCGTCAATCCCCTATAAAAAAACACTAGTATTAACGTAGTCACTATGTCCTAGCAAGCATGAACCGACCGGACTCCACAAACAGCACCCGATCACGAGCATGACGCGTATCTCAGCCATCGACACTTCAACTCGTCCAACACGTTGGATGGTCGGAGATGACCATGATGAGCCATGAGCCATATCCAGCTGATCTACAAATACCTACCTAATGGCTCGTCGACGAATCACTCCATGGACCGGATGGGACACTACTCCTCCAACATGCTGAATGGTCGGAGATGACCATGATGAGCCACGAGCCATATCCAGCTGATCTACAAATACCTACCTAATTGCTCGTCGACGAATCACTTCATGGACGGCTTGGGACACTACTCCTGCAACACGTTGGATGGTCACCTTCAGCCAGCTCCAGCAGATCTACAACTACTAACCTCTATAGCTCGTCGACGCAGCACTACTTGTATTGGTTGGGACATTCCACCTCTTCCAATACGTTAGACCGTCCACACATTAGATGACCTCCAGCCAGGCCTTGCAGACATAAAACTAGTACTGACCAAATGGCTCGTTGACGCAATATTCATGAACAGACTGGGAGTCCTCCTGGACCTGTGATCTCCTACTGGGATCAGCGCAAGCAGATCTACAACTACTTTCCTAGCCTCATCGACACAGCACTTCATGTACAGGTTAGGACATTCCACCTCCTCTAACGCCAATGGTCACCTTCAGCCAGCCCCAGCAGATCAACAATTAGTACTGACCTAATGGCTCGTTGACGCAATATTCATGAACAGATTGGGAGTCCTCCTGGATCCGTGATCTCCTACTGGGATCAGCGCAAGCAGATCTACAACTACTGGCCCTGCCACATCGACACAGCACTTTATGTACAGGTTAGGACATTCCACCTCCTCTAACGCGAATGGTCACCTTCAGCCCGCCCCAGCAGATCAACAACTAGTACTGACCTAATGGCTCGTCGACACAGCACTTCATAGAAGAGTTGGGGCATTCCACTTCGTCCAACACGTTGGAGCAGATGAGGGAAGCGATGGCATGCATGCACACGCCGGGACAGTCCTTCGCGTCCACCTGTGTGTCCAGCGTGTCAAGCAGACCTGGAAATTAAAGTCAATATGTTAAAAATTTTAAAGCATGGCATATTACGAGTATGTGCTACGTACGAGGGCTGTTTCATATGTAGCCGTTTTCTAAATATACTAATATCACTGGCCGAAAATATGTATACCACCGTTTTAAGCCATTCTTCAGAGGCGGGAAAATTAAAAAAACAGCATTCTTTTGTTTTTTATCTCATTTGACAGCGATTCAGTGGAAGCGTGAACGTGAAATTGTTAAAATGGAGAAAGAACATTATCGGTCTGTAATTATGTTTTTGTTTTTGGAAGGAAAAACCTGTGATGAGATAAAAGTAAGAATGCAGGCGGTTTACCATGAATGTGCTCCTTCTATGACAACCGTTAGATATTGGTACAATGAGTTTAAGCAGGGGAGAACAACCGTCTTTGACCAGGATCGCCCAGGCCGCCTAATTGAGGTGACTACAGACGATATGGTTAAAAAAATTTAAAATATCGTTTTAGCCGACCGCCGAATTAAACTTCGAGAAATCGTTGATGCTGTAAACATTTCAATCGAGCGAGTACAAAACATATTATAAGAAAAATTGGGCATGAAGAAAGTATCGGCGAGGTGGGTGCCGAAAACTCAATTTCAATTTCAATTTATTTTGCAACCATGTACATACAGTAAACACATGCAACTTAATGTTAGGTAAAAGTACAAGTACATACAGGACCCTGTTAGGGCGCAGCAAATAGTAATCACGATCACGAACTCAAGTGTTAATTGGGTATTTGCTTTAAAAAAGATATAGGTATGGTGCCATTCGAACCAGTTTTTAGAGGTGTTCAAGTGTTTCTATGCGACCAATTACAATTAGAGCAACACAAAAGACGCAAACGAGAGAAAAAGTACACAAGGACAAGCACTGAAAACGCTCCATACTGATAGGCAGTGAAATGTGACGTCACAGTGTTATGGGCTCGTAATACCGTTGTAGGGAAAAACGAGTAATTTGTATTGTTGTGAATTTAAGCTTCGAGGCGTAAACTACAAGACTCGAGTCGCGACTGCTGAGTCTAGAAGCCTCGAACCTTAAAGCCACGAGCGTATAAGCCTCAAATTAATAAGTTCGCGGTGCTGCTTACGATCACAGAAACCTCGAGTCTTTAGACCTCAAGCTTTAAAACCTCCTGAGCTTTGAAGGTTTAAGTCTGTAAGGTTTTTAGCTGTAAAGGTTTGTAGCAAAGAGTACAAGCTTTTAACAAATTAGATCAATTTATGCCATAGGGTGAAATAGGTTTTTGTGAAATAGGGAAAAAAACGGATTTACTGCATTTTTGTTTGTAAATTTATTTTGCAACTTTCTATGACATTTTAATCTTTAAATATTGTCAGGAATACTCTATAAATATTGGCTGAATATCTTCCAAATATTAAAAAAGAATTTCTGCCTAGAACGCTCATTGTTTGAGCTCTTAACGCTTGTGACAGGCCTTCGAGGTTTGGGGCTGGAGCTTTCAATAGGCCCGAGTTTTTAAAGCTTGAGCTCTCTATGAGGCCCGAGTTTTAAAGACTTTCTCTTAAGAGCTTATAAAAAACTTGAGTCTTTAAGGTTCAGAACCGTTTTAGAGCTCAAACCTTCAACGCTTACGCCTTTAAAGCTTGAACCTTCAAGGTTTGCGACTCTATAAGGTTCAAAAGTCTTCAAGTCTTTTAACAACACTAGTAATTTGCCATTTTAATCGTGTAATATTGCGTTTATGGACGTAGTTCCCATACAATTTATTTTTCATTGAAACATGAGAGTTCTATTGGTAACTTTCAATTTACATTTGGACTTAAAAAATATTTTTACGAAATGTTATAGTATTTTGATTAATTTGTCTAATTTACTATTTATTGTCATAATTTGATGGTTTTCTATCTACCTCGTAGACTCAATCAAAATTCAAAAGTAAAACATTTTGGGGTCTATTTTACGAAACTTATGGTTTCACATTTTAGATTTGGCGCAAAGCCAGCACGCCTAAATACAAATACAAAACCGACACCAATTCAGTACGTTAAAGTTTATGGGTTTTTTTCCTATTTCATTTTATACCTAGCATCAAATGGTAAGCTTAGCATTACCTACCCTTTTAATTGCTAGCTATAGACGCTGGCAACAAACGAACTTTAGCGGCTAGTTAACTAATATAGGTTTGACAGACGTTTATGAATAAGGGGGTAAGAGTTTATTCATATTCATTTATTCATTACTTTGTGTGTACAAATAAGGTCTTAAACATAATACATAAGTAGGTATCAACACAACCCTGTGAGGGCATTGCAATTTAATACAGTAATTTATTACATTGACATTAAAAAATATCACAGCAAAAAATTAAAATTTGTAAAAAAAAACGGAAAAATCTGTTATAATTATAATAATTAAACATTGATAATAATTAATAAATAATAATCATATACATTGATTGATAATAATTAATAAATAATAATCATATACATTGATTGATAATAATTAATTAATAATAAAAGTAATTCATTTATAAAAATAACATTTAATTCACAATTATCATTATTTGCTACGATGAAGAATAGTAGAATAAAAATTTATTTGAATTGCGATTTCCTAATAGTCATTATTATTGCGATTTAAATATTCATTCACTGTATAATAAACATTTAGTTTGATATGTGTACAGTAACCGTGCGTAGGCGTCCTCTCGCGGGGTCCCGTTATCCCGCGGAATGTATCCGCGCCGCGCCGGCGCGACCTTGGCTGCCCAACGGTTCTCTAACAGCTGATTATACGTTTACTTTAAACAGTTGGGACAGGTTGAATCGTAAAAAGCGGATTAGATAGATGGAAGATTAAGAGTCCTTATCAGTTAAAAACGCTCATCTATTTACGCCATTTTCTGTTTGAATTGACACGTATCTTGACATTTTCTCAATGTTACTAGAACAGGACTATTTCGACCTTATGTCATAAGGTTTAAATGTACCTATTTTTTGAATTATTCATTAAGAAATATCGTTTCAAACATCACTCCAAATCGACCATTATCAAGCTAAAAAATTGTTTTTTCCGTTTAAATTCTACTACACACAATAAAATCCAAAAGTGGCTATGTTACTATCTAAAACATTAATAAAACTATCGTTTCTTTTAATAACTTTATTGGTATTATCAATACTTTTGTCATAATTCGAAATCAAAACATTTTAAAACTTATAAGGCCTCTTCATGAATCACCAAGGGGGGCGGACTTATGAATGAATGAATGAATGAATGAATGAGTCTTTATTCACAAAGAATATATAGTTATGATGTACATAGAGTCACAGTTACCCATAATATATTCAGCCGATAAAGGCATGTGAAAGTATATAAAATAAAATGTCAATAAGCTTTAAATGGTATGTCAGTATACAATACACAATGAACAGTATGCACCTAAATATAAAAGTTAAAATTGTCGTTGTTATCAATTAGAATACATTCAAATCAATTCATTGTATTAAATATATTTAACGTAATACATAAATAATATCATAAGACTAATTAAAGTTAACAAGAAGGTACATTGTAGTCAAGTCAAAATATTACATTTATAATTCAATATTAGTAGCATTTAAAATTTGTACATTAAAAATTCATCTATGCTATAAAAACATTTTTCAATCAGCAGTCTCTGCAGATTCGATTTAAATACACTATTCGGTAATGACTTGAGTGTAGCTGGTAGTTTGTTAAAAATTTTTATACACATATTATACGCCCTTCTATTTCTGATCACCAACTTTGCTGAAGGCAAGGCTAAGCGATATCGTCTCTGCGGCCTCGTGGTTTCTTTATCCACTGAAGTAAAAAGTTCGGCATTAAGTTTTTTATGATAATTGAATGACTAAATTGAGATGCTGACTAAATTGAGATGTATCAGAAGATTGATATGGATGTAGCACAACTCTGACATCTCATAATTAGTCGTGCTGTATATACATTGGCGCCAAATTTAAATTAAGCCATTAGACTTGAATAGACGCGAACCTAAAGCGCACACACTACGCAGATACGATAATAGTTTATCTGCGTATAATAACTTAATGATCTGAAACTATCACACACTACGCAGATACGATAATATACGAGACGATACATTCAGTCTAACATCAACCTGTAACCTGTAAATACTATACCATATTTATATCGGCAGATATTATACGCAGATCAATTTGTATACGCAGATAATATCTTTGCCATCTTTCGATATATGTCGGTGCCTACAGATACTTCACGATAAAATATAAGTTATCTGCGCTGTGTGTGTTAGCTTATTGAATTGTATAGGGTGTTATACTGACAGATATGCGTTCAGATATAGATATCTTATCGTATCTGCTTAGTGTGTGACACGCTTAAATCTGACAATGACCCAACCATACCTACATTACTGCAAACCGTGAACGAAGGAAGGCCATCCCTGTTGCGGCCGAGGCATGTAGATATATATAGTCAATATATACATATGCCTTTACTCAAAAAATCAATGAAATTTGAAAATTATAAGAAAACTCCTATAATAAATAATTTGGCATCGTCGAGCAGGTATGGGTATGGGTATGATGTTTTTAATATCAATATGATATCAACGCTTCGAGTGAAACATACCTCTTGATGGGATTAAGGGGGTGCCTCGATTCGGTCAGTCACGCCGATAATGGATATAATTTGTTAAGAAGTTAAAAATATATTTAATAGAGAGCTGTTTTTATTCCCTGCAAGAATTCCTGAATGTAAATAGTTCGTGCCAGAATTCTGCCAGCGCTGGCGCGCACGGCGCGGCCAGCAACTGGATTCGTCTAAAGCGGCTCGCATCTTTGATCTCGCCGAAAATACGTAATCGTCTCGCATTCCGCGACGCGCCTGTTACCTGACCCGCGCATTCCTGGCTCGACCCCATGGCCCACATAACCCCCATGGCCACAACCCATATGACCCAAATGGCGATGACTCAGCCAGCGCATCGATTTCGTATGTCTTACAGTTATCACCATGGGGATGTCAAAAAATAATCGATTATTATTTAAAAAACAATCGATTATAAATCGATTTAGATTTTGCAGTAAATCGATTAATAAAAAATCGATTATAATTTTCACAGCCGATTAATCGTAACATAATTTATCAAAGAATACTGTAAGCTAACACCTTGGACATGAGGATATTAGACATCTTCAAAGTCCTAGTAAAGACCCTGGCATTATGAGGATATTTCTAGCAACGAAGCTAATGAAAAAAAAATTAAAAAGTTTATTGTTCACTTGGAGTATTACATTAGATGTATCACGACCCTGCGTCCTGAGCTAGGAAACCCTGTGTTACAGGACCCAGTTTCGTGTCTGTTATAGTTTCACTTAAGTATACAAGTTAGGTATACCAAAAAAAGAGTTTTCAATCACACATTAATATTGAAGCCCCTTAGGTATCGCGGATTTCAAAATATTCGGATTCGTTCAGACATTATCACGATACTGCAATACACGTCAACATTTTTGTGATACTGATCATGATATGAGTGTATCGCATGATAATCATCACCGTGGAACCGACTCAACAGGAAAAATAAGTAAAATATCGATTATTAAAAAAATCTATTGTTTTTTAATCGATTTTAATTTGGAGCAAAATAATCGATTATTTAATAACAATATTGATTAATAATAACTATATCACTATATCCAAGCTTATTTAGAGGCGCTATAGTTTTAAGCCTATCTATACCTATTCGCTGAAAACGAGCATCACGGCTCGCCGTTTTATATTTTTATTTACAAAGGTTACTTACAAATGTGTGTAGAAGTTTTTTTTCTTTATTTATTACAGTCTAGCGAGTGCGAGCAAGGCAGGAGTCACTGAGTCGCAACTTGGCAGCAAATCCTGCTGCGTTGTTGTTCAAATGACCTTGACAGTTGCTTCAATGAGTAACTAAAATACAGGATACATTAATGTGACTCACATCTCGCTTTCTCCCCTGGTATTGTCGGTTTTTATAAACGTTTGCCCCTTGTCTCGTATGAACATTACAAATCCCTTCTTTATTAGTCTACTACCACCTGGCTCACAAATTGATTAAAACTATAGCTGGGTCATACTTAGATGAAAAAACAAAAGCCGTCCCTCCTGTGGTCAAAAGTTAACGGCTTATGTGTATTTTAGCTATATTTTTATTACATTGATTTAAAGAAACGGAGACACTGTTTATGCGGGTTACTGGTCCAATCCAAAATTAAGCTTTATAGCCCTTAACTGTTGGTATGTCCACAGGAAAGACGCGTACCTAAATCCGCGTATTCATGACCCAGTTAGACAAAATGGGAATAATATGTATAATATTTATCAAATCTTAAAAAAAAACTGAACAGGTGCGGACGGGCTCGCCCACCGAGGGTTCCATACAAATTTGTAGGTTCTTTTTTTAGATGTATTCCCATTTTTCCCTGTATTACGATTGTGTCGAGATATACGTTTATTGCGTCATAAATGGGCGTATCTTCTTTTTAAGTTAGCTTAGAAGTTCAGGGACTGTAGGATGACTGTAGGCCTGAGTATGGGTCATTGTCAGATGGTCGCGTCTTTTCGGTGGACATATAAAAAGTTAAGGGCCACAAAGCTTAATTTTGGATTGGTCTAGTAACCCGCATAAATGGTGTTTCCGTAACTATAAATCCATGTAATAAAAAAATAACTCATATGTACATAAGCCGTTAACTATTGCCCATCGGGTGGACTACTTTTTTTTTATAACTGACAATGACCCAATATGCATCGACTTGAAATTAAAACCATATACGTTTTAATTTCAAGTCGATGCACTCCACGCGTTCCCGAGATAAAGAAAGAAAGAAAAAAAATACGTTTATTTGGTGTAAACGAAATGGTACACAAAAAAAAGGTATAACAAACGTGGGTATACACCAAAAAGGTTGCCACTCACGGCAACCTTTTTGGTCCTCTTGACAGACAGACAACAACAAAGTGATCCTACTAGAGTTCCATTTTTTCCTTTTGAAGTACGAAACTCTAAAAGGCCATTCTCGAACAGTGTTTACACTAAAGTTTATTTTTGCCTGACGCTACCTATATATTCATATCTTCAGTTAGTGGTGTGACAAGGTTAGGTACCGGAAATATACAATGCAATATTACCAATAATGGCACATCACTCGTTGCAGTACGGCCGCGCAAGTATGTACATTAACAGCTGAATGATAAAAAATATGTAATTGCAGTGATGGTTGACTTCAGCAAAGCCTTTGATACACTTAATCATGATAAGCTGTACAATAAGTTGCAGCAAAATGGCATACAGGGGCCTGCCCTGAAATGGATAGTGGACTGTCACACAAATAGGTTCAACACGGTTAGCATTGCAGGGGAAAAAAGCGAGCTGCTGCATTCACAACAAGGCACAGCGCAAGGCTCCATAATCGGTCCGACTGAGTAACCTTCTATGTGAGCGTGAATTTTTTTTAGCTTATCGGACTTTTCCGAATGTGAAACACACGCCAAACAGGGCCATCTTTCCCATTGAGCTCTCTGGGCAAGTGCCCAGGGCCCCACGATCGATAGGGCCCCCTAGTTCCTGCCAGATCACCAAACGATAACCAATATTTATTATCGAAAAAATATTTAGTTCAAAAAATCAAACGATAATGACCTACAAAAATTAAATTTTTGGCAGAATCATAACATTGACCTGTGAATACTAAAAGTGTTACTTTTGTGGATCATATCATACGACACGTACAGGAGAACAACCGGAAATCCGGAAAATAGAAAGCATTTTTGTCGAAGCTGAAGCAGAGACCTTCGTCTCTCGGTCAATAAAAATAAATGTTTGAATCTTGTTTAGATACTTTCTTTGTCTATTCTAACAAAATAGTGATCTGTCAAGGGCATAGGGGCCCCTTTACCCTAATGTGCCCAGGGCCTCAAATTGGTTAAAGGCGGCCCTGACGCCAAATTGAGGGTTACGTGCCTACAATAGACACATTATTGTCATATTTCTCATTTTTAACAACTCTACACCCATCGAAACAATGGCAGCTCGTATGCTTGACGATAAGCATTGTATTTATGGCCTCCCCCCCAACGGCGGACCGTTACCCGATGACCTAACGAAGCCGATTTCTCCGGCCGAAAACGAAAGTACGCTCGCTAGACGCGCGCGCATGAAACTGATAAGCGGACAGCTCCCATACATACATGTGGACAAACCATTTAATTTGGCACGGACAAAACTCCCAGTAGCTCGATTCCACTCACAATCCACCGCGCGATCGCGACAAAACAAACACATATAGTCCCTATTCATCCCTGTACCGCCGCACACCGGGTAGAGTCAGTCCGACCCAGGTCGGGCTTGGCTGAGTTTCTTGCTGGACTCTTCTCAGCTAGGCTTAGTGAACCAGCGACAAAAGTCTCAGTAGCTCGATTCCACTCACACCTCAGATTCGGTTGAAACCGCTCAACCAATCTCACTGGAGCGCAAACTCTTGGAGTATTCCAGTGCTCCAAACCACACGCGTGGTCGTGCCGGAGGTTTTCCCCTGGATTTTCCCCAGGCTACTCTCCAACCGCGCACTCCTATCGCTTTATCGGGCCCGGCCTATAAAGCCACAGTCAGGTTAAAGAAAAAGCATTTAATTATTTATTTAGCAGCTTTTGTCTGCGTAGAACTCGCTTCATTACTATATAGAATTTTATTGCATTTTTTTTATATCAGGCGCTTACCTGGTCATCTCTCTTCCATACACACTTCTTCCTCTTTAAGGGATGATCTCCGGGATAAATAGCCTATGTCCTTCCCCGGGACCCAAACTATCTCCATACCAAATTTCATCTAAATCGGTTCAATGGTTTAAGCGTGAAGAGCTAACAGACAGACAGACTTTCGCATTTATAATATTAGTAAGGATTATGCCACTATTTCAAAATCAAAATTATCTTTATTGCCAGATTATGATAAATTCACAATGGTGAAGATGTTTGGTACAGTTTTTTGTTATGCGCGCATAATCTACTCATAAGAGCATGCAATAGTTCCTGTAAATACAGTTAAAAATAATATAATCTACATCACAAAGTACAGAATGAAATAGGTAATTATTGTTGGCGAGTATATTAAGTTATGTCATTAATTATTTCGGTCACGTCAGGTCAAATTTTACATTTTTAGAGATAAATTATTAAATATGTTTAATGTCATGAGAATTGTGCCACTATTGGTGACGCTAGACCAACAGTGGCAAGTTGGCAACAACGGTCATTAGCACTATACACAGAAAATACATGGTTTAGATTTAATTGCGCTACCAATTACAGGTGAACCAATGCATTACTCGTAAAGGAAGCCTCTACTTTAGAATAACTATAAAAAAACATTACATACTAATATTTAGTCAATATAAGAGGGTCCAAACTGAGGGTGTGGAGCGCTCGTGGCCCAGCGGCGCCCGCGCACCGCGTGCGGTATGCGAGGTTAAGCAACGTCGGGCCAGGTCAGTTATTGGATGGGTGACCGCTTTGAGTGGTTATTAACTGAGCACTCCCGTGCTTTGGAAGGTACGTTAAGCCGTTGATACTTGTAATAGATAATTTTGCAAGTTTATCTTCACTGCATTAAGATCATTTTTTTATATTTATAAATTTGAAATTATTATTCTTTCTAGAACTGTAAATTAATATTTTGACATGAAAAATGTATTCTTATAGTCAGACTTTCTTAAATTGTAAATTAGTGCCCTTGTGGCCTATTTGCAGAATAAATATTTGATTTTGATTTTGTTTGTATAGTCGTGATAGACGAGGTACCTACTAGCGAGCCAGTTTACGTATATATTTTTATTTGATGATATCTATATATTATTGTGATGTTACTAAGATAATTTTGTGTTCGAATTGTACATGTTTCTCGGTTTGCCTATTAATCTTAATCTCCACTCAATTGCTCAGAGGTTAGCTGGAAGAAATCCCTTACAGGGATAAGCTCGCCTTTGTACATATATGTCAACTGTTCTTGTAATTTATGTTATGTTTTACTCATGTACAATAAAGAATTTTACATACATTTACATACATACATAAAAGAAAACCTAGAGAGAGCTATATTTTTCCTGTTATTTTAATGTTATGTAAAAATTCCTTTTTTTTTCTTGGTAAACTTAGATTAGGGGGAACGGTATTTTTTTTACATTTTCCCTCATAAATCGATAATTACTCACAGTAAAAAAAAATTAAAAATTGTTTCAGAATGTGTGACTCAAGCCCTTTCATATGACAGCCCACTTGACATATTCACTAGACTTTAAAATTTTGAACCACCTTTTATCAGTCAGTTCTCAAAGAAAATAAAAAGAAGTAATGAAAAACCCATGTTCTTGTTAATCTTCTTCGTAACGTAAAATTGCAAATCGACAGCGTAAGTAGTTCTTGAGATATTTACGCTCGGTTTTATAAAGATCCGTTAGACCTTATGTCGGTTTGTTATGTCAAAAAATGTACCGATACAGAAATTTGATCTGACATTTGGTCTAACGGATCGTTATAAAACCCGGCCTTAGACGATGTGACAGACAGACAGACAAAGTGAAACCATAAGGGTTCCTTTTTTACCATTTTGCTACCGAACCCTGAAAAGGAAATACTTGGAGGCGCCTTTTAATCCTTGGTATGTGTATCACTCCTGTGCCACGAATAAATGTTTTTTCTTTCTTTCTTTCTTTCCTTTTGAGTGACGTGCAATACCCCGGTCCACCTTGATCTAGGGTTTGCGCTGACCATGTTCGTCCACGGTCAGCGGTAGCACTACCATGAGTTTACAATGCCCGTACTCGCTAGCGTCTGCGTAAACGATTTATATGCACAAAAGTACAGCGCCTCTGGCGGTCACTCATAGAACTAAGGATCGGTAGTATGAGTTCTACGGTAAATTACCTATCGAAAACTAAACGCTAGCGACTGACGTTTTGTAGCTGTCAAATGGCTGTTACCGTAGAAAATCGGCACCATGAGTTACAAACTTGACAGATGCTATCGAATAATACGCTATCGAGTGTAGTAACTATTTCACTATAGTGCTACCATGAGTCGACAGTGACCGTACTCGCTAGCGTCTGCGTAAACGATTTGTATGTACATTAGCACAGCGCCTCTGGCGGTCACTCATAGAACTAAGGATCAGTTCTACGGTAAACTACCTATCGAAAACTAAACGCTAGCGACTGACGTTTTGTAGCTGATTCCATAGAAAATCGGTACCATAAGTTACAAACTTGACAGATGCTATCGAACAATACGATATCGACTATAGTAAACTATTTCACTAGCTAATTGGGCCGTGAAAACATTGGAATTCTTATGTGATAATGTCTGCAAGGCATTACTTAGTGTGGGATATGTTACCGAAAGGCTGCATGTGAAGACGAACGACGTGAACAGAGAAAATTTCAAGCTGTTATGATCTGGATGGTGTAAGTACCTGAACAAAATCAAGGTAGGGTCGCTAGGCCAGTTACGCGGCCTGCGTCAGTTTGCGGCCTTTTGAAGAACGAGATTTTGTCAATTAAAGATATCATTTTTACATGCCCTAAAGAAATAGTAGCAAAAAAATATCCTTTCAGTTCACCAACTCATCCAACTCATCCAAGTGGCCGCAAACTGGCGCATCAAATTAACAGGCCGTAAACTCACCTACCGACCCTACCTATTCTATAATAGAAAATAATTAATATAAACTAGCTGCGCCCTCATAATATACTAAGTACCGAGAACGTAGGCGGACCCGCGGGATGGGACGAGATGTAGCTTATGTCTATTTCAATTTATATACTGGATTTATGAAATTGGATTGGTAGTTCAGAAGATAACTTAAAAATAAATATTTGTGGACAATCTTACAAAGTCAACCTAGTAGGCCTACGCCAACGCCTGAGGCCGAAGCTTGTATTATGGGTACTAGGGGACGATATACATACTTTATATAGATAAATATATACTTAAATAACATCCAAAACTCGGGAACAAATATTCATTCCCATCACACAAAATAAATGCCCTGACTGGGATTCGAACCTGCCTCGCAGGCAACAAACAATTACCTGTTCATAAATCTATAGATGTCAATTTGTTCTTACTTTAATTTTCAGATTCATCAACAGAATTTGGTGCTGGAAAATGTTGATGCCAGTGCTTATTAATGGGAGTGCTCTACAGAATCAATTAGCTAGAAGACTTGAATCAAGGCGGCCACAGTATATTCTTGTTTTAGAAATGTATTGTTTGCAAATACCTACTTTTTTGTTTTTTATTGAATAGAAAAAATAAAGAGTATGCATAAACATTAAAAAAAAAGTTTATTAAAATATATTCATTTCTATTTCCTAATGCCAAAAATTGTACAAACAAATCTAACCATTGTTCCACTATCTTTAAGGCTGATTAGAACCCACAAATTTCAGTAACATATAGGGTATAATATAACTTAGATATATTCTCAATATTATTAAATTTAAACATGTAGTTTAGGAACTAAGTATTGCCAGTCAAAGTTCCTCAGTTTTGTCACTGACACACTAACTGGCTGATTATTCTAAGGTACTTCTAGCAGACCCACAAGCTTCTAATTTTAAACATAATTCTATTTTAGCCTATCAAGTATAAAAAACCTAAAAATATTACAATTTCAGTCACGCCTTAGATATATACAAACTGCATAAGTAAGTTTGTAATACTATACAAATACATGAGATACAAAGTTATAAATTTGCAGTTCTTGCATCTATGATAAGTTTTTGGTTCTAGATGCCTTCATCGTTTACCTACAAAAAGAAGTAAGATCCCATAAAACCATTCCAGGTAACAGTAGGCCAAGTCGAGACTTGTTACGAGAACTCTAACCTCCTTTACCAGGCTACTAAGGACGAGTGTCTTAATAAGTTATTTACTTAAATAGATTTGCAACCATATTCTGTCACAAATCACTCAAATTATTAGTCAAGTGAATTCAAACTGCTGCCAAATTTACATTATTGGATGCGGCTGTATGCTGTGAACTAGTTTTTCGCGTGGTGCGCGGGGCGCGAGCGCCCCGCGGTACTCTGTGCTCTCTTCTTTTCTGTTTTGTTTTTTTGTCTTGTACTTTGACTTTACGTCGGAGAGAGGAGGGGGAGGGGAGGGGCGAGTTTGTCATGGAGAGAGGAGGGAGTTTGGAGATTTAAAAATCTGCAATGGGAAGCGGAGAGCGGGAGAGAGATTTGCGAGGCGGGAGTTGCACTCTGTCTTTCTTGTGAAAGTGTGGGGGTGGGGGGGGGGGTGACCGTATTGGGCGCTAAAAGGCGGTTCCAATGAGTCCAAACACGATGGGTTTATCTTGTATAATTAAGGAGTTGCTATGGTCACCTTTTCTGTTTTCATCATCAGAGCAGTTCGATGACACCCTAATATTGCATCTTCATCTAATTTGTACAAATATTCTAAATATCAGTTCAGTAGGTTGAGGATAACGGTGCAAAAATTCAGTTGCAAGTATTGCCTAGAAAACAAAATACCTACCATACATTGTTATAACAATTTCAAGCTAATGGAATTATAAATAGCGACGTTTACGATCAATGAATAGCGTAAAATTCAACATTATTATTATTCGCAATTATTGACTGGAATTAATTCCTTAAGCGATGGAATTTATTTCTTCCATCTATGAATTGTGTAATAGGTAGGTATAGCTTCAATGTAGCTATGTCTTTATAATGTTAGAGAAAAGATGAAGAAGAGAAGAGAAGACTACCTTCTTCAGTGTTTATATTAAAAGGACCATCTCGACACGTAATATTGAAACATAAATGAAATACCTACAGTGATTATATTAAATTTAGCGCCATCTATACACAGAAATGGAAACATAAATGAAATTAATTAATAACTTATTATTACATTTTAACATCTTTCGTACAATAAACATGGTTATTGTAACACCTACATTATAAATGAATTGAATAATCAGCCTAAACACGATGCTTTTTTATCATGTGTAATTTAAGAGTTTGCTAATAGCGTTATTAGCTTGCCATTTCCATACCATCCCATCTGTCTTCATCATGAGATCAGCTCGGTGGTAGGTGCCTAACATAATATCGTATTAAATCAATGAGCAAAATTAGCTATGGCCCTGGTCACCTATCAACGCCATCGGCCGCTTACAGCGTTAACGCCGCACGCTGAGTCATAATGCTTACTATAGAGCTGTACTGTTAGGCCCTGACAGACCATAACAGTACATACATCTCTTTAGTATGCATTGTGACGCAGCGTACGACGTGACACTGTAAGTCGCCGATGGCGTTTATAGGAGACCAGAGCATATGTCATCTTATATTCGAGATGCACAAAACTATGACTAACCTAATATGCGCAGCAGCCCTGTAATTGATAGAAGACTGTGTCGCTCTAAGTTAATAGATACTGTTATATCGGTTGTCAATACAAATAAAGATTATTTTTTTGGTTTTAGCTAATAATGCTTGTTTACCAATAATGCAATCATGCTTGTTGATTATTGATGGCATTGAGTAGTTAGTATAATAGATTTCATGGTCGTGTCTGGTAAAACGTTTTGTTTTAAAAACAGCTTCTATTTAAAGGCATATAAAAAAAAAACCTAACAACCTAAACCTGCTTATTTGCAGGGTAAAATATTAATTTCATGTCAAAGTGAGCAACTGTGATATGCAATTAACATTTGTTTTGCGGATATTAGTATTTATTGGTGCGCAGTGAGTGTTTTTTGAAGTTATATTGCTTAAAAAACACACACTTAAAACTTATGGTGTTAGGTGGAGCGCTAGAGTTTTATGATATATGAAGTGTACAAAAAGCCTGTTAGTAAAATAAACCAGTATTATATTGTATCCTGAAACAATTGCTTGAACGTGGCGAGGTGGATTTTACTAAAAGCCTATTATTTGTTTATGTAAGCAGTTGAGATTTGTGTAAATACGTTTATATATACCAAAATTAGTCATTATTTGGTATGTATAATCATGTTTACATAAATATCAATAAGTAACAAATGAAAACGATTAATTGCATACATATTTATTAAACAAAACGATAAACGGATAAAATATTTATCAAGTAAAAATTGAATTAGTAAAATTGGGTACATGATGGTGAGGCTGGCCGAGTAGACTACGCGGAGCTCGTTGAGCCGAAATTTATCAACTCACTTTGTTCTCACCCTCTTACAAGTGACATTTTATCATCTGGTTGGCTGCCCCAAGCCCACCCCTCTAACCCCTTGAGAGCCAGGCAGCCCTAGAAGCTGCAGCCATAAAAGAAGAAAAAAAGGAAAACGATTCTAGGAGTTGCATGTTATAGTTTTTACATAGTTAAATTTGAAAGATTTACTGTAAAAATTAGCGTAGGTGGATCTGTAATAATGCCCCAAGCAATAATGGGTCTTGCGAAGATTATCGCTCACCCGAGAGCCTTCGGCTCTCGAGTTCGCGTAAATGGGTCTGCAGATCTGCTCCAAGCCTTAATCGGCCTTGTAAAGATTATCGCTCATAATAATGCCTGCCCCAAGCAATAATGGGTCTCGTGAAGATTATCGCTCACCCGAGAGCCTTCGGCTCTCGAGTTCGCGTAAATGGGTCTGCAGATCTGCTCCAAGGCTTAATCGGCCTTGTAAAGATTATCGCTCACCCGAGAGCCTTCGGCTCTCGAGTTCGCGTAAATGGGTCTGAAGATCTGCCGCAAGCCATAATCGGCATTGTAAAGATAATCGCTCATAATAATGCCTGCCCCAAGCAATAATGGGTCTCGTGAAGATTATCGCTCACCCGAGAGCCTTCGGCTTTCGAGTTCGCGTAAATGGGTCTGCAGATCTGCTCCAAGCCTTAATCGACCTTGTAAAGACTATCGCTCATAATAATGCCTGCCCCAAGCAATTACGGGTCTTGTGAAGATTATCGCTCACCCGAGAGCCTTCGGCTCTCGAGTTCGCGTAAATGGGTCTGCAGATCTGCTCCAAGCCTTAATCGGCCTTGTAAAGATTATCGCTCACCCGAGAGCCTTTGGCTCTCGAGTTCGCGTAAATGGGTCTGAAGATCTGCCCCAAGCCATAATCGGCATTGTAAAGATTATCGCTCATAATAATGCCTGCCCCAAGCAATAATGGGTCTCGTGAAAATTATCGCTCACCCGAGAGCCTTTGGCTCTCGAGTTCGCGTAAATGGGTCTGTAGATCTGCCCCAAGCCGTAATCGGCATTGTAAAGATTATCGCTCACCCGAGAGCCTTCGGCTCTCGAGTTCGCGTAAATGGGTCTGAAGATCTGCCCCAAGCCATAATCGGCATTGTAAAAATTATCGCTCACCCGAGAGCCTTCGGCTCTCGAGTTCGCGTGTTGGGCCGCACAGAGACAAAACGCGCTCTAATGGGACGCTTCGGGCCTTCGGCCATACTCGCTTGTAAGAGTGACGGGAGTGACGAGTGTCCGCGTGGGCTCGCCCTTCGGGCCGCAAGCGGCCCTCGGGCTCGCGCGGAGAGCGCGCTCTGATGGGACGCTTCGGGCCTTCGGCCTCGCTTGGCCTCGCCGCTCACCTGAGGGCCGCAAGCGGCCCTCAGGTTCGCTTGTAAGTTACACGGGGCACATGAATAGTTGAGCAACCCCTTCCTCTAGCAGCTCGGCCTTCGGTCTCGCGAAATTGCTTGGGGGGGACTCGCTTGGACGCTCGGGGTGAGGCTTCGGGCCTACGGCCCTCCGCCGAGCTCGGCCTGCGGCCTCGCGGCCTGAAGCTCGCCCTTCTGGCTCGCGAAACCTTGTACTTATTACTTGTATAGGATTTTCCTTTGTTCGGGGCTCCCGCAGCTCGGCCTTCGGCCTCGCCAAAAATTTGAGGGGGGGGACGTGCCTGGGTACTCTTATGGAGGCTCCGGGCCTTCGGCCCTCCGCCGGGCTCGATCTGCGGCCTCGCGGCCTGAAGCTCGCCCTTCGGGCTCGCAAAAACTACTCGGAAATGGTTTTGCCCCTGGAGGCCGCCATTTTGGATTTTTCCAAATTTTTTTTTCTTTAACATATTCTTGGGCCCCCCGAGTCCCCGCGTGCCAAATCTCAACGCGCTCGGACCATGTTGAATTTTGGCCAATAAAAAAAATTTCATTTTTTGGCAAAAATTTTAATGCAGTTTTTTTCATTCGCCAATTTCCTATGACATTTAGTCGAGCACCTCCCACCCATCTCTCACCGTTTGGCTTTTAGGGGGGGCCAAACAATTTCCCATACAATTTTTTTTTCAAGCTACGAAAAAATTTTTTACATTTTTGGAATCAGGGGACCGGTATCTCTCCGCATGCAAAATCTCAGCGCGCTCGGACCATTTTGAATTTTGGCCAAAAAAAAAATTTCATTTTTTGGCAAAAAATTTAATGCAGTTTTTTTCACCCAACAATTCCCTACGACTTTTCGTCGAGCACCTCCCAGCCATCTCTCACCGTTTGACTTTTAGGGGGGGCCAAACAATTTCCCATACAATTTTTTTTTCAAGCTACGAAAAAATTTTTTACATTTTTGGAATCAGGGGACCGGTACCTCTCCGCATGCAAAATCTCAGCGCGCTCGGACCATTTTGAATTTTGGCCAAAAAAAAAATTTCATTTTTTGGCAAAAATTTTAATGCAGTTTTTTTCACCCAACAATTCCCTACGACTTTTGGTCGAGCACCTCCCAGCCATCTCTCACCGTTTGACTTTTAGGGGGAGGCAAACAATTTCCCATACAAATTTTTTTTCGAGCTACGAAAAAAATTTTTCCAATTTTGGAATCAGGGGACCGGTATCTCTCCGCATGCAAAATCTCAGCGCGCTCCGATCATTTTGAATTTTTGCCAAAAAAAAAATTTCATTTTTTGGCAAAAATTTTAATGCAGTTTTTTTTGCCCGGCAGTTCCCTATGACATTTGGTCGAGCACCTCATACCTATCTCGCACCGTTTCGGTTTTCCATACAAATTTTTTTTTGGCGCTAGAAAAAAAAAAAATTTTTTTTGGGATCCGGGGACCCATATCTACCTATATTTTGACTTTTAGCTCTCTCCGACCATTTTGAAAATTTGGGCAAAAAAAAAGTCATTTTTTGGCAAAAAAAATGTCACCCCACCAAATCGCTCGCGGTTCCCTATGACATTTGGTCGAGCACCCCCCGCCTATCTGGCACCGTTTTCGCAGGCAGGTCTCCAACTTTTTAGTTTTCCCACGTAGCTCGAATGTCAGAATTTTCTGGAGGTCACGGAGGTAGACCGCACACTTTTTCCATACATCATCTGTACCCAGGAGTGCTCCTTCTGGGAGAACAATTCTATACGTGAGAAATGAGTCGTATTGCAGCTTTATATAGTATTAATTAATGATTCAAACATTTATTCTGCAGACCACAACAGCCTTTTATGTGTAAAAATATGTACTTAGGTAAGTCTGACATAACAATAAACATTTTTAAATGTCAAACATTTATTTACAATTCAAGAATTTTTGATATTACAAAATAATAAAAATAAATAACCACAAGTCAGTTAGTTAGCATTTGTTGGTTCGGAGACGGTATGATACCCGTCGTCTACAGGTCCCTGGGATCCCAGGGATCATAACAAAAAAATGCTATTGTTTATTTTTTCACTAGGAGATGACGGTTTAACTCGTATAGTGAAAATAAACTTGAAGAGTAATCCAACCGGTCCTCGACCGATGTAAAAAATCAACAATAGCATTCTTTTGCCATGTGTCCGGAGATCTCCAAGATGGGTAGGCAACGGCTTAATATTGTTATAGATATATGTGGTCTCCAAAGACAATGCCAACCAAGCTAATCCAGAACAGGATATCTCTTGACAGCACCCAATAAAAGTGCTTGTGTAAGTCCTTCTGTGGGCAGATGAGAGGTTTTGCATTGGACATCTTCCCCACTGACGCTGCATTGGCGGTAAGGCCGTGTGACTGTGGTACATGCTGTCGGGCACCAGTAGCTGGATAAATATTCTCGAGAGCCGAGGCGCAAGTTCGTCGCCGTGTATTAGGCCATTCAGACCCGTCTCACTCAAGTCTGGAAAATACAAACAAAATATAAATCAACAGGCCAGTCTCACTCTGTTTGTGTTCTCTGTTGTCTGGAGGATACAAATTAAATATAAATCACACTGTCTTAAGCCGTCGTCTCCCGACGAAAAAAATAAACAATAGCATTATTTTATTATGATCATCGGATCCCAGGGACCGGTAAACGACAGGTTTAAATAAAGACATTATTGTCTGTATAGACCTTGTCTAGGCAGCTTATGTTAGGCCCGCTAGACAAGGACGCAGACATAAATAATTTCCACCTTTAACAGTTGATGGTAGCAATTAACATTATTAAGATGTTCGTCCAAAATAGATACTTACTGCTGCATATTTAATTAACCAGTAACTGGAATTACGAGGCACTTGTACGCGTTTTTATAAATCATAACCTCAGATCATAACAAAAACAAACGACTGTCACCTACGGAGTGGCTACCGCGACCACAAACGAAGTTTTCCCTCTCTGTCTCACTTATATGCAAACTTGCAAGTGCGACAGAGAGGGAAAACTTCGTTTGCTGTCGCGGTAGCGCCACGGGTTATTTCTATATTTTTAAAAGGGATGGATACTTAGATTTTTGCCTAATATCGTCCGTGCTCTGTCTTTTTAGTATAGTTAGAAAGAGAGATAACTTTGTTTGCTGTGAAGTTAGGTACGTCACTCGTCGTAACTTTTACTACACGATGGATCGAGCTTACGTGAGCGAGCGTAGTAAACGTCTAATTGACTCATGGTGCCAGTTCAATCGAAATCTATTCGAACCGCGTTAACACGCTAGCGACTGTAGTAAAATAATGTCATTTTTCTATAGCAAGTCACGGTAACTGTACATCGAGACCCATCTTCAATTGAAGAACGTAAAAAAATAAGAGTTTTGAATCGACAACATATATCGGCAAAACTCGGATTGTCGCGTATTTCCTGTTTGTATACTAAATGATGACAAAAACGATCGGCCATATTGTGGCCATACTTGTTTGTTGCCATTGACGGATGCGTTCAGAAAATTTATGATTTTATTTATTGACATTGATGGCGGGTGCGTTCAGGAATTGTGAACGATAAAAATCATTTCAACGAGTGGACAGCCGAATGAATTAAAGTGGGTGACAGACCAGAGGGGCTACTCAGAACTTCGTATCGTGCCGTCCCTATCACTCGTATATTGTATAACACGAGAGTGAAAGGGATGGCACGATACGAAGTTCAGAGGACAGGCCCAGTAGGGCTACCGCGAACAGAAAACGAACGAAGTTCGAATAATCTCCCTCTCTGTTATTATATATGGAGATATTCGAACTTCGTTCGTTTGCAGTTCCCAGGGGCGTTACCGCGAACAGCAAACGAAGTTTTCCCTCTCTGTCGCCCTTACGTCCGAACGTGCAAGTGCGACAGAGAGCGAAAACTTCGTTTGCTGTTCGCGTAAGCGCCCCAGCGGGGCTACCGCGAACCTCAAACGAAGTTTTTTCTCTCTGTCTCACTTATGTGCAAACTTGCAAGTGCGACAGAGAGGGAATACTTCGTTTGCTGATCGCGGTAGCGCCACAGGCCCAGAGGTGCTACGGCGAACAGCAAACGAAGTTTTCCCTGTCTGTCGCACTTGCACGTTCGGACATAAGTGCGACAGAGAGGGAAAACTTCGTTTGCTGTCGCGGTAGCGCCCCTTAACTGGTAGTGTCTGGACACACGAGTTTTTAATTTTTAATTTTATTTTATTCATAAACAATGCATTCATTGTGTTTGAAATAATAGGCAACAAATAAGACAATTACAAATAGATTAGGATTAAATATAAATAAAAACAATCTAGGAAAGATGTCAAAAATTCATGTCATGCTAGGTAATTAATAATAAGTTTACATTCATTTACATAAATACACTACAATAATGCACAATATCATCTAGATTAAGGTATACACTTTATAAAATAATGTACTTACTGTCAAAGACTAAGAGTCTGGGCCTATACTTCGAAATCAGAACTTCGTATCATGGCGTTTCTTTCACTTCCGTGATTTCACTATATGAGTGAAAGGGACGGCACGATACGAAGTTAGGATTTCGAATTTCGGAGTAGTCCCTCTGTTCACCTGTGTCATAAACTCCTCCACTACATGAAAACACTATTTAAATAGAATCTTTTTGAGTTTAGCTCCAAATGTGTGTTAACTTGTTATTAATTTTATTTCTCCTGTTGTTGTTGTTGTTTGTTTACCTGTTGGATCGCCGGCGAACTTACTCGGCGGTTTTTAAGTACGCGTACTAAGAGCCGTAAAAACGAAGACTTAATCGGGTGTCTGTCACCGGCTTAATTAATGTTAATGGAAGATGATCGATGGATGGCTGGCTAAAGAACTGGCGAATGGAGGATGGCTAGCTGTATTTTCCACAGAGGTATTTTCTGCGAACCAGGAACCGGAAACGATGTATCTCCCTCTCTATCGCTCGGATTCACTAGTGCGACAGAGAGGCACATATTTCGTTTTAGGTTAGCGGTAGGCCCTGTGTGTCTTATCACTATCTCTGTCGCACTTGCACGTTGGGACGTAAATGCGACAGAGAGAGAAAACTTCATTTGTTGTCGCGGTAGCGCCCCTGAGCGGCCACCGCGCACCACAAACGAAGTTTTTCCTCTCTGTCTCACTTATGTGCAAACTTGCAAGTGCGACAGAGAGGGAAAACTTCGTTTGCTGATCGCGGTAGCGCCCCTGCTTTGTTAGCTGTGAAGTTAGGCACGTCACTCCGTGACGTAACGATTACTACACGATGGATCGAGTTCACGTTAGCGAGTGTAGTAAACGTGTACTTGACTCATGGTGCGAGTGCAATAGAAAACTATTCGAAACGCGTTAATACGCTAGCGACTGTAGTAACGTAACAAGAGTTTTCGATACCAACTCATGGTAAGCGTACGGGGCCCTGTGCGCCCGCGCAGGCTTTCTAGCGGATCAACGGCCGGTGGCATTATGACGTCATCAACTTATCACTCACGTTATATTACTATTGGATATTTGTAAGTTAATTTGACATTAACGAATATATTTACGAACATACTTAGGCTGGGTTTTATAAAGACCCGTTAGACCAAATGCCAGATCAAATTTCAGTAACTCAGTACATTTTGTGACATAACAAACCGATATAAGGTCTAACGGATCTTTATAAAACCGAGCCTTAATAATGTTGTAGTCGGTTTAGTGTCATGTATTATTTTGACAGAAAACACTGGGAGGATGCGAGGTGGGGCCTATAAGCTACCGTAGTCAGGGCGACAGAGAGGATCCTCCTGACTATCCGCGCCGTGTCCAGGAGTACCGCCGCGCTGTATCTGACCCTTGACCCAGCCATCTAGTGAGTCTCTTGAGGTGTTGGTCGAGACTTCGCTATTAGACCGTCCGCAGAAACGACTATCGGGATAATGATCGTCGAATCAACGCCCCACATGGCGGTCACCTCGTGTGCCAAGTCTAGGTACTTGCTGGCTTTGTCCTTCCCGGCATTCACGAGGTTCTCGTCATGGGGGATGGTGATATTATTTATTCTTATTATTTATTTTCGTTCTTAGGCTAGGTTTTTACAATATCTTTATAAAAAGTAAAATATATAAATACACTTACAAAACATAAAAATATTATAAAATCCTAACCTAGGGTGCCGCCGGCAACGAGGCGGGGCCTAAGCTACCGGTGGTGTCGGGCGACAGAGAGAGGAACCTCCTGACTATCCGCGCCGTGTCCAGGAGTACCGCCGCGCTGTATCTGGCCCTTGACCCAGCCATCTAGCGAGTCTCTTGAGGTGTTGGTCGAGACTTCGCTAAATTAGACCGTTCGCAGAGACGACTATCGGGAAAATTATCGTTGAATCAACATCCCACATGGCGGTCACTTCGTGTGCCAGGTCTAGGTACTTGCTGGCTTTGTCCTTCTCGGCCTTCACGAGGTTCTCGTCACGGGGATGGTGATATTATTCATTACTATTATTATAGATTCACGATAAATTCGGTACAATATTTAAAAAAATCTTTGAAATGAAAGAACGAAGCTTAGCGTACTTCACTCGTTGATGTCTATTACTCTGCAGCTTTTAAAAGCTAGCTTTTCCGAAACTTATCGTATCGTTCATAATTTAATTTTTTATGTTATCAATAAACAAACAAACAATTACTAAAATAATAGATTAAAATAAATTGAATAATAAATTAGATTTTATATTTAAATTACTTTATTTTTCCTACAAAAACCAACTTAAAATTGCGGTTGGTTCAGAACCCTAAATATGGCGGAGCCCGACACGCACTTGACAGGTTTTTTGTCTGTAAATATATTTAATCATCGCCTGTTACCCATAGTACTTGGCTTAGTTTGAGACTAGGGATTTGTGTAAGATTTCCCACAAATATTGAATTTATTTACATACTAGCAGCGCCCTGCGGTGTTACCCGTGGATGAAAGGTAGCCTATGTCCTATTCTGATATCTAAGCTACAAAACTGGAAAGTTTCATAGAGATCCGTTCAGTAGTTTTTGAGATTAAGCGGGACGTACATCCATCCGCACAAACTTTCACGTTTATAATATTATAGGATAGGATAGGATATATGTAAAAGCCAAGTTATAGTAAATACATATTTACTATAGCTTTGCGCGTGTTAAGCAGTCTCTGAAACATTCGGCGGCCGACAGCGAACGCTCATTAATTCACTTTCAGCCGTTTCTCCGCGCACTCGGCGCACGCGCAGACACGCCAGTACCAGCGGTAATTGTCGCCACAACCACATGTACGCGATTTACATTGCATTTTCAGGGGGCGAATAACGTTCGGCATTCCGAGTGGAAGATGCATTTATTTTTCTGTTTACTTTTCATCGTGTTTTGTATTACACTAGTTGACATTATGTTATTTTTATTTTTCCTGTTATGGCGATCATGATAACAATTCTTGTAATTTTGATATGTGTGCAAATTTATAATGTAATTCCTTATCATGAAATAAATTATCTAAATCTAAATCATTCCTAATTGGCTTCATTTTTCTTATTTCTTCTCTGTTACTTAGCCGCTGATCGGGTGGGGGGAGGGGAGCCAATAGCGGCAATTGTCTACAAGAAATGTAAGCACCATTACGTTGTAACGATATACTGTAGAGACCTTATATATCTCTGAGGATATTTATTTATTAGATGTTGACGTGTTATAGATATAGCTCAAAATATTTTATTATGATTAGTGTACCTACTTTATTACCTTTTATCTTGACGCTTAGAGACCTTATACATCTCTAACAAATCTCGATTGTTATTAGTTTCTTAGTCTTATTTTTGTCATGTAACACTACATTTAATGAATGATACTTTGATAATTGTATTATTTTTATTTGATGTACCTAGATAGATTTTTGACTTGTAAAAGTGCCCTTGAGGCCTACTTATTTGCAGAATAAATGTTTTGATTTTGATTTTGTATTCGTAAATGTCGTCAGAATTAATCGATTTTAAACCTTATTGCAGCTTATTTCTTCAATTCTTCGCCGGTCTCAGGTTCTAGTGCCGGTTTTTGAACACAGTGCCTTTACCATGGGTTTGCTATACCGTACTCGCTAGCGACTGCGTAAACGATTTAGTATGCCGATTCTTAGTTCTATTGCGTAATCGCCAGAGGCGCTGTGCCTTTACCATGAGTTTGCATGACCGTACTCGCTAGCGACTGCGTAAACGATTTAGTATGCCGATTCTTAGTTCTATTGCGTATCCGCCAGAGGCGCTGTACTTTTGCCCATACAATTTTTTACGCAGTCGCTAGCGAGTACGGTCATGTAAACTCATGGTAAAGGCACTGATCAATAGTAGATTGTGTCTCAAGGGAGCAAAATGATATATTTATGGCGAGGGCGGTATATTGAATTCTGAGTGAAGTGAAAGATTCTACAATAGAATCCTGAGCGTAGCGAGGGATTCTAAAGTAGAATCTTGAGCGTAGCGAGGGATTCACGTGTTTACGCCCAAGACGGAAATAATTTTGCTACCGTGTGACACATACTGCTTTTCACACCTTCTATGAGGAAAAGAGTCGTTGTTGCCCTCAAATGAGGGAAGAAAAGTACATCTTTGATCCCTCATTCGAAGGCAACAATAACTGTTTTCTGAATAGCAGGTGTGAAAAGGAAATTTGGGCCAGTGCTTGCGACGTGTTTATTTGTTGGCGCTGAAGCTTATGAAGCTATTTAAATATTGTAACAAGATATAAATACGGTCTTTATTAAATTCTTCTTCAATCTGATCTCTAACTTGTAGACAGCACATTATGAGACGGTGAAAAGACTGCTAATACACAATAAACGCTGGCGTGTAGCGACAGCTCGTGTCAGTAATTAGTAAACCAACCCGATGATACCACCCGCTCTGCAATTTGCATTATTTATTATAATCTGCATTATTTATAATGTAACGGAGCATAATCTCAGCCAGGTACCATACGCGTCTACGAAGGCCGCCATGCGTTACTGAATATGATCTTAGAATCATTTGTTACCATTACATTACATTCAATAAGGTACTTATAATCAAGTGAATCCATGCCCCTAATGGAGCGCTCTGTTGTGAAGAATAGGAAACATTCGTCTTTTTACCCACGACGGAACGGAGAAGGTATATGCGTTTAGGGTGAGAGGTTGTTTGTTTGTTTGTGTGTGCACATGAATATCTTCAAAACAGCTTGACCGATTTAGAAGCGGTTTTCGGCAATAGATTTGTAGTTTAGTCGGGACGAATTTTAGCTGGGTGTTATGATGATAACTCACCAGGGGGCGCTGCAGTAAACATTTTTCACCGCACATCCGTCGTGGGTTTATCAATTTTTTTTTATTAAAAATAATTAATCATTATATGTGATTTACTAAGCACCGTTCTCACCAGTCACCTCACCCCTCACCCGTTTGTATATGGAAACTGTCAAATATCATTTGTCACTGTTTGACAGTTTCCATATAATAACGGGTGAGGGATGATGGCTTCCAGACGCATTCGTCGATGGCGACATCCTGACAATTTTATTCTATATTACAATAGAGATGTTATTTTCTTTACGAGCATATTTGTGCACGAGAATGACTTGCAAAGCCAAACTTGGTTTTAAAGTTCCGGCAACATGAAAAACAGTATAGCTCTCCACTTGAGATAAGCATAATTAATGTCTTACAGTGAAGATAAACTTGCAAAGTTATCTATTAGGTACACTGATTAAACTAAGAGTATAATGAAATTAATATAATATGCCAGATATGTACATGGTCTCTGAGCGTCAAAATTAAGACTAATTTAATATTGTTAGATATGCATATGGTCTCTAAGTCACTGATAATAAAAACGAATACAAAACAGGATAATGTCACACGTCAATCCCCTATGAAAAACACTAGTATTAGCGTAGTCACTATGTCCTTGCAACCTTGCAAGCATGAACAGACAGAGTATAAACATTTCAATCATTAATCGAGTAGGTCTGTATACCCTTATTCCGAGTTTTCCTGATAGAAAAACATTATTCAGTTCATCTGACACATTTCGTGGGTGTGCCGTCGTCAATCCCGTGAGTCACGATCCGAATTTTCAGACCTTGTTTTCTTAGACCATACTTCATACCAACCAAGCATTTTAGACCTTTAATAAAATAAAATAAAATTAAGAGAGGTAGGGCACAGCAAAATGTCATCTTGCTCGAATTTGGAGCAGCCCAACTAGAAAAGTACCTGCGCCTTGCAGAAAACCACAGCCAAAATAACATTATCTACTATACAAGTATGTAGTGTTGTGTTACTGGAGGTGTGCAAGGTTGCCAGAGCTCCCGAGGATGCACTGTGTTGAGAGCGAGGGACCTAAATTTTTCCCTTCTGTTGTCAACACACTATATCCTCAAATTTTATAAGGGGTCGGCAACGCGTACGTGACTCCTTTGGAGTTGCGGGCATCTATTGGTTACCATCAGGTGGACCGTAAGCTTGTTTGCCACCGGCGATGTATAAAAAAAAATTGCTGGTTTAACTAGCTGACATTAATTTCACCAAGCCGCGAATATGCGCCGTGTATGTTCGCCTCGCGTTGCGCTTGTCATTCAGCGCGCGTGCGCGTCCCGTCGCGTTTTAGGAAAAGAAAGCCTTGTTCCGCCGCCCTTATTAATTAATCTGCGTCTGCGCGCCTGCGCGTTGACTCACGACGATTCCACTCACACCTCAGATTCGGTTGAAACCGCTTAACCAATCTCACTGGAGCGCAAACTCTTAGAGTATTCCAGTGTTCCAAACCACATGCGTGGTCGTGCCGGAGGTTTTCCCCTGTATTTTCCCAGGCTACTCTCCAACCGCGCACTCCCATCGCTTTATTGGGCCCGGCCTATAAAGCCACATTCAGGTTCAAAAAAAAGTTGACTCACGACGTCTCTGTCAACACGCGCTGATTACAGTGATGACCATGACATGTAAATTTAATATAAAGACAAGAATGTACCTACGGTAAGAATGCGTATTGCATGTCGATTAGCATTTACAATCGTTTGCAAGATGACATAAAAGATTTGCCGCTAAGATTATTTAGAGTTTAGACATAAGTTAAAAAAATGGCTTTTGCGTAAATGTTTTTACTCCATTGACGAATATTTTGATTATTTTAAATATAAATGATGACTTTTTTTGTAATTAGATATATGGCTTTTTGTATTTTTATAGTATTTTGATTAATATAAGTGACACATTATTTTGTAATTAGACATAGGTAGTGGGAAGTACCCTAAAAAAATTTTTTTATGTTTTTATTCTACCGTTTTGTCGGCGTCATTGATATGTATAGGTACTCATGCCAAATTACAGCTTTCTAGTACTAACGGTTACTGAGAAAAGCAGGGGACGGACGGACGGACATGGCGAAACTATAAGGGTTCTTTGTTTACTACGGAACCCTAAAAAATGATAATAACAATAACTATATGTATTAACGAACGTTTGGACAAATTATTACATCAAACATAAACAGAAGTGGGGCGGCCATCGCTTCACAGTACGTCAGACATTCACCACATGCATCCACTTACTCAAAAAAACATAATAAACTTCCAAAATAGTAGATTGTATGACAAGGGTCTAAAATGACCTTTTAGACCAGAGTTATACACTCTACTTTTCACTTCGATTGCGAGAAAATAAATAAACAAGTTTAACAACCCACCCAAAATTAACAATAAATTCCACGGCGAATATATATACTTTTGCAGCATGATTTTTTTTTCTATACTCCTTTGACACACAAAACATAGACACTACGGTTCGCGCGCAACATTCACGCGCGAAAAAAGCTAACTGACCTTCTATTGAGCGCTTCAAAGTGTTGCTCGAACGATTTAACCACTTTTTAATTATTGTGAAATAGGGACTACCACAAACTTAATCTTTAGACTCTTTAGAAAAATTAATTATGTTTCCTGATTGGTCGATTTTAGTAATGCTGTATTCTGGTTGGTTAATACCCAATACCAAATATTTTTTTAAGAGTTAAATTAGTGTTCTGTGATTGGTGGATTTAATAGGTGAAGTATTTTGATTGGTCGAATTCAAATATTTTATAAATCATAAATATGTATTCATATTTTCCCTAGGGGTTAAATGTACTACTTTAGCCCCGCTTGACAAGTCTAATATGACACACTTTTCGAGCATGAGAAGTGGAAAGTAAATTGATCGATAAAGATGGATATAAGCAGACACGTCCAGCGCAGGCGTCGACAGCCCACGTCACCGTGAAAGTCAGCTCAAACATTACGCAATCCACACTAACTTGTCACTTATTCTACTACTTGCTTCGGTAATGGTCCGAATCTGATTTGCATAATGGTATATTTATTCACGTTTGCATTTATTCTTTTAGTTGCATTGCATGGTGCGGAACGGGCATTTTCAGTGCCTTTACCATGAGTTTACATGACCGTACTCGCTAGCGACTGCGTAAAAAAGTGTATGGGCAAAAGTACAGCGCCTCTGGCGGTTACGCAATAGAACTAAGAATCGGCATACTAAATCATTTACGCAGTCGCTAGCGAGTACGGTCATGCAAACTCATGGTAAAGGCACATGGCTCGATTGTTCTCAACTCTGTGTCATTTTCTTCGTGACGCACTTGAAAATCGGTCTTTTTGATTGAGCTACAAAGTGGAACTAGTTGCTCGGGAATGGTATATTCACCACGCGGGGAACTGTGCTATCCTTGTTTATTGTTAAGGGGAAACCGAGACGACATGAGCTCCCCGCAATTCTTGTGAAAATGAGCTCGTACGAAGCAGAATAACTTTAGACGGCTTACCGCGAACCGTAAACGTAGATTTCCCTCTCTGTCACACTTGCCTATCTGTACGTAAGTGCGACAGAGAGAGAAAACTTCGTTTGTGGTTCGTGGTAGCCCCTCAGATCTGCTTCACCCAATATTTGTATGAAAATTGTAATGAATCTTACTTTACATGTACGAACCACTATACATCTTGACTGTTACCGATGCGTTAGCATCAAATAAGTCGTAAAATAAAATTATGTTCGTTTTCATGCAAATACGTTAGTTATTCAGTTATCGTTCGTATTTGACAAGTTTATTATTGATATTGATGTCGCTAAACAACATAGAGAAAACTGAATAATGACACATTTAATAAGAAAAAGAGTCCTTAACATTGACTGAATTCGAGTATAATACTGGGTTTTATAAAGATCTATGAGATAAAATAGGTAACCCAAAATACATTTTTTGAACTTCTACCAGTTTATGTCTATTAATGCTTACAAAGTGCGAAGGGCCACTGTTAAGGAGAAATACCTGAGAAAACTGTTACAAATTCTGTTAATGTTAGTTTAATAGTTTATTTCATATCTTGTACCTAAATGTATTGTATAAGTAAATATTTTTTATTGATGTCTCTGCAACATGCGTAGTTAATGTTATACATGTACTTCCGTAATTGTTGTGAATATCGGAATAAATACCTCCTAAATTACTAGCTCTAAGTGAAATGTAATATATATGATGTGGTTGGTTGTACTTAATAAATAAATAAAACTGAACACACAGACATTCGTCGCAAAAATAATAATAGTGTAGCAAAATGGCAACAAGAAGCAAAACTTCATATGTACCCACATGAGTTGATGACTATTATTTTGCCAGATACTTTATATAGGTATGCTCTCCTATTGCTTTGATCAATAGTTGTATTCGACATGACTGTGATATGACTAACATTTCTTGCGGATAAGACCTCAAAAAGTCGGTCGAGCCACCGCCGAGTTACAAAATGAGTAAAGACGAATCATCGAAGGCGATGATTCAATATCAATGACACGTCGGATGTCAATGGACCCGCGGAGAAAGTCCTGATGGTGGCCACCGGTTTTTGACGACGAGTCAGCATGGCGACGGGACGGTAATATCTTGTCGCTGATACAGTCGGCAGTTTTGCCACATTGTGCCATAATATGCATCACATGTATTTTGACATGTAATTTCAATCGAAGTGAAAAAATTGAAAAGTCTATAGCCACAGGTGGCACACAGTTGACGCTATACTGGCTGGAAGGGTAATTTAAGTTCCTTTGCAACTCAAGAAATTTTTATAGTCTAAGCCGTTATATTCCGTTATATTAACGAGGAACTATTTAATGATTGAATATTTTCTAACATTTTAAAATATTATTATTGTTTTAATATTATTATTTGAATTTGATATTTGACATCACCTAGGTTACCCTAATCATCTATACCTACATCCTAGATAAGAGTGTTTATGACATTTAGAGATTATTTCATCAACATGTGACATTTCTTAATTTACTATTACTTATTGAAATGAAATGAAATGAATTGAAATCATTTATTCTTCAATTTAAGCATATATGACATGTATGGTTATTAGGTAAATACATGCACTTATGAATGTCAAAAAACTACCACCGGTTCATAAAATAAACCTCTACCTCTCTATTACCTACAGGTACGACGATCCTTTAGTGAATCCATTTTATTTTATTTTGATGTAAAATAATAATGTTATTTTCTAAAGGAAATAAATATTTTTTTTTTGGAGAGTAGCCTGGGGAAAATCCAGGGGAAAACGTCCGGCACGACCACTGCGTGTGGTTTGGAACACTGGAATACTCTAAGAGTTTGCGCTCCAGTGAGATTTGTTGAGCGGTTTCAACCGAATCTGAGGTATGAGTGGAATCGAGCTACTGGGAGTTTTGTCGCTGGTTTACTAAACCTAGCCTAGTTGAGAAGAGACCTGTGCCTTTACCACGAGTTTGCATGACCGTACTCGCTAGCGACTGCTGCGTTCTCAGTCTTGCCAACATTTTTTACTGCTTGGGAAATTGACCCGATAACGCTTGGATGGATCTTTATAAAATCCGGCCTAACTCATAACTGTTTGTAAGTTTATTGACATTAATATCACATCAAAGTAGTATCGACCATTCTATCTAGCCTTCATCGCCATTATAGTTCAGTGCGTAAACGATTTAGACAGACCGTTTCTTAGTTCTATTGCGTAACCGCCAGAGGCCTATTTTTGCCCATACAATTTTTTACGCAATCGCTAGCGAGTACGGTCATGCAAACTCATGGTAAAGGCACTGATATACCAAGCTGTCGATAGTGTCGATACCGAATGTAACGAAATCGAAACCATGAAATGTGTCGATAAAGGCTGCGGCATGTCAGTGGGTTGATCGGCCGGCCTACAAACACGTTTACTGTTCCGGAGGACAATTTGGCTTACTACATCGCATCATGATATGATTCGCGCGGCTCTTTTTACCCACGACGGAACGGAGAAGGTATATGTGTTTAGGGTGAGAGGTTGTTTGTTTGTTTGTGTGTGCACATCAATATCTTCAAAACGGCTTGACCGATTTAGAAGCGGTTTTCGGCAATAGATTTGTAGTTTAGTCGGGACGAATTTTAACTGGGTGTTACGACGATAAAACACCAGGGGGCGTTGCAGCAAACATTTTTCACCGTACATCCGTCGTGGGTGTTTCAGAATTGTTAATTTTGTTTTTTTAACACGTTAACTGGTGAGTCGAAACGGGCGCGCAGTAAATTGAATTATTACATTGGGATTCACCTGTGCTTATGGATACTTGTGACTACAGAAGAAAGACAAGGGAATTGCCGAATCTTTATTGACTAGAGGAATCGTTGTGTTGGAAGCTATAGAGACAAATCTGTCCCTCACTCTAGATACAGAGGATCCTCGTGAGCCCCCCTCTGTCGTAACTCGACAATCACTGATTAGGGGCCGCACGGCCCGGCGTCCTAGGCGCACACTCACGGACCCGGACGGGGAAATATGCGGCGTGATATCTTTGAGACGTGATAAGCTACTGTAATAAGTGAATATGGTACAATATTATCCCCTGATGTCTTAGGGAAACGAAGATTGTAGGCGAAAATGTCCGTTAAAATTCTAATCTTAAAAAAGGGGTAGGTACACATCGATTTGTGTAACATTGTCCACAAATATAAAAAGTATATTTATGGAAAATCTTACAGAAATCGACCTATTACTTAAGTAATAGGGTTCCGTACCCAAAGGGTAAAACGGAACCCTATTACTAAGCCTTCGTCCGTCTGTCTGTCCGTATTTCATTAAGCTGTATCTCATGAACCGTGATAGTTAGACAATTGAAATTTTCACAGATGATGTATTTCTGTTGCCGCTATAACAACAAATACTAAAAACAGAATAAAATAAATATTTAAGAGCTCCCATACAACAAACGTGTTTTTTGCCGTTTTATAGTATACTAGCGACCCGCCCCGGCTTCGCACAGGTGCACTATTTAATGGATGTTATTATACATATAAACCTTCCTCTTCAATCACTCTATCTATTAAAAAAAACCGCATCAAAATCCGTTGCGTAGTTTTGAAGATTTAAGCATACATAGGGATATAGGGACAGAGAAAGCGACTTTGTTTTATACTATGTAGTGATGGTACGGAACGCTTCGTGCGCAAGTCCGACTAGCAATTGGCCGGTTTTTTAATTAACTATTAACATGTCCTCTTGAAACCAAGATGTCGGCCATGCCCACAAGTAGCACTACCATGAGTTTACAATGACCGTACTCGCTAGGGTCTGCGTAAACGATTTGTATGTACAAAAGTACAGCGCCCACTCATAGAACTAAGGATCGGTAGTATGAGTTCTACGGTAAACTACCTATCGAAAACTAAACGCTAGCGACTGACGTTTTGTAGCTGTCAAATGGCTGTTACCGTAGAAAATCGGTACCATGAGTTACAAACTTGACAGATACTATCGAACAATACGCTATCGAGTGTTAAACTATTTCCCTCGTATTCATAAAACTTAACAAACCTCTGCTAACTAAAAAGTTCTTTGTCCCATTCTCACAAACGTCAATGTCAAAGTGACAGATAAGGACAAACGAACTTTAGCGGCTAGTTAATTAATATAGGTTTGACAGACGTTTATGAATAAGGGGGTTTCACTATAGCGTTACCATGAGTCGACAGTGACCGCAGTCTTCGCGCTGTGTCCAGAGAGGCTACCGCGAACCACAAACGAAGTTTTCCCTCTCTGTGTCACTTATATGTAAACTTGCAAGTGCGACAGAGAGGGAAAACTTCGTTGGCGGTAGCGCCCCAGCTGGGAATTCAAATGAACCCACCGAGCGATATGGCGCGCTAACGGTGAGCAGTCCGTTACGCGCGTATCTACACCTACCGCGTTTTTCTGCCGTAACAATCGATGAGATGCAATCATTATCGTTCTGATGTCATAAAGCATCGTAATACAGGCATATAAAGCATCGACACAACAAACACAGCTAGATTTGAACCATTGTGCTAGAGAATCTGAGTCAGTCGAATTTACAAACATTCTGCCATTCTACATTGCCATTTTTCATGTACAAATTTTAAAACACTTTTTTTTTTAATTGCAGATTTTGTAATACTTGGCCCTCACTTCATATTTTTGTATTGTTATTTAGAAAGAGGTTGCACTGCAGTATCACTTCCGATAGTTTGGGTAATTAACGAACCACAGCTAATATCCATAAATCGAGTAACTCAGTGGTCCTTTTGTATGAATAAATGGTTTTTATCACTCTGTTACCCACCTTTCCCAGAAATATTTTTATCTAATATAAATCCTTTTATTAGGTTCAGGTACTATTTCGAAATACTTCTTTGTACACTAATTCAATACATAATATCATAGATTTCTTTTTGTAATAGAAAACTGGTCATGAAAAAATAGAATGACCTCTTTCCGTTTCTTTCATAGCTTTTTTGACGGAACCCTAATAAAAAATAAGAGATTCATTCACGAATAATCGATCTGGCTCATTGTACGTATTTTCTCTACAATTCACTATTAAGGCCAGTAAAGACAACATTTTATACTGCTTATGTATAAAGTATATTCATGTAACGATCTAATTCTGCAATTGTACAATCATGGGTATACTTAAGTATGTAGAATAGAATATAATAGAAATGTATTTATTTAGCACACATTATTAAAAAGTAAACAATTTAATTGTAAAACAACTTGTACATCTTATGTGCTAAATAGGACACCCACTCAGCATGTTGTCACGGAAACCGTGACGCTGGTTTTCAGTGAGTGCCCCAAAACTAGGAATAAATTAAACTAAACAATAAATAAACAAAACTTTTATAATTTTTAGGCAACTTATTACCTAAAAACTCTAAAAGTGGACTTAACACTAGCAGGTGACATCACAAGTCCAATCGTTTCGTATGTCTATAAATTCCTAGTCACTGTAAATACAGCCGTAGCTAAGTATACGTTATGAATGAAGCCTAATTTTTGGTTTGATTCATAATCTTTAAGAAGGGTGCATTCGTTTTTAAGAAATAACAGGAACATTTTTCGTCGGTAGACTTGTTTTTTTAATCTGTAAGTCCAGTAACCTTCTCGCCTGAAAGTCCGGGGTACTTTACGTGAAATCCTGTAGCTCTGATTTTTTGCAGACTGCAAGACCCAAATTTGTGACTTCGAGCGCAGAACGTAACTTTCTCAAAAATCGAAAAAAACCGATTATAAACCCTAAAGGACTAGTTACTGATAGTATCTTCTCAGGGCTTTCTTAAAGTAGACTAAATTTGCTATAATAAGAAACTGGAGTTGTCTCTGTAGACCTAATAGTTTCCGAGATAAATCCTTTTAAAGTTTCGTAAACAAGTCTGCAAAAATCAGAACTACCGGATTTGACGCAGTCTGATTTATAAATTTACTAGACTACGTGTCTGGGTCTCAACTATGTTATATAAAGTTGTCTTACAACTTTAGTGTGGATATATTTATTTAGTTTTTTTGGTCTAAATTTGTAGTTGGACCCGTACACTCATGTAGTGCCAATTTCGACATACAGCAGTATAATTGGAAACCGGGTGCACTTTGTGTGGCATAATAAGAGTAAGTACTTAGATTGACTTCTTAAAATCTTTTGGCCGAACACTTTTGGCGTACTATTGAGTAGCATAAATCCTAATAATTCTAATCCTAATCACTACATAGTAAAAAATAAAGTCGCTTTCTCTGTCCCTATATCCCTATATCCCTATGTATGCTTAAATCTTTAAAACTAAGCAACGGATTTTGATGCGGTTTTTTTTTAATAGATAGAGTGATTTAAGAGGAAGGTTTATAAATGAAATAAATGAAATAAATGAAATAAATGAACTTTATTCTGCAAGTAGGCCGCAAAGGCACTTTTACAAGTCAAAAACTACTAACTATATGTATAATACATGCATCAGAATTGTACCAGTGCGAAGCCGGGGCGGGTCGCTAGTAATTATTATAAACTTGAAAGTTTGTGCAGATATATGGATGGATGTACGTTCCTCTAGATCTCAAAAACGGCGGGATGGAATTGGCTGTTTGGAATGCTTATACTCTGGATTAACACATAGGTTAACTTTTACCTGCGGATAACAACACAGGGGCGCTGCTAGTCTATTTATATTCTCTACAGAAACGGGGATTTTTGTCCAGATTATGACCCATTTACCGGCGGAAGCGTCACAGTTCTATCGTAATTAACACGGAACGTTTTAGGCGCGTACCAACTTCTGCCCGTTAGGTATGCGGCCCTGTTGACACCGGTCTAGTCTCCGACAGAGAACCGTTCGCCGGTTACCCATCTAATTGTCTACTTAGCATGTTACTGACGTAGGTATTTGTATGTGTACTGTTTTAAGGTAGCAACAGAGTTCTAAATCATTAGATATTTAACAGTGTTGTCAGTTAGGCCGCTCTTCAGTATTTATTAAGGGTCCTTACCAGTTAAAAAACGCTCATCTATTTACGCCAATTTCTGTTTGAATTAACACGTATCTTGACATTTTCTCAATGTTACTATCTGAAACAGGACTATTGCGACCTTATGTCATAAACTTTAAATGTATTTTTTGAATGTTTAATTAAGAAATATCGTTTCAAACATCACTCCAAATCGACCATTTCCAAGTTAAAAACTTGTTTTTTCCGCTTAAATTCTACTACACACAATAAAATCAAAAAATGGCTATGTTCCTATCTAAAACTTTGATAAAATTATCGTAGTCTTTAATTACTTTATTGGTATTATCAATACTTTTGTCATAATATGAAATCAAAACATTTTAAAACTTATAAGGCCTCTTAAGTATACATCACCTACTAGAAAATCGTGAAACGCATCTTGGTTCGATCTTGCATCAGACTACAACAATGATCAGTTACAGATACAGTGTTTCCCTGCCTCAGACATTATCGCGTTAACATATTAGTAGAATGAATTTCGCCTGCTCTGACCGTGGTAAAGGTTTCTTTCAGCTACCTTTACCAAAATAATTATCAGAATACGGTTTTATTTAGGAATTAGGTGTACCTATGACTACCATCAAGAGTCCAACCAGTAAAATTACCATCCGATTACATAAGTAGTCAATATAGCAAAAACTGTACTTTTGCTCCGGCTTACCCAAGTTCACTACACAAATATAAAGTGTATGAGTACTTAGGCACTTGTCCCACCGCCAGCGAGGAGCGAGTACTCTCATAGTAATTCTACTCGTTTTCTCGCTCAAGCGAATAGAATTACTGTGAGATTACTCGCTACTCGCCGTCAGTGGGACCAGTGCCTAATACATTAGGTTTGTAGGTAATATACTATATTTTTTTAAGACAAACTCCGCAATACCCGCACTTTCTAGACTCTTCCATACTTATTCCAGAGAACTGCGAGATTTGAAATTGTTCAATTAAGTACTTGGAACTTTGTCAATTTAATAAAGCTATAGGTAATTTGCTATGAGTATCCTAGAAGTTCTTATTGACCGAGTTTCAGCTTCGACAATAATGATTTCGTGTGTCCGTATGTCCGTACTTCTTTACAGTTCCGTTCTTCTCTACAGTTCGCATTTCTCAGCCGATTCTCGTGAAATTTTGTTGGCAGCATCGATAAATACTAAGATTTTTTTTAAAGCTTCGCTATCCTAAATTCCTCTTGTCTGTTTAAATTGTAAATTATGACATTTATTTAATTGTTATGTTGTTTGTGACTTTAGTGTTTTTTGTCTTTCGTGGCTTCTCGTGGTCCCAAAGGAAGACCAGCGCTAGCCAATGGCTAGCACTATGCTGATTTGGGGCCATTTCGTGGCTATTTCCTGTATTTTGGTGTTATGTTAATTTGTACTGTATCTGTGCCACGAATCAATGTTTTTTTCTTTCTTTCTTAAAAGTGATTATATTAAATGGGCAATGATTCCTCATTAAACTTTATATATGCAAAGCAACACGTTCCGTCCGCTAAAGTGTTCAACATACCGCACCGTAGGTACATCTAAATGGCGCCACTATATGTGGCCTACAACCACAGGTCATATAACTGACCATCGAGTAAATAAAATTTCACAGCGACTAGCGACCTAAATACGCGACCTATCTCCGAGAGAAAGTGCTTACCGGAAAGAAAGGAGCTCGCGAACGAATCCTCCTGCGCGAGGATGGGCGAAAGGGACGCCAACACTAACAAGGCCCTGAGCTTCATGACTGTGCTGTCAAATGTCACCTGTCACTGTCACTGGCGCATGGCGTGCGCTCGCGCGGTCGCGTGCGGGTTGACTGGTGAAAGAAAGGCGTTTGGGTGGCGTCAACGCAAAGAGTGCGTGGCGAAGAAAGTTGGGATTGGTAGGGTGGTCGCTGCAGCCTCTGAGAGGCTGTGAGTTTTGGTTGCCGACTTTATGATTAACAAGCTTGAGATTCATATCGCTTAAGGTTCTACTTGCCTGGATTAAATCGTCTATCTTCTCTAATTGGTTTTTTTTTTGTAATATTTGAATTGAACAGATTGGTATATAGTCGTGCCCTGGTGCCTAGGTCGCCCTTTAGCGTGGGACTTGCGTCAACACGCTAGCTCCGTCCCACATTGAAGGGTCGGCTCGGAAACCTGGGACAGCCTCAGACCAAGTTCAAATGTCTTAAACGCCGCAAGTTCGTCGCACTTGCGGTAGACTTTGGGTCCATGGTCGTCCGACACCAAAACATTCATAAAAGAGGTGTCGGCACATCTAATAGGCTTCTCAGGCGACCACAGGGCTGGCTCCTTCAGGTGCAAAGGCGCAATGCTGCCCGCGTCTAGGGACCATGCCTCAAGCGGGTGAACTGGGTGGGGTATTTTATAGATATGTAGTAAGTAGTTTTTTTAGACTTATCTTGGTATGCAATTGCCTCAATCCGGGCCTCGACAATAATGTACCTCTATTATTAATTTCTGTTTCTTTTTATTTGTTGTTTTTATTTTGTGTAACTTCTTTCTGGCGACAATAAATATCTTTTTATATTATTTTATATTGTGTATTATCTGTATTGTTTAGGTGTAAAATTAATTAATTGTATATTTCCATTGAATCATGAAATTGTACTGTGACTTAATAAACTCATAGGTTGTCTCTAGTCGCACTACTTATCTTTCATGAGCATTCTATGAGCTCTCATCTTTCCAATGATCCATCCTTTTGTCATATAAACGGGAAGATAATAAGAGCACCAGCAATCGTAACATCCTAATCATTTTCCTAGGGTTATCCCAGTACAGTTGCATCCTGAGGGATAACCGGGGTCCGCTACCTAATCCCAAGATTTGGACTAAGCACTAGTTTTTACGGAAGCGACTGCCATCTGACCTTCCAACCCAAGGGCCACCAGTAATCGTAACGTATTGTCCCCAAATCGACAATCGTGTAGTAGGAAAGTAAGAACTTCTGTACCTCCGGTACCAATAATATATTTTCGGGCTGTTTGTCAATTTCTTTGTACAACTTATATTATTTTAACGGCACTCAAAACTTAAGGTCATAAAGTAAGGTATCTAGCCTTTCGTATCGCAACGAAAGTACGAAACTGCCCACGTGTTTGTAGGCATAATGTCATGCTAGAATCTGCCGCGTCTAACTCTGTGATCTTTGCTCAAATCATCGCTTAACGGCAAACCGCTCCAAGAACTGATCGCCAGTTATCATACTAATATTTAGTAGACGAGAAAATTATGTATACTACGAGATCTTTTGTGCTCTTCGATTTTATAAAACTGTTACTGGATTTTAAATCTAATACAAGTAAAATTAAGACGCTTTTTGTAAGGATTACTTTGTCACAACTCGGCCAAATCAAGGTAGTTACGAGTAGAGCAGTTATAGTAGGGTCTGGTTGGCTCGGCTCTCAAAATCAAAGTAAACTACTAACTTTCGGAGCCAATTAGTACTCTAACACAACTGATTACAGTCCAAAATGTAACGAATTAACTACGTTTATTATAGTGTTTGGTTTTGGAAAAGTGATATATAGATAATCATGAATTTTCATGGCGTTTCTTAAAGTATAAGTAAGGTGTCTTCGGGTAATTTCGAATGTCGGGTAATTCCGAAAATAACAAATTCCAGTCTAACTAAGCGATTTTATTGCTTCATCATCATCACCATCAAAAAGAAATGTTAAATTTTTTTGTTGATGTTTGGTAGTGCAACAAAATCACTTAGTTAGACAGCGATCTGTTATTTTCGAAATTACCCGAACACACCATAAATGTTTCTTATGAGTACAATGATTTTGAAAAGCTGTTAAGGTAAGGTGGGGTAAGACTATCCACTGGGGCAAAACTACTACGGTCATATATATATTACCTCTCTAATATTAGTCTTACCCACCTCCCAATAAAGTATGTATATTCTTACCACACCTTACCCTGGGCCCTGTTAAGGGTACGTACATAATTAGATAAGATGTAATACTCAAGTGAGTGTTAGGCACGCGGCTTTTATTTCCCTGGGTCGAGGAACTCCTCATTGGATACTGCTGGCTCAATCTAGAAGTCACCTGCTTCGGAAGCAGGTACACTACCAACTAGGCTCAAGATGTCATCGAAAAACAGGCCTCCTGTATTGAAAAAACCAACTAGGTGGTCGTCGAATATTGAAAATTTAAGCTGTTTATTTTAGTGAATTTTTTTACATAATTTTATAATCACTTACTTAATTAACTATTAATCTTAAATTACAAAAGATTTTTTTAAGTTAATCAGTTGCGGAGATACATTTTTATTTTTATTGAAATGCGATTCTGATATGAAACGCCAAACAAAAATAGACCTCCTGTGTGAAAAAGTATTTTCACAACTGCTATTCAGAAAAGAGTCTTTGTTGCCATGAGGTATCGAAGTCCTACTTTTCTTCCCTATATTATCAATGACTATTTTCCTCATAGGAGGCGTAAAAAGCAGTATGTGCCAGTAGCAAAATTATTTGTAAGACATTTCATGTTTTTAGCAGCGGCCCTCATAAGCAGTTTGAAAGTATGTGTCACACGGTAACAAAATTATTTCCGTCTTGGGCGTAGACAGTTGAATCCCTCGCTACACTCAAGATTCTACTTTAGAATCCCTCACTACGGATTCAATTATACCACCCTCGCCGTAAATATATCATTTAGCTCCCCTGAGGCAAGATCTACTATTGCATTGTATCCCGCAGCAAAAGTAAAAGCGGCAGTTAGCACTTCACCGACGGCGGGTACAGGATGTGAGGAAACTGCGGCAACGTCGAGAAATTGCGACTAAAACGGAAAGGTTAGAAAGTCTCCTGCAGACCTCCAGTTGAAATTAGACTTTCGATTTTATCCCTTGTATATGGGTAAAACATACAATGAAATAAAAAATTATAACAATACCTAACTTAAAAGTAGAACTTAAATAATAAAAACTAATAAAAATCTAAAAAAGGGCCCTACGGCATGGTTCCTAGAATGCTGGCAGCATTTCCTCGCTGTATGGCGATGCCAAGGCGTTGTGCGAGGAAACTGCCAGCTCTCTTGTCCCCTGTGACGTCGACCAGTCTCTTCGCCAGTTGTTGGAAGAGCTCTGTTGCCCCAGGGCCCCACGGACCGAGGATCTCGACGCCGAAGGCAACGAAGTTGTATCCGGCGTCAAGACCCCTGTATTTGCGTAATTAGACTTTTAGTTTTATACTTTTTTTTATTTATTTATTCAAAATAAACTTAGGTGGTAGGTATACAAAAAGTTTCGCCAAACTGTGGTCAGTTTGTTAGCGAATACACACACTACACTTACTAGATTTGTTGCAGGCACGTATCCAGACTTGGTTCGGGAGGGGCAAACATTGAAACAACCATGTGAACTGTGTACCTACTTATTGAAAGAACACGCAAGCGAATAAATAAACAGGCGGCTAAAAACGCTTTGGGGATAAATCCCAACTATCCCCCCCTCTGGATACGTGCCTCATTTGTTGCATGATACAATAATATATTGCATCAGGTACGGCAATTCGGTAACTCGGTTTGTAGTGTGGGTGACACGACCTACGTCACCAGCCTTGTGTCAGCCTATCGACGGTATGCGGACGTAAGTGTGTGGACAGTGACGTATGTGGTGTCATCATCCGGCTTGTCATTGTTTTCTTAGACCATGATTTGTTGGGTAACAATGAGTTTTGGTAACTACATTAAGGGTGGGTTGCACCAAACCGTCTATAATCGTAAGCGGTGTTCGTTAAAATCTGATTGTATGGAAAGTTTGACAAGTTTCTATGGGATGACAGCTGCCGGCGCCATATTTGACGATGACCGGCCTGTGATTGTATGTTGGTGCAACGAACCTAATTCAGAGTATACAATCATCAACAATCAATGTAGACTAAAACCAGTCTTAGAGTCCGACCACGCTAACTCTGTATTAAAATAATTTGGCAACACCACCTCAAACGTCACATTTTCATACAAATGACGTATGATGCAGAATGTTGCCAAATTATTCCTTGCAGAGTTAGTGTGGTCCGACTCTAAACCAGTCTTAAGTACCGTAAACTGGGGTGACTTTAGTAAAAACCGGGACCACTTTGATAGATTTAGTACACTTATATAATCATCTATAAGCATTTCTAGTCTGATTCAATTTAGTAAACGGTTAGGTGATTTACCAAAATATGTCACTGACCTTATGCTAACCAAATGAAAACTAACATACGGTATAAAAACTGGATTTTTAAAGTCGCCCCTCAATTTGAAAGTAACCCCGGTTGACTGTACCGAAGCGTAGGCGCCATGTCTTCTTTACTTAAGTGGCTACTCGCTTACTGCATACCAAAAAAAAACCTCCTGTATATGTATATAAAGCCGTATTAGGTACTTACCGGTATGTAGCGCAGGTCGTTCTCATGCCCAGTCAACACAATCAACAATCGCTGGCCTCACAACTTTTAATCGTACTATTTTTTAGAACATGTGGGGCCCTGGAGACACTCGACCAATTGTTCTGAGTAATAAGTATGTCACACTACACTCGGACCGTGGTTTGTGGTTATTATACGACTATTATACTACTATATCTATATATTATATTTGTGTGATGAGCATGAATATTTGTTATGAGTCTTGGATGTTTTCTATGTATTTAAGTATTTATATCTGTTAAATATATCATCGTCTAGTACCTATAACACAAGCCTTCTTGAGCTTACTGTGGAGCTAGTTCGATTTGTGTCTAATATTTATTTTATTTATTTATTTATTGTGGCTCTGTCAGGTATAATAGACCTTGCGTGTAGTTTGATTTTTAATATTGTTAGAAAAAAAATGATTTTGAAAATATATTGATTTAAATTACATGAATATCACATTATTATTAGTAAACGACACATACACGTTACATGCGAAACGTCGGGCAAACCTTGAAAAATGTAAATAAATTAGTATTGTACGCGAATTCCAATTTTCCAATAAGTAATAACTAATATTTTTAAAATTTGCAAAAAGTGACTAGCCTAAAAATTTATATATAATTACCGAACTTGCTCAATCGAGTTCGAAAATTGGTTGAGAAATGTAGAGGAAAACAAATTATTGAAAAAATCATTTGTTTTTGAAAATTTAAAAAGTGACTACAAAAAAGATCTATATACCGAACCGGCATACAAAATTTCACGAGAATCGGTTGAGAAATGACACCTCATGGCAAGATTTAGCGCAGGAATTAGTTCGTCGGTAGTTTTTTTTAACTTGACGTTGGCTTTAAATGCCGGACCCAACAAAACGAAAGGAGTGCGCGGTTGGAGTGGTCTGGGGAAGATCCAGGGGAAAACCTCCGACACGACCACGCGGGCGGTTTAAACACTGGAATACTCTAAGAGTTTGCGCTCCAGTGAGATTGGTTGAGCGGCTTCAACCAAATCTGAGGAGTGAAATCGAGCTACTGGGTGTTTTGTCGCTGGTTCACTAAAACTAACCTAGCTAAGACGAGTCCAGCATAAAACTCAGCTAGGCACGACCTGGGTCGGACTGACTGTCTGACATGCGGCGGTACCGGGACGAATAGGGACTATATATGTGTCTGTGTTGCAGCGATCGCGCGGTGGACGTCCCCTTAGCCATCTGCTGCTGATCCTCCTGACTCTGAGATAGGACTGGTTTCCATTCTTGACGATTGATTTCTTCACCAAAAAGCCACTGTTAAATATCGAATGATATTTCGTAGGTACAATAAGAGTCAACATACGATCACAGGCCGGTCATCGTCAAATATGTCGCCGGCAGCTGTCATCCCATAGAAACTTGTCAGTAGTATGTATTCGCCGCTACTGGCCCCGGTTCCAGGTAGTAACCCTCCCCCAGCCCCCTTCCCCTGTCCTACCCCCGCCCCGCCCCCAAGGACCGCCCCGCTCTACCTGCCCAGGGGGGTGGTCAATCGGCAACATGGCGGTCATCCAATCCTAAAAAAAAAAAAAAAAAAGTTTGGACTTTTTTTCCATAAACAGCCCCCCATTTGAGACGATTGCGCCGGGTCCCATAGCTCTACGACCACGCCTTCCCACTTTTACCTAATGTGCTAATAAAACAATACACACCACTCGATCCCTTTTCTCGGCTTATTCTATTGTTCGAGCATGCGACCCTCAGCGGCTACCTGCGCCGCGCGGACCATCGCCGGTCACCTGGGTACCTGTATTTTTTTCCTTATTTGCAATACAGCCATTCCTTATTCTCCTACAATTATCAATTTATATTTATAATATATCTACCTCTAATACCTACTCTTTTATCCGTAAGAGTCAATGTTCTAAGTAACCCAACCTAACCAAACCCTTTGTATGTACATAAACAAACTTAGGTGCCACATAGTGTGTGTAAAATGATATTTTTCAAGTAACTGTAAGTGATCTTCCTTATCAGTTTTAGGTATTCATTTTGATATCAAAATTTAATTATTTTCATACCTACACTTTTTTAATTACTTCAGGTTTAGTATAAGTTTATTTTTAAAGCGATGCCATATAGTGTGTGTAAAATTATATTTTTCAAGTAACTGTAAGTGATCTTATGTATTCTGTACATATGCAGCACGTTTATTGCGCGGCCGCGCGGACCGCTGCCAGTACGGTACCTGGGTACCTGTATTTTTTCCGTACTTGCAATAGACCCATTCCACAACATTACCTAATAATTATCCATGTATATTTTTAATATATCTGCCTCTTATACCTACTCTTTTATCCGTAGAGTCAATGTTCTAACCTAACCTAACCTAATTTTGCGTTTCACAATCTTTACCTAACCAAACCGTTTGTATGTACATAAACAAATTTAGGTACCTACCTATTTATGCTATATATGTTTAAGGGTAATTTAGTTATTTATTACCTAACCAAGCCGTTTCTTATTCGTTACTTGTACTTACGTACATAACCAAACTTAGGAACCTATTTAAGTTTTATATGTTTGCCGGTAACTGAGATATTTATTAATTCATTTCTTACTCGAGTTAACTGCAAAAAGAAGTAAGCGCCATGAAATTTACGGCGGTTAAGACCTTTTAATTTTTAATATGCTGCACATTGTTTAGACCTTTTTCTTGAACGCTCCACGTCTTGGGTGTCCATTTAGGTACTTAATAATTTCAATTAATGTTTTCAGAAAGAAACCTGTTTAAACCTGCAATCTGCCCAATTATATACATGATGTTGATGGATTTACATTAACATTAAACCCATTGTTAACTGGCTATTGTAATTTTTGTACAAAGCATTTGTGACAGCCCTCTCTTAAATGTGTATACGAGAAACATGTTTGAACAGGAGATTGTGGCCGTTGTACGATGCTTAGAAACGTGTTACAACCAGTATTTCATCAAAGAAGCAATAGTATATATTTTTTTGTTATTGTAATCTTTGTACAAAGCATTTTTCACTACCTTATTTTGAATGTGTATTCAAGGAACATGTCTGAACCAGTATAACCAACCAAGGAAGTAGTAGGGTATTTTTTTGTGCTGTAAAATACTTATAAAAGGAACCTCTCCATGTTTATACCTTAATAGTTACCTCGTGTCGTTCACCAAGTCAAGTGCACAGTTCCGAAAGTATAACGTGTGAAGTTGTTTTAAGTGAAAGTCATCTGTCAAGTGTAGTGTCTCTATTCGCTCCAAAATGGATGTAAGTATGTTTTTTTTGTTCTCATTCTATAAATTTAATGATTAGTTATGTATGTGTTTAATTAATTGACAAATGTTGTTTCAGTTCTCTGACAATACGTTCAAGAATTACTACTACCCAGAAACCAACCAAGAGGACCCTAGCAGTGACGAGGAGGGCACTGTTGGCCTCAAAATAAGGCAAGCAATAGCTAAGAAGAGACCAGCGAACAACATCGACAGCTTTTTCGAGCGCCCCAAGAAGAAGACAAAAGTGATTAAAAAATCATCAAACGTATCACAAAGTTCAGCGGATGGAGTATCATATTTAACGTCTGGTCAAGACGATGCCGGCTACGCGTCCCACCTCATTAAAATTGAAGTCTATGACATGGAAAAAATAAGAAATTTACCACCCACAGACCACTGGAAACACTGTGATATACGACTAAAATATTATTCCATCGGCGAGGATGATGTACATGTGCAAAGTGCTCGTGACGTTATTTTTAATATTACAAAACAATTAGCTTCAAAAGAAAACAGTGTTAAATATTTTATAGAGACTGATAAGAAAAAGTGATAATTTGTTCATTTAGTTTTTATTTATCTTTTACTGTACTTAAGTTATAAAACTGTCTTTTTTATGGAATGTAATAATTTATATTGTTCGTGTACATTGTATTAAAATATAAGTAAGTAAAACACAGAAAAACCTTATTGACATTGTTTTATTTCACAAATACTGATTTAAACAAAGCTCTTAATACTAGATCGTTACATAAAGTATTATTATAAAATAGACTTAGAAAGTCTGACATTGTTTTTCCTTGAAACTTAAAATATAGATAAACTAAACAATATTCTCCACAGACGGAGGTAAGATGGTTTTGAAGTAATTTATTATTATAAAACCACCTCTTTGTATTTCTTTTTAAAAATAACTTATGGTAACCAGTAGGTTTTCTACCAAAGGAATCAAAGTATTCACCTATCCCATTAACATCAATATGCATGGCAACCCAGTGAGAGCCGGGCTTGGAGTCAGGATCTAAATTGCATATAATGAAAGCAGGTAAATTAACCCAAATAGGTATTTGATTTGCAGCAAAAACATTTGTTTTAAAACTAGAACTTATTTTGTTCATACATAATTGTAATTCATTTGTATCCATTATTATAATAATAAACATTCACATTTATCGATGATCTTGCTTGTAATGACTATGAGCTAATGAAAAAAAATTATAAAAATAATCTATTTATTTGTTTATTAACTGTTGTAATCTACCGTAACGTCACGGTTTTTGTTTATTTCTATTATGTTATCAAATTCTGCATATACGATACAGTTTATAGTAGTACTTAAAGATGATTCAAAACGAACTTCTATCCGAACAGAACCATGTCTCACAAGATTCCAGTGTGAAGTTGAACTGGCAGACAAATCAGGTGTCAAATCAAAACATAACAAACAATTACCCCCTCCATAATTTGATCTGTCTATTGCATTACCTTCATTATGGAAATGAATTCCTGATCCAGAAAATAACGTATGATATGTTGATGCTATTAAACCAGAATTAAATGAAGGTTGCAATGTTTTCGAAGGTATTTCATGACCGTCCACATACAAACTAAAAGAGTTCATATTGAAATGTTGAAAATTAAAAGGATTCAAAGCTAGATTACCATTAAATGCCGAGTTTGAAACGAATCCAATAATACATCTTTTAGGGACTTGCCCGAGAAATATATTATCTAACGTTTTTCCCTGTATTCCAGCTGGTAATGTAAGAACCTTTACTTCCGCTCTTGTGATTGGATACTTTGCTGTGGTTGATGCTAATACTTTTTGATGTGCTAACAAAACACTTGGATTGATTCTTGCTCTTCTTACTATGAGACTGGCATCCATTATCTGAACTTTAAGTTTGAGATCTTGGTGACAAATTAAATTAAACGATTCTTTAGAACGTGCCAATTTAACACGCATTTCGACTCCGTTTATTAAGAATTTCTCTTGGTTAAACATATCACCATGCAAGTGACCAATCAGCTCTACTTCCTTACTTTCTTTAATAAATTTCTGTCTTTTGTGAAAGCCTTTATTATTCACATCAGCGGTATCCATATAGTGTGGTGTATCTTCATACCATAATCCACAAGTAAGATGAGATTCTTTAGCTGCTGGACCATAATTAAGTAGATTTTCCATATAAGCACGATAGGCGTAGGTATTATTTGGTGGTGATATGAGTTTCTGATTTAAATATACATCTAGTTGGCTAAACAGGGAATGTAACCAATTATTGACGGGTGCAACTGGGGCATCTGCTTTTAGTTTTGTGCCATCTTGGTTTAATACTTTGGCATTGATATGTAACAAAGTATGTGATAGGTCAATATAGTCATCACCAGATCCGGGAACTTGAAACTCAATGGGTCCGTCGTCACTTAAAGATGAAATTGGTTTGTAATGAACCCACTGTCCGCTTTCAATGCTGGTTTGAGTTGATGGCAGTGCAAACAAATCTAGTTCTGATTTAGCACATTCACATGAATTACTATGTAAGAAAGACATAATTAGTTTGAAAATATATCCTCAATATTATATTTTTTATTTCTTTTACCTCCTCTTCGTCGTGAGGCTTTCAAAGTAATGAGAGGTTCCCGTCTCTTAGTTGACATTTTATACCCTGATCCCGACATAAGAGAATCTATTTTTTCGTCAGCTTTCCTTTTTAAGTTCGCACTTGCTTCTTTAAGCCGAGATCTAATAGAACTCTCCATAGGACGTGAATTCACCATATCAGACAACAGTCCCATCCCCGCATCTAAAGTTTCTCTTCCTACAGTTTTAAAACCGCTAGATAATAAAGGAAGTACAGACCTAAATAGTCCACCCAAAAAGCTACCGATTCCATGTCCTCGTTGATATGGAACACCTTTATAGACAATTCCTACACCAGAGCCAGCTTGATGAGAATAGTAATGTTCATAAGGACAGGAGTGAGACACTCGTTTATGATTCATTTTACTCGTCGAAAGTGTAGCTTCACACAAGAGGATCCAAATTGAAATGGTATTCTTGATCCCGTGGTTGTCCTTATATCTATTTCAAGAGTGTCAAACTCTCTACGTAAAACAGGAACATAGTGAGCAGGTGAAAAAACATGCATTTTATATGCTCCATAGATAAATTTTGTGGGGTCTAATGGTATTATTCTTAGTAATGATGTAATTACATCCCCCACCACTTGTGGTTGAATAATGTCAGTATAAACAAATATTTGTGATGGTAAACCTAAGTATAAATTTGCAGGATGTATTCCAATAGTACTTTCTTTTAAATTAGTTCTAGGTTTATAACCAAGCTGAAGACTTAATATAGGGGAAGTTATGATTGATGTTATCTCTTCGTTCGCTGTTACAGCCACCATTTTAGTAACTGCATCACATCTAAATTTAACTTTTGTCTTTAGCTGCGGGTTTTCGTTAAATGCTTTGAGAAAATGATCAATACTATCATACGAAGTTGCTGGAATGTGAGTTTTTACATCAACGATTTTGTATTTTTCCTGAGTCGGTACAGCTACCTTTTTTTTAATGTAGACTATGTTTTCATGTTCTTGAACATTATACATGGAACATGGGTATTGGAACTCCACTAATCCAACAACCCATTCTCCCTCCAATTTAATGGTTCTAGGTAATTTAGTTAAAAAATGAGCTGTAGTATTATCGGTAAAGTAGGTCGATGAGCTGTTACTCAACAAAGTTAGATAAAAACTATCTTCACTCATATTTCTTCTAAGTTTGATGTAGGTATCCAAGAGTTGAATTTATTGGGATAACCTTGCCACTTAACGAACACTTCCTTTCTGCCACCAATGCGTCGCGAGCGTATTATTTTATCAATTTTATACCTCATGGAGGGGCGGTAAGTGACTTTTTGTAATTCTTTAGAATAGAATGTACCAATAATTGGTTCACCTTCTAAATCTTTTAAAGTATAGACAATACGTGGGATTCTTTTAATAACTGAGGCTATTATGAATATTTCATCACTCCAGTTAGTCTCATACCCCTTTTGAAATATATGTTTATATTTAGTTATTCTAACATGATCACCTACATTAAGTATTGGAGATTCCAATATATTTCGTTTATCCTTATTGCGATCATATAAATTGCACCAAACAGTCATAATATTATCAGAGTTAACATCAATTGGTCGCATTTTAATGCTAGAATGGTAGCTATGGTTATACGAATGAAGCAGGTCTTGCAAAACGTCGACGTAATTGTAAGTATTTTGATGAGTGAAGTAACGCCACATTTTAGATTTAAGAGTTCTTTGAAACCTTTCAACAATACTTGCTTTAATATCAGGATTATTTGTGGTATAATAATTAATGTTTTTGTTTTTAAAGTAATCTCTAACCACCTTTGAAACAAATTCGGTCCCTTTGTCAGATTGGATGTGACGAGGGGTAGAATTGGCTTCTGAAAAAATGCTTTCAAAACATTTTTTAACTGTTTCAGAGTCCTTCTTTTTCATAGCCCTAGCAAAAGCATATTTACTAAAAACATCAATAACACATAGAATATATTTATATCCATCGTTATACTGACTATACGTTCGCATATCACTAAGATCGGCTTGCCAGAGTTCATTAAAGTTAGAGAGGATGTATCTGTTTCTACTAAAACGTTTATGAACGGGTCTATGCAGCGTGTACGCTTCCTGTGATGATAACCAATCTTTCACTTCCCCTCTGTTCATTTTACCTTTCATTTCATTCACCAATTTGTTTACGCTACTATAACTGGCTGGATTTGATACATCGTAGTAGATCCTATTTATCTCTAATAGGGGGTCCATCTCTCCCAATCTAATTTCTTTCTCGATAGCCTGGGTGGTTTAGTAGATAGAGGAGTAGAGGTGTTTTTTTCTTTAACTGACGGGGTTTCCAGATTTAAAGAAGCAATCGAAGTTCTAGAATCATCAGATTGTAGTTTATTCATAAATTCTAAGTTCGTAGGATTACCTATACACGATTTAGGAACTTTTATATCATGTAAAACACTAGCAAAATCTTCCCAACCTTTTGGTTTTGAACGTTTTAGAGGTCTAAGCACGTCGCCTACTAGATCGAGAATATTACTGTTTGGAATGGTACGATTGTTTATTACTACTTCCCCGTTCTCCTTCCACCAAATTTTTGGTTTACTTTGTACCATACATTCCAACAAAGTTTGGCTTTTTGATCGATACGATTTCGGTATTACGTCTATAATATAAGATGGAGAATATTGTTTAGGTAAATCAGATTTCGTTCCTCCAGGTGGTGTTGCGTATACATCCCCTTCTGGTTCTGGCAATACTGCGTTTACGATTGAGTTATTATTAACAATTTCCTCCTTTTTGGTGATCTTCGGATGAAATTCATTGTTTTCGTTGGTGAGTTGATCAACTTCAGTCACTAATGGTATTTTAAACGGTTTTCGATCCGTTTCAGTAAAATGTAAAAATCGTTGTAATGCTTGGGAATATAATGCCCACTTTACACGATCATCTATTTTACTCTTGAGAATTTTTTGCATTTCACCATCTAGACGGGATGATGAATTTTCTGATAGGTTATCACTATGTTTGAGTCTTTCGATGAAATCTGGTTCTACTAACAACATTTTTTTCATGTTTTCCATTTTCTTTATGTTAAAGAGTTCACTAAAGCACTTAAAACTGCACCTAATACAATAGGCAGAAAACCACCACCTTTCTGGATAATTACGGTTTTTCTTAGCTTATGTTTTCCCTTAGTCACTAATTTTCGTAACGTATCCTTATATTTTCTTAATTTGGATTTTTCTTTTTTCTCTAAAGGAATTTTACCCTTTAATACGTTGTAAATACACTCACAAATTATATTAATTTCTTCGTCATCACACGATTTAAGTAAAGCCGTGCGATATTTTGGTTTGAGTAAATGTAGCGCTTCAAGTAAATGTTTATATGTGTTAACTCTAGCTTGCATCATTTAGAACTGACTAGAATATGGTGATTCTTGTTATATTTAAACCCTTTTTTAGGGATATATACTGTACAATGACCATCGAATGGAAATATTTTGGTCTTAAAACGACACATATCGTCAGTATTTTGTCGCAAATCAATCATGAGGTAACCATGTGCATTTGCAGTAGCATCCTTGTAGGCTTCATCAACGAATTTTGAATTTTCTGGATAAACTTGTCGAGATAAGTAGCGTATTTGAGTTTTATCACGGGGATTCTTAAAATAAACAATATAGCTCGTATTCAAAGAAATATCACGTTGACCTTTGCCTTGATGAAATATATTTTGAGTAATATAAAACAGGCTTAGGTTTCTGTGATGACTACCTTTCGTAAAAATGTCAACTATTCGTCCATCTGACTCCCTCATCAAATCATCTATAATAATAAGTTTAGGTTTTTTCCCATCAAACATGGCGATGTCAGGTATTCCTTGGTTATAATTCACATTTTCTAAATTGTACAAAGGTTGCATTTCATCATAACACCAAATAATTTCATCAAATTCAACATTACATAGTTCATTGGAATGATTTAAAAAATTTGTAACAAAATTGGTTTTACCGCACCCACTAGGACCCGCCACAATGGTAGTAAATGGATGGTAAAAATGAATCATTGTAACAACGTAATGTGCGTGTTGATATGAAAACGTTTGAAATTCAAATGATCAATGTTGTGGTGGTTATTACCATTTAAATAAAACGAATAGGGTAGGTAAGAATTGGATATATAATAATAAAAATCATAAGTATGTTAATAATTATGTAATTTATTTAGATAAAATAATTAACCAAGATACAATATTGAAATAATTTTAACGTAATAGTTATTACATTTCTCATTTTATTTTAGTTAGTACCCATGCAAATACTTAATGTAAAACAATCAAGGGTAATTTATTTACATTCATAAATATCACAAAATTACACATAAGAATAACACATACTAAATTGAAATTTTTGTTACTTAAAATAAAAGACATTTATATACATTGTTATAAAGTCGTGTTACATTGTAATTTATTTTATTTAAAAGTTAACAACACATCTTTTATACAAGTTTCATAAATTTACAAGATTAAAACTAACAAAATTATTTACATTTTTATCTTATTTACATATTCAAAGTACATTTTTATTTTTTATATACAAGTTACATGCGCATCAAAATAATATAGTACTAAATAGTATGTATATTATACATTCAATTTTAGTACTATATTTTTTTATAGAAAGAAAGTGCAAAAATAATATCAAATAAATGAATGTCCTGCCATGTTGTAATATGAAATTATTAAAAAAAATTTGATGTTTTGTAATGACCCCATGCAAGGGTATCTGTGGAATCATCCAACAAGAATCGCTTTGTGTCATTATAAGAAAGAGATATTTTGTTAATTTTTTGTGTAAATATTAAATGTTTAATTGATTTAAAACGTAACATTGTGTTATGTTGTATGCGCTTATCAAATAAACACGTTTTGTAGTTATCTAAGGTAAGTTTTTTAGTTACACATTTATTAACTCCTTTAGCTTTAGCCATCACACTACTACCTTCGACATCAATTGCGTACATCTTTGAACGAAGTCCAACAAATTCTTTGAAAATTTTGCCATTGTTCTCATCTTTGAAAAAACCCAATTTCTTTTTATTTATTAAAGGTAAACCGAACTCATTATTATTGGGATAATCTGATGTATCAAAATATAAATTCAGATCTGATTTTATATCATCATAGAAGTTTTCAGTGAAAATTTGATATATTAAGCTATCGGTATCTGTGTACAAGAGTTTCAGTTTATTACCGAATTTAGGATTCATATAGTCGTAATGAAAATTGTACATTAACGTTTTAGACATATCTAAAATACAAAAACCAAGATATATTGGTTTGTTGTACAAAACTTTAGTCTTTTTCAATTGTACAGCTGCCAAGTTTTCTGAAAATATTGATAAACTATGAAATTCAGGTTTTGTTATCAATGATTGAACTCCTTGAGATTTACCTTTATTTTCCCAATGATTCAATAGTTTTACGTTTACTCGCTTCAAAACATTTTCCATCGTTTTTCCGAAGACTGAATTATTCATTAATTTAAAAAAATCTTTGTCGAAATCCGAAGATGCTTGTGATCGCATGCGGGTGTTTAAATCTATGTAGCTTTTCAACCATGGAGATTGTTTAAATTTCAAAATTTTATGTATTTTAACTAATTGTAAACCATTTTTCAAACATTGCTTAAGATTTCTATAATGGATTACGTAGTTTTTTTTGTTTTTCAAGTTAGGTATCAATTTATTTTCCTTTGAATCACCAAAACAGACGTTCTCTGGACAGAAGGGAAAATCTGAATGTGAATCATGTAAATCGTTGGGATAATCAAGATCAACTTCTAAAATGAAACCATGCTCCGCATCGTTAGACACATTAAAATCCGTATTTACATCCACCCATTGAAATCCACCTGTTGGTAGACATTGGGACATAGCCCACCCGTATAGGTTATTTGCATCTAAATACATGAGAAAGGATGAAGGAATAGCCGAATCGTATTCCGCCATGAATTTATTATTTGCTTTGGCGTGTCGGTTGCTGCATTGGGATATACCTCCCCGAATATTTTTTGCAATAAAAGTAATCTTATCAATGTCAGTTAACAGTTCAAGTTTGATTTTTGTGACTCTTAACATAGCATCCCAACTTAACCCCGGTGCAGTATAATAGTGTGCCGGATCTAAACCGTATGTTTCAAGACAAACGTTTCTAAAATTTTCGAATACGTCGGCCAGTAATAAGACATCTGTTTTTAAATACAGATCTGAATAGTCCCCCATGTTTTGACAGTTAAAATGGTTCCATACATCTTCGGCATGATTGTAATCATTTTCCGATATGTGACTATCGGTCAAGGAGCTGTAGAATTTATCTGGAGAGGGGAGGGATGTCAATTTTAATGAATCAAACGATGTCATGTGTTCATATGGATATATACCCTTACGTATTAAACGTTGAAAGTCATCTTCACATGGAAAATTCAATTTCATTTCATGGAACTGTTCTGGTATTAAGTTCTTGGCTAGTTTGTCAAGACTACTGGACATGAATTTAAGGGAATCAACAAACCTTAATTTCATGACTCGATTATTAATTTGCAATTTTTTTGTGAAAGATATGTATTTTTCTTTGGTTTCCGGGATAACTTCTATTTCACCATCCTCAAAATTTAGTCCATGTACTATGAAATGACTGTCGTAATTACTTAAGTTGTGAAGGAACACTGGCACAAAATTGGGAACCCTTAATTTGTTACAACAAATTTCATGTGCTACACCTTCGTAAACACCAGTGTAGCAATTATATGAAATGGTGGCATCTCCGTTTAAGTCTGTATCACAGATATAACACATACTACTCTGCGCAATGTTTTCTTCGTTTTCAGATGTCAAAGGCAGAGGGGTCTTTACAAATGTATTCTTTTTACAAATATTCTGCAAATCTTTTTTAAGAAATTCCATAAACGTTCTTGCACAATTTTCTCCTTTGTATGTTCGATAGACTGACAAGTTATCATCATACGAACATTTAATATAGTATCCGAAACTATATACTTCATGTTTCTGTACATTAGTAGTTGAAGATGTAAGTGGATTATTGGAACATGACTGGATTGGATTTAAAAACGCTTCGAAGTCGGCATAGATAACGAATGGATGCCGTAATTTACGATCATAATTATCGAAAGTCACTTCATTGGAAGCAACTTTTTCATTGAACCAATTGTTTCGTTTGTTCTGTTCAGAAGGCAAGTTAGTACATACATGAAAACAATCGTTTTGTTGGTGGTTTACTAAATTCTCTCTTGATGTGAAATTTGTTAAGCAACCATCACATATATGAGCAGCATGTTGAGTGTTTGTCAGTTGAGCAGATACTAATCTAGATAAATTATTAATAAGACAATAATGTCCTTTATTACCTTCGGTGATGTATAACAAGTTGAAATGATTTTCTTTTTTACATTTTGTGAAATGAAGTGGACCTATAACAGAATGCCGTTTACTCTGTGAATCGTATTCTATCCCAAAAACGTTAATACTTAAATTATTGATTTTTTCAAATTTGTGAATATCCGTTAACTTCATAGGAAATGGAATGTTTTCAAAGTTTAATTTATTCCTATGATTTTTGTATGTGTTAACATTATGAGCACGATTATTCTTTTCTGGTGGAAATAATCCAGATAGTATAGCCCACCGGAAACATTCGTGATCATTGTTCTGAACATTAATTACAGCTTTTTTCAACTGTATATCACGCGGTAACTTGATATATGAAGACCCTCGTAATGGGTTATACTTATTAACATTGACATCTAGATAATTTACCTTTGTTAAAGACCACCCACTATCTTTTCTCTCAAAGTTCGATAATCTCACTGAAATTTCATTGACAAGGGATAAAAATATCTCATTTTTATCACTACTAACATTAACTAGGTTATTACTCAACTGAAAATCAAACACATTGTTGAGGCTTTTTGTTTCCTGAGTAAAATTCGCGTTTAGTATAAAATTTACTTTTAAAGAACGATGATTAGCAATTGAGCGGTCTAATAAAGCAAATATCGTATCTTTATTTTTTTCTAAAAACGCTTCCGGTGTTTCTAGACAATTGGGATCACTTTCATTTGATATTCTGTAGGTTGCAACTCGGTTTCGGAACGCGTTTTCAATTAACTGAACGTTAATTAACTCACTATCAGAACAAAAGACATTATTTTTATGAGTGTTGCTGTTAAGATGATTAGTGAAATATTTTTTGGAGACAAATACATGGCACACGGAACATTCAATTTTATCATTATTTGTTGCACTTACTTTACTTGTAGGTTCTTGGACTGTTGATGTTGTTGTTGAAGTGTCCCGGCTGGTTGACGGTTGATTTGTTGCGATGTTTTTACGGCTGGTTGAAGGAAGGTTCTTCTTAGCCGATGGTTCTGCAACAGGATCCGCTGCTGGACGTTTTATCCCTCGTCCAACTTGTGAATACCTATAAAAATTAAACACCATATAATTATACACGAATTACATAGTAATTAATGTATGAACTATTCATTAGATTATAAATACTAACTTAAATCGTTTTTACAATGCAAACAATAGGCTTGCATTGGGAGAACCCCATCAATTACATCGGAATTATGTGATACTGCTTCCGGTTTTCCTTGTACATGACCGCTGCATGGCGTATAATATGGTATAATTTCTTGGTCCTCCATAAGATAATCCGGTAGAACTCCTTCAATATACCACAATCGAATATACTTATGAAATCTACGAAGGATAAAACCTTTACTTAAACTGGCTATTTCACTCCTAGCTAGCCTATGCCCAAGAAAAAACGTAAATGCCATTGTTGTAACAAATAAAATTCACTCAAACACTGAAGTCACAAACGTTACTGAACTATTTCAATCCCAGTGAATGCCTTTATATTGTGAAAGGGTCCGCCCCACCAAACCAACAACAATGGCATGTCTCAACTGGATAGCCCGGAACTTGTGGTGACAAGAACTTTATGAACAGGTTGAAACAAGATTTAGTATAAACAAGGATTAAAGTTATACTCACGGTTCTTTCATCTGTTGGCTTGCAAGTTCTCCGGCGTTATATAATTCTTCATCTTCTTCGACGTCTTCACAGGTCTTTACCAGTTGTGGGTTATAACTATTACAGTTCAAGTTGTCCATAGTGATTGGATCGTATGAATGAGTGCCCTCACCAAATGCATGTGCCTTTAAATAACTACAGATAAGTACTTCCTACTTTTAATTGGAATGAAACAATTTTATTTTCCAAGATAAACCATTATCAGTCAACTCTTAGAAATCTGAAGGTATACAATTGAAACTGAATTTGTGTGTGTGGCCGCTAAACTCGACCGAGTACAATAACTTAACAATGTTAAGACTATTGATTGGGAATTACAACAAAAGTGTAACATTTCTAAACGTTATCTCTGTTTTTAACAATTGAAACAATGCATTTCGGGTTCGGTTTGTTAAAGATAATTAGGGATTGCTTCCAGGTAAAGGCATTTTACAAATCAAAAATTTCTTATCATTAAAAAAAAAATTACCATAACTCCCAAAATAATAGAATTCACAACTAAAGAGTGGTATTAAAATTAATAACTTAAAGATAAATAAAAACTAAATGAACAAATTATCACTTTTTCTTATCAGTCTCTATAAAATATTTAACACTGTTTTCTTTTGAAGCTAATTGTTTTGTAATATTAAAAATAACGTCACGAGCACTTTGCACATGTACATCATCCTCGCCGATGGAATAATATTTTAGTCGTATATCACAGTGTTTCCAGTGGTCTGTGGGTGGTAAATTTCTTATTTTTTCCATGTCATAGACTTCAATTTTAATGAGGTGGGACGCGTAGCCGGCATCGTCTTGACCAGACGTTAAATATGATACTCCATCCGCTGAACTTTGTGATACGTTTGATGATTTTTTAATCACTTTTGTCTTCTTCTTGGGGCGCTCGAAAAAGCTGTCGATGTTGTTCGCTGGTCTCTTCTTAGCTATTGCTTGCCTTATTTTGAGGCCAACAGTGCCCTCCTCGTCACTGCTAGGGTCCTCTTGGTTGGTTTCTGGGTAGTAGTAATTCTTGAACGTATTGTCAGAGAACTGAAACAACATTTGTCAATTAATTAAACACATACATAACTAATCATTAAATTTATAGAATGAGAACAAAAAAAACATACTTACATCCATTTTGGAGCGAATAGAGACACTACACTTGACAGATGACTTTCACTTAAAACAACTTCACACGTTATACTTTCGGAACTGTGCACTTGACTTGGTGAACGACACGAGGTAACTATTAAGGTATAAACATGGAGAGGTTCCTTTTATAAGTATTTTACAGCACAAAAAAATACCCTACTACTTCCTTGGTTGGTTATACTGGTTCAGACATGTTCCTTGAATACACATTCAAAATAAGGTAGTGAAAAATGCTTTGTACAAAGATTACAATAACAAAAAAATATATACTATTGCTTCTTTGATGAAATACTGGTTGTAACACGTTTCTAAGCATCGTACAACGGCCACAATCTCCTGTTCAAACATGTTTCTCGTATACACATTTAAGAGAGGGCTGTCACAAATGCTTTGTACAAAAATTACAATAGCCAGTTAACAATGGGTTTAATGTTAATGTAAATCCATCAACATCATGTATATAATTGGGCAGATTGCAGGTTTAAACAGGTTTCTTTCTGAAAACATTAATTGAAATTATTAAGTACCTAAATGGACACCCAAGACGTGGAGCGTTCAAGAAAAAGGTCTAAACAATGTGCAGCATATTAAAAATTAAAAGGTCTTAACCGCCGTAAATTTCATGGCGCTTACTTCTTTTTGCAGTTAACTCGAGTAAGAAATGAATTAATAAATATCTCAGTTACCGGCAAACATATAAAACTTAAATAGGTTCCTAAGTTTGGTTATGTACGTAAGTACAAGTAACGAATAAGAAACGGCTTGGTTAGGTAATAAATAACTAAATTACCCTTAAACATATATAGCATAAATAGGTAGGTACCTAAATTTGTTTATGTACATACAAACGGTTTGGTTAGGTAAAGATTGTGAAACGCAAAATTAGGTTAGGTTAGGTTAGAACATTGACTCTACGGATAAAAGAGTAGGTATAAGAGGCAGATATATTAAAAATATACATGGATAATTATTAGGTAATGTTGTGGAATGGGTCTATTGCAAGTACGGAAAAAATACAGGTACCCAGGTACCGTACTGGCAGCGGTCCGCGCGGCCGCGCAATAAACGTGCTGCATATGTACAGAATACATAAGATCACTTACAGTTACTTGAAAAATATAATTTTACACACACTATATGGCATCGCTTTAAAAATAAACTTATACTAAACCTGAAGTAATTAAAAAAGTGTAGGTATGAAAATAATTAAATTTTGATATCAAAATGAATACCTAAAACTGATAAGGAAGATCACTTACAGTTACTTGAAAAATATCATTTTACACACACTATGTGGCACCTAAGTTTGTTTATGTACATACAAAGGGTTTGGTTAGGTTGGGTTACTTAGAACATTGACTCTTACGGATAAAAGAGTAGGTATTAGAGGTAGATATATTATAAATATAAATTGATAATTGTAGGAGAATAAGGAATGGCTGTATTGCAAATAAGGAAAAAAATACAGGTACCCAGGTGACCGGCGATGGTCCGCGCGGCGCAGGTAGCCGCTGAGGGTCGCATGCTCGAACAATAGAATAAGCCGAGAAAAGGGATCGAGTGGTGTGTATTGTTTTATTAGCACATTAGGTAAAAGTGGGAAGGCGTGGTCGTAGAGCTATGGGACCCGGCGCAATCGTCTCAAATGGGGGGCTGTTTATGGAAAAAAAGTCCAAACTTTTTTTTTTTTTTTTTTAGGATTGGATGACCGCCATGTTGCCGATTGACCACCCCCCTGGGCAGGTAGAGCGGGGCGGTCCTTGGGGGCGGGGCGGGGGTAGGACAGGGGAAGGGGGCTGGGGGAGGGTTACTACCTGGAACCGGGGCCAGTAGCGGCGAATACATACTACTCTTGTCAAACTTGCCATACAAACGCCGCTTACGATTACAGACGATTAGTGCAACCCACCCTAAGTATTTTGAAGGATCCATTGGTGCGAGCCGGAGTTAGATTACCAGCCTATATAGATTAAGGCAAGGGTATTCCAGTGCAAATGACCCCCTCTAACACGCGTGAGTTTGCAATTAACCATCCCGCTCTCTACGGAGGCTCTGCGCGTAATTTTTTAAATATTTAGTACATTTTTATTGATTGTAGGAACACTGAATCACTTATGAAAAATCTATTAAATCCTTAGAACAATAAAAAAGCTATCTTTTTTGTAAATGAAAACGTTTCACTGTCGTCGATAATTACGAGATCTGCAGCATTAAAGTTTATTTTTACTGATGATATTTTATTTAGAATTTTTTGACAAAGTTACCAAGGCATTTTTCAATATTTTGTTCGGTTATTTCTTTTTCAGTCTACTGTAATTTTTGTGTACTGAAATTCTACTGTTTTCTTCACACTCGAAGCTCAAACTTCAGTATTTTCGTTAGATCTGTGAATGGGCCTTGTAAGGCCGGGTTTTATAAAGATCCGTTAGACCAAATGTCAGATCAAATTTCAGTAACTCAATATATTTTTTGACATAACAAAACCGACATAAGGTCTAACGGATCGTTATAAAACCGAGCCTAAGTCGCGTGCCTTACCGGCTAGTCTGTGGATCACGTATTTAAGTCTGTTTAAATTCTTATTAACTGTGTATATCAGATCTGCTTATCTAATGAGCTACACATACTAATACGTCCATTGACAACGGTACACAAACCAGTTCTACCGTTGCCCGTCATTCATAGTTCATCGCGTAGTGAACTGAATCGCGACATCACGGCACAGAATAATTAAGCCGTCGTCTCTAAAAAAAATAAACAATATTCTATTTTTCGGTACTATGTTATTTAAACTGTGTTCGTAATTTTCTTTTCTTTTTTTAATTCCTGTTTTATAATTGCTTCTTTTTTTAATATGTGTTGTTTTAAGTTTTGATTTCCTTGTGTATGTCTTTTTGCGTTCTTTGTTTTTATTTGTTGTAACATGAGTGTGAATATGGCAAACAAATAAATGTTTTATCTATCTATCATATCATTATTTTGTAATGATCCCGGGGATCCCACAGGGGTTGGTAGACGGGTACACAACATACTTGACCGGTGCAACCAGTGTCGAAACGTCGGTAAAAAGGTCATTCATCCTCCTAGCGTTATCCCAATACAGTTGCATCCTGAAGGACGCCCGGGCTCCGCTACCTAATCCCAAGATTTGGCGTAGGCACTAGTTTTTACGGAAGCAACTGCCATCTAACCTTCCAACCAGAGGAGAAACCAGACCTTATTGGAATTAGGCTTGTCAAGTGAGTGGGCAACTTGACTGTTAGAAGTTCTCAAGCCGCCCGAAGGCCTCTAACTTGGCTAAACGGCGGCACTCCACACATGTAACCAGAGAATGAAAAAAAATTTTTCACGACTATGTGAGTTGTGTGGGGTATCGATGGATAGGACTTTAAAAATGATATAGATGTTTCTAAAAAACTTGTCCATTTAAGTCAACCGTTGGTGAGATATTAGCTGTCAAAGTCATAGATAGTGTGTCCCCCCCTCTAATTTCCAAACTTCTTGAGTTTTCGCTTAAAAATTGTCTTGCCCAAACAAAAGGTCGTAAGTGCCGTGAGTTCCCCATGAAGATACGACTTTTTTAGATTCAATGTATAGGATAGTGATCTTAAATGTGGACTAGTAGGTGTTGGTACGGAACCCTTCATTGTGCGTGGTCCGATACGCACTTGGCCGGTTTTTTTATGATTTATCCAAAAAAGCTCTAATTTCGATACTAGTATGTTGTTTATGCACTTATATATATGAAATGTACATGTAACTGTTCCTTATTGACGTCTCTAACAACGCAAGAGAGATTTTTATTTTTAACTCATCTTCACAAAAGTTACGCCCAAAAAACTGGTATTTTGGTATAAAATTGAGAATGTTTGACGTCATATATCTCGAAGACAGTGAGTTTTGAAGTAAATATGGTATACTATTTCGGTAAACCTAGTTGTTCTTAATAAGATAAGCCATAAAAAACAGGAGAAAACGGAGTTACAGATCGAAGATCATTTGGAGCTAGGAGCCCCTTAAGCGTAGGACCTAAGGCCGCTCTCTAAACTCTTCATATCCTCGAGTATCTCACTAGCAACTGAGGGCCGAAGGCCCGAAGTGTCCCATCAGTCACTCTCCCCCCTCCCTCTTTCACAAGCAAGACATATGAGTGCAACGAACGCCCGACTCAAATCTCTCTCCCGCTCTCCGCTTCCCATAGCAGATTTTTACCGACGTTTGTCGTACATAAATTTACACTAACGTGAGACATATTTACACTTAATAAGAGAACAACGGTTGAAACTCACTTGGAAAGTCACTATTTGCCTGATGAAGGACTCCAATTGTAGTCCGAAACATGTCGCAAAAAGTGACTTTCCAAGTGAGTTTCAACCGTTGTTCTTATTAAGACGTTTGTCGATTTATAATAAGTTGCCGGAGTTGTTTAAGGGCCATAAATCAAAATTATTTAAGCAATATGTAAAACAATGGCTTACTAAAAAATATTATAATATTAATGAGTTTTTGAATGACAACTTTCAACTATCGTAAATATGTATCGTCACTTAGTACCCATAGTACAAGCTTTGCTTAGTTTGGGACTAGGTCGATTCATGTAAGATTGTCCAAAGATATTTATTTATTTATTTTTAACTCCAATTTCTGTATTCCGTATTATCTTATTTTATTTATAAGAATCTGACCTGTTTATATTATTAATACTTTTGAATAGAAGTTTCTAATCTAGTTCATAAATGCATGTACGCCTTTAAAGGCAGGGTTTGTTGAGACTCAAGAGTAACTATATATACTATATATAACCCAATCTCCACATACATAAATAAATCATTTCATTTCACGACACCCCTTGATGCTAGGTACCCGGGGCGGACCCCCCCCCCCCCCCCCCCCTAAGCAGCCCCTGCTAGCCCCTCTTCTCGTACACGCCGTAGCACACATAGCGTTGCTAGACCCCTAGACTAGAAATAAAAGCTCATTATAGAAAACATACTTTAATGAAAACAAGAAAATGTATCCTTATCACTGATATTTACATACATTATATTTAATGTACCTAATGTCAAAAGTTAAGTTTTGTATTCACAGAATTTAGTACATAAGAAAATATACAGTTTTCCAAACACATGTAGTATGATTAGTCTATCCGTTGAGCTATTCACAGTACCAAAGTGTAGTTAGCTGGCAAAAGGAACCATTGTGTCAGTAGTCAAGTACAGGAAATGAAAACATTTAAAGCAAAACCAATCTTAAACTGAATACCCCTCCAGTACTTCCGCTCACATCCGACGTAATCACACAGAAAATCGGACTATGAAACAATGTCTACAGAAAGGGAAGTTCATTTTAACCCCATCGATACCAACGACACATATATCCGCACCGCAGCTGCAACGTAACGACGGATATTTCAGTTACGGCGTACAGTGCGATATCAACCTCTGTTTTTATAAGTTCTACCCGCACATAATAATACCACCGAGCGAGACGGTCATATACATTTTTGTAATGAGCGACAGAGTTACATAATCATTCAAAAATCAAAAAAAAAATCAAAACTCTAAACATTTATTCTGCAAATAGGCCTCAAGTGCACTTTCACATTTGTTGTCCCTGTCATAGTTTCACTTTTTTTTGTCGACCACAACCTATTTGATGCCGCCCAAGTCAAGGAGGTAATTTATGGTAAACCGTCAGTCATTTTAAACAAATTCTCAATTTATCTGCATAAGACATTTTCACACCTGCTATTCAGAAAAGAGTTATTGTTGCCTTCGAATGAGGGATCAAAGATGTACTTTTCTTCCCTCATTTGAGGGCAACAATGACTCTTTTCCTCATATAAGGTGTGAAAAGCAGTATGTGACACTGTAGTAAAATCATTTGTAAGATATTTCATGTTTTTAGCAGCGGGCCTCATAGACGGTGTGAAAAGCAGTATGTGTCACACGGTAGCAAAATTATTTCCGTCTTGGGCGTAAACACTTGAATCCCTCGCTACGCTCAGGATTCTATTGTAGAATCTTTCGCTTCACTCAGAATTCAATATACCGCCCTCGCCGTAAATATATATATAAATAGTAGATTGTGTCTCAAGGGAGTAAAAACTCCCTTGAGACACAATCTACTATTTCCGCCCCTCTTGGTGGCACGCGACCCGTAAACTGGGGTGACTTTAAGAATAAACGGGGCTACTCGATAAATATAAAACACTTATATATTCATCACTAAGTATTTCTTACAGTTTGATTCAGGTTAGTAAATAGTTAGGAAATTAACGAAGGTATAACTCGACTCAAGGTTAACTAAATAAAAAAGTAAAACAGGGCATAAAAACTGATTTTTTAAAGTCGCCCCTCAATTTAAAAGTATCCCCGGTTTACGGTATAGGATATATCACCCGAGATCAATAGCTCAAGGGGGAATATTACTTTCCACCCTAGGGTCGGAAAAGCGACTTTCAACCTGGCTATCTACTTATGAAAATTGAACTCTCCGAACAGGGGATGAAAATTGGTTTTACATTACACATATTACTATTAGTGCATCTTTTTTTCAAAATTTTTTAGGCAGTTTTCACAATTTCCAAAATAAACTATAGATATATTCTTTATGTCACACCTGGCCATAAAGTGGCAATTACCGCACGCTCCGCGCGCGGAAAATCCCACTTCCTGGCCAGAGAGTGACATAAAGTTTTGTACTTACCTCGGGCGGTAATTAAAGCCTCAGATCGCATAATTATCGCCCTTGCCTTCGGCTCGGGCGTCAAACACCTGCGATCTGAGACATTCTTTGTTTTACCGCCCTAAGTAATGTACTATTATCACAAAAACGAAAATAACTTTGATAATCCTAATTATAAAGTATCCATAAACACTAAGTCAATTTTCAATGAGTCCTTATGTATATTGTTTATCAGTCACTTGTTTCACATCACATAGATTACAATTGCTTATTTACTCTGTTTTGAAGACAAAAGTATCGATTTAGAATAAAGGAAAAATTGAAAAATTCAGGGACCGAGCAGGATTCGAACCTGCGACCTCCCGGCACTCGCGGCCAGTCGCTCTAGCCAACTGAGCTATAGGTGCAATCGCTACCCAGTCCTAAATTCATCAACCGTTCCTTCGTATTAAGCAGTACCGTTGCTAACGTAAACTATATTTTTCTAATACTAACGCCTTAAGGGAGACGTACAGCGACATCTACCAGAAGACTCATGCTTCATTAACGGCACTAACGTCTCAAATTATATTGAGAATCGTCAGTTACGATGCGCCATTCATTCCATCCATTTAAAAAGAAAAGTATCTATTATTCCAATAAGTTGGTTGGTCGTGTCCCGGCGAAAAAAATAAACAATAGCGTTAATTTGTTATAATCCCTGGGATCCCAGGGTCCGGTAGACAACCGGTAGCGTGAATAATGATGCTTTTATTGAAATTTTCGATTTTAATGGAGCCATTTCCAGTGTGAAAATTTCAACTGTCCAACTATCACGGTTCGTGAGATACAGCTTGGTGACAGACGGACGGACCGCAGTCTTAAGGAGTCACGTGCGCGTTGCCGACCCTTTATAAGATTTGAGGATGCACTGTGTTGACAGCAGAAGGAACACATTTAGGTCCCTCGCTCTCAACACAGTGCATCCTCGGGAGCTCTGGCAACCTTGCTCACCTCCAGGAACACAACACTACATACTTGTATAGTAGATAATGTTATTAAGGCTGTGGTCTTCTGCAAGGTGGAGGTACTTCCCCAATTGGGCTGCTCCAAATTCGAGCAAGATGACATTTTGCTGTGCCCTACCTCTGATCTTTGGTGAGGTTCTAGGAGACCCCCCCCCCCCCCCCCCCCCACACACAACCTCACGTATATTTTTTACTATTAAAAATTTAGACTGAAATGGTATTGTGTTAGTTAATATTGTGTTTATTTTCGTATGTATTATGCAAGCGCTCCAAAATTTCAAAAATCGTTAATAGGCTCGCTGTTTTTGACGTGCGAAATGATGATTTATTATTATCTACATGATTAGATATTATTTCTAGGTTTTGTAGGTACAGGAACAAAATACACGTGAGGTCTACGCTGTACCCCCAACCAACGTGATCAGTCGTGTGGTTTTCATGACCCCCTCCCCCTTCGCGTGATTTCTGGATAAACCTAAAAGTGCCATTGCGGGTTCATCATCATCATTTCAGCCGAAAGACGTCCACTGCTGAACATAGGCCTCCCCCAAGGCTCGCCATTTAGACCGGTGCTGTGCCGTTCGTTTCCACCGGATTCCCGCGACCTTCACCAGGTCATCACTCCACATTGTGGCTTATTTAATTTATTTTTTTTTTAAATTGAAATCACGAGCAACGCTATAAAACAAGCAATTGTAATCCATGTCCAGTGTAAGCACTATCAATATCACTCGAGTTCAATTATCACCCGTCGCACTAATCACTGAAGGTCCACATCACTCTAGCTCCATCGCGTTCTTCATGTACGTGTCGAGCTCCTTGTCGAGCGCGGACCTGGTGCCGGCCATGTACTGGTCCAGTTGTAGGTCCAGTTCTTCCTTGGTGGGCACCGCTTTGCTCTGGCTACGCATTATGCCACCTGGAATGACGAAATAACAATATATATATATATATATATGTGTTTATTATTGAATCTCAAAATTTTCATTACATTTTTTCAATTTCTTTGTACTATTGGAGAAAAGTCCTTTATATACCTGTCGCGACAGGGATTGCATGCTTCGTATTACAAGACAGCCTCGAATACGCTCGGCCGCCCATAAATAACACTTTGTAGTAATTTAGTATTATTGTGCTGGTTACCTCGTCCTCGTCCTCGCGCCGCCCCGCGTGGCAGGCCTCCGCCCGCCGCCCCGCGCCCGCGCCGCGCTCCCCCCGCCCCCCGCGCTGCCCCCGCCCCCCGCGCGCCCGGCCCCCGCCCCCGCCCCGGCCCCAGCCCTCGCGATACGCTGCGCCCGCGCAGATTCCGCGCGCCCAAGCGATTGATGCGACCGAAGTTCACCCCACCTCTATATGTCATGAAAATTTAATATGAATGGTAACATTTGTAAACACTATATTTTGTTAAACTGTAAAATGAGTACTGAGAAGGAGGAGTCAAATGATACGAACAAGCTAGATATTAGACTGGTTTTATTCCTCTACCCACACATACCAATACAATATATGTGACATTTCTGTATATATGTCTCTCAATATATGTTGACAGCAGAAGGGACAAATTTAGGTCCCTCGCTCTCAACACAGTGCATCCTGGGGAGCTCTGGCAACCTTGCTCACCTCCAGGAGCACAACACTACATGCTTGTATAGTAGATAATGTTATTATGGCTGTGGTCTTCTGCAAGGCGGAGGTACTTCCCCAGTTGGGCTGCTCCCAATTCGAACAAGATGACATTTTGCTGTGCCCACCTCTCTTACTGTGTATGTTATTTTAATCGACAACGCAGTTGGATTATCTTATCAACGCGTCCTGTCCCGGTCCTGCCGGGAATCCCCAACTGGAGAGTTACCATGCATGCATTCCTACAGAAATATTGGGGCCATTCTACTTTTTCATGTACAGTCGCCATCAAATATATCTGCACTCTTCAGGGTGGTCAAAAATATCTGAACATGCACTTTAACGCCTTGACAATAAAGTCGCGTTCAGATATTCGTGAGCACCTTGTTCGCTCCGATATATCTGATGGCGACTGTACATAATTTTCAGACACTCTTTAAATGCAAATTTTGGAATACTTGGCCCTCACTTCATATTTTTGTATTGTTATTTAGAAAGAGGTTTAATTGCAGTATCACTTCCGATAATTTTGGTAATTAACGAACCACAGCTAATATCCATAAATCGAGTAACTCAGTGGTCCTTGGATGTCTCGCCATTTGTATGAAAAAATAGTTTTTACCACTGTGTTACCCACTTTTACAGCGATATGTTAATATTTAAGTATTTTTACCTATAAATTCCTTTTATTAGGTTCAGGTACTATTTCGAAATCCAATTTTTGTACACTAAATCAATACATATAATAGATTTTTTTTGTACTAGAAAACTGGTCATTTAGAATTAGAATGACCCATTGGCGTGTAATGTGGTAATTACCAATAAATAACGCGTAAGCCCCGAAAAACCCATTTTAGTTAAATATATACCCCGCTAAAATTCGTTTGTCCTTATCTGTTATATTCATATATATAACACCTATGATTTTATTCATTATATGTATACCTTTCCTATATGTATAGTATGTTGTGTTGCGTTCCGTGGATCACGTACGGTGCTGTCTGAAAACCAGCGCTGCAGGTGTCTGACAGCTCGGCATAATGCTGAGACAGCAACCGATTCACTGCCGCGAAGACGCACTTTTTAATTGTATGTTCATGTACTGAGTATATTATATTTGTAACGGTGTGTCTTTTGGTGCAGTGAATAAATGCTTTCTTTCTTTCTTATATTAAGACGAAATAGATATTAGGTGATTCTCATCGTTAAAGTTAATTGATGTCCTTACCGGTCCGAACGTTAAGGAAATCAGAGTGCAATTTAAACTTATTGTTGACTCCAGTTTACTCTATACCTGGATCCCTAACTGTTAAAATAGTTAAAGTCAGAAATAATCACTCACGAGTCGTTAACAATCCGGGCCCGGTAAGGACAAATTAAGAAAATGTTAAATTTTGGACTGAGAATCATCCATTAGTTAGCAGTGGTTTGGTTAAGTTTTATCGGAATGGGGGTATGTCTACAAGTACGTATCCAGCATGGACACGTGATAGGACGGCAAATACCAACCTGAGCCGTCCTCGGAGCCCCCTCGGGCCGGCGCGGCGCTGCAGCCCGCGCAAGCCGCGGCCGCGCCACGCGCCGCCCGCCAGGTTGCCGAACGACGCCGACCGACTGCAAACCACAATAGGGCTTATTCAAAAATCACGTGAGGCTTTTATGGCCCACTTTTAGACCCCCCCCTTGGTGATCTTTGGTGAGGTTCTTGGAGACCCCCGCCCCCCCACGAAACCTCAAGTGTATTTTTTCACTATTAAAAATGCGGAACTTCGCGTGATTTCTCGATAAACCCAAACGAGTAGCACAATCGCGGACAGAGAATACGGGTCAGTAAAATACCATCTTATTTCCTAAACTAATTTTAACTTGTACAGTTTTTTAATACCGTCATGATCTTTATTTAATTTTACATCTAACCTGGAAAAATAACAGTTAATAAACGAGACGCTGATTTTCATTTAAGCCATTGAATGGATTGGATGGCAGTGAATTTATTATTATTTTAGAGGTTTTTTTTTCTCTTTCGCGCCCGTAGATGACATGTTTACTTATTTTATTTAAAAACCAAATATATTCGTGTAAAAACTTTCGTACTATTCTGCGGGTGCGTGCGCGCGCGCGTGCGTGTGTGCGTGCGTGCGTGTGTGTGTGCGCGTGTGTGTGCGCGTGTGTGTGCGCGTGCGTGTGTATGTGTACTACCGCATGTATGTAATAAGGCTAGAGCCCAACCCTCCCTCCCCCTCCCTGGTTACTTTTACTAGCTGACCATATTTGACAAATACGAGGACATAACAAACAGTCGTTGTGAACTTTTTTATTATTTTCTAAGGCTTTTATAAACCACGTGAAGCAATTATTAGATTATGAACGCGGGAACAATATGTTTACGAAATGGCGTATTCGTTCACGTCGAGATATGTCAGTACGGAGTTATAAATGACTGTCTGTTTACATAGGTGCAGTTAATGAATATACTGGTAACATAACATTCATAATGTATCCAATAATCAATAATAACAATACCTATTACTTATGATTATACTTAATGATTTCAGTAATTTGTAGAATTGAATTAACACATAATAATTAATACTGTATAATTGAACTATAACAATGACATGTGATATTGATAATATTATTAATAAATGACTATGACTATGACTATCAGTTAGCTTACAAGAAATTAAAAAATAACAGATGTTGGGCCATTCTACTTTTTCATGTACCTATATAATATTCAGACACTTTTTAATGCAGATTTTGGAATACTTGGCTCTCACATCTTATTTTTGAATTGTTATTTAGAAACAGGTTTAATTGCAGTATCATTTCGATAGTTTTGGTAATTAACGAACCACAGCTAATACCCAGATTCAGATTCAGATTTTTTTATTATCACAATCTTACAATTCCATCATTATACAATAAAATTAGTATACACGATAAAATTTCCAAAATTATGATTCGTCAGCTGTACACATTATTTGATTAGTTTATCAAATTATCACTACAATTGTTAATTACTTAATGTCAATTCATATCCATAAATCGAGTAACTCAGTGGTCTTTGGATGTCTCACCATTTGTATGAAAAAATGGTTTTTACCTTTGTTTTACCCACCTTTTACAGTAATATGTTAATATTTAAGTATTTTTACCTATAAATTCCTTTTATTAGGTTCAGGTACTATATCGAAATCCTATTTGTGTATACTAATTCAACACATATCGTAGATTTTTTTTTGTAATAGAAAACTGGTCATGAAAAAGTAGAATGACCCTAGTACTGACTAAGTGAGTCCTCAGGCATTACGCTGAGGCGAAACCTTTTTGTGGCGATTCCTTGTTTTTTTTTTATTACGTTTATTTATCTATATTCTGTGTTTGTATCGTCACGAATAAATGGTTTTCTTTCTTTCTTTCTTTCTACTGTCAAGAACTCCATACGACATTGTCACCATGTCACGACATGCCACTAAAATTTATTATGACTGCCTTTATTCCACAGCCCGTAATAACGTTTTTATCTGATTATTTAGAAGCTTATAAGATTATAAGGAACATATTCGATTTTTCGCTTATATTTTAATAGGGTTGTCGCAATATTCCACTACCCCAAAATACTACTCCAATATAAACAAGGCAAAAAAATATATCAAATGGTGAAAATCAATCAATCAATCAATTTATTTATTTCTATGAATGTGGTACAATTTAGGGTCTTATAATTATTTTAGTTCAGCACATCCTGCCAGTGTTGGCGTAGAAATAGTTACACATGGAAGTCATTACATATCAATAATAAAATCCTATTTAAATATCTTTATAACGAAGCCGTTTTAACCTATTGAGCTGCTAAGCATTACATACAAATGACGCATCGCTGATGCCACGCATTCAACGCGAAATTAAACTTTACGCAATCGCGTATAGATCGCTATTACTTTGACCAGGCTGTCGGCTGTAGCAGTCTTTGGCGTTCATGGTACGTTAGGGCGACAGAGAGAGGAACCTCCTGACTATCCGCGCCGTGTCCAGGAGTACCGCCTTCTGTATCTGACCCTTGACCCAGCCATCTAACGAGTCTCTTGAGGTGTTGGTCGAGACTCTTCGCTATTAGACCGTTCGCAGAGACGACTATCGGGACAATGATCGTTGAATCAACATCCCACATGGCGGTCACCTCGTGTGCCAAGTCGAGGTACTTGCTGACTTTTTCCTTCTCGGCCTTCACGAGGTTCTCGTTATTATTATTATTCTCTTTATTTACTTTAAGACTTAGGTTAGATTTTATAATAATTATATAAAAAGTAAAATATAAAAATATTATTATCACTACATAGTATAAAACAAAGTCGCTTTCTCTGTCCCTATATCCCTTAAATAAAGCTTAGCCCCCTTATTCATAAAACTTAACAACCTCTGCTAACTAAAATGTCTGTTGTCACTGTCTCACAAGCACATGTGTCAAAGTGACAGATAAGGACAAACGAACTTTAGCGGCCAGTTAACTAATATAGGTTTGATAGACGTTTATGAATAATGGGGTAAATCTTTAAAACTACGCAACGGATTTTGATGCGGTTTTTTTTAATAGATAGTGATTGAAGAGGAAGGTTTATATGTATTATCATTCATTAAATAGTGCACCCGTGCGAAGCCGGGGCGGGTCGCTAGTTATTATTAAAACAGATGGTTCTAATTTTGAGGGTCTAAAGCCTCTGGTACTCACTTGAGGTTTCCGTTTGACTGTCGCCAAGTGATCCGACTCTTAACTCCCCGCTGGCTCAGGTCCCCAAAGCTGTTGGTCCGCCGCAGGCCCGGCAGGCTGCTCTCGCTGCCGAAACGCCGGAGACCGCCGGCGCCGACGCCGAGCCTCTGGCGGAGGGCTTGCTGCAATGGGGAAGTTGACAACAAATGTGATAATCCATATTGAAAGGGACCTTATGGCGGCCGGCACTTACGCCTTTATGTATGTATGTAAATACTTTATTGTACACAAGACAAGTAAAATAAATTATACAGAAAAAAAAAACAGATCAATCATGTACAAAGGCGAACTTATCCCTGTAAGGGATCTCTTCCAGTTAACCTTTGAGCATTTGAGTGAAGAATAGGAAACCAACACGTGTACAAAGATGTATTTATATAAATATTCTTCTTTATTGCCGCTGTTCCAATACAATAGTGAATAGCTGCAACGTAAGCGCCTGCCGCCATAAGGTCCCTTTGGATGTGGATTATCACAAATAAAAATCAATAAGTTAGAATATTCTCACTCATTTTTCTTTCATTTTTAACACTTTCATGTTGGGTTACAAGCAAAAGTCACTGAGTAACAAATACCTACTTAAAATAAAGCTTGTATAGAGTCCGACCACACTAACTCTGCATTGGAATAATTTGGCAACACTACCTCAAACGTCACATTTTCATACAAATATGACGTATGGGTCAATCAACTTTTTCTTGCTGTTATTCTGTCCCGTCAGCGAGGAGACAACAGTAACTGAGTTTCTTGGAAAGGTGTTTATATTATGAGCTTCAAGCATGCTCAAGAGATGACCCATGTCCAAAATGGACATATGCTCATCGCTAAAACTCATGTTTGGTAGATCTAAACCCTATAAAATCAATGAAACCATATGAAACCTTTTTTTTTCTTTTTTTCTCATTGTAATAGTTTATGCACCACCTACTTTTCAGCTTTATATTTCATTTCTCCACTACCCAAATGTTGTCTGGAAGAGATCGCTCTTTAGCGATAAGACCGCCTGTTGTTCTGCTTCTGTCTCCCTGTATCTATGTTTTTTGTTTTTTATGTGCTATTTTATTATGTGAGGTGTGCAATAAAGAGTATTTGTATTGTATTGTATTGTAATCACAGTTTTAAAGAGTGACTCAGGAGACGTGACCACGGTAACGAGCAACAAAGAATAGTTGATCCACCCGTATAATGCAGTGTTGCCAAATTATTCCTTGCAGAGTTAGCGTGGTCGGCCTCTATCAGAAGGACTACTACGAACATCGAAATCCGAACTTCGTATCGTGCCGTCCCTTTCACTCTCACGTTATTCAATATATGAGTGAGAGGGACGGCACGATACGAAGTTCGGAATATTCCCTCAGCATCGTTTCAGTACTGAGATACGAGGTTTCGAAGAGTAGTGACATATTTGATAGTGAGTTTTGCTTCTCACCCGACGATGTATTTGATTGAGATATGACGTCACGAAACTTAGGAACTCTCCCACCCCCTATCACACAATGTCACACTTCGTTGACCCCCTCCTTCCCGTTGACGTTACGTACTTTACGGGTGGCTCCTAAAACTTAATTTTTATCATCAAATATCTTAAGTCACAATAGCATTTTATATCCTAAAATGCAAATGACATGCTACCATGCATACCATTTTGATCAACAAATAATGAAAAGTATATGTTTATTTAAAAAATAATCACAAGATTATATTATAGAATGAAAAAAGTATGTTTAGAAGTGCAGTAGCAATAAGATATAACAGGCATTGATCTTTTTTTATTTATTTATTTTTTTTACTATTTTTTTTGAGCCTGACTGTGGCTTTATAGGCCGGGCCCAATAAAGCGATAGGAGTGCGCAGCTGAAGAGTAGCCTGGGGAAAATCTAGAAGAAAAGCTCCGACACAACCACACGTGTGGTAGGCATTGAGCAAAATGAAGCTCCTTTGGGGTTTGATTGGGGGGGGGGGGGTATAATATAATTAATAATTTCGTTTGTAAGGTTAGATCAATGATCATTTTTCTAATGCTTGTTACCATGGTGATATTTCTTATCAGTTAAAAAACGCTCATCTATTTAGGCCATTTTCTGTTTGAATTGACACATATCTTGACATTTTCTCAGTGTTAATATCTAGAACAGGACTATCGCAACCTTATTACATAAACTTTTAATGTATTTATTGGATTTTTCATTAAGAAATATTGCTTCAAACATCATTCCAAATCGACCATTTTCAAGCTAAAAACGAGTTTTTTCCGCTTAAATTGTAATACGCACATTAAAATCAAAAAATGGCATGGTACTATCTAAAACTTTTATAAAGTCATCATATCCTTTAAGTATCTTATTGGTATTATCAATACTTTAGTCATAATTTGAAATCAAAACATTTTAAAACTTATAAGGCCTCTTAAAGCCAAGTTTGTTTGAAGTTTATCTCTAGATATGGTTCTCCTGGGTAAAGGGAATAGAAAAAAAAGAGTTACTCTACTCATGTGGCATGAAGTGGAGAAAATTTATTCTACTTTATGGTGTGTGTGAAGATTGTAAAAATATTGAAAGTTATTATTGTATTTGGGTCATACGTGGATTTAGGTTCGCTTCTTTTCTGAGGACATACCAAAAGTAAAGGGCTACAAAGCTTAATTTTGGATTGGACCAGTAACCTGCATAAACAGTGTCCGTTTATATAAATCCATATAATAATAACATAGCTAACATGCACATAAGCCGTTAACTATTGACCACAGGAGGGATGACTTTTGTTTTTTCAACTAAGTATGACCCATTTATCTTTCTTCTTAGACATTGGGCTCCCAACCTTTACTTATGGGGATACCTTAAATTTAACAAATAAAACATGTTAGTCGCTCTACAACCAAACTGATTAAACCTATCCACTCCCAGTGAAAAAAAATAAACAATCGCATTCTTTTGTTATGTGCCCAGAGATCAATAAAATATAGTAATATGCAGCATGGGAGTGTAGGGGCAGTGCTACTAAACATATTCATTCAAACTACAATATTTAAAACAGAATATCTCAGTTCGCTAAGCACAAGCTTCACATAACCACACTTTGCTCTTATCAGTGTTTGTCAACAAAACCACCGGAAGTGATTATAAAAACCGTATTAATTAATTGCACCGGTTTCTCACCCTTTTAGCCTGCTGCTCCAAACGGCGGGCGATCTGCTCAATCAAATTTCTGTTCATGTTTTCATTGAAGAACGCTCCAGTTGCGGGCCTGCGCCGTGGGGTCCGGGGCCGCGCCGGGGCCACCGGCGCAGCGGCCAACATCGTGAACCGGTCGTTCAAACTCATTCCAGTGGCCTGGAGCCCGTGAACCTGGTCTATCACCATCTTCCCGGCCCGCGAAATCGCAACGTTACAGAATTCTGCGAAAACACGAGGTACGCCACACGAACGGCTAAAAGTCGCTTACAAAGTAATTGAAACCGTATTTCAACACTCCACAAATAGTATCAAGTTCGAATGAACAGTAATATGAGTAAATAACGTGAGACATATGAGAAAATATTTTCTGCAGACGCTCACTCGCGGCATGAAAAATAAAGTGAATGAATGAAGTAGACACGAATGAATGGAATTACAATATGTCAATGCTATGAGGCGTTTAAGTCGTTTTGCCAACGCTGACAATTATTGCATCGATCAACGAATAGAACAAATTAGGTATTGTAAGCAACTTTACACTTTAGTTTTTGTTAAGTTATTATGATTCGAAATATTATGAGATGGTGTAGTAATCGGTAATCCAAAACTAACGATTTATTATCTATTAGGAATAACGAAACGCTCAGTTGTCATTTTGACGTTTTCGTTGACATGACATTCACAAGTTTCACAACTTTCCCTTCGCGATTCGCGATTTCATAATATTTTATTTTCATGAAACTTGAAATAAAACAATCATAGTTTAAGCATAATTCTAGCTATTATGATAATACTAAGATTTTCGATATTAAATACAGTGTGTAAAAAGTATTAGTACTCATTTCAGGGTTTGTTTTGATACGCGTGTTGTAGGTTAGTTACTGAAGCAGGATGAAAGTCGACCGGTATATAAGCCCGCGCGCGAGCGGCGCGAAGCTTATTTCGATCCAACCTACGATGTCGGAGGTCGCCAACGGGTCTCCACTTGACGACAACTGTTTGTTCGATATGGACGCCTGCTATGAAACCTTCGACAAGGATGGGTATGTGATGCCTACGTTATATGTATGTGTAACTACTCACACACACTTATGACTAATCACGTGAAATTTTCCATGAAAAATCAATTTTTCTGACTTAGAAATGTCTTTCTAGAGTTAGAATGCTGTTTGAAATCATTAGTAGTTTGAAAAACTTTTCAATCGTTTTTTGTAAGTTGGTAAACCTGAGTTAATGAAAAAAGTTTTAAAAGTATGGCTATTATACAACTTTAATGTTTAGAAGTAAAACTAGTAAATCAATGTACATTAATTTCCTTAGTTTTCAATATTTTAAATAAAACTAAAGATCCAAAAGATTATTCAACTAAAGTAAATATGTTCATTCATATTTACATTACTTGAATTATCAAACCTAGCTTTTTAACAATTTAAATTCAGGTTCATGTGTTAATGAACTTTTTACCAATATGAATATTAATGAACTTGTTTTTACTTTGCATTCATTTAAACATGAGTGATAATATTTGTAGAGATTTTTTTATTCTAATTTTATTACTAAGAGTTAAGCTCTCTCATCTTAAAGAAATAATAAAACTTGTTAAATAAAATAAAAACTGAAAAATGGGTAAAATGGATTGTCTAAAGTAGTCAGAACTGTTGTCTAAAGTAAATATATCATGCTGTCCAGACTAAATTAAATAAATAATGGTCTGGAAGAGATTGCTTTTTAGCAACAATACTGGCTGTTGTCTACCATCAACATGTTCAATTTTTAATCTTGTTTTCAATGTATTTTCTTGTGAACAAAAAAGAATATTTGTATTGTATTTATTGTATTGTAATGAAAAAAAACAGAAAAAAAAGAATTTTTTTTTTCTTTTGGCATTTAAAAATAATACTACAAATAGATAAATTATTTATACTAATATATTTCAAGTAGGTACAGCTCTCATAGTTTAGAAACAAATCTCAACTTGCTGAGTAGTCTTGCAAATATGTCTGCTATTAATAAACTAAACACATCATAGTAGGTAAATTCCCTTGTTTAGTGCAATCATCAATGACTATGCCATGACATTATGACTCAACAAAGATGCGTTCAACATTATCCTAAATCTTACAAATCACTGACACATTAGATTATAAATAAATAAAATAAATATTAGAGGACAATCTTACACAAATCGAACTAGCCCCACAGTAAGTTCAAGAAGGCTTGTGTTATGGGTACTAGACGACGATATATTTAATAGATATAAATACTTAAATACGTAGAAAACATCCAAGACTCAGAAACCAATATTCATGCTCATCACACAAATATTTGCCCTGACCGGGATTCAAACCCAGGACCGTCAGCTTCACAGGCAGGTGCACTACCAACTAGGCTAAACCGGTCGTCAAAATTATTAGGGATGCTCCGAATATTCGGTTATTATTCAGTATTCGGCATATTCAGCATGTTTTTTAATGTGCAGTATTCGTCCGAATTATTCGGTTCAGGTGCCGAATATTTACCAAACAATTTTGAGAGGGTTTTGTAACAAGTTACAAGAGTTTATTATAGTTACTACTGCTTCGTGAAATTAATACTTAACCCATCATTAACAGAGATTTAACTTGTTTTTTGTCAATATTTCGCTTTGATAATGAACAAAAATTTTACCATTCATTAAAGTCGATTTAGACGAAGACTATTTTCAGCCACTTAAATTAAGGCGCCAGTGTCTACCATCAGCACATCTTCAGACCGTTTAGACAATGACTACTTTCAGCCGCCTAAATCTCGCCGCCAGTGACCAGCAAACCGACACTAGTCGTTTACACGGTGCCTTCAAAAGACGCAGGGGCAGTGAGAGACGCGGGCGGAGGTCACTGGCGCCAAAAAATAGGCGCAGTTCCGCAAATACTCAATACGTTTATTGCACATAATGGTTATACAGGTGGAAGTAAACAGTTTAAGTATCATATCATGTACCCTGTTGGGGCTGCCAATAGGAACAAGGAGGTAGGCACTTACATAATATTATACGAGTATTATATAAAGCAAAAACTTATAATGACACAGACCTATCTTCTAAATATTCGTTCAACGAGTAGTACGTTTTCGAAACTAATAATTGTTTAAGGTTGTGAATGAAAACTATCTTTTTTCTCGTTTTTTAAATCTTCGGGCAATTTATTATATATTTTCATCGACATTACAAAAGGTCCGGTCGAATGCAGCGTTAGTCGTGAGGGTGGTAGCAGTAATCTGTTTTTATAACGCAACGCACGACCCCTTTGCACATCTTCCCGTTTGGTGTAAAATTCAGGATACTTTCGCACAAATTTGCAAATTTCGATTATGTATATACATAATACAATAAGATTAAACAAATAAATAAAATATGCCCAATGACTTAAAGCAAATTACAAATTTTGTAAAGAACAAGTTGATGCTTTTCCATTAATTATGTACGATAAAAAAGATAAAATTACCTAATCAACCTTGACACAATTAACCCAGTTAACATGATTATGTAAAATACAATTATCAACACAATACAAAATACGTAATTCGCGTCATGCTATGTTACATGACGCGAATTACGTATTTTGTATTGTGTTGATAATTGTATCTGTAATATGAATATCATCTGAGACATCTAATTTATTTCAATTGAATGGGATATTTATTACCTAGGAATCAGCCATGATTACATTTCATTTTTCATGAAGATGAAAAAATTGTAAACACTATCTGTAAAAATTGTAAAAGTATACAGACCTGTAAGGTCTCTTAAAATGTAAAATTGGTCTAACAATTACACCTCCTGTCAATGGAAGAGCGGGATCTCCTGACACAAGTATCATTGTTTACTTAAAAGGAGACCCCGACCTCGTACTGTACAATACCTATGTTTACACCAATAAAACATTTTTGTTCTTTTTTAGGGTTCCGTAGCCAAAATGGCAAAAACGGAACCCTTATAGTTTCGTCATGTCCGTCTGTCCGTCTGTCCGTCTGTCCGTCTGTCCGTCTGTCACAGCCGATTTACTCGGAAACTATAAGTACTACAGTGATGAAATTTGATGGGAATATGTGTTGTATGAACCGCTACAAAATTATGACACTAAATAGTAAAAAAAAGAATTGGGGGTGGGGCCCCCCATACATGTAACTGAGGGATGAAAATTTTTTTTTCGATGTACATACCCGTGTGGGGTATCAATGGAAAGGTCTTTTAAAATGATATAAAGTTTTCTAAAAAACATTTTTCTTAAAGTGAACGGTTTTTGAGATATCAGCTCTCAAAGTCGTAAAAAGTATGTCCCCCCCCCTCTATTTTTATAACTACGGGGTATAAAATTCTAAAAAAAATAGAGGTGATGCATGCTAATTAACTCTTTCAACGATTTTTGGTTTGATCAAAGTATCTCTTATAGTTTTTGAGATAGGTTGATTTAACTGTAATTTTTTTTTCGTTTTTATTTTATCTAGAAACTAGCGCTCTATCTATTAAATAAAACCACATCAAAATCCGTTGCGTAGTTTTAATGATTTAAGCATACATAGGGATATGTGGACAGAGAAAGCGACTTTGTTTTATACTATGTAGTGATGATAGTGATCACGCGAGGTTCCGAAGGGTGGGGGGTGGTGTTATGAAAACCTCACGTGTATTTTTTACAAAGATCACCACGGGGGACGGTCTAAAAGTGGGCCAAAAAACCTCACGTGATTTCTGGATAAGCCCAAAGTTGTAATTTGGAATATGAAACGTTCCCCGTTCGTCCGCTGCGCGACACAAGTAAATATTATTTCATCTCTCCTGAAAGTTCAATTTTCATAAGTAAATAGCCGGGTTGAAAATCGCTTTTCCGAGTCTAGGGTGGAAAGTAATTTTTCATTAAAGTTATTTAGGCCGCGGGCGCATGTTTTTATTACTGAATCCACTTTTATTTCTCATTTATTTTCCTCATAGTCGAAATGACAAGTAGAGTGTTTAACTCGGATGAAAGCACCCATTTCAAAATATCTCGGGTGAAATGATGGGTCATTTGATACGATACGCCGATCTAATCCAAAAGGTAATGGAGGGGAAAATTGAGGGAAGGAGAGGAAGAGGAAGGCCGAGTATTAGTTATTTGGACCAAATAAAGAAAAAAGTAGACGTCCAGTCGTATCGAGAAGTCAAAGAACTGACGTTTAAGTAGAACAGAGATTAAGAGAGGTAGGGCACAGCAAAATGTCATTTTGCTCGAATTTGGAGCAGCCCAACTGGGGAAGTACCTCCGCCTTGCAGAAGACCACAGCCGTAATAACATTATCTACTATACAAGTATGTAGTGTTGTGTTCCTGTAGGTGAGCAAGGTTGCCAGAGCTCCCGAGGATGCACTGTGTTGAGAGCGAGGGACCTAAATTTGTCCATTCTATTGTCAACGCAGTGCATCCTCAAATTTTATGAAGGGTCTGGTAACGCGTACGTGACTCCTTTGGAGTTGCGGGCGCCTATAGGCTGCGGTGGCCGCTTACCATCAGGTGGATCGTAGCTTGTTGGCCACCGGCGTTGTATAAAAAAAAGACTGGAGAGGACTGCACCGAATAGAGCGAAACTCTTAACCTCTCTCTTAACTCTCTTCTCTTTCTTGGGTCGCTTTCAACCCATGGTTAACAATCTACTATGTCCCCCAGAGATGGCAAGCTGAACTTCCAAGAGTTCCGCGTGATCTGCAAAGCCCTGTTCCGAAACGACAAGGGCCACATCTACCCGCTGTCCGAGGAGCGCGCGCGCCACATCTTCCAGGTGTTCGACAAAAATGGCGACGGCTTCATAGACAAAGAGGAGTTCACGTTCTGCTGGAACCACTGGATCAAAGTGGTGAGTCGCGCAGTCTTACAGGTGTTGCAGGTGTTCCAGGTGTTCGACAAAAATGGCGACGGCTACATAGACAAAGAGGAGTTCACGTTAACTGGAGCCACTGGATCAATGTGGTGAGTCGCGTAGTCTTACAGGTATTGCAGGTGTTCGATAAAAATGGCGACGGTTTTATAGACAAAGAGGAGTTCACGTTCTGCTGGAACCACTGGATCAAAGTGGTGAGTCGCGCAGTCTTACAGGTGTTGCAGGTGTTCGACAAAAATGGCGACGGCTTCATAGACAAGAGGAGTTCACGTTCTGCTGGAACCACTGGATTAAAGTGGTGAGTCGCGCAGTCTTACAGGTGTTCGACAAAAATGGCGACGGCTTCATAGATAAAGAGGAGTTCACGTTCTGCTGGAACCACTGGATCAAAGTGGTGAGTCGCGCAGTCTTACAGGTGTTGCAGGTGTTCCAGGTCTTCAAAGAAAACGCGTTGAATTGTTCAAGAAAAGAATCACGATCATCAATCTTCAAGACGACAGTGACAACGACGACGACGAGGACGAAATCGATTTATATTAAATTAGGTACAGCATATCACCACTCATTCATTATAATTACGATTTGAAACGGGATATTTACCATGTACATTTCTATTTGTGAGTTCCCGATATTTTGGTACTGTTGCAAGCGCCATTATCAAGGATTAACTGACGTGCTGCGAGTTTTAGTTGTGGTCTACCTACACACCATAGCGATCTACCCTCTTTCGGGTTCGCTTTTTTCGCATAGTGTCACCGTCACTACCACCGTCCGCCTTATGACTTGAAACTCGATTACGGTCACGACGCACCACACTCACAGTATCAAAACGCGAGTTCTTTCCGGAAACAGTTCTCTTTTCGATTTGTGAACTTTCGGATCACTGGACGCCCAGACACTTGACAGTTGATGGCCATGTGAGCTTGAAATCTCATTAATTATATTACAAAATTCATACTTAAGACACGTATTTTATATAATCATTTAATTCTATCGACTACTTGTTGCGGGTTTACTACCTGCACTATGGGTCTCGGGCCGCCCCGTGAAAAACAATGCGAAAGAGATAACGCGAGCCTAATGGTTTTATTGCCCCAGTCCTCAGTTTGGTTCGAGGATAGTATAAATCGTTTACGCAGTCGCTAGCGAGTACGGTCATGCAAAATCGTTTTTTTTTTTGAACCTGACTGTGGCTTTACAGGCCGGGCCCAATAAAGCGATAGGAGTGCGCGGTTGGAGAGTAGCCTGGGGAAAATCCAGGGGAAAACCTCCGGCATGACCACGCGTGTGGTTTGGATCACTGGAATACTCTAAGAGTTTGCGCTCCAGTGAGATTGGTTGAGCGGTTTCAACCGAATCTGAGGTGAGTGGAATCGAGCTACTGGGATTTTTGTCGCTGGTTCACTAAACCTAGCCTAGCTGAGAAGAGTCCAGCAAGAAGCTCAGCTAGGCTCGGCCTGGGTCGGACTGACTCTACCCGGTATGCGGCGGTACCGGGACGAATAGGGACTATATGTGTCACTGTTGTCGCGATCGCGCGGTGGACGTCCCCGCCGGCGGGAATGCCTAAATGTACGCGACTACGCGTCGTGTCAGAGTTGGACGCCGTAAGCGCAGCGTTGCAAACTCGTGGTGAAGGCACTGTAGTACAGCTGTGCATGGTTGCAGATCGTCCGGCCGGTGAGCGCGTTCCTGGTGGTGGATGTGCAGAACGACTTCATCTCGGGCACGCTCAACATCAGCAAGTGCAACGCTCAGCAAGACGGCAGCGAGGTATGGCTATTCATAATTTATTATTTCAAACTCAAACTCAAACTCAAAATATTCTTTATTCAAATAGGCCTAGCAACAAGCACTTTTGAATCGTCAGTTATATATTACATAAATTGAATCTAATTATTCAGAGCAATTTATTGATGCATATGAAATTTAAAAAAAGACATGAGTTACTGTAATGTATGTCAAAATTTATTTACTAGCAACCCGCCCCGGCTTCGCACGGGTGCAATGCTGATGCATGTATTATACATACAAACCTTCCCCTTGAGTCACTCTATCTATTAAAAATTGGCTAGAGCGACTGGCCGCGAGTGCCGGGAGGTCGCAGGTTCAAATCCTGCTCGGTGCCTAAATTTTTCAATATGTTCCTTTATTACTAAATTAGCGACTCGCCCCGGCTTCGCACGGGTGCACTATTTAATGGTTATTATACATATAAACCTTCCTCTTCAATCACTATCAATTTAATAAAACCGCATCAAAATCCGTTGCGTAGTTTTAAAGATTTAAGCATACATAGGGATATAGGGACAGAGAAAGCGACTTTGTTTTATACTATGTAGTAATATTGATTACCTCACAAGATCATAACATTTATTCTGCAAATATGACTCAAGGGCACTTTTACAAGACAAAATCTATCTATATCAAATATTAATAATACAATAATCAAAGTATCATTAATTAAATGTAGTGTTACATGTCAAAAAAGACTAAGAAACTAATAAAAATCGAATAACATTAATTATCATGAAAATGATCACTGAATTGCAGTTTTTTTAAATAAGTGAGAGACACTGTTTTTGACTAATTTCACAAGGTTACTAGACTTCCTAACCTAAAAGTTTCTCAAGAACTTATGCTTGAACTGTCGAACATGCAATTTTATTAATTTGTTAAAGTTTCCAACTAACTTTTCAATGGCGATGTCGCCTATTAAAGGACTTCACCATAATTATCTGCCACCGAATCATAACTTACTTACAAAACTTCGGAACTGAAGTGAAAATTAAATGCCGGATATCGTAAAATAGACAAGTTGCAACCACAATGGGAAAGAAATAATTTGCCGCGGTTTTAGTCTGAATTTCTTTTTTTATTTCCTGTTTCCTTCTAGTTCATCATCATCATCCTATCGTTATCCCGGTACAGTTGCATCCTGAAGGATGCCCGGGGTCCGCTACCTAATCCCAATATTTGGCGTAGGCACTAGTTTTTACGGAAGCAATTGCCATCTGACCTTCGAAACCGTGGAGTAACCAGACCTCATTGGAATTGGGCTTGTCAAGTCAATGGGCAAACTTGACTGTTAGAAGTTCTCAAGCCGCCCTGAAGGCCTCTAACTTGGTTTAACGACCGCTATCATAGACAGCAGCCGGGATCAACGGCTTAACGTGTCTTCCAAAGCACGGGAGCGCTCAGTTAATGACCACTCAAAGCGATCACCCATCCAATACCTGACCTGGGCCGACGTTGCTTAACCTCGCATACCGCACGCGGTACGCGAGCGCCGCTGGGCCACGAGCGCTCCTAAATCCCCAAATTATTCAATAAAGATTTGTTGATTTGATGCACGCTTTTTACATGTTGCACTTATTAAGGCCGTGCAACGAGAAATATCGCGTTCTTTGAAACGCTGTTCTACCCACACGAGGAATCAATAAGGGTTGATTTTCAGATATATGATTCTTGACTATATGACTGTGTTTCTGACAATACCGAAACATGATTACTTAAAATTTTCTCGATAGAAAAAAAAACCAAGGTTGAGTCATTATTTTCCTTTTTTTACTCAGCCTACTAAAACAACGCATTATTAAACGGCACAATTAAGTTAAAATGATGGTATTTTACATCGTCTAAAGTCTGTCAAGAGGAAATTTAATAAAACTGCACAGAGACAGACATTTAACGACATTTGTCTAAAAAAGGCATTCACGAAGAATGTTGCATCCCGTTTTGTCGTGATGCGCGAAAGACATAAGCGTGTCTCTTTCGAGACCGCCATTTTTCTATTAGAGCACTGGTAATTTATTGTTCATAGAAATAAAGTAGAAAATCTATTGAACGTTTAAGGTGGTTGTAACGTTTTTTCTATAATGTGGTCTATAACTATCGCGTTTTGCGGTTACCTAAATAAAGGTTATTTTCTTTAAGCTTTTGATGGTAAGCATTATCAAAGCGGAATATTGACAAAAAATAAGTTAAATGACTGTTAATAATGGGCCAAATATTAATTTCACGAAACAGTAACTATAATACACTCTTGTAACTTGTAACAAAACGCTCTCAAAATTGTTCGGTAAATATTCGGCAGCTGAATCGAATAATTCGGCCGAATACCGAACATTCAAAAACAAGAAACAAACGAATATCGAATAATCCGAATATTCGGCGCATCCCTAAATATGCCAGCCCTGGAATCTCAAATTGGCAATAATGTGAGTTGCAAAGTACAGTAAAAGTAAAACTTGTAACAACTCGACCTGCGGGGTAATCACGTAACTTTTGTACTACCGTTAGATAGATTTTAATGTCAAATTTCAACTGTCAGCTCATACATTTATACTTCAAAATTGACAGTAAATCTATCTACCGTTAGTACATAAAGTTACTTGATTCGCCTGCTGGTGTATAAATCATTCAAAAACAGAAGAAACAAACGAATATCGAATAATAACCGAATATTCGGCGCATCCCTAAATATTACCAGCCCTGGAATCTCAAATTGGCAATAATGTGAGTTGCAAAGTACTGTAAAAGTAAAACTTGTAACAACTCGATCTGGTATATAAATAGAAACTGTACAGTATGCTTCTATAAACGTCTGTGACTGCCGTATGATTATGACTTGTGGGCCGTATTAAACTTTTCTCAAACATGCAATCAAATATTGACGTTATGTTCGTTATAACAGGCTGCCAAGTATCAAGTTTCAGATGCGGCGCAACGAGCGGCCCGTAATGGAAATTCATACGACATTGCCGGCCTAGGCCGACAAAGTGATAGTCTTTTGTTTCAAATAACAAACGACGTCGGCCGCCGGCTGCCGCTGCGCGTGTTTTTATTACTGAATCCTTAGAAATGAATTTCTAGTATTCTCACAATTTTCAAATTTCATTGCATTTATTTGATAGAATCACTATACAAGCCTCGGCGCGAACAGGGATTGTCGGCCTCGTATCGTTAACACTCGGCCATCTATAACTACTCGGCCGGAAATCCCCTATTTCGCGGCCTCTGCAGTAATGTACTATAACTGAAGTTACATAGTTCATTAACCGCTTGAATCTTGTTACGTATATTTATAGTTTATGTCTCAGATTAAAAATAACTGGGCCACATTCTACTTTTTCATGTACATAATTTTCAGGTTTTTTTTAAATGCAGATTTTGGAATACTTGGCCCTCACTTCATATTTTTGTATTGTTATTTAGAAAGAGGTTTAATTGCAGTATCACCTCCGATAGGTTTTGTAATTAACGAACCACAGTAATATCCATAAATCGAGTAACTCAGTGGTCTTCGGATGTCTCACAATTTGTAGGAAAAAATGGTTTTTACCACTGTTATCCACCTTTTACAGCAATATGTTAACTTTTAAGTATTTTTAACTATAAATTCCTTTTATTAGGTGCAGGTTCTATTTCGAAATCGTATTTTTGTACACTAATTCAATACATATCATTGATTTTTTTTTGTATTAGAAAACTGGTCATGAAAAAGTAGAATGACCCAACTAAACTAACTTATAAGTTGCCAAAACGAAACTACTTCGCAAAACCATTTTGTAGATTAATTACATATGAATATACATACCTACATCGTCATAAGCAGAAGGTATTCCCCGTCTACAGAACCACATACGCCTGCGTTTTATTTTGAACTTTATATATTAGTGATAATGTCTACTTTGAGATATTGATGGTGTATCGATGAACTACACATGTGTACGTACGATCTACAACTTTAAGTTGTATTAAGTGATAAAGTTGAGTTTGTTGTTGGAGCGGGGTATCGATCAAACAAGTGTGACGTCACCAATCGCTTAATAGATTAGCGTTGAGTCGTGTGGGGGATCGATGTGGGGGTTGGGGCTTGTTGCACTGACAGCGTGGCCAAAGCGCGGCTATGATGTGTCTCAATTACCGCTTGTTATTATCATATAAATCAGGTATCCTACAAAAAAAAAAACTACACAAAACAGCGAAAGGTAAAAGTTGGAACCTGTCCGCAGAAGGAACTACACATCCGCCGCACGAAATTGGACCGTAATCATAATATTACATGTCCCAATTTGCAGCGAGTGGCGCAAGTGTCGCCGTGCGGTCGCGGCACTTATCCGCTCACCCGAAATGAGCATTTTACAAATACCATTAAGGTTCAATTTGGAGTTGCTGTCGAATTTATGACTTAAGAAGCACCTCCGCCATCAACTTTCGATTAAAAATAACATTCAAATCGATTCGACAGACAGACATACCATATACACAGATACCTACACATTTTAAACATAGATATAAGTTATAACAAGCAGCAGAACTCCGTAGCAGAACTGGGGTCACCGACATAGCCTTCAAAATTGCGAGACTTAAGTGGCAGTGGGCAGGGCACATTGCTCGCAGGACTGACGGTCGATGGGGCCAGAAACTGCTTGAGTGGCGTCCACGCACCGGAAGACGAGCTGTCGGTAGGCCTCCGACAAGGTGGAGTGATGACCCGGTGAAGGTCGCGGGAATCCGGTGGAAACGAACGGCACAGGACCGGTCTAAATGGCGCGCCTTGGGGGAGGCCTATGTTCAGCAGTGGACGTCTTTCGGCTGAAATGATGATGATGATGATGATGATGATAAGTTATAACACCACTCTTGCGTTGGGTGTCTGGGGTTAAAAATCCCGTGCAACCTGCGCTTTCCTTGTCCATCTGGTCTCCATGTCGTTATGCTTGACAGAGTAGTCGCGAAGCCGCTCAACCAGTCCCACTGGAGCGCAAACTCTTAGATTACGTAGAACCCGCAGCTAACAACTATTACGGCAAAAGAGCTCGGAGTTACTTAACACCACGCATTTTCAATACCATCTTTCCAGAACATGATTGTAGTAGCAAACATGTCTTCAAAACTATAAATTGAAAAAATTGCTAATAGATACCCTCTAAATACATATTTTATTTTAGGTTTTAAGGTAGATAGGTGTTAGGTGTATATGAAGGAAACACTCAGTAATAACTTTAACAACAGGTTTATTTTATAGGAACAGTTCAGAGCACGAAATACAATGGTTAGCTGTTGCGTCCATCTTGGAATAGAGCGAGGGTCGCGTTGCCGCCACTCTTAGAAACAATAGTGATGGGGTCGATATTTAGTGATGTACCTAACAATAGGTACATTAATTTGTTAAGAGCATGAGTGCATTCCTCGCCAATAAACGTTGTTTGGCGAACGGATATTAATGTAAAACTGTATCTAATTTTTTTTGTAAATAAATTAAAAAAAAAGTACTCCAGTGTTTAAACCCCCCGCGTGGTCGTGTCGAAGATTTCCCCTGGATTTTCCCTAGGCTACTCTCGAACCGCATACTCCTATCGCTATATTGGGTCTGGCCTATCAAGCCACAGGTTCAAAAAAAGAGCGGTCGTGGTCACTTTGAGGCGCCCACGCCGGTGGTAGAAGCGCTCATTGCTCTCCGCACAAACTCCGGCCATCTGTGTTCGCAGACATCCTTATGTATTTCCTCTTAGCATGCAGTCCCACTTGCAGAACCTACTGGATATTCCTCTACGCTTGCGTATTTCCCGTCCTTCAGTGGCGGGGCAAGACTAAGGTTGGGTTGCGCCAAACCGTCTGTAATCGTAAGCGGTGTTCGTCAAAATCTGATTGTATGAAAAGTTTGACAAGTTTCTATGGGATGACAGCTGCCGGCGCCATATTTGACGATGACCGGCCTGTGATTGTATGTTGGTGCAACCGATCCTAAAATATGATGTGGGAAAGGTACATTTAGCGAGGGCCTATGATGGCGCAAGCTGCAATGTTATAAAAAAAAACAGTTGAAAAATGAGTCGCGAGGCCCCTCGGACCGCGAGGCCGTAGGCCGGTGGCCCACGTCGCCCACGCCTAAAGCCGCCTCAGTGCCTTTACCACGAGTTTACATTAGGGTTTGCTCCCGGGAAATACCGGAACCGAAAATACCGGGATTTCCCGCAATTTTTAGACCAGCAAAGAACCGGGACTGCAAAATTGAAATCCCGGCACTTTCGGGATTTCGGGAAATCCATTTTTGCTCTATATTTTCTCAAATCTAGTTAAATTACACGAAACAGCCGTTAAGCATAGAGGAGAAAAGTGCAATTCAAAGAAAACTATGTATTCCTCACCATTGAAACCAGTTCTGAGTCAGTGTCAGATAACGATAACCGAATTTCAACGGCTATTTAACTAAAATAGGTTTAATGAACGTTTATGCATAAGGCGGTTTATATATTTAGTAATTAAGTAACTGTAGGTAGGCAAAGGCATTGAAATTCCCACAGTTGTTTTCTTTTAACAGTAAGTTTAGAATCATAACTATTGCCTTTCTCGGTTTGTTTACCAATTATATGTAATATTAGTGAGGTCCCGAAAGTACTGAAAATACCGGGAAATCCCGGTTTCATGTCTAGCTGGTACCGAAAATCCCGGTTCTTGAAAATAGTACCGGTTCTGCAATCCCTAGTTTACATGGCCGTACTCGATAGCGACCGCGTAAAAAATTGTATGAACAAAAGTACAGCGCCTCTAGCGGTTATATAATAAAACTAAGAATCGTCATACTAAATCGTTCACGCAGTCGCTAGCGAGTACGATCATGCAAACTCATGGTAAAGGCACTGATGGCCTTCAATCTGCCTACGCGCTTCGCGTATGAAAGAGCCTTATAGCTAGATGGTCGTTTAAAGAATGAAAACCGCAAATTGTTCGAATTTCTTTTCTATTCAAGTTTACCGTATTATACCTGTAAATAGATGGTAGCTAATAAAAGAAATTGGTTTTGTGCGAAGCCAGCAGTTAGCTACCTGTCTATAGAATAGTCAAGGCTGCCGCCTTGAATGTGAATGAATTGAATGTTTGCTGTCTCTTTCCATCATATAACTGCGTCTACGAGTACGTTGTGAGTGACAAATGATAGGTGTGTAGACAGCTTTCATTTACTATGGTCTATTTATTAAAGTGTAAGTATATCTACGAATGCATACGTACTATTACATGGAAACTTTACAAATTAAAACAACATTTCGATGTTCGGAGCAGGCCCTCAGCTTTACAATATCGCGCCGGCCGGGGTGGAGATGGTCATAATAGAATCGAAAACGGTATCGTTATGGCCATCTCCGCGCATAACGATACGGGCTCGTCGCGCACAAGACTTCAATGGGCTCAGGTTCGCGCTCACTACACTTGCAACGCAATAGTTCCTGAACACATTGAAAGAGGATTTAATATATGGATGTAGATAAAGTAGTGTATGCAACTGTACATAATTAGGCATTAAAGCACTCGTGTGATTTTATTATGAAACTCGTCTTTATTTATTGTTGTTGTGGGCTTTCTTTGCCGCCTCGACCAGTATTGATCTATTGTGGCAGCCAATAAAGTTCTTTGCTTATACCCGTTGCTTCCAGGAATTTCCAGATTCTTTGGGTCGCAATCTGTTGTATCAAATGGTTCTGTCGGAAGATCAGTGCTGGTAATCGCGCCAGCACTACGCTGAGACAGAACCATTTCGTGCAATACCTTGTTCTTCTGTTTTTATTTATTTTCTTGTTTTTTTTTTGTGTTTTGCACGAATAAATATTCCTGATTTCTGATTTCCTCTGGGTGCATGATGTGCCTCCCTCGCCTTTGGCTCGTTTCATAAAACTACGCTCGTGTTTTAATGCATCTCATTATCTAGCAGTTACATAAACTACTATATACCTACTCGCACTACACAAGTTTATACAAAACGGTGAACAATAAGCATCTCCATCGAGCCGTAAACTGACAATAGGACCAGAACTGTCGATTTAGTCAACCGTATCACCTATATGGCACACCACAGACTACCTATATGGCCTATACCTGGCTGAATTCGGCGACCGGTGTACCAAAATACTGACAGATACTTGTCTAGTATGAATTAATCTTGGAATTGAAATCAAATGAAATCATTTATTCTTCAATTTAGGCATATTCCATGCATTTATGAAAGTCAAAGAATTACCACCGGTTCATAAAATAAACCTCTGCCTCGAGAAGAACCGGCGTAAGAAACTCGGCGAGGTGTCATTGTTTCAAAACAATATACAATGTATATAGAATAACAGTCTCATAATTCATAATACTTTTCAGCTTTATATTTCATTTCTCCACTACCCAAAGGTTGTCTGGAAGAGATCGCTCTTTAGCGATAAGACCGCCTGTTGTTCTGCCTCAGTCTCCCTGTATCTTTGTTTTTTGCTTTTTATGTGCTATTTTATTATGTGAGGTGTGCAATAAAGAGTATTTGTATTGTATTGTACTAAATTAATATAAGATTAGCTATAATCTCGGGCATGTTGAAAGCAGGATCGAGTAAATAAAGTCATAAATAAACAGTTGCATGCAGGTAGCTGCAGTGCGCTTGTCTGGCGGCGTTGCAGCCGAGCCATCAGACACGGAATCTGTTTTGACTCCATTCCAACTATTGATTGGGTTTTTGGGTTGATTGGTGAGATTCTGAACGTCGGATAGGGCTTATCCAGAAATAACGTGAGGTCTTTGGGCCGTTTTTAGACCCCCCTTTGGTGATCTTTGGTGAGGTTCTAGGCGACCCCCCCTCCCCCGTGAAACCTCACGTGTATAATTAAAAAAAAATTTGCACTATTTAGATTTTAAAGTACATAATTGTATTGGTACTAGTTGTCACGTTATACTGATCTGTTGTGCAGAAAATGCTAATTCAATGTGTGTGTGTTTACGGCCACTGCTTTTTTGATTACCTAACTAATTTCTAATCTTAAAAAAAAAGGTATAGCCACGAATAAAAAAAAATATTTTGAGTTTGAGTTTATAAAGACACAGACAGGTTAAAAAAAACGACATAGTGCTTGCATAATCGGAATAACCTTTGCCATTAGGTAACGTTCCTATTCCTAACCACCAAATCTGATGCTTCAAACCCCTGACTGACATCGCGATTAAATGTCTGTCGGAACGGAATGGAAGTAATTCGAACGCGTCCAATTCACACCTGCTCAATTAGGCCGGCGCGCCACTCGTGCCAGGCACGGGCTAGCGCGGGCCCGCGGCGCCGCCCGCACGCCTAGCACAGGACTGCACGCGACGCGAGCTATCTCGCCACGAGATAAACTATCGTTGGAATCAGTTGAAATGTCCGACATTTTATAAAACTGTCATTTAATTTTGAATCTTCCCGCTTGAACAGTAAATAAATAAATAAAATAAATAAATAAATATTACAGGACAATCTTACACAAATCGAACTAGTCCCACAGTAAGCTCAAGAAGGCTTGTGTTATGGGTACTAGACGACGATATATTTAATAGATATAAATACTTAAATACATAGAAAACATCCAAGACTCAGAAACAAATATTCATGCTCATCACACAAATATTTGCCCTGACCGGGATTCGAACCCAGGACCGTCAGCTTCACAGGCAGGTGCACTACCCACTAGGCTAAACCGGTCGTCATTTGATTTTGAATCTTCCCGCTTGAACAGTAAACACGGATTTTTCAAATGATTTTGAGTATACGCGTCTATTTCGGCGTGTATTATTTAAAATCCCACGCCCTTAGCATAATGGGGTTTATGAAAGTACTAGCGACCCGCCCCGGCTTCGCACGGGTGCAATGCTGATGCATGTATTGTACATATAAACCTTCCCCTTGAGTCACTCTATCTATTAAAAAAAACCGCATCAAAATCCTTTGCGTAGTTTTAAAGATTTAAGCATACATAGGGATATAGGAACAGAGAAAGCGACTTTGTTTTATACTATGTTGTGATAAAGAATTACAGCCTACTTATTGAATCTTATGTCATAAAACATTTTTTCATCTCTCCTGTTCGGAAAGTTCAATTTTCATAAGTAGATAGCCGGGCTGAAAGTCGCTTCTCCTACCCTAGGGTGGAAATTTTTTTTTGATTCTGGGTGGAAAACCGCACGCGCGGGGCGCGGCGGCGCCGGCTGCTGGTTGCTGCAGCGCGTGTTTTTACTACTGAATCCACTTTTATTTCTCATTTATTTTCCTCATAGTCGAAATGAAAACGACGACCGCTTTAGCCTAGTTGGTAGTGACCCTGCCTTCGAAGCTGGAGGTCCCGGGTTTGAATCCCGGTCAGGGCATTTATTTGTGTGATGAACATGAAATTTGTTCCTGAGTCTTGGATGTTTTCTATGTATTTAAGTATCTATTTATCTATATAAGTATTTATATCGTCATTTGGTACCCATAGTACAAGCTTTGCTTAGTTTGGGACTAGATTGATCTGTGTAGATTGTCCACAAATATTTATTAAAAAAAAAAGATAAATAAATTTTAAAAAAGTAGAGTGTTTAACTCGGGTGAAAGCACTCATTTCCCCCTTGAATTATTGGCGTTCTCACTTCGTTCGAGCGCCAGAATATCTCGGGTGAAAAGGGTCGCTTTCAACCCTGGGTTAACAATCTACTATTGTTTGTCCATAAATGGGCGAGATGTGCTGATCATGACCAAAACTGTATGTTCCATCTAATGTGTACCATGTTTATAGCAAGTGAATTTATTTTATTTCATATCATATTTTCGTATCCTCTATTTATAACGGTTCAGGAAGGCGAAAGAAGCGATTTAATGATTACTTGAAATCATTCGAAATTGATACGAGATACAATACAATACAACACAATACAAATACTCTTTATTCAACACCTCACACAATAAAATAGCACACAAAAAACAAAGATAGAGGGAGACAGAGGCAGAACAACAGGCGGTCTTATCGCTAAAGAGCGATCTCTTCCAGACAACCTTTGGGTAGTGTAGAAATGAAATATAAAGCTGAAAAGTAGGTGGTGCATAAACTATTACAATGAGAAAAAGAGAAAAAAAAGATTCCAAAACAACTACGAGATTTACAAGGAGTATAAGGAATGAATAGCGATTTAAGCCGCGAAAAAAATAAACAATAGCATTCTTTTGTAATGAGCCCGGTAATCCCAGGGACCGGTAGACGACCGGGTAGGGTAGTACCTATTTCGTGTAATATTGCAGTAAACGCTAACTTTCGTAATTAACACGAGTTAGGATGTTATCTTCGAAGCTATCATCAAATAAACTTGCTAGTTACTTCGCAGAGATTATCGCACGATAGTGCTTCATGCTGTGATAGTGCAGAAGATAGAACCAAGCTTTAATTCGTGTATAGATTTTTCTATCTACATGGTCCAGGGACCGATACCGGTATTTTTAAAAAACCCTGAATTAGCCCAATATTTTGGATCATTTTTTGCTTTTTACGTAGGGCTGAATCATTTATTTAGGTAACAACGTCGTATTATTAGATTGTCCCATTAAAAACGTAATAATACCGGTATTTTTCTATGGAGAAAATACCGGTATCCGATCCCTGACGTGGTCTTTCTTTCTCCAATCTCTCTCATCATAACGCTAATCCTAGACGGTGTTTGCTAAGGAGCCCTACATTCGTCAACTTTCATCAAGTTTAAAGAAATGAATAAGTACTACCTAAACCATTTATTTCGTCTAAACGAAAAGTACTTACTACGCTAGATCAGTTACGTGGACCCTGAAGTGGATTTAGGCCTCAGACACGAGACACGCCACTGCTCTGTCCTGGCCGCCTGTGATGGTCAGTCGATAATAACTCGATATGAAATGATCGTTTTATCGACATTAAGGCTGTAAGTCACAATTTGTCACGCTATGGATGTGTTAAATTTATCATTCATTCATCATCATTTGACGACCGGTTTAGCCTAGTAGGTAGTGCACCTGCCTGTGAAGCTGACGGTCCTGGGTTCGAATCCCGGTCAGGACAAATATTTGTGTGATGAGCATGAATATTTGTTTCTGAGTCTTGGATGTTTTCTATGTATTTAAGTATTTATATGTATTAAATATATCGTCGTCTAGTACCCATAACACAAGCCTTCTTGAGCTTACTGTGGGGCTAGTTCGATTTGTGTAAGATTGTCCTCTAATATTTATTTATTTATTATTTATTTATTTATTTATCATACGTAATTGTGATGAGTGCGGAGCCATCGAACACGTCCAGCACTTGTTGGTGGAGTGTGTTTGAACTCGAGAGAGAGAAGTTGAACAGAATTTGGGGCTTCTCCCTCTTGCATGTTGGGGTTTTTCAGTCCATTTTAGCGGATCTTTGTCTGCAAGGTTTGTATGCGGATTTTTTTGGAAATAAGTATACAAACTTTTCGGTTGTTTTTTTCCTAGTTTTATTAAATTTATCTACCGTATGCTTCCGGAAAGATGGGCGAAAATAAGTACGCTTTGGACCCCACAAGATGGCTACCGGAACAGAGACAGACCAAAAAGGAGATGGCGGGACGATCTGGACGCATTTTTTTGACTTGGCGGGAACAAACTAACAATAGGGCCGAATGAAGGAAGAGAGGAGAGGCCTTTGAACAGCAGTGGGACACGCAAATAGGCTAGTAAAAAAATCTAAGAAGTTATGTAATAGTTAAAGGCTTGGTGGAGCTGACATCGTCATGTTGACGAAAGCTTCTAAATAAATAAATATAAATAAATAAATAAATATTAGAGGACAATCTTACACAAATCGAACTAGCCCCACAGTAAGCTCAAGAAGGCTTGTGTTATGGGTACTAGACGACGATATATTTAATAGATATAAATACTTAAATACATAGAAAACATCCAAGACTCAGAAACAAATATTCATGCTCATCACACAAATATTTGCCCTGACCGGGATTCGAACCCAGGACCGTCAGCTTCACAGGCAGGTGCACTACCCACTAGGCTAAACCGGTCGTCCAAAAAAACAACGTTATAAAAAAAACCGTTTATTTTTAACCTGACTGTGGCCGTGTCGTAAGCCGGGCCCAATAAAGCGAAACCAACAAATTGTCCGGTCGAGTGGTCGCTTGAGCGCAGCCCTGAGTGATCATCCTCCTAGCGTTATCCCGGTACAGTTACATCCTGAAGGATGCCCGGGGTCCGCTACCTAATCCCAAGATTTGGCGTAGGCACTTGTTTTTTACGGAAGCGACTGCCTTACAACCCGAGGAGAAACCAGACCTTATTGGAATTAGGCTTGTCAAGTGAGTGGGCAACTTGGCCGATAAAAGTTCGCAAGCCGCCCAAAGGCCTCTAATTTGGCTTAACGACTGCTATCACAGACAGCAGCCGGTATCAACGGCTTAACGTGCCTTCCAAAGCGGGAGCGCTCAGTTTATAACCACTCAAAGCGGTCACCCATCCAAGAACTGACCTATGCAGGCAGACGTTGCTTAACCTCGCATACCGCACGCCACGAGCGCTCCCAGAGCGCAGCCCTGAGTATTAACATAAAAACAGTGTTAAAGTAAACGGTTACACAGGGATGATGACATTAGTTAAACATATTGTGACAAACGCAGCGTTCGAAATTATCGCGATAATTATCCGTTTAATATCTGTTAATATCTGTTTAGCCCAATGGTTGGCTGGCAGAGAATGCCATTTGGCATTAAGCCCGCCATTTGTACAATTTGTATATTTTGTGCAATAAGGTTTAATTAAATAAATAAATAAATAATTATCTCTCTTATGGGAAGGCTAGTATACGTTATTTTATTAGTTAAATTTATTTTCCGATGTATGATATGACCTGTAAAATGTATTTTTACCAATAAAGACTGCACTCTGTACTAATTAATATATAAAAGATTATGGTGTTTTAGGCTGCAAAATAAATAGTTGCTATACAATATTTTACTAGTTTTTTATTAACCATTAAAATATAATCAATGAATCATTACAACATCATTAAAACACATATACAGAGCGCAATTATTACCTAACGTTCGAATTCACGCACGTATTTTTTTACACTCATGCCGAATTTACAATTTTATGTTATTATCAAATCGATAATTATCAAAGCATAAATCACGATAATTCTCCTTTCGAACCCTGGACAAACGATAGAACAAAAACACCTAGCCTTGCGATAAAATAAGCGCCTCGTCTCTAGTCAGAAGCTATTTGAAGCTGGCAAAAGGTCTTTCAGGACTTCGTCCTCGTCAAAACAACGAAAAGTAGTGACGTCATAATTTCGTTTCATAAAACCGTCTTAAACCAATGTTCGCAAAACGATGGCCATAAACAAATTGCCAATGGCACCGGAATGTCTGTACCCGCGCTCGTAAACGGCTCTCGAAGGCTCTCAAACCGACTTTATGGGTAGGTAACGGTTCATAGCCTGGGGAACTTTGAGTAGGTATAGTCAGGATGGAGATGTCTCAAAATCAAAATCAAACATTTATGCTGCAAATAGGCCACAAGGGCACTTTTACATGTCAAAATATTAATTTACAATTTAAGAAAGTCTGACTATAATAAGTAATACATTTTTCATGTCAAAATATTAATTTACAGTTCATGAAGGAATAATAATTTCGAGTTTACAATTATAACAAAATTAATGTCATACAGTGAAGATAAACTTGCAAAGTTATCTATTACGAATATTACAACATCAGTAAAGTTAGAGATGTATAAGGTCTCAAGATTAAACAAGGAGTATAATGAAACCAATATAATATCCCAGAGATGTACATGGTCTCTGAGCGTCAAAAGAAAAATTAATTTAATATTGTTAGAGATGTATACAAACAAGTCCTTCTCCGGAACTGAAACTGCCTTCACACACGATTTCATCTAAATCGATTCAACTGTTTATGCGGGAAAATACTGGCATAACTACTACAATGTAATTATGAGGAAACCTGTGATTTTTTTTTATGTATTGGAGTATAAATAGTAGAAGAGCCGACTACACTGAACCTAGTTCGATAAGACTCCGAGAAGATATATATATATAATAAGACACGTCATTCAGAGGGGAACACGATATGGCGATACTGCAATGCAAAAAAGCAGGTGGCCGTAGTAAAACAAATTCTTTTAAAAAAATCCGCATTCTCCCAAGTTTCGTTTGTTCCTGGATACAGAAGAGGGTTAGGACTATACGATAATGCAGTGCTGCAAGCCCCCCTGACTAGCCTTATCAGTGGCAGCAGCATGATAAGCGACGCCCGTAGGTACTTAGGTATCTAGTATGATCGGTCTCCTCAAAAAACCAAGGCTCATCTGAAAGATCATTAATTTCTGTGTAAGAAAAACCACTGTTGCCTTTTCCTAACAGTGGAGTAAGTGGTTGCTGCAGCGATTGAAGGAGCTCACGACACTGAACCTAGTTAAGACTCCCAGATGATATATCACTACATAGTATAAAACAAAGTCGCTTTCTCTGTCCTTATATCCCTATGTATGCTTAAATCTTTAAAACTACGCAACGGATTTTGAAGCGGTTTTTTTTAATAGATAGAGTGACTCAAGGGGAAGGTTTATATGTATAATACATGCATCAGTATTGCACCCGTGCGAAGCCGGGGCGGGTCGCTAGTATATAATAAAATACGTTATTCATGGGGTAACACGAAATGGCGATCATTTCGTGCAGCACTGCATTATCGTATAGTCCTACCCCTCCCCTGTATCGAGGAACTAACGAAACTTGGGAGACTAGAAACCGGTTATTTTTTAATTATTTTTTTATTGGCGCCACCAGGTTTTTTGCATTGCAGCATCGCCATTTCGTGTGACGAATGACCCCCACAAATGACGTGTCTTTATATATATATATCATCTGGAAGTCTTATCGAACTAGATTCAGTGTCGTCGGCTCTTAAACTACAACGGATTATCAATCGATTGTTACTATTGAATTGTATCTACTAGTTACTAATTAATCGTCACTAGATAAGACCTTGAACATTGTGCTTGCTTATAGCAATACAATAGCTGGTTAATGACTAGAGAAAATTGGTTACTAAACAGTATTCTTTATTACTTACCAACCGTGTTAATCGCAGTCCGATACAATAGTAATGCAAGCAATTTTTCAAAGTCAATTGTCACGATTCGTCGATTCATAACCTTGAAGATGCCAGCATGGAGTGTATACGTACTTTCATTTGCCCTCAAGTCGAGTCCAGAATTAGGCGAACTAACTTGACAGCCGAAAATGTTGCCAGACATAGGAAAAAATAAATAGTGATATATATATGTTTGTATTTAACTAAGATGACGGAGCACTTTGACAGATAGCCCTAACTACCTGCCTCCTGAATATCGCAAGACATAAACCCATCACTATTTATATAAATATATATTATCATTTCTTTTTTGTCTCCAGCCCTGTTGTATTTTGTCATATTTTGTCATACCAGTTGTTTGTAAAATAAAAGCTATTGTACATGCTCAGTATATTGTTATGTGTTATTTACTTTAGGATAGGTTTCGCTCATTTTTGTAATCAAGCTGTGCATGCATGTTTTGGTGGCATTCCCAACTAGAACCTTCAAATTATCTTCTTTTTCACTTGTAATAGATGTCATCTGTTTTGCGTGCCTATTAAATAAATAAAATAAAATGTCGACACAAATATGTCGATATAACATTGTAACTTCTATAAATCTGATTCTATTTATATTTTATCAAGTAATTGTCGTCGAAACTTTCACACTCATACATACTTGCTAAATTTCATTATTATTATTTCGCTTAGTAAACTATTAGTTTGATTCCAAACACAATAATAATTATTAACTAGACTTTTTAAACATAAATAATAACAGCACTAGCCAAACTGTGGCAACATTAGGGTACAATGAACTGTCAAGTTACTTCACTTCATTCTGGACTCGACTTTAGTTGACCTTAATCAAAATAAAAGTATTTGCAATACATTCCATGTAAAGTTTTTAACAACATTGAATTTCAAAAAAACATAGTATTAGTCTTTGTATCACAGGAAATTAGTTTCTTTCATGAAACTTTTAGCCTTGCCCACACATAAACGTAATTGTCATTCCTATTGGAACCGCAGCCTTTGTGGGCTAGTGTTTTTTTGATCGATTTTGACGATCGAAGCCACCGAACTATGGAATGAACTGTTGTCTGCGGTATTTCCGGACCGATATGGCCTTCAAACCTTCAAGAAAAGAGCGTATTCCTTTCTGAAAGGCCGGCAACGCATTTGCCATTCATCTGGTGCTGCAGGTGTCTATGGGCGACGGTAATCGCGTCTGCTCGTTTGCCCCCTATCACTCGACGGTCCCATCGGAAGACCAGCGCTGGCGATTGCCCGCATTATGCTGAGATGGTACCGTTTCGAGATGACACAACTTTTTTGTTTATTTTTATTTTCTATTTTGCAGTGTTAATTGTTAGAATTACGATTTGAAACGGGATATTTACCATGTATATTTGTATTTTTGAGTTCCCGATATTTGGGCACTGTTGCAAGCGCCATTATCAAGGATTAACTGACGTGCTGCGAGTTTTAGTTGTGGTCTACCCACACACCATAGCGATCTACCCTCTTCCTGGTTCGATGAAAATCGTAATTCTAAGGTAAATGACCATGTAAGCTTGAAATCTTATATAGTGTTAATTGTTGTCTTTGTCTCGAATAAATATGTTTTATTTCTAATAACATATAAAAAAATCAGACAATAAGTTAGGACGAATGATCGATTATTAGTGCAATTAGAAGCTTTTATATTTACATGGCTTTAGTTTTTAAAAAGCCACTTGAAATCAAGGCACTAAATAGAGTATTATCGATCATCGAATAATATAGTATTCATAATTTACCCGATCCGTACCAACCAATCTATTCCCATAATGGCCAATAAATATTCGCGACCTAACCTTTGATGATCTATTGTAAGATCTCGCTTTCAAATTTCGGCTTTAAGTTGTTGATGGAAGGTTCAAAATGTAAAAGCAAATGGTGGCGATGAAGGGCCAAGTGATTTGAGCAAATATATCGGCCTGTTTATGTCAGGGTGTAATTGATTGTGTTGTGTAGCGATGACACTGGAAAGTGAGGTTAGGAGACGGTTTGCTAAGTATAGAACTTACAGTATAAATATTCCTAAAGAGTTCCTATACGCAAGCCACCAAGAGTGACGGAAAAGGTCTTATGCAGATAAATTGGAAATTGATTTAAAATGGCTGCCGGTTTACTATAAATTACTTCCTTAAGAGCGCTTTAATAAAATGTATCAGGTCCACTAGCGCCAATCGTAAATAATACTAATTATTCAAATTTAATGATATATAACTAAAACAGGGGGCCGCTACGTACTGTAGTTTGTATTTAAGTACTTTTTGAATCCATCAAACTAATTTTTACGTTGCTGGATTGGTCTCTCTATGAGCTCAAAAATAAAACGGCCGTTTTAACTTTGGTCGCATAGATTTACGAATCCAGCAACATAATAACTAGTTTGATGGATTCAAAACGTACTTAAATACAAAATACAGTACGGAGCGGCCCCCTGTTTTAGATATCTATCGTTAAATTTAAACAATCACAATTATTTACGAGTGGCGCTAGTGGACCTGTTACATTTTATGAAAGCGCTCTTAACTTGGGCGGGTAATCGCTTTTGTGACGTATTTGGGCACAACTGTCGTATAAAATAAGTTGTGCTCGACAAAAAAAGTGAAACTGTGACAAGGACAACAAATGATATGTAACTCTCTGTCGCTCTTATCCAAAAATGTATATGACTGTCTCGCTCGGTTGTGGTATTATTATTAGCGTGTCGCGTCTGGTAAGTCTGTGGTATAGAGGGATTCGGTTTCGGGTTAAGCTAAAAGCCTTTACAAACGCTGCAATTTGTAACAACATCATACAACACACCCATCTTTCTGTCGATTGCTTTGATAAGTAGCAACGATTGTAAGTCTAGGAGTTTGTACAACTGTACATACAGTTGTATACACTACATTATCTACATCCATTCCATTAAATCCTCTTTCATGTGTTGAGGCACCATTGCGAAGTGCAGGAGTTCGAGTTCGTGAGCTCGTTGAAGTCTTTTTGAGCACGAGCCTGTATCGTAATGGGCGGAGATGGCCATAACGATACCGTTTTTGATGCTGTTATGGCCATCTATACCAACCAACCGATAATATACCAACCGTACAAATCTATTTTTAATTTTTAGCTCTTTGTTTTTGTACTCCAGATGCTGTATGTAAGTAGTAGGTGGTTTTTGGTTTATTTATATACCTACCTTTTTTATATATTTCAGTTATTTTCATTTTGTTTATTTTTTTTTACAATTGTATGACGTTCCGTGAGTCACCGACGGTACTGGCTGAAAATCAGCGCTGTAGGTGTCTGACACCTCAGCATAATGCTGAGCCAGTGTCCGTTTCACTGCCGCGGGGTCACACATGTTATGTGGTTTGTGTATAATGTTTTTCTTCATTTATCATTTTTGTCATATGTGTGTCTTCTGTGTCTGTGAATAAATGTTACTTTCTTTTTTTCTTTCTTTCTTTTATCTCCGCACCGGACCGGCGCGATATTGTAAAGTTGGCCCTTACCTACACTTTTTGAGCACATAAAAGAGGATTTACTATTTGGGTGTAGATAAAAGTTATTTGGCACTCAGATGTATTTCAAGGTTGACAAATAGCGATTTTTATTATTCTCATTTGAAGAGCTTCGCAATATATTGCTTTGACCGTTTGTATTCGAAATAGATTAGCCGTTGATTAAGCTAGTTAAGATTAATCTGCCTAACGACCAAGATCGCCCAACGATTTAGCGAGCTACATACCTTGCTACTGACAAAGTTTTATTGCCATAAATTTGTTTAAACTAGTCGGAAATGTATACATATGTATTATATTTTGGTATTTACACGCGGTTTAATTGATTGCGAGTTAAAGGGTAATTTTAAGTGACGATTTTGGAAAAAATACTTATATTACGTATCCATATTTCTAATTGACTGGATAGAACAAAGTTTGAACTATATTTGTTTTAATAAAATAACGTTTAATTTAGCTAAAAACATTAGCAAGCTTTCTTCTATTGTTCTGAAATTAGTCAACGTTAACGGTAGAGGACGGCTTAAATGGATTTTAACATGTGTCGCGTCGTTTGACAGATTTTGTCATGTGATGTGTAGTTTAATTGATTCTTCTTAAATAACTTTTTAAATCACTAGTTTATGTAAACTTTGACTTCTCCAGGTGGTGGCACCAATAAATCGACTTCTGGAGACGATCCCGTTCGACTGCGTGTTCTACTCGCTGGACTGGCACCCGCCGGACCACGTGTCGTTCATCGACAACGTGCACCTGCGGGAGTTACACGTGTCCAGCCCTGTAAGTAGGCCGCCTTCTGGACACGATCCCGTTCGACTGTGTTCTACTCGCTTGACTGGCACCCGCCGGAGCACATGTCGTTCGTCGACAACGTGCACCTGCGGGAGTTACACGTGTCCAGCCCTGTAAGTAGGCCGCCTTCTGGACACGATCCCGTTCGACTGTGTTCTACTCGCTTGACTGGCACCCGCCGGAGCACATGTCGTTCGTCGACAACGTGCACCTGCGGGAGTTACACGTGTCCAGCCCTGTAAGTAGGCCGCCTTCTGGACACGATCCCGTTCGACTGTGTTCTACTCGCTTGACTGGCACCCGCCGGAGCACATGTCGTTCGTCGACAACGTGCACCTGCGGGAGTTACACGTGTCCAGCCCTGTAAGCAGACCGTCTTTTAAACACGATCCCGTTCGACTGTGTTCTACTCGCTCGACTGGCACCCGTCGGAGCACGTGTCGTTCGTCGACAACGTGCACCTGCGGGAGTTACACGTGTCCAGCCCTGTAAGTAGACCGCCTTCTGGACACGATCCCGTTTGACCGTGTTCTACTCGCTTGTCACATACGCATTTTTCATCTCTGTCTCTAGCCATGTAAGTAATTACCCTAAACTCTAGCCTGGACCAGCCCAGCTATCACGACAGTGTATACCGTCACGTTTGTTGCCGAAATGTACTAAGATCACATAAAAAATTATGGTAAAATGTAATGATTGTTTGCGTGCTCCGGAGATAGCACGCAGTCGGATGGCCGAGTGCAATGATTTTTTATGTTATATTGAGTTAGTTTTCATTTAAGTTTCACTTTTAATTAAGTTCGAGGGTATTCCGACGCCATTTATTTATTTATTTTTTAAGCCTTTTATTCCTTAAATAAATATAATACTACATTTAATTTTGTTTTTTCTCTATTATAAGGACCCCTTTTGGGTATAGGCCTCCTCCAATTCTTTCCAGTATATCCTATTTTTTGCATCTTGGGTCCAATTTGGCCCAGATATTGAGACAATATCGTCTATCCACCTCGTCTGTGGTCTCCCACGGTGTCTGGTACCTTGAGGTCCTTGCCATTCTGTGACCGCCTTTGTCCATCTTTGGTCTTCCAATCTGGCTACGTGACCTGCCCATTTCCACTTTAGGGATCTTGAGTAATCAAGCGCATCTATGACCCTAGTTATTTTTCTGATATCTGAACATCTTTTTTTGTCCTTAAGTTTTATGTTGAGTATGCTTCTCTCTATGCTTCTTTGACACACCTGGATGTCATTCATTGTCTTGGTATTGTAAATCCATGTTTGGCATGCATAGGTGAGGCTAGGAAGTATACATGTGTTAAGGACCTTACGCTTTAGTTTCATTATGACGCCATTACGACTTTGAAAAAGATTAACGGGTAGAAGGTTTAAAAAAGGGGAACAACGTGTTTCTGGGGACTTATTTGTCAACGGTGCGAAAGAGCGGACGTGTAAAAGTAAACCACGTGACTTGACTTGACCTTATCAATGTTTTTTTTCAGGTATCAGCGGATAAGGCAGCGGCCCACGATACCGTAGTGTTCGCGGGGCCCCCGCCGATGAGGCAGCGACTGTGGCCCCGCCACTGCGTGCAGGACACGTGGGGCGCCGAACTGCATCCCGACTTGAAGGTGCGTCACTACTTACTTCCAAGGACGACCGGTTTAGCCTAGTGGGTAGTGCACCTGCCTGTGAAGCTGACGGTCCTGGGTTCGAATTCCGGTCAGGGCAAATATTTGTGTGATGAGCATGAATCTTTATTTCTGAGTCTTGGATGTTTTCTATGTATTTAAGTATTTATATCTGTTAAATATATCGTCGTCTAGTACCCATAACACAAGCCTTCTTGAGCTTACTGTGGGGCTAGTTCGATTTGTGTAAGATTGTCCTCTAATATTTATTTATTTTATTTATTTTTTATTTAAGGATACTTGGGCCATTCTACTTTTTCATGTACATAATTTTCAGACACTTTTTTTTAAATCCAGATTTTGGAATACTTGGCCCTCACTTCATATTTTTGTATTGTCATTTAGAAAGAGGTTTAATTGCAGTATCACTTCTGATAGTTTTGGTAATTAACGAACCGCAGCTAATATCCATAAATCGAGTAACTCAGTGGTCCTTGGATGTCTCAACATTTGTAGGAAAAAATGGTTTTTGCCACTCTGTTTCTGTTACCCATCTTTTACAGCAATATGTTAATATTTAAGTATTTTTTCAGGTACTATTTCGAAATTCGAATTCCTATTTTGTACACTAATTCTATTTTTTTTTGTAATAGAAAACTGGTCATGAAAAAGTGGAATGACACACTTGCATACACGCCTGTGCGAATAAAAGGCGTAGGCAAAGCACATGAACTGTAATTTTCAGTGTCACTTCTATAGCTCCTTAATTTTGTTTAGATATTTCTAGTATAGTATTTTTATCTCACGCGGGCTAGCTATAGTTGTATTTGTGACACACACCCGTACGAACACAGACAATATGAACTCATAGCCCGTACATTGACGCACACATAGAAATTGTGATCTCTAAGCGTCAACATGATAATAATAAAATCAAAGTCAAAGTAAAACTAAAGTCAAAGTCAAAGTATTATTCAAATAAGCCTAGCAATCAAGCACTTTTGGATCATCTTATCTATTAGAATTAATTATTCAGAGCAATCGGTTGGTTAGGAAGGCTGTCGACTACGTTTCCATCCCTCTCCCCCTGTCGTACTTGGCGATCATTGATTAGGGGCCGCACGGTCCGGCGTCCTAGGCCACTACACACACACGGACCCGGACGACGTGATCACAGCGTCCATCGAATGATGGAACGCTGCGCTTACGGCGTCCAACTCAGACACGACGCGTACACTTAGGCATTCCCGCCGGCGGGACGTACACCGCGCGATCGCGACAACACAGACACATATAGTCCCTATTCGTCCCGGTACCGCCGCACACCGGGTAGTCAGTCCGACCCAGGTCGGGCCTAGCTGAGTTTCTTGCTGGACTCTTCTCAGCTAGGCTAGGTTTAATGAACCAGCGATAAAACTCCCAGTAGCTCGATTCCACTCACACCTCAGATTCGGTTGAAACTGCTCAACCAATCTCACTGGAGCGCAAACTCTTAGAGTATTCCAGTGTTCCAAACCACACGCGTGGTCGTGCCGGAGGTTTTCCCCTGGACTTTCCCCAGGTTACTCTCCAACCGCGCACTCCTATCGCTTTATTGGGCCCGGCCTATAAAGCCACAGTCAGGTTAAAATAAAAGTTAATGTGCATGGATATCTCAATACACAATCATGGTTCAACCGCGTTCGTGACATTAAAGTACTATACTGGAAAAGATAAAATATTTTTTTTTTCAGTGAAACTCGTTCATTTTGGTCACTTTAAACAGCGCCGTTTAAAATTAGTTATTGAAAGGATGTAGTCAACATCAACAATCAATTAAAAAGAAAATTACTGTTTCAATAATGGCTCGTGATCGATAATTTTTCACTTTAAATCTGTAAAATGTGATAATCCACATCGAAAGGGACCTTATGGCGGCCGGCACTTACGCCTTTATTGCCGCTGTTCCAATACAATAGTGAATAGGTGTAACGTAAGCGCCTACCGCCATAAGGTCCCTTTCGATGTGGATTATCACAAATAGTTTTTGTTACCATTCAAATGCGCACTATTACCAGGTGGTGGAGGGCGCGGTGAAGGTGTACAAAGGCACTAACCCCGAGGTGGACTCGTACTCGGTGTTCTGGGACAACAAGAAGCTGAGCGACACGACGCTCTCGGCGGAGCTGCGCGCGCGCGGCGCCACCGACATCTACATCTGCGGGCTCGCGTACGACGTCTGCGTCGGTGCGTACACTTAGCCGGTAGTGCGTACACTTACAATAGTGCGCATACTTAACGATACTAACGACATCTACATCTGCGGGCTCGCGTACGACGTCTGCGTCGGTGCGTACACTTAGCCGGTAGTGCGTACACTTACAATAGTGCGCATACTTAGCGATATTCATGGCATCTACATCTGCGGGCTCGCGTACGACGTCTGCGTCGGTGCGTACACTTAGCCGGTAGTGCGTACACTTACAATAGTGCGTATACTTAGCGACATTCATGGCATCTACATCTGCGGGCTCGCGTACGACGTCTGTGTCGGTGCGTACACTTACAATAGTGCGCATACTTAGCGACATTCATGGCTTCTACATCTGCGGGCTCGCGTACGACGTCTGCGTCGGTGCGTACAATTACAATAGTGCGCATACTTAGCGACATTCATGGCATCTACATCTGCGGGCTCGCGTACGACGTCTGCGTCGGTGCGTACACTTACAATAGTGCGCATACTTAGCGACATTCATGGCTTCTACATCTGCGGGCTCGCGTACGACGTCTGCGTCGGTGCGTTCACTTACAATAGTGCGCATACTTAGCGACATTCATGGCATCTACATCTGCGGGCTCGCGTACGACGTCTGCGTCGGTGCGTACACTTAGCCGGTAGTGCGTACACTTACAATAGTGCGCATACTTAGCGACGTTCATGGCATCTACATCTGCGGGCTCGCGTACGACGTCTGCGTCGGAGCGTACACATATCCGCTAGTGCGTACACTTACAATAGTGCGGATACTTAACGATACTAACGACATCTACATCTGCGGGCTCGCATACGACGTCTGCGTCGGTGCGTACACTTAGCTGGTAGTGCGTACACTTACAATAGTGCGGATACTTAACGACACTAACGATATCTACATCGGCGGGCTCGCGTACGACGTCTGCGTCGGTGCGTACACTTAGCCGCTAGTGCGTACACTTACAATAGTGCGGATACTTAACGACACTAACGATATCTACATCGGCCGGCTCGCGTACGACGTCTGCGTCGGTGCGTACACATAGCCGCTAGTGCGTACACTTACAATAGTGCGGATACTTAACGACACTAACGATATCTACATCAGCGGGCTCGCGTACGACGTCTGCGTCGGTGCGTACACTTAGCCGCTAGTGCGTACACTTACAATAGTTCGCATACTTAGCGACATTCATGGCATCTACATCTGCGGGCTCGCGTACGACGTCTGCGTCGGTGCGTAAACTTTGCCGCTAGTGCGTACACTTACAAAAGTGCGCATACATAGCGACATTATTAACATCTACATCTGCGGGCTCGCGTACGACGTCTGCGTCGGTACGTTAATTTAGCCCCTAGTGCGTACACTTACAATAGTGCGGATACTTAGCAACACTAACGACATATACATCTGCGGGCTCGCGTACGACGTCTGCGTCGGTGCGTTAATTTAGCCCCTAGTGCGTACACTTACAATAGTGCGGATACTTAGCGACACTAACGACATCCATATCCGCGGGTTCACGTACCACGTCGGTGCGTACACTTAGTCTTAGATTGTCCCTAATTTCTGCCCTGTAGTGTGCTCTAATTGTAGTTTGTTCCATATACACATTTGATCATGTCTAAAAAACTGATTCGAATGGCGCCATAAGATGTCAGCGTATTAGAACAGCGTATTGTTTACGACGACCGGTTTAGCCTAGTGGGTAGTGCACCTGCCTGTGAAGCTGACGTTCCTGGGTTCGAATCCCGGTCAGGGCAAATATTTGTGTGATGAGCATGAATATTTGTTTCTGAGTCTTGGATGTTTTCTATGTATTTAAGTATTTATATCTATTAAATATATCGTCGTCTAGTACCCATAACACAAGCCTTCTTGAGCTTACTGTGGGGCTAGTTCGATTTGTGTAAGTTTGTCCTCTAATATTTATTTATTATTTATATTTATTATTTATTGTATTGCAGGGGCGACGATAGCGGACGCCCTGGCGATCGGGTACCGCGCGATCCTCATAGACGACGCGTCGCGCGGCGTGGACCTCGCCGACATCGAGAAGACCAAGACCACCATCGTCAACAACAACGGGGTCATCGTCAACTCGCACGAGGTACCTTCACATTTGTGCCGACCAAGCACATAATTCTAAATTGATAAGATAACCTTATATTACGTGCGTAAGATTTGTTAGTGATTGAGAGCGTGCGAGATGTATGGATGATTACGTATGTATGTGCTAGTATATAAGGAAAGTGAATTGTCAATATATACGGATTCACAGTTGTACAGATTACTTCTGCGTGTCACTGAGTGTGGACTTCCATAAACCTTTCCACACTCCATCAACCAACTTCCCCTAAAACATTTATAAAATCAAAAATCAAAATCAAACATTTATTCTGCAGATAGGCCGCAAGGGCACTTTTACATGTCAAAATATTAATTTACAATTTAAGAAAGTCTGACTATTATAATAAGTAATACATTTTTCATGTCGAAATATTAATTTACAGTTCAAGAAAGATTGTTGACACGTGCGTTACTAATCCTGGCCAGTTGTTGTCACGTGCGTCACTATTCCTGGTCAATTGTTGACACATGCATCACAATTCCTGGCCAGTTGTTGACACATGCTTCACAATTCTTGGCAGTTGTTGACACAGGCATCGCAATTCCTGGCCAGTTGTTGACACATGCAACACAATTCCTGGCCAGTTGTTGACACACGCATCACAATTCATGGCCAGTTGTTGACACATGCATCACAATTCCTGGCCAGTTGTTGACACGTGCGTCACTATTCCTGGCCAATTGTTGACACGTGCGTCACTATTCCTGGCCAATCGTTGACACGTGCGTCACTCTCGCCAGGTGGCGGCCATGGTGGAGGGGCGCGACCGGCGGCCGGAGCTCGGCTACAAACTTGCCATGGAGCTCAAGACCGCGCTCCATGACCCGCCCACTCAACATTGAACCTTAAGCGCACCGCACACAATCTACTCTGCAATGGCACCTTATTAGGTACACTAGTTATTTAGTAGGTTTCGGTTTTAACTGTGACACTGTTCAATGGAGGCACGGTCAGACAAGAAAGTGGTCTGCCGCTTTTAAACCTTATTTAACAAATAATAGAGTCGAAAAGTGTTAAACCAATTTCTTAGGTTACGGAGGGATGTACAGGTAAATTACTTTAATTATGAAACTATGACACTGACTGTTTTTCCGTGGGAAATTCAACTTTACCACTAATTTAATACAGTTTTAGATTTGAAAATTTTAAAAAAGTGACTCGACAAATGATTATATTTAATTACCGTACCTGAGGGGCTATTTCGAACTTCGTATCGTGCCGTCTCTTTCACTCTCGTATTATACACCATATGAGTGAAAGGAACGGCACAATACGAAGTTCGGATTTCGAAATACGCCCTCGGCTCACAAAATTTCACGAGAATCGTTTGAGAATAGCGAGCTGTAGGTGATAACAAACGGAAATCCGCCGTCCGGACATACGAAAGCGTTTAATTTGTCGAAGCTGAAGCGAAGACCTTCGTTTCACTCGGTTAATAAGTTTTTCGAAACAAAACACGAACGCACGCGTTTGCGTTTAGTTTTCGTATGGCAACGCAGGCAGCGCTTCTGGTGACCTTAGCTGGTAACTGGGTGGATCAACTATTCCTTGTTCGTTACCATGGTTACGTCTCCTGAGTCACTCTTTAAAATTGTGATTTTATAGGTTTTAAATCTACTAAACATAAGTTTTAGTGATGAGTATCTATCCATTTGGACATGGGTCATCTCTTGAGCATGCTTGAAGTCCATATTATAAACATTTTTCTAAGAAATTCGGTTGCTGTTGTCTCCTCGCTGACGGGACAGAATAACAACAAAGGAAAGTTGATTGTCCCAACTATATTTTGCCATACGAATTACAACACAAACGCAAACGCGTTCGTTTGTTTTAAGGCTGGCTGAGAAAGACAATTATCCACTTTGAACCATGAGTTCCGTAATATAGGATTTACAGCGAACGTCTTACTAAGAGTTACGGGAATTTGGGCCTTCTATACAGAAGTTAGATTTCATATTAAAAGGGCATGCACGCTGTCATTTGAATATGCAATGTAATTGCAGTGCAGAAAGTTCAAATTCCCTTGACTTCAGTAAGACCCGTGCCGATTCCGACCTTTTGATGTGTATCTTACTTCGATTAAGCGTAGGTATAGTCCATCCAAAGCTGGAAGGCCAAACGAATGCAAGCAATAATTGACCTTATAGCTAGAGCTTTTAGTAGTTTTTTGCTTGCGTTCGTTTGACAGAAATTGGCAAAAAATGATCTATTTTTAAGTAATGTCTGCATACTTCCATGTTCTATTGCAGTATTTCACCGTTATTAACTTATAATCAAAAACGAATGTAACCAGAAATCTCAATTTGAAATTCATGACTTTATTTATGCTATCTTAGTTGTTTTTATTATTTATTTACACCCTTATTCATAAACGTCTATCAAACCTATATTAGTTAACTAGTCGCTAAAGTTCGTTTGTCCTTATCTGTCACTTTGACACATGTGCTTGTGAGACACAGACAACAGACATTTTAGTTAGCAGAGGTTTGTTAAGTTTTGTGAATAAGGGGGTTAGTTTTTAATCTGACGGGTTTTTCCTATGTTAGTTTATTTATTTTTTATAGATTTTTAAGTGTTATTCATGACAGTGGTGAGTATTGATTCCCCTTTGGGTCCTACGCTAAATCTTGGTATTAGGTATAAAGTGGAGCCTGGGGCTCTTAAGGGGCACCATTGGGGAAGAAGTTGTGAGACTAAAGATGGGTAAATCCGGACTAGAATATCAAGGGGCTCCTAGCTTCCAATGACCTTCGATCTGTAACTCTCCGTTCTCGTTTTTTTATGTCTTACCGTATTACGAACAAGGAGATTTACCGAAATAGTATACCATATTTACTTTAACTCACTGTCTTTATGTATGGCATCAAACTTTGGCAATTTTAGGCCAAAAAACCAGTTTTTAGACGTAACTTTTGTGAAGATGAGTTAAAAATAAAAATCTCTCTTGCGTTGTTAGAGACGTCTATAATGAACAGTTATATGTACATTTCATATATATAAGTGCATGAACAACATACTAGTATCGAAAATAGACCTGACATATTTGAATAAATCGTAAAAAATAGTACCCATTTTTTCAAAATTTGGCTCTTGTAAATGTAGATAAAGGATTGAAGAACCGATAACCGTTTGTGCCATAAATATATCTATAGTTTTGACGGAGCAGTATCAACTCAAAACTCGTCAGTGACGGAGTTGATATTACTTAAAACTCGTCAAAAATCGATGAATAGCGCGTGGAGCCCCTTAAATGATTCGAATGCCGATTCCTTATCGACTCTTCTCATATCTTATCGAATCCGAGGAGTTATTAATTCCGACTCGGTACGGAGTCGAATGAATGACCGGTTTGCATCGGTATCGCGGACCGGAGGTAACACTGGTGGACTTAAGTATATTTCGATCGAATCCGTAATTAAAAGATTCGATAGGATCACTGGAATTGTATTGAAACCAACGAGTCCGGAGTGAATTGGTTCGAGGGATTCAGAGGAGTCGAAGAGTCGATAAGCGGAGTCGGATTTAGTGATTCGAATTGTACTATTATCGGAAATTACCGGTTGTTTTTTGACAGTTATGAGTTGAGTTGGTGTTTGTAGTGATGTGGGTAAGACGAATCGATTGTCTTAATTAGCGATTATTAATAATCGTGAATGATTCAAATCGATTTTATCACAATTAGTTTTTTATTGTTCCCATATATTTCATTACTGGATACGAATCTAGAGTAAAAACTATTGTCATATGATTTTTATTCTACTCACGTCAATTTTGTATTGTTCAGAAATCGATACTGTATTTCCAAATTCCGCGATAAAGGAAATTTCACACTTCATTCGTTTGTAATTTATTGGCATAGTTTTTTTTATAGCACGTAATTTATTACGGTTATAAATTCATTCATTTGATCGATATCCATAAACTTCAACATTATCTGAATCGAATCGAATGATTTAGTGACTACGCTAGATTTAAAAAATAAAAGATATAGTACGTAACTGTTTTCATGGTGAATATTATCATAAATTACTATGCACCAGTGAAATAAAAAAATTACATTCATTTGATTGCTCCTCTAAAACGCGTATTACAACTTTCTAACTACTCATGAAGCTCTAATATCATTACTTGATTTTATTCACTGTTTCGATGTGTAACACGGATTTACGTTATACGGGTGTTGTGATGTGTCAAAAAGCAACTGGTGAAAAATCCGATAATAGCTACATATTACTAATGTGTATGTGTTGTGTTTTCTTTTATTTATTTCTTGGGATGGGTGGATATTAGTTATGTAATTTTTAACGTTCACAAAATATTCTTCATATTACATACTTAGTACGACTTACTAAAAGGTTGACCCCCCTAATTCATAAAACTAACTCATAAAACTACTAACTATAATTCATAACACAGTGTACAAAAACGTTTCAATAAGGTAACTTATAGCTAAAACCAATCTAAAGAAATATTTAACTAAAGAAATTTGGACGACCGCTTTAGCCTAGTTGGTAGTGACCCTGCCTTCGGAGCTAGAGGTCCCGGGTTCGAATCCCGGTCAGGGCAAGTATTTGTGTGATGAACACGAATATTTGTTCCTGAGTCTTGGATGTTTTCTATGTATTTAAGTATCTATTTATCTACATAAGTATGTATATCGTCACTTGGTACCCATAGTACAAGCTTTGCTTAGTTTGGGACAATTTGTGTAAGATTGTCCAAAAATATTTATTTATATATGAGTATAACAACTACATATAATAAATATGTAGTATAATTATAAGTCACTTTTAGGTTATAAAATGTATGTACGTATGTACAGGTGTCAGGATTGACTTTATATCAGCCGGGGTTGTAAACTGCCGCTAAAGTTCGTTCGCCCTCATCTTTCTGATGATATATATATTATAGCAGGTTTTATTAGTTAGTAGTTTTATGATTTAGTTTTATGAATTAGGGGGGTCAACCTTATATGAGAACGGGGCATAAGACAGTTTAGAGTTAGCAGGTTTTGGACCGGATAATTCGGCCGAATACCGAACATTCAAAAACATACCGAATACGCCGAATACTCGGCGAATAATAAATGAATATTCGGCGCATCTCTAGTTCCAATGTAATTCGTTAACATGGCGGAGGGTCATATATAGGTCGGGATATAGTTACATATATCAGTAGCATTAGTTATTTATTTTAATTTCTATATTCAAATACCTCCACGAACAAACATGTGTACTGTATACCTAACTCTAATGTGTTTTAAATGTATACATAATGTAACTAACATATTTTATCTACACCCATACAGTAAATCCTCTTTTATGTGCTCAAAAAGTGTAGGTAAGGACCAACTTTATAATATCGCGCCGGTCCGGGGCGGAGATGGCCATAACAGCATCAAAAACGGTATCGTTATGGCCATCTCCGCCCATTACGATACAGGATCGTGCTCAAAAAGACTTCAACGAGCTCACGAACTCGAACTCCTGCACTTTCAACGCAATGGTGCCTCAACACATGAAAGTGGATTTAATGTATGGATGTAGATAAAGTAGTGTATACAACTGTACATAATTAGGCCTTAAAACACTCGTGTGATCCTATTATGAAACTCGCTGACGCTCGTTTCATAAAACCACACTCCTGTTTTAAGTCCTCTCATTATGTATCAGTTGCATAAACTACTATTGTTTCTTTAGTAACGCGCTATGAAGTTATTTTTCAAGTAGACTTATATTGATTTATTTGCACCTTGAAAAGTAGACCTTATTTTTATAGCCGTTAAACTTAAATTAATAGTAAGCCTTTTACTGAAAGCTGTGAATTCCGTACTTATTGTAGCCAGTGAATAGGAACATTAGACATTCCTAATACCTAGTGACTAGAAATAAGATTCGTGATGTATTTATTTTATTTATTTAGACGTGTAGCAACCGCCGGAGGGGCGTTAATTATAATAATTACAGGTTTAGGCAATGTTTTAGTTTAGAAATAAAAAAAAATCCAATTTAGAAGTTACTTGTAGTACATTACTTACCTAGGGCGGTAAAACAAAGAATGTATTCGTTCATAAATATTTGAAGCCCGAGCCGAAGGCAAGGGTGATAAATATGCGATTTAAGGCTTTCTATACTGCCGCCCGTGGTGAATACAAAACTTTACGTTTACTCTAGCCAGCAGCGGGCGGTTATTGCCACTTTATGGCCAGCTGCGACGTAAAAGTACTTATGTAATTGACAAAAGGATTAGGGTGGGTTGCACCAAACCGTCTGTAATCGTAAGCGGTGTTCGTTAAAATCTGATTGTATGCATTTTGACAAGTTTCTATGAGATGACAGCTGCTGGCGCCATATTTGACGATGACCGGCCTGTGGTCGTATGTTGGTGCAACCGACCCTTATTATCTAGTACAAATGAGTACAAATCTGCACTTGTTGCTGTTGTTGAAGTGTTACTGAGAATTTTGAACGTTACAAAAACGATCCGAGTATGAGAGAATGTCACTTATACTGGGGCGCTACCGCGACAGCAAACGAAGTTTTCCCTCTCTGTCGCACTTGCACGTTTGGACGTAAGTGCGACAGAGAGGGAAAACTTCGTTTGCTGTCGCGGTAACGCCCCTGAAGTCCACCGTTAGGCGAAGTTGTTTGACAAGTGAAAATGCATAAATGTTGCCACAGTATGGCCAGTGCTGTTCATATCGATATTATTTAAGGCTTTACTAGACTTACTTGCTTGCCGAGAACATCGAAAATGGAATGTAGTAGTGTTTCTCTCAATCTAATGAACCGAATATGTCAAATTAGAATGATTTGTAATTCTTCGGATTTATTTATATTTAAACGACTAAACTTATTTTTTTTTCCCGCTCAATGAGCCTTTCGTGGCAGGAAAGTTGAAAGCTGATAGATTACAACATTGGAATAAGTTTGGTAGCACAACGTTATATTTATCGATATACTTTTAATTTATAGATAGACATAGCCATTATAATAACAGCGTCAGCATTATAATAACAAGTCATTAGTGGTCTCTTGATACAAACACAAGCTGAGCCACCTACCCTTTCAATTGTTTTTGTATACTTTGATTTATTTTACCTGTCTTGGTTACCTGTAAATGTATACAATCATTATCTCTTCTTATTATTATTATTATTTATTGGTAATAACAAATTACAAGTCGAAAAGTAAATAATCTGTCGGCAATTCGTTAATATTAATTAACATATATGCTGTCACTATTTTTTTCTACTGGTAACATCTTGTCTGTCACTTTACTTCGCCTAAGTGTGGACTTGAGTTTATAGCTATATCAACTGTGAACATTCGACTATCCGACAGGATCTTAAATCCTAAAATTAAGATCCAAATGGAAAAAATAAGTTGTTTTTTTGAGATTTGTGTCACGTTTGTTTTCAGAAACAGATTTTAACATCATCACATTCGAGTCATTGTCGGATTTAGGTTCGCATCTTTTCGGTGGACATATCAAAAGTTAAGGGCCAAAAAGCTTAATTTTGGATTGGTCGAGTAACCCGCATAAACGGTGTTTAAGTAACTATAAATCCATGTAATAAAAACATAACTTATGTGTACATAAGCCGTTAACTATTGACCACCGGGTGGACAACTTTTGTTTTACAACTGACAATAACGCATTCGTCACTTTCAAATGTACGTGACAATTACCTCTTTCAAATGTACGTATACCTATAAATATTATCGATCTGATTATTTTATTGTATTACGAATGTTCTCAGGCACTTAGAGTTTACGATTGTTGCCTTTAGATCTAGTAAAGTGATAGCATTTTGTTCCTGAGATCACGCACTGAATAAACCAGTTAAAACAACAAGTCTTTATTATTTTATATCCTCCTGTACTGTATTAACCCTTATTTAGTTTAGAATCTAGCCCCCTTACTCATAAACATCTATCAAACCTATTTTAGTTAACTAGTTAACTTTTTTTTATATAACGCCGGTGGCAAGCAAGCGTACGGTCCACCTGATGGTAAGCGGCCACCGCAGCCTATAGACGCCCGCAACTCCGAAGGAGTCACGTACGCATTGCTGGCCCTTTTTTGAAACTAACCGCTAATCATCGTTTGTCCTTATATTTCGCTTTGATATTTATGTTTGTGAGAAAGGGACAAAGCACGTTTTAGTACCTCACACCTCAGATTCGTTTGAAACCGCTCAACCAATCTCACTGGAGCGCAAACTCTTAGAGTATTCCAGTGTTGCAAACCACACGCGTGCTCGTCGGAGGTTTCCCCTGGATTTTCCCCAGGCCACTCTCCAACCGCGCAATCCTATCCGTCAGGTTAAAAAAAAGCGGTTTAGTTTAGGTTTGTTAAGTTTTTAAAGATTTATGAATAAGGGGTTAGTGTAGTCCAAAGGTCATTTATTAAATTTAAATCAGTCAATGCACACTGTTATTGATCACAAAATGTTCCTTTGCAATGGAAAAATACTCACAAAATTATAAATAGGAAGAAACAAGAATCTCCAACAAACCGAATCACGATTTCGTCTCAAATGTGGTGCGTTTACCATCAGTGAGACGGCGCACAATAGGTGCATACCTATAATGACTAAGTTATCATTTTAAAAAACAACTTGACGACCATTCGTATTTTTCACAATGTAAAATGTCAATAACACCCTATGTTCTTTGTTGTAAAAAAAGCAGATAATTTAAACAGAACAGCAGAGGAAGCAAATATGCTGAAAGAAAGAGAGAGACAGATTGTGGAAGTTGGGACGGCCACTAGTATGGGATGCCACTTGTCCGTCCCATCTTCCAGGGACTTCGATCAGAGCTGCGGCTGCCGCTAATACAGCCAAAAACCTCAAACGCCGCAAATACGCAGCCATTGATACTGGCTGTACGTTTGTGCCTTTTGGGGTTGAAACGCTTGGCCCGTGGGGGCCGGTGCTCATGCACTATATGGGGTGCTAACGAAGCGGCTCGTGGAGGCAACTGGGGACCAGAGGGCTGGCGCCTATCTCGCCCAACGGATTGCGATCGCAATCCAGCGAGGCAATGTCGCCAGCCTTCTGGGCACCTTGCCACACGGCACCGACTTTGGCCCAGTTTTTTATTTGTAAATATTCGGTTTTATTTTATTTTAGCTTATAGAGTTAAGTCTTATACAGTAGGGCCTCGATAATCCGAACTTCAAAGAAACAACTACTGTTCGGACTCACGGAGCGTTCGAATTATAGTATGTTGGAATGAAATTACCTAATGTTCTGTTCCTTTTTCATCAGATCAGAAATTGTAGCTTTTCCAATATCATGCTTTTGAGAAAGCGAAGTAGCAGACACGCCATCTTTCAAGCTGTCTAATATGGCACACTTCTCAGCAATGGTCAAAATTTTGTGTAGGAACCATATCATATTTCAAATGTAGGAACCTTATCATACAACATGTGGTGTGCAGTACAGCATAATTTCGTATCCTTGAAAGAACTACAAACCGGATGGTTTAAACAAAGTCAGGTGTTACGGCGGAGGAGAAACGGGTCACTCGGCAGTTCGGATTAGCCTGTGTACGGATTATCAAGGCCCTACTGTAGTAGTATACATTATGTTATGGTTGTTTGTTTCTAAATAAATATAACTGTATTGTAAGCAGGTTATCAATTAACACAGTCCGATGGCGCATCACACGGTACAATTTTGTACATCGCACCTCAACACGACGACTGTGTCTGGCTTTCGGAGATACCTAAAGGGCAATAAAATCCAGTTTGTCCAAAAATATGTATTTATAATTCACCACAATCAAAACCTTAGAGCTACAAAGCTACAAAATAATCAACAGTGTATAGGATTAACAAATTAATTATGTTGAGCAACTATTAGATATAGTTAGTATGTCCTTCACTCGGTGGTATACCGTAAACTGGGGTTAGGACAAAACGGGGCCACTTTGAGAGATAGAACACTAATATAATCGTCACTAAGTATTTCTAATTTGATTCAGTTCAGTACCTACCGCTAACAATCATTATGGTAAAAGGACACGCAGCTACTTAACACCGCGAATATTTAATACAATTACGTTTGAAAACGAGTGTAGCAGTAGAAATATATTTAAAAAACAAACTCAAAAGGTTGCTATTAAACACCTCAACGCAAGATGCTTAATATTAATTAAATAAGCTAGTACCCATCTTGTTTTATATTCAAAAGATAGGGATTAATTACTTTATTACTTAGGTCATTAGATACTATAACTTGGTACAAAAAAATGAAAGTGAGTGTAATATTTCGCCGATAAACTTAACGTTTGGCGAAACGGAAACAAATGTAAACTGTACCATACTTTTTGGGAAAAATAAATAAAAAAAAAGTAAACAGTTAGGATATATACCAAGGTATAACACCGACCCAGGTTAACCAAATAAAAACTAGAAATACGGCTCAAAAATTTGATTTTAAAGTCGTCCCTGAATTTGAAAGTACCGGTTTACAGTATACAAAATTAAATAAAAATTCTTTGGTGGTTAGATGTACAGGAATATTCCCAGTATATTGAATTTTGACTACTTAACATTTATGTCATGATTCTACTGGTTCTACTGATATGACAAAAGTTAAAGTAATAGACACGAGGAATATAAACGTAAAATGTCAAGATACGTGTAAATTCAAACAGAAAATGACCTAAATAGATGAGCGTTTTTTAACTCATAAAGGCTCTTAAACGGACAGACTAACTAAAATACAAAAACCAACTAAGCTACCATAACCAACAAGTGTTCATTAAATTTTACTGTGTTTCTGCCAATATATCTGCCAGTAAATCATCATGACATGATGCAGGGGAACATTACAATAAGACGTTTTGAATAAACCATGCAGTTATTTTTTTTTTATAGGCATATTTAGTTTTATTTTAAAATTTTTTTTTATAACAACTTTTTCCTGTTAAAAAGTTAAAAACACAACACCACGTACTAACCGGTTAGCTGTGAAAATATGTAAACTACTAGAGCACTCAAAAACAAAACTCAATACACTAAACAGATGACTCAATTTGCCTTATAGAGTAGACCTATTTTTGATGGAGTAGAGTAGGCTTAATTTAATTTATTTCTTATAAATTTCACTTATTTTCATATTTTCCTGACATTTAACACAATTGGTAGAGACAAATTTCGACTTGTAAAAAGTGCCCTTGTGGCCCACTGAATAAATGTCATTTTTCCAGTTGATTGTACAGTCACAGGTATAGTCAAGAAAAAAAATGTTCGCCAATTTTATACTTTATTATAATGAGATTAAAGTGGTCCAAAAAGTGACGAGCATTTAATTGTACAACTGTACTTATAGTGCGGCATTTTGTATAAAGAAAAAACTACTTTCTACGTATAGCTAGCTATATATAGATTAAACCCTTTACACAAAGCCTTGTCAATAATACTTTTAGTCCTCTATGAGGTATCGTCATTTGTAGACACAGCATTGAACATAATGAAAAATAAAACTGAACATAGTTTCTAATAGTTCAAAAAACTATCTATAAATCAAAGATTAGTTAGTTTTAAGTTGAGTTTACAAGGCACGTCTTATCGATTTGACAATTTAATAAATAATTATTGAAATAGTTTTTCTCAAAATTGTTTAAGAACATACAATGATCTTCCTTATTCATAATATCAACATTATAACAAAACGTAGTTCAACCAGGGATCGGATACCGGTATTTTCTCCATAGAAAAATACCGGTATTATTAAGGTCACCGATTCATTATTTCGTTTTTAATGAGACAATCTAATAATACGACGTTGTTACCTAAATACATGATTCAGCCCTACGTAAAGAGCAAAAAATAATCCAAAATATTGGGCTAATTCAAGGTTTTTTAAAAATACCGGTATCGGTCCCTGAGTTCAACTAGAAAAATTGAATTAATAACTGAAATAATTTAAACTAGTCTATAATTAATAAAAACGTGGCACAGCCAATGTCAGAATTACATTGAGCGGCCAGGAGATGTGCGAATGTGTTTAAATAAATTTGACACTTAGGTGTGAAACTTCCAGTGTCAATTAAATGACTACCAGGGCTCAAAACCGGTTTTTACTATTTTATTGAAAGACTTAAAGCACTTCTCAAATCACCATTTTTATTTTTATTTCAAGATTTATTTTTGCTATCCTTCGCCTACTTATTTTATTTGTATTAAGAATAACAACAGCCTTATTATATTACATATTTTTACATAAGTTGTTAGTTAACTGAAGGCCAATAACGGTTATCCGTTATTTACATAACATTTATATTTATATTGCCCAATGTGCAAGCAGAAAAAATCCCTTGGAGCAAAGAGAGATAACAATGTAACATTTGTAATTACTAATTAGGTGCTAGGTACTATATATTAAAAGCAACGTGTCAGTAACCTTCGTTATAACAGACAGTTTTCTTATGAGAATAACAGAGATGAGGTGGTAGGTATAGATAACTGAATGACATCCAGCGTGACCACTTTATAATCGGCGTTCCTACTAAAAGAGTGGTCAGAAAACTACTAAAAAATACCAAATGAATTTCATAATCTACTAGAAACTACTAGACTAACTAAATCAAGCTTGATTGTGTTTAAATCGCAATTATTTCTGTATAAATCTTGTATTTTGATCAAGTTAATAAAGATATATACGTTCAATGATTTAAAATACGAAAAACTATCGTAAAACTTAATTAACCGTAATTTTTAACCGGTTAATTGTATGAAGACGAAACCGGTTTACAAGCCCTGGTGACAACATTAAAAAAAACTTCAAATATCGATATACACAACTGTATTCAACGTTATTGTCAACTAAAATATAACCAGCTGAATAAAATAAAAACTATATTCCGACACCATAATCATTTACTGTTTCTTCAAACCTGTTAATGTTTATTATATGTAGTAAACGTTAATTTAAAAAATCATCACAACTTCGAATTTTATAGATTTATTTGACAAAAAAATCTATAAAATTTTCAAGTTAATTATTCTACTAATTCTACTTTCAGCTTCATATTCTGAAATTTTTTTTGTTCTTTTTCAGGAGTGCAATGTATTGTATTTTTTTTTATTGGACCATGGACTAAAAACCATTCTTGAAATCAATAATTAGCAAAGGATAGGTACGTTAGGGTAACAGCACCAGTAATAGACAGGACTCGATGATACGCATTTAACTTATTATTTTAACTTACTATTATTTTTTTATATAACAATAAATTTAATTTAACGTGAGCATAGGTCTGTTCTTGGATGGGTGACCGCTTTGAGTGGTTATTAACTGAGCGCTCCCGTTCTTTGGAAGGCACGGCTGCTGTCCATGATAACAGTTATTAAGCCAAGTTAGAGGCCTACGGGCGGCTCGAGAACTTCTATCAATCAAGTTGCCCACTCACTTGACAAGCCTAATTCCAATAAGGTCTGGTTTCCTCTCGGGTTGGAAAAACTAGTGCCTCCGCCAAATCTTGGGATTAGGTAGCGGACCCCGGACAGCCTTCAGGATGCAACTGTACCGGGATAACGCAAGGAGGATGATGATGAACAATAAATTTAATTACCAGTGTTTATCACCTTAAAGTGTCCTAATTAATGAAATAATATTTCGTGCCATTGATATGCATCTACAAGCGTAAAATCATTATACCAATCGGAAACTTCAAGCCGCGGTAATACTAGACAACACCTCCCTACCCAACTTAGAAGCTATGAAGTCCAGAATGGTGATCACCAGCTCTCGCCGGCTGGCGGTGCATGCCATGATGAGCTCGAAGGCGTTGTAGTAGTCCACCGGATCCATGCGACGGAGGAAGTTAAAGATGATGAAGAGGATCTCTTTGAGCTGGTGTTTGACTGAGGCCCAGATTTCTCGGAGGGACACGTATGCTGACAAGGGAGAATGTTTCTGTATTTGTATGTAATATAAGTTTGTAATTCTTAGTGTGTATTTGAACACATACGAATACGATTATATATGTTAAAATAACTATTAAGTAATTTGAACGCTCGCGAATAGTCACTAATCTGTTTATGTTAAAATTACTCATTCAGTGAAATGTTATTTCTTTTGAATAAATAAATGTCTTTAACCTGATTTGACAGTAATAATTTGAAGTATAATAAATAATAATAAATAAATAAATATTAGAGGACAATCTTACACAAATCGAACTAGCCCCACAGTAAGCTCAAGAAGGCTTGTGTTATGGGTACTAGACGACGATATATTTAATAGATATAAATACTTAAATACATAGAAAACATCCAAGACTCAGAAACAAATATTCATGCTCATCATACAAATATTTGCCCTGACCGGGATTCGAACCCAGGACCGTCAGCTTCACAGGCAGGTGCACTACCCACAAGGCTAAACCGGTCGTCAAAAAAGTATCTAATGCAGCTCTCGATAAGATAGCCACTTAAGAGGCCTTAGATTAGGGTGGGTTGCACCAAACCGTCTGTAATCGTAAGCGGTGTTCGTTAAAATCTGATTGTATGGAAAGTTTGACAAGTTTCTATGGGATGACAGCTGCCGGCGCCATATTTGACGATGACCGGCCTGTGATCGTATGTTGGTGCAACCGACCCTTAAAATGATTTGATTTCAAATTATGACAAAGTATTGATAATACTAATAAAGTGATTTAAGGATACAATGAGTTTATAAAAGTTTTAGATAGTGACATAGGCTTTTCCTGATTTTATTGTGCGTAGTAGAACTTAAGCGCAAAAAGGCAGTTTTTATTTTGAAAATTATCGTTTTGGAGTGATGTTTGAAACGATATTTCTTAATGAAAAATCCATTTAAAATGTATGAGGGTTAATCAACTTTTTCTTGTTCTTATTCTGTCCCGTCAGCGAGGAGACAACAGTTACCGAGTTTCTTAGAAAAATGTTTATAATATGGACTTCAATCATGCTCAAGCCATCTCACCCATGTCCAAATGGATATATGCTCATTGCTTAAACTCATGTTTGGTAGATTCCTATAAAATCACAGTTTTAAAGAGTTACTCTGGAGACATAACCATGGTAATGAGCAACAAAGAATAGTTGATTCACCCATTAATATTATTTTATATACTTACTGGATACACCGAGGCCAGCGGCGCTACCGATGCCGGCGCCCAGCGCGGCGCCCACGCGGCCGCCGGCGTAGCCGCCGACGAGGCCGCCGGCCAGCGCCAGCGCACCGGTCAGGACTGCTGTCTCAGTGTTCCATACTATGCGGATGTCGAATGTGTCGCCTGTAATTCAGTGTTGCCAGATGGTTACATTTCTTACATTTTTCGTAACTTTTAACTTCTGTTGTAAAGATAATTTTCGTAACTTTTGAGAATAATGAAACTATTTAAAAAGAAAGGTCAATTGTATCTAACCGGGACCAAGCGAGACAATTTATAGGCTTCCATACAGAAAAGGTGACAAAGAAACCTACATGGTAGGACTCTGTCTGCCCGACTGTTGCAACTATTCTATGACATTTGAGATACCGCCCATCAGCCTGGCGTAATTCTGCAGCCGAACTCGCCGAATTGTAGCCGTATGTGGCTACTCATTTCTTAAAATCAAACATTTCGATAAGTAATTACGAAAAATATAAAAAATGTAACTTTTGCATCAAAAATGTAACTTTTCAAGAAACGAAACGTAATTTTCGTCCAAAGGGCCCTGGCAACACTGCTGTAATTAGCCATGAAGATATTATAATTATGATGATGATATGATGTCCTCCCAGACGCTTCCGTCGACGGCGACATCCTGACAAATTAATTCTATGGGATGTTAGATATTTTGTTATTGATTACGAGCATGTGCGCGAGAGTGACTTGCAAAGCCAAACTTGGTTTTGAAACTCCGGCAACATGGGAAACAGTGGAGCTCTCCACTTGAGTTATAAGTATATAGATAGGAGGGCTTGGGTTGGGTTGGGTTGGGTTATTATAATTATGTAGCATGATGACAGGAACGCTCGTGGCCCAACGGCACCCGCGTACAGCGTGAGCCGGGGGTTGGATGGGTAACCGCTTAGAGAGGTTATTAACTTTGACGACCGCTTTAGCCCAGTTGGTAGTGACCCTGCCTACGAAGCTGGAGGTCCCGGGTTCGAATCCCGGTCAGGGCATTTATTTGTGTGATGAGCATGAATATTTGTTCCTGAGTCTTGGATTTTTTCTATGTAATTAAGTATATTCTCTATATAAGTATCTATATCGTCGCCTTGTACCCATAGTACAAGCTTGCTTAGTTTGGGACTAGGTTGATTTGTGTAAGATTGTCCCCAAAATATTTTTTTTTTTAACTTAGCACTCCCGCGCTTTGTGTTCCACTTTGTGCGTGCGGAAGGCAGGTTAAGCCGTCGATACCGCCTCCTGTCTATGGCAGCAGACGTTGAGCCAAATTAGAAGGCGGCTTGATAACTTCTAACAGTCAAGTTGCCCACTCAATTGACCAGGCGGACTGAAGTTGCACCACGTCCGTAGGGAGTACCCACCGTTACCCTACACGTGGCCCCTGGGTGGTGCTAAACTATGCAACAAAACCAGCAACCGTACTGTCTTCTCGAAGATCTCATGGTTCGAAATAATTTCTACAACAATATAATGCTATTCTTATTTTTTTCACAGAATAGGACATGATGGTTAACCACTAAATCTCTGCATCAAGGCCTGTCTAGATGTGTATGTTAGTTGCCATAAATAAAAATAAAAAATGCTTATAAAGGGTCGGCAACGCGCACGTGACTCCTTTGGAGTTGCGGGCGTCTATCGGCTGCGGTGGCCGTTTACCATCAGGTGGACCGTAAGCTTGTTTGCCACCGGCGTTGTATAAAAAAAAGTCTTTATACATCTTGTAATATACTTATAACATATACGTTGTTTTTCTTTTTAACATCATAACTAAAACATAATAAAAGTTACATATCCATATGTCTCTTCCTAACACAGCATATTAGGTGGATGCCCACTAGTGCAGTAATACCTAATATCTTAAGAAGCCTTATAAGTTTTAAAATGTTTTGATTTCATATTATGACAAAAGTAATGATAATACAAATAAACTGATTAAAGGACATGATGATTTTATTAAAGTTTTAAATAGTAACATAGCCATTTATTGATTTTATTGTGTATTAGAATTTAAGTGGAAAAAAACAATTTTTAGCTTGAAAACGGTTGATTTGGAGTGATGTTTCAAATGATATTTCTTAATGAAAAATGCATAAAATATCTTTCAAATTTATGACATTAGGTCGCAATAGTCCTATTCTAGATAGTAACACTGAGAAAATGTCAAGACATGTGTCAATTCAATCAGAAAATCGACGAAATAGATGATCGTTTTTAAACTGATAAAGACTTACAAGTTGTCTCCGGCAAAAAAAAAAGCAATAGCATTCTTTTGTAATGAGCGGGAAAATCCCAGGGACCGGTAGACGACGGATTAATCAGTAACAGATAACATGATAAACAGATAATAGCCAACTGATAGTGCTCTAATTAAAAATTATTTATCAACATTTTTTTTATCTGGGGTGTGGTGTCTTCTATATGTCTTCGGTCACGTACTTATATATTTAGAAGTCCAACAAAGACCTTTGCTCGAAAATTCTCCAAAGTCCAGAGAGTATCAGAGTGCTTTTCAGTCGTTCCTTGCTTGAGCAACTAATGTAGTAAGTGGTACTATCCTTCTTACCTCAAGTCTCTATAACATACAAAACACTCTGAAAATGTAGAATAAATAATAATTATGCAATGGCTCACCTAGCTCTAGCAGGACTTGTTCAAGCCAGGTTGGGTCGTATCGTACTTCGTGGAGAAACGGTTGCATTTCCATAGACATTTTGAAATTGTACACTAAATATCAAATTAAATATATGAAACTAGTACGTCAAACTCTGGATTGCAACATTTACTTCTCTGGCGTTGTATTGAATTTTTTACAATGAGACCAAAATAAATATACGAAAAACTTGACGTAAATAAACAAGAAAAGAAAGTGTAACTCAGCAATCAGTGAACTGTCAGATTGCTGTCAGATGTCACTATGTGAGTGAGTCAGTGATGACAAGTGACAATGTAGTCGTTCAGAAATCTGCGATTTATTTCTGTGGATTTGGGATATAAAATATACATTAATTTATTTTATACGTCTTTATTTTTTTAATTTCCTCTATATTACATTGTATTATTTTTCTTAACATGTTCTACATGCACTTATCTTAATAATTAATAGCACTTCGTACAATGACAATTAATCTAATAAATGTAGTAAATCATCTAGTCGTTTAATTTTTGTCAAAATCATTTTTAGTCTATCCAATAATCAATAAAACATACAATATCCATTAATCAATAAAACATACAACGAATAAATAACACACATACATATAAAACATCTACCTGCTTTCTACGGAACCGATTCTTCGAAAATCAAAACTTCTGAAGCGGTTGTAATACAGTTCGATCATAATCTACCCATTTTATTGGTTATGGTTAAGTACATAAAATGACAGCTTACAATATCACATACCACATTTTTAAGCACTAGTAATAGGAAGCAGACTAGACACCAGCTGCTGACCCAATATCTGCGCAGAACTGGACATAATCAATTTAGCTAGTACTTTAGTCTGGGGGCTCTGGTTGGCGAGGAATATGGCGGCGCTGGTGTAGTCCTTGATCCCCAGGCCAGCCAGATAGTCGTAGACCAGGTCAAATACATCTGATAACTTGGGGCGGACCTCCCGCCACATGTCTCGCATAGAAATTGCTAGAACAAACGGATTAATTTAAAATGTAGACTACCCTCAGTTAATAAATAGCTATAACGGTTTTCCTGCATTATAAGAAATAATCAGCGAATTTTCGGTAAGTAGTAATTTGACCGCAGAGATTTTGATTAATGTTATACGGATTAGAATATAAACAATGGTCCGATAACAGAACGTTTCTTCAACGAAAGGGATGATGCTTAAAAAGTACTATTGTAAGCTCACCAACGACTCCTATTCCACAAGCACCACCAAACGCTCCACCAACAGCTGCTCCCATGTTCCCTCCACACATCTTCCCGATTACACCTCCAGCGAGTGCAAAACCAGCGGTCACTAGCATAGCGTTCCTTGCTTTTTCATCGCTCACCAACACGCGGAAGTCGAAGTTATCAATGATCGACAAGATCAAGTTTTCGATCGATGAAGGATCAAAAGGTAACGCTTGGGGAAATGAGTTGCGACGGGTGCAAAATTCGTAGCCCGCGCACGATTCATTATCACTATCGAAAGACATCTTGATTAATTTCGAGGTTCTTAATTCAACGGCAGGGAAAGATATGAACTGTCCACGCTGGTTATTGGTTTTGAATAATATTTCGATATACCCTATTTTATATTTTGTTATTTAGGAGCGTTCCAAATTTGTAGGTGATCTAAATCACTTCAGAGCAGTCGCACCAAAATAAACAATAACATTCTTTTGTAATGAGCCGTGGAATCCCAGGGACTGGCAGACGTCGGGTTAAAATAACATTTGCACTAGGTAGCGCTGATATCTATTTAACAATCAAAATTCTATACAAAATAAGTATTCATCGAAATGCCATCTGCTGTTTTCACGCCTGCATGATGTCCTCTTTTACTATTTTAACGTCAGGTATGATTGTGACTCTGGGTGGCATACGTGGGATTATCATTAATTAAAGCCTTTGATAGGTTTTAATAATATAATGCGTCAATGCAATACAAGGCTCGGAGTGGGACTGCCGAGCGGACCCTCGCTCCCAGTGGAGCGGGGTAGCGTCGCTGCGTCAGCTCATATCCCAGTACACATGCACTAGAATATGAGCTGACTCTGCTAAGCGCTTACAATGTTCCTATACTATTGTAGTTTTTTTTTTCTATAAGTGTGAACGTTTTGTAACGTACCCCCTTACGTTCGGAAATAAAATGAAGGTTGCGCTGCGGTTGTCATTGTCGCTGACGTTTTATAAAGTTTTATTTCTATTGTTTTGACTTTTAGGGTTGAGGTTGAGAGAAAGAAGTGTAATTATAAATAATAAAATAAGAGAACTTCCACGGTATTTTATTGCCTTAGTAAATAATGGTCCAAAGAGCCGTTTACTCTCGCATCAGCGTCCGCATTGCCGAGGAGAAGCAACTGCTAGCAGAGGAGAAATGGATAATCGACGCACTCACCAAAATACGTAAACAGCGCAACTGTTTGCAGGTTAGATGTTATTTATTTTGTTATTATTGGAGATACTTTTCTGTTTGTATTGTACAATTTAGTATAATGTTGTTGTTATGGATCAGTCCATTTACCGGTGGTTCATTTTTCATTGGCAGCAAAAAACGAATTCGGTCCGTTTTTAATGAATATATGATTTCTTGTAAAAATTTCCATTATGGACCGTCGATTTGGGGAGGGTTGGAGGGGGGGGGGAGGGCTACCCCCTGTACCATCCCTCCCCTGCCTACCATATTCATGGTTAAAATTTTGAGGTTATAATAGCTATATTTAGTAGGGGGGGAGGGACAGGAGGTTTGGGAGGGATGGGGGCTACCCTCCTGTACCATCCCCCCCTGCGGAACCCCATGATTATGTATATATTCATGGTTTACGTTTTGAGGTATCCCCCCCTCCGCCCCTTTCCCCCTAAATCAACGGTCCATAATGGAAACTTTAGCCAATTATATTCACAGTTAGTATATTTTGTTTGCCAGGTTTTACCTATATTTAAATTTAAGAGTTAGACTCTTGTCGGTGTAGCTCTCTCCATCTGACTCTATCCAGGGCCGTCTCCTTGACCACCTTATACGACACAACTGCTAGCTTTCCTTTTATTTGTTTCATGTAGCTTATCCTCGGTCTTCCCCTTCCTCGCTTTCCTTCAATTTGATCTTCTACGATGTTCTTATTGCCAAGTGATGTATTTTGTTTCTATTTATTCCAGATTGAAAGACTGGAGCTAGAAAACCTAAAGACTCAGCTACTGATGAACTCCCGGTCTCAAACGGCACCATCTCCAGCGCCTACGCCATCAGAAACAGTCATTAAGCTAATGAATAACTCATCCGCAACTGCTGTGAAGCATGTGCTTGAAGATGCATTGGTTGATGAACTCAATAAAGAGGCCTATTGTAATGAGCAGGAACTGAATTTGACTGTTACTAATCCTATTTTGAGTGAGTATCTTGTGACTTACTTAATTAGCAGGTTCATGTTGAATATCAGGCACGTATCCAGAGGGGGGGATAGTTGGGATTTATCCCCCCCCGTGAAAACGTTTTTAGCCATCTATTTATTTATTCGCTTGCTGTTCTTTGAATAACATTCATCATTTTCACATGGTTGTTTCAATGTTTGTCCTCCCCCCAAACCAAAAGTCTGGATACGTGCCTGTTTGATACTGCTTTTATCTCTCACACTTACATACTTGATAGTAAAGTATGATTACGATGTTTGAAATAAACTCGATGAAGCTAGGTAGGTTGATTTCTAACACATTCACCGAAAAAGCCTGCTAGCCCTGTGCCCAGCAGTGGGATTCCACACTTGAATAACTTGTTACATAAATAAGCCCAATGCAGCAATAATATTGTCAGGTTACAAGCAAAAGTCACTGAGTAACAAATAATTAAAATAAAGCTCGTATATCAGCATTGTTTCAGTACTGAGATACGTGGTTTCGAAGAGTATGTGACAGATTTGATAATGAGTTTTGCTTCTTACCAGATGATATGAAACTATTACTGTATCAACATGAATGCACCATGTATGTAGTCTTATCCAGGTGTAACCCAGAAACCATATTATTTTTACCCACGGAACGGAGAAGGTATATGCGTTTATTTTGTTGGATATATTTCCACATCTGGGTCATTGTCACTTGTAAAAACAAAAGTTGTCCACCCGGTGTTTAATAGTTAACGGTTTATGTATAAATAAGTTATGTTTTTATTACATGGATTTAGGGTGGGTTGCACCAAACCGTCTGTAATCGTAAGCGGTGTACGTTAAAATCTGATTATATGGAAAGTTTGACAAGTTTCTATGAGATGACAGCTGTCGGCGCCATATTTGACGATGACCGGCCTGTGATAGTATGTTGGTGCAACCGACCCTTATAGTTACGGAAACACCGTTTGTGCGGGTTACTAGACCATCCAAAATTAAGCTTTGTGGCCCTTAACTTTTAATGTCCATTAGAATTACGATTTGAAACGGGATATTTACCATGTATATTTGTATTTTTGAGTTTTAATATGTCCACCGAAAAGACGCGAACCTAAATCTGACAATGACCCATCTAATGATGAAATAACTGTTTTTCCCAGGTCTCAACTATGACAACATGATGGAGGAGGTAGAGACAGACTCCGAGGAAGAGGACGAGAACAACTCTCTCCTCATTGACATGAATATGTTCATGAACGGTGACACACGGAAACGGAAAGCTGATTAATAGCTTGTGTACTGTTGTCTCAATCAATTGACGATAGACTTGTTGATGGTGACCAAAATCTCATTTTATATTCTGCCAACATAACTCGTTGATTGTTGTTGTTGTTGAAAAAAAATGATTACTTTCTGCAAAACTGTTTAAATATTTTCAATGTTTAAGTATATTCTCACTTAGTGGTAGTATTTCGGAAGGGGGTAGTATTATATGGTCTGATGAGGAAAATTATGGATTGATATTTCCTGTAAAGGTTTAGGCCCTATAAATAATTCCTCCGGAAATCATATGGGTAATCTAGTTCCTGCAGATGTGGACTAATACCCGCGGAAGCCGCGGAGGTAGTCTAGTTCTTGCAGATGTGGACTAATACCCGCGGAAGCCGCGGAGGTAGTCTAGTTCCTGCAGATGTGGACTAATACCCGCGGAGGTAGTCTAGTTCCTGCGGACTAATACCCGCGGAAACCGCGGAGGTAGTCTAGTTCTTGCAGATGTGGACTAATACCCGCGGAAGCCGCGGAGGTAGTCTAGTTCCTGCAGATGTGGACTAATACCCGCGGAAGCCGCGGAGGTAGTCTAGTTCTTGCAGATGTGGACTAATACCCGCGGAAGCCGCGGAGGTAGTCTAGTTCCTGCAGATGTGGACTAATACCCGCGGAGGTAGTCTAGTTCCTGCGGACTAATACCCGCGGAAGCCGCGGAGGTAGTCTAGTTCCTGCAGATGTGGACTAATACCCGCGGAAGCCGCGGAGGTAGACTAGTACCTGCAGATGTGGAATAATACCCGCGGAAGCCGCGGAGGTAGTCTAGTACCTGCAGATGTGGACTAATGCCCGCGGAAGCCGCGGAGGTAGTCTAGTTCCTGCAGATGTGGACTAATACCCGCGGAAGCCGCGGAGGTAGTCTAGTTCCTGCAGATGTGGACTAATGCCCGCGGAAGCCGCGGAAGTAGTCTAGTTCCTGCAGATGTGGACTAATACCCGCGGAAGCCGCGGAGGTAGTCTAGTTCTTGCAGATGTGGACTAATACCCGCGGAAGCCGCGGAGGTAGTCTAGTACCTGCAGATGTGGACTAATGCCCGCGGAAGCCGCGGAGGTAGTCTAGTTCCTGCAGATGTGGACTAATACCCGCGGAGGTAGTCTAGTTCCTGCGGACTAATACCCGCGGAAACCGCGGAGGTAGTCTAGTTCCTGCAGATGCGGACTAATACCCGCGGAAGCCGCGGAGGTAGTCTAGTTCCTGCAGATGTGGACTAATACCCGCGGAGGTAGTCTAGTTCCTGCGGACTAATACCCGCGGAAACCGCGGAGGTAGTCTAGTTCCTGCAGATGTGGACTAATACCCGCGGAAGCCGCGGAGGTAGACTAGTACCTGCAGATGTGGAATAATACCCGCGGAAGCCGCGGAGGTAGTCTAGTACCTGCAGATGTGGACTAATGCCCGCGGAAGCCGCGGAGGTAGTCTAGTTCCTGCAGATGTGGACTAATACCCGCGGAAGCCGCGGAGGTAGTCTAGTTCCTGCAGATGTGGACTAATGCCCGCGGAAGCCGCGGAGGTAGTCTAGTTCCTGCAGATGTGGACTAATACCCGCGGAGGTAGTCTAGTTCCTGCAGATGTGGACTAATACCCGCGGAAGCCGCGGAGGTAGTCTAGTTCCTGCAGATGTGGACTAATACCCGCGGAAGCCGCGGAGGTAGTCTAGTTCCTGCAGATGTGGACTAATACCCGCGGAAGCCGCGGAGGTAGTCTAGTTCCTGCAGATGTGGACTAATACCCGCGGAAGCCGCGGAGGTAGTCTAGTTCCTGCAGATGTGGACATTATACCCGCGGAAGCCGCGGAGGTAGTCTAGTTCCTGCAGATGTGGTATAATGCTTGCGGATACCACAGAGGTTAATCCAGTTCCTGCAGGATTGCCGATGTGGTGTGTTATGGGTGACTTTATCGCACCACAGAAAAAATACTGAGATTAAGTTATTATTTTAGCTTTTCCAAGCTAAAATTTATTCTGCACTATTTAAAATTTTGACAATTGTTTTGTGTTTCACTCACTTACTTTCATTGATTTTCAGTACACATTTGGGAGTATGTGAAAATAAAAACAACATTGTAAAACAAATGTTTAATTAACAAAGTATTTATTCAAGTTTGCCTTATATTTAAGATTTACATATTCCTTTAGTGTAATATATGTACAATTCACATCATATTGAATAAAATATGTTTCAACTGGTTTTTTAAATCATTTTAATCGAAATGGCACAGGATATACAAATCGCCCGAATGAGTCAATTTAAACTTTAGGCACAGAATTCGTTATCATTTTTTTTTAAATATCTAGAAGTGTTACGAATTAGGCGGAAATTAAAATGGGAGGGGATATCCCTATCTGATGAGTCTTCTTTACGAACTCTTAGGGTCGGTTGCACCTCTCTTGGTCTTGACGACCGGTTTAGCCTAGTGGGTAGTGCACCTGCCTGTGAAGCTGACGGTCCTGGGTTCGAATCCCGGTCAGGGCAAATATTTGTGTGATGAGCATGAATATTTGTTTCTGAGTCTTGGATGTTTTCTATGTATTTAAGTATTTATATCCATTAAATATATCGTCGTCTAGTACCCATACCACAAGCCTTCTTGAGCTTACTGTGGGGCTAGTTCGATTTGTGTAAGATTGTCCTCTAATATTTATTTATTTATTTATTATTTACCTCTCATCTAATTAGAACATTTCCTGTATGAATTAAGACATGTCTTGACATTTTCTCAATGTTACTATCTAGAACGGGAGTATTGCAACCTAATGTCATAAATTTGAAATTTCTATTTTTGTCATCCAAGTGGCCGCAAACTGCCGCATCAAATTAACAGGCCGTAAACCCACCTACCGACCCTATATACACTTGCTAACACCGCAAACAAATCTACACAAGTTTATTTTATAAACTTTAGGCAAGTCCCACTCAGAGATCTGACGAAAATACAGAAGTTTGAGCTTCCAGTGTGAAGAAATAATGTGGAATTACATTACACAAAAATTACTGTTCACTGAAAAAGAAACAAAACAACCGAACATATTGAAAACTTGTTAAACAATTCTAAATACGAGTATCATCGTAAAATAGTAAATTGTGTCTCAAGGGAGAAAAATGATATATTTACGGCGTGGGCGGTATATTGAATTCTGAGTGAAGTGAAAGATTCTATAATAGAATCCTGAGCGTAGCGAGGGCCGTGAGCACCGTGTGACACATACTGCTTTTCACACCGTCTATGAGGCCCGCTGTTAAAACATGAACTATCTTACAAATGATTTTACTACAGAGTGTCACATACTGCTTTTCAAACCTTCTATGAGGAAAAGAGTCATTGTTGCCCTCAAATGAGGGAAGAAAAGTACATCTTTGATCCCTCATTCGAAGGCAACAATAACTCTTTTCTGAATAGCAGGTGTGAAAATAAACTTTAATGCTGCAGACTTCGTAATTATCAACGACAGTGATATGTTTTTTTTTTACAAAAAGGATAGCTTTTTTTATTGTTCTAACAAAATAACCGAATAGACTTTTCATAACTGATCCAGTGTTCTAAAAATCAATTAAAATATGGTCACACTCAAATATTTACGAAATTACTCGCAGGGCTTCCGTAGAGAGCGGGATAGTTAATTGCAAACTCACGCGTGTTAGAGAGGGTCATTTGCAATGGAATGGACTTGCCTTAAGACGGTTAGTAAAATTTACGGAGGTTTTTTTTTGTATGCTAGTCGCTCAAGTCTTCCCTAGCACAAAATCTCAGTCTTCCACCATCATCATATTACATATATGGATAACTAACTCAAAATAAATAACATGTAATCACATCATGAAGGTAGATTGTAGAGGCACTTCGAAATAATGGTTTGAAGGTTTTTACTGACAAACAAAAATATTCAACAAATTGTTAAATTAAATATAAAAATATATAAATCGTCGGGGATAGTGCAAAACCGCGTAACTGGCACTGGTAAATACTGCGTATCTACACAACACCCAACTTTACAGAAGATTAAATCCGTTAATCGTTAATTAACGAAGTTAACCATCCGTGTATCGGATTAACTTTTAAGTTACTTGCAAAAATTTTAACGGACTCATTAACTTCCGCTAACTGTTTTCAGTTCCGTTAATCCGTTAACTGAGTACCTATTTTATCAAAGGTACACCGCGCCGCGAAAAACAGGTTCTTCAAGTCCGTTCGATCGGAGCGGCGTAGGCGCGAGCTATAGGCGCCGAGTGAGACAGACGATGCAAGTGAGGCGCGTCAGGAGTTAACGATTAACGTTAACTTCCGTTAAATGGCCCGAAATGTAACGCTTTAACGTTTAACGAAGTTAACTTTTCCTTTAACGGATTATCGATTAACGAAGTTAACTATTTGGTTAACGGTGCCCAGCTATGGATACGCGGTATTAACCAATGCCGTTACGCGGATTTGCACTATGGGTGCTGTGTAGATACACAGTATTTACCTGTGGAACTATCCACGGCATCGCACTACCCCCGAAGAAATGACGTTTTGATGAATTAGGTAGATTTAATTTATATTATATGCGTTAGACTTTATGCCGGCAAGTTATCTCAGACAATTACTATTAACCGTTTAACCCCATCCGATGTATGAGAAAAACTGACAGTGTAAATTACATCTTTAAGATAAAGTCGAAAATTGCGAGTATCATTAAAGGGTTAATGTGCCTCAGAATTTCATAATAAGTCGTTATTTCGTGGTTGATTGGGTGATAAGTAGTGATGCGCCGAATATTCGGTTATTATTCGGTATTCGGCATGTTTTTGAATGTTCGGTATTCGGCCGAATTATTCGGTTCAGCTGTCGAATATTTACCGAACAATTTTGAGAGGGTTTTGTTACATGTTACAAGAGTGTATTATAGTTACTGCTTCGTGAAATTAATACTTGACCAATTATTAACAGTGATTTAACTTATTTTTTGTCAAAATTTCGCTTTGATAATGAACAAAATTTTTACCATTCTATTAGTCTGTTTCACAACAATAGATGAAGGGATTACGTTGAACCGAATAATTCGACCGAATATTCGGTTCGGCAACAGCCGGACCTAATATTCGGCCGAATGTTCGTATTCGGTCAAACCCATATTCGGCGAATCTCTAGTGATAAGTATTTTATTATTAAAACGCTTGCCTCTTTCTTTACATAACCATTTCAGATCAATTTGACTGTCAGTCAAAGATTTATCGTGTGTAAACAATCTAGATATTTTATGTGACTCTAGGGCCTAGGTATATGTATATTTCATGTCATACAAACATAGTTTGGTTTCAATACATTCAATGTACAGTCTTCACTTCTCATACATTCCACTATTTATTTATAAATATCAAATATCATTATCAGGTCTGTTGAAACTTTAGTATGTTTGAAATGGGGTAGTAATAAAATCGAGGTAAAAACATCTAAACACGCCTACAAACACAACTTCAGACATTTATGAAAGGATTTCAACCTTTTGACTGCCTAGCATATATAAAATAGCCAGCAATTGTAAAATTGTATGCATAAAGATGCATTTTACATTAATAAGTGGCTTCAAGTAGTGACCTTCTCAGTTAAAAGGTTATAATTTATTGGAGACCTTCAAAAAACAATCAAGACCTATTTTATCCAAGATATTCTAAAACCAAATAACATCTAGTAGTTTAGGTGAGACTCCTCTGCTCAGTGGCTATAATTAGAACGTCACAAATTGACTCTACAGTTCTTCAACACGCCAATTAATTCATCTTCTCAAACGTGCAATGAAATATTGACGTTATGTTCTTTATAACACGCTGCGAAGCATCACATTTAGGATGCGGCGCAACGAGCGGCCCATAATTGAATTCCTTACAACATTGCTGGCCTAGCCCGGAAAAGTGATCCTGTTTTGGCCGGCCCCCGGGCCAAATATCATTGCATCTTTTGAGAAAAGCACTATACAAGCCTCGACTCGAACAGGGATTGTTGGCCTCGTATTTCTGGATGGCCTCGGTAACACTCGGCCGGCAATCCCCTATTTCGCGGCCTCTGCAGCAATGTACTATTAATTACAAATTAACAGGTAATAAACAATTTAAGTGCGGTTTATGAACGAATAACTTCAGCACGTAATAATCACAACACTTAATAAGAGAACAACGGTTGAAACTCACTATTTGCGACACGTTTCGGACTACAATTGGAGTCCTTCATCAGCGGGGCTAGCACAACTGCCACTGCGACGCGAGTAGAGAAAAATCTACCCTCCTCTTTCTAATTCGCACAGTTCGAGTGAGACAGGAATCACTGAGTCGTGCGAGATACGACTTGGCAGCAAGTTGTGCTAGCCCACCAGGTTGAGTGTTATCAAGGCAACCGACCGCGCAACACTGCCCTCCGACGCGCGTGAAGCTCGCGGGCGCGGGCGGAGGCGGGGGCAGGGGCGGGGGCGGGGGAGGGGCGGCGCAGTCCTGTCCCGTTATTCTCTTATTAAGTGTAAATATGTCTCACGTTAGTGTAAATTTAAATAATCACAACAATTATAAGTATGAACGTCCCCTGCATCGGGACTTGGCAACGAATTGGCTGAGTTAGTCGGCCAACACTTATATAGAGACAAATTGTTGAAATTACACTTAAGGGTTTTCAACACGCAGGTTCCTCGTGGTCCGAAGCCACGGAAAAAAAACGATTCACGTGTGTAAGCGAACGTAAATCGAAGCCGGCCGAATATAATCGCGGCCATTTCGCCAAGCGCTGGCCAAGTCCGCGATCTCTCGCCAAGTCCGATCACACCAGCCTAGTTTGGTAGCCAACGTGTTCACTTACTTGGCCGCGGCGACTTGGCCGCGTCGACTTGGCCGCGTCGGCTTGGCCGTTAACATCCTAAGGCCTAAGGCCAGTGGGATTGGATGGATCACGACATGCGCACGGAGCCGCACGATGTGTAGAACAGGATGTAGGCGGCGCTGGACTTCACATCGCTGGCGGATATCTCCGTTACCACGTGGTCGTCATATTTGTACCATCTGGAAATTAAATGATGAGATAAAAAATAAAATAAGGGTTTGCACATCTGGCCCCTATTTCACCAAGTTGACATATGTATGTATTTGACGTTATGTTGACATATGTATTATTTGGTTTAAAAAAAAGTGGAACGTACATACATCCAAACATCCGCACAAACTCTCAAGTTTATAATATTATTAGGATTAGGATGTAATTTTTTTATTTTTCTATTATATTCACTTTAACTTAGTGGTTTGGTGCTATGGAATGCAATAACCGGTCATATTTCATACCCGGTTATGGTTTCGGTGATCATGAGAAAAATAACCGAAAACCAGTTATAACCGGTTACGGTCATTTACCCATCGTCTGCCGGTCCCTGGAATCCCAGGGATCAATACAAATGAATGCTATTGTTCATTTTTTTCGCCGGGAGACGACAGCTTAATGTTAAGAACATGGAAACCCTCATTCATACATAGCATAACACAGTCATGTTTAACACATAGGTACCTTTTGACTCACACCACAACTAACAAACATGAGCGCACTAATGCTTACTATTTAATTATCCATTAATTCTACACCAAAATTTCACATACGAGTAAAAATCACAGTAGATAAGACAGGAAATTTAATTCATTTTTAGTAGTTTAAATTGCGAAAAGTATAATTAACCGAACGTAACCGAAACAGGTATTTGAAATTTCCAATGACCGTTTATGAAATTTTGGTGAAATAACCGAGATTTTCAAACTTCCAATAACCGGTTGTGAAATTTTGGCGCAATAACCGGTTACAACACGGGCCTATACCACAAAACTTTACAAGCATACAATTTGGCATATTTGTTAACTCTTCGTATGGAAAATTGTACAATTTTGTCAAATTAGCATCATGCTGAGCAGGGTCCATTTCGTGGCAACTTCACGTCCATTATTTTATCCATTTGTTTATTTGTAATAACTTGTTATGTTGTCATGAATAACTTTAACTTATTTGTGTAACCTTTTTATTTTCTATTACTGTGTGTTACCCACCGTGCCGACACCTAATGGGTCCAACGGAAGACCAGCGCCGGCTGTAATGCCGGCATTATGCTGAGTTGGGTCCATTTCGTGACACGACTGTTTTTGTATTCTGTCCCATTATTATGTACTTGTCTGTCATGAATAAATGTTTGAATCTGAATCTGAATAAATGTTTGTAGTTTGAAATTGGCTTTTACCACAAAACTTGCCAAGTGTTTCGTGATATAGGCCCCAGGTTTCTTCGGTTAATTTTACAAACGGTTTTCATTCCCTATTTGGTGCCTAGACAAAACAAAAACCCAACTTATACTCACTTGCCGTACACGCTGCTTTTGCAATACGCCGTATAGTGCCCGCCCTCCATCGACCCGTAATGGTTCGACACAGCGTACAAATTGAAAATTTGATTATTCGGACTACAGTTCAACGAAAACTGCCTCATGTCCAAATCCTCTAACGGGAAATCGATGTATGTCTGTTTCTTTCTATACGCATTGGCCATGTATTCTTTAGGGTCGACGTAGAATCGTTTGAAGTGGATGACTAGGATTGGAGGGAGACGGGAGATGTCCAGCTTCTTGACGGCGTCGCGTTTCTCTTTGCAGCCGGGGCAATTCCAGCCGGGGATAGTTTCGCCGTTTAGGTACAGCTTCAGGCAGTCCTGGAAGGGGAAATTGTCGTCAGTCAATTCGGTGGTTGCTTAATGTCACTCTGTAAAAATCTAGAATGTAGCGAAGTATATCAATTCTAAAATACGGAACGAAATTGAGGGCAGAATTAGAGAGTAGCGTAAGATTTTAAGAGGCCTTATAAGTTTTAAAATGATTATATTTCAAATTATGATAAAAGTATTGATAATACCAATAAAGTGATAATAATAATAATAATATTCTTTATTGCACCACTAATACAGGAGTACATTTATACAGGAGTATATATTTTTTTGAGTGATTACAGGATACGATGATTTTATTAAATTTTTTGTTATAAGATTTCAAGCTCACATGGTCATTTACATTAGAATTACGATTTGAAACGGGATATTTACCATGTATATTTGTATTTGTGAGTTCCCGATATTTCGGCACTGTTGCAAGCGCCATTATCAAGGATTAACTGACGTGGTAAATATCCCGTCTCAAATCGTAATTCTAAGTTTTTGTTAGTAACATTGCCAGTTTTTGATTTTATTGTGTGTATTAAATTTTAAGCGGAAAAACACAGATTTCAGCTTGAAAATGGTCGATTTGGAACGGTGTTTCATGTTTGAAACGATATTTCTTAATGAAAAATCCAAAAACTACATTTCAAGTTAAAGACATAAGGTCGCAATAGTCCTGTTTTAGATAGTAACATCGAGAAAATGTCAAGATGCGTGTCAATTCAACAAGAAAATGGCGTAAATAGATGAGCGTTTTTTAACTCATAAGGACCCTTAATTTTTTTTTTTTTTTAGGTTAAAGGTAGCCACTGCTCTTATGCTGTAGGCTCACTTGTGTGTGTAAATTAATTGGGCTAAATCTGTTCTTGTGAGATAGTTAAGTTCTATAAGTGAGAACCTTTAATTGGCTATGTAATTCTATTGTAGTTTTCTTATAAATGTGTTACGCTGTTGGTTTTCCATGTATTTAAAATAAATAAATACGGAACGAAGTTGAGGGCAGAATCTAGAGTAGCGTGAGATTTTAAAATCAATAATCAAAACGCCTTTGTTTTTTTTTTGAACCTGACTGTGGCTTTATAGGCCGGGCCCAATAAAGCGATAGGAGTGCGCGGTTGGAGAGTAGCCTGGGGAAAATCCAGGGGAAAACCTCCGGCACGACCACGCGTGTGGTTTAGTCTTTATGTAAAATAAAGTAAGTGCATATTCAACCTATGTACGGTCGCCATCAGATATATCGAAGCGAACGAGGTGCTCACAAATATCTGAACAGGACTATTGTCAAGGCGTTAAAGTGCATGTTCAAATAATTTTGAGCACCCTGAAGAGTACAGACATATTTGATGGCGACTGTACATGAAGGTGTGCAAATTTGTACAATATTAAAATTTTAAAGAATCTTTATTGTAGCCAGGGTCTTTGAAATGAAATCATTTATTCATCAATTTAGGCATATTACATGCACTTATGAATGTCAAAAAACTACCACCGGTTCATAAAATAAACCTCTGCCTCGAGAAGAACCGACGTGAGAAACTCGGCGAGGTGTCATTTACTACAACAATATACAATGTATATATGGGTGGATCAACTATTCTTTGTTGCTCGTTGCCATGGTTACGTCTCCTGAGGCACTCTTTAAAATTGTGATTTTAAAGGGTTTAAATCAACCAAACATGACTTAGCGATGAGCATAAATCCATTTGGACATGGGTCATCTCTTGAGCATGCTTCAAGTCCATATTATAATCATTTTTCTAAGAAATTCGGTTACTGTTGTCTCCTCGCTGATGGGACAGAATAACAACAAGAAAAAGTTGATTGACCCATAAAATAACAGTATCATACATAATACAGACTTAAAATGCTACATTATAAAACATACGTACATTTTTTAAATATTTAGGACAAAATATTTCTGTGTTAGATTACTAGTGCGAGACGCTATCACTGCCAAACATCCCTATCCATGATGTAAGGGTGAATCTAAAGAAAAGCGAGGGTCCTCAAGGGCGAATTTAGAGCACAGCGTGGGTTGTCAAGGATGAATCCAAAGCGTAGCGAGGTCTTCAAGGAACACATAAATGGGCTACTACTGGCGCTGAGCGCGGGTACCGTAGGTCTTTAAGGAAGATATAAGTGGGCTCGCGTCTTTAAGGGAGACATATATGGGCTACTATTTACGCTGAGCGCGTGAAGCGAGGGTCTTTAGGATAGACATAAATACGATACTACTTACGCGGTTGGCGAATAGTGAGTCTTCGAGGGCGAATTCAGAGCACAGCGAGGATTATCAAGAATTAATATAGAGCGTAGCGACCTCTTTAAGGAACATATAAATGGGCTACTAACGCTTATCGTGCACCGCTTGAGTTTTCGAGGGCGAATTCAGAGGCCAGCGAGGGTTATCAAGGCCGAATCTAAAGCGTAGCGAGGGTTTTTAAGGAACACACAAAAGGGGTAATACATACGCTGAGCGTGCACCGGTTGAGTCTTCGAGGGCGAATCTAAAGCGTAGCGAGGATTTTTAAGGATGATTATGATGCAATAAATGAATTATGAATTATGACCCTTGAGCCTCCTCACAAATTAGTGAGGAACGAGAAACAGTTATTTGCGGCTCTTTGGGGTGCCCAGAAGTTAATATTTGTACTCAGCTCATGCCCACCTACTTAGTATGTAAGTCAATTGCCTAGCTTCGTGTGACGCTTATTTTAGTTCACATGCTATAGTTTTTAAGCCACGGGGGTGGCAGAATAACAGCGTCTGTAGACAAGCGTCTCTAGTGGTCTCTTGGTACAGACACAAGCTGAGCCACCTACCCTTTCAATTGTTTTTGTATACTTTCATTTATTGTACCTGTCTTGGTTACCTGTAAATGTATACAATCATTGAATAAACGTCTTATAAACGTCTTATTGAATAAGGAACACATAAAAGGGGTAATACATACGCTGAGCGTGCACCGGTTGAGTCTTCGAGGGCGAATCTAAAGCGTAGCGAGGGTTTTTAAGGGACACACAAAAGGGGTACTTAATACTTACGCTGAGCGCGCACCGGTTGAGTCTTTGAGGGCGAATCTAAAGCGTAGCGAGGGTTTTTAAGGGACACACAAAAGGGGTACTTAATACTTACGCTGAGCGCGCACCGGTTGAGTCTTTGAGGGCGAATCTAAAGCGTAGCGAGGGTTTTTAAGGAACACACAAAAGGGTTAATACTTACGCTGAGCGTGCACCGGTTGAGTCTTCGAGGGCGAATCTAAAGCGTATCGAGTGTTTTTAAGGAACACATAAAAGGGGTAATACTTACGCTGAGCGTTCACCGATTGAGTCTTCGAGGGCGAATCCAAAGCGTAGCGAGGGTTTTTAAGGAACACACAAAAGGAGTAATACTTACGCTGAGCGTGCAGGTGAGTCTTCGAGAGCGAATCTAAAGCGTATCGAGGGTTTTTAAGGAACACACAAAAGGAGTAATACTTACGCTGAGCGTGCAGGTGAGTCTTCGAGGGCGAATCCAAAGCGTAGCGAGGGTTTTTAAGGAACACGTAAAAGGGGTAATACTTACGCTGAGCGTGCAGGTGAGTCTTCGAGGGCGAATCTAAAGCGTAGCGAGGGTTTTTAAGGGACACACAAAAGGGGTAATGCTTACGCTGAGCGTGCAGGTGAGTCTTCGAGGGCGAATTTAAAGCGTAGCGAGGGTTTTTAAGGAACACTTAAAAGGGTTAATACATACGCTGAGCGTGCACCGGTCGAGTCTTCGGAGGCGAATCTAAAGCGTAGCGAGGGTTTTTACAAATAAAAGGGGTAATGCTTACGCTGAGCGTGCACCGGTTGGCGTTGGCGGGCAGCTCCAGCGACAGGTTGGAGAAGGACTCGTAGGTGACGCTCTGCTTGCCGCAGACGGTGCAGCGCACGGTGGAGCGGATCTGCCCGTAGAACAGCCGCAGGATCAGGCTCTCCTTGCACTTGGTGAACTCCTGCCACGCCTTCTCCGACGGCGGGAGGCTGTCCTGTTGACGATAGATTTATCATTAGATTTTTTCCATGTTGACGTGTTATAGATATAGCTCAAAATATTTTATTATGATTAGTGTACCAGCAGGTATGTGGGTCAATCAACTTTTTCTTGTTGTTATTCTGTCCCATAAGCGAGGCGACAACAGTAACCGAGTTGCTTAGAAAAAAGGTTATATTATGGACTTCAAGCATGCTCAAGAGATGACCCATGTCCAAATGGACATATGCTCATTGCTAAAAGTTATGTTTAGTTGATTTAAACCCTATTAAATCACAGTTTTAAAGAGTGACTCAGGAGACGTAACCATGGTAACGAGCAACAAAGAATAGTTGATCCACCCATAAAATAAATAAAAAATAAAATATTAGAGGACAATCTTACACAAATCGAACTAGCCCCACAGTAAGCTCAAGAAGGCTTGTGCTATGGGTACTAGACGACGATATATTTAATAGATATAAATACTTAAATACATAGAAAACATCCAAGACTCAGAAACAAATATTCATGCTCATCACACAAATATTTGCCCTGACCGGGATTCGAACCCAGGACCGTCAGCTTCACAGGCAGATGCACTACCCACTAGGCTAAACCGGTTGTCGAACCGACTTTATTACCTTTTATCTTGACGCTTAGAGACCTTATACATCTCTGACAAATCTCGATTGTTATTAGTTTCTTAGTCTTATTTTTGACATGTAACACTACATTTAATTAATGATACTTTGATTATTGTATTATTTTTATTTGATGTACCTAGATAGATTTTGACTTGTAAAAGTGCCCTTGAGGCCTATTTGCAGAATAAATGTTTTGATTTTGATACAATACAGTACAATATGGTTTGGCCGAATTAAATAAAAAAACGTACACCTACATATAATTCATCACATCACACACACAATTTCTATAAACTGTAAATAAAAAAAATATTTAATCCCTGAACGTATCCATCCCAAACGCATCCTTTCCTTTTTACCTCGAATTGGCAACCAACCAGCCAACCTGCCGACCGACCAACCTGTGACGTCACGTCCAGTCGCCACATTGATCTCCTGGGGTGTCACATGCGCGTTGCCGACCCTTTAAAAATGTATACACTCTTTTCTTGAAGAACCCCATACTGTAGTCCCTCGGATACCGGAGCGTCCGTGGGAGGAAATTCCTCTGAAACCGTACCGTACGCGACCATTTCGGTTCTAAGGTGTGAGGATGAATGCCTGCCGACCGCGAGCGGTGCGATGCAATTTATTGCATAACCTCACAAACAAATAAACACACTACAGTACATAATTACAATGAGTAGAGGCAAACAACAGGCGGTCTTATCGCTAAAGAGCGATCACTTCCAGACAACCTTAGGGTGGCGGAAATCAAATCAAGCATGGTAGGTGATGCATGAGAGATAGTATATGGAACCCATAAGATAAATGGGTTAATCAACTTTTTCTTGTTGTTATTCTGTCCCGTCAGCGAGTAGAAAACAGTAAGCAAGTTTCTTAGAAAAATGTTTATAATATGGACTTCAGCATGCACAGGAGATGACTAATGTCCAAATGGATTTATACTTATCCCTAAAACTCATGTTTATGTGTGTTGTTTGTGTGTAGGTTAGGTTACAGTAACGGCGACAGGTGATTGGTCAATTTCATAAGAGTACAGTAACGGCGACACGTGATTGGTCAATTTCATAAGAGTACAGTAACGGTACCTTGTGCGGCGGCTTGCTGGAGATCTGCAGGTCCAGGTGGAGCCAGTCCATGAGGATGGTGAGGAACTCGTGCGAGTCCTGCTGCTCGCAGCCGCGGAACGCTCGCTGGTGTTTGCCCACTTCGTTCTACAAATACAATAGTTATTTGTTATACAAGGGTGCAAAGTTGTATTTTAACCGCGAGTGTGGAATTGAAACACGAGCTACCGAATGGATTCTAGGATTGAACCACGAGCTAGCGAACGGATTCTATGGTTGAACCGCGAGCGAAGCGAGTGGTTCGAAAATAGAATCCTGACCGAAGCGAGTGGTTCAAAAATAGAATCCTGAGCATAGCGAGTGTTGCAACACACGAGATGTAAAATAACTTTGCAACCGTGTATAACACAAATCTTTTCACCTCACTAGAGTGAGGAATTTTTTTCCTCCTCCTCGTCCTAACGTTGACAGTTGCGTCCTAAATATAGTTGTCCACTACCTAATCCTGAGATTTGGCGTAGGTACTAGTTTTTTAACAAAACAGGACAATATAAAATGATTGTTGCTGGACTATCTGGACTGGCCTTTACATGTTATTATGTTTAAAAAAGTTACAAATAGCGCGTTCGAATTTCAAATATTCTTTGCACTCTTGTGGATAAAATTCAGTTTTGCTATCTGTTTTTAAAGAATAAAAAAGGGCTTTTCGAGCAAGTGAGGTGAAAATTTAATTTTTATTAGTTTAACTGGTCTATGGTTCAACCGTTTAATTTCTTTCGTCAAACAACCGTAATAACCATTCGGACTAGAGGGCCTACCGGCTTAATATTAAATTAGTCTTAATTTTGACGCTCAGAGACCATGTACATCTCTGGGATATTATATTAATTTCATTATACTCCTTGTTTAATCAGACTTGAGACCTTATACATCTCTAAGTTTACTGATGTTGTAATATCACTATCACTACATAGTATAAAACAAAGTCGCTTTCTCTGTCCCTATGTCCCCATATCCCTATGTATGCTTAAATCTTTAAAACTACGCAACGGATTTTGATGCGGTTTTTTTAATAGATAGAGTGATTGAAGAGGAAGGTTTATATGTATAATAACATCCATTAAATAGTGCACCCGTGCGAAGCCGGGGCGGGTCGCTAGTTTGTAATAGATAACTTTGCAAGTTTATCTTCACTGAATGACATTAATTTTGTTATAATTAACTCGAAATTATTATTCTTTCATGAACTGTAAATTAATATTTTGACATGAAAAATGTATTATTATAGTTAGACTTTCTTAAATTGTAAATTAATATTCTCACATGTAAAAGTGCCCTTGTGGCCTATTTGCAGAATAAATGTTTGATTTTATATAATATTAATTTCATTTCACAAATGCAACATTTGACGAGCGTTTTTTTTTTAAGGAACAGTTGATGAATTTAGAACTGGGTAATGATTGCACCTATAGCTCAGTTGGCTAGAGCGACTGGCCGCGAGTGCCGGGAGGTCGCAGGTTCGAATCCTGCTCGGTGCCTAAATTTTTCCTTTATTCTAAATTTGACAAGTGATCTAGCTATAATGACATATGTGCGAGCTCACCCTCAGGTCCAGGGTGGCGATGTACCGGTACTGGCCGGACCACAGCGCGCGCACCACCGCCGCCAACTCCTCGGCGATCGCTCCTCGAGTTCCGTGCGCCCTGGTACAACAAAGTAAACTAATAAAACAAATGGCACAAATGGCGGGCTTAATGCCAAATGGCATTCTCTACCAGCCAACCATTGGGCTAAACAGATATTTTATAAAAGGTGCAAAGAAAAGAAAAAAAAGAAAAAGAGTATGAAAATGTATTATTATTATATTGAATAATGTATTGTTATTACTAGTGACAAATACCAACTACTTATCAGAATATCTAATAAAACATATAAACATAATATATACCGGGTGTACAATCCAAATGGGTCAGTATGGAGAAGTCGGAAACTATGAGAGATAGCGAGATCTGTTCTTAGGAACCATGACGTCGATTTTAGATTTAATAATAATTACAACTAACTAACTTTTTTATTAACTCTCATACATAACCGGGAATCGAACCTGGTCAAAATCAATGTGTATAAATTCTGCAAGTCGCAAGAAGCACAACACTAATGGAATCTTGTTTGTATGTATGAGAGTTAATAAAAAAGTTTGAATGTAATTATTATTAAATCTAAAATCGACGTCATGGTTCCTAAGAACAGATCTCGCTATCTCTCATAGTTTCCGACTTCTCCATACTGACCCATTTGGATTGTACACCCGGTATATATACAGGTATACAATATACATACATACAGCATTAGATATACTACTATATATTCAATACATACTATAATTATGATGATGGATTTTATACGAATTCTTGTTTAAGCAGGTGCTTACGCAGCATCCGCTTGAAAGCAAACTTGCTTGGGGCTTGTCTGATTTTCCTATAGAGGGGCAAGTGTAGCGTGAGGTCTCCGAAATGTCAAATGTCACTCTTTGTGGTTGCGCTACGCGAGTTAGTATCTAATTGGAACAATATGGTGACTATTTCGCAATACCTGAGCTTGATTACGGCAAATATGAGTTGCGGGTCAATGACTGTCAGGGCTTTGAGATTGTTTTTCGGAAACTTATGTCCTCCTTTTTTTTCCGAACGAAACGGGACTGCGCTACAATGCGGGATGTACGATATTTTTACGGTACCGTTTTAAGGTATAAAATATGATTTAAATGTAAACTTCGTTCTCATGCCCATAATAACCAATAACAATTTTTGACAGCTGGACCTTATTCGACAGTGGCGCCAACTGGTGAGCACAAAAACGATAGCCCTCATTCCTTCACCGTACTGCGTCGTGCGAGATAAGGTCTACTTTTTTTTGATCCTGACTGTGGCATTATAGGCCGGGCCCAACAAACTGAGAGTGGCCTGGGGAAAATCTAGGAGAAACCTCCGACACGACCACGCGGGTCTGGAATACTCGAAGAGTTTGCGCTCCAGTGAGATTGGTTGATCGGTTTCAACCGAATTTTCAAGCATATTTCAAATTCAGCTCAAGAATTATATTTTACGTGTGCAAATTAATATATACAAATATGTGACATTGTATTGAAAGATAACTGGATACAGCCTTCATCAGCCTGCCTGATTATTAAATAATAATCAGAAATCAGAAACATTTATTCGTGCAAAACACAAAAAGAACAAGAAAATAAATAAAAACAGAAGAACAAGGTATTGCACGAAATGGTTCTGTCTCAGCGTAGTGCTGGCGCGATTGCCAGCGCTGATCTTCCGACAGAACCATTAAGTGATCTCCCAGAAGGTAACACATTTAAATAAAAATAAACTAAAAATGAAATAATGAATGACATAATTAAACAAAGATAAAGTATACACAAGAAGCTATAACTACAATTAAAAGAACAGAGAAAAACAAGCGTAAAAAATAACAGAAAACATGAACATAAATAAATTAAAACTAATTCCACAGACTCGATAATGCCCGATCCAGCAACCCGTCCAGCCGATGGGCGCGGAGTGTCGGGCCGGGCACTACCGTAGCCGTACAAAATAATAATAATAAATAATAATGGCGAGTTGGCTATATGTTTAAAGTCCAGTGCCACCTCTCCACCCCCAGCTCTCTGACCGGTGTTGCTCTTAGGCCATTTTATAATGTCGCTATTTTATGGGGGCCCATCTAGCAGAGAGCGAGTCACCGCCTGCCGGAAATAAATATTTGAGACAGTTTTATTAGGCAGGCGTCCGGTGTCTCACGCAATAGCCCAGCCATTAATCCAACATTTTCACCCAATAACCCAGTTCATTTAGACTCCATCAACCAGAAATAGTCCCTGTACACCCTGGCGGGTGCTGTCTCTGTGTGCGTCCCATGACACGGGCAGGGACAGCATCCGCTCGGTGTATACCTTGCATTTCATTAAAGTGTCAAAAGGGCCTCTACGTGTTGGCTATGTGGTACTCGTTTGGTACTTCGGTGCCTCGGTACTTCGGCTCCACGCACGCCTCCCAAAGGTCCGGGATACCATTGTCCCGTGAACGGGAAAGACATACAAATAAAACAATGGTAAACCCTATATTATAGTATACCTGTTAACGTGTTCCATGTACTGGCCATTGCAGAAGTACGCGACCAAGATGGCCGTGTTGTTGAGACACTGTATGATGGAATTCATGTAGCACGTGTTTCCCAGGTTCTTCAGGCCCGTCAGTCCGCGGCCCTGCGAATGTACCACTTTAATGACCGAATGAAACGAAGGTCTCTGCTTCAGCTTCGACAAAAATGCTTTCGTATGTCCAGATTCCGGATTTCCGATTGATGTCGTCTACAGGTCGCAATTCTCAACTGATGAAACGGTTTTTGGAAATTTACAAAAACCATTTTTTTATGAATGATTTTGTAAGTTTCTACGGGCGAATTTCGGTTTTTTCTCCTCTACAGGTCGCAATTCTCAACCGATTCTCGTGAAATTTCGTGAGCAGGTTCGATAGTTACATAGAATTTTTTTTACGAGACGGTTTTTGGAAATTTTCAAAAACAATTTTTTTATGAGTGATTTTGTAAGTTTCTACGGGCGAATTTCTGTTTGTTCTCCTCTACAGGTCGCATTTCTCAACCGATTCTCGTGAAATTTTGTGAGCAGGTTGGATAAACATACAGTTTTTTTTGTCGAATAAGTTTTTGGAAATATTTTATTAAATATATTTTTAAAATGAATTTATTTGTTCAACGGTTTGTTCTCCTCTACAGGTCGCATTTCGCAAACGATTCTAGTGAAATTTTGTGAGCAGCTCCGGTAATTATATAGAATTTTTTTGTCGAGTCAGTTTTTGGAAATTTTCAAAAACAATTTTTATTTCAAAGATTTTGTAAGTTTCTGCGTCCGAATTTCGGTGTGTTCTCCTCTACAGGTCGCATTTTTCAACCGCTTCTCGTGAAATTTTGTTAGCAGTTTCGATATTCGTAATTGATCTTTTTATAATGTTAGATTTTGGAAATTATAAAACAACTCACTCACGAGGTCTACAGCTCACAGAGCCGCTAGTTTTAAAAGGAGTAGAGTGCAAAATATAATGATCAACATGATAATCAACCTCCTAGCATTCCCGGCTGTGCCACAAGGAGTATACATTTCTCATTTTATGTAATTGGGTGGATCAACTATTCTTTGTTGCTCGTTACCATGGTTACGTCTCCTGAGTCACTCTTGAAAACTGTGATTTTATAGGATTTACATTTACCAAACATGAGTTTTAGCGATGATCTATCCACCTGGACATGGGTTATCTGTTGAGCATGCTTGAAGTCCATATTATGGTCATTTTTCTAAGAAACTCTGTTACTGTTGTCTCCTCGCTGACGGGACAGAATAACAACAAAGAAAAGTTGATTGACCCAATTGTAATTGATTGAAATAGTTCACGAAACCAATTGACATTATATAGCAGCAATGGGTACTTTAAACCCACAGATGGAGCATTGCTGCATGTTGTGATGAAGCTGGAGCGAAGCAGATGGAATTAGGACTGCGTTGTCTGTCGTTGAGTAAGACTCAGGTAACCTACCTACTCATAATCCTTTCGTGATGTCCTCAATCTTATCGCAGTCCACATAAATACATACTCAAACTCAAACTCAAAATATTCTTTATTCAAATAGGCCTAGCAACAAGCACTTTTGAATCGTCAGTTATATATTACATAAATTGAATCTAATTATTCAGAACAATTTATTGATGCATATGAAATTTTAAAAGACATGAATTACTATAATGTATGTCAAAAGAGAGTATAATAAATTCACAAAAAGATCGTCAATATGTAAAATAAAAACATAAAAATTTGTATAATCTAGACAGTTTCTAGAATAAAATCTGTGTCAAGAGGAAAATTTAACGTCAACATCTAATGTCATAGTTATGAAAATAATCATTAAGATGTAATGTCATAATTATTAAAATATAATTAGTATTTCAACCACAATTATACCCACGGTGTTTTATTATTCATGTAGTCTTTTGAGCATAAGATATATAATATTCATTATATTATATAATGTAATCAAGTAACATTCCCATATAAAGAGGGCGTCGCGACATGGTGGTTGTGAGTGCTGGGATATTTGAATTCGAACCTATTGTGATTTGTCTACCTAGTTTAATAATAGTATTTAATAATAATAATGGAGATATGACCAATACTTTAGGAGACATTTCAAATACAGTAAAAACGGTTGATGAATTTGGAACTGGGTAGCGATTGCACCTATAGCTCAGTTGGCTAGAGCGCCTGGCCGCGAGTGCCGGGAGGTCGCAGGTTCGAATACTGCTCGGTGCCTAAATTTTTCAATTTTTCCTTCATTCTAAATTTGGGTATGGGATGGCGCATCGTAACTGACGATTCTCAATACGATTTGAGACGTTAGTGCCGTTAATGAAGCATGAGTCTTCTGGTAGATGTCACTGTACGCCCCCTTAAGGCGTTTGTATAAAAAGTAGTTTACGTTAGCAGCGGTACTGCTTAATACGAAGGAACGGTTGATGAATTTGGAACTGGGTAGCGATTGCACCTATAGCTCAGTTGGCTAGAGCGACTGGCCGCGAGTGCCGGGAGGTCGCAGGTTCGAATCCTGCTCGGTGCCTAAATTTTTAAATTTTTCCTTCATTCTAAATTATAGTAAAAACCGGTTACGAGCCCTGTAAACGGAAAGAATATTCCGAAATGGCTGTTTTTGCACCGCACAAGAGATTCACAATAATCTCAACACGTTCACAGCGGGCGCTACGCTAGTAAACGTATTGCCGTACTTTTCCTTGTATAAAATAAAAATAAATAAATAAAGCATTTATTCACGAAAACAGTACTCTTTTACAACTTGTTATAACTTCCGCCAAACTGTATAACAGTTTGTTGGCAGAAATAAGCTCCCTTTCTTTACATTACTGTTTTAAGTTAGCTATTTAGTTAAGTACATCAACTGCTGTATTAGTGCTGTGGTGTGTAGTAGTGTATGCACGACTACGAAGCTTTGCGGCGAAAGTGTTAATTACGGCACGGGTCGAACTTAATCAGTAGTAATCAGTCTATTCCGAGAGCTTTTAAACTTGCAGCAGCTACACGAGTAGCTTAAGCCATCAAGTATTGATGCAATGAGTCACGCAAGCTTTCTTACAGCTGCGTTTTTAGTACAGTCGGCGTCATAAGTACCTGGATACTTTGGTACTCTGTAGTGTATGACCGAAGTTTCGGTTCCGGCCTAAAAATCATGTTTCGGCCAAAAAACTGCCGAAACTTTCAACATTGTGCTTCCGGATCGCGTTTTCGGCTAACATCGGCACAGCGGGCAATGGCGTAGCTCGCTCGACTCCGCCAACAGTACATCTTGTTGCAGCAATAGTACATTACTTACCAAGGGCGGTAAAACAAAGAATGTCTCAGATCGCAGGTATTTGACGCCCGAGCCGAAGGCAAGGGCGATAATTATGCGATCTGAGGCTTTCTTAATTACCGCCCGAGGTAAGTACACAATTTTATGTCACCCCCTGGCCAGGAAGTGGGATTTTCCGCGCGCGGAGGTGCGGTAATTGCCACTTTATGGCCAGGTGTGACATAAAGTATTTTATATTTTTATATCCCACAAAAACATAATCACTATTTTGTTTCTCGAACTTGGTTGACACGATTTTAATACATCTTACAAAAGTTTCGGTTCCGGTTTCGGCCGAAACTAGAGCCAACGCCGAACCTTCGGTTTCGGCAAAAAAACATGTTTCGGTCGGACACTAGTGGGTGGATCAACTATTCTTTGTTGCTAGTTACCATGGTTACGTCTCCCGAGTCACCCTTTAAAACCGTGTTTTTATAGGGTTTAAATCAATCAAACATGAGTTTTAGCGGTGAGCATAAATCCATTTGGACATGGGTCATCTCTTGAGCATGCTTGTAGTCCATATTATAAACATTTCTCTAAGAAACTCGGCTACTGTTGTCTCCTCGCTGACGGGACAGAATAACAACAAGAAAAAGTTGATTGACCCTAGTACTCTGTCGCTTTCACAGGTTAATGCCGTGCAAGCAATAATATCGCGTGCTTTGAAACGCTGTTCTGCCCAGACGAGGAAACAATAAGGATTGATTTACCGGTACATGATTCTAGACTATAATTATCAGAGACTGACAATAACTGAAACAAGATTGTTTACAATTTTCTCGATAGAAAAAAAAAATCCAAATTCCTCTATTTTCCTTTTTTAATAATCCTACTAAAACAACGCATTATTAAACGACACAATTAGATTAAAATTATGGTATTTTACCTTATCCAAACTCTGTCAAGAGGAAATTTAATAAAACTGCACACAGTCGGATATTTATCGAGATTTGTCTAAAAAAGCCATTATCGAAGAGTGTTGCATCCCGTTTTGTTGTGCGCGAATGACATAAGCGTGTCTCTTTCACGGGGGGCGTGGCTGACCGAATCGAGACCAGGGCTCGGAACCGGTTTTTAGTATTTTTGAAACATCTCTTAAATTATTTGTCAAATCTCAATTTTTATTTTAAGATTTGTTTTTGTTAAGCTTCATCCATGAAATAAATGATTTAAAATACGAAACAATATCGTAAAACGCAATTAACCGTAATTTTTAACCGGTTAATTGTATGAAGACGATACCGGTTTCCGAGCCCTGATCGAGGCATCCCCTTATCTTATCTTATTTAGCAGAGGGCCCTAGGGGATGCACTTCGACCCAGTGGGATCTTTTGTGCAATTGCCCCCTCCTTTATGCCTACTCCAAGCTGCTCTCCAGCATTTCCACAAACCGAATGATGGAGTTCAGCGGGAGTACTCTAAATTCCTTTGGTTCAGGGCAACCATTGCCAAAGTCATTCATTCTTTGTCTGGCAAGGGCGTGACATTCACACAGTAAGTGTTCCATTCTCTCGTCATCCTCGCCACACATCCTACATTCTGTGTCGTCTGCTAGTCCCATCTTGGCCAAGGTTCCTTTGACCCCGAAGTGACCTGTAAACACCTCAGTTATCATCCTGAGTTGCTTTCTGCTGTATTTCCAAAGTTTTTTAGAGGCATCCCCTTAAGTGGACTTACGGCGAATACCTGTAAATACACGTGTTTACAGCATTCGGGTCAAACAACCCATCGCCGCGCCCCGCACATTGCACTGCGACGCCCCACAAATACGGTGGCGTGCCCAGCAACGTGACAACCGTCGGTGACCAGAACCAGCCATTTCTGGTCTCGACACGTCACCATTCGCTTGTTTCATCACCAATACGACTTAATGAGGGTTATCGCGTATGAATTCGCCGCTAGATCAAAATCAAAAAATCAACTCAAACATTTATTCTGCAAATAGGCCACAAGGGCACTTTTACATGTCAAAATATTAATTTACAATTTAAGAAAGTCTGACTATAATAAGCAATACATTTTTCATGTCAAAATATTAATTTACAGTTCAAGAAGGAATAATAATTTCGAGTTTACAATTATAACAAAATTAATGTCATACAGTGAAGATAAACTTGCAAAGTTATCTATTACAAATATTACAACATTAGTAAAGTTAGAGATGTATAAGGTTTCAAGATTAAACAAGGAGTATAATGAAATTAATATAATATCCCAGAGATGTACATGGTCTCTGAGTGTCAAAATTAAAATTAATTTAATATTGTTAGAGGCGCTAGTGTACCGTGAGGTTTCCGAAATGTCAAATGTCACTCTTTGTGGTTGCGCTACACGGGTTAAGAGCCCTTAGTAGTTAAAAACACTCATCTATTTAGGCGATTTCCTGATTGAATTGATACATATTTTGACATTTTCAAAGTGTTACTATCTGGAACAAGACTATTTATATATATATATTATAAATAACTAACTGACTTGAAATATTGTAACAATTATTAATAATTTGACATTTTTAAATTTAATTTTTATAATTGCTATGCTCAACAGAGCTCATGTTGAACTGTACCTAGCTTTAAGATCTTATCGTACTAACATCCATCCACATTCCTGATCCGGAAGTCAAGATTCAGAAACCCTTTCATATGAACACTCAACAAGGCGCACACGCTCGGAAATTTTCACAACGGAAAAAACCGAAACTAAATGTACGCGCATGGGTCAAGAGTGGGTATAGGTATTCGGAATCTGACATCCTGATCAGGAAACCGAGTCAGGAAACCGTATCGCGTCTGCGTCCAGCCTAATCAACTAGCAACTGTGAATACAGCTGTTAAAAGTTAAAATTATTTTTGGGTCAATTAACGTTTTCTTGTTGTTATTCTGTCCCGTCAGCGAGGAGAAAACAGTAACCGAGTTTCTTAGAAAAATGTTTATAATATGGACTTCAAGCATGCTCAAGAGATGACCCAGGTCCAAATGGATTTATGACAATAGCTAACTCATGTTTGGTAGATATAAACCCTATAAAATCAGTTTCAAAGAGTGACTCAGGTGACGTAACCATGGTAACGAGTTGATATACCCTTTTAATTGATAAAGCGTTTGATGATTATTTAAATAATGAATGATTGAAATTTAATTTATTAGTTGAATTGAAATCGTCACTACTTCATTTTTGAAATTATTCGGTATTGTTCGTATTATTATTATTATTTTCATTGATAGATTTTTAATATTTAACATGTTCAATTTAATTAATACTTTTATAACTACAGTATTTATTTCTAATTTTTGTCTTGTGCCTTTTGCATGTAGCATTAAATGATTTGACTTTGATTTTTACATGTCATTTGTAAGACGTTCCGAGGCAACAGGAACGCCTTACACGTTTTAAATGTTACGTTAATAATTAAACGTCCAAAACACGTATTAACTAAGTGATTACTTCATCTTGACCTTGACCTCTAGAACTGGTTCCCTCAAGCTCGCATTTATAGTTAATAAAAATAACTCGCACGCAAGAAAATTTAGTAGGTACACCCAGAGACTGTTAAGTAATCACGCACATTTTGATTTTAGAAAACTCATTTTATCTTCAATTCTTTTCAGGGTTCCATACCAAACTGGTAAGAAAGGAACCATTATGTTTTCACTTTGTTTGTATACCTGTATTCATTGCACTTGAAAGGCAAGATGTCTATTAAACATTGTTGGAGAGTCCAACAATAGATACCTAAATCATTAAGTTGGTACTACTGATATTCTAGATTAAACGTAGTATTAAGATTCAGTGTTTCCTGTCTGGATTATTATCTGTGGCACTTGTCGCCATACTTATCTACTTCGTGTGCAAGCCTATAGTCGCAATACATTGTTTCCTACGAATTATCCTCTTTTACTGTTGCTGCATCTCTCCCACAACACACAAAACGAATCAACGCTTCAACCCTGACAGTCTACCCAACAAACATTACTACGAAAACGCAACAAATAGGTGTAAATACCTACTTTTTGCAATACGCCGGTTTGCAGAAACAAATAATCGAGTATATTGACAACTGACAGCTATTACCGGTAATGGTTTTTTATGGGTAAAGTTTCAAATAGAGGTATTGTTGTCAATTGGCGTAACCGCTAATGTATTTGAATACCGGTTTTGATTATGCCGCTAATCAGAGTTTTAGCGATATAAATAGCGAAATGCAATAATAACCGGTTATACCTTATTTAAAACCGGTAGTAAGAATATCGGTAACGATCCCTGGGCGAGACTAAGACCAATAGCTGTTCAGTCATTCATAAAAAAATCTTAAATTAACAGGCAGTATCCATGTAGGTATGGCGCCTGGTAATTGGGCTTTTCTCTGCGTTTTGAGTGTAAACACGGAAACGAGTTCGGAGACTTTCAGAACAGTGCCTTTACCATGAGTTTACATGACCGTACTCGCAAGCGACTACGTAAAAAAATGTATGGGCCAAAGTACAGCGCCTCTGGCGGTTACGCAATAGAACTAAGAATCGGCATACTAAATCGTATACGCAGTCGCTAGCGAGTACGGTCATGCAAACTCATGGTAAAGGCACTGTTCTCACAGTTGAAATATTGTCCGTTCGGCAGTATATATCACGCTAGTTTTGGTTTACCATGACCTTGAAAACAATATTCGCAGGTAGCATTTGTAGTAGTAATGTATGGTCAACATAGTATTATAGAAGACTTACCCTCTTGAATAGCCAGATTCTAAGAGTACGTATTTTATTTAACCTTGACCTTGAGAATCATTTTGGCAGTTTCAATGTATGGTATCAAATAGTATTATAGAAGGCTTACCCCCTTGAATAGCCAGATTCTACGAGTATGTATTTTATTTAACCTTGACCTTGAGAAACATTTTGGCAGTTCGCAATATACATTTGTGAATGGTATTTATGAGAACTTACCCGCTTGAATAGCCAGACGATGTGATTCTGGGAGTACTTGAGCCTGACCTTGACCTTGAGCACCATGTTAGCTGTGTCCAATGGTATACATCGCTGCTCGTAACTCAAAATCTTGATGTTTTTGAAAACTTGATTTGGAAATTAACGTTTTTGGTCACGCACGTGTCTGTGTATTTTGTTGTTTTTAATAGGACGTTGATACAATTCGAGTGTTATAGTCTAGATTATTTCTAAGAACTTTCGCTGTTCTTATGATTTTACCTAGGTCTTAATTAAAATTTAATATACGCTTTAAAGCTATTTAAATGTGGTAAAAGTGTTTTTTCGTAACTAACACTTTTTTTAATGAGAAATAATTTATTTAAAATTCACACAAGTAAAATAAATAAAAAGACTGTAAAGTAAATCTGAAATTATCTTTACCAAGAACGACTAAATAAACTATCGATTTATAGTTTTGTACTTAATTCGCTTATTTACCGCCTACTGGTAAGACTAATTATTATATATCGATATGAAACGTTATTTTAGTCCATAATCTTGGAGTTCGAGTATTTTGACAACGGAAAAATTAACACTAATAGTACTATCAGGTATAACATGAAAATAGTTGAAAGCAGATTTAAAAACATTAGTTCACCCAATTTACACTTTAAATTAATAACAACAAAGCTCAATTTGGCTTATCCTTAGCAAGTAAAATTCAGAAACACTATAAACTTCCTTCGTCTATTTTATTTATTATTGAGTTTCCCGAATGCACTTTTGACTCGAAATGCTAAGCGAATAATTACTTTATTCCAATATAAACAAAACACTATCAGTCGCCAACGTTCGCAATTCGAAAGCCGAATGCAAAAACAATCAGCATTTTGTAATTTGAGTGACAATTAATTTCACACTTTATCTCAACTTAATAAAGACAATTCTACGTTAAACTTTGGGGTTAAATTATTATTAAGCAGTTGATAGACTGACTGTTGTTGTGGGCGTGTTTTACAACGTGGTGTCGGCGGCGCGGCAAAAACGAGACTGGCGCGTAGTCTGAAGGGGTAGGGGTGGCAAGGGTGGCCACATTGCTTACTTACATAGGACTAGTGGCATAGGCTCTGTGAGACGTAATTAATGATTTTACGCGCACGTGTCTCCTTTGGAGTTGCGGGCGTCTATAGGCTGCGGTGGCCGCTTACCATCACGTGGACCGTACGCTCGTTTGCTACCGGCGTTGTATAAAAAAAAACAAAAACTTACTAGACATAAAAAAAATACAATTATTGAACCCGTTCACAGAATTTCACGAGAATCGGTTCAGAAATGTGACCTGTAGAGGAGAATAAACCGAAATTCGCCCGCAGATACGTATAAAATCAGTAAAAAAAATGTTTTACGAAAACTGACTTCACAAAAAAAGAGCTATGTAATTACCGAGCTTGCTCACAAAATTTCATGAGAATCGGTTGAGAGATGCGACCTGTAGAAGAGGACATACGGAAATCTGGAAATCCGGAATAGGACATACGAAAGTATTTTTGTCGAAGCTGAAGCAGACAATCATGTCACTCGGTCAATCATACCTTTATTAACCTGATTGACTTTTATCTTAAATTCTATTTGTTAATATCAATTATTTCAATACGACTTTTTATGCACGAATTTGTTATGACATGGATGGATTTGCGTTATTACTCATTTGATATATTTTTTAGTTAAGTTGATCTTAATTTTCACGTGCCTGAAATGGCTGAATGTACTGGACTGAAATTGCAATGTTAATATATTATTATGTAACACCTGTTGTATACTGTATGTTCTTGTGAATAAAACATTCATTCATTCATAATTAAAAACACGCGCCTGAAGAAGCTTTTCCTGATAACATTTTAATGATACAAGTAGCAACTTTTCGACAATGCTGTCCAAGCAAAGGGGCCTCGCCTTTGGTGCCCCCACCAATGGCGAGGCCTATGTTCCGTTTACGCACCCCCTAAAGTAGGCTTGTGTGCACTCGTTCACTGAGCGGATCGCTCCTGACTAGTACATTCGCTCAAATGCACTAGTTCGGTCTTTTAGTTCTTTTAGTACACTAGTACACCGAAAGAAATGGGCCTATTTGTTCTGGTCTAACAGAATTGAATGAACGAACTATATGTGTGTGAATGAATGACCAGTATAATCGACCGGGATCATGATCCGTTTTTAAAGTAGTACAGATCAAATTCGTCATCTCGCTTACTCCCGTGTGATTCATAATTAGTTCACACAAGTTTCGTTTCATTCGCTCGCTCCAGTCCAGATTTCGAGAGCCGTTCAGTTTCGTTCGGTCATCTGATGGGATATTGTTGTTTCGCTCCGCATGTACTAAATGTACTAAGAGCAGAAATGTTACGGAATAGTTCGCTCTAGTACAGTGTTGGGAATTAGGTCTTTTTAGTTCTTAGTACATGTACTACACAAGCCTACCCTAAAGGCCCTAAGGCGTTTTAAAAGGGGACTGGGAGGGGAGGCGTTGAAATACTTGTTGACAAAGCAGATTGCTCCGATAACTCAGTTGGTTAGAGCGAATGGCCCGTATGCCAGGATTTCGAAAGCTTGATCCCTGCTAGAATAATAATATTAAAAAAAATCCTTTAATTTGTAATTTATAAACAATAGTTTTTGCAAAATTGTACAAAAATTGACACTTTTCAGGTGACGACTGTCAGTTAGTGAACTAGGGACTTGTAATGATTAAATACGTAACGTGTTGTCACTTTAGCTCCAGCAATGTGGCCGTGTTCACTTTGATTGATTGCACATAAACGTTTTATCATATGTGTATGTAATAAATATTTGTGGACAAGCTTAAACAAATCGACCTAGTCCCGAACTAAGTAAAGCTACAGTATAGGGTACTAAGCGACGATATACATACTTATATAGATAAACATATATTTAAATACATATAAAACGTCAAAGACTTAGGAACAAATATACGCACAAATAATTTCGGAGGATTCGAACCCTAGACCTCCAGATTTGTAGGCACGGTCACTACCAATTAGGCTAAACTGGACGCCACGTCAGACTTTATGAAGCATTTTTTATGGATGCGCACCATCAGAAATGAATATTTTAATTTTATTTCCAATAAATGTATCTGAAATATAGATAGTCAAGAAATCTTTCGCAAGTACATATATATATGTACTCGTAGAATGAATTTTCTTTTTTTTTTATTTATTTAACTCAAAAATATAAATTACAGTAGGCATATGATTTTACCTCGCCAAACTGTTTATGCAGTTTGTTGGCGAGTGTTGCGCTCTCTCACTTACAGGTTCGGAACTTACATCTACTTCTTTCCTATAAACTAAATCATGCAATGCTAATGACAGACTAACAAATCTAACAATAACTACCTAAGCTACGTAGTGTGTGCACCAACCGCGCTACGCCTCTGTATGGAAGTAAGCTAAATTTTATCGCCGCGTGGGTTCTCTGGGTAATACGCGGGCGGAGACGAACTTGTATTCAAATAAAATCAATATAATGATTGTTCAAACGAATGATATTTACATTACAGTGAAAAATAAAACACATTTGTATACCCTCATAGCGATCAAAAGAAAAACTAAAAATGTATGTTTTATTTACGATCATTTCCGGCCCTTCGAGCCGGATATGAAAGTAACAAACAAACCGGCCGTTTCTTATGATTGATGGCCAACTGCGAACTGTTTCTGCCGTTTATTTTTAGCTAAATATTCGTATAATTTTTAGCTAAATAAATGGCACTAAATATAATCATTAGAGATGTACCGACTCGACTAGTTGGGAAAGCCACATCCGGCCACATTTATAGTCAGCGATTAGCCGGCGACTAGTCGGCACTTAATGATTTACTGCAAAAAAAAACACTACAGTAGTACCCAACTGATATGGCTTACCGATGTACCTGCGCAGAAGATGAATTTTTAAAGCGCGGGAAATGCTATTGATCAATCGGCACGCTCCACGCACCGCGCTTCTTTTTCCTGTACCGCTATTGGTCCGCAGCTGCCGCCATGTTAGCGCGCGCCGCGTGGCATGTTAGTCAGCCGCCATACTTCTGATCGAGTGCACGCGCATTATGAACAGTGTATTATGAACCTTATAGTAGTGATCTAAGGTTAATTGTAAGTTTTAAGCATTCTTTCGTTAATCTTTGGAGCGATACTTTCTTTTCTGCGCGAACGAAGATTCACGACGCGCCTTATCAGTTGGATACTACTGTACCAATATTTACTTCAAGTTTCATATCTTTAAGTTTCTTTTTTACATTCAAAAAATAACCATCTTAGGAATAAAAACTCTTTATTTTGATCGTACCTATAGACTAATTTATAAAAATGACTAGAGATGTACCGACTACTGACGAGAAAGCCGACTATCCGGCCACATTCATAGTTGGCGAATAGTCGGCCACCGCACCGATTAGTCGGCTAGTCCGCAAAATCCGTAGTGGGCCCATCTCTAGTTATATTAGGGCTGGTAGTAAATTACCGTTATTATTAAATTAGGCAGTGGCTCTGTGAGCTGTACACCTGGCGAGTGTTTTTTTTAAAATTTCCAAATCTGAGTTCACAAAAAAATTCTATATAAATTGAACGTGCTGACAAAAATTCACGAGAATTGGGTCATGTACATTTTCAGACACTTTTTTTAAATGCAGATTTTGGAATACTTGGCCCTCACTTCATATTTTTGTATTGGTATTTAGAAAGAGGTTTAATTTCATTATCACTTCCGATAGTTTTGGTAATTAACGAACCGCAGCTAATATCCATAAATCGAGTAACTTGCTTCTTGGATGTCTTATATGTTAATATTTAAATATTTTTACCTATTATTTCATTAGGTTCAGGTACTATTTCGAAATCCTATATTTTATACACCAATTCTATACTTATCGTAGATTTTTTTGTAATAGAAAACTGGTCATGATAAAGTGGAATGACACACAATTACGATTTCATGATTGTGTGATGATAAAATTCAAAATATTTATTTTGTAATAGGCTTAACCTAGCTCTTTTATACGTCATTTTAATAATAAGTACACATATATTTTACATAAATGCGGCTTTATCTTCTATTTAAACTCATTTATAGTGTAATAAGATTTTTGTAAGAGATGGCGTTTAACGCTAGATTTAAATCTACTCATTGACAATTTCAGCATATTAGAAGGTAACTTATTGTAAAACCGTACACAGTTCCCCATAAAGGACATATTTACTTTACGGAAACGATATCCGGGAATGGTTAATTTATTTTTATTTCTGGTGTTATAATTGTGAATGTCACTATTTAATTTATACATGTCAAGATTCTTACGAATGTACATTATATTTTCATAGATATATTGTGAGGCTACAGTGAGAATATTAATTTTTTAAAACTTATCTTTTAGAGAAATGCGTGACCCCAAATTGTAAATATTCCGTATAGCACGTATTGTAAATATTCCGTAAAGTACACAAAACCAGGCCATTGCCTACGACGCTCACAATCCAATCCAACTAGTATTCCAACGTGTTACGCATTACGCGTAATCCTCAGGCCTGACGGCTAATAGCCCGAATGTCCAAATCGCGTGTCCGGTCACTGGAGCCGAGGGTCTTCGCAACATGAGGCTTAGCTCGTGTTGATTAAGGCTTAATTAACAACATTTCCTTTCATTCGATTTCCCTAAAACCATTTCGAGAAAAACGTCTGCAGAAGACGAATAAAACTTTTTCGGATTATTTTTGCAGTATTTTTGCTAATAATGGGGCCATTCAAACATCAAACATTTATTCTGTAAGTAGGCCTCACTCAAGGGCTCTTTTACAAGTCAAAAACATAGTTAGTACATATAGTGAAAGCACACAGCAATAAGTGAACAATACATCAGACGAATAACCTGGGCACGTGTTTGCAGAGAAATGTATAGAGTCTCAGGGTCTATAATAACTTTTTATAGTATAAACTTAACCTATAACTAAGAGATGTAAAGAGTCTCGAGTGTCAAATTAAAATGTTTACAAAAGAAAATAAAAGGAGATCTAAAAAGTCTCCATGGTCAAAATTTCAGAAGAAAATTAATTAAGAGTTGTATTCTACTTTCTCATGTACATAATTTTCGGTAATTTTTTTTAATGCAGATTTTGCAATACTTGGCCCTCACTTCATATTTTTGTATTGTTATTTAGAAAGAGGTTTAATGGCCGTATCACTTCCGATAGTTTTGGTAATTAACGAACTACAGCTAATATCCATAAATCGAATAAATCACTGGTCCTTGGATGTCTCACCATTTGTATGAAAAAATGGTTTTTACCACTGTGTTACCCACTGTGTTACACAGCAATATGTTAATATTTAAATGTTATTACCGATAAATTCCTTTTATTAGGTACATGTACTATTTCGAAATCCTATTTCTGCACACTAATTCAATACATACCATAGATTTTTTTTGTAATAAAAACTGGTCATGAAAAACTAGAATGACCAAATGACCAAAATAGTTAAAACGATAAGTGACGTCACACAGCTGATCCAATACTGCCAGCATAAAAAAAGTTTATCATCTTTAACTGACTTTGACACCTGACGTTTTCAAGTTTTGATGAAAGCATTCAGAAAAAATGTTCGAGCGCACTAAAATGTCACTCCGCATCCAATTTTGTCAGTTATTTCCAACGTTTTTTTAAATATATGAAAGTAAGCTGTGCCGTCATTCAGCTCATAGTTTGACAGAACAAATGAACGTGTGCGTTAATTGTAGAATAAATCATTTCATTTCATTTCATTTCTTAACTGATACTTGTGAATTTTTATGCTTATGCTTATTTTATAGGCTATGCCATGGGGCTTGAAAAACTCTTACGCCGCGCGCCGCGCATGCAACGTCAGACTCAAGCGGCAGGCCTATAATACAATGTGGACAAATTAAATACCTCCAGTTGGCGTGTGTCGGAACACTAATTCAAATTGCGGCTGCCTAAATAAAAGCTAATTTCGTAATAGTTCAAGAAATTTGATTGTAGACTCGATAAATACGAATTCAATGTTTTCCAAGGTCAGCATATATCGCGCGAGTATGGTTATTTGCTTTAACTAGCTTTTATTTTACTTCACGTGTTTGTTCAGGGTCAAGAAAAGTTACTATATAATAGACCGAGCGAGAGGTGAGCTAAGTGTTTCCGTTTCAGCTTAAGAAATGCTGTTTTAAGTCCGGATATCCGGCAGGTCGCATTTATCAACCGATTCCTGTAAAAGTTTGTAAGCAGGTTTGATAATTAATGGATATTTTTTGTCGATTAAGCATTTATAAAGGAATTGCAGAGCCCTGGCAGTTGAAAAAGTAGAAAATATCATTCGCGAATACTGGGTTTACTGGGTGAGTAAATTTCATATAGAATTACGTTATGTTAATCCTTGATAATGGCGCTTGCAACAGTGCCGAAATATAGGGAACTCACAAACACAAACATACATGGTAAATATCCCGTTTCAAATCGTAATTCTAATGTAAATGACCATGTGAGCTTGAAATCTTAAATTTCATATAACGGATACGTATATCTATAAAACCTATTATCTATTTGTCCGAATTCCGGATTTCCAGATTTTTGGTTATTCCCCTCTCTTTTTGGCATATCTCAACCAATTCTCGTGAAATCTTGTGAGCAGGTTCGACAATTATACAGATTTTTTGTCGAGTCAGTTTTTGGAAATTTTTAGAAACATTTTTATTTTAATGATTTTGTAAGTTTCTACTGGCGAATTTCGGTTTGTTCTCTTCCACAGGTCGCATTAGTCAACCGATTCTCATAACATTTTGTGAGCAGGTTCGGTAATTACATAATTTTTTATGTCGTGTTAGTTTTTGCAATATTAAAAAAAAAAACTCGCGAGGTCAACAGCTCACAGAGCCACTAGTCTATATGTTTGTTTGTGTGTGAACCACGTAAAAGCGCTCGATTCCACTCACACCTCAGATTCGGTTGAAACCGCTCAACCAATCTCACTGGAGCGTAAACTCTTACCACCTCATTCATAAACGTTCATCAAACCCATATTAGCTAAAATGCCGTTAATATTCGTTTGTCTTTATCTGTCACCATGACATTTGTGTTTGTGGGTAAGGGACAAAGCATATTTTAGTTAGCAGAGGTTTGTTAATTTTTATGAATAAGGGGGTTAGAGTATTCCAGTGTTCCGAACCACACGCGTGGTCGTGTCGGAGGTTTCCCTGGATTTTCCCCAGGTTACTCTCCAACCGCGCACTCCTATCGCTTTATTGGGCCCGGCCTATAGTCAGTCAGATTAAAAAAAAAAACACGTAAAACGAGCACGGGGTAATAATAATAATAATAATCTTTTATTTCGAGTATCACAAAGACTCATAGGTACAATAGCTGTTAGTAATCAATTAACTATTTATCTTATTGCTAGTGTTAGAAATTATTTAGCCCATATATTCGACACTAAGGGGAAGGGTCGGGGGGGTAAGGGGGAGGGTCGTGCGTAATTACTGACCGCGTAATCGCCCCCGGCGTTTGTGCGGTTTCCGAGCAAAAGGTTGCTTTGCATACGTCAAACGTGCACTAGCCGCTGCAACCAGGCTGTTGCCTACATCTCGTCAAAACTGATTTGTTTTTTTTTAACACGTCGATTTTATTCTGTTATTATTAGTTTTACTTGCTTCACTCCCGTTTCGTAACGTATCGTCACAATTTGTTAGCGCCAGTATTAAATACTACTTAGCAGCTGCGCGCAACTGCGCTCCCTACAGGTGTCCACGGAAGACCAGCGCCGGGTACTCCAGTAGTACCTGGCATTATGCTGAGTGTTCACCTTTTTCAGTGTAATGTTCAGTGTACAATTTAGATAATAAGTTTTTCCATTGTTTTCTTTCTTATATATTGTATTACTGTGTTTTTATACTGAAATAAATTATCTTCTATTCTATTCTATTCTATATGGCAAACAAGCTGACAGCCCACCTGATGGTAAGTGGTTACCGTCGCCTATAGACGCTTGCAACACCAGAGGCGTTACTCGCGCGTTGCCGACCCGTAAGAAACCTTTTCACGCCTTTTTTGTAGAGCCCCATTCTGTAGCCCATTGGGAATACCTCGGCAGGAAGCTCATTCCACGCACATTCCAGATGATGACTCATATTACAATTTATAACTAGACTTGGGATATTTGTGGCATTGGGGTGAACAAAGAGCAATAGACTGGTTGTTATATATTTTTTGATTGAATTAATGCCTGAATGGAAATAGTTATTTGTTCAACAAGAGAGCAAAGTAGATTTTTGCTGCGAGTGTTGATGTTGAGTCCCGAGCAAGCGAAAAATGAGCGTAGCGGTGAACTCAAAGACACGAGATGCATACAACTTTTCACATCAGCGGCGAGAATATATAACTCAAAGGAATAAAACGCCACATAGAAGCAATCAAATCATTTTTATGTAAAAAAATCTAACAACAAATACATGTGAAATAACAAACATTAACTACAATTACTGTTTCCTATAACATTCACTTTACATGACGTTAAGAAAAAGCCCACTGACAACCGTTTTAGAAATGCAATTAGATTTGTTCGCTATCAATATCGCATTTCTGCATTGTATTTTAAGAACAATGAAATATTAATAAGATTATAATAATTAGAGTTAATATAGGTTTAATATTTTTATACGAGTTTAACACGAGTTCGAATTTTATTTTGTTTCGGAACGAACAAAAATGCTATCGGATTTCTTAACCGATTCTCATGTATTTACATTTATGTTTGTGCAGATTTGGTAAATATATGTCTTTTTTGTCGATCCAGTTTTAGGTAATTTCACAATTCCATTTACCGTTCCGTGATATATTCGTCTATTTTATAGCGAGATCGTCTATTTTATCGCGAGTTTCTTACGACGGTTCTTCTCGAGGCAGAAGTTTATTTTATGAACCGGTGGTAGTTTTTTGACATTCATAAAGTGAATGTAATACGCCTAAATTGAAGAATAAATGACTTCATTTCAGATCTACAGCTCACAGAGCCTCTAATATAACGATTAGACAATTATCTTCAACATACAGACAGATAAACGCATTTATAATACATAGTGAGTGCATGTGCATACGTACGTTGCGTGTGTACTCATGTTAGTCGGAGGCGAGCTCACATTCAAAGGTCACGGGTCACGGGTCGATACAGTATTTAATTACAATATTATAAGACGACTCGTTAAGGCTAAGGGTCTATTATTGTCGTATTTTAAGTAACTATGCTAGTGCACAATCACAAAAAAACTTCTATTCACTAAATGAATTCTTCAATAATAAATATAGACAGTAGTATTATAAATATTTGCATGCCTACTACTATAAGGTATCAAACATTATTGAGACCCAGTGTATGCTGTGTATGTAAAAACACATTCATAATGTACATGATGTTTGGCAAATAAATTATTATTATTATTCTCTTTATTTTCTTTAAGACTTAGGCTAGATTTTATAATAATTATATAAAAAGTAAAATATAAATCAATATTTACAAAACATAAAATCATTATAAAAATCTAACCTAGGGTGCCGCCGGCAGCGAGGCGGGGCCTAAGCTACCGGTGGTGTCGGGCGACAGAGAGAGGAACCTCCTGACTATCCGCGCCGTGTCTAGGAGTACCGCCTTCTGTATCTGACCCTTGACCCAGCCATCTAGCGAGAGTACCTTGAGGTTATTATTATTATTATAAGGTCAAAAGCTAGACATATATAAAATTAAGGGCGACAAAAGCTTAATTTTTGTTAAACTCATAAACAGGGCGATTGTTTTTGTTTCAAGCGTGTATGACTTTACGCGGTCTGTTCTTGCTTGACATAGTGACTACGTTAATACTAATGTCTTTTATAGGGGATTGACGAGAGACATCATCCCGTTCTGGATTCGTTTTTATTATCAGTGAATCTTAGAGACCATATTTGACGACCGGTTTAGCCTAGTGGGTAGTGCACCTGCCTGTGAAGCTGACGGTCCTGGGTTCGAATCCCGGTCAGGGCAAATATTTGTGTGATGAGCATGAATATTTGTTTCTGAGTCTTGGATGTTTTCTATGTATTTAAGTATTTATATCTATTAAATATATCGTCGTCTAGTACCAATAACACAAGCCTTCTTGAACTTACTGTGGGGCTAGTTCGATTTGTGTAAGATTGTCCTCTAATATTTATTTATTAATTTATATACATCTCTAACAATATTAAATTAGTCTTAATTTTGACGCTCTGAGACCATGTACATATCTAATGACGTTAGAATAGTAACTATTAATTGTATTTGGACGCTCAGAGACCATGTGCATCTCTGGGATATTATATGAATTTCATTATACTCTTTGTTTAATCAGAGACCTTATACATCTCTAACTTTACTGATGTTATAAAATTCGTAATAGATAATTTGTAATCTCGGAATTATTATTATTTCTTGAACTGTAATCTAATATTCTGACATGAAAAATGTATTCTTATAGTCGGACTTTCCTTAATTGTAAATTAATATTTTGTTTGGAGTTCTACCAGTATAGGAGGACAGTGTGACGTGTATAGTGTTTGTGTTTTCCTCGTGTCTAATTCTTTGTCCTTTTGTGCGGTTTTCTACCATATTATAGTCCGTCATAAAAGTTAAGCATACTACGTAAATGAAGCCTGCATGTGCGTTAACACTGTATCGGATTATCGAATCTAGGGAATTGGCCAAAGGTTTAAATTTCTTTAATATAAATGTGACGTTACAGGCATGGCTTGACGCTTAGAGATCATCGATTTAAAATACCCTAGATACACTATCACCTACAAATGCAAGACGAAAAAGTGTCCAAGCCGTCATTACGAGTGTGTGCGTGTTAGAGACACACTATTTAAAAGAAAATCAATTTGTACCAATTTATGTTTTTTCGATTTTCAGCCTTATATCACAAGAATAACGTATTATTTGAAATGCAAAGTTTTTGGCGCTTGGGACATTACGGATCGCACACATCGATTGTCATTAGCGCAGAGAACAGAGTCTGTATCGCGTACCGTGAAGTCGCAAAATAATATTTTTTTGATTAGGTTCTGCATCGGCAGTAAACAAGCATACGGCCTGTCAGGTGGTAATGTCGATTTATTATTAATCATGAATCGTTGTCTACCACCTGAGGTACCTAAGCCTAGTTAAACCATCACGAACAATTTGCTCCTAGAACTGTGTCCTAAAAGCATATGTGCAGGGTATTCTAAATTAACTGAATGTTATAACTACTTCAATTATTTTTAACCGACTTCACAAAAGGAGGATGTTCTCAATTAGTTACTATATTTTTAATTATAATTATTTAAATGTGTTATTTAAATGCGTTAAATATTCAAACTTAGACTTCATTACCCAGATATGTACTGTTTTATTTCAAATGTACACATTAGAAAGTTAAGATATCTTAGGATACGAAACTGAACACGCATACATCCCACGATATGTAAAGGTAATTAGTCATCGTATCCTATGGGTACTTATTTATTACTTAAGGCGTACCAACAGCTACTGTAAACGGAACGGAATTAAAGGAACTCACATATAGAAATAAAATAAAAGTATTAAGTAAACAGAATTAGCACATACTTTCGCACCATGTGAATACTATGTCGATGATAAAAAAGTGTGAAAAGGAAAAAATATCAATAACTAAGCGAAATAAAATGAAAGATTACGTACAAATAATACAACTCAATACGAACATTGCATACGGACAAGTGCTATGTTCTGTTGGTAATATAGGTATGTAACTACTGCGCATTTTACCGCGCATCATTTGTCGGCGCGTGTTTCCAAAAACGTCTGCGTGGGACGTCATTGTCTTGCGAAGGAATTAAATAAAGCTACATATTAAGTTGTGATTGTAATGTTTTAATTCTGGCTTTAAAGGTACCCAGATAAATGTAAAAGTAGATTAATAGTATTAATATTCTTATTTTATACCTTTTACGAACTTACATAAGTACAAATACACTCCATATGTCTGTGCTAATAAAAACAATACTTGTAAACTTTCGTCAAGAAATTAGCTGGTCTGCGACTCCATTTATTCGAAATTTTACTATAGTCTCAGTCATAGGTCTGCCATTTCGTTTCGATATTCAAATTATTAACCCGAGGGAAAGAGACAGGTAGCGTAGCAGATATTCTTAAATATTTGTATAAAGTAATTGTTATAAACCTAATATAACTACGAATTCATTATATTATGAAACTTTAGATAAAAAGTCATCTAAAATACGAAATTACATATTTTTTTAACGCGGTTTAAGCGTCGTTTTTGCACTTTTTTACGGAGCATTTCAGCATGTTGACTCGCCGATGGCTAGCGTACGACTCCGAGCGCAAGTGTGCTTAAAATGCATTTAAGCACTCTTGAGCGTGGACGGCTTTGACACGCGGATAGTGTATCTAGGGTATTTTAAATCGATGTTAGAGATGTATCTCACAATATTTCATTATGATTAGTGTACCTTATTAATTTTTATTTTGACGCTTCGAGACCTGATACATCTCTAACAAATGTGGATTGTTATCAGTTTCTTAGTCTTATTTTTGACATGTAACACTACATTTAATTAATGATGTTATGATTATTGTATTATTTTTAATTGATATAGATAAAGTTTGACTTGTAAAAGTGCCCTTGAGGCCTATTTGCAGAATAAATGTTTTGATTTTGATGTTGGCCTAATACACGCAACCCGGCGGCGTTTACCTGGCCCCTATTTCACCAAATCTGGCAGGCGCGAAAATTGACAAAAAACATTACAATGTCAACTTTTTGCAACGCAATCACTAATATATATTTTGCAGTTACCCCAACAACAGCATTGTTTTGCTTAAGGGTCCTTATGAGTTAAAAAACGCTCATCTATTTAGACGATTTTCTGATTGAATTGACACGTATCTTGACATTTTTACAACACGTGCAACACGCCTCCCTTAAGGCGTTTGTATAAAAAATATAGTATAGTATACTGACCACGTCGCCCCACTGCGGCTGGAAGTCCCGCTGGTGCGTGCGCGGCGCCGCCTTGCTCGGCTTCACGCTGCGGTCGAACGACGGCGCCGCCTCCTCCTCGTCCGAGGACGCCTGCTGCGCGCGCCGGCAACATTAAATACATCAATCAATCAAATCAAATTAAATAAAATCGTTTCTTCTTCAATTTAGGCGTATTACACGCACTTATGGATGTCGAAAAACTACCACCGGTTCATAAAAGAGCCGGCATAAGAAACTCGACGAGCTGTCATTTTTTAATAAGTGTTTGTTTCACGACAGATTTAAATGTAGAATCCGCAAGTTCAGTAATATGTCTTGGCAAATATGAGTTACGGGTCAATGACTGTCAGTGCTTTGAGACAGTTTTGTCTTTCGGAAACTTATTTGTTAGATAAATTTTGTCCTGATATATTTAAACTATCATTACTATAATAAAATAAAGAGTGTTTGTTTTTTTTTTAATTTTAGTTGGTTCGAGTCGCAGGCGAGGCAAGCCAGTTTTAGAAAATCTTTGAATGCAGTTTTGGCTCTTTTTAAAAATAAGGGAATGTTTCCCTCCAGGGCTCGACTTTTCTTTCCACACTGTCTAGTAGAGTAACGGGTCCAGCGACACCATGTACTATGGACCTAATTGCAGTGGGCGCAAGTAATGTATTACCTTGGCGATGTTGGGCGAGGACTGCGAGCGGTTGAGCGCCGGCCCGTCGTCCGGCGACACCATGTACTATGGACCTTATTGCAGTGGGCACAAGTAATGTATTACCTTGGCGATGTTGGGCGAGGACTGCGAGCGGTTGAGGGCCGGCCCGTCGTCCGGCGACACCATGTACTATGGACCTTATCGCAGTGGGCACAAGTAATGTATTACCTTGGCGATGTTGGGCGAGGACTGCGAGCGGTTGAGTGCCGGCCCGTCGTCCGGCGACACCATGTACTATGGACCTTATTGCAGTGGGCGTAAGTAATGTATTACCTTAGCGATGTTGGGCGAGGACTGCGAACGGTTGAGGGCGGGCCCGTCGTCGGGCGACACCATGTACTATGGACCTTATTGCAGTGGGCACAAGTAATGTATTACCTTGGCGATGTTGGGCGAGGACTGCGAGCGGTTGAGTGCGGGCCCGTCGTCCGGCGACACCATGTACTATGGACCTTATTGCAGTGGGCACAAGTAATGTATTACCTTGGCGATGTTGGGCGAGGACTGCGAGCGGTTGAGGGCCGGCCCGTCGTCCGGCGACACCATGTACTATGGACCTTATTGCAGTGGGCGTAAGTAATGTATTACCTTAGCGATGTTGGGCGAGGACTGCGAACGGTTGAGGGCGGGCCCGTCGTCGGGCGACACCATGTACTATGGACCTTATTGCAGTGGGCACAAGTAATGTATTACCTTGGCGATGTTGGGCGAGGACTGCGAGCGGTTGAGTGCGGGCCCGTCGTCCGGCGACACCATGTACTATGGACCTTATTGCAGTGGGCACAAGTAATGTATTACCTTGGCGATGTTGGGCGAGGACTGCGAGCGGTTGAGGGCGGGCCCGTCGTCCGGCGACACCATGTATGTATCGCCATCCTCGTCCTGTCCACAAATGTACTATGATTTTAGTTTTAACGAAGATTTTGTCGACAGAAGACCTTATTTACATCATTCATATCATAAATTTGAGGGCTGGCCCTTGTAAAGGGGTTATTATACTCTTTCATGACCTGTTTTCTATTTAAAAAAAAAATCTATGATATGCATTGAATTAGTGTACAAAAATAGGAATTCAAAATAGTACCTGAACCTAATAAAAGGAATTTATAGGTAAAAATACTTAAATATCAATATATTTCTGTAAAAAGTGAGTAACACAGTGGTAAAAACCATTTTTTCATACAAATGGCGAGACATCAAAGAACCACTAAGTTACTCGATTTATCGATATTAGCTGTGGTTCGTTAATTACAAAGTGATACTGCAATTAAACCTCTTTCTAAATAACAATAGAAAAATATGAAGTAAGGGCCAAGTATTCCAAAATGACATATAAAGTGGCCCAAAGAACATATTAACCTCTTGCCTGTGTCTGATAAGGATCAGTACAATCGAAAATTAACTCTATGACAAAAAGTAACAATATCAATTTCTTCAGCACTGTCAGTTTTATAAAATACGAAAGGTTAATGATATAAGTTAACATCATCCTTACTTGGTCGAAATTCCTTTTATTCGAACCAAGCGCTTTGCATCATCTTTTATAATGCGCACTTCTAAGGTTTGGAATTCTCTGCCGGCGCTTGTGTTTCCGAGCTCATATAACCTAGACCTTTTTGAGGCACGAGTGAATAGGCACCTTCTGGGTGAGCTCGCTTCGTCGTCGGCCTCATCTTTGCCCCCTGGCTAGATGCTGGCCAAGAGCGATCCCATTTTTAATAACCTCGTGGCGCCCAAAGATTTTTTGGCTCCTCTTTAACTATGACCCGACTGTCCTTCTTATAGGACATAATAGTTACAGTCATATCCGCCCAAGATTTTGAGTTGAAATTTGTATTTGTGAATTTGTGTATGTTTGAAGTGAAACTTTCAGGGTATAATTATGATTATATTAGCATGTGTATTTAAATTCGATTACTTGTCTACCTTTTGATCTTTACAAAGACCACTGGGCCTCAATTACTAGATTTACAGAGTTTATTAATATGGCCTTCTGAAAGGCGCGTGGGCAGTAATTGAAGGTTAGTTGAAAAAAGTGCTGGGCTGGAGCCGCCATGCTTATTTTGGTTTATCAAAAGGCGCGTGGGCGCCACGAGGTTAAGGTTTGGAATTCTCTGCCGGCGCTTGTGTTTCCGAGCTCATATAACCTAGACCTTTTTAAGGCCCGAGTGAATAGGCACCTGGGTGAGCTCGCTTCATCGTCGGCCTCATCTTTGCCCCCTGGCTAGATGCTGGCCAAGAGCGATCCCATTTTTAATAAAAAAAAAAAAGTACAATCGAAAATTAACTCTATGACAAAAAGGAACAATATTAATTTCTTCAGCACTGTCAGTTTTATATATATATATAATTAATACGGGAGGTTAATGATAAAAGTTACCTTGTCCAGCGTGGGCTTGCGCTTCTCCCTGGCCTCGGCGAGTTTCCGCTTCCGCTCCCGCTCGAGCGCCTCCCGCTGCCGGTCGAGCTCGTCGCGCTGCTCGCGCACGGCGTCGATGCGCGCGGCGGCGGCGGCGAGTTCGCGCGCCTGAGCCGCCTGCTCCGCCATCACACGTTGCTTTTCCGCTGTGTAAGACAAACGGGTCAGCGATGATGCAGTATTAAACAACGGAAAAAAACGTTACAAGAATAAACAAAACTTGAATTGAATGAAAATACTCGGAAACCATCTAATTGTAATATTTACGCCATTATAAAGATTTTTAAATATATAATGATGAAAAAACCGGCCAAGTGCGTGTCGGACCACGAGCAATGAAGGGTTCCGTACCAACACCTACTAGTCCACATTTAAAATCACTATCCAATACCTTGATCAAATTTCAGTGTTTCTGCTATGATTGACTAAATCATCCAATTTCTTTGCCCAATCTTTGATCAAATTTCTTTCATGTAGGCTCATTCCATTTATCCAGTATCCTTGTTCAAGTTTTTTGTTTTCACGCCTAGCCATATTGATTTTAATGTCATCTAATCCTTGATCAAATTTCGGTGTTCCTGCTAAGATTGACCAAATCATCCAATTTATTTGTCCAATCTTTGATCAAATTTCTTTGATGTAGGCTTATTTTATTTGTCTAATATATTAAAATCAATACGAAAACAAAAAACTTGGACAAAGATATTGGATAAAGGAATGGGCCTACATGAAAGAAATTTGATCAAAGATTGGACAGAGAAATTGGATGATTTAGTCAATTACAGTAGGAATACCGACATTCTTCGCATGAAAACAAAAAATCTTGGACAAAGGTATTGGATAAATGGAATGGGCCTACATGAAAGAAATATGATCAAAGATTGGACAAAGAAATTGAATAATTTATTGAATTTTAGCAGGAACACTGACATTTGATCAAAGTTTCAGACATTAAAATCAACATGACTTCGCATGAAAACAAAAAAAACTTGGACATAGATATTCGATAAATAGAATAAGCCTACATCAAAAAAATTTGGTCAAAGATTGGACAAATAAATTGGATAAGTGTAACACCAACCAACTAGTCAGAGTGACCAGTATTACTTTGCTAACTGGCTATAGCAAAAAATAATTAGAACAAAATTAAAAAAAATGTTAATACCATTCAAATCCTCCTCAGCCAGTTTCTCCGCCTCGGAGCGCTCTCGTCTCTGGTACTCCTCGAGTTGCTGGCGGAGGGCCAGGTTCTCTTGTTCCTGGTATCAAAAGATCGTTATTAGTGCCAAGTAATGATACAAACAGCTTCGATTTCTTACTTCCTTGTTTGTTACCGTCGATAACGTGTTATAAATCGATGAAAAGATGCCAACACGAAAAAGTGTGACGTAATGTATGACTAACCTGAGCAGCATAACTGGGTAGTCGGTAGGTATCACTGCACTTACCGTATCAAACTGTTTATTCTCGAGCTGCATGAGCTGCGAGATTATCTCCTGCTCTCGCATCTTGTATAAGGCACGCAGTTCGTCTCTTTCTTCCGTCTCCCGCTGGAAGTGTGTCTTCTCCCAATCCTGGACAAACAATTAATAATATATTATATGTTATTATATTGAGCCCATTAAGGGTTAATAATAAGATTAGGATGCGATTGGTCCAGTATGAGAATAGTCCAAGTTCCTAGTTTTCTAGCAGAACCAATCAGTTATAACATTAACTGTCAAAATTATTAAGGGTATTATTTACATTCTCCTCCATAAATCGAAGATGACTCAATGTAAAAAAAAATATGACACCCTATTTGACATATTCACTACATTTTCAAATTTTGAACCACTTATTATCTGTAATTTTTCTCAGAAAATAATAAAAAAGTATTTTAAAAAACATGCTCTATGCAACTAAGTTACCCTTCTTTATAACTGTCCCAAATTTCAAATAGATAGCATAAGTAGTTCTTGAGATATTGAGCGATGTGACAGACAGATGTGGATGATCTGCGCCATGTTGCAACACCGCAACAGTTGCTGCAACACGAGTACCTGTTCGGCCTCTATCCGCTGCATCTCGAGCGTGAGCGAGGTGTCCGCCAGGCGCTCCTGCTGCTGGATGATGTGCGCCATGTTGCAACACCGCAACAGTTGCTGCAACACGAGTACCTGTTCGGCCTCTATCCGCTGCATCTCGAGCGTGAGCGAGGTGTCCGCCAGGCGCTCCTGCTGCTGGATGATGTGCGCCATGTTGCAACACCGCAACAGTTGCTGCAACACGAGTACCTGTTCGGCCTCTATCCGCTGCATCTCGAGCGTGAGCGAGGTGTCCGCCAGGCGCTCCTGCTGCTGGATGATGTGCGCCATGTTGCAACACCGCAACAGTTGCTGCAACACGAGTACCTGTTCGGCCTCTATCCGCTGCATCTCGAGCGTGAGCGAGGTGTCCGCCAGGCGCTCCTGCTGCTGGATGATGTGCGCCATGTTGCAACACCGCAACAGTTGCTGCAACACGAGTACCTGTTCGGCCTCTATCCGCTGCATCTCGAGCGTGAGCGAGGTGTCCGCCAGGCGCTCCTGCTGCTGGATGATGTGCGCCATGTTGCAACACCGCAACAGTTGCAGCAACACGAGTACCTGTTCGGCCTCTATCCGCTGCATCTCGAGCGTGAGCGAGGTGTCCGCCAGGCGCTCCTGCTGCTGGATGATGTGCGCCATGTTGCAACACCGCAACAGTTGCTGCAACACGAGTACCTGTTCGGCCTCTATCCGCTGCATCTCGAGCGTGAGCGAGGTGTCCGCCAGGCGCTCCTGCTGCTGGATGATGTGCGCCATGTTGCAACACCGCAACAGTTGCAGCAACACGAGTACCTGTTCGGCTTCTATCCGCTGCATCTCGAGCGTGAGCGAGGTGTCCGCCAGGCGCTCCTGCTGCTGGATGATGTGCGCCATGTTGCAACACCGCAACAGTTGCTGCAACACGAGTACCTGTTCGGCCTCTATCCGCTGCATCTCGAGCGTGAGCGAGGTGTCCGCCAGGCGCTCCTGCTGCTGGATGATGTGCGCCATGTTGCAACACCGCAACAGTTGCTGCAACACGAGTACCTGTTCGGCCTCTATCCGCTGCATCTCGAGCGTGAGCGAGGTGTCCGCCAGGCGCTCCTGCTGCTGGATGATGTGCGCCATGTTGCAACACCGCAACAGTTGCTGCAACACGAGTACCTGTTCGGCCTCTATCCGCTGCATCTCGAGCGTGAGCGAGGTGTCCGCCAGGCGCTCCTGCTGCTGGATGATGTGCGCCATGTTGCAACACCGCAACAGTTGCAGCAACACGAGTACCTGTTCGGCCTCTATCCGCTGCATCTCGAGCGTGAGCGAGGTGTCCGCCAGGCGCTCCTGCTGCTGGATGATGTGCGCCATGTTGCAACACCGCAACAGTTGCAGCAACACGAGTACCTGTTCGGCCTCTATCCGCTGCATCTCGAGCGTGAGCGAGGTGTCCGCCAGGCGCTCCTGCTGCTGGATGATGTGCGCCATGTTGCAACACCGCAACAGTTGCTGCAACACGAGTACCTGTTCGGCCTCTATCCGCTGCATCTCGAGCGTGAGCGAGGTGTCCGCCAGGCGCTCCTGCTGCTGGATGATGTGCGCCATGTTGCAACACCGCAACAGTTGCTGCAACACGAGTACCTGTTCGGCCTCTATCCGCTGCATCTCGAGCGTGAGCGAGGTGTCCGCCAGGCGCTCCTGCTGCTGGATGATGTGCGCCATGTTGCAACACCGCAACAGTTGCTGCAACACGAGTACCTGTTCGGCCTCTATCCGCTGCATCTCGAGCGTGAGCGAGGTGTCCGCCAGGCGCTCCTGCTGCTGGATGATGTGCGCCATGTTGCAACACCGCAACAGTTGCAGCAACACGAGTACCTGTTCGGCCTCTATCCGCTGCATCTCGAGCGTGAGCGAGGTGTCCGCCAGGCGCTCCTGCTGCTGGATGATGTGCGCCATGTTGCAACACCGCAACAGTTGCTGCAACACGAGTACCTGTTCGGCCTCTATCCGCTGCATCTCGAGCGTGAGCGAGGTGTCCGCCAGGCGCTCCTGCTGCTGGATGATGTGCGCCATGTTGCAACACCGCAACAGTTGCAGCAACACGAGTACCTGTTCGGCCTCTATCCGCTGCATCTCGAGCGTGAGCGAGGTGTCCGCCAGGCGCTCCTGCTGCTGGATGATGTGCGCCATGTTGCAACACCGCAACAGTTGCTGCAACACGAGTACCTGTTCGGCCTCTATCCGCTGCATCTCGAGCGTGAGCGAGGTGTCCGCCAGGCGCTCCTGCTGCTGGATGATGTGCGCCATGTTGCAACACCGCAACAGTTGCTGCAACACGAGTACCTGTTCGGCCTCTATCCGCTGCATCTCGAGCGTGAGCGAGGTGTCCGCCAGGCGCTCCTGCTGCTGGATGATGTGCGCCATGTTGCAACACCGCAACAGTTGCTGCAACACGAGTACCTGTTCGGCCTCTATCCGCTGCATCTCGAGCGTGAGCGAGGTGTCCGCCAGGCGCTCCTGCTGCTGGATGATGTGCGCCATGTTGCAACACCGCAACAGTTGCTGCAACACGAGTACCTGTTCGGCCTCTATCCGCTGCATCTCGAGCGTGAGCGAGGTGTCCGCCAGGCGCTCCTGCTGCTGGATGATGTGCGCCATGTTGCAACACCGCAACAGTTGCTGCAACACGAGTACCTGTTCGGCCTCTATCCGCTGCATCTCGAGCGTGAGCGAGGTGTCCGCCAGGCGCTCCTGCTGCTGGATGATGTGCGCCATGTTGCAACACCGCAACAGTTGCTGCAACACGAGTACCTGTTCGGCCTCTATCCGCTGCATCTCGAGCGTGAGCGAGGTGTCCGCCAGGCGCTCCTGCTGCTGGATGATGTGCGCCATGTTGCAACACCGCAACAGTTGCTGCAACACGAGTACCTGTTCGGCCTCTATCCGCTGCATCTCGAGCGTGAGCGAGGTGTCCGCCAGGCGCTCCTGCTGCTGGATGATGTGCGCCATGTTGCAACACCGCAACAGTTGCTGCAACACGAGTACCTGTTCGGCCTCTATCCGCTGCATCTCGAGCGTGAGCGAGGTGTCCGCCAGGCGCTCCTGCTGCTGGATGATGTGCGCCATGTTGCAACACCGCAACAGTTGCTGCAACACGAGTACCTGTTCGGCCTCTATCCGCTGCATCTCGAGCGTGAGCGAGGTGTCCGCCAGGCGCTCCTGCTGCTGGATGATGTGCGCCATGTTGCAACACCGCAACAGTTGCTGCAACACGAGTACCTGTTCGGCCTCTATCCGCTGCATCTCGAGCGTGAGCGAGGTGTCCGCCAGGCGCTCCTGCTGCTGGATGATGTGCGCCATGTTGCAACACCGCAACAGTTGCTGCAACACGAGTACCTGTTCGGCCTCTATCCGCTGCATCTCGAGCGTGAGCGAGGTGTCCGCCAGGCGCTCCTGCTGCTGGATGATGTGCGCCATGTTGCAACACCGCAACAGTTGCTGCAACACGAGTACCTGTTCGGCCTCTATCCGCTGCATCTCGAGCGTGAGCGAGGTGTCCGCCAGGCGCTCCTGCTGCTGGATGATGTGCGCCATGTTGCAACACCGCAACAGTTGCTGCAACACGAGTACCTGTTCGGCCTCTATCCGCTGCATCTCGAGCGTGAGCGAGGTGTCCGCCAGGCGCTCCTGCTGCTGGATGATGTGCGCCATGTTGCAACACCGCAACAGTTGCTGCAACACGAGTACCTGTTCGGCCTCTATCCGCTGCATCTCGAGCGTGAGCGAGGTGTCCGCCAGGCGCTCCTGCTGCTGGATGATGTGCGCCATGTTGCAACACCGCAACAGTTGCTGCAACACGAGTACCTGTTCGGCCTCTATCCGCTGCATCTCGAGCGTGAGCGAGGTGTCCGCCAGGCGCTCCTGCTGCTGGATGATGTGCGCCATGTTGCAACACCGCAACAGTTGCTGCAACACGAGTACCTGTTCGGCCTCTATCCGCTGCATCTCGAGCGTGAGCGAGGTGTCCGCCAGGCGCTCCTGCTGCTGGATGATGTGCGCCATGTTGCAACACCGCAACAGTTGCTGCAACACGAGTACCTGTTCGGCCTCTATCCGCTGCATCTCGAGCGTGAGCGAGGTGTCCGCCAGGCGCTCCTGCTGCTGGATGATGTGCGCCATGTTGCAACACCGCAACAGTTGCTGCAACACGAGTACCTGTTCGGCCTCTATCCGCTGCATCTCGAGCGTGAGCGAGGTGTCCGCCAGGCGCTCCTGCTGCTGGATGATGTGCGCCATGTTGCGCGCGCGCTCCTCGTACTTGTGCAGCGCGGCCGCCTGCAACAATGCAACACTTGCAGCAACACAAATACGCAATTTGTTACTTGATTTTTTTTTATTTGCCATTCGAACCAGTTTTTAGAGACGACCAAATGTCCATATGTGATCAACAAGGATAGGGTATTTTTGTGTATGAAAGATAAACAATAAAAATATAACAATAAGATAAATTTTGTTATAGGAAGTCGACGTGAGTTGTTACAAAACTCAAGATCAAGTAAAACAAATTTTATAATCAATTTTAAAACTCATGCATTTCATCTGTGCTAAAAATTTGCAAAACGGTAGCCGCCATTACAAATCGCGTAACTAGCACTGGTAAATATTGCGTATCTACATAACACCCATAGTACAATACCGTGTAACTGGCACTGGTAAATATTGCGTATCTATACAACACCCACAGTACAATACCGCGTAACTGGCACTGGTAAATACTGCGTATCTACACAACACCCATAGTACAATACCGCGTAACTGGCACTGGTAAATACTGCGTATCTACACAACACCCATAGTACAATACCGCGTAACTGACATTGGTAAATATTGCGTATCTACACAACACCCATAGTACAATACCGCGTAACTGGCACTGGTAAATACTGCGTATCTACACAACACCCATAGTACAATACCGCGTAACTGGCACTGGTAAATACTGCGTATCTACACAACACCCATAGTACAATACCGCGTAACTGGCACTGGTAAATACTGCGTATCTACACAACACCCATAGTACAATACCGCGTAACTGGCACTGGTAAATACTGCGTATCTACACAACACCCATAGTACAATACCGCGTAACTGGCACTGGTAAATACTGCGTATCTACACAACACCCATAGTACAATACTGCGTAACTGGCACTGGTAAATACTATCTACACAACACCCAACTTTACAGGAGAAACATAAAACGCTTTTTTAAAGGATATTACGTTAGTTCTTCTTCTTCTTTCTATCTTAATTAATAAAAATAAATAAATAAATATTAGAGGACAATCTTACACAAATCGAACTAGTCCCACAGTAAGCTCAAGAAGGCTTGTGTTATGGGTACTAGACGACGATATATTTAATAGATATAAATACTTAAATACATAGAAAGCATCCAAGACTCGGGAACAAATATTCATGCTCATCACACAAATATTTGCCCTGACCGGGATTCGAACCTAGGACCGTCAGCTTCAATTTGGCTACATTAGTTAGATACGCGGTATTAACTAATGCCAGTTACGCGGATTTGCCCTATGGGTGTTGTGTAGACACGCAGTATTTACCAATGCTAGTTGCACTATCCCCGACGAAATGTCAAGTATGACGGCATACGACACTAAAAAGCCGGATCAACACACTGGGCGATGGGGGCACAACGTACATGAAAATATGTCTTTCTCCCTTTAACGCATAACTGCGTCCTGCACTTTGAGTATAATTCTCTTTTTACGTAGCCCATTGTGTGCAAGCTGTGTTTGACACTTGTGACAGACACCATTAGCGATGCGAACAATAAAAATCGAATACAGTTTTTTCGATAATCGATATGGTTTACGAAATAAAGATAATCGATTAGAACCGATCGGCATAAGAGAAAACAATAATAACGTAGTTACAATATAACAAAATATTTGAGTTAACAAAAATACAACTATTCACATAGGCAGATGCAATGTTATTCGATAACTGACACTAGTGACGGATATAACAACGAATCGGTTCATCTGCGATTTGTCAATTACTGTATGACGTCACAGAAATGGCGGTTCACGTTTTCGACCGGATATTGTAATTGCAAATTTCAATCTTATTGTTTTAGTATTTCATAAAATAGAAATAAAAATACCAAGTGGTAATTGAAACGTACAGATTAATTTAGGCTACTTAAAAAAAATACGTGTAAGACCCTATTAGAGCACAATAAAGGACAATCATTAGCGACAAACGTAGCTCCTACATCACTACATAGTATAAAACAAAGTCGCTCTCTCTGTCCCTATATCCCTATGTACGCTTAAATTTTTAAAACTACGCAACGGATTTTGATGCGGTTTTTTTTAATAGATAGAGTGATTGAAGAGGAAGGTTTATATGTATAATAACATCCATTAAATAGTGCACCCGTGCGAAGCCGGGGCGGGTCGCTAATATTGACTAAAATATTTTGACGGTTTACTATATATAGTGACACCATATTATAAATTTTAAGATGTGGAAAATACCCAATAAGCTCCTAATGGCGTTCCGAGTTAAACATGGCAATAATTCGTCCCTTATCTCTATAATGGAGACACCCCTATAACTGTATATATATAAAATAAATAAATAAATATTAGAGGACAATCTTACACAAATCGAACTGATAAATAAGAAAATAAATAAATAAATAAATATTAGAGGACAATCTTACACAAATCGAACTAGCCCCACAGTAAGCTCAAGAAGGCTTGTGTTATGGGTACTAGACGACGATATATTTAATAGATATAAATACTTAAATACATTGAAAACTGATGTATGTATATACCTTGCTACTGCGGTCCACAGTCGGCTCGGAGGTGCGCGGCCGCGCCGGCGCCGCGCTCACGTCCGCCCACACCGGGTAGTCGATCTCACCTGTCCACAACATTTCCGATGTTAATCACAAAAACCTCACAATGTGGGTAACGTAGAGAGATTAGCCCCCGTATTCATAAAACTTAACAAACCTCTGCTAACTAAAAAGTTCTTTGTCCCATTCTCACAAACGTCAATGTCAAAGTAACAGATAAGGACAAACGAACTTTAGTGGCTAGTTAACTAATATAGGTTTGACAAACGTTTATGAATAAGGGGGTAGGTGACTTGCATTAAACTTCGATAGTGGGCCGTGGCTATCGATAGCCCAAAATAAACTCCTGCGGAACTGCACGCCCCACTAAAAACTTCGGGTCCACAATCATTGGAGGAGGCAAAGCCCCATCTCTAAGAGTGTTCCAAAAACTACCTTAGGGATCCTCTCGTCCGTAGAAACGAAGTGGCCCGAAGACATTGCCCTGGGGAGTTCCATGGCTCATCGTAAGAGAGAGGATCCAAAACCCTACCAACAGAAACTCCAAATCTCTTTGTAAAGGAGAGGTCTGCTTTACAACGAAACTCTTAGGGCCCAAAACTCTCTGGATCCCCATGTCTCATAGTAAAGGAGAGGGTCCATAACTCTACCCCGGAAACCCCACGTTTTATTGTAAATAAGACGGTCCATAACTCTACTTTAGGGACCTCCAGGTCTCTTTGTAAAAAAAAGTGGGTCCATAACTCTACCCTATAGAACTACACAAAGTTTTACTAGGGTCCATAACTCTACCCCGGAAACCCCACGTCTTATTGTAAATTAGACGGTCCATAGCCCTATTCTGGGGACCTCCCGGTCTCTTTGTAAAAAAGTGGGTCCATAACTCTACCGTGTAGGACTACACAAAGAAGTGGATCCATAACCCTACCATGAGAGAGACCTAACTCTATAGTCCACTGAAAAGGAGTGGAACCTAAAATAACCAAGACAAGGATCTGGGGGACTTACTTAACACGTTACCTAGCATGTCGCTGGGGGGCTTGGCCCGGGGCGTGGGCTGCGGGTTGGTGGTGAGGGCGGGGTACCGCAGCAGCCAGTCGGAGTAGCCCCCGTGGAGCGCCAGCGGAGGCCGAGGGTATTGCACTTTCACGTCCCACTGGGACAAAAAAACGTACACCATTACAAGTCAATCGACGGGAAAAACCGTCATGTGAATCAGGATGGACACAGAGTCACGTCACTCAACTCTAAACAGATTGCCGTACGGTTGAGGAACAAATAAAAATAAAAATATACATATATTATCCTCTGATGTAAAATGAGTCGCATTAACTTCAAAATCGGCTAAATCCATTTCTGACATTTTTAAAAATCAAAACAAAACATTTATTCTGCAAATAGGCCTCATGGGCACTTTTACAAGTCAAAATCTACCTAGGTACATCAAATGAAAATAATACAATAATTAATTAAAGTATCATTAATTAAATGTAGTGTTACATGTCAAAAATAAAACTAAGAAACTAATAACAATCGAGATTTGTTAGAGATGTATAAGGTCTCTATAGATTAAGGTCTCTATCTCTCTAAAGATTTTGATATAGGTAAAATAAAAGGGTAAAAATCTAGTTTAGTAGTAATAATTGATACCGCTCTATGTTATATGCTTTTACAGTGGGCCTCGCAAGAAGCTGGACACTTTGGGACCTTGTCGCTTTCACCCGTTGGAAATTTAGTATGAAAATTTAAACATATCATTTAAGCGATAAGGTACAAAAATGTTAACCACCTTGTGAGGGTGACCATTTCTTTTCTATTTAGACCTTTATTATATGAACTCAATATTTTGACATAATTCGTTTATGATTACTTGTTTTAAATCTGTGATATTCATAAGGTCATATTGTGCTAGGCCTCTTTCGGATCGCCATTATCTAACACCTAAATATTTGCTTTGTATATTTTTCCATGTTTTTCTATCCATTGCTATTTCTTCCCATCTTCTAATTGGTTTACCCACTTTCCTTTTTCCGACTTTAGATTTCCAGTTAATTAATGTTTTTGTCCATTTCATGTACGACACTTACGTTCTGGCTATGTGACCTGCCCACTTAACACGTTGACTGTCCGATTCCAAATTGTAAACCTTACGGCATTGCAATAGAGGCTTGCAGTGACCCACGGACTGTGAACGTGTTAAACTTTTGTTTCAGTATGTGTTTTGCAGCATCTACGAAATTGGTTCCTTCACAATATCTAATAACTCGAAAGAGGAGAAGTTATATGAAAAACTTTAAAGAACTTTTCTTATTTTGAATTGTAGGTTTTTTTTACAAAATTATATACAACTTATTTAATTCAATCTTATAACAATTTCCACAAGAAACGATGTATGTCTTCTATGTAACTTTTGATATTCATTTTTAATTCGTGTTAATGGGTATTTTATAATCTTATTCAGCAATGTCGATTGCATGCATTCTTAATGTACCTAGTATTCATTGTAATATACCTACACCTCTATAAATTGTCAGACAGGATATACCGAGATATAAGAGGAACCAATTTTGTATGGTTCCTCTTCTTATCTCGGTATATCCTGTCCGACAGTTTTATGTTGAGGACACCTCTTTCTATGGATCTTTGATATAAGTACTTGGTTGAGGACTCCTTTTTCTTTGGATCTTTGATATACTTGGATTTTCCGAAGATGTCTTTTGTTAGTTACCATGTTTGACTGCCATATGTGAGACAGGGCAGAATGCATGTGTTGAAAACAAGTCTTTTAAGTTCCATTGGTATTTTTGCTTTTAAGATGTTTTTCGAAGGTTTAACGAAGTATGTGACATAATTAATTGACAGCTATTATTACTTAACTGACTTAAAAATTTATCAATGTTATTTATACACTTAATTTAATTCAATTTAGCGCAGCTGATGAAGCATGCAATGTTTAATATAATGACCTTATTTAGATGTAATTTTATCCCTATTTATAGACTTGAGTGATTAAATCCCTGACCTAAGTTTTCATATGCTCTGGCTGAAAATACTATGGGAAGAAATATATACTAAGATTAGATGTAAAACCATATATTTAATATGAATAAACCATTCATTCATCCATTGGCCAATAATTTTTTTTTGGCTGACTATACTTACCTTCAAAAGGATGGTCTTTAGTAGATGCAGCTTGTTCCCCGGTATGACAGCGGTGCTGCTCCAGTCCAGCATGACTATAAGCTCCATGCTAGCGCGGGTCGCCCACACTGGCTTCGAGGCTGCTGGCAAGTTCTGCTCTAGGATGTGAGCTGATCGCCTGCGGAGAAACATATATTTTGTTCTTAACCAAAGGGTTAACCATAAAGATCCAGATAACCATGGTGGTTAGACAAACTGACAGTTTTGTTTTGTTTTTTTTTTTAACCTGACTGTGGCTTTATAGGCCGGGCCCAATAAAGCGATAGGAGTGCGCGGTTGGAGAGTAGCCTGGGGAAATCCAGGGGAAAACCTCCGGCACGACCACGCGTGTGGTTTGGAACACTGGAATACTCTAAGAGTTTGCGCTCCAGTGAGATTGGTTGAGAGGTTTCAACCGAATCTGAGGTGTGAGTGGAATCGAGCTACTGGGAGTTTTGTCGCTGGTTCACTATACCTAGCCTAGCTGAGAAGAGTCCAGCAAGTAACTCAGCTAGGCCCGACCTGGGTCGGACTGACTCTACCCGGTGTGCGGCAGTGCCGGGACGAATAGGGACTATATGTGTCACTGTTGTCGCGATCGCGCGGTGGACGTCCCCGCCGGCAGGAATGCCTAAGTGTACGCGTCGTGTCAGAGTTGGACGCCGCAAACGCAGCGTTCCATCTTTCGATAGACGCTGTGATTACGTCGTCCGGGTCCGTAAGTGTGTGCCTAGGACGCCGGACCGTGCGGCCCCTAATCAGTGATCGCCGAGTAACGACAGAGGGAAACTGACAGTGTATATGACACCACCATATACTGACAAGCGAGTAACTTTTTTGACATGTGGTGGTTAGGTTAAGGGGTAAAATGATTAGACATTTAAAAAGAGAAATTAGAGATGCGCCGAATATGGGTTTGACCGAATACTAACATTCGGCCGAATATTAGGTCCAGCTGTTGCTGAACCGAATATTCGGCCGAATTATTATAACGCAATTCCTTCATGACATAGCCTAGTTGGTAGTGACCCTGCCTTCGAAGCTGGAGGTCCCGGGTTCAAATCCCGGTCAGGGCATGTATTTGTGTGATGAACACGAATATTAGTTCTCGAGTCTTGGATGTTTTCTATGTATTTAAGTATCTATTTATCTATATAAGTATGTATATCGTCACTTAGTACCCATTGTACAAGCTTTGCTTAGTTTGGGACTAGGTTGATTTGTGTAAGATTGTCCACAAATATTTATTTATTTAAGGAGTCGATCAAGGCCAATACTGTCTCATTTGATAAAGCGCACTAATTCTGCGAGAAATTAAGCGCCGTACGACCGACGGCGATGACTCTCTCTATCGCACCATGCGGGCGCAAGACACCGACGGGTGAATCTAAATATTCCGAAATGCCTGTTTCTCGCCGCCTAATACGTTCACAATAATCTTAAAAATATCTTTATATTCTCAGATGAATAATTCGTACCCTGGCGAAATGCTCTCTTCAGGCACGCTGATGCAGGAAGGGCAGTTGATATGGGACTCATTGTAGTCGTTCTCTGGCCTTGCGTCCAGAATCATCACTTTCATCTTGCCGCTCTTGAGGATATTGTATAGCTGCTCGCTTCGGATCGTCACTTCATCTAGTCCTGAAATTGAATAGAAGAAAATTAATGGACGAATGATAATTTAATGCAATAGTGCAAACAAATAAGATGAAAACAGTCAGTCTGTATTTTACACATATTTCTGTACACATAATAATTTAGCATCTTTTGCTTCAATCAAGATTCAATATGCTACCCTCTCCATAAATATATCATTTTTTAGAATGAAGGAAAAATTGAAAAATTTAGGCACCAAGCAGGATTCGAACCTGCGACCTCCCGGCACTCGCATTTAATGAATCATGAGTCTTCTGGTAGATGTCGCTGTACGGGTCCCTTAAGGCGTTTGTATAAAAAGAATATATCATTTTGCTCCCTTGAAATACAATCTAGTAATGAGTATAACCTGGGAGTCCCAAGGGCTGTGAAGGCTCCGGCGATGGCACAGCGTCTAGTGCCTTCTTCCTATTCTCATCGATCTTTTGCTTGATCATCTCATTTTCTTGGATGTCATTCAGTCGCTTTTTTTTCTGTTCTTGGTTATACCTTTAAAAAATAGAGAGTAATATCGTCAGCCAGCAGTATGTGATAAATATTTCAAAATCAATACAATCTAAAGAAATACAATTCTGAATGACTAAGGAGTTAATTTTTCATTCACCGGTGTACCTTGTGAGAATCATATTTGTACAGTCAGATGCTAAAATATGGGTGCATACAAGTTACTCAAAAACATGTCCCATGGCTCTTATGTAAGTGGATCAGGGTTGCGGTATGTTTTTATGAGAGTATTAATTTGATACATATTTTTGCACTTGACTGTATATTACCAAAAATTAGGAGTGTAATTTTAGAGTTTGTGCCAAAATTTTATGAACAAAGAACAGGAACTTAAGGCCTGCGAACAGAGGCCATAATATAAATAAATAAATAAATATAAATAAATATTTGTGGGCAATCTTACACAAATAGACCTAGTCCCAAACTAAGCAAAGCTTGTACTATGGATACTAGGCGACGATATATATACTAATATAGATAAATATATACTTAAATACATAGAAAACATCCAAGACTCAGAAACAAATATTCATGTTCATCACACAAATAAATGCCCTGACCGGGATTCGAACCCGGGACCTCCAGCTTTGTAGGCAGGTTCACTACCAACTAGGCTAAAGCGGTCGTCAAAAAAACACTGATAATACTGTATAAAAAGAACTGTGGAAAATATTTGAATAAACTTCTGTAAAACTAGTTCCTACACCGAATCTTGGGATTAGTTATCAAAGTGGACTCCGGTGTCTTTAGGGCACACCAGGATAACAATGTGAAGATGATGATTCTAGTAAACAGTTCTAATTGAAAATTTAACTAAATAGGTACATTAAATTCAGGTTTCTCAGTCATTTTGAATTAGATTAATACATAATCTACCGGCGATTAAATAAACAATAGCATTCATTTGTTATGTGCCCATAGATCTCTGGCACCGGGAGATGATGATGGCTTAAATTACTAGTATCATATTTCTAGAATCATTATCCCAGTAACAGGCGATTCTGTCAGAAGGCACACAGAAATATAACAAAGCGGTTATTGTCATATTCGACGTTGGACAAGAGTCGCATCTGATAGAACCCAGTGGAGACAGTTGGAGGAGGCCTATGCCTTACGGCACACTGAATTGCGCGACATTTTGTGAAAAGGAGAAACAACATTATTTCAGTCTTCAATTCAGTTTAAAAGGCTATTATTATTATTATTATATTGTACAAAAAATACAAAATACAAAATAGTTTATTTATACACAGTGCTATTTACATTACCAGAAGATCAGAATATATAAAAAAAAAGGAAAATGTTACAGACACTGCATGACAAAGTAAATTAAAACACTTTTCTGTGACCCCTACACTAGGCTAGGCCTGTATCGTAGGCTGACACAAGATCCGATTGCCATTTAACTGAATATCTTGCGCTAAAGACAAAAACATTATAAACTAAGAAGAATATACAGAAACAAAACAAAATAAGCCAATCGTGGAGTTGAAATTTAAAAAGTTAGACTTTTAATAATTATTGTCATATTAGTCATCTCCCAGCGAATAAAATAAACAATAGAATGCTTTTGTAATGAGCTCTTGGATCCCAGGGACTGATAGAGGGTTAAGTATTACCCTGTATTTTTTTTAATAAGAGGCTATCACTATATAGTATAAAACAAAGTTGCTTTCTGTGTCCCTAATCCCTATATATGCTTAAATCTTTAAAACTACGCAATGGATTTTGATGCGGTTTCTTTTAATAGATAGAGTGATTGAAGAGGAAGGTTTATATGTATAATAACTTCCATTAAATAGTGCACCCGTGCGAAGCCAGGGCGGGTCGCTAGTAAATAAATAAATCAAAAACAGCAACTCTGCCTAATGTCCAGAGGGATTCCATGCCAATTTGTTGTTATTAAAAGCAATAGTTTTTTTTTATTTATTAACATACTTATAATGACTATAGTAACTTAGTAATTATATTGACTTGTGAAAGTGCCCTTGAGGCCTATTTGCAGAATAAATGTATTGATTTTGACATGTAAAGGTGCCCTTGTGGCCTATTTGCAGAATAAATGTTTGAGTTTGAGTTTATATCTAAGTAAGTCTTACCTTTCAATCAGACTATTCTTCAACTCTTCAGCTGCATCTATTGCTTTATTTGGGTTCTTGGCACCCAGCATTTGGTTGAAATAAGTCTTGTCCTTCAAATAATCCTTGTCCTTGCTTATACACGCCACGACCCGTAAGTACTTCATGTAGCACACGTAAGAATACTCCTCATCCCCCTTCTCTCGGGCCTCTGTTGCGCTCTCGAAAAGTTTTTGCGCTGTTTTGCATAACCTTCAAAATAAGGGACAAATTAAACCAATTGGAAATTAATAACTATGAGAGTTTTAGCATTCCCGGATGTAAAAACTTACGCTGTAGCCCTCTTAGACTTTAAATCTGGAATATTGTGTAATTTATCCAAATCCTCTATGCATTTACCGAGATGCAGTTGCTGTCTTCGAGTTTCCGTCATCTTGGAAATTTGAAACTGCTTCACGGTTTATGTGTTTATTTGTCACCAGGACTACTAATCACTACATTACATATGAGATAAACAACGAGTGATTTTAGTAATATTCACAAACGGAAACAAAAAAACAGGCTAGCCTAATCCAAAAACGTCATGATTGAACGAATGATTTGATTGGAGCACAGACTACTTAGAAGATACTATTGATTGGAAGTAAAACGAAACGTCATTCAAAAGACGAATGATTTACAGGTTTACAGCCAGTGTACATCACAGTTCAGAGGGACTACTCCGAACTTTGAAATCATGCCTTCCCTTTCATTCATACGGTGTAAAACATAAGAGTGAAAGAGACGGCACGATACGAAGTACGAATTTCTAAATTCGGAGTACAGAGCCAAATTGACATTTAGTTTAGTTATTCCATTTTGTTAATTCATTTTATAATATAAATGAGAATATAACTTCTTTGTAAGTTCTTTATACAGTAAAAGATTATTTCAACAAAAAAAGGGAACTTTCATAGTGTTATATGACAGTTTTAACTGCTTTACTGTTCCAAAATACTGAACACAGTAATGCAGTATCAAAACGTCGCTCGTAAAAACGTATCTAGTGCAAAAGCGCAAGTTTTCATGCGCAGTGAAAACCCGTCGAATTTTCCTGGTCGATCATTGTTCCCTTTAGTTTTTCAGCTGATCGCGCTTTCCACGGCCGTCTCGCAGACTGTCCCGGTGTGTCATGTGCGTAACTGTCGCAGCGTAGTGGAATAGTCGAGTGTTTGTGATTTGTGTAGTTTACGGGTTAGCTAGTGGCAGTGAAAATGTTTTCAGGACTTACTAATCAGGTTAGTTCGTGGATGGGGGCCGCAAAAGGGGAGCCTCAGGACGAGGAAGTCCCGACCCCTACCAAGGAGGCTACGGGAGAGCCGACGGCGGAAGGTGAAAGACTGAGGTTCGTATTCATTTGTTTACATTTTTCTCTGCAGCCTTATCGTTGTACGCTTCATTAAAAACAATTAAAATGTATTTACGTAAGAGCCTTAAACGTTATTTTAACGATCAACCGGGGAATCTAGCTGAAACTCTGAGTATAAATTAGTATTTCACCATCTGAAGGTTCCAGAAAGCCTGCAAGATGCAATGCAGTTGAATTTGTTTGCATAACTGGTGGAATATTGATCCAGCGAGGCAGACTATTTAGGTCAAGAAAGTTGGAGCCGGGAGTCTTATTAGAATGAGATCTTTGATAGATTTTGTCTTGATTGCTAATCATGATGTAAATGATTACCATATTTTATGAATTTATTGTGTAAAGTTATTTAAAAAATAAATTTTATTGTCTGATTGATATCTTCAAATGGTCTTATTGGTGTGAGTGAATATATGGTATGGTTATTATTTAATCAGCAAATTTGAACATCAAAAAGTTAATAGGAAATTACAGAAAAGTCTCATCACAATTTTCTATAGTCATACAGACAGACCAGTTGATAATGTAAGGGTGTTTCTTTAAAAACTTTTAAAATGGCAGGAATAAAGTTAGCTTGAGATTTTCTTAGTATTTTCTAAAGTTTTGTTGTTAATGATAGAATAACTTATTTGTAATTTGGGTAATTTTCATTAAAATATTATAACTCTTATTTTCAATCCTGTGCATTTACACTGAGATTTGATTATTTGGAGCACATTATTTCAGTAGTAGCTCGATTTAAAAACAAACTTGACAAACTAAGATCTAAGCAGTGTTAACTAGTGCCAAGTGAACTATGATTTAGACATAATATCAGCGTCAGCTGCCTGTCTAAAAAATATATATAATAATAATAATATATATTAGGTATCTAGTACATTCCAGTTACTATCATTATGTGGTAATGGTAACAACAAATATGATAAGAAATCAGTAAAACTTGGAGTATTCCAGTTGAATAATTAACCTTCTGAACATCTATCGCGTTGAGGCGTGACTTCGCTATGTTGCACGTTATCCACTAGTTGAGTAATTATCCAATAATTATTGGATAATTATCGCGATAATTATCAAACACCATAATTATCTTGATAATTTCGAACCCTGCTTTCGCGCATAACAAAATGGGATGCGACAATTATCAGATAATTATCCCTCTTATGGGTAGGGTAGTATACGTTATTTTATTAGTTAAATTTATTTTCATATGTATGTAATGACCCGTAAAATGTATTTTACCAATAAAGAGTGTACTCTGCACTAATATATAAAAGATTATTGTGTTTTAGGCTGCAAAATAAATAGTTGCCGTACAATATTTTACTAGTTTTTTATTAACCATTAAAATGTAAACAATTGATCATTACAACATCAGTAAAACACATATACAGAGCGCAATTATTAACGTTAGAATTCACGGACGTAAATAAATAAATATTAGAGGACAATCTTACACAAATCGAACTAGCCCCACGGTAAGCTCAAGAAGGCTTGTGTTATGGGTACTAGACGACGACATATTTAATAGATATAAATACTTAAACACATAGAAAACATCCAAGACTCAGAAACAAATATTCATGCTCATCACACAAATATTTGCCCTGATCGGGATTCAAACCCAGGACCGTCAGCTTCACAGGCAGGGCACTACCCACTAGGCTAAACCGGTCGTCAACGTATTTTTTTATCTCATGCCAAATTTACAATTTTAGGTTATTATCAAATCAATAATTATCAAAGCATAGAAATCAAGATAATTATCCTTTCGAACCCTGCGCGAAAGAGATAAGCGTGTCTCTTTCACGGGGGGCGTGGCTCACTAAGACGATATTAACAAAACAATCTTCCTTTGCAGCCCAACAAAAGGAGCAGCCGGTAGCAAGTTGGACCTCATCACAAATGTCCAGTCAAAAATGACCGGTTGGGTCTCCGGGATCCCCATTCCTGGTCTGAGGAAAAACGAGGCCCCCGCCGACGCCCCCGCCGAGCCGGCCCCGGAGCCCGAGCCCACGGAACCGAAGCCCGAGGGCAAGGACGATGACGATAACTCTAGGTATAATAGGTACGCGGGGCGGCAGAATAAATGAGTTTACGTTGTTACGCTTTGGTGTGGTTGGGGGTTTATGGTGACTTCGGGGTTGCTCCTCTGACAATTTGCTGGGTGTCATCATCATCATATATTTAAGAGCATCCTTGTTGAGCGCTGGGAGGACCTTGCATCGATGAGACCGGAATGGCGTAATAGAGTCCGAAAGAGTGTAGCTTCTTTTGAAGAAACTCGACTCAAACACCTGCACCATAAGCGCCATCTACGGAAGACTCGGCCCAAGCCCTCATATTCCTACACAAGAAATGATCAGGGGCAGTTATACTGCACACAGTGCGACCGAACATTTATATCCAAATTCGGTTTTGCGAGCCATATCCGTGCTCATCAGAGAAAGTTGTAAAGGGTCGCCGTCGTCGGATACGGCAAGGAGGACTATATATATATATATTTAAGAGCCTAGCCTAGCTCCTGTCGGTGGAGTAATCGCCATTCTGTTCGGTTCTCCGCCAACGCTTTGAGCTCCTGATACGACATTACATTGAACTTCTCTTTTGCTTGATCTATAAACGCTGTCTCGGTCTTCCAGTGTTGCCAGGGCCCTTTGGACGAAAATTACGTTTCGTTTCTTGAAAAGTTACATTTTTGATGCAAAAGTTACATTTTTTATATTTTTCGTAATTACTTATCATAATGTTTGATTTTAAGAAATGAGTAGCCATATACAGCTACAATTCGACGAGTTCGGCTGCAGAATTACGCCAGGCTGATGGGCGGTATCTTAAATGTCATAGATAGTTGCAACAGACGGGCAGACAGAGTCCTACCATGTAGGTTTCTTTGTCACCATTTCTGTATGGAAGCCTATAAATTGTCTCGCTTGGTCCCGGTTAGATACAATTGACCTTTCTTTTTAAATAGTTTCATTATTCTCAAAAGTTACGAAAATTTTCTTTACAACAGAAGTTACTTACATGTTACGCAAGCCGGTCAAAAGTTACGAAAAATGTAAGAAATGTAACCATCTGGCAACACTGCGGTCTTCCCCCGCCTCTCCTCCCCTCTATATTTCCTTCGATTATGGTTTTTATGTAATTGTCATGGCGTATCAGGTGCCTCAGCATGTTTCCTCTTCTGTTCTCCATCGCCCTCAAAAGTAGTCTCTTCTCTCCTATCAAATCCAGAAGCTCTGCGTTTGTTTGCTGGGTGTGGTTGTATAAAATAAATCACAGTTACCAGTTACATCGGTGTTCGTTAACATCTGTATGAAAAGTTTGAGAAGTTTCTACGGGATGACAGCTGGGGCGCTACCGTGAACAGCAAACGAAGTTTTCGCTCTCTGTCGCACTTGCACGTTCGGACGTAAGTACGGCAGAGAGGGAAAACTTCGTTTGCTATTCGCGGTAGTGTCCCTGTGTTATTGCCCGCCATATTTAAGGGTCCTTATCAGCTAAAAAACGCTCATCTATTTACGCCAGTTTCGGTTTGAATTGACACGTAACTTAATATTTTCTCAATGTTACTATCTAGAACAGGATCATTGCGACCTTATGTCATGAACTTCAAATGTATTTTTTTGATTTTTCATTAAGAAATATCGTTTCAAACATCACTCCAAATCGACCATTTTCAAGCTAAAAACTTGTTTTTTCCGCTTAAATTATACTAAACACAATATAGTCAAAAAATGTCTATGTTACTATCTAAAACTTTAATAAAATCATCATATCACTTGATCACTATATTGGTATTATCAATACTTCTGTCATAATTTGAAATCAAAACATTTTGAAACTTATAAGGCCTCTTAAAGTTGAACGGTCTGTAATCGTTAATAAGGTGCAACCCCCCGTAAGTGACCAGTGGAATATTATCTTTTGAACCTTGATCTACTAGTAATAGAGTCGAAAACTGTTAAACCGCTTTCTTGGCGGACTGTACGATATACCTACTGAAGTCATGTTACTTCGCCGGTGAAAAAAAACCTTTAATGCAAGACGAGACGGTCATTTTCATACAAAAACTAGTAATTACAGAATTATAAGTCTTCAAAGTTTTAAGAGGCATACTCTGTCCCTTTTTCGCAAAACGCACAATTGTATTAGAGCGATCACCATTTACTATGGCGCTCGTGGTCAATGGCGGCACTGATCTGTCGCGCTCTCTCTCTAACCAGCAACATTAAAACAATACAATACAATACAAATACTCTTTATTGCACACCTCAATTAAAGGATATAGTACAGTACAAAAACACAATGAGGAGGCAGACAACAGGCGGTCTTATCGCTAAAAAGCGAACGTTTATACGAAAAAACGAAAAAAAATCGTCGTCGTTAAAGAGAAAAACGTTTGTAACTTGGTTTATTTTTTTAAATAATTGAATAGGGTTTTCACCATTTGGCATATTTTTTTGCCCTGTTTCTTTTGCGGTAGTCTTATGGAGGTAATTTTGAGTCAACAACCCTATTGCGTAGCGCTAAGAAAAGCTTGGCACCGACAGTGGAAACCCTGACTATGTGATCCATGAGAATCCTCGTGTGCCCAGGGGGGCGATATATGGTTATGGTTATGGACTCCTTTTTCCGCACTTAGTCCGTGTAGGTCGGACTATTGTGCGTGGGTGAATACCAGCTAGGGATCTAGCCAGCCTAACTCCGACCAGAAGCGCAGGATCTTCCTGGTGTCACCACAGGCTTCGCGGAGTGACCTCGGTGCATTGAGGATTTGAGTCCGTTGTACACCTTTGCATTCCAGGATGACGTGGGGGGCTGTTTCATCGGCCGACAGGCATCCCCTGCGTAGGGGGCTGTCGGTCGTACCTAGAACATATAAATGTTTGTTGAGTGGGCAATGTCCAGTGATAATGCCTACGATTATACGTAGTGACGCTCTGTTGAGAGAGAGCGTGCATCCTGGTGTGGTATTGTTTCCCGGGATTGTCTGCATGTACTGGTATTTGTCCGTTGATCAGCGTGTTGTTTTGATGTTCTGAGACGTAGCCATGACCTCAGCTGGTTAAAAGGTAGTGGAAGTATTGGGTTAGGGCCAGCCGTAGGTCGGCTAGATCCTCTTCTAGCCAGCTCGTCTGCTACGTCGTTTCCTAGAGAGCCGCTATTGTAGGGTGACAGAGTTTGTCGGGGGGCGATTTTAGAGTGTCGAACACTCGACTTTTCACTCGAGATTTGTAAAAAAACTACGATGATTTGCGTTCGACACTCAAAAATCGGCGCCCTGGTGAGCGACTCATATACTACACCTAGGCTGATGGTGATGGCGATTAGGAAGTTGTCGAAACAGGGTTCATTACGAAGTCACCATAAACCTTTCCGATTCTGAGACACCTGGAACGGCATATTCATATCCTAAGCTTTTCCCGAACCACTTCGCGTCTCGGCTTTGTGCACTGAACACGCATTTTTATATTTTCGCCACAAGTACGCAAAAATGATCATTTACAGCTTTCATTTGACAGTATCACTAATTAGGTGTTGCCATGTTAAATAAAAATATGATTCATGTAAAAATGATTACGTTTCTTCAGGCTGTTATACTTAAGATTTTACTGTTCATATTTCACATTTTTCTAATAAGTACTTCTTTGTTTATGATATGAAATTGCATTAAGAATGAATCTTTTTCTTTTATAGACAGACTAGCTTCCAGACACCACTAGTACCGTTCATCTTATATATGTTGTACTAGCATATGTGTTGCAGCAAGTGAGGAACTGAAAATGATGTTTTCATCTATCCTATTCGATCAATTTTCATAGGTTGAAAGTCGCTTTTCCGACTGTGTGGAAAGTTTTTTTTTTTAAAGTTCTTCAGGCCGCGGGCGCGCGCCGGCCGCGCGCACGGGCCGCGGGGCGTATGCGCCGGCTGCTGGCTGCTGCGCATGGAATCCACTTTTATTTCTCATCTATTTTCCTCATAGTCGAAATGAAAAGTAGAATGTTTAACTCGGTTGAAAACACACATTTCACCCTTGGACTATTGGCGCTCTCACTTTAAATATCTAGGGTGAAATGGGCCGCTTTCAATCCTTGGTTAACAACAAACGCCGGTGGCAAACAAGCATACGGTCCACCTGATGGTAAGCGGCCACCGCAACCTATAGACGCCCGCAACTCCAAAGGAGTCACGTACTCGTTGCCGACCCTTTATGAAATTTGCGAATTCACTGTGATGACAGCAGAAGGGACAAATTTAGGTCCCTCGCTCTCAACACAGTGCATCCTCGGGAGCTCTGCCAACCTTGCTCACCTCCAGGAACACAACACTGATTGTACCCGTTTTCCTTGCTTTTTAGTATCTACTAGCTTTGCTACTAGTGGGTTCACGTCAAAAATATTTCCATAAAACCTCCCGTTGCTTGGAGACGGACTATGGAAGCTCCGTCACTATTTTTACTTCACTTGCTGCACACATTCACACACGTACACGTAATTCCGAATGTAGACATGCATCGGAATGTTTTAAGGTTCATTTCACAACAGATTTTTCAAAATTTAGTCTAGGACAGTTCATTTCCTTAGCCAACACGTCTCTGTGAACTCATTGACTCTGCTCAGACCCCATTTTTTATTTCTCATTGTTGTGCATTCTACATGTTTGATAATCCACACCGAAAAGGACCTTATGGCGGCAGGCGCTTACGCCTTTATTGCCGCTGTTCCAATAAAATAGTGAATAGGTGTAACGTAAGCGCCTGCCGCCATAAGGTCCCTTTCGTTGTGGATTATCACATATTATTATTCTATTACTTAATTAGTTTTTGTCTATTTACTTGATAAATGAATAAGTTGGCTAAACACGTTCATTGTTGGAAATCCTGATTGTTGGAACAAAAAATTCCGTTGTTCCGGTTATTTTATATCCTCCTGACCCCTGAGCATTTACTGAAATCACTTGCCACTACGGCCGAATGTACTTTGCAAAGCATTAAACTGTTTTTGTTGTAAAGTCCGAGACCTTTCCTGTTAAATAAAATATAAACTAAGGTTTTCTCGAGTTTTCACTAAAACAAATAATTTTTAATATTACTTGACAAAGACATTGAGCATTTTTTTGTTTAGGTATTTTTTGTCTTTTATAAAGGACTTTAGGAAAAAACAAACACTCGGGAATTGATGCTACCAAAAGGTCGGCCGTCTGTTGGCCAAATAAGAAGTTCAAAAATATTCGGACTTTACTGTAAGGTTTATTTAGCACTTTGTAAAGGACGCCAGGTGTCAGGAGGATATTTCAGTTTGAGTGAATGAGATTTAAGATTTAAAAAAATTGTAACAATATTTAAAGATTTTTACAATAGCTTCGAGATTGAAGTTCGCCCGAACGGTGGCCACGTTATTAGAAATCGACCTGTTTTTCATTCAATCATAAACTATCAAATACTGAATAGCTATATTCAGACTCAGTTGCGAAAGCGAGACGTTCAGCAAGTCTAAATGCGTCCATGCTTTCTTAGGCTATACCTACCTACGCTCGACTATACGGGCTAGCCTGCAGAATTCAAGGCACGAAACGTTCCCTATAAAGAATCTATTAGAATAGAATAGAATATAATAGAAAGATATTCGGATAACACAATAAGTATCTAATTAAACAACGCCTTAATACTAACAAACAGAGATGTGCTACCGAAAAGGTCTCTACTCAGCAATGCAGTGGAGACCTAGATAAAATTATTAGTTAAAGAGTCCTTATCAGTTAAAAAACGCTCATCTATTTAGGTCATTTTCTGTTTCAATTGACACGTATCTTGACATTTTCTCGATGTTACTATCTAGAACAGAACAATTGCGACCTTATGACATAACCTTTTAATGTATTTTTTGGATTTTTCATTAAGAAATATCTTTTCAATCATCACTCCAAATCGACTATTTCAACCTAAAAAACTAGTTATTTCCGCTTAAATTCTACTACACACAATAAAATCAAAAACCGGCCAAGGGCGAGTTGGACTCGCGCACGAAGGGTTCCGTACTAGTATCTATAAAACAGCAAAAATAACTTAACCAAAATTACAGTTAAATCAACCTATCTCAAAAACTATAAGAGATACTTTGATCAAACCAAAAATCGTTGAAAGAGTTAATTAGCATGCATCACCTCTATTTTTTTTAGAATTTTATACCCCGTAGTTATAAAAAGGGGGGGGGACATACTTTTTACGACTTTGAGAGCTGATATCTCAAAAACCGTTCACTTTAAGAAAAATGTTTTTTAGAAAACTTTATATCATTTTAAAAGACCTTTCCATTGATACCCCACACGGGTATGTACATCGAAAAAAAAATTTTCATCCCTCAGTTACATGTATGGGGGGCCCCACCCCCAATTCTTTTTTTTACTATTTAGTGTCATAATTTTGTAGCGGTTCATACAACACATATTCCCATCAAATTTCATCACTGTAGTACTTATAGTTTCCGAGTAAATCGGCTGTGACAGACGGACAGACGGACAGACGGACAGACGGACAGACGGACATGACGAAACTATAAGGGTTCCGTTTTTGCCATTTTGGCTACGGAACCCTAAAAACGACTATGTTACTATCTAAAACTTTAATAAAATCATCGTAGCCTTTAATCACTTATTGGTATTATCAATACTTTTGTCATAATTTGAAATCAAAACATTTTATAACTTATAAGTCGTCTTAAATAAATGTTTACATGTAATAATGTCCTGATTCTATGATTCAGAAAATCATCGACACCTACACTTTAATTGTACCAACTTAGTATCTATTTTTTCATTCACTCAGACCAAATCCAATGAATGGAATGGGCATTCGTTTAATGAACGTGTTTGGGCCGACGACGAATTTCAATTTAATTACTGACTAGCTTCCACTTTATTATCGCTTTGTTATTCGATTGTTGGAGTGTAACCGAGCGTAACATATTCTAATCGACTGAGCGGGGATTGTGCGCCAAAATGTCCTCGTTTTTTCCCTCTAGCCTTTGCCTTGAAATATGAAGTCTACCCTGTATACTGATCATACACACATTATATAATGTAATTTTTAAATGTCTCGTTTCTCCAGGTTTAGGTACGCCGCTTTTTAGTTCGACTTTTCTATGAATTAATGCAGTTTAGAGCATCCCATGTAATTAAATATACACATATTATCTGGGGTAATCTACCTTTTTTGTCGATCCTTGCAATGGTAATGGTAACCTTTCCGAAACAATATCAAGAAAAATAATTATGGCGGAACAATATAACAAATTTGGCGTACAATTCAAGTAACGTTTCTATTAATCTCATATGTATAAAATGTTACACCTACACGACCCTTGGTGTGCCACACAGCTGTAAGGCGATCTGTAACCGTTTGCTTGTAGCGCGACCGGCGGCGCCGACAGCAGACCCGGGTCCACGGGCGGCACGCCCACCGAGGAGCAGCCGCAGGGCGTAGGCAACGGTATGTATCCGCACAGACGTGAGGCGAGCTGAAGCCGTACGCTTGTAGCGACCGGCGCTGACAGCAGACCCGGTCCACGCGCGGCACGCCCACCGAGGAGCAGCCGCAGGGCGTAGACAACGGTATGTATCCGCACAGACGTGAGGCGAGCTGTAGCCGTGCGCTTGTAGCGACCGGCGCTGACAGCAGACCCGGTCCACGCGCGGCACGCCCACCGAGGAGCAGCCGCAGGGCGTAGACTACGGTATGTATCCGCACAGACGTGAGGCGAGCTGTAGCCGTGCGCTTGTAGCGACCGGCGCCGACAGCAGACCCGGGTCCACGGGCGGCACGCCCACCGAGGAGCAGCCGCAGGGCGTAGGCAACGGTATGTATCCGCACAGACGTGAGGCGAGCTGAAGCCGTGCGTTTGTAGCGACCGGCGCCGACAGCAGACCGGGGTCCACGCGCGGCACGCCCACCGAGGAGCAGCCGCAGGGCGTAGGCAACGGTATGTATCCGCACAGACGTGAGGCGAGCTGAAGCCGTGCGCTTGTAGCGACCGGCGCCGACAGCAGACCCGGGTCCACGGGCGGCACGCCCACCGAGGAGCAGCCGCAGGGCGTAGGCAACGGTATGTATCCGCACAGACGTGAGGCGAGCTGAAGCCGTGCGCTTGTAGCGACCGGCGCCGACAGCAGACCGGGGTCCACGCGCGGCACGCCCACCGAGGAGCAGCCGCAGGGCGTAGGCAACGGTATGTATCCGCACAGACGTGAGGCGAGCTGAAGCCGTGCGCTTGTAGCGACCGGCGCCGACAGCAGACCGGGGTCCACGGGCGGCACGCCCACTGAGGAGCAGCCGCAGGGCGTAGGCAACGGTATGTATCCGCACAGACGTGAGGCGAGCTGAAGCCGTGCGCTTGTAGCGACCGGCGCCGACAGCAGACCCGGGTCCACGCGCGGCACGCCCACCGAGGAGCAGCCGCAGGGCGTAGGCAACGGTATGTATCCGCACAGACGTGAGGCGAGCTGAAGCCGTGCGCTTGTAGCGACCGGCGCCGACAGCAGACCCGGGTCCACGCGCGGCACGCCCACCGAGGAGCAGCCGCAGGGCGTAGGCAACGGTATGTATCCGTACAGACGTGAGGCGAGCTGAAGCCGTGCGCTTGTAGCGACCGGCGCCGACAGCAGACCCCAATGGGCGTGCCGTGATGTGGATACATACAGCCATAAGGCCGCGGACTCGACGCTAGTAAAAAAAGTTGAAATGACATTTATTTATTGCTTGAATTCACCTGATTCTTATTTTTTGTTTTCTTTTGGTTCTCCCCGTATATGTGTTTCGTTATTATTTTGTTTTATACCTGTTCCGTTTCACCACTTTTCAGAGAGCTCCGGCAAAAAGTTGTTGTCCATTGACGCCCTCGAAGTACCTGACATGCAGGAGCGTTAGTATTTTATTTTATTCCGTTTGCGCTTTTTGTTTTTATTAACCTTTAAATTCCAATAATCTAGAACTTGTTGGGCCACTAACCGCTTTTCTTTAAAGCCTGTCACACTGCAGCGGCATGCGATGGCGGCCAGCTGTCACTATGACAGTTAGAGATGCGCCGAATATGGGTTTGACCGAATACGAACATTCGGCCGAATATTAGGTCCAGCTGTCGCCGAACCGTATATTCGGCCGATTATTCGGTACAACGTAATTCCTTTATCTAATGATTTATAACAGACTGATGAAGAATGGTAAAATTTTTGTCCATTATCAAAGCGAAATATAGACAAAAAATAAGTTAAATCACTGTTAATAATGTAATAGGTCAAGTATTAATTTCACGAAGCAGTAACTATACACTCTTGTAATTTGTAAAAGAAGCCTCTCAAAATTGTTCGGTAAATATTCGGCAGCTGAACCTAATAATTGAGCCGAATACCGAACATTCAAAAACATGCCGAATATGCCGAAAACCGAATAATAACCGACTATTCGGCGCATCCCTAATGACAATCAGGTCCGCGTGTGTCTGAATGAATGTTAGGTTTGTCATAGTGTACAACAGGCCGCCACCGCAGACCGCTGCAGTGTGTCGCACGCTTAAGAGCGCTTTAATAAAATTTAGTGGGTCCACTAGCGCCACTCGTAAACAATTGTAATTATTTAAATTTAACGATATATAACTAAAAAAGGGGGCCGCTATGTACTGTAGTTTGTATTTAAGTACTTTTTGAATCCATCAAACTAGTTTTTACGTTGCTGGATTCGTCAATCTATGAGCTCAAAATTAAAACGGCCGTTTTAACTAATACAATTGTTTACGAGTGGCGCTAGTGGACCCACTACATTTTATTAAAGCGCTCTTAAGGCTGAAAAAGTGTACGAGCATCAGAAATAGGTTCAATACTTTGTTTAATTCCATTTTTTTTTTGTTACTATGCGTGCCGCGACATCGTGCCTTAAGGTTTAATAATTGGGCTTTTATAGTATATGTCGAGTATGTTGATTTAAATTTACATGATTTTGACACATTATTCAAAAAATCCGCCAAGTGCGAGTCGGACTCGCGCACGAAGGGTTCCGTACCATTATGCCATGCCATTCGAACCGGTTTGAGATGATCAAATGTTTGTATGGGACCAACTACAATTAGAGAAACACAAAAGACGAAAATCAGGGGCAAAGTACAGCATGCATAGATAACGAACACTGACAACGCTTCATATTGATTGACACGCAGGCGTGACGTCACGCCTGCGTGGCCTCGTACTACCGTTATACGGAAATAAATAAATAAATAAATATTTGTGGACAATCTTACACAAATCAACCTGGTCCCAAACTAAGCAAAGCTTGTACTAAGCTTGTACTTGTGTAAATGTGATAATCCATATTGAAAGGAACCTTATGGCGGCCGGCACTTACGCCTTTATTGCCGCTGTTCCAATACAATAGTGAATAGGTGTAACGTAAGCGCCTGCCGCCATAAGGTCCCTTTCGATGTGGATTATCACAAATAAGGGAAATTTGCCGTTTTTGTCGTGAAATATTGCGTTTATGCACATAGTTGCCATACAATTTCTTTTTTATTGAAACATGAGAGTTCTATTTGTAACTTTCAATTTTACATTTGGCTAATAATCAGAAAACCGGCCAAATGCGAGTCGGACTCGCGCACGAAGGATTCCGTACCATTATCTATAAAACGGCAAAAAAATCACGTTTGTTGTATGGGAGCCCCCTTAAATGTTTATTTTATTCTCCGACTTGTTGTTATTGTTTTCTAGTATTTGTTGTTATAGCAGCAACAGAAATACATTATCTGTGAATATTTCAACTGTCAAACTATCACGATTTATGAGATACAGCCTGGTGATAGACGGACGGATGGACGGACAGCGGAGTCTTAGTAATAGGGTCCCGTTTTACCCTTTAGTCCTAAATATTTTTATGATTTTAATTAATTTGTTTAATTTACTGTGTTTATTGTGATACTAATTCGATCGTTTTCTATCCATATAGCTACACTATGTTATAAATTGTAACACGAGTCATCATCCCTATTGTACGGATCAGGGACCGATACCGGTATTTTTAAAAAACCCTGAATTAGCCCAATACTTTGGATTATTTTTTGCTCTTTACGTAGGGCTCAATCATGTATTTAGGTAACAACGTCGTATTATTAGATTGTCCCATTAAAAATGAAATAATGAACCGGTAACCGTAATAATACCGGTATTTTTCTATGGAGAAAATACCGGTATCCGATCCCTGGTACGGATTGGGCTGTGAAAGGGGGGGGTTCGTGGGTGACACGCACTATACATAGGATTGGAGCGTTCCATCTCCATCAAATACTAATCTGAAATCGTTCCACACCGCAGTGACGACGAAGGCGGTCGCCGGCGCCAAGTCGCTCGGCAACTTCCTGTACACGGCGGTGAACAAGGCCGGCGCCAAGGTCAGCGAGGCCAGCGCCAAGATCAAGAAGACCGTCGAGGAGAACGTGAGTAGCTTCTAGAGATACCCAGAAGTTTACCAGATAAATTTGAAATTTAAGAAAAAAAAGGCACCCTGCGGGATTCCATATGTCCCGTACCGGATTCCATATGAAATACGGGAAATTCTCAGTAAATTGCATGCCCTGCCATGCAGTGCTAGACGTGCGGCCGTCGGGGCTAGTTCTCATAATTAACACGTATTGGTCCGAAACATGTCGAGCTATACTTGACCTTAAGGACGTGAGTGACCTGTTTGTTATATTTCAAACTAGCAGCGCCCTGCGGTGTTACCCGCGGATAAGAGGTAGCCTATGTCCTATTCTGATGTCTAAGCTACAAAACTGGAAAGTTTCATAGAGATCCGTTCAGTTGTTTTTGAGATTAAGCGGAACGTACATCCATCCGCACAAACTTTCACGTTTATAATATTATTAGGATGTCATCATGATTGCAAAACGTGCAATTTGCGTACAGTGGAATGGTATCGTGAAAATTAATCCATATAACATCGGCTTTTATAAGTCTACGCTTTGTGTAGAATTATAAGCTCTATGCTTAGGTATTAGCACCGTGCCTTCTCCAAATCTTTCACAGTGCGCGCCGTAAAATTGTGGAACAACTTACTGTTGTCCTTGCTGACTTGTGAATTGCTTGGATACTATATTTATATGTATTACTTTTTTTATTTAGATATATGTACATATATGTATATATATATATTTGTATATTAGTAGTTATATATGTTTATTAATGTGTAGTTGTATATCTAGAATATTTATATAAATACATCTTTGTACACGTGTTGGTTTGTCTATCGTTTAGTTCCTATTCTTCACTCAATTGCTCAAAGGTTAACTGGAAGAGATCCCTTACAAGAGTCGACACCGAAAGGGATTATTAGTTATTTAATTACAGTTGCCAACGCGTACAGCAGTATCTCAGTGTTTTAAACCGCCCGCGTGGTCGTGTGTCGATTTTCCCCTGGATTTTCTCCAGGCTGCTCTCCAACCACGCACTCCTATCGCTTTATTAGGCCCGGCCTATAAAGCTTACAGTCAGGTTAAAAAAAAAACAAAGCGTACAGCCAAACCGCACACATTCGTACCGAACTTTTAGGTGTGGCAGTAAATTTAAAACATTTCGGAGCCCTACCTGGTCCCCTGGAGCTTCAACTTTCAGAACTAGTCGCATAACGGAGGAAAAATGAAAAATTGAGTCAACAAATCAACAAACAAATTGACGATTTCCGCCCGAGGGAGGTACATTGCTTTTAGGAAAAAGCGTTGATTATGATGAGAGGTTCCCTGGAGAAGTTTGTTGCCGTAACTAAATGGAGTTAAACGACTTTATTTAATAATTGTATGGTTACCTGAATTATATATCTTGTTTTTTATTTATTTATTTATTTTATTTGACACACCAACAGTACATAAACTATATAATCAAAATGACACATATTTAGGGACACAAAACATATTTATGTACCAATAACAGGCATGCAACAGCACAATTACAACATTAAAAAGTACAATAAAAAAAAATACAAAGAAAGAAATTGTTCATTGCATCTAGGTCTCTTTAATGCAAGATTGAATAGGCGGTGTGGGCTCTTGGGGTCTTCTATTGTGGACTGTATAGGTATAAATGATACGGAGTATTTATAATGCAGCACTTGTTCACACTAATTACACTACTTATGTATCTTAAAGTCACCTTTTCTTATAATAATCTATTAGCTATTTATATTATACTAGTTCAGATATCGAAAAAATAGCGGTATCGAAACCTAACGGAAACGAATCGGTATAACGTCATACCGTTTTAAAACGCTACCTTTATTTTCCGGTTATACAGGCCCTGTTTGTCACCGTTCTGCTTTATCTCTAAACCTTTTACGCTTCAGTTAGAAGGAATACGACGCAGTTTTCACTTAAGGGGGATGTTTACGTTCACATATTCCCCCCTAACTACCACGTAACACTTGACCCGACGTATACAGGGCGTCCCACGGTTATGCCACATGGGGGGAAAGTACCTTGAACATTGTAGATGGAACATTTTACTGAAGACATTATTTGAATTTAAAAACCATTTAAACTGCATTCACAGATATTTAAATAATTTTATGGTTGAACCGGGAAGCGACCCGTTACACAAGAAAAATAATTACCCTGTAGCTTTATCATACCGATCTAAAAGGTTCATCATAAGGATTATTTTTTACTAAATAACATAGTGTCAATAAAAGGAAGACCATGCATTTTGACAATTTTAACACAAAATTAATCAATTTATCACGTGTAACGGGTTGAATGCAGTTTAAATTGTTTTTTAAATTCAAATAATGTCTTCCTTCAGTAAAATGTTCCATCTACAATATTCAAGGTACTTTCCCTCCATGTGGCATAGCCGTGGGACGCCCTGTATATTACCTCTCCGCCTCGCCAGCCACCCGCAGTGTAACCGGGAACCGCCCGCTGTGTACCCGGGAACCGGAACAAATATCGATTTAACCCGCACCTAACATAATGCGCACTTACGGCTTGATTGGAAATCGGAGCTAAATCGGGCAGTTGGCAAACAGTGGCACTGTGGGCGATAGTTGTATAAACACCAACACGCTGAACTGATTGCTAGTATATCTTATGGCGTTGCAATAAGGTTTACTTACACATGATCAGTTAACTTCTAAGACCGCTTTAGCCTAGTTGGTAGTGACCCTGCCTACGAAGCTGGAGGTCCCGGGTTCGAAGCATTTATTTGTGAGATGAGCACGAATATTTGTTCCCGAGTATTGGATGTTTTCCATATATTTAAGTATCTATTACTCTATATAAGTCGTCTAGTAGTGCGTTTAGTGCTCTGTTTTTAGGGTTCCGTACCAAAATGGTAAAAAAGGAACCCTTATGGTTTCACTTTCTCTGTCTGTCTGTCACATCGCTAAATATCTCAAGAACTACTTTTGCTATCGATATGAAATTTGGAATAGTTATTGTTATTAATGTTTCAAGTGGGGTGTCATACATTTTTACTTTTAATCATTTTTGTTTTATGAGGGAAAACGAAACGTTTGTTCTCGTCTTTCTAATATTAGTATCCTGAATTAGTAATTGACGGAATTCAACGTTACTTTGCGGAATTCCACTATTCTCTAGAACAATATTCCTTCGCTATTCCGCTAAAGAATGTCTAAGTCTATTAATGATAATGAGATACCTCCACTTGTTAGTTTTTATAAGAAAGTGGATGATAGTTTAGTTTAGTTTATTTTATCTCAGTACACAAGTTTCATATAATCCAACACCTTTGTTTTTATCACTAATCATATCGTGATCGTTTGACAAAATAATATTTAACATTGGGCAATAAATTACAATTTTCAGAGTATATACAACACATATAGCTACAGTTAATAAAATATATATATTTTTTTTATTTAAGGAAAAAGGGACTTGTCGCCATGCGAACATACCGCCCCGTAGAGGCAGCAGAATATGTACAAAAAACTAAAAAGAAACATAAACTCTAGATTTTAAACCTACTTCTACTAGATTGTATAAAAACTCGGCTTCGTCCGAAATAGGAAGCGACAAAAAACTATTTACATGTCCTGTGTCAAACAGTTTCGAATCGGACCAAGCTGCTCTCACAGCTTCGGTCCGGACACACTCCATCAATACATGTATTAAATAAAACTAATAATATCAATTATAAACAGAGAAGAAAAGTCATATCAATCTCAATTTGAATAATGATGATAGAAAATAGAAATAATGATATAAAAGCAGTACTAAAGAAGTACCTCTCAATTAATTAAATAATAATTATGTCAAATCATAACACTAGCATAATTATGTCAACTCGTAATACTAGATAAGCAAGCCAATTAAGTATAAACCAGTGGAAAGTGGACGCAAGCAGAAGAAAAGGTTCACAAAAGATTTTTTAGGGAATATAATGCTATTTAACTGTGTCGTACAATGTGGAATCAAAATGTCCTTAGTTTAAGAGATATACGTGAAAATCTCCTCCTCCAAAGGATCCTCGAGGTGGATAACTTGGGATAGTCTTCCTAGTGTACCCCCAAATAACCCCGTAAAGTTCGACCAAGTTCCGAACGCTTTCCAGATATGAATTACATAATATGTAGCTGGATTAGTCCCGTCTGATTCCATATCAAGAAAAAGAGGTAGGGCACAGCAAAATGTCATCTTGCTCGAATTTGGAGCAGCCCAACTGGGGAAGTACCTCCGCCTTGCAGAAGACCACTGCCATAATAACATTATCTACTATACAAGTACTTAGTGTTGTGTTCCTGGAGGTGAGCAAGGTTGTCAGAGCTCCCGAGGATGCACTGTGTTGAGAGCGAGGGACCTAAATTTGTCCCTTCTGTTGTCAACACAGTGCATCCTCAAATTTTATAAAGGGTCGGCAACGCGTACGTGACTCCTTTGGAGTTGCGGGCGTCTATAGGCTGCGGTGGCCGCTTAGCATCAGGTGGACCGTAAGCTTGTTTGCCACCGGCGTTATATAAAAAAATATATATCAATTGTTAATCCATGATACTGATTAATATAAATGCGAAACGAGAAGAAAGGAATGCCCCGATAAACAAGGGTGTATCCGTGGAAGCCGTAGCGATCTATCCTGGATTAGTAATATTGATGAGCGCAAATCTCGTGTATCGATTTGGGCGGCATAGAAATCCAGAATGGTATTTATTCCGATTCTGAAAATAAAATATAAACGTGTATTCAATAGGGTTGTTGACTCAAAATTTGACTATTCCGAAAGACTGCTCCAAAAGAATCAAGGTAAAAAAAATTAGCAAAATGGTGTTCTCCAAAAGACTGCTCCAAAAGAAACAAGGCAAAAAATATCCGAAATGGTGTACTCCAAAAGACTGCTCCAAAAGAAATAAGGCAAAAAAAATTAGCAAAATGGTGTACTCCAAAAGACTGCTCCAAAAGAAACAAGACAAAAAAATATGCGAGTCGGTGAAAATCCTATTCAAATATCTTAAAAAATAACGAAGCTCCAACCGTTTTATGTTGCCGGTTAGAGAGAGAAGGCGCGACAGATCAGTGACGTCACTGATCTCGAGCGCCATAGTAAATGACGATCGTTCCAATAGCAGCGCTGGCTTACGAGTCAGCATTATGCTGAGGCGGGACCATTTCGTGGCAATTTTATTAGTTAATAGTTCAATATGTATTATCTTGTCTGGTTCTATGTCAGGAATATTATATTTTATTTTTATTTTCATTTCAATACAAAAGTGTGTTTTGCAGAAAAGGGGCAGAATATTTCCCCTCTTAAAACTTTGAAGACTTATAACTATGTGATTATTTATTCTTTTGAGTTACTTTTTTCGCCATTAAATAAAATAAATAAATATTAAAGGACAATCTTACACAAATCGAACTAGCCCCACAGTAAGCTCAAGAAGGCTTGTGTTATGGGTACTAGACGACGATATATTTAATAGATATAAATACTTAAATACATAGAAAACATCCAAGACTCAGAAACAAATATTCATGCTCATCACACAAATAGTTGCCCTGACCGGGATTCGAACCCAAGACCGTCAGCTCCACAGGCAGGTGCACTACCCACTAGGCTAAACCGGTCGCCATTTGATTAAGAATTTTATCCCTTTTCGAGAAAATCCGAACTCATTGTTTTTCTTATTTAGTGTCAACATCTATATTCCGATAAAATCGTTACGTTCATTCAAATAGACAGATCATAAAATCACAAGTCTATCTACATGTATGTAGACGCCGGTGCCGGTGATGATGGAACTCGACGACTCAAAACTTCGATGTAAAGTTGACTGTATAATTTCAATAGGTGCTGATTTACAAAATAGTTTGGCCAAAAGAGGTATGTGCAGCAGTGGTTGTATGTGAGAACAAAGAATAGGTAATGACGAGCAAGATTTGATAATTTGAGTTAACGTATGTTACAATGGTAGGGATAAAGCGTATGTGAAGCGTTGCTATTGGTGGTTTTAAAAAAGCCGCTCTTATACTAACCGTGCCCGACGGGCGCGTTTTGTTACTGCATACTAAGTTATTATATATGTATAAAATTAAATAAAAGTTGCGTTCGCAACAATCTAATCTAGACACATTAGTCACAACTAATACCCGTGCAGAATGGCGTTTTAGTCTGCCTCAATTGACTTCCCCGTTTTATTTTACTATTAAAGCTTAACCTGGCTGACATTATGGCATTAGCTGAGCCTCTATCCTCTAACTAGGAGTTGTTACGGTCACGCTATGAGCCCATTAGTTTCCACTTACTCCAGTTACAGTCTATTAAGAGACTTGCCCTAGCATTTAGGGAAAGAAAGACTTGTTTATTTTAGTGTGGGATCACCGGCCTACGATAAGTGTTTTTCCGTGGTGTCGGAACGTTAATGGACTTAACCTCTATTAGGGATTCTGGTAGCGATTCCCGTGAAATGAGGGCTATCGTTTTTGTGCTCACCAGTTGGCGCCACTGTCGAGTAAGGTCCAGCTGTCAAAAAATATTATGGTTATAAAGGGCATGAGAACGAAGTTTGCATTTAAATCATGTTTAAAACCTTAAAACCGTACCGTAAAAATATCGCACATCCCGCATTGTAGCGCAGTCCCGTTTTGTTCGGAAAAAAGGAGGAAATAAGTTTCTGAAAGACAAAACTGTCTCAAAGCACTGACAGTCATTGACCCGTCATATTTGCCATATACTCAGGTATTGCAAAATACTCACCATATTGTTCCAATTAGATATTAACCCGCGTACCGCAACCACAAAGAGTGACATTTTGGAGACCTCTCGCTACATTAGCGCCTCTAGCGGCGAATTCATACGCGATAGCCCCCATTGGTGTGGCGTTTTGGTCTGTTCCGCTCTGGTGCATTTTTACCAATTTCAATAAAGTTTTTTGGACAATCTTACATAAATTATCCGAGTCCCAAACTAAGCAAAGCTTGTACTACGGGTACTAAGCGACGATATACATACTTATAAAGATTAATACCCAACTTAAATACATAGAAACATCCAAGACTCAGGAGCAAATATTCGTGCTCATCACACAAATAAATGACCTGACCGGGATTCGAACCCGGGACCTCCAGCTTCGTAGGCATGGTCACTACCAACTTGGCTAAAGGGGTCGTCGAATTTATGGTTACCTTTACGGTTTTCGTCAAAAAATGTAATAGTACATTTTTACGAAGGCAAGGTATTCTCTACCTAAGTGTGTTATAAACGGCCGATATGCGAGAGCATGTACGAGGCAGGCAATCACTGTTTCGGTCCCAGCATAGACTCTTTTTTCCCAAAAAATCGAATATATTTGACAACTCTGACAACAGATTCAAAAAGTGGTCCCATGACATCTATGAAAAAGAATGTAAACGGATATCCGTTTACATTCTTTTAGACTACTAGAAGACCGACATCTCACCACTCGACATCAAATTGAATTCCCGTTCCCAGCTTTATCTTGGAAAAGAGTCACGATCCCTCGTATTAATTTTCGAAACGGAACACCCAGCAAAAGGGCAACCTTTAATCGGAGAGAAGGAAAAGCAATATTGGGTCAACGAAGTCAAATATCTTGGAGTGACCCTCGACGGCAGTGTTGCCAGAGCCCTTTGGACGAAAGTTTCGTTTCTTGAAAAGTTACATTTTTGATGCAAAAGTTACATTTTTTATATTTTTCGTAATTACTTATCAAAATGTTTGATTTTAAGAAATGAGTAGCCATATACAGCTACAATTCGGCGAGTTCGGCTGCAGAATTACGCCAGGCTGATGGGCGGTATCTCATGTCATAGATAGTTGCAACAGACGGACAGACAGAGTCCTACCATGTAGGTTTCTATGTCACCTTTTCTGTATGGAAGCCTATAAATTGTCTCGCTTGGGCCCGGTTAGATACAATTGACCTTTCTTTTTAAATAGTTTCATTATTCTCAAAAGTTACGAAAATTTTCTTTACAAGAAAAGTTACTTACATGTTACGCAAGCCGGTCAAAAGTTACGAAAAATGTAAGAAATGTAACCATCTGGCAACAATGCTCGACGGAAAACTGACTTTCCGTAGCCACATCGTTAGGGTACGCAACCGTGCGTTGTTCGTGCTAGGAAGGCTTGGGCCGATGATTAAGAGGCCTTATAAGTTTTAAAATGTTATGATTTCAAATTATGACAAAAGTATTGATAATACCAATAAAGTTATTAAAGGCTACTTTGATTTTATTAAAGTTTTAGATAGTAACAGTCATTTTTTTGATTTTATTGTGTGTAGTAAAATTTAAGCGGAAATAACAAGTTTTAGCTTGAAAATAGTCGATTTGGAGTGATGCATTTTTGGATTTTTCATTCAAAAATCCAAAAAATGCGTTTTAAGTTTATGACAGAAGGTAGCAATAGTCCTGTTCTAGATAGTAACAATGAGAAAATGTACGATACGTGTCAGTTTAAACAGAAAATGGCCTAAATAGATGAGCGTTTTTTAACTGATAAGGACCTTTAACAAGTTTAGTAAAATGTCTCTTAGACATAAGCTGGCACTCTACAAAACTTGTGTTCGTCCAATCATGTCTTATGCAAGTGTAGCTTTTGCTCACGTGCCTATGACATCGCTCAAGCCGCTTCAGGTCATTCAGAATCGTTTTCTCCGTAGGGCGACTGGTGCTCCGTGGTACCAGTCGAACCTCAGTCTGCACCACGACATGGGGATTAGCACCGTATATGGTTTCTTTAAGCAGACTGCCAGACGTTATTTTTACAACGCTCTTAGGAATGTATTAGTTAGGAAGGCTGTCGACCACGTTCCCATCCCTCCCCCCTTTGTCGTAACTCGGCGATCACTGTCGTATCGGAGGAGATATGAGTTTTCTCGATACCTGACAAGAAAACTATGTTTCTACCAGCAGCACCCCGCGGTGTTAGCCGCGGATAAAAGGTAGCCTATGTGTTAATCCAGAGTATAAGTTAGCTCCAATCCAAATTTCAGCCAAATCCGTCCAGTCGTTTTTGAGATTATGAGGAACGTACATCCATCCATCCTTTTTTTTTGGAACCTGACTGTGGCTTTATAAGCCGGGCCCAATAAAGCGATAGGAGTGCGCGGTTGGAGAGTAGCCTGGGGAAAATCTAGAGGAAAACCTTCGGCACGACCACGCGTGTTGTTTGGAACACTGGAATACTCTAAGAGTTTGCGCTCCATCCATCCAAAATAATCTTTGTTCTGAATGAAATGACTCTTATCGGAACAGCAGATGTGAATGGTATGTTCCTGTTACTATGGCCACTTTACACTCAGAGCAGCTACCGAAATTATTTCCGTCCTGAGTGTATACACGACACAAATAAAGATTCTTCTTTAGAATCCGTCGCCACGCTCGAGACTATTGTATAAACTCTCGCTTCACGCAGCATTCAATAAACCGCGTTCGCCTTGAATATATATTTTATTACATTATATTTTGCTCCGTTTTTACACAAGAACCCTATTATCAAGGCTATTGATATCACTTATTTATAGAAGAGCATTTTCGTGCATAATTAGATTTGCCTCGCGCGGGAGTGGAATCGCTAATTCATTTATTCAAAGGTCGTACTTTCTTAGTTGTGTCGAGCATGTAAATAAATAAATAAATAAAATAAATAAATATTAGAGGACAATCTTACACAAATCGAACTAGCCCCACAGTAAGCTCAAGAAGGCTTGTGTTATGGGTACTAGACGACGATATATTTAATAGATATAAATACTTAAATACATAGAAAACATCCAAGACTCAGAAACAAATATTCATGCTCATCACACAAATATTTGCCCTGACCGGGATTCGAACTCAGGACCGTCAGCTTCACAGGCAGGTGCACTACCCACTAGGCTAAACCGGTCGTCGGCATGTGTTAGGAGACTTTGCTTTATTTACCAATAAATTAATGAAATAACAAGAAAGACCTTTCTCCAGTACGACACTTAAAACTCTCTTAATGTTAACCTTTTGAGCGCCAAGCATTGAACACAAATGACGCGCCGGTGACGCCATACCATCGTATTGTTCAACGAGAAATTAAACCTTACTCAAACGCACATAGATCGCTTTTGGTTTGGCCAGGCTGTCAGTTGTAGACTTCGTTAGCGTTGCTGGACTGTCCAGACTGACCTTTACATGATATTATTTTTAAAAGTTACAAATAGCACGTTCGGATTTCAAATATTCTTTGCACTCTTGTGGATAAAATGCAGATTTGCTATCTGTTTTTAAAGAATAAAAAAGGGCTTTCCGAGCTAGTGAGGTGAAAAATATTTTGTTAGGCTAGGATTTTAACAATTTGTGGTTTTATGAGTAAATTTCACCAATGCATATTTTGTGGTCAATAATTATTGAAGCCTCTAGTTTAATAACATTTTACACTCTTGCGCTTTGTACACATAGCTATAGACGCCCGCAACTCCAAAGGAGTCACGTACTCGTTGCCGACCCTTTATGAAATTTGAGAACTACTACTACTACTGAACTACTACTGAATACTTAAGAGATTTTGTACAGACAAAAAAAAACAAAAATGTTGGAGAACTGTACACATTTTTCTTCTTATCACAACGGAATAAGTCTTAATTGTGTAAGCATATATTTAAAGCCGACTATTCAAGTCTTTATAGTGTAGCTGTACGTGTACCAACGCGCCGGTCCGGCAAAACTCTGAAGTAGTGATGCGCGACTTCGAATGATTTGCCTATTCGAATGATTAGCGATTACTAATGTCAATATTCGAATTGGAAATTAGTAATATACTAATCCTGATAATCGAATGATAACTACTGATATTAGTTACTAATCTCCGCTATCCTCTACTATACTTTTTTTTTTAACCTGACTGTGGCTTTAAAAACGGCGAACCAGGAAGAGGGTAGATCGCTATGGTGTATGGGTAGACCACAACTAAAACTCGCAGCACGTCAGTTAATCCTTGATAATGGCGCTTGCAACAGTGCCGAAATATCGGGAACTCAAAAATACAAATATACATGGTAAATATCCCGTTTCAAATCGTAATTCTAATCGAGTTAGTATCATTCAAACTCGCGCATCACTACTCTGTAGTCACCTATCCCACATTCGGATCGCTACCCTAGCGGTGGTTTCAGCCTCGTACGCTGGCGTCTTGCCAGAGACAATTGGGGCGGCATAATGCGGTAGTGACGCAAGACGCCGCGGACAGTGCAATGTGTGTTACACTATATCTTGTCTGCTCAAACTCAAACTCAAAGTATTCTTTATTCAAATAGGCCTTTTTTTTCGACGGGGGAAAATCCGTTATGGATACCTCCGCACCGTGGGGGCGGCGCGGTCGTTATGTCGGACTTGCACCGACTAAAAACCCCCGCTTGTCCTCCTCAACACATTTCGGGCGGCTCTGGGATCTCCTACGGAACGCACCAGTGCCGCCCTAAAGTCCACTTATGTGGGTCCCGCTTTGTTTCTATGACGATCGCAGCCCCCAACTACGACCGTCTACGACCTCGAGGACCCCGTTTTAGTCGCCTTCTACGACAGGCAGAGGATACCGTAGCCGTATTCTATGCCCGGGCTACAGGGCACTATTCAAATAGGCCTAGCAACAAGCACTTTTGAATCGTCAGTTATATATTACATAAATTGAATCTAATTATTCAGAGCAATTTATTGATGCATATGAAATAAAAAAAAAGACATGAATTACTGTAATGTAAGTCAAAAGAGAGTATAATAAATTCACAAAAAGATCGTCAATATGTAAAATAAAAACATAAAAAATAGTATAATCTAGACAGGTTCTAGAATAAAATCTGAATGTCAAGAGGAAAATTTAACGTCAACATCTAATGTCATAGTTATGAAAATAGTCATTAAGATGTAATGTCATAATTATTAAAATATAATTAGTATTTCAACCACAATTATACCCACGGTGTTTTATCATTCATGTAGTCTTTTGTGCTATAATATGCTTTCGATATGAGTTTACGCTGTACATAAGCCTTGAATTTATTCATAGATAAATTAGTCACGTTTGTTGGTAGTTTATTATAAAACTTTACACAATTACACATGAACGATTTTCTTATTTTTTGGAGCGAGTGGAGGGTACCGCAATCTTATATTTGTTTCTAATATTAATATTATGTATGTCACAGTTCTGCCTAAAATTTACAATATTTTTGTGTACATACACAATATTGCTGTGCAAACAAGGCAGCAAGTGTGTGCTGTTGTCTGTGATAATTATTCATTCTTATGAATTGGCAGCCCTTCGTCTACCGGTACCTGGGATCCCAGGGATAATAACAAAAGAATGCTATATTTTAGGGTTCCGTAGCCAAAATGGCAAAAACGGAACCCTTATAGATCGTCATGTCTGTCTGTCCGTCTCATCCCTGGGATCCCAGGGATCATAACAAAGGAATGCTATTTTTTAGGGTTCCGTAGCCAAAATGGCAAAAACGGAACCCTTATAGATCGTCATGTCTCTCCGTCCGTCCGTCCCTCCGTCCGTATGTCACAGCCGATTTACTCGGAGACTATAAGCACTACAATTATGAAATTTGGTAGGAAGGTGTATTCTATGAACCGCTACATAAAAGTGATGTGAAATTACAAAAAAAAATATTAGGGGGGGGCACTCCATACATGTAACCGATGGATGAAAAAAAAAAATTCAACACACATAGTCGTGTGGGGCATCGATCGATAGGCCTTTAAAAAAGATATGGAGGTTTCTAAAAATTTAAGTCAACCGTTGGTGAGATATTAGCTGTCAAAGTCATAGAAAGTGTGCCCCCCCCCCCCCCCCCCCAAATTGAGCTGGTGTGCATTAGTAAACACTTTCAACGATTTTTGGTTTGAACAATATAGGTTTTACGGTTTTTGAGTTTTCACTTAAAAACTGTCTTGCCCAAACAAAAGGTCGTAAAAGTAATAATTTTAAGTCGAAAAGCAGCATAGATACTCTGTCACAATTCCGAGCATAAACGATATTTTGTATGCAGAACAGCCCGCCTGTCTGTTACTTTTATGTTTCTTTTTCAAGTAATTATTTTTCGACCTTTACGCTGGACAGCTCCAACAAAGGCTACAAAAGCATGAATAATAAACGATCGTTACTTTTCAGGCTAAAAATACATAGGTATAGGCGGCAAAACTTGTACTTGGGTGGATCAACTTTTTTTGTGTTGACCAAAGGGACACAACAAGTGGCGCACTTTGTTCAAAAAAATGTTGTATTAAGAGGCCTTATAAGTTTCAAAATGGTTTGATTTCAAATTATGACCAAAATATTGATAATACCAATAAGGTAAAGGCTACGATGATTTTATTGAAGTTTTAGATAGTAACATAGCCATTTTTCTGATTTTATTGTGTGTAGTAGAATTTAAGCGTCAAACACAAGATTTTAGCTTGAAAATGGTCGATTTGGAGTGATGTTTGAAACGATATTTCTTAATAAAAAAACCAAAACATACATTTAAAAATTATGACATAAAGTCGCAATAGTCCTGTTCTAGATAGTAACTAGTGCGTGTCAATTCAAACAGAAAATGGCGTAAATAGATAAGCGTTTTTTTACTGATAAGGACCCTTAAGTTCTACTAACATGCTTAGTAGATGAACCATTATGGTAATAGCTTATAAGTACCACAGATACGTATTTTTGATTAACTTAAATAGCATAAAATCACGATTGTATTCGAATTTTGTCCCCTGGACAACTAGACGTGACCACGGCAACGAGTGGCACTTTGGTATATTTAAATTTAAATATTTTACTTGTGATTTATACCGCGTATTATAAACTTTCAAGTTTCAAGTTTCTTTATTTGGCCAAGCAACAAAGTGACGTTACATCTAGCAAGTCATCTTACATATTTTTCTTAACTTTTATCATGCACATATTATTACATTGGTTCAAAATATTTCCTTTAACACCTACATTTATTCCAATTTATACATAGTGTGCCTGTTCATTATAGCGATTTCTCTTGTCTTAACTTTTCCTTAAATTCATTGACTGAGTAAAATGGATTACATTGAAAAAAACGTTTGAGGTTACTCTTAAATTCTAAAAATGACATGTTTCTTATATGAGATGATAGTAAATTATATAAATAAATTTTTAGTGGGAGACCTTGTTTAAATGATTTTACTAATTTTGTTGGAGGTTTACACAATTTATCTTTACCGCGTGTATTATATGTATGAATGTCTTTTCTTGTTTTGAAGCATTTTTTCTCTATATGTATTTCCAACAAACTGTTAAATATGAATAATGATATTACAGTCATTATTCGACTTTTTGCAAAGTATTCTCTAACCGAGGTGCCCTTGCGTAGACTGAACAAGATTCTAATGGCTCTTTTTTGAGATACAAGGACTCTTTTTATACCAGCAGCATTGCCCCAAATGGTTAAAGCATAGTTAAGATGAGCGTGAATAAGGGCGTAGTAAGCCATGACTAGGGTTTTTAGGTTAATGATAGGTCTGAGTTTCAAGAGAGCATAATTACCGGAAGCAATTTTATTACAAATTTTGTCAATGTGAAATGAGTGGCTTATTTTATTGTCAATGTGATAACCTAAAAAAATTGTATTAGTCACATTATTAAGTCCTAAGTTAGCATAATTAATATTATCGTTTTTATTATGGTATGTCAATAAAGTAGTGTTACTAGTATTTAAAATTATACCATTAGCACTAAACCATTCTCTTAGCGTCATCATAACATGTCCAATTTTTTTGTCTAAATGTGTATGGTCTTTATCTTTTAGGCCCACATGAGTATCATCTGCAAATAAGGTCACCAAGGCATGCTCTGGCATGCAATCAGGAAGATCATTAACATACACTAAAAATAAAACCGGGCCTAAAATAGATCCTTGCGGTACGCCTACATCAATATTGGCTTCACACGAAATTTTGCCATTAACATTCACTTTTTGGCTTCTATTACTAAGATAGCTCTTTATTAACTTAAGCGCTTGATCCCTCAATCCATAATGTTCCAGTTTAGTTATGAGTATGTCATGACGGAGACAGTCAAACGCCTTTGACAGATAACAAAAAATACTCGAGCATTTCTGTGATCCGTCCAAGGCTGTAAGGACATATTCAATAAAGATCCGTTTTAGTGTAAACGGACCTTTAATTATTTTTTACGCCCTCTTTAACTTATCGGCCGAGTGAAACGTGAAACGACGGTCTCTGTTTCAAGTTACGACAAAAAATGCTCTCATAAGTCCGAATTCCGGATTTCCGGTTGTTCTTAGGGATGTCAAAAAATAATCGATTTTTGTTTAAAAAATAATGGATTTTTAAATCGATTTAGATTTTGCAATAAATTGATTATAATTTTTACAGCCGATTAATCGTAACATAATTTATATAAAAGAATATTGTAAGCTATCACCTTGGACACAAGAATATTAGTCTACAAAGCTCCAGGTGGCATTATCATACATTTCTAGCAATGAAGTTAATATTGAAGCCACGCCCCTTAGGTATCCCGGATTACAAATATCCGGATACAAGAACATGTGAGAGCAGTTAGAGTATGATTTATATATTGTGTTGTGAGCACCACATACTAAAATAAGGTTGCTCTTCATACACAAGTTCCGCTGGAATATATTATGTTCCTACTTACTACCCTAACTAACTTAGCTTAAGCAAATAATTATCGCATCGCGCATTTGAATATATGTACTATGTGTTCTTAGTGAGATATATCCAAGGAGACATCTGTATCTATTGTCTAGTTTCTATTTGCTTACACACATTGTATGATTGTTTCTGTGTTATCTCCGTAAATAAATAAATAAATAGTCCGTTTTTTTTTTCAATAACATGTTAGATTTATTTTTGTAAGGTTCTGTCGGAATATCAGCGATGGGGCTGATTGCCGCATCATTGTGCTGAGCCAGCGCCTATTCTCTGCCGCGACACATGGTTATTTTCTTTGATGTATTGATTAACTCTAGTTTTAAGAGGGTCTTAACATTTAAAAAACACTCATCTATTTACGCCGTTTTCTGTTTGAATTTACACGTATCTTGACATTTTCTCAATGTTACTATCTATAACAGGACTATTGCGACCTTATGTCATAAATTTTCAATGTATTTTTTGGATTTTTCATTAAGAAATATCGTTTCAGACATCACCCCAAATCGACCATTTTCAAGCTAAAAACTTGTTTTTTCCGCTTAAATTCTATTACACACAATACATTCAGAAAAATGGCTATGTCACTATCTAAAACTTTAATAAAATCATAGTAGCCTTTAATAAGTTTATTGTTATTATCAACACTTGTCATAACTACATAGTATAAAACAAAGTCGCTTTCTCTGTCCCTATATCCCTGTGTATGCTTAAATCTTTAAAACTACGCAACGGATTATGATGCGGTTTTTTTAATAGATAGAGTGATTGAAGAGGAAGGTTTATATGTATAATAACATCCATTAAATAGTGCACCCGTGCGAAGCCGGGGCGGGTCGTTAGTTTGTCATAATTTGAAACCAAACCTTTTTAAAACTTATAAGACCTCTTAAGTTGCATGCTTCATTGTAGTAAAACTTAGTTCAGTTTTGTTCAGTTGCTCATCATCATCTTTTTGTTACTTTATGTCATTATATGGGTCATTGGCAGATTTAGGTTCGCGTTTTTTCGGTGGACATATCAAAAGTTAAGGGCCACAAAGCTTAATTTTGTATTGGTCTAGTAACCCGCATAAACGGTGTTTCCGTAACTATAAATCCAAGTAATAAAAACATAACTTACATGTACATGAGTTAACTATTAACCACCGGGTGGACAACTTTTGTTTTTACAACTGACAATGATCCATATACTATGTTGTGGAAATGAATAAAGTATCTATCTATCTGTCTAACATGTGTTGGGTTTTGAATAGGAGGAAATACGCTCCCTGCGACCTAGATATTACCGGGCGCGCGAACTTGGCCTGAATTCTGGCTTTATTAATGTCATATTGATTTTGTACGAGAGCTCCTCCGTTTTTCCAGATATCCGTTCCAGCACGGGATTATTCGGTTTCCAATACGGTTGATGAGTACCAATCATAAGTCGGCTTAAAGTGAATGTAGAATGGAATTGATGTTGGAATACGGTACGATATATTGAGAACATTCTAATCACACACACACTCATGTACACGCCCACACATACACACTAAACACATACTTACTCTCAATTCGTAGATTCTATGCTTGTTTCCATTTTTATATCTAGTATATGTTAGTAATAATAATTATATTGTATTGTCATCTTTTCTGACTTCTCGCGCACATATTGTTAATTGGCTACCTACGGGACAGGCTTAGCCTAGTGTAGGGGCCACTCGAACCGCATAACGAAAAATCCACTCTGTACATTACTTATAAATGATGATATATTCAACTATACCTGTAAACTTTTATGTAGGAATAAACTTCTTATGTCTTAATACCATATAATATTTCAAGCTCACATGGTCATTTACATTAGAATTACGATTAGAAACGGGATATTTACCACGGGACATTTTATTTCGCGTATTGATACTGTGGTGTGTCGTGACCGTAATCGAGTTTCAAGTGACAAGGCGGACGGTGGTTGTGACGTTGACATTGTGCGAAAAAAGCGAACCAGGAAGAGGGTAGATCGCTATGGTGTGTGGGTAGATCACAACTAATCGCGCTTGCAACAGTGCCGAAATCGTAATTATATTCTAATACCATACTTGGAATTACCTTAATAACCGTTCGCTCCCCATTGAATCCGTTAGTTAGGGGCGACTGGTGCTCCGTGGTAAAATCATTTCTGTGACTTAGAATTAAATACACAAAGCTCTTAATAGAAATTCTCACACCAATTTGTAGAGAAACGCATAATATTTTTCCATTTGTTTGACTGAAATCCATCTTTCTTGAAAGGAGATGGCTAAAGGCGGTGTCTTCTCGATATCTCTAACAATTATAAACTATTATTATTATTATATTATATATTTTAGACAGGCAGCTGACGCTGATACGTCTAAATCATAGTTCACTTGGCACTGGTTAACACTGCTTAGATCTTAGTACTAACTAGTAGACATTTCAGGTAAAATAACTTCTAATTAAGAATAAAATTAAATGAACTCTCCCTTCAAGCGGCGTTTCGAAATGTATCCATTGTTTATTCTATTTTTACCGAAACCCTTTTGTGTAGGGTAAATTCAATGGCATTTTACCGAAATAACATCCAGGCTTGGTTGTGTAACCTTTTTAATCAGTCAGCGACACTCTGTCCCTTTTTTTTATCAGTCACGTTCGCTTTTTACGCGTATAAAAGACGAATCTATAAAATAAAATACAAAGTTAGTATTGCTTTTTATATTTCAACTAGCGACCCGCCCCGGCTTCGCACGGGTGCAATGCTGACTGATGCATGTACATATAAACCTTCCCCTTGAGTCACTCTATCTATTAAAAGAAACCGCATCAAAATCCGTTGCGTAGTTTTAAAGATTTAAGCATACATAGGGATATAGGGACATAGGGACAGAGAAAGCGACTTTGTTTTATACTATGTAGTGAAGTGACATTGAATTTTATGCTAATTTATGCGCCCAAAGAAAATCAAATGCTGAAACGTGTAGACTGAAGAGATTACGCTCAAATTATATGCATAACAATAAAGACTTCTACTTGTTTCATAGTTTGGTCATCATCCTCCGTATAAATACGATATGTGCCATCAACATAAATTAATATCAAGCAGTGCTCGACAACCACTGCTCACTCGCTTACATCGTCTCCTATCTTAGCAATGTCATCCTTGTCATGTATATATTACAGTTCACATTTCATTGTATCGCTTTGACCCATTGGCATTGGATTAATTTTCTTCAATCCAGGAGATTTACAGATTGTGATATATCTCTTCTCCTGTTTAGTTTTATTTTTTAGCTCCATGCTCGGACAAAAACGCAGAGGGTCTACTCCTAACTTCATAATCCGATCTTCGTATCGTGCCGTCCCTTTCACTCATATAGACGACGAGCAAGAGAGTGAAAGGGACAGGTTGATACGAAGTTCGGATTACAGGCTCAGATTGATTTGATTACGGTTACACTGTTATCGTTTGGCTCACAAAGTGACTTTAAAAGCAGTCGTCTTCCCTCTGTCTCGGTTAAGTAGCGCATTCGCAGATACACAATTAACTAAAAAATATTGAAACGAAGGCTTCAGCTTCGATAAAAATGCTTTCGTATATCGGAATTATAGATTTCCATATTTCCGGTTGTTCTAGTCAGTAGCCGTCACTTTTTTGGAAATTTTCATAAACCTTGCTGTTAATTTTAATTAAAATAATATAAGATATCATTCAAAAAATCAAAATCAAAGCATTTATTCTGCAAATAGGCCTCAATGGCACTTTTACAAGTCAAAATCTATCTAGGTACATCAAATAAAAATAATACAATAATCAAAGTATCATTAATTAAATGTAGTGTTACATGTCAAAAATAAGACTAAGAAACTAATAACAATCGAAATTTGTTAGAGATGTATAAGGTCTCTTAAGCGTCATTAAGGTAGGTACACTGATCATAATAAAATATTTTGAGATATATCTATAAGCGTCAACATGAAAATGGATCAATCAACTTTCTTGTTGTTATTCTGTCCCGTCAGCGAAGAGACAACAGTAACCGAGTTTCTTAGAAAAATGTTTATAATATGAGCTTCAAGCATGCTCAAGTGATGACCCCTGTCCAAATGGATTTATACTTTACGCTAAAACTCATGGTTGCTGGATTTAAATCCTATAAAATCATGGTTTTAAAGAGTGACTCAGGAGACGTAACCATGGTAACAGGCAACAAAGAATAGTTGATCCACCCAAATAATAAAATCTAATAAATAACTATCCTCAGAGATGTATAAGGTCTCTGAGCGTCAGTCTAAAAATAAAATCAAATGAGAACAGAGCGAAGTCTCTCATCATGTCAATTCCACTGAATACTAGTACGAAGTTACTAGTCCTTGCAAACATTTATGGTCATAAACTGTGTACACAACATGTCATAAAATAATATGTCTCAACAGTCTGCCCATTTCGGACGTACAATATTAATAAATTTAAAATAGGTATAGATAAAATTATCATAACAAGAAATATTCATTTAAATCATGAAAACATTTGCAGATTAATCAGTTCTTCAGCTTTTTCTTGAATTTTGGCCTGTCTCACGACTTAATATTTTCCGGCAACTTGTTGTATATTTTATAAGTTTCTGCGGTCGAATTTCGGTTTGTTCTCCTCTGCAGGGCGCATTTTTCAACCGATCCCCGTGAAATAATGTGAGCAGGTTCGATAATTATATAGATTTTTTTAGTCGTCAGTTTTTGGAAAATTAAAAAAAAATTACTTGCAATGGTTAGGTATAGCTCACAGAGCGACTAGTATAAATAATAATAAATAAATAAATCAATATTAGAGGACAATCTTACACAAATCGAACTAGCCCCACAGTAAGCTCAAGAAGGCTTGTGTTATGGGTACTAGACGACGATATATTTAATAGATATAAATACTTAAATACATAGAAAACATCCAAGACTCAGAAACAAATATTCATGCTCATCACACAAATATTTGCCCTGACCGGGATTCGAACCCAGGACCGTCAGCTTCACAGGCAGGTGCACTACCCACTAGGCTAAACCGGTCGTCAATAAGTATAATTGAATGATACGTTCACATCATGTCAATGATATAAGCAATCAGCAAATCTCTCAAACTTGAGTTCCAGATTTGTATACAGAATTATTTTCCATCGATCTTCACAAAACTTGGGTACCTAATGGATCCAACTGTAAATCGGTTTATTATACTAGTTGTGCGAGATTCAGCAACATTTTGCTCGAATATATCACTCACGCCATTGGCTCGAATATTTCATCTCGCCCCATTGCCCGTCTTGTTTTTGGAATAAATTTGGCTTACGGAGGTACTGCTAGCTTGAGTCTAAATTGCAAAGCTTGGGGCGTCGCCGTGGCGTCGCTTGTCTATCAGTATTTTATCGGGTACATTTTGGAGAGTGTGCACAGGAATTAAGAAAGAAAGAAAGAACCATTTATTCAATAAAGCACACACAACCGGTCTTAATAAATCGATGTAAGATACACAGTGAGTGAAGGTGCACAATGAGTCCAGCAATGTGTGCCATAAATTAAAGGCTGATCCTCAGCATGTGTTGCTATTTGCCGTGCAAACTGCAACGCTGTTATTCTTCCACAGCCTATGAGTCTAATTCGCAGTCTAGTCCATTAAAATCATACAAAAATAGAGAAAAATATACGATTTAATTCCGCCTCCTTCGTTCCATCAGCGCACATCCAGACGGGGGGAGCGGTGCCATCCTTATGTTGTTAGTCCCTTTTATTTGCACTAAGCTGTTTGCTTCCTCTTTCCTAATGCGAACAGCAAAGGAATGGAACTTGCTCCCGTCTTCTGTATTTCCGGCTAATTCTAATCCAAGCCTCTTCCAAGTCAAGAGTGAATGGGCTATTACTGAACCAGCGAGCTACATCTTCGGGCTTGTCATAGCTTTCCATCAGGCGAGACTAAGGCCAATCGCTGTTCAGTCATTCATTAAAAAAAAATTGTCAAACTCACATTCACTGGCAGGAACTCGCCTAGCGGGCGCTCTGCTCGTAGACGTATTGCCGATACCATGCGTTACTCAGTATGTAGAGGACAATGCGTAGCGCTATGAAAAGGCAGTGAAAGGAAATTAACTGTTTGGAGTTCTCAGCACTGACTATTCGCCGTTGTTTTGTACAAAGCAGTGGTGTTTAAAATAATTTATTTCAACATAACATCAATTGGATTATTCGTATGAGCATTGATGAATTGTCTTATTGGTACAATCGTGTTCATTAACAGCTAAAGGTCGATTGATATCTACGGACATTGAACCAGATACGTGCCGTGACAGACAAAATAATATTCTTTTCTACAGTGTCTATGAACGTATGTTGTGTGTCTGGTGGTGTCTGCGCGGCTGTGTAACGATAGATAAGAATACGTTGATAGACACTGTATCAAAGAATATTATTTTGTCTGCCACGGCACGTGTCTGGCATGCCCAATGTCTTTAGATATAAATCGACCTTTATACTTTCTTATCAGACCCGAGAAAAATATTACAAACAATGATTGTAAACTGAACATGAAAATATTAGTCGTCTCCATCAATTTTCACGACGAAACGTATTCATTGCAAGCTTCTATTTTTGCTCAAAGCCTTTAGCCAAGTTGCTGCGACCTTCTCATTAAATAAAGAGAGCTATAGCCGAGGTTATATACGATATAGCTGAGGTTGAAGGGATGGATTTAGCCACAAAAAGGTTTTCCTTTTTTTATCACGACAATTTTAGATTGAGACAGATATCTGGAATTGAAAGATATTCTTTTCGGCATTCAAGAAATGTTATATTTCGAGTTAATATGCATTGTTTCCAAGGGTATAAAATTGCTACAGAAGTAATTGCCTTCAAGTTAAAACAAGTACCGGGAAGAAAACAGAAAGCAGTTAGTTTCGACCCCTGTGAAATTACAAACACTCCAGCAAGGACAAAAGCTATAGACGCTATAGTTGACGTCGCTAGACCAATTAGGAACTTGATATCACTCAGTCATTTAAATATGAAACTTAAACTCTCTCAGTTAAATTCAATCTTAAACGGTGGTGTTGTCAACTAGCACTCCTAAGAAGTATTTTTAATCATGAAATCGAGATGCAGAATAAATACCGAACATTTATGTCCTGTAACGAGTTTTGTTTTCTTCTAATTACTATTCTGTAGCTATTTTGCGGGAATCTCGTATGGAGAATAGAAAAGATCGAAAGGTTATCAAATTCTGTAACTTATCCGAAATATATTACGCTAAAAACTCTTCATAGAGCCATATAATCCGATTAACGTCCAAGGAATGCCTTAAAACGTAATCGTCTTTAAACTAGACCCAAGTTCGTCTGATGGTAGGTATAAAGTTTGAATTCAAATTGATTTGGGAATGCTTGTTACATTTTTAATGCTTCCAAAGCATTAAGTTTACTCGTAGATTTAGGTAAGTATCGATCTAAGAAATTGATGTAGTTGATTTTGTAGCAGTTAAACGGTTTGCATGCTCAGCTGCTTTATTTGTTAAATGAAATAAATGAACTTAATACAAGGTAAAATCTACTAGTGTTAGAATGTGATTCGTATATTTAAATCTTTCACAGAATAAACAATTTATATTCAAATATTTCAAAAATAAACATCAACTTGGGTTTCTAAATTCTACTTTCAAAACAGTGTCCCATTAAAATGTTCCAATAACACCTACCTACCTTAAAGCCATAATCCCGGGATTCTGTTATCGCCCCTCATTTTCTCCTGTTGTTTTTGGTTAACTTTATCCATTAATAAACTGTGCAAGTCGTAAAGGGGTTCTTAATCCACCTTTAAAAGTGATTACCATTACTGCTTTTTTTAATGTCTTGGCATCTGGATTTTTACTTTTGGTTTTTATTCTGTCCCGGTACAGTGAGTAACCATAATTATCTCTTACTATTGAAACCTTTCTCTTATTAATTTGGAATTTTTATTTTCTTCCGTGTATTGTTAAAAATTACCTGGTATATGTTATTGGTTTATTTTTAACAATTTAATGATTTTGCGAAGCAGGTGGTAGTTTTAAATGAAGCGAATTTCAAAGACAAACTCATGCAAAATCGCTTTAAATTACGATTTATCCTCTTCTTGGGTCTTTAGATCAATACACGGCCATAGAACTCCTTTGTAATGGATATTGCGTGTATCACACGCTGATTAAACTGCCCTTTATAACTTTGGCCCCACGTTGGGCGCCATTTTTCCTGTACTAAGATTGTTTTACGGTTACTTGAAATGTTTTATATGTTATAAAACTTATTCCGATTAAAGACTGTAATGAAAGTTATTTTTCTACTGTAAATTAGAAATACGAATCAAAAACTCAAATAGTCCATTCTGACAGCGGAGCTCTATAAAATCATTATATATCCAGCAAAGAAAGTGACTGAGACTAAATCGGACCAAAATAATCAGGAACTATAACTATTTTAAAAACAAAACACGACCAATGAAAAACTTTAAGGCGAACTAAGCTCCTATTAGTCCTCGGAACTTGACAAAGCCCAGTTTATCCTACTAACGAAGTGGAGCTTAAGCTAAACAAGTTTAAAAAGCCATTCGCGCTAACACCGACGTAATTCACCTGGCCGGGTCATAACACAATTACTTGACGGCAGAGAGCTATTTAACTGCAGTTTAAATAACAAATTCAAGTCTAGATATCTACGAGGGTCGTTCTAGGTGAATGTTTTGGTTGAGCCCTCATAACTACACCCTTGTTTTAATATAATTTTAAGTAATGTCATTACCTTTTCATCGTCGCTGAGCATTGATAGCCTCAAGGGTCTTCAAAAGAGGCTTAACACAATACACCATCTTTACCTACTTACTTCTCCATTTCTTATCTTGATCCAAAATACGAATTTAATAGCCTCAACATGAAAATAACTTTATCTCGGAAGGGACAAAAACAAGCAAACCTATTAATAAAATTAATATTTTTGAAATTTGTGGTGTAAACGGTTTTGACACTGTTATCGTCGACATTAATTCTAAAAGCAATTTCACCAGCAAAATCTAATTCAGAGGTGTCGACCTCGATACTTTAATCTTATGGAAATATGACTCGTCTTCATCTCATTCCCGTGGGATTTATTATTAGATAAGCCCATGTTTTGCCTATATTGCGAAGCGCGGATTTCTTGCAACAGATTGAGGATTTTTAACTGGATATTCGCTATTACCATGATGGGTTTTATTGCGCGTCAGGTTGTTAATAAATTCCTTATTACTGTGCGCTCTGGCGTTGTAAGTCCTTCCTTTTACGTCTTGTTTCCTTTTAAATTCATAAATCGTTTCACCTTTATTTTTCCATTTTTAAAATGTAAGGTTATATTTGTTTTTTTAGTTATTGTTTTAATAAAATGTTTTGTCTATATAAAACACCATTATGCTGTTATTACAGCCGTAAAGGTAACAGTATTATTGAACCTATAGCAAAGTTGATGCAAAGGATTTACAAAGTAATATTAGCTACAGGCTCTGCTGTAAAGTAGATGACTAATCAGCTGTTTGGGTGTATCGAAACAGATTATAACTTTCGCGGTGGGTAACTTGAGCGAAAAGTCATTTACTTATGTGAATTTCTCGAAAGTATCATCAATGTTAGACACGACATTACTTACACATATGTATCTTTCAGAGGTAAATACATGGTATATATTAGTTAGTACTTGTAAAATACATATTTGTTTTAAACTCTCTACAATTTCATTTACCGATCAATCATTGCGTGGGTAGTCTTTGGCAAAAACAGGTTTTTTTAGTAAATTGTTAGTAAGAAACTCTAAAATGTCAGTTACCGTATTTATTTTAATCAGGTTTCCCCAATATTGCTTTTATAATCAACTTACAAAAGGTTACTACTACGTCTCGTATCATAAACCTTTATCTGTGTAGAACACATACAAATAAAACAACAATGTCACATAAATTCTCAAGAAATTTACACTCGGCATTGTACGTCCCTAAGAGACAAGTACGCTTCGGAGCGGATGTAAATTATTGCCTTTTCGACCTTCCTCAGGCAGCGTTGAGTGGCATTTTCCTTTTTCTTGTGTATGCTCCCCAAAGTGATGTTTTGATCCGACACAGCCACAGCATATTGAAATGGCGCGTTGTAAAGCCACGTGAGGGCCTCGTTCTCAGTTTTGCGTACCTTCTGTATCTTTCTTTCGTTTCTTGCAGGAAAGCATATCAAACGATTATCGTTATACGATTAACGTTAAGTTATCGATTAACCACGATTCGACATGTTTTGTTTTCTTGTGTAACTACACATTGTAAATACCTATTGTTAGTTTTTCCTCGTTTTTCTTTCAATTCTCTTTTGTTGTTTACCACTTACATTTACTTAAGTAGGTTAAGTAGTATCATTGTAATAAGCATATTTTTAGAAAATGACTGACTGTCGAGTTTCTTTCGGCGTTTCTTCTCGGCAGTGATCTCATGAGTAACGCTAGTAGTTTTTGACTTGTAAAGGTGCCTTTGCGGCCTACTTGCAGAATAAAGTTCATTTATTTCATCATTTCCGGCTATTTCACTTTATGCCCAATCGTGCTTGCTTGCTACGTATCCAACGTGCATATTGTGTCTTATTAGACATTCACTGTCGCCTTCTTTCACATATACTTTTTTCTAGCTAGGCCTTTTTTCCATTTCTTGTTATAGTTGTTGAATCTGACTGATATGTCTCAATGTATTTCTATACAGAAGAGACATTTGTCTTGCCATTGAATATACGACTCAAGACAATAGTGTGCAAAGTTTAAATACAGTAGTATCTCTTATGTCTTTTGTTATCCGGATGATCAGTGTAGGATTCGAAAGAAAAGATTGGCTTATTTGTGTTTATGCATGAAGATTGATGTGTAGTTGCTACGGAACAGTTCCCTTGTCAACGGATTTTATATTGACGTAAGTATTATTGATGGGCAAACTGAATTCGTTTCTACACACACGCAGGTATACACACGCAGTTGTTTGTGTGTGTGTGTCTTCAGTTGATGAAACAAAAGAATGCTTGTACAAGGGCTCCAATCGGCTTCATATATTTTTTATAAAACAGTGACATGAATTTCTTCGCCAGCTTGTCTTGCATCGATTCAACTTTGAATATAAATATTAATATTGAAGATGTTGATGTTAATTAATATATTAATATCTGACAGAAATTTATGTATGAAGATATGGTCCTTCGAACCGGCTTTTAATTGCATACGTAATTTTCTACAAATTTACCTTACCACGTGTTACATGAGCGTACTCCCATCTGAAGGTACTTGTGACTCCTCTGGTGTTACACGCTTATGATCAGGCGATCCGTCTGTTCGTTTGCCGCCTATAACATAAAAATGGCATACAGTACAGTGCAGTATAATAGTATGTAAAGGTAGGGAAAATTTACACGTAGACAAAGAGTATATTTAGCGGGCTATTCGCAGAGGCTTCCCCCGACACTCATTAGTGGTCCGAGAGCTCTTTGAGCCTAGGAACTAAGCGTCGCCTTGTTTAGGCATATCTTAAACGCCACGAAACAGGGAAAGCCTCATTTTAACGGAGATAATTGGAACAGTTTTTAGTAAAACAAAATGTAGATTGTATTTATAGACAAAGCTTTTTGTGTATGATTAAATTCTTAAGTCGGTTTCTAAGTCCTATCCTTATACGATAACCGCCACCGCACCACCGTTTTCAATGTCGAATAGATTTTAAGATTATATTTGTATATCAAGTGTATGTGCTGTCACGAATAAATTATTGAAGAACCTAAACATATTACAGGTTATATTTGTGCTGATGGCACCTCTAGTGGTAAAATATTGAAAAAAGTTGATTAACGGGCCATTCTACTTTTTCATGTACATAATTTTCACACTTTTTTTTTAACTGCATATTTTGAAATGCTTGGCCCTCACTTCATATTTTTGTATTGTTATTTAGAAAGAGGTTTAATTGCAGTATCACTTCCGATAGTTTTGGTAATTAACGAACCACAGCTAATATCCATAAATCGAGTAACTCAGTGGATCTTGGATTTCTCACCTTTTTTTATGATAAAACGGTTTTTACCACTGTGTTACCCACCTTTTACAGCAAAATGTTAATATTTAAGTATTTATACCTATGAATTCCTTTTATTTGGTTCAGGTACTATTTCGAAATCCTATTTTTGTACACTAATTCAATACATATCATAGATTTTTTTAATATAGAAAACAGGTCATGAAAAAGTATAATGACCAACAATTTAATGCTACGTTCAATGCACTCTAAGCCTTATCATTCTTGGTCTTACTTTTACATTAAAACACAAAGCTCAGGCAACCTGAAATGCTATTAACTCGGTCCATTTCCACTGTCCACACTTACATTGTTACATTCCACTGGTCCAGTCCACGCAACTTTAGTCTTTCCTTTACTGCTTGTAAAGGTTAGGTTGGCTTGTAGATATTTTGTGCTACATTCTGTAAAAGGACATTTTCTCGTAATCGTGTTAAAGCAGCTCCGTTGAAAGCTTAATACGGGTGTGGCTGATTTTTATTTTCTGACTCGCTTTTTCTGTTTTTTGTTGTAATTCCTGATACAACGAACACGTCAAAGTTTCCTAAGAATAATGATGCTTAGAAGGGATTTTTTTTTAAATATAAATGATCTCGGAAGCCGGTAACTTTTCCTTTTTATAGATTTTATCAAATTATGTTTTCCTTCTCCTTTTTTTTGATCCTGACTGTGGCTTTATAGGCCGGGTCCAATAAAGCGATTGGAATGCGCGGTTGGAGAGTAGCCTATGGATAGCCTGGGGAAAACCTTCGACACGACCACGCGTGTGGCTTGGAACACTGGAATACTCTAAGAGTTTGCGCTCCAGTGAGATTGGTTGAGCGGTTTCAACCGAATCTGAGGTGTGAGTGGAATCGAGCTACTAGCTGAGAAGAGTCCCGCAAGAAACTCGGCTAGGCCCAATCTGGGTCGTTTTCCTTTTCCAATTTATCAAATAAACTTCCAAAGACGGACGATGTATTTATCCGAAATCAGAACCATTAATTAATGGTCTTCTTTGTACATATAGGAAACAATCCAGCTTCTATTACCAAAAAGTTTCGCCAAGATATGAATTCGTACCTATTTATGAAGTTTAATCATGGAGAGGCATCGAAAATTAGATTTTATTATTTTCATGTTGACGCTTAGAGATATAGTCACGATATTTTATTATGATTAGAGTACCTACCTTATTACCTTTTATCTTGACGCTTAGATACCTTATACATCTTTAACAAATCTCGATTGTTATTATTTTCTTAGTCTTATTTTTGACATGTTAGTTTACATTCAATGAATGATACTTTGATTATTGTATTATTTTTATTTCATATACATAGATTTTGACTTGTAAAAGTGCCCTTGAGGCCTGGGTGATTCCCATTCCAAAATGTAACATTTTCTTAATTTGTCCTTACCGGCAGGCGAATCACGTAACTTTATGTAACGGTAGAGAGATTTTACTGTCAATTTTGAAGTGTAAATATATGAGGTGACAATTAAAATTTGACATTAAAATCTACCTAACGGTAGTAAAAAAGTTACGTGATTACTCCGCGGGCCCGGATTGTTAACGACTCGTGAGTGATTATTTCTGACTTTAACTATTTTGACAGTTAGGGATCCAGGTATAGAGTAAACTGGAGTCAACAATAAGTTTAAATTGCACTCTGATTTCCTTAACGTTCGGACCGGTAAGGACATCAATTAACTTTAACGATGAAAATCACCCGCCTATTTGCAGAATAACCCCCTTATTCATAAACGTCTGTCAAACCTATATTAGTGAACTAGCCACTAAAGTTCGTTTGTCCTTATCTGTCACTTTGACATTGATGTTTGTGAGAATGGGACAAAGAACTTTTTAGTTAGTAGAGGTTTGTTAAGAGCGCGTTCACCAAAAGCGCTTGCTCAAATTCGGCATTTAGACAGCGATCGCGCGGCAAAGTGCGCTTGTGTGTGTTGACACGCTTCTACTTGACCCTACAAACACACTCACGCCTAGAGCCAAGCGCGCCATCCTCTTCTAACATTCTAACATTAATATAGGTACAAAAGGGTTAGCGTGCACGGTAGGGTTGGAGTAGCGGTGGCGCACAGGAGTGAACGCGTTTGATACTTATGTCAATGAACACCAAACCAACAACATATTTTATTTACTTCGCTTAAGTGAGGCACTTATTATCTTATTTTAGTGCTCATAGTTTCTTCATTGTAATAATAATAAAAAGGTGGTTTTTGATAATAGACTAGCAAGGGGGTTTTCTGAGAGGTAATTACAGCCAATCAATACGATGCTTGACAATACTTTGAACAGAGTCTTACCTACATTGTTAATAATTGTTTTATTAGATTTTTCCGAGACCAATTAAAGCCCAAAAGTATAATTTAAAATTTAATTATTCACGAACTGTATATATAATAATAATAATAAAAAGGAAGGTGGTTTATGATAATAGGCAGTAAGTAGCAAGGGGTTTTCTAGCAGTTGATTACAGCCAATTAACGCGCTGCTTAACAATACTTTGGACAGGTTCTTACATTGTTAATATTTCTTTTATTAGATTTTTCAGAGACCAATTAAAGCCCAAAAGTATAATTTAAAATTTAATTATTGACGAATTCTACGAAAACGCTTTCCACCATGATGGCAAAATTTAATTATTCACGAATTTAGCGAAAACGCTTTCCAACATGATGGTCTAGCTAGACCGTGACGTCACGCGGGGTGTAAGCAAACCGGGCAGAAATCGGAGATAATCATCATCATCATCCTAGCGTTATCCCGGTACAGTTGCATCCCGAAGGATGCCCGGGGTCAGTTACCTAATCCCAAGATTTGGCGTAGGCACTAGTTTTTACGAAAGTGACTGCCAACTGACCTTCCAACTCGAGGGCAAACCAGACCTTATTGGAATTGAGCTTGTCAAGTGAGTGGGCAACTTGATTGTTAGAAGTTCTCAAGCCGCCCGAAGGCCTCCAACTTGGCTTAAAGACTGCTATCATAGACAGCAGCCGGGATCAACGGCTTAACGTGCCTTCCAAAGCACGGGAGCGCTCAGTTAATAACCAGTCAAAGGTCACCCATGCAATAACTGACCTAGGCCGACGTTGCTTAACCTCGCATACCGCACGCGGTACGCGGGCGCCGCTAATAACATTGTTTTACAGAAAAAAATATAAATGTAGCTCTATCTAGTTTTTTTTTTATCGTCAAAAAACATTTCTATACTAAGTTTGTAATTCAATCACCTTCGCATTTATTTATTTTTTATAAATTCCTATGAGATTATCCTGAAAGTACCTTCTTTCAAATAAAGAAAAAAAAATCGGTTTACGTGATAAAGAATTATCCTTGAAAACCTACCATAAATACAAAGTTATTCAGTCGCTCAAATTTGTAACAAAAGTCGCCTATAGATGGCGCTCCCGTGGCGTCCAATTTCAACACCATGTTGTTAAGATTTTCCTAATTTAATAGCGAATAGCACAATAAATCTGTCTAATACATATTAATTATTTACGCCAATTTTACATTTAAATAAGTTGGGTGTAACTTAACTTACCTTGCCTCTTTTAGCCTTGAAGTATATTTTTTCTTCCTAACACAAGTATAAACCGACTGTTTGCGACTCATGCTAAAATCAACATGAAATAAGTAATTGGTAGTTTGCTGAAAATACATTATGATTCAGTCTATAAGAAAACTACTTAAATTTAAAAACCATACTTAGCTACGATCAAATGTGGTTGATCGTGGTATAATCACATTCAGAGCGTTCGCGCTACAAAAATGGCGGTTGGGACGAAATTGACACAGGTCCTGCCTTGACAAGCGCTCGCGCCGTACTGAGGATTCTTCCCGCGCGCAAACAAATATTTACAACTTTTGAATCTTTTTTGACAGTACAATTTTTAGACTTATTATATATTTTTTACTGAAATGTATTTCCAAATACATGAGTTTTAATGTGTAATATAAATAATTGTAATAATCTTTCAATAATACTGAGAAAACCCGTGTGTTTTGAGCGTAATTTTGTTGAGAAATTAGCGTAAGAAATATTTTTGTGTAAGACTATTTATAGAAAATAATACAAAATTGAGGCCGCAGCGTAAATTAACAACATATTACGGCTGTAACACAATTTTTTAACAATTAGGTTACCTAATAATATCATCACTCAAAACGTGATCAAACTTATACCTCCGCGCCCTTTTCAGAAATCGACTGTCGGTAATCGGGTAAATAAAACTAAAATATTGAGTTAAACTAAAATTTGAAGCCGCTGCGTAAAATACAAAGAATTGACCTCTCTAAATCCATTATTTGAATTTTGCTAAACCTTTCCGTTTCTCAGTAATATTGCGTCAAAAATCCAGTTTTGTTGTTTTTTCTCACACAAAATATGAATGGACTCTTAAGTTTTATTAATACGGGGGTTAATGTTTTGATTTTGATTAATGCTGGTTCCTATGTTGCATACGATTTTCTTAGATAGGTGTGAACAGAGGGTTCTGCCACCAACTTCCTTCTCAATTACTGTTGCGTTCTACCGCACGTTTCAAAAGTTAATTCGCTTGTTTACAAATTCTGTTGGTTACAGTTGATGGGATGACATAGGCGAGTTCGAAACATGTAAATTCCTTATAAGTTATACGGAAGGTAAATAAATTTGAACGAATTTTCATAGAAATTGTACAATTTACATCTTCTTTGTGTCGTATCAAAATGATTATTTTTTTGGCTAAGCTATTTTATGAAGAGATGAGACTAGATGAGTAAGATTAAGCACCGTTTTGTCTTTTCGTCTAATATCTCGTCGCGCCTGTTGATAAGCTAGTCTTTGAATCTTCGTCGTTTATTTATATTATTTAACTCTCTTAATCTATTTTATAAGTTTTCAGTAAGAGTTTAAGATGTAAAAAATATTTATTCGATACAAAAATAACAATTAACACAGCGAAATAAAAAAAAACTAAAAAGTTGTGTTATCTCGAAACGGTACCATTTCAGCATAATGCGGGCAATCGCCAGCGCTGGTCTTCCGATGGGATGCGATGGGATTTGTCTTCCGTCGTTTCAATACTATTTCTCTGAATCATTCTACTATTCTTTTTTAGCTTTCATTCCTTCCTTATGTGGCTTTAAATCTCCCCATTTCACCCCTTTAACAATAGCTGGACTCACTTGAACAAGTTTTAATTTGAAAATTTTCATTTATTTCATTTCATTTATTCAACATTTATGTCAAGTGCATTACAGGAGATGTTACAGGTAGTTGGTAGGTACATGACACCCAGATAGGGCACATAATGTTTACTAGTGTTAAGAGAACACAATGCATACGAAAAATATTTAAATTATAATCGCAATGTCAAGTTCTGTTATTATATACATTTTATACATTTTCATTAAATTAAACACCACCGTCTTTTTCCCTCGCAATTTCTCGTTAGCAACTCAGCGAGCACAGAGAGCTCACAGTATTGTTTGAACTAAGAGAATTAATACAATACTGTTGAAACAAAGTTCGGTAAACAAGAATCCCGTTTTCAAACGTTCGTGACTTTTTATTCGTTTCAACGTCTGTGTGTTGCAGAAGACTTTTATTATTCACAAGGTTTGCTTCTCTTTCAATGGATTCGACTAAGCTTTCACTTCACTTTCATTTCTTTTTAACTTTATTGCTTGGGTCATTCTACTTTTTCATGACCAGTTTTGTATTACAAAAAAAACTATGATATGTATTGAATTAATGTACAAAAACAGGATTTCGAATTAGTACCTGAACCTAATAAAAGGAATTTATAGTTAGAAATACTTAAATATTAACTTATTGCTATAAAAGGTGGGTAAGACAGTGGTAAAAACCATGTTTTCATACAAATGGTGAGATATCCAAGAACCACTGAGTTTCGATTTATGGATATTAGCTGTGGTTCGGTAATTACCAAAACTATCGGAAGTGATACTGCAATTAAACCTCTTTCTAAATAACAATACAAAAATATAAAGTGTGGGTCAAGTATTCCAAAATCTGCATTTAAAAAATAAGTGTCTGATTTTTTTTTCATTCGCCGGTTACATGTATGGAGTGCCCCCCCCCCCCCCTAATTTAATATTTTTTTGTAATTTCACATCACTTTTATATAGCGGTTCATAGAATACACCTTCCTACCAAATTTCATAATTGTATAGTGCTTATGGTTTCCGAGTAAATCGGCTGTGACATACGGACGGACAGACATGACGAATCTATAAGGGTTCCGTTTTTGTCGTTTTGGCTACGGAACCCTAAAAACCACCGTCAGTTTCAGCAATCGGAGTGTACATATTTTAGATGTAGGACTACCAATCTACCGCTGCATAATTACATTTACTCCATCCTTTAACCAACAATTTCGTACAGTGCACGCTTCGTATCTTGCTTCCCTCTTTTACACTACTGGCCAAGAATAAAATGGTGTAATGTAATTTTTGTTTTTTTTATTGCTCATTTAAAAAAAAGACTTAATCTAATACAAGGCTTCGCCCACAGACCAGATAACCTAAAGACGTCGCTTTGCGCAATTATTTCATTAAAACCGATACTGTCAAAAATACAGGGGTGCGGGGGACGCAGCGAGCGCTTACCGTGCCGTGATTTGTCGAATGAAGGTCACTTGAGCGTCAGACGATAATGGCTGCCGGCCGCTAGAGATGTAACGCGTTAAATAAATATATTATCAATAGTACCGATGATTAGAAATATTAAAATTCTCTGCAAGTAAATCAAAACATTTATTCTGCAAATAGGCCTCAAGGGCACTTTTACAAGTCAATTCAGGGTTTTTAAAAAATACCGGTATCGGTCCCTGCATTAAAAACACACAATACAAATAATACAACAACAAAAACGAGATGTTTACATTAAAATACATAATTTAAGTGATAATGTAAGTGAGTGCATACTTACCACGCTGGCAATGAACAAACAACAAAAAAATACACCTAAATATACTCACGACAGTTGGCAGATGAAGCGTAGGAACGGCATTTGGATGAATTTTATAGCCTATTATTAGACTTTGTTAATCTAAAATATTCAGATTTAAAGTGCCGAGAACATATGACACTGCTTGGAGAAGGGAACCAATCATGTGATCGATTTGTAGCATTGATCTACATTTCTTTTATGTTTGGACATTTAGGAAACCTAAAACAAAGGATGCACATTTTAGTAAACATGCTTAGAATGCTTTATAATGTAACACCAGTTTGAAAAGATCATAAAGGCTATTCATCCCGTGTTGCAACGGAAAATTCGATCATAGATAATCAGGTAAGGCACACACATACTTTGCCAACATAATAGGTATTATTTGTAAATTACTTGCGATGTATTGCATCTTCCGTGAATTATCTTATCGATAGTAAATGAACACATATTATGGACATCACTAGTTCGCACTAAGCAATGCAAGGTAGTGATAGACAAGGAAGGAGCGATTATTCCGCGCAGCATGGCAGAAAGAGACTTTCTTAAAAGACATCAACGAGTACCTACAAAGCTTTCGCTTAAATTAATTTGTAATTTTAATAAAATCTACTTACCTGTGAAATGAAATACCATTTTTTTGCACACCAGATGCTTTAGTGTTATTTCCACACAATTTAACACAAAAATAATGCATTTTGCATCACTAAAACCACGTCAAAACTTTATTTTAGTGATAGTCTTACTTGCACGGACGCCGTCTGTAGACTAAAGTTAGCAAAGGGGGTGTGTCTCAAACATAGAGTGAATTCACCATATGAGTGGCAGAGGGGGTCGCCCGACTACGCGACGTCTTTAGGTTATCTGGTCTGTGGGCTTCGCCAAACTGCGAAGCAGTTTGTTGGCGAATAAATTAAAAACACTCGTTCCTTAACACCTACTATTACCTATATCTGTGCCAACAGAAGATACTATTTTTATTTATGATGACATATTAAATCCTTATTCTTAAATGTCCATTAAACCTATTTTAAATGTAATGCCGTTAAAAATTAGATTGTCTTTATCTGTCGAAATTGGAATTTGTGTTTGCGAGAACTGGGTTATATGAATAAGGGGTAATGTTTCTTATTATAAAAAAAAAATTGAAATACGCATTGGCGTTGCCACAGCTTCAAATTACTGACTAACGGCGACTATATCTCTATAATCATCAAAGAGAATTCTTCTGACCTTCAAAGCTTCTACAAATTAGCATAATGTTAAATATTCATGCCCGCAATACTTATAATTATGGAAAGTTTACTCGTTTCATAAAGGTTTTTCTCTTCTAATCATAATTAGACCCAAAGTGGTAATTTAAGATTTATTTTTAGAAGTTTTGTAGGCAATTGTTTCTGTTCATGATTTGAATACGTATGATAATAATATTGTAGCTCAATATATTATTTTTATTTTGCAATATATCATTCGTTTTCTATGTTGGCATATTATTTGAAGACTGGATCGGTGTTCGTATGTTATTAAAGCCTTTATCAAAAAAGATGTTTTCATATCTCCTGTTCGGAAACTTCGATTTTCATGTGAAGATAGCCGGATTTAATTCGCTTTTCCTACCCTAGGGTGGAAAAGATTTTTTTTTGTAAATAGTTGAATAGGCCGGCGGCGCGGGCTGCTGCAGTGCGTGTTTTTATGACTGAATCCTTAGATTATCATTTATTTATACTTTTAAACAATGACATAAAAAATATTGAAAATGACACAACCTTTTGTTACAAATTGAAAAAATGGCTTACCGCCCACGCGTTTTATAATATGTCAGAATTTTATAAGACGAATAATTATGTAAATTTAATATAAAATCAATTATTCAATTTCTTTTGACATTGTATTCTAATTCATTAACATTTTAATTCTGACTTCTTAGTTGATAATTATTATTCTACTTTATTTATAATCATCTTAAAATGTATTTAATTAAATCTTTGACATACCTATTCAATTTAAAATGTTTGACATGTAAAATTTAATATTTTATCAATAAAATGAGTATGAGTATGAGTAAATATATCTGGTGAAAATGGGTCTTTTTCAACCCTTGGTTAACAATCTCCTATTACTAACAACCTACGACTTTTCTGATAATGCTCCTGGAGCTCACTAAGCCCTAGGGCAGCAACGATGCGATATAAGCGGTTTCCACACGCTCTGATGTTACGTGCAAAGCGTTATTTAGCGCCCGGAGCGCAGTGAGGATTAGGGTTGTTTGTTGGTGAGAAACAATGTATTGAATATGTTAACAACGACTCAGTTAAGTGGCCATTAGTAGACCTTATCTCGTTCCAATAAGGTTCACGCATGATGGCCAGTCAGTGACGGTTAGGTCTATGTAGGTAATATTATTTCTATTTAGGTTGATGTTGAACGTGTAAAGACTGGATGAGTTGATTGCGTTGGTCTTATACTTTCAGTGATCAACGTGATTCGTATCCAGACAACCCATTAGGGAATATTAGACATGGGTAACTCCGGAGTGATATATAAAAAAGATATATATCGCTCCGCCCGCACGAATCACTCTTCATATCCTTCAAAATCCGGGTATATCAGTATATCCGTACAACTCCCTCGCTCCCGGTATCGTTTGCTTTGCAATAGCGACATCACATCCCACCAGGTAGGTACTTACTCATATTTAAAAAAAAACTATAAATCAATACCTATTTATTGTATTGAACTAATTACTAATCTCAATGCTTCGTACTGTTAAATACCTACTAAAATAAAAAATCTACCAGCGTAGATACACTACAAATCAATCTATAGCTCTTAGTGAATTACTGATCTACTTGATAGATAGATTCATTCGAATCAATCTCGATCCGTAATTCACGACGTAAAATTGAGCGGTGAGCGGCCGAGCGAGTCGCGTTGCGTGGCGAGAGCTAGAGACCTACAGAGCTACTGATCGACGGATGCATACGGATATAAAGATATAGAAGAGTGGTAAAATTGAGCGGTGAGCGGCCGAGCGAGTCGCGTTGCGTGGCGAGAGCTAGAGAGCTTCGGAGCTACTGATCGACGGATGCATACGGATATAAAGATATAGAAGAGTGGTAAAATTGAGCGGTGAGCGGCCGAGCGAGTCGCGTTGCGTGGCGAGAGCTAGAGACCTACAGAGCTACTGATCGACGGATGCATACGGATATAAAGATATAGAAGAGTGGTAAAATTGAGCGGTGAGCGGCCGAGCGAGTCGCGTTGCGTGGCGAGAGCTAGAGAGCTTCGGAGCTACTGATCGACGGATGCATACGGATATAAAGATATAGAAGAGTGGTAAAATTGAGCGGTGAGCGGCCGAGCGAGTCGCGTTGCGTGGCGAGAGCTAGAGAGCTACGGAGCTATTGATCGACGGATGCATACGGATATAAAGATATAGAAGAATGATATATATCCCGGGAGCTGAAAGATATGTTTCACTCTTTTCTTTAAAGTGACACATTTTGCCCATGTCTAGGGAATATAGATCAACATTGTTACGTCATACTTAACGCTTGTCTACGCGCCGCACCGCCCGGGGTAGCGAGGGACGAGGACCACAATATACTTATAAGCGCCCGCGCCGCGTAATCGCTCTCTTTTTACGGCTATCTCCACCGCGCTCGCATCTCGCTCTTTAAGCCTAATCGTACTAAGAACCAACAAAAGAAAGACAATTACACAATACACAAAATTAAAGACAATTACAAAGAATATTTGTAATGGTCTTTATATTTGTTGTTGTCATTATATATGTGGCTGTCAATGAAATGTGTTTATAATTTCAATGAATATTTTAGATGTTTTGATGTTTAAGATTGTATATTATTGTACGCCCAAAACGGGCAAACTGTTGGACTTTCTATACTTTTGACATTCGACCAATTGTACCTACACAGTTTCTGACAATAAATTTATCTTTATCTTAAGAGAATTAGGGCACAGCAAAATGTCATCTTGCTCGAATTTCGAGCAGCCCAAATGGAGAAGTACCTTCGCCTTGCAGAAGACCACAGCCATAATAACATTATTTACTTACTATACAAGAATTTAGTGTTGAGTTCCTGGAGGTGAGCAAGGTTGCCAGAGCTCCCGAGGATGCACTGTGTTGAGAGCGAGGGACCTAAATGTGTTCCTTCTGCTGTCAACACAGTGCATCCTCAAATATTACAAAGGGTCGGCAACGCGCACGTGACTCCTTTGGAGTTGCGGGCGTCTATAGGCTGCGGTGGCCGCTTACCATCAGGTGGACCGTACGCTTGTTTTCTCAATGTTACTATCTAGAACAGGATTATTACGACCTAATGTCATACATTTTAAATGTATTTTTTGAATTTTTCATTGAGAGATATCGTTTCAAACACCACCCCAAATCGACCATTTTCAAGCTAAAAACTGTTTGATTTCCGCCTAACTATTACTACACACAATAGACTCCAAAAACGGCTGTGTTACCATCTAAAACTTTAATAAAATCATTGTGTCCTCTAATGACTTTATTGGTATTATCTGTACTTTTGTCATAATTTAAAATCAAAACATTTTAAAACTTGTATTCATCCGCATTATTACCAAAATAACTCTTAATGCTGCCGGTTAAGATCAAAAGGTTTATCTTCAAGTGTCGGTAAGGCAGTTAACCGCTTTTAACTGGTTTTTTATATCCCATGATCCATATCCCAAGACAATGCCGATTGCGTTACTGAAAAAGGTTCTAAGTCGTGGTAACTCTATACTACTTCAGTTATTTAAGCTAATGTCGTAGCTAATCGTAAAATTTTATGTTCGGTTGTAACTCTAAATCGCTTTCTCAATATGCATCATTTTTTATGACGTCATCAGTTTTTAGAGAGGAACAAATGTGTATATATAGAACAAGTAAAATTGGAACACAAAAGACGATAATGAATTTCAAAGTATAGCATAAAATCCAAACTCAAAACATCCCATACTAATTGAGCATAGTATATGACGTCATATACTATTGGCCCGTACTACCATTGTAAGGAAAAAAGAGTAATTTGCTGTTTTGGTTGTTAGATATTGCGTTTAGATACATTGTTGTCATACAAACTGTATGCGGTACCAAGCTGCAGCATAAAGTTTGAGCATCAGATATTTAAATGTACTTTTGAACTTAGTCGTTCAGGAAATACAGTTTTTTTTTAACCTGACTGTAGTTTTTTTTTAACCTGACTGTGGCTGTTCCCAATAAAGCGATAGGAGTGCGTGGTTTTAGTGTGGCCCGGGAAAAATCCAGGGGAAACCTCCGACACGACCACGCGAGCGGTTTAAACACTAGAACACTTACTCTACTTAACTTGAACACATTTTACACGGAAAGATAGTCAGTGGATCCCAAACTAGGCCGTGCCTGTATCTTGGAAACCAAAAATGTTATAACATAAAAAATTACACGTGTGGTTTATACATACAGTGATACATTACAAAAGTGTGTTTTAAACATTCGCGGCAAAAAAGTAACTTTAACAGTAGATACAGAGAAAAGATATTAAGAGGGCTTATAAGTTTTAAAATGCTTTGATTTCAAATTATGACAAAAGTATTGATAATACCAATAAATTGATTTAAAGGATGCGATGTTTTTATTAAAGTTATAGATAGTAACATAGCTATTTTTTTATTTTATTGTGTGTATTCGAATTTAAGTGGAAAAACACCGTTTTTAGCTTGAAAATTGACGATTTGGAGTTTATTTTTGAAACGATATTTCTTAATGAAAAATCCAAAAAATACATAGAAAAATTATGACATTAGGTCGCAATAGTCCTGTTCTAGATAGTGACAGTGAGAAAATGTCAAAATACGTTTTATTATTTATTTATTTATTGAATATATATATCACTTACAGTAAATCCAACACGTGATACATATTACACACACAAAAAATAAAAGAAGAAAAATACAAATAGAAATATAACTTACTAAAAACAACTACATACATACAATTTTACATATAGGTGCATTTAATCTTAACTAACAGGAAACGATAATAGTTTATGTATGACTTCTGTGAATTCAGCCAGCGAGCAATTAAATAAATCTATTGTAATTGAGCATTCAGCATCTTAATTTATTTCAATAAGAAAATCATCTAAATATATAAGCGATTTTTTACTGCTAAGGACTTTTAAGTGTTCGCGCTCCAGTGAGATTGGTTGAGGGGTTTCAACCAAAAAATAAGGTCGAAAGTCGCGTGCTTTACTTCCACAGTGATTCTTATTCTTATTTTTCGTGGTCTTATTTTTTTTGAAAATAAGAAACATTCCTTTGTAATATCCTTACCATATAAAGACGATTGGTAATCTCGGCTTCAATCGAATTCCTTTGATTGTAGGCGGAAATTGTACATGAAACGATCAATGAACTCTCTGCCTTTGATCGTTCTTACTTTTGTAACAAAATAATGGTATCGCTACTATTTTATACTTGTAATACCGCTATCCAATTAATGTTCAAAGCAGCAGCGAGTGGTTATACACGTGGTTGATAAGATCAAAAGTTTATTCTGTAAATATGCCTCAAGGAATCTATACAAGTCATACGGCATTTTGTCATGACAATAGTGGACATGAACAATAGACTAAAACGGGCATATGCGTAAATCAAAATCAAAATCAAACATTTATTCTGCAAATAGGGCACTTTTACATGTCAAAATATGAATTTACAATTTAAGGAAGTCTAGCTATAATAAGTAATACATTTTTCATGTCAAAATATTAATTTACAGTTCAAGAAGGAATAATAATTTCGAGTTTACAATTATAACAAAATTAATGTCATACAGTGAAGATAAACTTGCAAAGTTATCTATTACAAATATTACAACATCAGTAAAGTTAGAGATGTATAAGGTCTCAAGATTAAACAAGGAGTATAATGAAATTAATATAATATCCCAGAGATGTACATGGTCTCTGAGCGTCAAAATTAAAATTAATTTAATATTGTTAGAGATATGTATATGGTCTCTAAGTCACTGATAATAAAAACGAATCCACAACAGGATGATGTCTCTCGTCAATCCCCTATAAAAAGACACTAGTATTAACGTAGTCACTAACTAGAGTAACTAGTGATTAATGGTGTCTTCAAATCCAATAATCGACCGAGTGAGCGAAGCGATCGATGGTCTCCTTTTCCGCTTGGGCAAAATGCTTTCGTATGTCCGGCGGATTTTCGGCTGTTCTCCCGATTTGCAGGAAATTTTGTTAGCAGGTTCGATAAAATTTAGTATTGTTTAACGATGGAGTTTTTGGGTTTTTCCAAAAGCGGTGCCATTGTGTAGAATACGTAAAAAATACTCGAGATCTACAGCTCATCACAGAGTTACTACTACTAAAGAGATGTATATAAAGTCTCCGATAGGGGTCCATTGAAGGATTTAGCGATTACTCGCTCAATGCTCAGCAAGAATCGTACTAGTCCCACGGTCGCTGCACGTCCCATGACCCAGTTTCATCATCCCGTTGTCTTTTAGTACGCTCTAGGGAACAAAAGGGATGGTGTATTCACACCTAGCACGTGGAACCAGTATCGTATACATAGTAGCTTGGTTTGCCTTTGTTTGGCGTGGATAACGAAATTTGACCTATTTTTTCAGGGTTTGAAAGGATAATTATCAATGATAATTATCTTGATAATGACCTTCCGACTCGAGGGGAAACCAGACCTTATTGGAATTAGGCTTGTCATGTGAGTGGGCAACTTGACTGTTAGAAGTTCTCAAGCCGCCCGAAGGTCTCTAACTTGGCTTAACCACTGCTACACTAGTGTGTATGATAGGAATTGGCTTGTCAAGTGAGTGGGCAACTTGACTGTTAGAAGTTCTCAAGCCGCCCGAAGGTCTCTAACTTGGCTTAACGGCTGCTACACTAGCGTGTGGGATAGGAATTAGGCTTGTCAAGTGATTGGGCAACTTGACTGTTAGAAGTTCTCAAGCCGCCCGAAGGTCTAACTTGGCTTAACGACTGCTACACTAGCGTGTAGGATAGGAATTGCCTTGTCAAGTGAGTGAGAAACTTGAGTGTTAGAAGGTCTCAAGCCGCCCGAAGGTCTCTAACTTGGCTTAACGGCTGCTACACTAGCGTGTAGGATAGGAATTAGGCTTGTCAAGTGAGTGGGCAACTTGACTGTCAGAAGTTTTCAAGCCGCCCGAAGGTCTCTAACTTGGCTTAACGACTGCTACACTAGCGTGTAGGATAGGAATTGGCTTGTCAAGTGAGTGAGCAACTTGACTGTTAGAAGTTCTCAAGCCGCCCGAAGGTCTCTAACTTGGCTTAACGACTGCTACACTAGCGTGTAGGATAGGAATTAGGCTTGTCAAGTGAGTGGGCAACTTGACTGTTAGAAGTTCTCAAGCCGCCCAAAGGTCTCTAACTTGGCTTAACGACTGTACACTAGCGTGTAGCGAGGAGGATGATGAATTGCAAAAATCCGCTAATGTAATTATTATCGACTGAGAAATTACGTAACTTCAATATAATCACAAGCACAGGCGAGTGATTTAAGCTCCTCGAAGCGTATGTATATCGCTCCCGATATTAACGTCTTACTTCGCAATAAACGCCCATGTTCAATATTTGACGATCGACTTTTCCCAGCCAATGTTTTTCCGTATCCCGACAGAAATAGTATGTTACGGCAATACATATGTCTGCTTTCGGATGTTATCTTTCTATTATATGTAAAGTCTGCGTATTCGACGAATACTTTAGCCGAGTTGGTAGTGACACTGTCGACAAAGGTAGTCCTGGTTTCGAACCTGGTTACGGCAATTATTTATAAGAAATAACAAATATTCGTTTGAGCCAAAACAAAAATTAACACAGCAAAATAAAAAATAAAAATAAATAAAGACTTACCCCCTTATTCATAAACGTCTGTCAAACCTATATTAGTTAACTAGCCGGTAAAGTTCGTTTGTCCTGTCACTTTGACATTGACGTTTGTGAGAATGGGACAAAGAACTTTTTAGCTAGCAGAGGTTTGTTAAGTTTTATGAATACGGGGGTAAAAAGTTGTGTTATCTCGAAACGGTACCATCTCAGCATAATGCGGGCAATCGCCAGCGCTGGTCTTCCGATGGGACCGTCGAGTGATTTCACGGTGAGTGACCGTACGAAGAGAAAATAAATAAATAAAGAAAGAACGATTAACATGCATTAAGGAAAAAGAAAGAAGAGTATAAAATAAAAATACGTATCACTTAAAATTATGCAAGACGGATATTAAAAACAAAGTTTGATGTTTTTTAAAACATTTTAAACGGTTTTTAAACCGTGAGTTGTGAACGCAGCATATTTCGCTTATGCTAATATATTTGTGTGATCAACACGAATTGATCCTCAGTCTTGGATGTTTTCTATGTATTTAAGTATCCATTTATCTATACATCATCATCATCATTCTCCTAGCGTTATCCCGGTACAGTTGCATCCTGAAGGATGCCCGGGGTCCGCTACCTAATCCCAAGACTTGGCGTAGGCACTAGTTTTTAAGGAAGCGACTGCCATCTGACCTTCTAACCCGAGGGGAAACCAGACCTTATTGGAATTAGGCTTGTCAAGTGAGTGGGCAACTTCCATTCCCTTTTATCCATTTATCTATACATATATAAGTATATAAATCAATCGATGTTTCTACATCCGTCGCCATATGTTTGATGTGCATAAATCCCAAATGTAAAGAAAATTGTGCGAGTAAACAAAACGGGCAAATTCTAACTTTTTAAACACTTTTCCTTGTAGAACCCAGAAGTTGCTTCATTAAGCTTACAATATACCGTGCTTATTCGCTGGGGAATTTCTTTACACTTTCAGAGAGAACAGTGCGACGGAGGAAACAAACTTACTCAAATTACTTTACCTGTATATGTGATAATCCATATTGAAAGGAACCTTATGGCGGCCGGCACTTACGCCTTTATTGCCGCTGTTCCAATACAATAGTGAATAGGTGTAACGTAAGCGCCTGCCGCCATAAGGTCCCTTTCGATGTGGATTATCACATATAAGCTCGGAATTGCGTAAGAGCTAAAACAGGTACACTAAAAGGCGAAGTTTGAAAGATTAAGTATAGTTTATGCTTAAGGGGCTACCAGCTCCCAATGACCTTCGATCTGTAACACTCCGTTTTCTCTTGTTATTTATGGTACGAGGTTTACCGAAATAGTATACCATATTTACTTTAAAACTCACTGTGTCGAGATATATGTCATCAAATTTTGTCAATTTTAGACCAAAAAAAACAGTTTTTTGCACGTAACTTTTGTGAAAATGAGTTCGAAATATAAATCTCTCTTGCGCTGTTAGAGACGTCAATAAGGAACAGTTACATGTACATTTCATATATATAAATGCATAAACAACATACTAATATCTAAAATATATAGTTAAATAGATACTTAAATACATAGAAAACATCCAAGACTCAGGAACAAATCATCGTGTTCATCACACAAATAAATTCCCTGACCGGGATTCGAACCCGGGACCTCCAGCTTCGTAGGCAGGGTCACTACTAACTAGGCTAAAGCGGTCGTCAACCAAAAAGTCAAAGTATTAATTAAACCATATTATACATTCGACGTCTAAACCTCTGACCGAATCAGTCCTACATGTACCTACGTAAGTTAGGATAGGTTGCAGCAACTTACGATTACATTAATAGTTACCTTACCTTATGAACGTGTAAAAATATTTTTCGACAATTTGTATAGCTATGGCCTATACAGTAAAGGGGGCGTGAAAGAAAATACCAACCTCATCGAGTGGGGTGTCATTGTTTAGAGCTCGTTGAGTGCATAAGGGTCATACTTAGTTGAAAAAACAAAAGTCATCCCTCCTGTGGTCAATAGTTAACGGCTTATGTGCATGTTAGCTATGTTTTTGTTACAGGGATTTATAGAAACGGGGACACTGTTTATGCGAGTGCGGGTTACTGGTCCAATCCAAAATTAAGCTTTGTAGCCCTTAACTTTTGGTATGTCCACAGAAAAGACGCGAACCTAAATCCGCGTATGACCCATAAATACTGTTTGTTGTTAGATATAATGGAAAATATTGGAATGAGAAGTCACTTATAATTAACTTTCCCCCTTTAGAATCTCACTAAATATTGATTCCAGCGAAAAAGTGTGTAGTACCGTAAACTAGATTTTAGGAAAAAACGGGGCCACTTTGATAGATTTAGAACACTTACATAATAATCATCAATAAGTATTTCTAGTCTGATTCAGTTTAGTAAATGGTTAGGAAATTTACCAAGATATTTCACTGATCTCATGCTAACCAAATTAAAACTAACATACGGTATAAAAACTGGATTTTTAAAATAGCCCCTCAACTTGAAAGTAAACCCGGTTGACTGTTTCTTTAGTGTGGATTACTTATGACCAAGATCATTTTTTGCTATGAGCCACCGGTTAAGAGTTTTGTTAAAGAAAATCTAAAAAAAGGTACCTTTAAACACTCGTATATCAAAATTACACGGATTATTTCTCCTGATTTTATAAATTTTCTTAGACTGTAGGTATGTAGGAATAGAATAGAAACTTTCCATACCATCATTTTTTAACTAAATAACGACGGCTACGGTTACAAACTCGTTCGTCCCCAGCCCGTCGTCTACCGGGCCCTGGGATCCCAGGGATCATAACAAAAGAATGCTATTGTTTATTTTTTTCGCCGTGAGACGACGGCTTAAAAATCTTTCCAAATCAGCCTGTTGCATAACCGGCACCACGTTACTTGACGGCAGGTACTGTAGGTAAACTAAAATGCTTTCGTACGTCGTCAAAAGACATCACGAAAGTTGCCCGAAAAAAATCCTAATACAATTTCAATTTACAATTTCAAACGATCCAACTTACGCACAAAAGTTATCGGTAACACATAACGAGCTGACAAATCAGAAGCGAGGATGTGCTAGAGCCATCAAATTAAAATTAAATCGCGCGCTCTCATTGGCGGGCTGCGCGGCGCGCGCGCCTGCGCCGTGCGCGGATCAATAAGTCTTACGTAACTGTCAGGCGTCGGAGGTGACGTCTTTATAAGGTTTTTATAGCACTACTACTGTAGTAAATGAATGAGTCACCTAGATGCAGGGTTTGGAATAGGCACGCCGAACCGTTTCCGATTAAATAGTCGAAAAGTAATAATGCGTACGAGGATTTCCGAGTTTTACGAGGCAGATAGAAAATAAATCAAAATCAAAACATTTATTCTGCAAATAGGCCTCAAGGGCACTTTTACAAGTCAAAATCTATCTAGGTACATCAAATAAAATTAATACAATAATCAAAGTGTCATTAATTAAATGTAGTGTTACATGTCAAAAATAAGACTAAGAAACTAATAACAATCGAGATTTGTTAGAGATGTATAAGGTCTCTAAGCGTCAAGATAAAATGTAATAAAGTAGGTACACTAATCATAATAAAATATGTTGAGCTATATCTATAACACGTCAACATGAAAATAATAAAATCTATTAAATAAATATCCTCAGAGGTGTATAAGGTCTCTGAGCGTCAGTCTAAATAATATCTGTATTAAATGTCATAAATATATAGTAGCCGATACAATGGTTTTTAGCTAAGTGGCTTCGCGAATGCCTTCAAGGCGCCCTGGCGGATTCCTGGCGCTGGAATGTTAAAACTGTCTTAGCACTTATTCCATGGCCAGTTTTCTATTACAAAAAAAAATCTACGATATGTATTGAATTAGTGTACAAAAATAAGATTTCGAAAACCTGAACCTAATAAAAGGAATTTATAGGTAAAAATACTTAAGTATTAATATATTACTGTAAAAGGTGTGTAACACAGTGGTAAAAACCATTTTTTCATACAAATGGTGAGACATCCAAGGACCACTGAGTTACTTGATTTATGGATATTAGCTGTGGTTCGTTAATTACCAAAACTATCCGAAGTGACACTGCAATTAAACCTCTTTCTAAATAACATTACAAAAATATGAAGTGAGGGCCAAGTATTTCAAAATCTGCATTTAAAAAAAAGTGAATGAAAATTATGTATATGAAAAAGTAATAATGCGAAAAATTAGAATGGCCCAGCTACTTCGCTTATTCATATAAGCAAACCAAGTCTTCAAAACACGCAACACAATTGAATGATATACCTTATTTTGATATTGGTACTATTTTTATCGCTGTCGTCACTTGTCAACATTTAATTATTCCCAGTTCTTTGATACAATCCATAGCGAGTTTAGTAATCCATTACAGTGGGGACGACAGTATAAGAAACAAAAACATTTTGTAACTAAATAGGTACCGATGTTTACTTGGGATGATATATCTTTACGTGTCGTTGTTTCTCTTATAGTATTTGTTTTTCTGTTGATTAAATAACGGCCAGTATTAGCCATAAAAGCACACCTATTTGTACAATAAAATTGTACCAAATTGTGTATTCTCTGCAATTTTCATGTTTACCTAGTCACCCTATTAGAAGGGTCATTTTTCTTTTTTTGACCAGTTTTCCATTATCAAATAAAATCTTATGATATGTATTGAATTAGTGTACAAAAATAGGATTTCGAAATAGTACCTGAACCTAATAAAAGAGATTTATAGGTAAAAATACTTAAATATTAACATATTGCTGTAAAAGGTGGGTAACACAGTGGTAAAAACCTTTTTTTCATACAAATCCAAGACATCCAAGGACCACTGAGTTACTCGATTTATGGATATTAGCTGTGGTTCGTTAATTACGAAAACTATCGGAAGTGCAGTATCACTTAATCCTCTTTCTAAATAGCAATACAAAAATATGAAATGAGGGCCAAGTATTTCAAAATCAGCATTTAAAAAAAAAGTGTCTGAAAATTATGTACATGAAAAAGTAGAATGGCCCACAATCTTTCTTACGGCATCATGCGAACTTTACAATGGTACATTACCATTGTAAAGTTCGTTTTGTAAACACTATACTGACGACCGCTTTAGCCTAGTTAGTAGTGACCCTGCCTTCGAAGCTAGAGGTCCCGGGTTCGAATCCCGGTCAGGGCATGTATTTGTGTGATGAACACGATTATTCGTTCCCGAGTCTTAGATGTTTTCTATGTATTTAAGTATCTATTTATCTATATAAGTATGTATTTCGTCACTTGGTACCCATAGTACAAGCTTTGCTTAGTTTGGGACTAGGTTGACTTGTGTAAGATTGTCCAAAAAAAAAAAATATAGATAAATAAATATTCTAAATCTAAAAATAACAGTTTGCCATCTTGATAACCTTCACTGACTACAAAATATAACACCAGTTTTATTCGGTTACCGATTATCCCAACTTTAAAATTTGGTCATAAAATTCAGTTAATCTTTTTCAACGAACGTGACATGTTGTGCAAGCGATGCAAGCGATAAACCGACGGGGAGTTATTGGATTGCTTTCGATACAATCAGCGGGAAATTCCGACAAATAGATTACGTGTTTGTGCAGGATATGTCAGAACGTTCGTGGTACGTTAGTGAATTATACTAGTTTTATAAACGAAGACATTTTTTATTTTTATTTATTCATATTAAAAGAGAAAAAAATTACAAAACATATTTAGTACTTACTTAAGAGGCCTTATAAGTTTTTAAATGTTTTGATTTAAAATTATGACAAAAGTAATGATAATACCATTAAATTGATTAAAGGATACGATAATGTTATTAAAGTTTTAGATAGTAACATGGCCATTTCTTGATTTTATTGTCTGTATTAGAATTTAAACGGAAAAACACAGTTATTAGCTTGAAAATGGTCGATTTGGAGTGATGTTTGAAACGATATTTCTTAAAGAAAAATCCAAAAAATACATTTAACATTTATGACATTAGATTGCAATAGTCCTTTTCTAAATAGTAACACTGATAAAATGTCAAGATATGTGTCAATTTAATCAGATAATCGTCTAAATAGATGAGCGTATTTTAACTGATAAGGACCCTTAAGGTCGTGAACGCATTGATAGGGCCATTAGCGATGCGGCGGCAATCGCAGTTCAAGTCGCTTATTTTCACGCATGACGGTAAGTATCTTTCGATGGAACGCTGTGCTTACGGCGTCCAACTCAGACACGACGCGTACGTACACTTGGCATTCCCGCCGGCGGGGACGTACACCGCGCGATCGCGACAACACAGACACATATAGCCCCTATTCGTCCCAGTACCGCCGCATACCGGGTAGAGTCAGTTCGACCCAGGTCGGGTCTAGCTGAGTTTCTTGTTTTACTCTACTCAGCTAGGCTAGGTTTAGTGACAAAACTCCCAGTAGCTCGATTCCACTCACACCTCAGATTTGGTTGAAGCCGCTGAACCAACTTCGCTGAAGCGCAAACTGAGTATTCCAGTGTTTAAACCGCTCGCGTGGTCGTGTCGGAGGTTTACCTGGATTTTCCCCAGGCTACTCTCCAACCGCGCACTCCACTCCTGTCGCTTTATTAGGCCCGGCCTATAAAGTCAGTTTAAAAAAACGCATGACGGAAAACGCAAAAAAAAAGATATAGCCGCTTCATTTTGTTTATGAAACGCCGGTGGCAAACAATCATACGGTCCACCTGATAGCGGACACCGCAGTCTATAGACGCTCGCAACTCCAAAGGAGTTACGAGCGTGTTGCCGACCCTTTATAAAATTTGATGATTCACTGCGTTGACAGCAGAAGGGACGTATTATCGCGATAAAACTATCCACACGCGCCTCCGCGAACATGCCTGATGCGCTACAGAAGCGTGGTAGCCCCAACAGCATCCTGAACCCATTGTTGTATTGGATACGCAGAGCATTGAACGCCTTCTTAGTGTAATTAGTCCATAGGATGCACGTATAAAAGGTTTGACAAAATGACTTAAACAAAGTTATTTTGACATTCCCGTCACATCGTGCAAACCTACGGGCCAACATTGTTGCAACGAACGGACAATGCTCTACGCTCCCTTCCGTCGTTTGCAAAATAAACATATAGGTAACTGGCTATATCAATAAACTTAAAGAATCTTCGCTATAAATGATGCCCAAAATATTACGCGTTTGATACATACGCTCCGATATTCAATTGACCACATAATCTAAACTCCAACTTACTTGGGACCTAATCTAAATTTATTCTCGCCTTCGGGAGCTGATGCCGCAGTCTACGAATTCATCGAGAGAGGCTTATGACGGGTATTCAAATTTGCTCGCCAACTCCCGTGGGATTATTCGGGTTCTCAATAAATATTCGGGTTATATTATACTGTCATCTCTCTATGTGAATCAGACAAAAAATATCTTACGAAAGACGTCCACTGCTTATCATAAACCTCTCATTTTTAGGGTTCCGTAGCCAAAATGGCAAAAACGGAACCCTTATAGTTTCGTCATGTCCGTCTGTCCGTCTGTCCGTCTGTCCGTCTGTCACAGCCGATTTACTCGGAAACTATAAGTACTACAGTGATGAAATTTGATGGGAATATGTGTTGTATGAACCGCTACAAAATTATGACACTAAATAGTAAAAAAAAGAATTGGGGGTGGGGCCCCCCATACATGTAACTGAGGGATGAAAATTTTTTTTTCGATGTACATACCCGTGTGGGGTATCAATGGAAAGGTCTTTTAAAATGATATAAAGTTTTCTAAAAAACATTTTTCTTAAAGTGAACGGTTTTTGAGATATCAGCTCTCAAAGTCGTAAAAAGTATGTCCCCCCCCCTCTATTTTTATAACTACGGGGTATAAAATTCTAAAAAAAATAGAGGTGATGCATGCTAATTAACTCTTTCAACGATTTTTGGTTTGATCAAAGTATCTCTTATAGTTTTTGAGATAATAAGTTTATTATATTTGCTGCTACGGAACCCTTTGTGCGCGAGCCCGACTCGCACTTGGCCGGTTTTTTAATATAGGGGTAATCAACAAACCATTCAACATATTAAAAATCAATACTTTCTAAAAAATGTTTTTCCGCTAGAGGATGACGGAGCATGTAAAATATATTGCTACAATTATACCTACGCAATGATTGTTGAAGAACATACAAAGGTGAATTCTACGCATCTTCATACAAAATACTGATTTTCCATATATTCCGTTTCGATGCTGACAATAGTTATTTGTTATGCAAGGCTGCAAAGTTGTTGTTTGGCGCGAGTGCTCGAATTGAAAGCCGAGCTAGCGAAGGATTCTAGAATTGAACCACGAGCGTAACAAGTGGTTCAAGAATTGAATCCTGAGCGTAGCAAGGGTTTCAAGACACGAGAAGGCAAATAACTTTGCTGCCGAGCGAAACACACAACTTTTCACCTCACCGTAGCGAGGAAACGCAGGTACAAGAAAACAATTCAAGTATTATTAAAAGAAAATTGCAATACGAATATTGTTTGAATATATTCCTTATTTTTGTATTTCCATAAATTAAAAAAGTGGGTAAAATAATGATATAAAACTAAAATTGAATGATTTTCAATTTAATGTAAGTACCTAAAATAAAATGTTTCATCGGATGACACATTTCTTGTGCGAGCGGGCCGTCGCTATATACATGTATAGCGCTGTCTCACTCGCACACCGCACCGTCGTGCGGGAACCGCATCAGTGTAGAAACCGCCTTAAGACCGCATGGCCGAACCATGATTCTGAACGATCCATACAAAAATTGTGTAGCGCGGTACTACGTCATGTTCGAATTTCAAAATCACTTTATTCGCTAGCGGATAAAATGGACTTTTGCACGCTGATTTGAAACGATAAAGTAAGCCTTTCAGAGCGGGTGAGGTGAAAATGTGATTCATCCCATTTACCTCCCTTATCCAACCTCAATATGGCCTGAAATAGCTTGCTAAAACCATCCTCGTGAACGCTGTAAGTCTGAGTGCCTCTCGAGCATCCCCGCGGCGTCGGAGCGAACAGTTAACTAAAGAGCTTTTAGGTTAAATCTATATGTAACTGACGTTCAGGAGGTTCTAAACATCAAAAAATCTAAATCAAAATCAAACATTTATTCTGCAAATAGGCCACAAGGGCACTTTTACATGTCAAAATATTAATTTACAATTTAAGAAAGTTTGACTATAATAAGTAATACATTTTTCATGTCAAAATATTAATTTACAGTTCAAGAAGGAATAATAATTTCGAGTTTACAATTATAACAAAATTAATGTCATTCAGTGAAGATAAACTTGCAAAGTTATCTATTACAAATATTACAACATCAGTAAAGTTAGAGATGTATAAGGTCTCAAGATTAAACAAGGAGTATAATGAAATTAATATAATATCCCAGAGATGTACATGGTCTCTGAGCGTCAAAATTAAAATTATTTTAATATTGTTAGAGATGTATATGGTCTCTAACTCACTGATAATAAAAACGAATCCACAACAGGATGATGTCTCTCGTCAATCCCCTATAAAAAGTCACTAGTATCAACGTAGTCACTATGTCCTAGCAAAAATTAAAAATTAAAATCAAAACATTTATTCTGCAAATAGTCCTCAAGGGCACTTTTACAAAATCAAAATCAAAACATTTATTCTGCAAATAGGCCTCAAGGTCACTTTTACAAGTCAAAATCTATCTCATCATCATCATCATCATAACAGCCGAAAGACGTCCACTGCTGAACATAGGCCTCCCCCAATTTGGGGGGGATTTGCCATAGTCGCCACGCTTGGCAAGCGGGTTGGCGACCGCAGTTTGATGGTGGTAATGATCGAAGGATGCTGCTGCCCACCCTCCGACTTTCCCTTATTCGCCTCCTACGAAACCCACGGGAAGAGATGGGGTGGCGCAATTCTTACCCGGCAACCACACGGGGTCAAGGCCACTTTTACAAGTCAAAATCTATCTATATCAAATAAAAATAATACAATAATCAAAGTATCATTAATTAAATGTAGTGTTACATGTCAAAAATAAGACTAAGAAACTAATGACAATCGAGATTTGTTAGAGACGTATAAGGTCTAAGCGTCAAGATAAAAGGTAATAAAGTAGGTACACTAATCATAATAAAATATTTTGAGCTATATCTATAATACGTCAACATGGAAATAATAAAATCTAATAAATAAATATCCTCAGAGATGTATAAGGTCTCTGAGCGTCAGTCTAAAAATAAAATCAAATGAGAACAGAGCGAAGTCTCTCATCATGTCAATTCCACTGAACACTAGTACGAAGTTACTGGTCCTTGCAAACATGAACAGACCGGACCCCACAAACAGCACCCGAAGTTGGTTTTAATAGAAAAAAATGGGAAATTTCAGTGAAAATATCTAACTTAACAACATGTTAGTATTTGTTGGTAAAGTACACATAGAAGTAATAAACTTTGTCACCAAATTTCAAGTTTATAGGTTAAGCCGCCGTCTCCCGGCGTAAAAAAAATAAACAATAGCATTCTAGCCCTAAGGTTGACTGGTAGATAAGTTTTACTTTTGTGCAATAAAGATTAAATAAATAAATAAATTCTTTTGTTTTTTTTTTCGCCGCGAGACGGAGATTTTATTGTGCCCAGGGACCGGTAGACGACGGAAAAGTTAAAAAATTAACCGGTCAAATTGATTTATATGGCCTAAACATCAATAGTTCCGATTTTCATGCATTTAACACTATTTTCAGCATTTTGCTGAATTTCGGGGTGAACCGCTAAGAGTAAAATGCAGGATTGGAACGCTCAAATAACGTGAATCGGAGCGCGCTGAAAGCCCGGAGTCCGGAGTGCCTCTCCAGCCTCGCAATAGTGCTCCTAAATAGCTCCGCTATAGCCAGGTATACGTATGTACTTCCCAGACTTACACTTGAAGTAGCTATCAGGCTCCTGGAAACAGGGTTCGAATGGATAATTATCAATGATAATTATCTTGATAATTATCGTGATTTTTATGCTTTGATAATTATCGATTTGATAATAACCTAAAATTCTGCATGAGTTAAATACGTGCGTGAATTCGAACGTTAATAATTGCCCTCTGTATATGTGTTTTAATGATGTTGTCATGATTAATTGATTATATTTTAATGGTTAATAAAATCTAGTAAAATATTGTATAGCAACTATTTATTTTGCAGCCTAAAACACCATAATCTTTTATATATTAATTAGTACAGAGTGCAGTCTTTATTAGTAAAAATACATTTTACAGGTCATATCATACATCGGAAAATAAATTTAACTAATAAAATAACGTATACTACCCTTCCCATAAGAGGGATAATTATCCGATAATTATCGGATAATTGTCGCGATAATTATCAAAGACCATAATTATCTTGATAATTTCGAACCCTGCCTGGAAATGTTACTACGTACTTTTGAACAGCAGCCATGTCTTTGTTCTATGTGCAAATTACGTCCTCTTTCATCATTGTGTTTAAAGATCTTTGAAATCGCATAAATAAGTTGTTTAGATGATGTCCAAGTCATTTTCTTATTTTTTATTTATTGGTAACAAAATCAAAATCAAACATTTATTCTGCAAACAGGCCACAAGGGCACTTTTACATCTCAAAATATTAATTTACAATTTAAGAAAGTCTGACTATAATAAGTAATATATTTTTCATGTCAAAATATTAATTTACAGTTCAAGAAAGAATGGTAATTTCGAGTTTACAATTATAACAAAATTAATGTCATACAGTGAAGATAAACTTGCAAAGTTATCTATTACAAATATTACAACGTCAGTAAAGTTAGAGATGTATAAGGTCTCAAGATTAAACAAGGAGTATAATGAATTTAATATAATATCCCAGAGACCATGGCTATGGTCTCTGAGCGTCAAAATTAAAATTAATTTAATATTGTTAGAGATGTATATATGGTCTATAAGTCACTGATAATAAAAAATAACATAATAGTACATTACTTCAGAAGCCGCGAAATAGGGGATTGCTCGCCGAGTAGTTTAGATTGTCGAGTGTTAAGAGGCCGGTAATACAAGCGACAGCTACGCGCCACCCAGCGGTGAGTCGGCAATCGATTGTCTTGTTGTAAAGGCACAAGGCATACGTTTGCTTCACGTTCTGTTCGTCCACTCTTCCGAAGCGTCCGGCGCAGACTCATCCGAGCGCGCCCCCCTTACTCCTTACAGATAACCGTGGCTAGATAACTGGTGAACTGTGAAGACTTTTTTTCCTTGGAGATAACTAGTTATCTTCGAGGATTTTATATTCTTCGCAGATAACTATTTTTTGTAACAGTTTTCTGTGAGGAAAATCCAATCCTTGGAGATAACTGGTTATCTCCAAGGATTTTATGTTCTTCGCAGATAACTATAATTTTTTAAAGTTTTCTGAGAGGAAATTGTATTCCTCGGAAATAACTAGTTATCTCAGAGGAATTTAAAATCTTCGCAGATAACTATTATTTTTTTAAGTTTTCTGTGAGGAAAATGTATTCCTTGGAGATAACTAGCTATCTGCGAGAAATTTAAAATCTTCCAGCCAATGTTGTACGGAGTTCCATTACGGGCCGCTTGTTGCACCCGAAACGTGATATTTCGCAGCCTATTATAAGGAACGTAACGTCAATATTTCATTGTACGTTTGTAAAAAATAATATTTATCTACTGTTAATAACGTATTTTAAATTTATTACACTCTCTGCGTGCCCCCACAGCCCCTAGACGCAAAACAATGAATGTGATAAACGTGGTACACCATAAATAATCACGCAATGTTGAAATAGAATGCTATTTATATTCGGCTAACTTTTCCCTCGGGCGGTCCCACTGCTGTATCATTTTGAATTGTTCTGGACGCGACGCCTCGCTAGAAAGGTGTATTTAGGCTCGGTTTTATAAAGATCCGTTAGACCTTATGTCGATTTGTTATGTCAAAAAATGTACTGAGTTACCGAAATTTGATCTGACATTTGGTCTAACGGATTTATAAAACCCGGCCTTAAGGGTCCTTATCAGTTAAAAAACGCTAATCTATTACGCCATTTTGTGTTTGAATTGACACGTATATTGACACTTTTTCAGTGTTACTATCTAGAACAGCGGGGTAATCACGTAACTTTTTTACTACCGTTAGATAGATTTTAATGTCAAATTTTAACTGTCAGCTCATACATTCATACTTCAAAATTGGCATTAAAATCTATCTACCGTTAGTACATAAAGTTACGTGACTCGCCTGCAGGACTATATGTCATAAACTATAAATGTATTTTTTAGATTTTTCATTGAGAAATCTCGTTTCAAACATCACTCCAAATCGACCATTTTCAAGCTAAAAACTTGTATTTTCCGGTTAATTTCTAATATACATGATAAAATAAAAAGAAGGCTATGTCACTATCTAAATCTTTAATAAAATCCTCGTACCCTTTAATAACTTTATTGGTATAATCAATACTTTTGTCATAATTTGTAATCAAAACATTTTATATCTTACTGGTGACCCGCCCCGGCTTTGCACTGGTGCAATGGTGATGCATGTATTATATATATAAACCTTCCCCTTGAGTCACTCTATCGACGGTAATCGCTTTCCATCAGGTGATCCGTCTGCTCGTTTGCCCTCTATAACATAAAAAAAATATTTCGCAATATTTGGTTTTCATTTCAAAGTATGTTATGCCGTAAAATATTTTTTTAAATACATACATTATACATATTTTTCAATCATCTTTTCAAATGCTTCATTTTCATACCCCACTTGATAAGATCGATTTTTATTTTCTTCTGAACACACAAAATGAAGTACATAGTCCGCCATACTTTTTATTGCAACGTCACATATCCTATGTTACTCGGGATTACGTAAGGATTCCAACGATACCTCATACACCTAAACCGGTTAAGGCGTTGAGAAGTTCTGGGGGAACAAACGATCTCACATACATACATACATGAATCCTGATAACATTACACTCCTTGTTTTGTGTAGTCGTATAAAAATGTGATATTTTTGGCAATATAGCTTATATCTGAGTTATGTTGAAATCAAGCTTTTCCTTAGATAACAATATTTGTTTCCTTGTTTCAGGTAAGTCAACTGATCTTCTGTCCCAGATACCTTGATCTCTATTCTACAACAGCTAAGTACCTTTTTACGAATTGAGTACCTACTATACTTTTCGTGCGTATCGAATGGATGAGTAGTATAGTACTAAATAGTCTTCAAGCTTACATGGTCATTTACATTAGAATGACGATTTGAAACGGGATATTTACCATGTATCCTCTCGACAGAACGCCATTACATACCTAGGTTGGTTAAGGAAGCTATTGAAATCCAAAGACGTAAGAATTTCAACCGAGAAGATGGGTTTCAACTGTCAAGTGTCTGGCGTCCAGCGATTCGAAAGTTATCAAATCGATAAGAGACTGTTTCCGTAAAGAACTCGCGTATTGATACTGTGAGTGTGGTGTGTCGTGACCGTAATCGAGTTTCAAGTGACAAGGCGGACGGTGGTAGTGACGGTGACACTGTGCGAAAAAAAACGAACCAGGAAGAGGGTAGATCGCTATGGTGTGTGGGTAGACCACAACTAAAACTAGCAGCACGTCAGTTAATCCTTGATAATGGCGCTTGCAACAGTGCCGAAATATCGGGAACTCAAAAATACAAATATACATGGTAAATATCCCGTTTCAAATCGTAATTCTAATACTAAATATTCGCCTACTAGTCGGGAAAGTCGACTATCCGCACTTCGGTCAGCGATTAGTCGGTGACTAGTCGACAAAAGCGACCGACTATTCGGCACTTAATGATTAACTGCAAAATAATAAAAAAACGACCAATATTTACTTGTAGTTTCATATTTTTAAGTATCTTTCTTAAATACAACCAATAATCATCTTAGGAATATTTATATGTTTTTCGTAAATTAATTTTAAAAAATGACTAGAGATGTACCGACTAGTCGGTAATCGATTACATGTATGGAGTGCCCCCCATACATGTAATCGGTGGATGAAAAAAATAAATTTCAAGGCACATAGTCATTTGGGGTATTCGGAAGGCTTGGGCCATTTAGAAATAAGCTGATACTACAAAACTTGTGTTCGTCCAATCATGTCTTATGCAAGTGTAGCTTTTGTTCACGTGCCTATGACATCGCTCAAGCCGCTTCAGGTCATTCAGAATCGTTTTCTCCGTAGGGCGACTGGTGCTCCGTGGTACCAGTCGAACCTCAGTCTGCACCACGACATGGGGATTAGCACTACGTATGGTTTCTTTAAGCAGACTGCCAGACGTTATTTTGACAACGCTCCCCATCATAGGAATCCGTTAGTTAGGAAGGCTGTCGACTACGTTCCCATCCCTCCCCCCTCTGTCGTTACTCGGCGATCACTCATTAGTGGCCGCACGGTCCGGCGTCCTAGGCACACACTTACGGACCCGGACGACGTAATCACAGCGTCTATCGAAAGATGGAACGCTGCGCTTGCGGCGTCCAACTCAGACACGACGCGTACACTTAGGCATTCCCGCCGGCGAGGACGTCCACCGCGCGATCGCGACAACACACACACATATAGTCCCTATTCGTCCCGGTATCGGTTAGAGTCCGTTCGACCCAGGTCGGGCCTAGCTGAGTTTCTTGTTGGACTCTTCTCAGCTAGGCTAGGTTACGACGAAACTCCCAGTAGCTCGATTCCACTCACACCTCAGATTCGGTTGAAACCGCTCAAACAATCTCACTGGAGCGCAAACTCTTACCCCCGTATTCATAAAACTTAACAAACCTCTGCTAACTAAAAGTTCTTTGTCCCATTCTCACAAACGTCAATGTCAAAGTGACAGATAAGGACAAACGAACTTTAGCGGCTAGTTAACTAATATAGGTTTGACAGACGTTTATGAATAAGGGGGTTAGAGTATTCCAGTGTTCCAAACCACACGACCACGCGTCTGGTGAGAAATAATTAAAAGGCTCAAAGGGGCAGAGGGACTCCCTGTCGCACGAATTAGCAAGTGCGACAAAGACGAAGATATTCGAACTTCGTTCGTTTTCGGTTCGCGATAGCCCCTCAGCACAGGGAGTGTCTACGACGCGACGTAGCACGTCTACGCCGTAGCACTACGGCTCGTAGCCCCGTATCGATTACGTAGCGCATTTGGCTAGCGCCATTCGTGCGGTGATCATTTTGCTATTTTATTTTAAACTTTATTGCACAATTCAAGAAGTATGTGCAAATGGCGGACTTAATGCCATAAGGTATTCTCTATCAGTCAACCATTGTTACCACCGACTTAATTAAATTATAGTATTTTATGCAATAGTTGTATAAGAGGGTTCAGAAAAGGTGAGTGGCGTGTGTAATAATTTGAGGCGAAGCCGAAAATTGTTAATAAAGACGCCATGAGCCTTTTTTGACCTACTTATACAACGTTGCATACATTACTTTTTCTACGGCTAGGGATTAAATAATAAAACACAAAATTAAACAGCAATACAGCATAAGAAAGAGCGGTAAGTTGGATAGTGACAGATGACAGTCCACAGAACGTAATCATAGACACGGTAATTTTTTTCAACTGTCATTTGCTGACTTGTGTTTTTCCATATGTTGCCAGTAATTATTTTAGTTTTGTTATTGTTTCAAACCATATGAATTCAGTTGTTTGTTAAGTTGGCAGTATTGATTTTCTTTGTAGTGTTGTTTTTTTTTAATTGTTGGGTTCACAGGGCAGCTCTGTTAGCAGTTGCATTATATCACATAAAAACCCTAGGGTCTTTATGAAGAATAGACTTGATAAACTTTTTAGAAAATGCATAAGACATGCTTTTATATTCGTTTGCGGGACCATATAAAAATACCGGAGTTGAAAATAGTAATTTATGCAACTGATACATAATGCGAGGTTTTAAAACACGAGTGTGATTTTATGAAACGAGCGTCAGCGAGTTTCATAATAGGATCACACGAGTGTTTTAAGGCGTAATTATGTACAGTTGCATACACTACTTTATCTACATCCGTATATTAAATCCTCTTTCGTGTGTTCAGGAACCATTGCGTTGCAAGTGTAGTGAGGTCGAGCGTGAGCCCGTTGAAGTCTTTTGAGCACGAGCCTGTATCGTTATGAGCGGAGATGGCCATAACGATACCGTTTTCGATGCTGTTATGGCCATCTCCGCCCCGGACCGGCGCGATATTGTAAAGTTGGTCCTTACCTACACTTTTTGAGCACATAAAAGAGGATTTACTATATGGGTGTAGATAAATAAATAAAAACAATCTTTACAGAAAATCCCTCACCCACGCGTACGTGACATATCTTCAGGAAATTACGTTACATGTATATTTTATACCCACACTATTTCCTTTGAGGTCATAACTTATAACACACATTGTGCTGTTGTGTGTATGAAGCGTTAATATTTTGAGAATATGAAAATATATTAAATTTCCTTGTGAAATGGGTCTCAATATATTATAAATACTAGGGTGAATCAACTATTCTTTGTTGCTCGTTACCATGGTTACGTCTCCTGAGTCACTCTTTAAAACTATGATTTTATAGGGTTTAAATCTATCAAACATGAGTTTTAGCGTTGAGCTTAAATCCATTCGGACATGGATCATCTCTTGAGCATACTTGAAGTCCATATTATAAACATTTTTATAAGAAACTCGGATACTAATGTCTCCTCGCTGACGGGACAAAATAACAACAAGAAAAAATTGATTGACCCACTAGCGACCCGCCCCGGTTTCGCACGGATGCACTTATTCAATGGATGTTATTACACATATAAACCTTCCTCTTCAATTAAAAAAAATTAAAAAAAACCGCATCAAAATCCGTTGCGTAGTTTTTAAGATTTAAGCATACATACGGATATAGGGACAGAGAAAGCGACTTTGTTTTATACAATGTAGTGATTCCTACTTTTAAATAAATTTTGAATTCTTTGTTATGGAAGCTGCATGTTACAAATACAAATACAAACATTTATTCTGCAAATAGGCCACAAGGGCACTTTTACATGTCAAAATATGAATTTACAATTTAAGAAAGTCTGACTATAATAAGTAATACATTTTTCATGTCAAAATATTAATTTACAGTTCAAGAAGGAATAATAATTTCGAGTTTAACAATTATAACAAAATTAATGTCATACAGTGAAGATAAACTTGCAAAGTTATCTATTACAAATATTAAGTTAGAGATGTATAAGTTCTCAAGATTAAACAAGGAGTGAAATTAATATAATATCCCAGCGATGTACATGGTCTCTGAGCGTCAAAATTAAAATTAATTTAATATTGTTAGAGATGTATATGGTCTCTAAGCCACTGATAATAAAAACGAATCCACAACAGGATCATGTCTCTCGTCAGTCCCCTATAAAAAGACACTAGTATTAACGTAGTCACTACAGTACTTACAGTATGCATTTGTGTTAAATAATTTGTGTTCATAGCTTAAAACTCGAACCCTGAAATAATTAGATTCACGACCCAATTTAGTCAGACTTAACTGGGTCATTGTCAGATTTAGGTTCGCGTCTTTTCGGTGGACATATCAAAAATTAAGGGCCACAAAGCTTAATTTTGGATTGGTCTAGTAACCCGCACAAACGTTGTCTCCGTAACTATAAATCCATGTAATAAAAACATAAATTACATGTACATAAGCCGTTAACTATTGACCATCGGGTGGACAACTTTTGCTTTTACAACTGACAATGACTCAACTGTTGAAAATACACCTAATTTGTCTATTTAACATTTCCTGTGTTCGCTAGACGCCTCCCATGGGCGCCAGACTGTCGGCCGACTGATTTACAGTTAAATTGTCCCAATTTAGACTACAACAGGGGTTTTGCCAAAAGTCTTGCGACAGGGGCGGACGCCAGCGGCGGGCAGGGGTTTCAAATTGTGCCAAAATCTCCAGACTGTGCGTCCCCCAGTCTGGAGATTTTGGCACAATTTGAAAGAAAGAAAGAAAAAACGTTTATTTGGTGTACATACAGATAAAAAGAAGATATTGCAAATTAGAAGTGTGTATACACCAAAAAGGTTGTCGCTCAGCATGTGCCACGACTGATGTGTCGTGACGCTGATTTTCAGGACAACCAAAAAATATATATACTAGTCTTAACCTAATTAATATATTATTTGGTTGGTGGTAATGGGTGGAGATAATGTTATATGTTACTAGTCAGTGAAATCAGCCAATCGGTCACATCTATAACCAGCCAGTCGGCTGTTATTGATATTTTTCTGGGTTTTTCACGCAATATTAAAACTAGTGGCTCTGTGAGCTGTAGACCTCGTGAGTGAGTTTTTTTATCATTTCCAAAATCTGACATTATAAAAAAGATCAATGATGAATATCGAACTTGCTAACAAAATTTCACTAGAAGCGGTTGAGAAATGCGACCTGTAGAGGAGAACAAACCGAAATTCGGACGCAGAAACTTACAAAATCATTGATAAAAAAATTGTTTTTGAAAATTACCAAAAACTGACTCGACAAAATAATTCTACGAGTATGTAATTACCGGACCTGCTCACGAAATTTCACGGAAATCCGGACATACGAAAACATTTTTGTCTAAGCAGAAGCAGAGACCTTCGTTTCACTCGGTCAAAAGAGCGTCCAAGTACGTGTCGGTCTTCGCGCATTTAGGGTTCCGAACCAATCGCAAAATTAAGTTGCTTTCAAAAGGGGAAATAAGGAAATTTCAAATAAAAAATCCGATTTACCAATATGTTAGTATTTATTGCTTAATATCATCGATTTAAAATACCCTAGATACACTATCATCTACAAATGCAAGACGAAAAAGTGTCCAAGCCGTCATTACGAGTGTGTGCGTGTTAGAGACACACTATTTAAAAGAAAATCAATTTGTACCAATTTATGTTTTTTCGATTTTCAGCCTTATGTCACAAGAATAACGTATTATTTGAAATGCAAAGTTTTTGGCGCTTGGGACATTACGGATCGCACACATCGATTGTCATTAGCGCAGAGAACAGAGTCTGTATCGCGTACCGTGAAGTCGCAAAATAATATTTTTTTGATTAGGTTCTGCATCGGCAGTAAACAAGCATACGGCCTGTCAGGTGGTAATGTCGCTTTATTATTAATCATGAATCGTTGTTTACCACCTGAGGTACCTAAGCCTAGTTAAACCATCACGAACAATTTGCTCCTAGAACTGTGTCCTAAAAGCATATGTGCAGGGTATTCTAAATTACCTGAATGTTATAACTACTTCAATTATTTTTAACCGACTTCACAAAAGGAGGATGTTCTCAATTAGTTACTATATTTTTAATTATAATTATTTAAATGTGTTATTTAAATGCGTTAAATATTCAAACTTAGACTTCATTACCCAGATATGTACTGTTTTATTTCAAATGCACACATTAGAAAGTTAAGATATCTTAGGATACGAAACTGAACACGCATACATCCCACGATATGTAAAGGTAACTAGTCATCGTATCCTATGGGTACTTATTTATTACTTAAGGCGTACCAACAGCTACTGTAAACGGAACGGAATTAAAGGAACTCACATATAGAAATAAAATAAAAGTATTAAGTAAACAGAATTAGCACATACTTTCGCACCATGTGAATAGTATGTCGATGATAAAAAAGTGTGAAAAGGAAAAAATATCAATAACTAAGCGAAATAAAATGAAAGATTACATACAAATAATACAACTCAATACGAACATTGCATACGGACAAGTGCTATGTTCTGTTGGTAATATAGGTATGTAACTACTGCGCATTTTACCGCGCATCATTTGTCGGCGCGTGTTTCCAAAAACGTCTGCGTGGGACGTCATTGTCTTGCGAAGGAATTAAATAAAGCTACATATTAAGTTGTGATTGTAATGTTTTAATTCTGGCTTTAAAGGTACCCAGATAAATGTAAAAGTAGATTAATAGTATTAATATTCTTATTTTATACCTTTTACGAACTTACATAAGTACAAATACACTCCATATGTTTGTGCTAATAAAAACAATACTTGTAAACTTTCGTCAAGAAATTAGCTGGTCTGCGACTCCATTCATTCGAAATTTTACTATAGTCTCAGTCATAGGTCTGCCATTTCGTTTCGATATTCAAATTATTAACCCGAGGGAAAGGGACAGGTAGCGTAGCAGATATTCTTAAATATTTGTATAAAGTAATTGTTATAAGCCTAATATAACTACGAATTCATTATATTATGAAACTTTAGATAAAAAGTCATCGAAAATACGAAATTACATATTTCTTTAACGCGGTTTAAGCGTTGTTTTTGCACTTTTTTACGGAGCATTTCGGCATGTTGACTCGCCGATGGCTAGCGTACGACTCCGAGCGCAAGTGTGCTTAAAATGCATTTAAGCACTCTTGAGCGTGGACGGCTTTGACACGCGGAAAGTGTATCTAGGGTATTTTAAATCGATGCTTAATATACGTAATAATAAATATTATCACCAAATTTCAAGTTCATAGGTCAATGGGAATGTAAAAAAATCTTAAGAATAAAATTTTGTATAAGAAGCTTACTTTGGTGGTTTCTCAATCCTTTGTTTTACAATATTTTTTAAAACAGAAAACACAGTATTTATCTTCTCAACGAGCACCAAACAGTAAACATCGATACCTTAAAAGAAAAGTTTTCATAATTTGTATGGCTTAAAGGCGCCGCGCCGCGGTGCGTCTGCGCATCGCGCGCGCACGATCGCCGGGAAACCATCCACACGCGTGCGCGAACTTCCCTGACGCACTACACCAGCGTGGCAGCCGCGACAACGCCCTGAACGCGTTATTGTGTTGGATAAGGAGAGCACTCAGCGTCCTTTGCAATTTATTCATCTGTGCACGACATGCACTTATGGAAGAGATCCCTTACAGGGATAAGTTCGCCTTTGTACATGATTGATCTGTTTTTTTTTTCTGTATAATTTATTTTACTTGTCTTGTGTACAATAAAGTATTTACATACATACATACATACATACATAAAGCGGGGATCGGATACCGGTATTTTCTCCATAGAAAAATACCGGTATTATTACGGTCACCGGTTCATTATTTCGTTTTTAATGGGACAATCTAATGATACGACGTTGTTACCACATACATGATTCAGCCCTACGTAAAGAGCAAAAAATAATCCAAAATATTGGGCTAATTCAGGGTTTTTTTAAAAATACCGGTATCGGTCACTGGTAAAGCCGTCGTCTCCCGGCGAAAAAAATGAACAATGGCATTCTTTTATTATGATCCCTGGGATCCCAGGGTCCCGTTAGACGACGGGTTGTGTTTAATGTTGTGTTTAATGTTATGTGTGAATGTGGATTGCCATATCGAGTGGTCTCATTTTAGTTCATGATGTTTGTTACGTGCTTTGAAAATTAGATAACCGTAACCGGTAATAACCGGTTTTCGGTTATTTTTTCATCAGTTATGTTTTCGGTTATTTTTTTTTGTTTTCATTTGTACCGTTTCTTTCTTTCTTTTGTTTTTAATAACTATCCGTGCGTTGTTTGTCACCTACTGTTTCACATGCTTAAATATACCCAATATTTAGCATTGTTGCATATAACTACCATGTCCATAAATTGTTCTAATTTTAAGATATCTATAAGTACTTAGCGCTACATACTAATCTATTAATCTGTGGACAATGTCATTAGTTTCACACTCTGTAATTTTACAACTTCTACACTTAAAGCATGTAACCTTGTGTGTAACTGTTTTTTGTTCTTAATAAATAAAATAAAAAAAAAACCGGTTAAGAAATATGATCGGTTATTGCATACCCTACTTGTGCGATTGGACCGGTTTTCTGACTGTGTTTTGGTTCTGTATAATTGCGTCATAAATATTCCTCCGGGCCGTCCACTAACGAACGGGGTTAATGCAGACGCACGGCCGCACAAATTGTAACCAACGGGGCGCGATTTGCATAATTGCGACTAGAAAGAGTTATTGGTGGGGAAATTCTCGGACCCGTCCAAAGTATTACGTACGTAAACTGTACGTAGACCTGCCAACCGGAAGGCAAGGACGGCTTTTAGGCTTGTCATGGGATGAATAATGCATGTGAATATATATACATAACATGAATGAAAAGCAAAACGATCGTATTCAAGGCAAATGTCCCTCGGGTGTGCTATGTGTGGATTCAGATTTATTTGCTCTGCCGTCGCTGTACGTATTTGAAATAATTATGTATGTTAAGAAGAATTTATACAATTACCCAAGGGACAATGATAAATTAATAACTACCAGAAACACTGTGAAACTCAAAATAACTTTTTACAGACTAGTAAAAACGAAAAAGTCGTCCTTGCGAAATATGTATACGTATACAATTGTACAATAAAATTCCAAGACACATTACTGAACTTACGGATTTTGAATTTAAATCTGTCGTGAAACAAAAACTTATTTTAAAAGCATATTATAAGATAAACGATTACATCATGGATAGGGATTTTTGGCAGTGATAGCGTCCCGCACAAGTAATCTAACACAAAAATATTTTGTCCTAAATATTGAAAAAAAAAAAGTTTCCTATTGTAGCATTGTAATTCTGTAGTATTATAAAACTGTTATTTTATATGCATTGTATATTGTTATTATAAAGTGACACCGGGTTTCTTACGCCGGTTCTTCTCGAGGCAGAGGTTTATTTTATGAACCGGTGGTAGTTTATTGATATTCATAAGTGCATGTAATATGCCTAAATTGAAGGATAAATCATTTCATTTCATTTGTATTTGAGTTTTCGATTCCATTTAATTATATAATCCTATAAATCACGAACAACGGTATTTGTGTAGATTTTTTTCAGTACGATGACAAGGGTATCGTGGGGTGACTAAGAATACTGCTCTAGAAAGTGATTTACGGACCGTTCCATTTAAATTTATGCTTAATTGAGCATACTCAACAGCATTTATTTCGAAATTTGCACATTAAACATGCCCAAATAAAAGCTAGGTCGTTTTCACCTTGATTTACCATTTCGCCCCGCGTTAAACCGCAAAGGTAATAAACATAATTTGAGTAAAAGCTTCATTAACTATTAATATGAATTAAAAAGAAACGTTTAATTAATATAGATTACGGGGAAGCAAAAATATATTTTTTTAAATAAAACTTCTTACTTCCGACTTAATTTATTCGTGCAATATCTCGCTTTACTGTAAGACTGAACAAGTTGGAATTCAGGCCCTGTACTCCGAACTTCATATCGTGCCGTCCCTTTCACTGTCGTATTATTCACTGTATGAGTGAAAGGGACGACACGATACGAAGATCGGAGCAGCCCCTCTGTTTAGTTTAGTTTTCTGAAACATGTTTGTAATAAGTAGTTGCATGCAGGCCACATCCAGATAATCTTATTCGATGCGTGGTTTATTACAATGTGCACACTTCGTGTACACCTGATGACCTACCCGTTAAGTTCGCTTTTATCGGACGAGTGTAAACGTTAGTACCTACCTGCATAATGGCAAATCAAACTTGATTGTTATTGGTGACTTATGATTATATAGTATAACTTTTCTTGTGCATCTTCAGGTAACCTTAATTGTACTAGTTGTAAGTTTCTCATGTAAGCGAATTGTATAAATTCTTATGAGAATAAAAGAATGTTTAAACCGAGATATTATAAGATTAAATGGAAATATGACCGGGATATAAAAGCTGGATTCTGTGCGGGCGCGGAAAGTGCTTACTTTGCACTTGTGCGGAACAGAGGACTTTTCTGGTGAGAATTAGCGCATTGTGCTACGTTAATGGGGGCTATCGCGTATGAATTCGCCGCTAGAGGCGCTAGTGTAGCGTGGGGTCCTCCGAAACGTCAAATGTCACTCTTTTTGGTTGCGCTACGCGGGTTAGTATCTAATTGGAACAATATGGTCACTATTTTGCAATACCTGAGCTTGATTATGGCAAATATGAATTAAGGGTCAATGACTGTCAGGGCTTTGAGACAGATTTGTCTTTCGGATAATTATTTCCTCCTTTTTTCCGAACAAAACGGGACCACGCTACAATGCGGTATATTCGATATTTTTACGGTACGGTTTTAAGGTATTGAATATGATTTAAATGTACCTAAACTTCGTTCTTATTTCCATAATAACCAATAACAATTTTTGACAGCTGGACTGTAGTCGACAGTGGCGCCAACTGGTGAGCACAAAAACGATAGCCCCCATTAGGTGGATCAACTATTCTTTGTTGCTCGTTACCATGGTTACGTCACCCGAGTCACTCCTTAAAACTAACTAAAACTGCGATTTAATAGGGTTTAAATCTATCAAACATGAGTTTTATATATGAACAGAAATCCATTTGGACGTGGGTCAGCTTTTATTTGTTTTATTCTGTCTCGTCAGCGAGGAGACAAAAGTGACCGAGTTTCTAAGAGAAATAATTATAATATGGACTTTAAAAAAAAAGGAGATGACCCATGTCCAAATGGATTCATGTTCATCGCTAAAACTCATGTTTGGTAGATTTAAACCCTATAAAATCACAGTTTTAATGAGTGACTCGGGAGACGTAACCATGGTAACGAGCAGCAAAGAATAGTCGATCCACCCAAATAACCGCAATGGTTTTTCTGAATATTTTACACTAGTTTTATTTACATGATATTATTAGGCTGGAGTCTAAATTCAGCTTATCTCGTGTCAAAACGCCTTAACCTACGAGATGACAGCGACTGTCAAAAATAGGCGCCAAAACGGACGGGAGCTGTCACTTCGGTATCAACTGCGCGCGTTGTGACGTTGTCTATCAAAAATATTGTTAATTACTGAGAACTCTTTGAAATTATTGTTCAATTTGCATTATAATCTTTTTCTTATTCGACTTGTGAGTTTGATTTTCCAAAAATATATTATTCTTCGTAATACCTAACAGTGTTAGTAACTCCCGGGATCCTATCATGGAAATATCAATCTCCAAAACTGACGATTTTTCCGATATCTCGCTCCGTTAACATTTTTTTTCATGGGTTTTAAGAGTGCTCAAAATCAAAAAATCAAATCAAAATCAAAATCAAAACATTTATTCTGCAAATAGGCCTCAAGGGCACTTTTACAAGTCAAAATCTATCAAAGTATCATTAATTAAATGTAGTGTTACATGTCAAAAATAAGACTAAGAAACTAATAACAATCGGGATTTGTTAGAGATGTATAAGGTCTCTAAGCGTCAAGATAAAAGGTAATAAAGTAGGTACACTAATCATAATAAAATGTTTTGAGCTATATCTATAACACGTCAACATGAAAATAAATAAAATCTAATAAATAAATATCCTCAGAGGTGTATAGGGTCTCTGTGCGTCAGTCTAAAAAAATAAAATCAAATGAGAACAGTGAAGTCTCCCATCGTGTCAATTCCACTGAACACTAGTACGAAGTTACTGGTCCTTGCAAACATGAACAGACCGTAACCGTTAATATTTAAACCTGTAAAGTTTAATTATTTTAACTGCATGTTAGATGTAAAACTAAATAAAGATCGTGACAGCATTAAAAAACTGTACAAGTTTGCACTATTTTAGGTAATATGACGGTATTTTACCGACCCGCATCCTTTGTCCGCGAGTGTAAATATACCAGCGTGCTATCTTCAGTGTCTTTACCAGGGATGTAACAGAGCTCCGGTTCCGGTTCCGTTAAGTCGGTACTTCCGATTGGTTTTAAACATCCGCTTCGGTTCCCGTTCTGTTATTATTAAAACGGATGTTATATCGGATGTCAAAGCAGCGCAGCGGGGGGAAACTAGCGGCGTACATCAAAAACAAACAGGTTTATAATTTTTATTTAGAACAGACTTAGACATGCCCTGCCTTTAACATCTTATCCATCTATCACTCGGGCTCCGCATCCGGTTCCGCATCCGTTTTCGGTTCCGGCTCTGATTCCGGTTCTAATTCCGATATACCGAATTTAAAACATCTGGTTCCGCTTCCGGTTCCGATAAAACCACATCTGTTACATCCCTGATCTTTACCATGAATTTACATGACCGTACGCGACTGCGTAAAAATTTATATGGGCAAAAGTACAGCGCCTCTGGCGGTTACGCAATAGAATTAAGAATCGGCATACTCGCACTAAATCGTTTACGCAGTCGGGTGATTCTCATCGTCAAAGTTAAATGATGTCCTTACCGGTCCGAACGTTAAGTGAAAGTTAAGGAAATCAAAGTGCAATTTAAACTTACTGTTGACTCCAGTTTACTCTATACCTGGATCCCTAACTGTTATAAATAAATATTTTTTGGACAATCTTACACAAATCAACCTAGTCCCAAACTAAGAAAAGCTTGTACTATGGGTACCAAGTGACGATATACATACTTATATAGATAAATAGATAATTAAATAAATAGAAAACATCCAAGACTCAGGAACAAATATTCGTGTTCATCACACAAATACATGCCCTGACCGGGATTCGAACCTCCAGCTTCGAAGGCAGGGTCTCTACTAACTAGGCTAAAGCGGTCGTTAAAATAGTTAAATTACAGAAATAATCACTCACGAGACGTTAACAATCCGGGCGCGGTAAGGACAAATTAAGAAAATGTTAAATTTTTGAATGAGAATCACCCAGTCGCTAGCGAGTACGGTCATGCAAACTCATGTTAACGACACAGATAGAGGGCCGTGGAGATCGCTGCACGCGGCTATTACAATTTTATCTACAACAGTCCTGTATAACCATTAACGTAGTCTATAAACAAGCCTCATACTCTACCCTATAAAACCCGTAGCGTCCTATAAAAGGCATTGTGAAACTGCTGCCAGTCGCTACGTCGCTCTACATACGGGTAAAGGTACATAAACTCTTTTTACGTTTTATTTACTGTCTACCCGGTTTCATTGCGGTCAAAGGTCATTCCTCTCCAATTATGAGGGCGATTCTCCGAGCGTTTGAAACGCTCGTTTCTAAAGTCATTGTCGACTCAACATTATCCAGGCGCGGATCCCGGATTTTGTTCAGGGGGGGGCACTTTCGAACTTTCCGAAAATAAAACTGACTTTTGATAACTGATTTTATTGTCAGAACATATTTCCTACGTCAGGACACCCCCTGTTCCCCCCCCCTGTATCCACGCCTGACATTATCTACCCAAAGTCGGGATAAACCGGTGAAAACATTGATCAAATAAGATTCGAACCCGACATTGGTTTACGCTTTTAACAAAAGTTTACTCAGATCATCGTGTCCTTTAACAATATTTAATGAAACTACAATGACGGAAAATAACCGCCGTAAAAACGCTGGATATTCGCCCATGAGTGAAGCCTTTATACAAGGTGTAACAAAACTAGTGAGGATCCGTTTAAGGGCATATTCGGTATCGTGTTCTGATTAGGAAAAAGTAGAAGAAATTTTTTTTTAAATATTAACCGAGAAAACGCGAAGTTCGAGCGAAGCGTCTCCTTTTCAGCTTGAGCAAAAATGCTTTCGTCCGTCCAGCGTATGTTAGTCTGTTCTCCTCTACAGCTCTCATTACTCAGCCGAATCTCGTGAATTTTTATCTTTGCCCAAGTTAGATAATTATAAGGATTTGTATTCGATTCAGTTCTTGGAAATATTTCGTAATGGTGTAGCCAATATGGAAATTTAGAATGAAGGAAAAATTAAAAATTTAGGCACCGAGCAGGATTCAAACCTGCGACCTCCCGGCACTCGCGGCCAGTCGCTTTAGCCAACTGAGCTATAGGTGCAATCGCTACCCTGTTCCAAATTCATCAACCGTTCCTTGCCTATTTTTTTAAATTTTTCCTTCATTCTAAATTTGGGCATGGGATGGCGCAGTGCCGTTAATGAAGCATGAGTCTTCTGGTAGATGCCGCTGTAGTCTTCTGGTAGATGTCCCTTAAGGCGTTTGTATAAAAAAATAGCCAATATGGGTTAAAAACGTAATAAATGACTATTTTCTTTCCACAATATCTATTCGTCCATTTCAGCGGTCAGCAACAGGCGGCCCGCGAGCCTACATAATGACAATCTCATTCACTTGAAAAAAAAAACCGACTTCAATTTAACACTTCGCCAAGCCACTCCGCGTTGGACGGCCTCCCACTAGGTGGACTGATGACTTGGTCAAGGCAGCGGGGAGTCGCTGGATGCGGGTGGCTCGCGACCGTGTGCTGTGGCGCTCCTTGGGGGAGGCCTATATCCAGCAGTGGATGTCTTCCGGCTGAATGATGAAGCCACTCCTGTTGATAGTTTGCTGCCAGATTGAAACTAGAAAGACAAAAGAACCGGTCAAATAGTCTTATTCGCCCACCGACACTACAACAGGTCTTCTTATTTCTTTTCCTACCTTTGTGGCACAAACGGCCCGCGCAAGCACGCACTTGTATTTTACTTTGCACCCAAGCCTGAAAGCACTACCCGTTTTATTTACGCTCCAGTGAGGAACCTCCCCGAATTAGGGTTGCCCTATCAACAAATTTAAAACCCTGACAAAAGTGCTGCCACAAAAAATCCTGACATTTCTCGTTCTTTAAAAAAGTACGTTAGTCACGTCACGCTTGAAGCATCAAAGTGCCTTAGAATTACGATTTGAAACGGGATATTTACCATGTATATTTGTATATCAGTTAATCCTTGATAATGGCGCTTGCAACAGTGCCGAAATATCGGGAACTCAAAAATACAAATATACATGGTAAATATCCCGTTTCAAATCGTAATTCTAATGTAAATGACCATGTAAGCTTGAAATCAAAGTGCCTTTATTGTTTTGGGTGAGTAAAAAGCGTTTTTGGACGTTTTAATTCTAGTAGTAAGCGCGTGGAAATTTCGGCGTGCTATGAAAATCCGGTGTTAGTGAAAAGGTCTCTTAAAGCGTTCAGTGCCTTTACCAAGAGTTTGCATGACGTACTCGCTAGAGACTGCGTAAACGATTTAGTATGCCGATTCTTAGGTCTATACTTCAGCCAATACAAATTTTTACGCAGCCGCTAGCGAGTACGGTCATGTGAACTCATGATAAAGGCACTGGTCTTACGGGCGACCACAGCCTAAGTTTGACAATAGGCGTGCCACGCTTGCTTACCACCGCTTTTGCTTAACCGCCAGAGACGGTGTACTTTTGCGCATACAAATTTTTACGCAGTCGCTAGTGAGTACGGTCATGTAAACTCATGGTAAAGGCGCTGGTCCTACCCTTCCGTTTTCGATCCGCACCCCGCAACCCACTGACTCCGAAAATATTTCTATAGCGGTAGCTTTGGTCAATCGCGTCGCGTCGCGCTCAACGTGTGTTTCCAGAGTTCTTAAAATTCCTGACTCTTACAAATACCGGCCGCGTTCCTGACAAAATGAAATGAAATGATTTATTCTTCAATTTAGGCATGTTACATGCACTTATGAATGTCAAAAAACTACCACCGGTTCATAAAATAAACCTCTGCCTCGAGAAGAACCGGCGTAAGAAACTCGGCGAGGTGTAATTTTTTCATCATACAATGTATATAAAATAACAGTATCATAATACTACAGAATTCAAATGCTACAATATAAACAATTCAATGTACTGAAAAAGAAACTAATAAGAACTTGCTGTGATCCCCGAGCTGGCGCGTTTCTCGGGCAAAGGCTCAGCATTGCTGTGCAGCGGGGAAGCGCCGCCAGCATCTTGGCATCATTTCCGCCAATGAGCGACCTTGGGGATTTCATATTTCTATTGTTTTTTCAGAACGTAATTAGTTTTAAATATTTACCTTATTGTTTTCTGAATTAAATATATATAGTATTAAGTATAACTGAGTGAAAAATATAAACATGTATACATATTTTTTTATATCCTGACAAGGCTCGAATATCCTGACATGTCAGGAAAAACCCTAACGTCTGGAAACCCAAAGCATCCCCGCGTGTTCCGCGTACCTTTACGCTTCGTTGCTTGCTCGCTATATTTAATCTTGCCTCGACTTGGAATTCTTGGTTAGAAGCCGCTTGTGTTGTTCGATTGCATCCTGTTTCATGACGCGGAAACAGGATGTTTCCATTTTAAGGGTCCCGTACTTCAAAATGTAGTGTTACATGTCAAAAATAAGTCTATAGAAACTAATAACAATCGAGATTTGTTAGAGATGTATACTCGTAAATAAGGTCTACGGTGTCTGCTTGACACAGAAAAAACGACAACCCACCTTTTTTGGTAGATTACAACAGTCATTACTATAGGGATTTCCGCAAACTTACCTGGCTTAGGAATTAAACCTGAGTGGATCTCGGGGATAATGGGGTCCGAGTACACGAGCAAAGCCGGAAAAAGGACGGATCTGCGTCCTAAAGTGGGTAATACAAGAACGCGGAGAGAGGAGATTACCTAACTGTATGTATAAAATAATCAGTGCCTTCGTGTATACAATAGTAGATTGTGTCTCAAGGGAGCAAAATGATATATTTACGGCGAGGGCGGTATATTGAATTCTGAGTGAAGCCAAAGATTCTGCAATAGAATCCTGAGCGTAGCGAGGGATTCTAAAGTAGAATCTTGAGCGTAGCGAGGGATTCAAGTGTTTACGCCCAAGACGGAAATAATTTTGCTACCGTGTGACACATACTGCTTTTCACACCGTCTATGAGGCCTGCTGCTAAAAACATGAAATATCTTACAAATGATTTTACTATAGAGTATCACATACTGGTTTTCACACCTTCAATGAGGAAAAGAGTCATTGTTGCCCTCAAAAGAGGGAAGAAAAGTACATCTTTGATCCCTTATTCGAGGGCAACAATAACTCTTTTCTGAATAGCAGGTGTGAAAAGCTACTTTTGTATACACGAACATAAATGCTAGCTTGCCGCTCTGCCTTGAAAAACTAGCCTTGTGTATTAGGGTGGTCCAAAAGATTCATATTGCAACTTCCGTTTTGAACACCCACCCAATCTGTTGCTTATGCTTATTGATTTAACGTCCTAAAATATTGGCTCACTAATCGTAGTAGAAGTTGGTAATAATAAGTTATTAAATACAGGAACTTTATGATTTGGTGTCTCTGTTACTCACAAACAACTAGTCTTGTAGTAATATTTATCCCATAGAAATGAAATTAGTGAAGTGTGTTTTCAGATGCAATTGATGAAAAGTCGTTAAGTTGACCGGAAAATGGTCTTTGAGACGAGAAAGTCCTTTTTTTCTTCCTGCTGGATTTCAGAACCAGGAGCTTTCTCTGTATTCGACTTTTATTATATGACTACACAAAACCTTCAACACTATGATCTGTACCTAAAAGTAGAAAAAAATGGGTCCAATTGGTCGTCTCACTTGAAGACGTAGAGCAAGAAATTGAAAAAAATCGTGTTTTCGAAGCCGATGAGCACCCCCTTCCTACAGAGCTAGGTCAACCAAAACTTGCACAAGTAATGGCCTATACAGGCAGAAAAAAATGAGGGGGCGGCGCGACGTTTTCGTAGAAAAATTTTTTTTCTTCCATACAAAATGTATGAATCACAAAATTTTCTCACTAGTTGGTCGCGGTCGTGGCAAAAGTGGACCCCGGTCTCATTACAGAATACAGAATTTATCGGTAAAAAACAAGCATTTTCGGAGGAGCGCGCCGCCCGGTGCGCTTCCGAAACAAAAAATGATCACTTTGCCGGCCTAAGGCCTTCAATGTTGTATTAAATTTCATTATGGGCCTCTCGTTGCGGCGCACCCGAAACGTGATACTTCGCAGCCCGTTTAATAAATATAACGTCAATATTTCATTGCGTGTTTGAGAAAAAGATAATAAATAACCTACTTATTTCTATGCAGAATGCAATTAGCACATTTTTTATTACCACCTACGCTAAAGTGGTTGTGGAAGCCACTCAGATTAAATCTAATATTCGATACTTCCCTCACCTGTAAGGAATTTCCTTGCGCGCCTGTGTTTTACCGACAAATATTAATTATGTCACCCATCTTTGATCATCTTATGGCCCAGCTCTCGCTACCTCGCCAACGTGAGACCTACTTATTGCCAAGTAATAAGGTTTATTATTTGCTTTGCAAGCGACCAGGTATTGTCAATTCAATAAAATAGAAGTTGCTTCGCATTTGACGTTTATTAGATGTCCTGTTTCGTTCCGTTTGGTTCATGAGATTTGGGGACAAAGGAATAGGAAATGAAATGTGATAGGAAAGCGTCACCGTATTGAAGGGAACGTTTTTAATAAAGAAAATATTGGCTTAATGCTGTTTATTAATTAAATATGAAAGATTTAAACGTAGAATTAAGGCACCTGTGAAGCGAAAATCGGCCGCGCACGGACCTATTAACTTGTGGAATTCGAGTAAAATCATATAAGTATTGTTTATCTACACCCATACAGTAAATCCTCTTTTCACACCTGCTATTCAGAAAAGAGTTATTGTTGCCTTCGAATGAGGGATCAAAGATGTACTTTTCTTCCCTCATTTGAGGGCAACAATGACTCTTTTCCTCATAGAAGGTGTGAAAAGCAGTATGTAACAATCTGTAGTAAAACATTTGCAAGATATTTCATGTTTTTAGCAGCGGGCCTCATAGGCGGTGTGAAAAGCAGTATGTGTCACGCGGTAGTAAAATTATTTCCTTCTTGGGCGTAAACACTTGAATCCCTCGCTACGCTCAAGATTCTACTTTAGAATCCCTCGCTGCGCTCAGGATTCTATTGTAGAATCTTTCGCTTCACTCAGAATTCAATATACCGCCCTCGCCGTAAATATATCATTTTGCTCCCTTGAGACACAATCTACTATTTATGTGTTCAAAAAGTGTAGGTAAGGACCAACTTTACAATATCGCGCCGGTCCGGGGCGGAGATGGCCATAACAGCATCGTTACGTTACGCACGGTAACGTTATGGCCATCTCCGCCCATTACGATACAGGCGCGTGCTCAAAAAGACTTCAACGAGCTCACGAACTCGAACTCCTGCACTTTCAACGCAATGGTGCCTCAACACATGAAAAAGGATTTAATGTATGGATGTAGATAAAGTAGTGTATACAACTGTACATAATTAGGGCTTAAAACGCTCGTGTGATCCTATTATGAAACTCGCTAACGCTCGTTTCATAAAACCACACTCGTGTTTTGGGACCTCTCATTATGTATCAGTTGCATAAACTACTATAAAACCCACCATGTCGGTACCATTTCGTCAACTTTGGGCAATCTCTTTGGATACCTTCCAGAAGTTAAACATATTTTTATAGTACTATTTTTGGAGTCTGTTTTTTTTAGTATTTATTCTATACCTTTTTTTATCGTGGAGATAACCTGCGATCCAGGTGCACAGACATCGGGAGATGGCTGGGTTATGTGGTATTTCTACCCACTAAAACTCCACGGTGATACATGAAATGAAATCATTTATTCTTCAATTTAGGCATATTACATGCTTACATGCACTTATAAATGTAAAAAAACTGCCACCGGTTCATAAAATCAACCTCTGCCTCGAGAAGAACCGGCGTAAGAGACTCGGTGAGGTGTCATTTTTTCAAAACAATGTACAATGTCCCAAAATGACCATTTTTGACGACCGGTTTAGCCTAGTGGGTAGTGCACCTGCCTGTGAAGCTGACGGTCCTGGGTTCGAATCCCGGTCAGGGCAAATATTAGTGTGATGAGCATGAATATTAGTTCCTGAGTCTTGGATGTTTTCTATGTATTTAAGTATTTATATCTATTAAATATATCGTCGTCTAGTACCCATAACACAAGCCTTCTTAAGCTTACTGTGGGGCTAGTTCGATTTGTGTAAGATTGTCCTCTAATATTTATTTATTTTATTTATTTATTTAATGTATATAAAATAGCAGTATCATAATACTACAGAATTCAAATGCTACAATATACAACATATAAAATATTAGTCCGCATTATATATGGACGTAAATGTGTAATATTATTTCTTTATTTATTTTGAACCTTATTGCACAAAAAGAATATAAGTACAAAGGGCGGACTTAATGCCATGAGGCATTCTCTACTAGTCGTCCATAGGGCCAAACAGAAACTATCAAATGTGGGTGCAATGGGAAAACAATTCATAAAAGTTAAGTGATTTCAAAAGGACAAACATACATATATTCGCATATATGGGTAAATCAATTTTTTCTTGTTATTCTGTCCCGTCAGCGAGGAGACAACAGTAACCGCGTTTCTTAGAAAAATGTTTAAAATATGGACTTCAAGCATGCTCAAGAGATGACTCGTGTCTAAATGGATTTATGCGTATTGCTAAAACTCTTGTTTGGTAAATTTAAAGCCTATAAAATCACAGTTTTAAAGAGTGACTCAGGAGACGTAACCATGGTAACGAGCAACAAAGAATAGTTGATCCACCCATATATAATGTTACACCAAGAACAAAGACCCGCTCCTTATTAATTTCTGCTCCTCAAAAAATTATTAAATTTCCTGAATAGATAGGTATTTCATAAAATGCCACTCTTCATAAAGTATGAATTCCACAGTTATTAATAAAACACGTCTACCGGCTATTTCCCGCTACACGCGCCGATTCGTTATCGCGTTTTTATGGTCCTACGTTTAAAGCTGTTTTTCCACATTTCCCTTGCTCGTAAAAAATATACAAAACTGCCTCGTGTTGATCATTTTGGGGCGATTTTATTTACTCTCTCAGTGTCAAGCGACATGTATAGGAATTGGGAGGTTATCGTGATTTGTTATGATAATAAACACACAACAACGGCATGTGTAAATAAAATAATACATTACTGCAGAGCGCGCTAAATAGGGGAATGCCGGCCGAGTAGTTATAGATGGCCGAGTGTTAACGAGGCCATCTAGAGATACGAGGCCGACAATCCCTGTTCGCGCCGAGGCTTGTTTATAGTGCTTTTCATAAAAAAATGTATTGAAATTTGAAAATTATAAGTAAACTCGAAATGAAATTCTAAGGATTCAGTAATAAAAACACGCGCTACAGCAGCCGGCGGCCGGCGCCGACGGGCCGGGGGCCAACCGCCGGCGCCTGAAACAAAAGACGATCAAGGCTGGCAGTTTTGTATGAAATTCCATTACGGGCCGCTCGTTGCGCCGCACCCGAAACGTGACACTTTGCAGCCTGTTATAACGTACGTAATGTAAAATTTTCACTGCAGCTATGCGATTCACTAAGCACCGTTCTCACCTGTTACCTCACAGCTCACCTGTTTCTATATCATCATCATCATCATTTCAGCCGAAAGACGTCCACTGCTGAACATAGGCCTCCCCCAAGGCTCGCCATTTAGACCGGTCCTGTGCCGTTCGTTTCCACCGGATTCCCGCGACCTTCACCAGGTCATCACTCCACCTTGTCGGAGGCCTACCGACAGCTCGTCTTCCGGTGCGTGGACGCCGTTTCTATATGGATACTGTCAAATGTCATTTGACATTTTTTTGACATTTTCCATATAAAAATGAGTCGGTTTCTAAATAACTAAGGGTTGTGAAAAAAATGCTTCGCTAAACGAGACGAGAAAGATTTGCTCGAGAAAAAAAGAATCCTGGATAGCTGCTGTGCAAAATGTAAAAGAGTCGATCAGGGTGCGGTTTTCAGTTTTCGTTTAAGTAGCTCATAACAGGATGTTATAATGAGGATAGGCTTAGCTCTCGTGACTTTATACTTTGTCTTTCGGCTCATGTATGATAAAATCAAAATTATTTTGTTGCCTCATGTAGTTACACTTAGAGACCTTATACATCTCTAACAAATCTCGATTGTTATTTGTTTCTTAGTCTTATTGTTGACATGTAACACTACATTTAATTAATGATACTTTGATTGTTGTATTATTTTTATTTGATGTACCTAGATAGATTTTGACTTGTAAAAGTGCCCTCGAGGCCTATTTGCAGAATAAGGGTGGGTTGCACCAAACCGTCTGTAATCGTAAGCGGTGTTCGTTAAAATCTGATTGTATGGAAAGTTTGACAAGTTTCTATGGGATGACAGCTGCCGGCGCCATATTTGACGATGACTGGCCTGTGATCGTATGTTGGCGCAACCGACCCTAAATGTTTTGATTTGATTTTTTTGAGTTATATATCTATCGACGTGTAGGTTTCTTTTGGAACCAGAGGAGCTACTCCGAACTTCGTATCGTGCCGTCCCTTTCACTCATACAGTGTATAACACGCGGGTGAAAGGAACGGCATGTTACGAAGTTCGGATTTCGAAGTTTGGAGTACGGGCCCTGACTGTGGCTTTATTAGGCAGGGCCCAATAAAGCGATACGAGTGCGCGGTTTTAGAGTGGTTTCATGAAAATCCAGGGGAGACCTCCGACACGACCATGAGGACGGTTTAAACTTGAATTGAATATATTTTAATAACCGGCCGGCGGCTGTATTGTTAGCGGCAAAATCAAAATCAAACATTTATTATGCATATAGGCCACAAGGGCACTTTTACATGTCAAAATATTAATTTACAATTTAAGAAAGTCTGACTTTAATAAGTAATACATTTTTCATGTCAAAATATTAATTTACAGTTCAAGAAGGAATAATAATTTCATTTTACAATTATAACAAAATTAATGTCATACAGTGAAGATAAACTTGCAAAGTTATCTATTACAAATATTACAACATCAGTAAAGTTAGAGATGTATAAGGTCTCAAGATTAAACAAGGAGTATAATGAAATTAATATAATATCCCAGAGATGTAAATGGTCTCTGAGCGTCAAAATTAAAAATAATTTAATATTGTTAGAGATGTATATGTTCTCTAAGTCACTGATAATAAAAACGAATCCACAACAGGATGATGTCTCTCGTCAATCCCCTATAAAAAGACACTAGTATTAACGTAGTCACTATGTCCTAGCAAGCATGAACAGACCGGACTCCACAAACAGCACCCGATCACGAGTATGATGCGTATCTCAGCCATCGCCTGGAACGAAATGCAAGGCTCGATGCGCTGTGATGACGTAGTGATCTGGGTGGCCTAGAGGTACGGGCGCTGGGCCGGCTAATCAGAGGCGCTAGTTAAATTTCCTTCATAACCCGTCGTCTACCGGGATACATACTAGGGATCATAACAAAAGAATGCTATTGTTTATTTTCGTCGCCGGGAGACGACGGCTTGCTGCGTGCGAGGTCACGGTTCAATACAATACAATACAAATACTCTTTATTGCACAGCTCACATAATAAAATAGCACATAAAAAACAAAAAACAAAGATACAGGGAGACAGAGGCAGAACAACAGGCGGTCTTATCGCTAAAGAGCGATCTCTTCCAGACAACCTTTGAGTAGTGGAGAAATGAAATATAAAGTAGGTGGTGCGGTACATAAACTATTACAATGAAAAAAATAGGAAAAAAAAGATTCCAAAACAACTATTCAATATAAATTACATACTTAAATAATATATAAATATACATACATAATAAAAATATACATACATATAATATATAATTATATATATCACTGCTATACTGCCGTCTCAAGAAGAAAAACCATAAGTGACATTTTTTGCAAAATGGACTTACTACCAGCCTTGTAATCAGGAAAAAAAATGTGATCTTTCTCTCTAGGAGATATACGAGTAGTACTATATCTTTTGTAGATCACGATTTAGACAACCACAAGTGCATAATTTACAAGAAATCTAAAGTTTTTTGGCTTTATCTCGAAACTTACTTTTTGTCACTTATGGTTTTTCTCCTTGAGACGGCAGTATAGAATAGTAAGAATAAAATAGTGTCAGCCATAATAATCACGGTTCACTTTTTTTTTCTTTCACGAATCGAAAATATTCGTGACAGAGTATTTTAATAGAATCCGAATGTCCCACAACTTAGACGCCTCCACAACCAGTGTTGCCAGATGGTTACATTTCTTACCTTTTTCGTAACTTTTGACCGGCTTGCGTAACATGTAAGTAACTTCTGTTGTAAAGGAAATTTTTGTAACTTTTAATAATGAAACTCTATTTAAAAATAAAGGTCAATAGTATCTAACAGGGACCAAGCAAGACAATTTATAGGCTTTCATACAGAAAAGGTGACAAAAGAACCCACGTGGTACGCCTGTCTGTCCGTCTGTTACAACTATGTATGTCAATCGAGATGCCGAACTCGCCGAATTATAGTTGTATGTGGCTACTCATTTCTTAAAATCGAACGTTACGAAAGTAATTATGAAAAATACAAAAAAATGTAACTTTTGCATCAAAAATGTAACTTTTCAAGAAAAAAAACGTAATTTTCACCCTAATGGCCCTGGCAACACTGTCCATAACCTCCATTATACGGCAGATGTTTTATTACTTAAGACCCGTGTTTCATCTATAATCCGCCGTCACGTTTGACGGGGGATTGCGTCAGGCCCGATCTAATCAACATCAATGTGCCGCGATATTGTGCTCCGCTGTTGCCCTGTTTCTGGGATATTTTGGGCTTTGGTGCTGTCATTGTTGTCTCGTACATTCATCTGTTCGTGAACAACAACAATGTATAGGATACTGTATATTATGTTGACGTGTGTCGCCAAATGTCGGCGTGCCGTGGCATTTTGCTGGGTGGGGTCTTTCTAGCGTTGCATCTTTATGTTGTCCGTTTTAGGGGCGATTTTTCAATCACCAGATAAAAGTATCTCTTGATGTTTTTTGTTTTTATGTGCTATTTTATTATGTGAGGTGTGCAATAAAGAGTATTTGTATTGTATTGTATAAATAGGTCATTGTCAGATTTTGGTTCGCATCTTTTCGGCGGACATGTCAAAAGTTAAGGGTCAAAAAGCTTAATTTTGGATTGGTCTAGTAACCCGCATAAACGGTGTTTCCGTAACTATAAAAGTAATAAAAACATAACTTACATGTACATAAGCCGTTAACTATTGGCCACCAGATGGACAAGTTTTGTTTTTACAACTGACAATGACCCAAATATGTATATCGTCGCTTAGTGCCCATAGTTCAAGCTTTGCTCAGTTTGGGAGTAAGTCTATTTGTGTAAACTTGTCCACAAATATTTATTAATTTATTTAAATTTTAACCCTCATTAATCTCATGAAATTCGATGTATTCGCCGTGAAATTTATTTTCGCTTCGTATTTCATTAAATATTCATTTGTTTGAATATGCTAATCCCGCTGGCCGATTTTCTATCAATGTAAATTTCATTACTTTAAGCTTCTGAAATAAAAGAGAAAAATATATTGTTTTCCTTGGACTACCAGATACATATTCGATGTCATATAGATAGCAGCCGGGATCAACGGCTTAACTCAGCGAGCCTTGAACTAACCTATATAAAGCCCGACTAGAGGGCCTACCGCGAACCGACAACGAAGTTGAGATGGATCTCCCACTCGCACCTGCTTATTCGTGCGACAGAGAGGGAGATATTCGAACTCCGTTTTCGGTTCGGTGCGCCATGTTGCGGAATATCATTGGAACTTATTTCTTACACTGGCAATAATTTTTATGATAGGTTGTCAGACTTGTCAGCGTCACAGTTGCGGTTTGTTTCAATAATAGTAATTTTGAAAAATAAATGATAAATAACAAAAAAATGTCCAAAAGGATTCCTGGTCAAGAGCGAAACATGATAATGACGTATTTAAGTAATAAAAGTGCTGGAATAAAAAACGCTTACGAAATGAACCTGCAAAATATTTCATAAGTTACCATCAGAGCTGACCGGTAAACAAGTCAAAATGTGATTTAGTCTGTTGCCGTATAAATCAGAATAATAGCGGCCGCTCTCTTGAGAGGTCACATATTTCGGGTCGGGCTTTACCTTCTACAGATTTACAATAGAATCATATCAGAGAACGAGTGTAAAACAAAAAATATATTTGAATCTAAAGTAAAGGCGTGTTTGATGGATACTTTCATTAAAGAAAGTGAAAGTAGTTAAGTCGCACAAATACCTAGTGTTTTTATCTATCTTTCTTAATGGAATTAAGGTAAATGACCCGATGCTTGACATTGCTTCTTTGAGTGACACTCAATTGTCTGTCTCTTGTGTTGTCATTGCGAATTAAAACATCTGTTTATGCGGTGGGAGGCAGTGGGCCATTTAACGCGAGTAGGTACCTATCAGTAGCGGAGCGTCCATACAACTCGATTCCCACCGGCTTACCTAATTTTCAGCCATTACAGTTCTTTTACTACGGCTCATGACGAATAAGAAAGGAAAATTAATTCCGGCTTCCCTAAGAAAATTTTTGACGCACCGCCACTGGTACCTATAAGATGTTAGTTTTTAATATAATAGCCTAGTATAAACGGTCAAATGTAAAAAAGAGTGCTGGCTTCGCCAACAAACTGTTTTGCAGTTTGGCGAAGATATTTGAAGTGTTTTGTTATTGTATCTTGTGGCTTAAATAAAAAAAAAGATAGTTTTGCAGAATTCGGGGTTAAACTATTGAAATCAGGGCTAAAAAAGCAGTGGAGACCTCTTATTAACCTCTCAAGCGTGATGTAGGTAAGAACTAGGTAGACCTCCATAGAGGGCGAGGCCGTCAGTGTTTATTGATGGATTGCCATCCCCCACACTAGCCTAATAGGGTCGTGGTGGTCGTTAATTTAATGAGGGCTATCGCGTATGAATTCACCGCTAGAGGCGGTAGTGTAGCGTGAGCTTGATTATGGCAAATATGAGTTACGGGTCAATGACTGTTGGTGCTTTGAGACAGTTTTGTCTTTCGGAAACTTATTGCCTCCTTTTTTTCCCCGAACAAAATTTGGAATATATTTCAATAACTCCTATTTGAACCACAAACCGCATAGCTTTTAATTTTCTACCGCCGCACGGTAATTACTTTGTTGTTGACGGTAATGAGGTATGAAATGTCATTACCAGGCCCACTTTTAGCTTGGCCCGCCGTAAATGGAGATTGATCGATTGCGGGTAATTATAAATCTTGAAATAACGTGGAGTCACCGGGGTGTCGGTTCGACTCGACACTAATGCGTTGTTTGGAGACATTTGTCTAATGGAAAATATTTAACATCAATGGAAAATGATGGTTAAGACGCCTTATAAGTTTTAAAATGTTTTGATTTCAAATTATGACAAAAGTATTTAATAATAATAATAAAATAAATAATAAATATTAGAGGACAATCTTACACAAATCGAACTAGCCCCACAGTAAGCTCAAGAAGGCTTGTGTTATGGGTACTAGACGACGATATATTTAATAGATATAAATACTTAAATACATAGAAAACATCCAAGACTCAGAAACAAATATTCATGCTCATCACACAAATATTTGCCCTAACCGGGATTCCAACCCAGGACCGTCAGCTTCACAGGCAGGTGCACTACCCACTAGGCTAAACCGGTCGTCAAAATACCATTAAAGTGAATAGAGGATAAGATAATTTTATTAAAGTTTTAGATAGTAACATGGCCATTTTTTGATTTTATTATCTGTATTAGAATTTAAGCGGAAAAACACAGTTTTTAGCTTGAAAATGGTCGATGTGGAGTGATGTTTGAAACGATATTTCTTAAAGAAAAATCCAAAAAGTACATTTAAAATGTATGAGTAATCTCATAAAATACCTAATGGTCACAATAGTCCTTTTCTAGATAGCAACACTGATAAAATGTCAAGATGCGTGTCAATTTAATCAGAAAATCGTTTAAATAGATGAGCGCTTTTTAACTGATAAGGACCCTTAAGTGAGAATTTTCCGCTTGTTGACAGCGTATAATCTGCACAAAGTGATCTGACATTTTTCAAGCGGTGGTAAAGTTTCAAATTGATTATTATATAATTCAAGGCCGGGTTTTATGAAGATCCGTTAGACCAATTATCAAATATATTTTTTTTCTTTATTTAAAGAACTTAGTCACTTTGTGACTATGTCACTCTATGATTTAACATTAACAAAAATACTATCTTCTACTTAATCCAATCGTTACCAATTTATACAAAGATGTTGCATCATCAGATAGCGGATGTGTCAAAATTTGGTTACACCCCCCCACCTCGAACAAAATATCACTTGCAAAGTTCCTTGTCGCGTCCGCGTTCCGCTCACATTCCATGATGATATGGTACGCATAAGGACGCCACATTCACTGCAGTTTGGTGATAAAACCTTTCGCATTAGGTACTTACGCAAATTTTTTTTTTTTTTTTTATTTGGGGCATCAACAGCAATACAATACAAAAATACCATACTTAAAGAACTAAAACAATAGCCAATGACAGATGTCCACAGAAATACTATTGATAAACCAACTTAGTGGTAACAAAAAAATAATAATAATGAAACATTAAGTATATGCACAAAAAGTGTGTGAGTGGGGATGCGTGTGTGATAATGTATATTGTTTGAGAGTGTTTTTGAAGTTACGTATATGTGTATTGAAATAAATAAATGAAATAAATGAACTTTATTCTGCAAGTAGGCCGCAAAGGCACTTTTACAAGTCAAAAACTACTAGCGTTTCTCAAGAGACCACTGCCGAGAAGAAACGCCGAAAGAAACTCGACGGTCAGTCATTTTCTCCAAAATATGCTTATTACAATGATACTACTTAACCTACTTAAGTAAATGTAAATGGTACACAACAAAAGAGAATTGAAAGAAAAACGAGGAAAAAATAACAATAGGTATTTACAATGTGTAGTTACACAAGAAAACAAAACATGTATTAAGTGGGATGTGTCCGGAACGTAACCTGTGCCTTTACCATCAGTTTGCATGACCGTACTCGCTAGCGACTGTGTAAACGATTTAGTATGCCGATTCTTAGTTCTATTGCGTAACCGCCAGAGGCGCTGTACTTTTGCCCATATAATTTTTTACGCAGTCGCTAGCGAGTACGGTCATTTAAACTCGTGGTAAAGGCACTGAAGGCTAGTACAGTGTCACGCCGACCCATGCAAGAATGCTCAAACCATGGGCCTCTCGAGAGTTGTGGCTGGATCGTCTTATACCAGATGGCTTTATCTATTGATCTGATGTCGAAGTATTCACTCCACATCTTTATGCACTGTTTTTTGATTAAATGTGTTGAGTCCAAAAATGTGGGTACTATGTTAAACGGAATTCCTTCGCTTATCGCTTCATTTGCCGCCTTGTCTGCCACTTCATTACCTTCTAGACCTATGTGGGACGGAACCCAAGATATTTTTTTAGTAACCTGGTACAATTTTTGATTTAACTTACCCTGTTATTACTGGTTTGAGAAACTGGGCCCTGTTAAGAGCACAGGCCCAGGAAATGTCCCGCGTGCTGAGCGCGTAAATGACTCAAGTATTGTAAGGAATGAAGGAGGGTATAACGACCTAACTACGCATGGATGGTGATGATACTGATGACGTATCGACGGTAATGAGCCGATCGATCTTCGAAGTCGTCTCGTCCATCATTTGAGATGGATAAACCGATTTCCAGGAAGAGTAAAATTTTGAGTTTTTATATGAATGTGAAATGAGAAGCGATTAGTTTTAGAGTTGAACTCCCGTTGTATGGGTTTTCTGGTTATTGCTTCTCTGCTTCAGCTTCGCCAAAAATGCTTTCGGTGTCCGAATTCTGGATTTCACAGGCTGGCTTAAAGTGCTTTCCAAAGCACGGGAGAGCTCAGTTAATAACCACTCAAAGCGGTCACCCATCCAATAACTGACCTGGGCCGACGTTGCTTAACCTCGCTAACGAGCGCTCCATAGCTATCATTCCTATTTATAGAAAATACGTCCGTTTACATAAAAATACCTAATATAATTGGAAGAGCCGTATCTCATTGCAAAGGCGACAAAACCCCCGTAATTGATCAGCACGTATTTATCAGCAGATTTCGCTAACGCGGAACGAAAACGACGCAGGAGCTATCGAGTCGTGGTTCGTATTCACAATCTGTATCGACTCGCCTCACTCCCCCCTAGTGTATCTTGACGCTGAGGTTCGTAACAATTGCACGTAGTCAGAGACCAGACTGTGTCAGTCCGGTCTCTGATTACGTGCACGTAGTTCAGTTGAAACTTACCATTGTCGTAAGAACATAAGTTTCGAAATATGTTTCTTTGGAGTTGCGGAGGCGTGCCACGCTTGCTTACCATCGCACCGACGTTGTATTACGTACTTCAGTGTCAAGTTATACTAGGCGTGAATCAGGAGTGAGTGGTGAGATAAGGAAAGCTTGTGAATATCATAGCCGTATAGGTCGTTTTGCCGACGCGTCTGGCAGAACAAACGGCCGCTAATCCGGCGCCGGGCGCGTCGCGATAAAAACGCCCATTAGCGCGTAACGAGGTGAGCGCCTTATATACGACATGTGTTATATACACGAGGGTATGTGACTGAGCTTCCAATAGGTTTAATTATTTGTGAAATCGATGAGAAACCGATGATGAGAGTGGGAAGTATCATCGTATATCAGTTGCATCTTGAAGAATGCCCGGGGTCTGCTACCTAATTCCGAGGTTTGCCGCAGGCACTAGTTTTTACGGAAGCGATAACCATTTGAACATATAACGATTGCATTGAATTATATAACGATTGCATAAACTCCTATTATAGTTCCGATATTGGCAGTACAACATAAGGAAATATAACTTTGTTGGCATTTTTATCGAAAACACCGAACAAATAATACATGCAATCCCGAACGCAATGCATACTTAATGCTGCAGTTCCACCGAGGCACTTGTTTCCCACACGATATGTAAAATATCTCAAACTTGAAAGCCAACATTGCAAGTTACTCTTGTTTGTACAGAATCATATTTCCACTTCCACAACTACTACTGTACTAGGTAAATGAAATAAATGAAATAAATAAATGAAATAAATGAACTTTATTCTGCAAGTAGGCCGCAAAGGCACTTTTACAAGTCAAAAACTACTAGCGTTTCTCAAGAGACCACTGCCGAGAAGAAACGCCGAAAGAAACTCGACAGTCAGTCATTTTCTCCAAAATATGCTTATTACAATGATACTACTTAACCTACTTAAGTAAATGTAAATGGTACACAACAAAAGAGAATTGAAAGAAAAACGAGGAAAAAATAACAATAGGTATTTACAAAAAAAAACATGTCGAATCGTTTGATATGCTTTCCTGCAAGAAATGAGATACAATGAAAATATTAGACTCTACGCTATTTAGGTATTTGGTTTGGGCCATGCATTTCTGTCTGTTAGATAGTCCTCAACCCTATAATAAGCCTTTGACATCAAAGTTTTTTTTAGGTAATTTTTAAGAGCTGGAAAGGGTAAATTCAAAATTTCATCGGGTAACTTATTATAAAAACGAACACATTGACCTACAAAAGACTTGTAAACTTTACGGACACGAAACTTGTGAAGGTAAAGCGGAACAACTTCATGTATTTAGAAAGAGAACTTTTTTTGAACCTGACTGTGGCTTTATATATAGGCCGGGCCCAATAAAGCGATAGGAGTGCGCGGTTGGAGAGTAGCCTGGGGAAAATCCAGGGGAAAACCTCCGACATGACCACACGTGTGGTTTGGAACACTTGAATACTCTAGTTTTCGCTCCAGTTAGATTGGTTGAGCGGTTTCATCCGAATCTGAGGTGTGAGTGGAATCGAGCTACTGTGAGAAAGAGAACTGTCAAAAAGTTGATCATATTTAGCGACCTACCCAGAAATCGTTAAATGAAACTACTTTATTTGACATTAAAGATACCTACAATCACGTTTTCTGGTGAACCAGTTGTGGTGGACCACTGAGAAACCAAAGAGTCGGTAATGTGCGTGTGGTATTCCGAATACCGTTTATCCTGTGCGGTATTATAGTAGGTATTTATTACACCATCATCTAAAACTAGTGGCTCTGTGAGCTGTACACCTCGTGAGTGAGTTTTTTTATCATTTCCAAAATCTGACAAAATCAAAAAAAATATCAATTATGAATATCGAACCTGCTAACAAAATTTCACGAGAAGCGGTTGAAAAATGCGACCTGTAGAGGATAACAAATCGAAATTCGGACGCAGAAACTTACAAAATCTTTGAAATAAAAATTGTTTTTGAAAATTTCCAAAAACTGACTCGACAAAAAATTCTGTATAATTACCGGACCTGCTCACAAAATTTCACGAGAATTGTTTGCGAAATGCGACCTGTAGAGGAAAACAAACCGTAGAACAAATGTATATTTTTTTTAGTTTCCAAAAAGTTATTCGATATAAAAGATCTGTATATTTATCCAACCTGCTCACAAAATTTCACGAGAATCGGTTGAGTAATGCGACCTGTACATAGAGGAGAACAAACCGAAATTCGCCCGCAGAAACTTACAAAATCAGTGATAAAAAAATTGTTTTTGGAAATTTCCAAAAACTGTATCTGCAATAAAATTCTATATAACTATAGAACCTGCTCACGAAATTTCACGAGAATCGGTTGAGAATTGCGACCTGTAGACGAGAACAAATGGAAAGGCAATTTTACACAGGGTCAGTAACTGACGTCAGTCGACTGCCGAGTCAGTGCTGACCTGGCACTGCCATCGTATAAATTGACTCCTCCACTACTGACGAAATACTGACTGCGTCTAAATAGCACGAGTCAGTTTTCGGCGCCAGCACTGACGTCAGTTACTGACCGTGTGTAAAATTGCCTTTCCATTTGTTCTCGTCTACAGGTCGCCATTCTCAACCGATTCTCGTAATGACTCAATGTAAAATAGCCTTAAATCCGGAAATCCGGAAGTTGGACATACGAAAGCATTTTTGTCGAAGCTGAAGCAGAGATCTTCGTTTCACTTAACTATGGTATCTTCGGGTAATTCCGAATATCGGGTAATTCCGAATATCGGGTAATTCCGAAAAAAAAAAATTCCAGTCTAACTAAGCGATTTCGTTACACTACCAAACATCAGCGAAAATTTTGACATTTCTTTCTGACGATGGTGATGATGACATGCAATAAAATCGCTTAGTTAGACTGGAAATTGTTACTTTCGGTATTACTCGACATTCGGCAATACCCGAAGATACCTTAATTCTGTCTTCACTTTGGCTTCAAAGAGTTTTCAAGTTGCGTGGGTCTAAGAACCAAGTTTTATTGCCCGGCGTCGATACGTGAGCGGTTTTCGGGCCCGGCGCGGCACGTGATCAGCCCCCTAACGGCGTACAAACTTGCGTAGACAGATTTAGTGAGGCTTAATCAATGTCACGTAAGTTTGTGTCACCGGTGATTGTCGTTAAGTAAAAGTTTCGCTCTTGACGACCGGTTTAGCCTAGTGCATCTGCCTGTGAAACTGACGGTCCTGGGTTCGAATCCCGGTCAGGGCAAATATTTGTGTGATGAGCATGAATATTTGTTTCTGAGTCTTGGATGTTTTCTATGTATTTAAGTATTTTTATGTAATAACGCAAGCCTTCTTGAGCTTACTGTGGGGCTAGTTCGATTCGTGTAAGATTGTCCTCTAATATTTATTTATTTATTTTATTTATTTCTGTAACCCGGGTATAGTAGTAGTAGTATATTAGTAGGGCGCTTTCGAAATCGTTTGTCCGAGGTTAAAGTGCATAAGGCAAAGAATTAGGATAGATTAGGTATATAAAGACACCACTGGAGTTATTGTTACACGATGGAAATCCTGACTTTATGATCTGCTACATTATTATTTCTTAGTTTGCGGTTTTACCTGAAAAAAAAAATGAAAATGAAAATGATTTATTGGTTAATAACAATGTGAATCACTACATAGTATAAAAACAAAGTCGCTTTCTCTGTCTCTATATCCCTATATCCCTATGTATGCTTAAATCTTTAAAACTACGCAACGGATTTTGATGCGGTTTTTTTTAATAGATAGAGTGATTGAAGAGGAAGGTTTATATGTATAATACATGCATCAGAATTGTACCCGTGCGAAGCAGGGGCGGGTCGCTAGTACATTATAAAGGCTAGTATCTCCTATTAAGTACACCGGTACTTGTGTCAAGAGACACCGCTCTTCCAGAAAACGAGAGTGGGTTCAACCAATGAACTATACGCTTTCATATAATATTAGATATCTTAATATTACAATTAAGACATATTACATTGAATAACATCATTGATTCTAGTTAATCTAATTACAAATTAATCTGATTATTTTAGTGAGTGTGCATGTGCGTGTGCGTGTGCGTGCGTGTGTGTGTGTGTGTGTGTGTATATGTGTTTACCTATTATTGGGTTACCCAATAGGGGGAGGAAAGTCATGACAAGGAGAAATACTTGTTACTTATACTACGAGGGGCGTTCAAAATATTCTCGGTATTGATATCTTATAACCTCTTTTTGAATTTGTTTTGTTACTGGGTGGTAAGGTTCATTCTTTGACATTAAAAAAAAGTATAATTCAAACCGAGATGTTCTTTTGTTTTTCTGCAATTTCTGAACAAACACGAACACAATGAGTGAATTAACAATGTTAACGAAATTAGAACATCGTTCCGTAATAAAATTCTTGACGAAACAGGGTAAAAACCAAAAAACCATAAAAGAGGAAATGGATTGTGTTTACCGTGAGTCTGCTCCTTCTTTATCTACAATTCAAAAGTGGTCAAGCGAATTCAAACGTGGCAGGGAGAGTATTGAAGATGACCCTAGACCTGGCCGGCCTGTAGTAGCTACTTCACAAGAAAATATTGATCAGGTGGAAAACCTTATATTGGAAGATGGTCGAGTAAAGATAAAATCAATAGCTCAAGTAACCAATCTTTCTATTGGTACCGTACATGACATTATCCATGACCATCTTAATATGTCAAAGGTCAGTGCAAGATGGGTTCCACGAATGCTGACTCGACTTCAAAAAGATGTGCGTGCAGCTTGCTGTTCCGATTTTATTGACCTGTGTGGTGAAAATCCTGATGAGGTGCTGCAAAAGATAGTTACTGGAGATGAAACCTGGGTTCATCATTATGACCCAGAGAGTAAACAGGAATCCATGCAGTGGCACATTAAGGGTTCAGCTCATCCCAAGAAGTTCAAGGTCGTCCCTTCCGCTGGCAAGGTCATGGCAACAATATTTTGGGATTGTGAAGGAGTATTGTTGATCGATTATAAAGAAAAAGGTGTAAATATCACGGGACAGTACTACGCGAATATTCTACATCAATTAAGGGACGCAATAAAAGAAAAAAGGCGAGGAAAGTTGTCTAAAGGTATTCTGCTTCTGCATGACAACGCCCCTGTCCATACTGCTCATATTGCCAAGGCAGCTATTGCTGAATGTGGGTTCGGAACTATAACTCATCCACCGTATAGTCCGGACTTAGCCCCCAGCGACTTCTTTTTGTTCCCCAATCTCAAAAAGGATCTGCGTGGAAATCGATTTTTTGACGATGAGGCGTTGAAGGCGGCAGTAGAGGAGCACTTTTATACCAAGGATAAAAAATATTTTTATGAGGGATTAAAAAAAATAATTGATCGATCTTTTAAGTGTATTAACATAGGGGGGGAGTATATTGAAAAATAAAAAATATCAAACTGTTCATACTTGTTTGTTTTCATTCCAATACCGAGAATATTTTGAACGCCCCTCGTATATACAAAAGATCATTCACTCCTAATAAAAATATAACGCTTTCAGGAAATAAGTGGTCGTCTTGAAGAATAACTATTGTATGTTGGCATATACCCGAAACGTGCCTTCCTTGTTGAGGACTTATGCCTTCTTTTGGTATGTTAGTTCGTCCATTTATTAGAAGTTTTGACTCTCGCCTCTTACATAGTTTTTTCATATAGTTTTGGGCCATTCTACTTTTTCATGTACATAATTTTCATACACTATTTTTTTAATGCAGATTTTGGAATACTTGACCCTCACCTCATATTTTTGTATTGTTATTTATAAAGAGGTTTAACTGCAGTATCACTTCCGATAGTTTTGGTAATTAACGAACCACAGCTAATATCCATAAATCGAGTAACTCAGTGGTCTTTGGATGTATCACCATTTGTATGAAAAAAATTGTTTTTACCACTGTATCACCCACCTTTTACAGCAATATGTTAATATCTAAGTATTTCGATCTGTAAATTCCTTTTATTAGGTTCAGGTACTATGTCTAAATCATATTTTGTACTCTAACTCAACCCCCGTGTGGTTGCCGGGTAAGAATTGCGCCACCCCATCTCTTCCCGTGGGTTTCGTAGGAGGCGAAAAAGGGAAAATCGGAGGGTGGGCAGCAGCATCCTTCGATCATTACCACCATCAAACTGCGGTCGCCAACCCGCTTGCCAAGCGTGGCGACTATGGCAAATCCCCCCCCCAAGGGAAAAATAAAAAACAAACTCTAACTCAATACGTATCATAGATTTTCTTTGTAATAGAAAACTGGTCATGAAATAGTAGAATGACTCTTTTACAAACTTCGTTCAATATCTCTGTTTGCTGTCTAGAATACGGTGTATTTCGACTTTTATTGCGTAGCCTCGATACGTGAGCAGGTTTCATGCAGGGGTTTCCGAACGATCGGAGGACGTGAGAAGCGTTCATTTTATTCTAGGAATAGCTAAGGGGGCGTCCATAAATTACGTGAGATGTTTAAGGGGGGCAGGGGGTCGAGTCAAATCTCATCTAATCTTACGTTGGAGAGAGGGAGGTTCTCGGCAAATATCACGCAATTTTTTTTCTGATTGAAACAAAAAAAAAACTATTTTGGTCCATTTAATCCAGATTCTACACGCTTATAAGATTTTATCTTAAGCGTAATCGGAATACGATTAAGATTATTCACTAATTCGTTCGAAAGAGAATAATTTCGACGCGAAGCATTTTTTTTTCTTTTTACAATAACAATCCAACGCGTTTACGTAAGAAACCCACATTTAAAAAAATCTTACGTGAGATTGGGGGATGGGGGAGGGGGTTGAATAAAATCTCACGACATCTCACCAGGGGTGAGGGGGGGACAGAAAATTTAAAAAAACACCTCACGTAATTTATGGACGCCCCTAATAAGAAAGTAGTAGTAGTAGTAGTGGTTTAAGTTTAGAAAATAAAACTTTTTGTAGTCATTTAATATTTATGAATCTTTACATAGAAAACTCGAGAACCTGTATTTGATTTAGGGTTCAGACTTTATCATGAACACATTCGAGAGTCTGTTAATTGAGAGATTACCATGTGTGTATATGGAGGCGGATGACATAAATTAATTTGTTATTAATTCGAAAGTGTTGCCGGGGTGAGATCTCTAACAATAATATTGTTCTTCTTTGCCAAGCAGTAATTTTGCTGTTCCTTCTGTGTCTGATCTACTTGACTGGTTACCGGCTTAATAAAAGCTGAACGAAGAATGATCTTGGGCCACGACAAATATCGCAAATAATGTCGCCATGTAAGCAAATCTGCGGTCGCATACAAACACAAATCACACTCGTTTTTCACACGTGTCACTCCACTAAGCCATGGTCTAAGGAAACAAGGTCTGACAATCCTTATCGTGACACCACATTACGTCACTGTAGACGACTAACTCACACTTATTACGTCCGCATACGATCGATAGGCTGATACTGGCTGATGACGTAATATCGTGTCACGCACAATACTAACAGATGTACCGGATTTCCATACCTGGCGCATGTATCATGGTCTGAGACACTCACAAGTTTTCTAAAATAAACCGGATTATTTGTCGACGTATGTCCTCAAATGTATGGAAATAGTGCAAATTATACTGGATGTAATTTATCTCCGTACGCGCGGATCCATTAGGACCTTTTGTCCTTCGCTATCGAGTGGGAATCGAAGGTTAATGGCACTTGTCTTCGAATCCGCTTCCCCGAGGAGCTCGCGTACCTATTTTAGGAATATACCTAAATGTATAAGGTGGAATTTGGAACTGCAAAACCAATTCTAAAACTTGCGCATCGATGTCGAAGATGTATAAGACCAATATCAATATCACAATATCATGAATAGCATTAAAGCCGCTAGCAATCAAGATCAATCACCAAAGACAAAAAGCTTTCACATACTACGATACAAATGATAGAAGAACGTACAAATTTACCAATTGCCTCCCATAGTTACAATAGCTTTGATAAATTTGTAAAACCCAGTATTAGACGCGACATTAGAAACATCCACACAAAAGCAGTTAAAACCGCTCTCAGTAAAAATATATCCCTAAAAACTGCACGCCAGGGAATCCATCATTGGACAAAATGATAGTGGCACTAGACATTACAGCAGAGATAAGATATTAGACATTTGCACCACTTATTTATTCAGAAAACTCAATACAGATCCATTAAAATCCACCTACAACAAACAATATGTATGTAGTAAGTTCATAAGTCCAAGGCCAGATTGACTTAGTACAGAATGCTTAATTCTAGGAAAAAGTCCACAAAACTCCCCCTTCCTTAGTATCATTTTAAGATGTTGGGACATTAACTGTATCAAATCTTTAAATATACGTATACCTGCTTATGCTAAATATCTATCTGGAAGGCAGGATACACACTTGTGACTCCTCGTGTACTGCAAGTGTCTATTGCCGACCGTAATCGCTTACCGTCAGGTAACACGTCTGCTCTTTTGCCCCCTACAACATAAAAAAATGACTAGATTTATGCAGACTGTAGGCTTACCTTTTGCTACGATGTTAGCCTTGCCTTTAACCCTGGCAATGAACGGCGGTATAAATGTACGCCCATGCAACAGTTGGGTCTTTCCCCGGGTACATTCCCCTCGGAATGTATCTGAAATCAGAATGATTCAGTCAGATTCAGTTTTATTTATTCACAATATACAATGATTAATTAAATGAACTATGAACATAAGTTTGCGGTTTTCTAAAAAACATTCCAATCCACTTTTGTCACATCAGATACTGAAGTCCGACCGGTCATCATCATCAAAACTTAAGAGCTTCGCTCTTGTCGGTGTAGTGACCGCCACTCTTCTCTATTAATTGCCAGTTTCTTGACTTCCCCATACGACTCGCCAACTTCCTCCCTCACTTGGTTAAAGTAAGTCAGTCTAGGTCTTCCTCCTCCTCTCCTGCCTTCAATTTTGCCGTCTAAGATATTTAAGAAGAAGCTGTCGTGCCGTAGCAGGTGTCCCATCATCCTGTCTCTTCTACTTCTAATTGTTTCCAGTAAACTTCTTTTCTCTCCTACCAACTGACCGGTACCAATCCTAAATACCTAACAATTGCCTTAAACCTATACTCTTAGGCTGGCTTTTATAAACATCAGCTAGATAATAATTTACGTAAAATTTTGGTAACTCAGTACATTTTGACAAAAATTATTGACATAATTATCCAATCTTGCAACCACTTTTATTATGAGAACAGACAAGCTGTGGAACTCCTTGCCGAAATTCTTGTTGCCAGCGAACTACAACCTTTTGATCTTCAAGACGAGAGTGAATTGGTTATTACTAGATACGCGCGTTCCGTCCTAGACCACAATATCGCATACCATCAGGCCCTTATTTCACCAAGTTGATTGTAGTATTTTACATATGTAGGCTGACAAATCGAAAATTTTCATGTGAAAACTGTTTCACCAACTACAATTGTAATGTTTTTTGACAATTGTCGCGCCGGTCAGCTTTGGTGAAATAGGGGCCTGGTGATTTCTGGTTTTATGGCACATTCACGAGGAAAAATAACGGGTACACTATGTATTGAATTGAAAGTGAGTGAGTATAGTATGATGTTAGTCTGTAATTTGTATGTAAATATCGGCCTTGTTGCCTGATGGAAATAAATAAATGAATATAGCCGTCTTGCGACGGGTCCTCTTTGTCCGACGCATCGGGCGGAACCTTTGTCCCCTAACGAGCGACGCGCGCCTTTGTGCACAGTACAGAGACCCAGATTTCCGCACCCCGAATGTTATAGGATGACATGAGGATGCGCGCGCATCGCATTGTTTTGTTGTAGAATGGAGACCGGTTGAAGTCAGTGTAAAGAAAACTATCATAAAAAATTTTAATTCGCTATTTGACTACAATTTTTTTTGGTATCATTCGGAGCAGTTTTTGAGACGATCAAATGTTTGTATGGGACCAACTACAATTAGAGCAAGACAAAAGACGAAAACGAGAGGTAAAGTACAGCATAGCTGATGAGCACTGAACACGCTCTATACTAATAGACAGTGAAATATGACGTCACAGTGTAATGGCATCTTGAGAGAAAAACTACTCGTAGTAATTTGACATTTTAGTCGTGAAATATTGCGTTTATGAACATAGTTGCCTTACAATTTCTTTTTTATTGAAACATGAGAATTCATTAGTAATTTTCAATTTACATATGGACCATTAAAAAAAAAATTGCGAATATTTGAAGTCTCGTATCATTTTATGATTTTGTTTGATTTGTATAATTTACTATTTATTGTAATAGTTTGATGGTTTTCTATCTATATAACCACACTATGGAATAACTTTTGACATGTGTCAAATACCCAATTGCTACTGTGCTGCGTAATCACGTTTATATCGGACGTAAAGTATTCGTCCCTCATCGCATTCACATCTGTGCTTCTATGGTACGAATGCTACCAGGATTTCTCAAACAACAATAACTAAATGGACGTGAAACTCTTCCAGCTAACACACAATCATAAGCCATCAGCACTGTCGTAAGCATTATTTCAAAAAAGTAAAAGGTTTTCCAAAAATCGTTTTCAGGGTGAGGAAGGAACAAAGGAGCATCCCTTCGTTATTGTATTAGCGAGGCAAGATGGAGCCCCAAACCGCATTGCCCCGGCATACGCGACGGCCGTGCCGGATTACGGTAACCGGACCGGAGACACATCGGCCCCCTGCCATACTCTGAACCGCGTCCTACTTAATATATCACCCGTCATCCCTATTACCTTCGCTATCCGATAATCCAAAATACTCTGAAAGAACGTATTCGACCCTACTGTCTTGAAAATTCAGACGGATTTCCAATAATCACTACAGAAGAATCGAATTCTAAGAAAATCGTAACACGTCTACGAAAAGAACTCGTATTTTATTGACTACGTAGGCGAAATTAGAAAGATCAGGTACCTACTTATGTGAAAACTATTCCTGGAATACAGCCAATCTTTTATTATCAGTATATCGGATCGGAAGTCGTGAGAGGATTGTTTTATTTTTGGAACTTGGGATAAATTGTGTTGGCAAGAATAAAAACCAATCTACGTTCAGTATCAATTTCATAATGAGATCAGATACTATACAATGCGATTAAGATGGAAATTAATACTAGTTGTTCAAAACATATCACTCCAACCTCATCGTTGCCTTTCATATTTTCATCAAGTTTGGAAATTAATACTAGTCGTTCAAAACAATATCACTCCAACCTCATCGTTGCCTTTCATCTTTTCATCAAGCTTGGAAATTAATACTAGTCGTTCAAAACATATAACTCCAAGCTCATCGTTGCCTTTCATCTTTTCATCAAGCTTGGAAATTAATACTAGTCGTTCAAAACATATCACTCCAAGCTTATCGTTGCCTTTCATCTTTTCATCAAGCTTGGAAATTAATACTAGTCGTTCAAAACATATCACTCCAAGCTCATCGTTGCCATTCATCTTTTCATCAAGCTTGGAAATTAATACTAGTCGTTCAAAACATATCACTCCAAACTCATCGTTGCCTTTCATATTTTCATCAAGATTGCCTTCTTCGATTTTTTCTCCTCTAGCAATTGTTCCTTAAAAGGTTATACCATCATGCTGTTTCTATAACTTAGGTTATACATGGTCAGTTCGTCAATAACATGCTCTTGAATATTGGGGCCATTCTACTTTTTCATGTACATATTACATAATATTGGAATACTTGGCCCTCACTTCATATTTTTGTACTGATATTTAGAAAGAGGTTTACTTGCAGTATCACTTTCTATAGTTTTGGTAATTAATGAACCATAGCGAATATCCATAAATCGAGTAATTCTGTGGTCCTTGGATGTATCCCCATTTGTATGAAAAAATGGTTTTTACCACTGTGTTACCCACCTTTTACAGCAAATATATTAATATTTAAGTATTTTTACCTATAAATTCCTGCGTGGTACGGGCATGTCATGAGGAGGGATGAAAGCCATGTAACAAGAAGAGTATTAGATATGAATGTGGATGGATGCAAGAAACGAGGTAGGCCAAAAAAAGGTGGATGGATTGTGTGAGAGATGATATGAATAAGAAGGATGTGAATGAAGAGATGACGAATGACAGAGATGTATGGAAGAAAAAGACATGCTGCGCCGACCCCAAATAAATGGGAAAAGGGCAAGCGAATGATGAATGACCTATAAATTCCTTTTATTAGATTCAGGTACTATTCCTATTTTTGTACACTAATTCAATAAATGTCATAGATTTTTTTGTAATAGAAAACTGTTCATGAAAAAGTAGAATGGCCCATTGATCACGATATAATTTTGTACATACTCAGCAGTCTTTACATTTAGACAATATTAATCAAATCGTTATCCAGTTCGAATTTAAATTTGTCCACTGCAACTCGGAAACGAGTTATCGTAATGCCGGTTCCGATTAAATCGGCATTGCATTCCGTCCCGGCGGAACAAATCCGCGATCACTGTTGAAGCCGGATAATCCCCGACCGGCGGTCGGCAATTTTCAGCTAAATACCATTGTTGGACGGAGGGAAGAAATCCTTTTCCATTTGATTGTGATTGCGGCGTTTAGAAAGACGCCTCCGGTTTTATATGGGTTCTGCGTCTCTAATGCTGATGTACTATTATTTTAGCTTAGGGAACATACACAAACTACGTGACCAATTTTTTTGCGTTCTTTACCCCCCTCCCCCCCTAGGTGACCAAGCGTAGTATATGCCAAGACCCCCCCCCTCCCCCCTAGTTTTCACGTAGTATATTTTATAAAAAAAAATTTGCGGAAAGTTGAAAAAATAATGGCTTTTCTTTGTATTTTCTCATACGGCCCCTAAAAATGCATACTTCGAGAGTGCAAGCGTGGTATAGCGTAGCTATTCAATTGTAATTGTATTTAGTAAAAAATATATCAAGAAGAAACAGTACAATTAGTGATGTGGCGAAACTGGACAAGTTTTAGTGATGGGGTTAAACCGTGGCGCGTGAGTCCACTTCCATTAGAAAGTTTCTCATAAGTATTCTACCGGCTACGTGACAAGAAACCGACCCCCCCCCTCCCCCCGGTGACCAAGAGTGGTACTTTGACGACCCCCCCCCCCTTAACGGGTCACGTAGTTTGTGTATGTTCCCTTATCTCTAGTATCGTATCTCTAGTATCCAGGTTGGAAGGTCAGATGGCAGTCGCTTGCGTAAAACTAGTTCCTATGCCAAATCTTGGGATTAGGTATCAAAGCGGACCCTAGGCTCCACGGGGCACAACCGGGAAATCCAGGATGTAGTATTTAAACAATCTTAATGTATTTCCGAAGTTGTTGGAATTAATTGGATGACTCGTCCGATCTTTGGTTTGGTGTAGCACCAATTTATCAATCCGATTGTTCAAAAAACCCCAAGTGCGTGTCGGATCACGCACAATGAAAGGTTCCGTACCAACAACTTAAAACGACTATCCATTACATGTCATCTAAAAAAGTCGTACCTTCACTTCATAGGGAACTCACGGCACTTACGACCTTGTGTTTGAACAAGACAGTTTTTCAACGGAAGCTCAAAAACCCTAATACCTATCTTATTAAAACCAACAATGGCTGAAACTATTTATTAATACACACTACCTCAATTTTTTTCAGAATTTTGAACTTTATAGTTTGGAAATTAGAAGGGAGCCAAGGGAGGACACTTTTTATGAGTTTGACAGCTAATGTCTCACCAACGGCTGACTTAAATGGAAAAGTTTTTTAGAAACCGCTATATCATTTCTAATGGCCTACCCACACGACTATGTGCGTTGAAATTTATTTTTTCATCCACCGGTTACATTTATAGAGTTACTTTATTTGCAGAAATTGTGGCCATTTTGGCTACGGAACACTAAAAACGCAATAGTATAAAAAATAATGGTATGCACTGAATAGACTCATCTGCTCTGCGCCGGGTATTATGAGATGGACTCGGGAACACACCTGTAGGTATTCCACATTATCTCCAGTGAGGTATCCAATCTTCATTAACCCGAGTATCATCTACATTTGGCATGGAAATATTCACTGGTTATTTTAGTATCCGCACTTCTCACTGTTATTTAACATTTATAGGTACCAAAAACTTCTCTCTCCTTTAATTTGAATCTTTTAGAGACCTTCAGAATCGATGAATTGATTTTGAACCTGTTAGTGAGACATAACTAGAGTCTGGCTAATGAAAGCTGAGACTGAGATATATTTAAAACTTTTTAAATGGCAACTATAATATCCACGTCAAATGTGTTAAACTTCACTCAATTGCCGTGTCAATGGAGACAAATATTGCTTGATCCTTTACGGGTCATAAACAGGATATAGAGGGGTTACTCCTAAGTTCGAAATCCGAACTTCGTATCGTGCCGTCCCTTTCACAGATACAGTGAATAACACGAGAGTGAAAGGGCCGGCATGATACGAAGTTCGGATTTCGAATTTCGGTGTACAGGCTCAGCAAATCGTATCATAGTACATTATTTCACTTGAATTGCTACTTCCATAACGGGCTCGTAATATTTTAATAGCATGAATCTTACTTTTGGTAATGTTATCGCATAGTATGTACTGAACTATGTAGTGCGAACATTTTATTTTGTAGCCCAAGTATCATTATTGTTTTGTCACATTATACACAGTGTTGCATCACGTGGATTTTTAAAATTTACCGCTCTTTTCTAGGCTCAGCTTTCATTAGCCAGACTATAACGCCGTTAACTGTTAGTCAAAAAATGTGCGAACTTTGAACCAATTCAATATGAAATCAAAATAAATCTTCATGATTCTCATAGTCATTCATATATTTAAAGTTACATGAAGAAGTCTGTACAGTGCTTAGCCCCAATACTTCACTCTCCGACTTGATTTGATTGGGAGGCAAATGTTTGCGTGATGTGTATGCGCAAATTGGGGCGCTTTCGAGAGTGCAGGGGATAAAATGTAAAAATACCAAATTGTGATTTGCCCAATTTGATTCCAGCTGGAAAGGTATTAGGATAATTTGGATATTTCAGAGACAAGTTTGACTTTAATTAAGGCAGAACTAAAAGTAATCTTTTTAGAAAAGATGAAAGCTAAATTGGATTAAGAGAATATCTGGCTGGACTCTTTTGGAATCGAAACTTCCAATGTAAGTGAATTTGTAATTCTTTATGCGAAGAATTTCTTAAACCAGAAACTTTTCTAATTTAGTTAAATATGCTGACATCAAAAATGTGTTTTTGCTAAGTCTGGAGTTATAATTATAAGTATTAATTATGTATTTACTTATCAAACAAGTTCCAAAGCCAAGGAAATTTTATAATAATTATTAGTCATTGAAAATTTATAACTTGGCTGAAGTAAAACGACACCAGGCCTCAATATGTCTTGTAGAACAGAAATCCAGACACAAAACAGTTAATTGATATTGGCGTTTGCAACAGTGCCGAATTATCAGGCACTCACATTCGTGAGTTGGTATTCACCAATAAACATGGTAAATATCCCGTTATTACTAGTTGCTCTGTGAGCTGTAGACCTCGTGAGTGAGTTTTTTTTATCATTTCCAAAATCTGACATTATAAAAAAGGTCAATTATGAATATCGAACCTGCTAACAAAATTTCACGAGAATCGGTTGAGAATTGCGACCTGTAGACGAGAACAAACGGAAATCCGGAATCTGGACATACGCGAAAGCATTTTTGTCGAAGCTGAAGCAGAGACCTTCGTTTCACTCGGTCAAATAGTAACTCTGATGCAAATGACCATGTAAGCTTCAAATTGTTTACAAAACTTCCTGAAATAGGAGATATCCATATCACAAAAGCTCGTCTACAATGGTATACCAACACTGTAGCCGAGATCCGCGTCAACAAAGCGGCATTAACTAGGTCAGTGGTTGGTAATCAAGTAATGAAAGGCACCGCCATGAATATGAAATACTTATGCAAATGATCTAGCTAATATTAGATTTAACGCCGACTCAGAGGGCACGAGATTGAAGAAATTCTGTTACTGTAATGTATAATTCTGTATTTTGGATTAATTTGTGCTAGGTTTGGTATTAGTTGATACAATATCGCGATCACTCTCTCAATGATTGAAATGATTGACAGGCTTTGAAGAGTAATTTTGTTCATCTGGTAATTGGTGTTCCACACAGCATCTGATCTTAGGTTATATATTCCTCCCTGATTTACCTCAAGGATGATTTATTAATTTTCATTTATCTATTGCTGAAGTTATATATATACAAATTGTTTATTCGGAGGACCTTTGAATCAAATAATATATTTTCGTCTATGAAGTTAAAGTTATCTCCTCCAAACCACATTGAACTTTTCCGTCAAAACTACAACGTTGTTTATTTACAAGAACTTTAAATTGAATAATCTATTTTCGTCTCTGAAGTAATGGAAATAAATTACAAACACAAATATCCATTTACTAACCACGAAACAAGGTTATCTACTCCAAACCACATTTAACTCTTCCTTCAAAACAACAACGGATGTTAGTAGAACAAATTTATGATTCAATGCGACCCGTGAAGCAAACGCTGAATAGTTAACTAGTGTAATTAATATAGGGGATTATTTAATGAAAAGGACCGCCACGGCTGAACTGTTGACCCAGATTAGCAAATTGAATGACTTTTGATAGGTTTAACGTGTTTTTCACATGCTAAACTAGCACCGTTTGCATTCCATATAATGCTTTTGATTTACCTCTCCTTACTTTAGGTTAGGTTAGGTTATCATCATTATTATCTTTATTCCATTTACTGGGGAAAAGCTTATACTTCTTTACGCCTCTTACCGTCAGCTCACCTCTCACGATCCAACCACCATTTCCTTGGTCTACTTTGCATCTTGTGTTCTGGTCCTCTCTTTACGCGGATTCTTTTCGTTCAAGTTGGTACATGTTAGGTGACATTCGTAGGTGCATGTTAAATGCCTCAATCGAAGAATAAGAAATATGACTTTGTTTCTTTACATTTATATTTAATTCTTCATTGTCGCAATCCATGCCTATGTCGTGCAGGTCGATTGGTTCTCAAGTTTTTTTTTAAATTTACTATAGTACATTATTGTTTGAAAGTTAGTGATGATCATATTGTGCCTTGGTAATATAACCAACGTAACCTTTACCGTGTCACCTCTCAGTCTCTGTCACTTTATTCATCTTTCACTTTCCCGTAACGAACTTACTCTTGCGCCAACCACTGAATAATTCAACTCCTGTCTTTGAATTCGAAAAATGAAGCCCAAATTTAAGATTACCCATCTCCAAATTGTTAATCTTAAGTCAGCTATTATCATAAATTGCTTAGTGCAAATCTTGAATACTAAACGATAAAAGAAAATTCGATGACATTTTTCTGAATGGGGTTATTAATGATTGTATTATAAAGCATCATCTCGAGGGGTATAAAAGACACATTCATCGTATCTTCTTATTGTGAGAAAAATTCTCTGCATTTTTAAGACAACAACCTTATATCTCACGTTGGGTTTCTCGTTTAAACTAATATCGTTAAAACGGTATCGCCTAAAATAGTAGATTAAACAATGGTGAAATACATGTGGATAATTTTAGACGATGTTGGTATCGGCTTAGTCTAATTGCATAGGATAATCCTCTAGACGAATTCTATCACATCATACTGATTAGTATAAACACGTGCACAAGATTATTGCCGATGTAGTCTTCAAACACCAACAGACAAGTAGACGCGGGTAATGTGAATTATTGAGACGCTATCAATTACACATCAGGTAATTAACCAAGAACGCGCCGGGACGGAAATTACATGACAAGGGTTGGAGTGTTCTAATTAGTTGGTTATGATTAAATTGCTTGATTGTGACCTGATTTGAGCTACCTAACTAATTGGTGTTTTCTTGGAATCGACTCGGCGGTTCGCGGAAAAGAATATTGAATTTGGAAAGGTCAAATATATTAATATTTAATCGTTGTTTTTCTAAGAAACAAATAAAAACCATAGTTTCTTGACAGATGTCCTGTCCATTCCTGTCTTCGAATAAGAATATAGTCCTAAGTGCAAGTAGATAAAACCTGTAGTAATGTGGAAGGGGTATAAACGCATTGTGGAGGGAAGAACTCGCGACCAGCTCACTTGGTTGCTAGATCAGCTACTAGACGGACCACCCCAGAACCCTTATCCCTGAGGTTTCTTCGAAATACGATCGTGAACATGTATTTATAGAAAGAAAGAAAGAAAGAACGTTTATTTAACATCAAAATTTAGCCATACACATATTAATTTAAAAATAGAAGATAGAATATATAGAATGATTTCTTGTCCTCAGAGCATCCTGGGCGAGTTCAACAAGGAGCAGGACGCGTTCATTAAGGGGCAGGGCGGCGCCGGCGCCGCGGCCGTCGCGCCGTGGGTCGGTGCGCCCAACGAGGCCGCGCTCAAGGAGGAGTGTCTCTCGCTGTCCACCGTGAGTACAGAGTTCAACAAGGATAGGACGTGTTCATCAAGGGGCAGGGCGGCGCCGGCGCCGCGGCCGTCGCGCCGTGGGTCGGCGCGCCCAACGAGGCCGCGCTCAAGGAGGAGTGTCTCGCTGTCCACCGTGAGTACAGAGTTCAACAAGGACAGGACGCGTTCATCAAGGGGCAGGGCGGCGGCCGTCGCGCCGTGGATCGGCACCCAGCGAGGCCGCGCTCAAGCTTCTTCTTCACCGGCCGTCCACTGTGCCGGTCGGTGAAGAAACGTGCTAGTGGACATAGTCTTATAGTTTTCAATACGGAGTATTTTTTTGCCTGACAGATTCCTAAGACGGTCTTAGCATGATACGGTGTAGTGGGTAGCCTTTAATGTGACTGCGGTCTTCTGTACGGTGATTCTCTAAGTTGCGCAAAACTTGGAGTAAAAGCCGCCGTATTCTGATTTTTTATAATTTACCCGCTCCGGTATACCACTTACATTTTTAGTGGAAACTCCTAACTTAGTTTTTCCTTGCGAAAACTCGGTATAGTAAGAATGGTGAATATTCCAGGACCGAAGGAACTTCGTGCGCGCGCCGCCCACCGGCGTGGAATTCGAGTTCGATTACGACAAGATGTACCCGGTGGCGACCGCCATCATGGCCGAGGACCCCAATCTCGAGAAGATGCGCTTCGACCTCGTGCCTAAAGTGTAAGTCAACAAGTTGTAGCATTCCGGTCGTGGTGTACCTACCTGCAACAGGATTTTCAGCATCGATACATTCAAAGTCATCAATGTGTGGTCTTCCGGTCATGATATATCCTGCAACATCATGGCTTTGGAGGGTCCATACATTTAGTGTAAGTCATTGGTTTGTAGCATTCCGGTCGCGGTATACCCACAACGGAGGCTTGAGATGGCTTCGGAGCTTCCATACATACAGACGCACGTCTAAAACCGGATTCATATTCGTCTGGCGCGACGAGTCGTGAGGCGAAAGAACGCTATGAGTTTCACACATGACCGAACAGGGCGGTTATATTCACATTCATCTAAAGTCAGAACTTAGGCTCATACTGCTTCAGGCGTCAGAGCGTAACGTCAGAGTATGAATGCCTTTTTATCTTAAGATCGAAACTCGAACACGAGGAATGTAAAGTGAAAGTCTGAAATGTAATAAATATTGGTGGGTTGACTGTTTGCAAACTAAGGAGTCATTTAAGAAATCCAGTTTATTAAGGCGCTTAATAGCTTGCGGATAAAATATGATATCATAAATCTTTCAATACGTGGCCTGATGAAGTCTTGATTCTATATTATTACTCATCTTCACAACACAGCGGTTTAATGGCATTCGCTATAATGGCAAATACATATTAGATTCGATTTCATAGATAACATTCATTCCTCTTAGAATTCGTTCACGCACCTACCTTTGGTCTAAGCAGATTAGTCACAATTTTGAGCAAAACCATATGAAATTCCAGCATCACGGAGGAGAACTTCTGGCGGAACTACTTCTACCGCCTGTCGCTGATCTGCCAGGCCAACGAGGCGGACGCTGTCGCCGTCGGCTCGCGCCAGGCCAGCGCCGACGACTCCCAGGGTATGCGAGCCTAGTACCTACACCGTCAGCCCCTGATACTTGCATGCATCCCCACCAGGCGCAGATACGGGGAGGAGGGAGCCTTGCCTGGCAATGCCCCCATTTACCAAATCCTGGATCCGCGCCTGTATCCCACACAATGGGGCCAGCACAGATGCAGCTGCGACGCAACGCGAGTAGAGAGAAATCTATCCTCTTTTTAATTCTCACAGTTCGTGCGAGACAGGAATCGCTGAGTCGCGCGAGATACGATTTGGCAGCAAGCTGTGCTACCCCACCAGGCTAACATAACTGGTTGCGATGATTGTCAAGTTGATATCATCTAACACGATCGTCCAGGTTACATTTGGAAATTTTGTCATTCATTTTACAGTTTGACAACAACTGTGTTGATTTATTTTTAATGTTCCCAGCACATGTCCAGGTGGCTAGTGGACAAAATTGTAATTCAGCAGATCTGTGAATATTCAAGTCTACTAGAGATTACATTATGATCTATTTGCTTTGCTTGGACTCTTGCGACCACCCAGTTCCGCCGGATATAACAATTAATATTCAATGGGATCACCTGCTCAAGCCAAGCGACAGCTTCGGTGATTTCAATGTCTTTATTTAAGCCGTCGTCTCCTGGCGAAAAAAATAAACAATAGCATTCTTTTATTATGATCCCTGGGATCCCAGGGACCGGTAGATGTAAGAGTAAGTCGCAGCCAGTTACTTTAGCCTAATTGCTTCATTTGTTCATCATACTATCAGCATCATATTTAACGGACATTTGTGAACCTTATTCCAACGAGATAAGGTCTAAAAATGGTCAGTTAACTGTGATGCTGATTATACTACATGTCCTTCCAATGACTGTTGCCTTGACAAGTGTTCAAGCATGCATCGTTTTCACCCATTCCTACAACCGCCGATGTCTAACTGAATAGTTGAGATAGATACAGACATTTCCGAACCAGACAATCAAGTTCAAATGTTCACTTTACAACAATGGTGATAAAAATGATCGAATTTGATTATGGTAGATACATATCGTAACTATCGATTTGACGTAGTATGCGTAGTGCAAGTCCGAATCACAATTAAAAAACACGTTACGAATAGACATTTCGCTAAGTTAGCTTTCTATCAGTTTCCTCCTACGTTTATTTTAGTCCTTTAATTTAATTCACCACGCAATTTTGATTTTTATGTTTTGTTCATTGTGTTTTTCCCTTCACCCGTGCTTAGATGATAAGTCAGCGAGCAGCGCGCTCATTGCCAAAGAGAAATCTCCAGCAGACTCGATCGAGGACGCGAAGCAGCGGATAAAGTCGTTAAAAGTCGATAGAGAGAACGACGACGGTAAGACTTGAGTTTTTGCGGCCGGGGAACTTTCAATTGCGTTATCAAATAGTAGTGGCAACAATTTGAATTTTACATTGCTACATTACTATGTCACACTTGACCATAAATCCCACTTCCTGTACAGAGGGAGACATAGTAGTATACTAAAGAAAGCCCAAGATATTTATCGTCAAATACCTGTGATCTGAAACATTCTGTGTTTTACCGCCCTAGGTAAGGAATGTTGTACTATGTAATTGCTAACTTTTCACTTCAATTATTGTATCGAAACGTTTTCAATTAGTTAACTCGTTGATTTCATTGACAATGCTTCGTCTGCTTTGTTTTATCGGCAACAATGGTTTTTATTTCAAATTAAATTTTCATTTTGACTAATATTGTTTAACTCTCCAGCGATTTTGAATTAATTTGCTAGTTGATAAACGCAGTTGATTGTTGTCTTGTCTTCTCCTAATACAGTATAACCCCCTTATTCATAAACGTCTATCAAACCTATATTAGTTAACTAGCCGCTAAAGTTCGTTTGTCCTTATCTGTCACTTTGGCACATATGCTTGTGAGACAGTGACAACAGACATTTTAGCTAGCAGAGGTTTGTTAAGTTTTATGAATAAGGGGGTTAGTGTATTGAATTGATATCAATACCTAATGCTTTTTAAGTGTTCCTTAGTTCCTTACTTCTTTTACCACATTTTTGTTCAGCACACATTAGCCACATTATTTAGTATTTGTTCTCATCACTACATGTTGTGAAGTCTATTATGAAATTAATGTTGAGGGAATATATATCCGGTGTAGGCGCTGAATAATCAATACCGCGGAAAAAATTATCTGTCATTATCAATATCGCATCATTTCCAGTTTCACTCTTATATTTGACAATAACAATAGGATAGAAAACATAATTAGGTTCATTTGACTCTGAAATTAGCTCATCCCCAAATAAGTTACCGTGATGATCAAACCAACTTTGAGAAAACTTGCATGCTGTTTGGATCTTACGATTTATTTATCGCTATACTTATATCTTAGTATATTATATCAAATACTCTATCATAATTGACGAAAGCAGGATCTGTCGTCAGATCCAAAGGTACTGTAAAAATATTTTTAAAACAAACTATATTTGCATCTAATCAATCTGTTCTATTATTAAGAATATTGTGGATCTATCGTGCGGGGCGAAAACAGGAATTTCGGAATATTCTTTCTATTTCACCCACCGCGGTGTTGCGCCTGAAATCTGCATCGTGCGATAGACAGAGTCGTTGCCGTCGGCAGTTTAGCGCCTAATTTCTCTCAGAATTAGTGCCTCGGGCGGCAAAGTTTTCACCCCTTAAACCTTTATCAAGTAAGACAGTATTGGCCTTGGTTTATTCGTTACATAATTAACTAGGTTTATACCTTTTTTAGTAATTCTCTCTGGTTTATGGAATAATAGCAAAAAACGAGGAGTTTTTTGAGTCAATAAATGGAATCGTCAAGGGTCCATATTTTCAATTGTCTGCAATTTTTCCAATAAATCTAGTATTTAATGGTATCTACAACATTTCCAAAAATCATGCACATTGGTTTTGGATTAGGCAGGTGGAAAACGTGGCCGCTTTTTGTATGGAAAAAATCTGCTACACAATCCTATTAACAACACGAAGTGAAGGGCTTATGTAATGAAGTTTTCATTGTATATTTTCAAGTGTGCAAATATAGTTTGTCTACATAAGTGTGACTGACAGCTGTATTAAAGCCTTTTTTCCTCCTGGAATGCAGCTTAAGCAACGCATGGACTCCGGGGCGTCACTTATAACACCATTGCACGGTTCTGTCATATTCACTATAGGCTCTATGTGACAAGATATTAGTGTTACTCTAAGGGCAGCGCTGTAATGCCGGTGTGGGATCATACTCTATATATCTATGTTTATTTATGTCATCGTATTTTTTAAAGACATTATTTTGGAATTAGGGTTGTCACTGTAAATGACATGGTTTGATGTGATTCAAATGTTATGTATATTTGTATGAAGACAAATGATGCGTGTATTACCAAGTTGCGGATAGTGTTTGATGCTTGCGCAAAAATGATATCATTGACAAACATGCGCTTTGATAGAAATTGAAGAGTGAACTACAACAACAAGATTAAGGGGAAAGCTTGATAAATAAGCATGATGAAAAGTTATACAGTAGTAGATTGGATTCAAGTGACAACCCTAAATATATACTGACTGAGTTTACCCTGCAACTTACGTGTATAATACAAAAATTACCCAAGGACCTCTCGAAAATACATCGAACCACCTGGTCGTGGATTCAATATACTTAAGAACCATCTGAAGACACCTTAATACCATTGTTGGGTAAATTCTAAAATAATTATTGTTGGTGTCTTTGGGCAAAGCTTGTTTGTGTAGGGTAGCCCGGTCAGTGAAGTGGGCCTAAGAAGAGCCGTTAGACTGAATACGTGGAACCGGCAATACCTAGTCGATGGCAAGCTTAGAGAAAGTGTAATGCGATGTTAGGCTCTTCGAATTACAGGTAAATTATTTTAAGTATGAAACTGACCACTCTTATTCCATTTAATAATCTATTTTAACACTAATATAATAGTGTTTATATTACATTGACACGGTCTAAATAGAAACTCTATTACATTCGTGTTAAAGTTTAATATCTAATGGAACATTAGCACATGTCGGTGTCTGCTGAAAGTAATAATACTGTAATATGTTTCGAGTTCGGTGGAATAATGCCATTGGTGTAATCTCAATAATATTATACACGTGGCCATAAAGTGGCAATTACCGCACGCTCCACGCGCGGTAAACATAGAATTTTGTACTTACCACGGGCGGTAATAAAGAAACGCTCAGATAACATATTCATCGCCCTTGCCCTCGGCATCAAATACCTGCGATCCCTTTGTAAGTAATGTACTATTCATTGATTATTTTTTTGTTAATTATAATATTTAAGAATATAGTATTACCCAACCGTAAATGAAGATTATTGAGTAAAATATCGGCGGTTTCAATATATTATAAAATGGATATAGGAGTATACGCACAGCTACGTTTCTAATTATTTTTAATTAAATAAAAATTATAACTGGTATTTCTGTAAATTACATAAATTTGATCGCGTGTAAGTGTCAATGCACTTGTGTAGTTTTGGGACACACAATAAATAATGTAATAGTTAAATGGCATTATTCTACCAAACCAATATCACTGTTTCACTGTTAATCCTGTCACACTATGATTTGTGCATATATTAAAAACTATTGCTGTTTGATTGTTTATATTATATAATATCAGCTCCATATCTGTCACTATTGTTATTTATCATCATATATAATTAATGTTATGACAATATCGCTTGTCCCGCCGGACGTAACTGTATATATTGTCGTGTCTTTATATATCACCTGTTGTATCACATAAAATATATAATTAGGTCTGTATTTCAATAGCTATATAAAAAAAAACTAAATAAAATTTTAAAAAAGGCTATTGAAGTATTCGAATTGTATACTTGTCTATCAAATTTTCAATGGAACATATTTTAATGTCTACTGAATGTTATATATATGTCTAAGTATTGATTAATTCTTGTACTAAGATTCTATAGCTCCGTCACAGTCTAGTACCGCTCAGTAGTTCGACTAAGTTTCTGGTTTTGACATTGCTACTCGATTTTAAACTTTATCAACATCGCTTCAAACTCTGTTTTGCCTTGACGTGTGCTTTTATGTTTCGCTTGCATTTCTCAAAGTTGGTCTGATGATTTCAACGTGTAGCAATGTTGAAACTATATATATTTTTTTGTAAATATGAAGTGTTGTCAGGTTTCGAGGGGATCGCATTCCAGCCCAGACTTTAAGAAGGGTTAATTTCGCGTGCTCTCGTGTATTGACTTCAGTATCCAGTATCAAAGTTAAAGAATAATGTTAAGGTTATTCTCGGTAACAACGAGACGCGAATCTCCGAAAGTTGCCCGCCGATTAGCCGCGACATATCACTTATGTGACAGTCAATTAAAAAAAAAACTGCCTCTAAAATTTCAAAGATAAAACTGGCTGGCAACACACCCTTCCGTGTTTCTTTTGTAACAAAATATTTACATTTAGAATAGGTCGTTATATTGTATTTGAGATAATCCAGTGTAATTAAATTTGTGTAGAATAGTTGAATATTGAAGTAAAAATCATCTATTTATAATAGTGTATTAAGCGGGGGCTTTGGGGGTAACTCCACGCAGGATTCACAAAAAACAGATATGCAATCCACACGTAGCTCCAAACTCGGAACTGCAATAATTTTAGACATGTGTAATACTATTAGTTTTTGCTCTGTGTATACCTATTGTCAAGTAAAGTTTGTATTGAAGCGCCCAACGCCCCCTGGCGTCCGCAAGTTACAAGCATTGGCCTACGTTCCCGCAGTACCCGAGCCTAAACTCGAACGGGGAGTTGGCATGTGGAGGGCCATGATTTTACAGGCTTCACGGCCACCACTTCGAGCGGCGGCGGCGGCGATTTACCTAATACATTGCGTGTGATTCGAACTAACCATTGCGGTTCCCAGATAAACCACGTCGCGCTGTAATTCGCGCTAAGTCGTGGCGTGTTAAGAAGCAGTAGTCAGTCTAAAATCGGATGTAAAATATGTAAAATACTCTGAGTAGGACTTACATCTAAATCTGACCTGTATGGACCTGTACGGACATACATAGAAATCCCACCATCCATAGAAATATGACAAAATGTGTGTAGATAATTCTTAAGTTTTTAAAGCGTGTTTACCATAAAATCAAATCGATAATATATGCGAAATTGTAGGATTTGGGACGTGAATATTATAAAATAAAAACGTTGGCTTCTGTGATTGATATCAATAACTTGACAAACGCTTAATGCTAGTATTGCAGATCAAAATGCATGTTTGACAGCCCTATCGTGTTTGATCCAGGAACGCGTAGGTATATACCTACAATGAACGTCACTAAGTGATAGTGGTATGCCTAAAATTGCTTTAGAACTGTATCCACTCCCTCCGCATGCCAAGCTCACCGAAAAATTATAAAGTGTCTTTAAATGTAACTAAATAATCTGGCTGTTGTGTGTTTTGGATCTTCGCCGTTGTCATTGAAAAATAAAAAATAATTTTATAGCGTTCGGTTGCCCGTTCTTCCATGACACCAGTGGGGGGGAGAAATTGCTGTAACTACGGTAATAATGCTTTGGATATATGCAATTTGAGTTAGACCTGGCTGTTATTCCACCAAGTTGATAAAATTTACCATCTGACAATGACAATTTAACGTACTATTAGCATCACAGTTAAAAACTGACCATGCCTGTTCCTTATTGCAACGAGATAAGTTCTACCATTGGTCAGTTAACTGTGTTGCTGTATTAGTACATTTTCTGGGCCGTCAAGTAAGGATAATTCTTTGGACAGCTTCGATATATATCGAAACGGCAGTATACTTCGGAATTTCATTGTCAGGTTAGAGTTGATGAGGTTAGAGGAAAGTACCCTAACCAAGGGAATGATTATGATGTCAATAAGCATTTTCCAAATAATTATGTTCAATTAAGAGTGAATATGACTACTATTATAGTACACGTATGCACCGCTAGATGGCGCTTTAGATGATTTATTAAAACTCGATAACTTAGTTTCCTTTTCGCTTCGGCAATGTGAAAGATTGATGGAGTGCCAGTATGAAGTGAAATCCTTTTTTGGTGGAAATAACTGTTATGGAAATTGGTTTTTGGTGATTATCCCGCGGGTTCGGTGCGCAATACTGCCGCCTAATATTATACAGTATGTTAAAACGGAAAGGCGAGACTATAATCGGATAAAGTATGGATGGGGGGCATTGTAATTGTACGCATTTCGTTAATATATGGGTGGATCAACTACTCTTTGTTGCTCGTTACCATGGTTACGTCTCCTGAGTTACTCTTTAAAACTGTGATTTTATAGGGTTCAAATCCACCAAACATGAGTTTTAGCGATGAGCATAACATTTGGACATGGGTCATCTCTTGAGCATGGTTGAAATCCATATTATAAACATTTTCCTAAGAGATTCGGTTACTGTTGTCTCCTCGCTGACGCGACAGAATATAAACAAGAAAAAGTTGATTGATCCATATACCAGGTACTAAGAAACAACTTATTTACTAAAATGTAGTCCTTCGACTCCCCTTTGACTTCCCTTTTGGGAATACATGTGTGAGTTTATATATGTTATGTTATGTTTTAGTCCTTCGAACCGGACTTGATTAATACCTCCAGGAAATACAATATTATATCGAGTTACAGTGCTCTCTCCATTCATAGTTTACCGGTTTTGTGTTTGGCCTTGAAATAAATGAACTTTATTCTGCAAGTAGTCCGCAGTTTTACAAGTCAAAAACTACTAGCGTTTCTCAAGAGACCACTGCCGAGAAGAAACGCCGAAAGAGGTTCGACAGTCAGTCATTTTCTCGCAAAAAATGCTTATTAACATGAAACTGCTTAAGTAAATGTTGTTTTACATACTTTATATTGAACGTACCAACATTACAGCAATTTCCTCCCCCAAGTAAGCATAACATTAGTTCGTTATTTAGTTTCTAAACGACTTGGAAGTGTACTTTAGGCAGTTAGTGTATCCACTATCAGTACATGAACAATGTTTAGCGAACAACGTAAAGTTATGAAATTGGCATTATAGTTAGTTATTATGAATTGAAATAATTATATTATTCTAAAATATATCAGTCTTGTTATTTTAGTGCGGGTTTTCAAGTTTTTTTTTCACCCTGTATACATTTTTTTATACAAAATTTTATTTTCAGAGATCGAACAAATTTTTTTGCTCGCCTTGGACATGACTCCAAAAATAAACAAAATGTTAATAGATTAATTAATTTCTTACTTGACATATAATTTGATTCTTAGTTATGAATACAAAAGTTTGTTAAAGTACAAATTTGTTAAAGAAAATAATCAGTATTTTTTTCAAACTTTCTGCAGTCAGTCTATTTCTTTTTACATCAAAAATATACTTAAATGATGAAAAACTCCGCTCGCCATCCACTAGAAATCTTCTTCGCCAGAAATAATAATCACAGCAGGATATTTACCATGTAGTAGTTGTTGGATATTATTTCAAGTGTGGATAATCATGTCAGTTTAAAATCGTAACTTCTTTATTATATAAAAATATTTAGGAAAACGATAACCACTTTAAATAACATTTTGCTAATAATTGTAAGCACGTATAAACTATTATCTCGGGAAATTCAAATTTTATTTCAAGAAATGGGTGAATCTACTTTTTAGTGCTAATCGTTGCCATGGTTACGTGTAGTTGTCCAAGGGACAAAATTCGAACACAATCGTGATTTTATGTTAGCTAAGTTTATCAAACAAACGTATTTGTGGTATTTATAAGCTATTCTCATAATGGTCCTACTAAGCATGTTAGTAGAACTTAATACAAAATTTTTTGAAGAAACTGCTCCACTAGTGTCCCTTGGACAACGGGTCAAGATAAAACACAAAAAAGTTGATTTATAATAAATTGATAAAATTTTGATTGATTTTGGAGTCATATCCACATTATTGCGAGCAATGACGCAAATTTGTCAGATCTCTGGTTATTTTGGACAGATAAATGAAGAATACATATAATAGTTTCGGAAGAGGTAGGCTTTCTGTCACAGGTATGGATTAACCCCCTTATTCATAAACCTGCAAGCAGAGGTTTGTTAAGTTTTATGAATAAGCGGGTAAGTATTGATAGTATAAAAGTTTACATTAACCCTTTAAACGCTAAGAACACCACCTAAAGGAGTCGCGTGTCGTGCCTACCACGCCAAAAACTACTATAGGTGGTCTTGTAACTTTCGTCCTTTACAAAAAGGTTCATATTCAATCTCTTATAGAAAATGAATCGGCGTGTAGGTGTCACCGCCGTACTCGAAGAACGGCATAAGATTTCAAGTATACATGGTCATTTACATTAGAATTACGATTTGAAACGGGATATTTACCAAAGGCTAAGAATTTCAACCGGGAAGATGGGTTTTAAGTGTCTGGCGTCCAGTGATCCGAAAGTTCTCAAATCGAAAAGAGACTGTTTCCGGAAAGAACTCGCGTATTGATACTGTGAGTGTGGTGTGTCGTGACCGTAATCGAGTTTCAAGTGACAAGGCGGACGGTGGTAGTGACGACACTGTGGGAAAAAAGCGATCCAGGAAGAGGGTAGATCGCTATGGTGTATGGGTAGACCACAACTAAAATTCGCAGCAGGTCAGTTAATCCTTGATAATGGCGCTTGAAACACTGCCGAAATATCGGAAACTCAAAAATACAAATATACGTGGTAAATATCCCGTTTCAAATCGGAATTCTAACGAAGAACGGCGTTAAAAAGGTTAATCAAGTAGCATTCAACACACTTCAGAACGTGAATACTTTTTTTAAACTTTATTCTCTTTGAAGCTCTCATCACTCCAATACTTGATATAAATATCTCAATCCTTATATTCACAGAGCAATGGGAGAAAGAGTTGGAAGCAGAACTGAATGAGTACGAGGTTGTGGCAGGAGCAGGCAAGCTGGACGACAAACAGTGGGACAAGGAGTGCGAGGACCTCCTAGGGGATGCTGAGGACCTCAAATAAAAGATAAGATTATCAACACATTGGTACACTGCGTGGTGACGACTCCATAGTTGGGGCATTCTACTTTTTCATAACCAGTTTCCTATTACAAAAAGAAGCATTGGAATTGTATTGAATTAGTATACAGAAATAGGATTTCGAAATAGTACCTGAACCTAATAAAAGGAATTTATAGGTAAAAATACTTAAACATATTTCTGTAAAAGGTGGGTAACACAGTGGTAAAAAACATTTTTTTATACAAATGGTGAGACATCAGAGGACCACTGAGTACTCGATTTATGGATATTAGCTGTGGTTCGTTAATTACCAAAACAATCGGAAGTGATACTGCAATTAAACCTCTTTCTAAATAACAATACAAAAATATGAAGTGAGGGGCAAGTATTCCAAAATCTGCATTTTAAAAATAAGTGTCTGAAAATTATGTACATGAAAAAGTAGAATGGCCCAGTTGAAGCAGAAACGGGATACCGGTATTAAATTTCGGTATATCTTATTTTTTGTGTATGTTTTTGAAATTCATTACAAAAAATATGTAATAGCAATTGAGGAATGTATTTAAATACCGGTAACGGTTCCTTTGAAGTGCGATTGTGTCTGTGGGTCAATCAACTTTTCTTTGTTGTTATTTGGTCGCGTCAGCGAGGAGACAACAGTAACTGAGTTTCTTAGAAAAATGTTCATAATATGATCTTCATGCATGCTCAAGAGATAGCCCATGTCCATGTGATAGATACTCATCGCTAAAACTCATGTTTGGTAAATTTAAACCCAATAAAATCACAGTTTTAAAGAGTGACTCAGGAGACGTAACCATGGTAACGAGCAACAAAGAATAGTTGATCCATCCCTGTACCATATAAGATAGGTATATGGCCACATTCTATGCGGTCTTATGGTCGTAACGTGTTGTGAAATTCACTTACAGCAAGGCCACTCCAGTGCAAATGGCCCCCCTAGCGCGTGAGTTTGCAATTAACCATCCCGCTCTTTGCCGAAGCTCTACGCGTAATCTCGTAAATATTTAGTACATTTTAATAGTTTTTTTAACACCGCTACGGATGCGGGGTCAAACCCGATAAATCGAGATAATTCAAAATCAAAATCAAACATTTATTCTGCAAATAGGCCCACAAGGGCACTCTTACATGTCAAAATATTAATTTACAATTTAAGTCTGACTATAATAAGTAATACATTTTTCGTGTCAAAATATTAATTTACAGTTCAAGAGGGAATAATAATTTCGAGTTTACAATTATAACAAAATTAATGTCATACAGTCATACTTGCAAAGTTATCTATTACAAATATTACAACATCAGTAAAGTTAAAGATGTATAAGGTCTCAAGATTAAACAAGAAGTATAATGAAATTAATATAATATCCCAGAGATGTACATGGTCTCTGAGCGTCAAAATTAAAATTAATTTAATATTGTTAGAGATGTATATGGTCTCTAAGTCACTGATAATAAAAACGAATCCACAACAGGATGATGTCTCTCGTCAATCCCCTATAAAAAGACACTAGTATTAACGTAGTCACTATGTCCTAGCAAGCATGAACAGACCGGACTCCACAAATTGCTTTTTTAAATAAGAACTCAACATCCATTTTGCATAGTTCTATTTCCAAAAAACCTTTTAGGCGACTTATCTGGTTTGACAATGCAACCCTCGAGTCCGGTTCACTTATAAAAAAATCTGTCCGGTTATTGTATTTGAACAATAACTATCCCTTTTGTAAAACAAACATAAGTATCACTGTCGTTGATAAATACGAAATCGGCACCATGAAAGTTTTTTTTTTACGGTGATATTAAGGATTTTGTTCACAGAGTTACCAAGGCGTTTTTCAATACCTATTTTGTTTCTTTTTCAGTCTACAGTAACTTTTTTGTAATATATTTCTACATTATTTCTTCACACTGGAAGCTTAAACTTCAGTATTTTTACCCACGACGGAACGGAGAAGGTATATGCGTTTAGGGTGAGAGGTTGTTTGTTTGTTTGTTTGTGTGTGCACATCAATATCTTCAAAACGGCTTGACCGATTTAGAAGCGGTTTTCGGCAATAGAGTTGTAGTTTAGTCGGGACGAATTTTAGCTGGGTGTTACGATGATAACTCACCAGGGGGCGCTGCAGTAAACATTTTTCACCGTACATCCGTCGTGGGTTTTTCAAAATTTTTAATGTTGTTTTTCGTTAGATCTCTGAGTGCGCCTTGCCTTAAAAGCTCGCTGCCAGTCTGCCAAAATACACGACATAATACCGCACGTATGCATTGCCGGTAGTGAATGCCTAATTAACGTGAAATGAAATGAAATCATTTAATTTAGGCATATTACATACACTTATGAATGTCAAAACGTGATTGAGTAATCGTGATTTTCATATCAATAGTGCATGAAATATTGTACAGATATATCGGAGCGAGCTAGGAATTCATAAAATCTGAACACGACTCTATTGTCAAAGTGTAAGTGCATGCTTAGATATTTTCGAGCACCCTGAAAGCTTTAGTTAGCTCGCGTTTCCAAATATATTAAATGCATCATTATGAACGGGTCGGAGATAGATAACAAATTGATTATATTATCCATAATAATTCAGTTCCTGAAGTATCCTTAAAAAATCCGGTACGTTGAGAGACGATATGCACTAAAATGTTAAATTCTTTAAAAAAATGATATGAAAATCATATGTAATATGTAAATTATATAAGCTTCGGATAAGCTTAATTTAATTCTCATGATGAGATTTACATGTAATATTAGACGGTGCATTGTTGCATTTACTATATTAAACTAGTTGTTGATTACAACGTATATAAATGACATAAATATTGTATAATGAATAATTGTCCAAACTGTCGAAGTCAGTAAAAAATTTCTATTTTATAGGTTAATTTTATTTCAAATCTCTTATTGTAATTTATATATGGTTATAGTACATTACGTACTGCAAAGACCGCGAAGTAAGGGGTTGCCGGACTCGTATTACTGGACGGAGTCGCTTTCGCTCGGCCGTCTATAACAAACTCTGGCAGCGATCCCTTTGCGGTATTTGCAGTAATGTACTATTTCCTGCTGCCAATGATAAAAATAATACGAAACTATGTACTTTAATGTATTTATAATAAGCGCTAGTTCTGTTGTAACGAGTGGATGAGTACGTTGAATGAAAATATTATGTAAGATAATATTAATAGTGCAGTGATAACTAACACCAACATTTAATTGCTGCTTTTGAGCGCCAAGCATCAGATACAAATGACGCATCGCAGCCACACCATCGCATTGTTCAACGCGAAATTAAACTTTACGCAATAGCGCATAGATCGTTATTGCTTTGGCCAGGCTGTCGGCTGTAGATTTTCCGTTGACGTGATTTGCCGTCTGTGGCGGCCAACGGGTTAATGTATGTTTACATGCTAATATATCTTAATTTCTACGGCACGCTAGCCATTTGCTATCTATCTTTACGAAGAATATAGGATATTTAGTGTTTTTCCATAACAAATCCCAACCGTTCCTTCGAATAATATTCCCCGAAGACTAACACTATCACTGCTAAGTTTCGTAGCGCTACGGAATTTCCTCTACATACGGGGAAACGCATGGTATTCGAGCTCATTGCTATATTGCAATATCAATGTCACCTTTGATATATCTCTTCGAAAAGATTACTGGACCGATTGAATAAATCTGTAGTTCCCGAGCAGAAGTTCTTTTTCCTAGTCAATAAGGTCGATTTTTAAGTGCGTCCTTATGGAAATAGTACTTTATTGACAAGCCACGGGGACTTTTTGTTTGGAAATGGCACGCACATCTATTATTAAGTAGACTATATTATTTTTAATGAGGTATTTAAATGTTTATTTTATCGATACCTTTACCAGAAGGGGTACCGCGAATCGAAAACGAACGAAGTTCGAATATCTCCTTCTCTGTCGCCGAATTAGTAAATGCGAGAGAGAGGGAGACATTCGAATTTCGTTCATTTAGGTTCACGATTGCCCCTCAGCATTATAATGTAAATATGTTTTATATAAAGAAATGTTAATGTTAGTCAAATTCTGTACAAGTAGAAGATTATTTATGTATGTTTAAGCCTTTTTTTATTTGGTTTGTTTGCAAGAATTACTTAAGTACCTGGGTTTTTCAACTTTTTCTTGTTGTTATTCTGCCCCGTCAGCGAGGAGACAACAGTAACAGAGTTTCTTAGAAAAATGTTTATATTGTGAGCTTCAAGCATGCTCAAGAGATGACCCACGTCCAAATGGATTTATGCTCATCGCTAAAACTGATGTTTGGTAGATTTGAACCTTATAAAATCACGGTTATAAAGAGTGACTCAAGAGACGTAACCATGGTAACTAGCAACAAAGAATAGTTGATCCACCCACCTATATTGTTTTTAATTTTTGTATTAAGCAGTACCGCTGCTTGCGTAAACTACAAATTTAGAATAAAGGAAAAATTAAAAAATTTAGGCGCCGAGCAGCTGGGGCTGGGTGGCGATTGCACCTATAGCTCAGTTGGCTAGAGCGACTGGCCGCGAGTGCCGGGAGGTCGCAGGTTCGAATCCTGCTCGATGCATAAATTTTTCAATTTTTCCTTTATTCTAAATTTATATTGTTTTTATTTCAAAAGTTTAAATATGATGTGTGCGAGTTTGAAAATATTGTTTCGCTAATTACTAATTAAAATGTTAGGCTGTTGCTAGGATTCTATAGATATTCTCTTTTTAATCAATGTAATGAACATTCCTATGTGATTCAATAAAATTTCACCAAAATACTGTTTTTTATTTGCCTAGTGATATTTAGACCAAGCGAGCGAACAAACATTGTTTTGTCTGTCTGACAAATGAACTAAGGACAAGATAAATAGGGATGTTGACTCTAAATTTATTGGTATCCAAATTATTATCCAAAAGAAAGAAGACATAAAACTATGCCAAATGGTGAAAATCCCATTAGAATATCTCAAAAAATAACGAAGCTACAACCGTTAGAATGTTGTTAATAAGAGTGAGAAAGCGCTATAAATCAGTGACGTCACTGACTTAAAGCGCCATAATAAATGAAGATCGTTCCATACAGAGGTGCGTTTTGCGAAAAAGGGACAGAACATGCCCCCACTTAAAACTTTGATGACTTGTAATTATGTAATTATTTATTCTTTTGAGTTACTTTTTTCGCTATTTGGTTGAGAATTTGATCCTTTTTCGAGAAAATTTGAAGTAGTTGAGTTTGTTACTTAGTGTCAACATCCCTATTCTAACCCTATTAATTCAGGAAATATAGCTAGTTGCGACTTGTGACAGACCACAGATATTTGAAGATTGTTTAAGGTCGCGTTCATGATTATCTGTTCTTGTCTGTTTAAATTGTAAATTATGACATTTATTTAAATGTTATGTTGTTTGTGACTTTAGTGTTTTTTGTCTTTCGTGGCTTCTCGTGGTCCCAAAGGAAGACCAGCGCTAGCCAATGGCTAGCACTATGCTGATTTGGGGCCATTTCGTGGCTATTTTCTGTATTTTGGTGTTATGTTAATTTGTAGTGTCTGTGCCACGAATAAATGTTTTTTCTTTCTTTCTATAGTGGACAATCTTACACAAATCGACCTAGTCTTAAACTAAACAAAACAAAGCTTGTACTATGGGTAATATGCGACGATATACGTACTTATATGGATTTTATACAACGCCGGCGGCAAACAAGCTTACGGGCCACCTGATGGTAAGCGGCCACCGCAGCCTGTAGACGCCCGCAACTCCAAAGGAGTCACGTACGCTTTGCCGATCCTTTATAAAATTTGAGAATGCACTGTGTTGACAACAGACGGGACAAATTTAGGTCCCGCGCTCTCAACACTAAACACACAATAATAAGTAGATACTTAAAAACAATATTCAATTACATGCCAATTTATTTTAAATACAGGTCACTTCATTATCAGTCTGAATTTAAATATTGGACCACTTTGTGAAGCGGTAATGTCATCTGGAAGGTGATTATAGACCCTACGACCCATGACGTGGCTGAGTTACCGCGATTTTACCAGTTTGTGGGGCACATATTAGGGTCGGTAGGTGGGTTTGCCTGTTAATTTTATGTGCCAGTTTGCGGCCACTTGGATGAGTTGATGAACTGAAAGGATATTTTCTTGATTTTTTGATATATTCCCATACAATAGCTTGACCCACTATGTCTTCAAAGGCTTGTAAAGATATAAATATCTTTAATAGAAAAAACTTCGTTCTACAGAAGGCCGCAAACTGACGCAGGCCGCGTAACTGGCCTAGCGACCCTATAAATATTAATTATTCATGTTATAACCATCGATATATGATTAACAAGAGAAGCGAACATGTTTTAGGCTCGGTTGCACCAACATACGATCACAGGCCGGTCATCGCCAATATGGCACCGACAACTGTCATCCCATAGAAACTTGTCAAACTTTCCATACAATTAGATTTTAACGAACACCGCTTACGATTACAGACGGTTTGGTGCAACCCAGCCTTATAATGTAATTGTATAAGGAGATAAATGAACTAAACTAACTAAAACAATTTTCATTTCAAACATGTCTCAAGTAACGCTAGGATTTTCCTCATACAATTTGGTATATATAGTCACGAGACAAGTTTGTGTCAAACACATACAATCATATAAGTGTTCATTTGTTTTCCCAATAGCCACAAGACAAAGTTGCGTGTGCACCTGCCAAAATACTTCTCAATACCGATATTAGTGTGTACATTGAAAACGACGGCGGTAAAGCTATGTTTGTACTAATGTTTGACAAGCTCTAATAAGTTAAACTAATGTTTACGAGGCAGCTTTGTTTGATGGAATAGTTAAATGTTTGGTTTACTTTTGATGACTTATCTATTCGCGCTGATTTGAGACAACAAAATTATGCTCCGATAGCTGGCTAGGTTAGACTAACACGTGTGGCATACTACAATACAATACAAATACTCTTTATTGCACACCTCAATCAAAGTATACAGTACAGTACAAAAACACAATGAGAAAAGGCAAACAACAGGCGGTCTTATCGCTAAAGAGCGATTTCTTCCAGACAACCTTAGGGAAGCGGAAATGAAATCTAATCAGAACGATTCACAGCAGGTGGTACAGAGTTAATACATATGAAGCCTACTAATAATTACAACAATAACATTTAATTAAGGATAATAAACATACAAATATATAGTCAGCCACATAGTCCAAAGGAGCTAAGTCTTAAGTGTGTCATGAGAGAGACAAATAGTGATCTTTAAGCTATTTTTTGAAGACAGCAAGAGATTCAGCACGCCTCAAATCAGGAGATAAAGAATTCCAAAGCCGAATAGCTCGGAAAGTGATACTACCTACTGATTTGAATTATTTTGTCGTATGACAATTTCGTTGCCAGTTTTTGTTGCACCGTTTATCACCCAGGGGTCACGTGTAGGGTAACGGTGGGTACTCCCTACGGACGTGGTGCAACTTCGACCCCCTTGCCAAGTGAGTGGGCAACTTGAATGTTAGAAGTTCTCAAGCCGCCCGGAGGCCTCTAACTCGGCTTAACGACTGCTATCATAGACAGCGGCTGGGATCACTAGCTTAACGTGCCTTGCAAAGCACGGGAGCGCTCAGTAACTACTCAAAGCGGTCACCCATCCAAGTACTAACTCCGGCCCGTGTTGCTTAAGGGGCTCCTAGTTCCCAATGACCTTTGATCTGTAACTCCGTTTTTTCGTGTTTTGTATGGTTTATCGTATTAATAACAACGAGGTTTATCGAAATAGTGTACCATATTGACTTCAAAACTCACGGTCTTCGAGATATATGGCCAATTTTAGCCCAAAAAAACAGGTTTATAGACGTAACTTTTTTTTTAATTTATTTACCAAAAAAGTTAGATACAGTTTTACATTAATATCCGTTCGCCAAACACAACGTTTATTGGCGAGTAATGCACTCATGCTCTTAACAAATTAATGTACCTATCTACCTTAAAACCTAAAATAAAATATGTACTTATAGGGTATCTATTAGCAATTTCTTCAATTTAGTTTTGAAGACGTGTTTGCTACTACAATCATGTTCTGGAAAGATGGTAGATGTGTTAAAAATAAAAATCTCTCTTGCGTTGTTAGAGACTTCAATAAGGAACAGTTACATGTACATTTCATATACATAAGTGCATAATCAACATACTGATATCGAAATAAGAGCTTTTTGAACCACGTCTATATAAATCATAAAAAAATAAGTAGTCTCGTTTTAGGGTTCCGTAGCCAAAATGGCAAAAACGGAACTCTTATGGATTTGTCATGTCTGTCCGTCCGTCCGTATGTCACAGCCGATTTACTCGGAGACTATAAGCACTGCAATTATGAAATTTGGTAGGAAGGTGTATTCTATGAACCGCTACATAAAAGTGATGTGAAAAAACAAAAAAATATTAAATTAGGGGGGCACTCCATACATGTGTAACCGGTGGATGAAAAAAAAAATTCAACGCACATAGTTGTGTGGGGTATCGATGGATAGGCCTTTAAAAATGATATGGAGGTTTCTAAAAATTTGTCCATTTAAGTCAACCGTTAGTGAGATATTAGCTGTCACAGTCATAGAAAGTGTGCCCCCCCCCTCTAATTTTCAAACTATAAAGTTTAAATTACTGAAAAAAATTGAGGTGATGTGCATTAGTAAATACTTGCAAAGATTTTTGGTTTGAACAATATAGGTTTTACGGTTTTTGAGTTTTCGCTTAAAAACTGTCTTGCCCAAACAAAAGGTCGTAAGTGCCGTGAGTTCCCTATGAAGATGCGACTTTTTTAGATTCCATGTATTGGATAGTGATTTTATGGACTAGTAAGTGTTGGTACGGAACCCTTCATTGTGCGTGGTCCGACACGCACTTGGCCGATTTTTTCGTAATAGAAAACTGGTCATGAAAATGTAGAATGACATGACATTCACGTTTCATTGTTTCATGATCACAAATGGATGAACATTGTTATCCAATTATCGAGTCATTTGCTATTACCACATAAAAGGAAAATTGTAAATAATGAGTCCTAATGAAACTGTTTTTTTTTATCTAATTACTTTATACTCGTATTATTGCTAAACCCGCCCTCCGAGAAAATAAACAATAGCATTCTTGTTATGTGGCCGGAGATCACCGGCATGGGGAGATGGCGGCTTAATTCTATACAATCCCAGATAGCTAATCTAGGTATACCATACAATACAATGCAATATTCTTTATTGTTCACCAGTAAATGTATAGAAAACAAGATTAAAAACCTACTTTATACTACCTATGCTTATGGAGAGGTAACATTGGTATCTGAGTTTGTAATAGGGGTAATCTCAAAACATTTATTTCACCTGGGTCTGCTTGTATAATATACCCTGCATAATTAGCAGGCCAGGGGAAAGAAGTTTTATAATTTTGTGTGTGTGTGTGCGTACGTGCGTTTGTGTGTACCTATAGCGTGACCGTGAATTTTTGAATTTTGCATTAAGAAATATCGTTTCTAACATCACTCCAAAACGACCATTTTCAAACGAAAAACGGTTTTTTTCCGCTTAAATTTTCTTTTTCTAGGCACAATAAAATCAAGGAATGGCTATGTGACTATCTAGTACTTTTATAAAGTCATCGTATTCTTTAATCACTATTGGTATTATCAATACTTGTCACAATTTGAAATCAAATCTTAACATGTATTATTCTTATATTAGAATTACGATTTGAAACGGGATATTTACCATGTATATTTGTATTAAATCCCGTTTCAAATCGTAATTCTAATGTAAATGACCATGTGAGCTTGAAATCTTATATGTATTGTTCTTCGCAATCATTAATTACTCAAAGAGTACATCTGAATCTCTGTCAAATTAGACCAGCTCGCCTCGTGGGAAGCCAGTCCTGTCAGGACTGGCTTCCCACAAGGCAGCTGACCAAAACATTTTAAAACTTGTAAGGCCTCTACCGAAGATGTTTTGAACGGGCTACTCGTTTACACTAAGTCAAGACTGTAGACGAAAAGGGACCATTATCTTGGCTGACTGTACCTTTAGACTGTATATATATTTTTGCAGCTGACTGTCATTGAAGTATGTAAAACATAAACAGTATGACGTTTCCGTTGATGCGACGTCGAGGCCGCCGGCTAACGAGATGAACGCGCGACAGTCTACGCCAGTGCACGCGCCGATCAGTGCTGATATGGACTTCATCACTGTGTTTATTGTAGTGGCTGGTGAGTAGGCGATGTTAAGGGTTTAACTAGACAATGTGCAGCCGGCTGGACAGTAACTTTGACGGTTTTGTTGCATTTTTTTCTTGAGTCGTTTGGACTAGCCATGCAGCGTTGTCGAGGCTTGAGCCATGGACTTTTGTTTTTGTGAAATTAAGGGTTAAATAACAAGTTTTGTTTTCTAGAAAAATAAAAAACTAACAACCTATCCAAAAAAACACTAAAAATGCGTGTGTGGTAAAGCTGTGGATCAGCTGGGACGGCATGGCCTGTCTTGCTACAGGAGCGCCGGCCGCATTTACCGCCACAGCACTATAAATGACCTGGTACGCCGGTCGCTTGCTACCGCCTCGGTGCCATCTACCCTAGAACCCACCGGTATGGCAAGAGACGATGGCAAGCGTCCGGACGGAGTGACTTTGGTGCCGTGGCGGCTTGGCAGGGCTCTGGTGTGGGACGCCACGTGCGTGGATACGTTCTGTCAGTCCCACATCCAGGGTACCCGCTCGCAGGCCGGCGCTGCGGCTGATCAGGCTCAACTCCTCAAGCGCCGCAAATACTCATCTCTAATTAGAGATTATGAATTTGCGGCGCTTGCGGTAGAAACCATGGGTCCCTGGTCAGCCGACATGAAAAGTTTTATAAAGGCATTGTCGTCTCGGTTGATCCACGCATCGGGAGACCCCAGGGCTGGCAGGTACCTTTGCCAACGGATCGCCATTGCGATCCAAAGGGGTAATGCGGCTGGCGTCCTGGGGTCCATGCCGCGGGAGGGGGAGCTGGACGCTGTTTTCATTTTATAATTATACTTTTTGACTTTTTATTATATTTTTTTTTTTTTTTAATTGGTTGTATTATGTTCTTTAATAAGAATAATTAATATATCTAAAAATTAAAAAAATATTAGCATAAAGTCTCATATTGACCTATTTGAGGTTTAGGCAATTATTTTTTCACACCTGCTATTCAGAAAAGAGTTATCATTGCCTTCGAATGAGGGATCAAAGATGTACTTTTCTTCCCTCATTTGAGGGCAACAATGACTCTTTTCCTCATGGAAGGTGTAAAAAGCAGTATATGACACTGTAGTAAAATCATTTGTAAGATATTTCATGTTTTTAGCGACGGGCCTCTTAGACTGTGTGAAAACCAGTATGTGTCGTGTCACACGGTAGCAAAATTATTTCCTACTTGGGCGTAAACACTTGAATCCCTCGCTACGCTCAAGATTCTACTTTAGAATCCTGAGCGTAGCGAACGTATTTGAAACAGCATTTTAAATGACATCATTAAATCAGAGTTCTATTTTACATTGTGTTTTAACACAACAGCTTAAGGCCCCTTTTCTATTTTTGGTAAGAAAAAAGCGTCAGAGATTTTGTGATATTGTATTTCTAAGTAATAGGAAAAATATTCTAAATTCTGATTACTTATTTGCATACTTTACTTCCTTGTTTTGGCCTCGAATTAGAGTAAACGGGACGGAAAAGGAGCCATCACACTGTGTTTACCCACTTTTGAACCTGACTGTGGCTTTATAGGCCGGGCCCGATAAAGCGATAGGAGTGCGCAGTTAGAGAAAATCCAGGGGAAAACCTCCGACACGACCACGCGGGCGGTTTGAAACACTGGAATACCATTAAAATTTTGCGCTCCACTGAGATCGGTTAAGCGGATTCAATTGAATCTGAGGTGTGAGTGGATTCGAGTTACTGGGAGTTTTGTCGCTGGTTCACTAAACCTAGCTTACAATGTGACATGCCGCTAGTACTCCTTATATACGAGTACGACTAACTAGTTGGCCATGACTTCAGTTATTCAATGTTACAACAAGTAATATGCGTAATCAACTAATCAAACCTCGGCATTGTCTAACTTAAGTATTCCGAAGGATTTATTAAAAATGTACAAGTAATGAAATATATTTAAATGAAGTATATGTATAATGAAGTAGTTGCGAAACCATCAGAAAATATTGGAGGTTATATTCATCGATTTCATCGAAAATTACATTCCTGTTTTATGCTAGACTTCCTATAAAAAGCAAGAAAGGCAATAACTTTTTTATTAGAAATACGATTAGAAACGGGATATTTACCATGTATATGTCGGAGATACATTACTTAACGGCCTGTTTAGCAGATCAACGCTACGAGATTAGATTAAGAAAACTTAGTTTAATGTTGGAAACGCCAAGCGGTGATAGCTTGGGAGTGGTCTGCGTTTGGTCCGTGGGGGTACTTGCTAAAACGTGCATTGACAACTACCCTTTTCTAAACTAACTGCGTTGACAGTATAAAAGGCTCTGGCCCCTTGTCTGTGGAGGATTATTCTTTCTGACTCTCTGGCGCACGGACGTAAACGGAGAATGCTCCGCGTTTCTGACTGTACTGAAATTGCCTGAAGGCTTATCCTGAAGGTTTATAATTCGTGATCAGTTAGCTTGGTTCATAATCATTGTTTGTTCGACTGTTAAACGATAAGTGTCTATTTAAAGTTGTAACCGATCCAGTGCTTACTTTGAAATAACCAATACAGTGTAATAAACCCTATTAGTGATGTTTTATTCCTTATTTCCGTGCGTCAGTGTGAATATCCAGTTACGAAGTAGTGATGATGAAATGTGCTCGATGCCATCCCTACCAACCACTGGTCTATTGCATACACCGCTCGACCAAACACCAATATATCACCCATTTAAGCAGTCCTCGTTGATATCAGAAGTGGGATGATGATCCTGTTCCCACAACGAGTATTCACCAGGGTCGCGTGTCATGTGCGCAACGGGGCGCACTACCGGAAACTTCCGGTCTGGTGTTTACAAGCTAAGTAACCACGTGTGAGACACAGTGTCGTATATCTACATCTACGAGCAATACTCCTAGCAGCGAAGGCCTCGTCCGACAGTCGTGGATACGTGGATCGAGATCGTCCAGCATCGGTGGAGGATGTCGGACTACCACAACGTTTTCTGAAGCTGTAGAGTCATGGACACCACTGGCCATTGCAACACCATTGTGTTGGAGCAAGGAAATAAAAGGAGAGGTTTCGTTCCAATTGTTTTTATTTAAAAAAGAGCTTAACGATAATGGCAAAGCTTTTACAGCTTTTAGAAATGATTCTTAGTACTATTAATTATTGCGGAGAAGATTTGTGTTTTGTTTGGTTTCGTAGACTCCACGATATTATTAAGTTTCAATTGAACAAAAGTGATAGTTACAGTTTAAAGTTAAATTTGAAACAATTAATATACAAAGTTTGTCTCTAATGATTACACTGAAACGTACAAAGAGGGCATATGATAAAACTGATACCATACAAATTGAATTTTACAGGATGATGGCCGGTGTGTGGCCGGTACTCGGTCGTTCCATTGGAGACTTCGTGCTTTTGCTGAGCATCAGCGAGCGAGCTGGCAGTTGGTGTGACGTGTGGCAGTATCTGAAGGCCCTACTTTCTGGTCAACATGCAAATCGTGGCAGCACACCAAGGCAAACATTGTATATCCGCAGGCTAATCACGTAACTTTATGTACTAACGGTAGATAGATTTTACTGTCAATTTTCGACCGTTCGAACGCCTGTCAAAAATTCGCACCAGGTAACTTTATGTACTAACGTTAGAAACACCGTTTCGTACCGTACCGTTCACAAGTGAATGAGATTCGACGTTCTGTTATTGCAAAGGTGATCCAATGAACGAATGGTTGTTCCTTCCAATGTTTTGCACAAATTTACTATCGTAATAACCCAATTCAAAGCACTTTATCTAAAATTAAGGAAAAATGTGATCTTGATAAATGAACACGAGTTATTATATTTAAATCACAAATACTAAACATGCAACCGATAAACACAAAACGCATTATTACAGAGAGAGTATGACAGAAAGACAAATGTAAATGTGACGATGTAAAACCTTTGCAATATTTTAAATTATTTTCTTTAAATAAGTCTTTAAATAATATCGGTACAAATAAATATATCAATTTATATTGTATCATTTAATAATATTTATTTTAAAGAACTAAATGCCATCTAGTATCGAATAGGAGAACTTGTTGACAGTTAATTCACTTGCATTCCATAATATTGACATCTAGTATGCAGTAGGAGAACTATCAGGCAGTAAAATAATGTTGGCTATACACCGAAGCCTAGACCCGCACTGAATTATAAAATGAAAAGTGTGGTGAAATTGCATTATCATAACAATATTATTATTGCAATAATCTTATATCGGTATAGTCTTTCAAATCAGTCCAAAAAGGTTCAAATTTTAAGAATTGTAGGCATAACCTGCCTATTTTAGTTAACCGTTTAATCGCCATGGGTCATGTACGGCAGTGATCCCTACAAACAAACTCATTTTCCATAAGAGATTGTATATGAACTTTAGTGTAAAGCACGAAGGTCACTTTGACAACGTACATGACACCACACCACACCACACCACCAGGTAAGCAGGTAACACCTATAGGCGTTTTTGTCATATCAAGAGGGTTAATCTACCTACGTCCCCAAACAGAAATGAAACGAGCATTTATATTTCCCAAATTTAATACATAATAGCTCTGGACGTTCCTTGAATATCCACAATAGACAGAATGTTCTCTATAATTCAATCGGATCCGACATCAGTGTCCACTAAGTAGGTACATGAAGGCAAAGGCGTCCACTATCGGCACGGCACGGCAAAGGGCTCCTCAGCCTCACACATTAGACTAGCGAAATAGACAATGCATGCCAAAGGTGTGCTTGGGAATGCCGAGGAATGCTCGGCATGCCTAATGAGGCCTGGGCATGCTTAAGGATGGATGCGCATGCCTAAGGATGCCTCGTCATGCCTAAGGACGTCTCGGCAACCCCGGCAATCCTAACCACATCTTGGCGTGCCCGAGGAGGAATCCCTTGGCGTGCCAATTCCGTGCCAATAATGGGTGCCGGGCCTAAGGATTTGACAAACTTCTGACAAATTGAAGGTCACACTGTAGGCTTGCCTAATTATTGCTTCATGACTTTACTTCGTAATGGTCCATAATGATAAACTAAAAATCATTCTTTGCCCGTGGCCCTACACCGTTAGTCCTAATAATTGTACCACAGGCAATTTTCTTTGTCCTTGGTTCTATCAGTCTGACCATAGACACCTAGCATCCTCTTCTCCAATATGTTTGACTGTCTGTTTAACCAGTTGAACATATTGTATAACTTTCCTTCAATTTTTAAAAAGTAGTCGAGCAACTTGTTACTTAAAAATGCAATAAGTTCAATTACAGTATTATGACGTTAAATAAAATGAACTATTCTTACGATACATTTCAAAACAATAGAGGAAAGTTGTCCAATATGTTCAACTGGTTAAACAGACAGTTTAGTATATTGGAGCAGAGGCCTAGCATTACCCGTATTCCATATATCTCTACCACTACATTTACCCTGGTAGCTTACCGTTAGATTTCCCTCCTTCCACTTGGTGCCCAAGCCTATGATTCCATGGAATTGCAACGTAATGTTTTTGTCGCTATGCTCCCATGGTATCATTAGATGTATTTTGATGCCGTTTGGCTGCCATAACATCCATTGATAACTAAATATTTTTCCGTCATGCTTCCATGCAACTGCCCTGTGGGATCCAACGGTGGTACTTTTCCTCGTCTCTCCCAAGCCACTGCCCAACGGGATCCAGGGATAACGTTATTCCTCCTGGTTCCCATACCGCCGATTTTCCCTCTTGGCTCCCATACCGCTGCTGTTTGGGACCCAGGAATTTGTTTTCCTTCTGGCTCCCATACCGCCCACCAGGGTAGGCAGAGGTGGCTGCATGCCAGATATACAATAGCTTCGACTACTCCTACTACCGATATCTTTATATGAAAGTAAGGGAATGAATATATTCCTGGGTGCTATTGAGCTGTGGCGTGGCTTGGGAGTGGGAGCCAAGATATCTGGGATACCAGTATGCAATAAGTTCCATCCTATCCTTACCTGTGATTTCTAACATCTCCCCCGGAGGGTCGCTACAAATGAAACTACTGACGTCCACCTACATCTGTTAAGGGTGGTCGTTATAAAAGTAGTACGTTTGACGACCATCCTTAAAAAGAGGTGTAGGCACGACGACGAGCGAAGCTAGGAGGAGTGTTCGTAAAACTGTGGGACCCGACAAGTTGCAAATAAAATGGTCGTTAGAAAAGACTGTTCGGTTCAGGTGCTTCGCCGGCCGCTGCCGCGGCACGGTCGCTTTGCTTGTAATGTCGCAGTTGTACCAACACTTTTTCTAGCTGCGCTCGTTGGCACACTGGCAAACAAGCCTATTACCCGAGGTCCCACCAACATGTCCCCCTTGTGGATCCACGGGCTTTTTTTTTGACCCGTTGTCCTACCGCTCTAAACAGTGTTCTTCAGTGGGCCTACGGGCAATTTATTTTTACCATAGTCCCACTGCACTACGTATTCGACTCTAATGCAGCGAAGCGAGGAGTGTTTAAACAGAACTATGAGCCTACAGAGCCGGCGAAGCGCCAGAACCGAACATTCGTTACAATTGGTTAGGTCAGAAATATTACTTGTTCGCAGTTCTACCAAACAAAATAGCTAGTTTTTAATTAATGTTGACAACGGGTCAAAAACAATTACCCACCAGGGGGACATGTAGACCCACCTGCGAACACTGTTTCGAACTGTAGGACGACGGGTCAAGAACGACGGTAGGACAACGGATAAAACAAATTACCCGTGGACCCACCAGAAGGCCTTCCTTAACCGTGGCACCATCAGATAGTACCATTGATGGTTCTATGGTTCTTTTTTTGCTATGGTAGCATTAATGGTACAACCGAAGTATTTTATTGCCGTGGTATCTGGTATAATTGATGGTAATACGGTAAAATAAATGTTTACTAGTACCATCATTCATCATTTCAGCCGAAAGACGTCTCTGAACATAGGCCTCCTCCAAGGGCATGTTTTTTATTTTTCCCTTGGGGGGGATTTGCCATAGTCGCCACGCTTGGCAAGCGGGTTGGCGACCGCAGTTTGATGGTGGTAATGATCGAAGGATGCTGCTGCCCACCCACGGGAAGGGATGGGGTGGCGCAATTCTTACCCGGCAACCACACGGGGCCTAACCTTACTAGTACCATTGCGTTGCAATTATAATAGCCAGTCAGTGACAAAACTAATGAACTATGACCTGCAATCGTTCAAAAACAACAAGTTCAATTGAATCTTATAATAGAAAATGAAATAAATTATGAATGGAGCTTTAGCCAGCACAAAATTACAAGAGGCTGAAAATGGCCTGAATGGCTTCGAGAAATGGATGGTAATAGCCGTGATTTTGTATTGCTCGACTTGGCTAAATAATAATATATGCAGTTATTAAAATAAGATCTTTAAATTATATGTAACCATTATCTACATGACTGTTAATTAATTACCAAATTGTCTACTATCCAGTACCACGGGTAACAAAAAATAATATTAGCCGTAGTACCATTGTTGTTACAATCTGATGGTACCACGGTTAAGGAATGGTTGGTGGGACCACGGGTAATAGCCAAATAATATCCCTACCGGTAGAGAAGAAAGTAAAATGTCCACATTTCTCTAACAGACGGGATGTGTCGCTAGAGACATATGGAATAAGGGTAAAGAACGACTATTTTCGGTAAGAAATACGTCGGATCCTTCATACCTTTAAAAGTATTTAAATCCTTTTTTATTAGGGATCTTTCTATAATAATAAACCAACACATAAATAGCATTTATTACTACCTAAATAAGCAAGTACCAAAAATAACGGGTACACTTTGTATCGATTTTTCTATGGAGAAAGTTACCATTACTATTGCTCTTGAATGTATAAAGTATCGTTACGTTCTGGGTCTGCCGCGATGATTTGAACGTTGCGAGGAAGACCGTAGCAAGTCATAATTTGTAGTAGTAAACCTTCTGCTTGCAGTTTTCAAGCATTCCTGAAAAAAAAACATGATCTGTAGAAGTTGCTTTGTAAACTGAATTGTACCTATTCATATACATCATTTTACAATCCGAAATTATTATAACAGTAATATGTAAACTGACATAAGTATAAGGTACGAAGAGCTACTCAATAGAATAGAGTTAGTAGTTATTTACTGAAATTGCGAGGCATCTGGTTCACGTAACGGGTGACCGAAGACCTAGCGACTTCCTCGCACAACGTATCAGCATTGCGATGTAGCGAGGAAATACCGCAAGCATCCTCGGTACGCCTCCCTCAAGGGCCTGTTTTATATTGAAGATAGTTTTAATATTATTTCATATATTGTTGTTATGTATTACACTATGTATAGAAACTAGTGCCTACGCCAACTCTTAGGATTAGGTAGCGGACCCCGGGCATCCTTTAGGATGCAACTGTACCGGAATGACGCTAGGATGATGATGATGATGATTATTGTTACGTATTCTTGTATGTATTTTCTTGTCACTGATAAGAATACTACTACATGACGACCTCGAGCGGTAAGTTCTAGTGTGGGAAGGCCACAAGCCAGATGGTCGGACGACATCAAGGCATATGTCCAGAAGTGGATGCAAATATGCTGCAAGAGAGAGAGAGAGAGAGAGAGATGCGACAAATCCTGTTAAAGATGTCTTCTTGCCGTCAGACATAGGCAGGCCATAAGCTTCAAAACACTTGATGATTGAGTACTACTTTCTTTCTAAGCTCAAGGCACAATTTACTCTCATTCTGCAGGCTTCTGAATAATATACATATAGATATCAATATCAATATATTATAGCTTAACCTTTAGCTGACGTTGTTCTCTTGCAAACTTCTATCGTATTTCAGAGCTAAAAAAATTATTATGTTAGTCATATCCTGTAATATTATACGTTTAGATCTGTACCTAATCCACGTAGCATATTATATGTAGAATTACTTGTCTTTAACACTCAAACATATGATTTTATTTTTATTTTTGTTAAACATTTAAACTTTAATATTAAAATATATATAGTCAAATTTTGTTAAAATCTTTTGGAACCATATGATAAAACACAAATCAGTTCATGGTATCAGTCCGAGCTAGTGTAGCCGAGCGGTGAGACACTTCACTGTCAATCTTAAACTATATGATATTTCGTTTAATATGTAACAATGGCGCTTCAGTGAAGGAAAACATAGTGAGGAAACCGATCAAATCCCAACAGAGTCTAGTTTTCCCTCTGGTTTGTAAGGTCAGATGGAATTCGCTTTAGTAAAACTAGTTCCTAAGCCAACTCTGGGAATTAGGTGTCAAAGTGGACCCCAGGATCCTTAGGGCACAACCGGAAAGATGCTGTGAGGATAATGACCCCCGATCTGTTAAACATTTTGAGCAGCATAATACTGGAGAAATATGCTACTCCTTGGAGAAGCCATAATAATAGTATATAATATAGCAATAACACATAATTACTAACACATGAGGCGTTGTGTTCCTGGCAACCAAGAATGCCAGAGCTTCAGAGGTGGAGCTGTATTGAGAGCGACGGACGCCATATTTTAGCTGAAAAATAGTTACAATAGTTAGTAGACATACCAGTATGATATGAACGATACCGCGCAGAAAAGGCGCTTTTATATTTACTTTACCGTGGTCGTACAATGTCAGCACTCTGAATCCTCATAATTATGAGGATATTGGTTGGGCAACACGTTTGTGCGATTCAATACATACTTACTTTCATACCTATTGGTTAAAATAAAGTTTAACAAAAGCAAGGAGAAGAATCTCCTTTTAAGTAATAAATGTACTTGTGTCAGGAGACTACGCTCGCCCAAAAACCATGTAAGGGGTATCTACAATACATGCATACAAACCTCATGACCTTTTTATTTCAACAAAAATTATAATTATACAAACTCTTCGCATATTGAATATTTTGAGAGAAAATCTCTAATACCATGGACTGCAAGGCGAACAAACCAGTCCATCCAGCTACGTTAAGCTGTCGACTATCGACAGTATGTCAGGACCGCATCCTCATATATATTTCGAACACCTCTCACGACGTTCTTCGGATAGCCAGTAGATAAATATTATGACGGAAAAAGTTGAGGGCCAGAGGTCCCGAGGCAGACTACCCGCTAGACGGAATACCCAAATCACTGGTGGTGTCCTGTAACTATATCTGCACGAGGCCATCCATAAGGTGGGTGACAGGAGCCTATGGAGGAGTCTGGTCAGCAAGAATTGGACATTATGTCCTCAGCATTGACGGAACGACGTTTTTGGTGTTCTTAAGAGAGGCACAAAATTAAAGAAATGTATTTGTACCTTTAGTTGTTCCTTTTCTGAATAACTATGAGAATTTTCGTATTTTAGCGGCGTCGGGACGCCGCTACGGGACTCTCGTTTAAAATATTTTTCTAATATCACATTACTTTTATATAGCGGTTCATAGAATACACTTTCTTACCAAATTTCATAATTATAGTGCTTATAATTTCCGAGTAAATCGACTGTGACATACGGACGGACGGACGGACGGATGGACGGACGGATGGATGGACGCACGGACGGACGGACGGACGGACGGACGAACGGACGAACGGACGAACGGACGGACAGACATGACGAAACTATAAGGGTTCCATTTTAAAAATGTCCTCGATTTACCATATAATATTTTGTGTCAGTTTTGTGACGTGCCATATAAAACTGTATGAGAAATGCGTCACAAAGCGGACTCTTTTCGCACTTTGTATAAGAGTTCCTTGTTTAATACGGAACTCTAAAAGTTGCGTGTGTTTGGTCCTTCAAGAAAGCAGTGAACCGGTTTTTGTGACTTATTGGCAGCACATGAAATATACCTGAAACGAAAAGTGTCCACAGGCTCTAAAAACAGTTTCCTATCAGAACTAGATAGGTACATACGCTTTATTAAGTATTGTTCATTCCACGACGTAACTCCCCACTCAATAAGCAAGAAATAATTTGGCACTTATGTAGCTCCACTTCACGATGTGGACATCTGTCGATCGAACGGCATGTGACACATTACAGGGCATAGTCGTGGGCACGAGACCACGTGACGGGTGCCCCATGAGGTGGGCTGATCAAAGTAAGGCCGCAATAAACTGCCCATTGTACGAAAGTGCCAGGTGTTTAGACGTTAGACGGCCACAACCATTCTGTCAAGAGTGTAACGACGGAGAAGGAGATATAGCTCCACTGGAAATTACGAGTACTTTTGATGAGGTAATCTCCTTTAAAATTACAATATCCCTATTCTGGTTGTTTTAAACTGTATTTTAGAGATTACTCAATAAAAAAACTTACTTGCCTTGAGGTAAGGAGATCTTGTGGACCAGGCAGCAGGGTGGCGGTTATAGATTTTCAATTTATCCAATTATCATCATAACCATGTGTCGATCAAAGAAATAGTCATCTTTAACATGTTGCCTAAAAATACGCAATTCACAATTGCTGCACTGAAAGAAGAAGTTAGAGCATAGTATGAACATCTTGAAATAGCATCTGAATTATCATGAGCCTAGCTATAGATTATGTATATTATAGTAGCAGTAGAAACTAAGAATACTACATTTTATATTAAGGACATTCCCTATTTGACTCAGTACCATTATCAGTATCACCCACGCTCCATAGTCTCAAAAGTCCGCAATTTATAATACCAAAATACGCATTTACATATCCCTGTCCCTGAATCCTAAACTCAATAATGTGCGGCAACGTGCTTGTGATTGTTTAGGAGTCGATAGCGTCCATAGGCTATGGTGTCTGCTTAACCCACGCCAGCGACTTCTCGAGTGACGAATGCGTATCGGATGACGCAGTGAGTGAAGGCTCCTTACGAGGTGGCCTGATGACCTTAGAGTCAAAAGACCTGGGACGACACGCGACCGATCAGCAAGGCATTTTCCGGGAAAGGCCTATGACCAGCAATGGACGTCTATTCAGCTAATGATAATGAGTTATGCCATGGTGTTATGTTGTAACATGCACACTATTTATTAGTGATATGTAATAAAATTACTTACCCTTGGCGCGTTGTAGCAGATAAAGTCGTTACTTAAGTGAACTACCATAGCCAACTAGTCGATACGAGCCATTATGAAAAAATGTTTTTTATACGTGACATTCACCAAATAAGTGTTTAATATTGCTCTGGACTAAATATTACATAATAATTGTAAAATGTATTTATTTTGTTGTACTCATTTTTTCTAAAATGTTGACTGACACGACGTGTCAAATTATTATTTTTAAAAGTTAAAGTAGCTATCCAGCCTCTTAATGCTAGAAGAAGACTACCGGATTATACCGTTGCTATTGTATGAAACGAAATGGGTTCAACTTAGACATCTAGCGTCAAGTAGAATAAGTTATTGTATATACATTACTAGCTATTTTATTGAGAGATGATTGAGAGAAACTCAGTCTTTATAATCTATCCATGCACACGTTGGGCAGCACTTGTATTTTACAATAAATATCATATAAAATTATAATCATGACCAATAACGTGATATTAATCTTTTCACACATGGATTACATTATTGCATCTACAACATTACTTGAGATTAATGTATTTTGAGCTCAACTACGCAATCGGTACTGATGAAGTCCCTTGGCTTCTTGTTCTTGCCAAATTTATTGCTCTGCGCTAGCGTTATAGACTGCTTTGGGTGCGATATGTGCCTTGATAGTAATCTATCTACACCCCACAAGGTTTATAGATTTGCCCACGCGTCGCTACTCGTACCGTTTGAATAAAAAAGAGTAAGAGTATTAATGAAACTCCTTCTTCTTTCTATTTGCATAGTTAAAGAAGAATTTAATTTAATGAACATAAATCGATGCAATAGCATACACACCGTTTCAATATAGTGTATTCATATGTACCTGCTTACACCTAATGAATGACGAAACGTATTATTTACGTATTTAAATAATGTAAACAACAACGAAAAAATACAAAAATATATTAAGAAATAACATCATGTCTTTATACAACTTTCTTCTCTCTTCATGCGAGTAGGATTTTTTCTTGGCAGTAAACCCGCGCGGAATTAAAAACTCACCAGCAACACCGAAGGCTTCGCAATCTCGTTGTATCATCTAAAACATTTGACATTTGTGTATAACTCTTGTCTTACTTTACCTGCCTACCCGCGCGGATCCGCCGGAGTATTACTCTATTTGCTAGGGAAAGCAAGTAGAGGCGCGGGATATAATATATCTTATGTACATACCGAAGGTTCACATTACATGCTGGTTACAAAGGAAGAAAGGAATAGCATCCCAAGTGGACTTAATAAACTCATGTTTAAAGGATTCGGAGACTAGGTAGCTACGGGTCAGTAATTTATGTCGTCCTATTACTTTTCATAAATCGACAAGCATACATCGACACGCGGGGCACGTATATGAAAAAGTACATACTTATAAATTAACACTTCTATATTTCAGCGATGAATAATATGGCACGCTATTGCTTGGTTCATGTTACTTCATAGTTTCCCTCGTTTTATCTCTCCCACTCTGCATCTTGCAGTATCGCATCATCACCAAGAGATGGGGAATCTGGTTTACGTACATCCTGAAAAGAAGCACATAATAATACCAAATATATTAGTAAATACGAATGTGAGCAAATAAATACCACATGACCATGACATTTGTTGTTACTTACTTTTCGTTTTATTTAAAGTGCTTAGGGAATTTTAAACTCGATCGTGTGTTTTAAAGACATTTCAAGGAAATTTGGGGCATTTTCACTAATTAATAAACTCAAATCATGACCAAAATCTTTGTTTAATTCATTGTTATGACATGACAGACACGATGACTGACGATGACTTTGTCACGCAGTAATTGACATATTTATACCGTACAATTTAACCATCAAAAAGTTACGTGTTTCCAATCATTTGATCAATTTCTCACTTTAGTATGGGATTTCCATTCAATCGTTCATTCAATTATGTACTAGCGTCGGGTACAAAAAACATGACATTAGCTCAGCAATTTATACTTCAAAATTGACATTAAAATCTATCTAACGGTAGTACATAAAGTTACGTGATTACCCCGCCGGTGAGCAGTTCAAATTTCATTGGGATTTTGGAACAGTGTACTCACGTGCTATAGATCAGTTTTGTCGACATTTTAATGGGATTTGAAATGATGGGATGAACTTGGTAATCGTCATCAAAATCGATTTCAATACTGAAACTATATTCAAACAATGGTTTTTTTAGAATTCTATTGTGTTGTCAGCTTTTCATCTCGGTCCGTGATTATGAACAGTATTTTTGGAACATATTAGAAAAAATAGTTATTTTATTTCACCAAATTTGTAATTTTATACCACACTTGCAAAAGCAGCTACCACACTCTTCCAGTATTGCTTTGTTTGGTATTCCTAAAAAGGTATACAGTTCAGTGGTTGCAAAGTCTGATTAGGCACACAATCACCATCGGAACAGCCGTTGGTGCGGATGGGCGCTTAGGGCCATCCGTTGGTGCGGATGGGCGCTTAGGGGCATCCGTTGGTGCGGATGGGCGCTTAGGGGCATCCGTTGGTGCGGATGGGCGCTTAGGGGCATCCGTTGGTGCGGATGAGCATTTAGGGCCATCCGTTGGTGCGGATGAGCATTTAGGGCCATCCGTTGGTGCGGATGGGCATTTAGGACCATCCGTTGGTGCGGATGGGTAAGTGTATGAGTCGTTGTGGCGACTTATCCTGTATTTTAGGACCATATGTTGGTTCAGATGAGTACTTGGATATGCCGTCAACGCGGACTCGTTAAGTTCAGTAGCATAACTCAGATTTACGCAATGCGTCAATGCTTATTACTTAGTGATTATTCTACTGCCGATTAAGTTAAAACTTGTAATCCTTTTTGAGGCCAAGATTAGACTCTTCTTTTAACGCCCGATGTATGTGGAGACAACTGATAGGTACAGCAATTAGAGAATATGATTTGGCTTTGCTTAAGCTACCGTAACTGTGAGTTATGATCCTTTGGTCAGGATTGACCGAGCGATGTGATACTGTGTTTGGATTTCTGTTTTTGCAGATCGGCACACGAGGACGTGTGCTATGCAGGATGGCCGTGTCGGAGATACATTACTTAACGGCCTGTTTAGCAGATCAACGCTACGAGATTAGATTAAGAAAACTTAGTTTAATGTTGGAAACGCCAAGCGGTGATAGCTTGGGAGTGGTCTGCGTTTGGTCCGTGGGGGTACTTGCTAAAACGTGCATTGACAACTACCCTTTTCTAAACTAACTGCGTTGACAGTATAAAAGGCTCTGGCCCCTTGTCTGTGGAGGATTATTCTTTCTGACTCTCTGGCGCACGGACGTAAACGGAGAATGCTCCGCGTTTCTGACTGTACTGAAATTGCCTGAAGGCTTATCCTGAAGGTTTATAATTCGTGATCAGTTAGCTTGGTTCATAATCATTGTTTGTTCGACTGTTAAACGATAAGTGTCTATTTAAAGTTGTAACCGATCCAGTGCTTACTTTGAAATAACCAATACAGTGTAATAAACCCTATTAGTGATGTTTTATTCCTTATTTCCGTGCGTCAGTGTGAATATCCAGTTACGAAGTAGTGATGATGAAATGTGCCCGATGCCATCCCTACCAACCACTGGTCTATTGCATACACCGCTCGACCAAACACCAATATATCACCCATCTAAGCAGTCCTCGTTGATATATATTTGTATTTGTGTGTTCCCGATATTTCGGCACTGTTGCAAGCGCCATTATCAAGGATTAACTAAAAAAAAATGGTAAATATCCCGTTTCAAATCGTAATTCTAATGTAAATGACCATGTGATCTTGAAATCTTATAATCACTTTTTAACTAAATTAAATTAAATTTATCGGAGGAATTAATAAATCAGTGACAGTTTCCTTTTTCCGCTTGTAGCGGTGAATAACTGAGCGCTCCCGTGCGTTGGAAGGCACGTTAAGCCTTTGATCCCGGCTGCTATCGACAGTAGGTCAAAGTTGCACCACGTCCGGGAGTACCCACCGTTACCCAACACGTGACATGGTGGTGCTAAAAGTGCGACAAAACTGGCAACCGTAATGTCTTCTAGAAGATCTCACGGTTCGAAATAATTGCCATACGATAAATAAATAAAACAGTTTTTCATACGATAAATAAGTAAAATAGTTTCCTTATACTGTCAAATGTCTGTGCTAGTATTAATTTACACTTATTTTTATTGAATGCTCGGTTGCTTGTTCAAGATATCTACTCATGCCTAGCAAGTACGATGTCGTTTATGGCGCATTTGTCCCTCTCGCACTCACGTACTTGCTAGTAAGGGACGAATGCTGTATGCTCTACATGCTTACTATAGATAGTACCGCAGCTGTGGCACTACACCCAGCATGTGGCTGTTGGTCCTTCGAACCGGATATTATTAGCAAAGTTATTGAAATAACTGGTTTGATGAGTAATTTAATAACATATTGAGGTTGACTGATAGAGAATGCCTGATGGCATTAAGTTCGCCTTTAGTGTCTGTAATTTATTACTGCGCATAGCTTAAATAAATAACTTTTTAGCAAAGCAGGTCTATGTAAGGAGGTTGCCACACTGATGCGGTTTTCGCGAGCGAGACAGCGCTATGCAAGTCTATGTCGGTTTCCCGCACGCACTACGTCCGGTCCGTCAAACCGTCCGGACGTTACGGGTTACGACGGATTAGCGATATTGTGGTCTAGTATTGAGTAAAAACTGATTCACTCTCGCCTTGAATACCATAAGGTTGTAGTTCACGAGAAACAAGGGTTCATTTCAAAACAAAACATTGTATTGTCAATATTGTCATGTTTCAGTGTCATTCTCATGTCAAGGGCAGAGGGAGGCCAGGCTGCCGCTCTCTCCCGACAGCTTCCGGCAGATACTGCGGTCTAAAGTCTCAGGTAGCTATTTTTACTTTATTAGAACCAGGGCTTGAAATGCCGGTATTTTCATGAGCTGGTATCGTGACCTTGTACTAGAAACTGATAGTAGACTCGGTAAGCAAAGGTATTGTAAGGTATTGTAAAAACTGGTAAATTTATGGTACTTACTTACTTACTTTATAGCCTATTGACTGTCCCACTGCTGGGCAAAGGCCTCTCCCCATGTTTTCCAGGTCTCTCTATTGAGCGCTTCTTCCTCCCAATTCCTGGCAAATGCATCCAGATCATCCCGCCATCTCCGTCTGGGCCTGCCCCGTCTGCGTCGTCCATCATGTGGCACCCACTTGGTGGCTACATTAGCCCACCTATCTGGATGCATGACAGACGTGGCCGGCCTAGTCCCACTTGAGCCTGGCAGTTTTTTATTAAATTTATGGTACTTAGCAGTTAAAATACCGGTACTCGAAAGTGCAAGTGGTGTGAATTCTTGTACTTTTGACATGAATGCAATATTGTAATTTACATGTATAAAATAAATGAATCTGAATCTTAAGAAAACATATAAATACCGGTATGTTACAGTTGTTTTCATTACCGGTTCCAAGCCCTGGTTAGAACATATAAATGTGTCATTTTAAGGCTAAGGGTCGGTGCTATTAGCGTTATTTCCTTAAACCGGCAATTAGGTACATTAATTCGGTCGCAGTAGTGTAAAGAGAAATGTAGCCGTGCAGTAAGGAGAGCCACCATAGCCGAGCGGTAAGGATAGCCACCATAGCCGAGCGGTAAGGAGAGCCACCATAGCCGAGCGGTAAGGAGAGCCACCATAGCCGAGCGGTAAGCCAAGCCGCCATAGCCGAGCGGTAAGAACAGCCACCATAGCCGAGCGGTAAGGACAGCCACCATAGCCGAGCGGTAAGGAGAGCCACCATAGCCGAGCGGTAAGAACAGCCACCATAGCCGAGCGGTAAGGACAGCCACCATAGCCGAGTGGTAATGACAGCCACCATAGCAGAGCGGTAAGGGCAGCCACCATAGACGAGTGGTAAGGACAGCCACCATAGCCGAGTGGTAATGACAGCCACCATAGCAGAGCGGTAAGGACAGCCACCATAGACGAGTGGTAAGGACAGCCACCATAGCCGAGTGGTAATGACAGCCACCATAGCAGAGCGGTAAGGACAGCCACCATAGACGAGTGGTAAGGACAGCCACCATAGCCGAGTGGTAATGACAGCCACCATAGCAGAGCGGTAAGGACAGCCACCATAGCCGAGCGGTAAGGAGAGCAATCATAACCGAGCGGTAAGGAGAGCCACCATAGCCGAGCGGTAAGAACAGCCACCATAGCCGAGCGGTAAGGACAGCCACCATAGCCGAGTGGTAATGACAGCCACCATAGCAGAGCGGTAAGGACAGCCACCATAGACGAGTGGTAAGGACAGCCACCATAGCCGAGTGGTAATGACAGCCACCATAGCAGAGCGGTAATGACAGCCACCATAGACGAGTGGTAAGGACAGCCACCATAGCCGAGTGGTAATGACAGCCACCATAGCAGAGCGGTAAGGACAGCCACCATAGACGAGTGGTAAGGACAGCCACCATAGCCGAGTGGTAATGACAGCCACCATAGCAGAGCGGTAAGGACAGCCACCATAGCCGAGCGGTAAGGAGAGCAATCATAACCGAGCGGTAAGGACAGCCACGATAGCCGAGCGGTAAGGAGAGCCACCATAGCAGAGCGGTAAGGACAGCCACCATAGACGAGTGGTAAGGACAGCCACCATAGCCGAGTGGTAATGACAGCCACCATAGCAGAGCGGTAAGGACAGCCACCATAGACGAGTGGTAAGGACAGCCACCATAGCCGAGTGGTAATGACAGCCACCATAGCAGAGCGGTAAGGACAGCCACCATAGCCGAGCGGTAAGGAGAGCAATCATAACCGAGCGGTAAGGACAGCCACGATAGCCGAGCGGTAAGGAGAGCCACCATAGCAGAGCGGTAAGGAGAGCAATCATAACCGAGCGGTAAGGACAGCCACGATAGCCGAGCGGTAAGGAGAGCCACCATAGCCGAGTGGTAATGACAGCCACCATAGCAGAGCGGTAAGGACAGCCACCATAGACGAGTGGTAAGGACAGCCACCATAGCCGAGTGGTAATGACAGCCACCATAGCAGAGCGGTAAGGACAGCCACCATAGACGAGTGGTAAGGACAGCCACCATAGCCGAGTGGTAATGACAGCCACCATAGCAGAGCGGTAAGGACAGCCACCATAGACGAGTGGTAAGGACAGCCACCATAGCCGAGTGGTAATGACAGCCACCATAGCAGAGCGGTAAGGACAGCCACCATAGCCGAGCGGTAAGGATAGCCACCATAGCCGATCGGTAAGGACAGCCATCATAGCCGAGCGGTAAGGCATGCGACTTTCAATAAGTCGTGGGTTCAAACCGCGGTTCGTACCACTGTGTTTTGGCGATTTTCACTCCTATGCTATACGTACGTATCTGTAATATGTGCATATTTACCCACAAGTTGTTATAATAAATCCTGTATAGAAACCAAACGCGTTTTGCTTTGAAAATCACCTGCAATCGAATGTTACCGAAAGTCGAAAATCACCTGCAATCGATACACTGGGTGTTCATACATCGAAAAACAGTGGCTTCTCAGCAAAGGAAAACAAGCTTTGATCCCAACAAAATCTAGTTTATAACTATATATCTTTAGTTACTCATGTCTAAGAAATAATGATTTATTTGTATTTCTAGCAAATAAATTCGTACAGCATTACAGTATAACTAAATCACTGTGCAGTTCATAATAAATACATGAAATTGGTAAAAACAAGTAGAACTAGTGGCTTTTAACTTTCCAAAAAAATGTTTGTAATTACCGTACCTGCTTACAAAATTCCACGCGAATCGGTCGAGAAATGCGACTTGCAGAGGAGACCAGAAGTCTGGAAATCCGGACATCTGGACATACAAAAGCACTTTTGCAGAAGCCGAAGCAGAGACCTTCGTTTCACTCGGTCAAAAATAGGTAAAGAGAAAAATGATGATTTGGGTCAATCAACTTTTTCTTGTTGATATTCTGTACCGTCAGTGAGGAGACAATAGTAACCGAGTTTCTTAGAAAAATGTTTGTAATTTGGACTTCAAGCATCCTCAAGAGATGACCCATGTCGAAATGGATTTATGCCCATCGCTAAAGCTCATTTTAGGTAGATTTAAGCCCTATTAAATCACGGTTTTAAAGAGTGGCTCAGGAGATGTAACCATGGTAACATGGTAACATGGTAGCAATAAAGAATAGTTGATCCACCCAAACAATTGTTTTCCAGTACCAGAAGGGCGCTCGATCAGCGTGAACGATGTCATCTTACGACTCTACAGGTACTTACATTTTGTATTAAAATAAATAAATAAAAATAAAATGCATTTATTTCGGAAAACACCAGGTAAATGATCCATAGAATTGTAACTAACAAAAAAGACTTAAATAATTATGTTAGTACTTAAACTTAAATGTAGGGAGGAGCAGTGCCTCAGTAGGCCACTGTCCCACCTATCCGCCACAACGCTCAGGAGACCGTGGCGGCTGGCGCGCACCCTGCGCAGCGTCGCGGCGCAGCGCTTGCGCAGCGTCGCGTGGAAACCGTCCACGTGCGCGTCCGCGAACATGCCGGCGCCGGACGCGCTGCAGCGTCGCGGCAGCCGCAACAGTACCCTGAAGGCGTTGTTGTACTGTACACGCATCGAGTTCGCTGCGTGTACTTAGTCCACAGGCTGCAGGTGTACAGCGAAGTACAATATGCTCTAAATGTATTATATGCTTACTATTGTAAACAATGCAAATTACCATATACATTTTAAATTAAAGGGAAAAAATAATAATAATGCGTCGTGCAGAATTTGATCTTGCGAAATTAGGATGCTAGGGCATACGTGGCCAATCGTTCTTGCCGATTGAGCTATCATACTCATACTCATACTCATTTAAATTTATAATATTACAAGTAACGGTTGAAACTCACTAAAGTCACTATTTGTCAACATGTCGCAAATAGTGACTTTCCAAGTGAGTTTCAACCGTTGTTCTCTTATCAAGTGTAAATATGTCTCACGTTAGTGTAAATTTATGTAATATTACAAATATTACATGTCCATGGGTTATTACATTGAGTTGTATTGAATTACATGTCCATTTATTATTAAATTGAATTGCATTCGATTATTATTTACAATTAAGGTTACTATATTATTATTTTAACGTCATAAAATTCTCTTAAATTATAAAATGCTATCGGAACATAACATTCATGGTTGGTCACCAAATATTTTAACCAGTTCAGAAATCAGAAATTATTTATTTGCATAGACAGTAGGTATAGGGAACTTACAATACAATTTGTTTCATGCATCTAGCCTGCATGCAAGCGTGCAAATACATTCCAGTTCCCTCTTACAACGCCTTAGGGAGGCGACATCTATGATTTATCTAGAAGACTCGGGCTTTTAAGGCGCCAACACCTCAAGGAAACATATGTTTCAAACAATCAGTTTTGTACTTTGTAACCGTCTACAATTACGGTCAATTAGTAGTAAATTAAATAAACAGATGGTTATTCAACCCGTTTCAGCCCAAACACGACGAAGCCGGCAGGATACCACATCAGAGAGACCAAGCGGTTGCTGGCTGATCCCAACTTTGACCCGCAGCGGCCCACAGTAATCTATGCTCATGGGTAAGAAACGGATCTCTTGTAACACAAGATCTGTATTATAAAGATCCGTTAGACCTTATGTCGGTAACCTATGTTAAAAAATGTCCAGGGTTACCAATCGATCTGACATTTGGTCTAACGGCTCTTTATAAAACCCGGCCACAGAATTAAATACAATACGATATTTGATTGATAGTCAACTCAGCAACTTCTTACTATTTTTATTTTATTTATCGTATCGTCGTCGCGGTCGGGTTGCCAGTTTTGTTGCACCGTTTAACATTAGCACCACCCAGGGGTCAGGTGTAGAGTAACGGTTGCCCACTCACTTGACAAGCCCAATTCCAATAAGGTCCGGTTTATGGGGTCCGATCTATTCATGCTTGCAAGTGCAAGGACTAGTAACTTCTTACTAGTGTAAGAAATCTTAAATTAAAATAGGAAACACGTGGTATCGTTAAACATAGTTAGCTTTGTAAATTACGGAATCACGTGGGTTCTATAATAACAAGTGATTGTGACGTCACGTCCGACTGAGGTGGCGCCATTTTGGGCAGGTATAAAAAGGGCGGTTGGCCGAGACGTCGACACTTAACTTTATACCGTCAAGCTGATATCATCAAATTAAAGTTAATGTTTAATTTAATATTAAATTTAAAATAAATAAAGCTATTTAAATATTTATACGGAGTTATGCTTTGACCACCTGATAGTTCTTATATCAGTAAGTGGGATAAAGTACCTACACTCCAATATGCCGAGCGGTAGTGGTAGACGGAAGAAAAGGCGGTCATCTCGTTCGAAAGGGCGCGGGAGCACAGATCGCGATACATCTAGACAGCGATCTAGCCAGCACCATCGGCGTAAGCATGATGATAGAGAGCGACCCACGGAGTCCACAGCAAGTCATCGTGTTGAGAAGCGGAGGTCACGCTCAGTACAAGACAAATCAGGTTCAAAGCGGAGCAGGCGCGATTACCATCGTGCAAGCTCGTCAACGTCGGATCAGTCTCCACGTGACTCTGGTACACGCAATGAGAATTGCACACCCGAAAGGGAACCCGAACAGCGAAATACAACCGAGCAACACATGAGCACACCGGTAGCGAGTGTGGCAGTTGATTCAGCACCGAGGCAGCAACGAGGTGCTGAGGCGGTGGAGCATCCGGTATTACGGCCAAGTGAGGAGCGGGACAACACTCCGACAGCGTCGCGGGATAGTAGCGAGGTACCAATAACCAGTGTACCACCTAGTTTAACTGATTTTGCGATGTTTTTTCAAAGTCTGTTGAAATCGAACACTCATAAAATGTCATATGATAAAAATATTATACCTAACTTTGATCCTGCACAAAAGAACCAAAAGATCGAAAATTGGATAGCAAAAGTTAACGAATGCGCTAAAATTTATAGTTGGACTGATGAACAAACTTCACATTTCGCGTTGCCTAAATTAGCCGGCTATGCTAAGAAGTGGTACGAAGGGCTGCAGTCTATTCTCATGACGTGGACAGAGTGGCAGGAACGTTTAGTTAAGGCATTTCCTTCAGAAACCAATTACGCTGCTTTACTAATGGAAATGTTGGATAGAACTTTGAAACATGGGGAGTCTGTTGATGAATACTACTATGACAAAATGATTTTAATAAATGCATGTGGTATTAAAGGAAACAGGCTGTTGATTGTTTGGTTTATGCCATAGATGATAGGATTTTGCGTTCCAGTGCTATGGCAGCTCGATTAACTGACCCAGAAGATTTGTTGAAATTCTTAAAAGACTTTTGCAAAGAAAGTAATCAAAGAACAACATCAAAACGATCAAATACAAGCGCTTCCAATGAAATAGTTTGTTTTAAATGTAACAAACCAGGGCATCGTAGCGTAAATTGTAGGAATACTAATAATAATAAAGAGGTTATGTGCTATAATTGTAAAGAAAGGGGTCACATATCAACTAAATGTCCTAAGCCGCTTGCTAGATGTGATAACTGTAATTTGATTGGCCATACCTCTAATGATTGCTTCCGAAACAAAACAAATAGCGGCAATGGTAGTAAGAGTACCGATAAAAAGACTATGTTTGCCCAAAGTTTCAAACCCGATTCGAAGTATTACAAGCGAGTGATTATAAATAATAACATCGAATTGCAGTGTTATATTGACTTTGGAAGCGATTGTACGTTGATCAGACAGGACATTGTTGACAATAATTCCTTACCCAAATTGTGTAATGACATACCAACTATACGTGGATTTGGCAATAATTCATACACACCACTAGGGCGTACTAGATTTAATCTATCCTTAGGCGAGGTTTCAGCTGATATAGATGCTTATATCGTTGACTCATCTGTGTTAACTGAAGCGATTCTGGTAGGGCAGAACTTCACTGAAAGGCCCGAAGTTGTAGTAATGAAAACACATGATCGACTTGACATAACTAAACGAGACATGCCTACGGATTGGACGGTTTTGGCTAACAATATTGAACCCTCCAGTGACAAAGTAATACTTAGGATCGTGACTGATACTAAAGTGGACTCATTTGATTTCATAAACTGTAAAAGTAGCGTAAAAAGTAACGGTGATATACTGGTCGAAGATAGTTCTCGGTCTTATCAAAACGGAGACTATTGCGTGTTGGGAGGGCTATATGGCTTACATGATGGAGATTGTAAAATTGCTGTATTTAATCAATCCAAAGAACCCATAACATTTAAAGCTGGATCCTTATTTGTACGAGCTAATATGGTTATTATCGTGGAACCCTCGGAAGAATCAATCAATTCCAATACAGTTCCTGCTTGCAATCGAATAACAAATGAGTCCACCCTTGAACCGTTTACAAAAGATGATATAAAAATGAATCCTAATTTAAATGACGAACAATCAAAAGCCCTTGTTGACTTGATTAATAAATATAGACCATGTTTTGCACAAAACTTGTCCGAATTAGGATGTACGCATACTTCGGAGATGACAATAGAACTCAAAGATCAAAGTCCCGTTGTTTATCGACCTTACAGACTTAGCTATACAGAGAGACAGACTGTTCGAGATATGGTGAAGGAACTAATAGAAAACGACATCGCGGAGGAATCTAACTCCCCATATGCCAGTCCTATTCTATTAGTGGCAAAGAAAACTGGTGGGCATAGACTTTGTGTCGATTTTAGGGCTTTAAACCACAAAACTGTTAAGGATCATTACCCAATGCCTAGGATAGAGGATCAATTAGATATTTTGAATGGAAATCAATATTTTTCAAGCTTAGATCTCGCTAGTGGTTACTATCAGATACCGATACGTAAAGATTGCAGACCATACACTTCGTTTATTACCCCGGACGGTCTATATCAATTTAAGAAAATGCCTTTTGGACTAGCTAATTCACCAGCAATCTTTCAGAGAACTATAAATCAAATATTAGGCAATTCTCGGTTCAATTCCGCTCTCGCTTACATGGACGATATATTGATACCGGGAAAAAACTTTACTGAACAGTTGACCAGATTAGAAGATACATTTAAGCTATTACAAGACGCGGGACTGACCTTAAATTTACAAAAATGTAATTTTCTCCAAGAAGAATTAGAGTATTTGGGTTATGAAATAAGCGATAAAGGAATTAAACCGGGAAAAGATAAAATTGCTGCAGTCTCTAGATTCCCAACCCCTCGGAATATACATGAAGTAAGACAATTTGTAGGGCTTGCTAGTTATTTTCGGAAATTTATTAAGGGATTCGCACTCATTGCCAAGCCATTGACTGATTTGACCAGAAAGAACCGTTCCTGGTGTTGGGCAACCGAACAGGAACAGGCCTTTCAACAATTGAAGGACACACTGACACAACGCCCCCTGTTAGGCATTTACGATCCACGAAGTGAAACACAGATTCATACAGACGCTAGCAAATATGGGTTAGGAGGAATCTTAATGCAGAGAGATTATACGACTGGTGTCTTACGCCCCATAGCATATTTTAGTCGCAAAACTAGTGTAGAAGAACAGAATTACCATGCGTATGAATTAGAAACCTTGGCCGTTATTAACTCATTTCAAAGATTCAGGGTATATTTAGTAGGCATCAAATTCACGTTGATTACCGATTGTAGCGCGCTAAGAGCCACTTTCGCCAAAAGGGATCTTATTCCTCGCGTAGCACGGTGGTGGATAGCATTGCAAGAATACGACTTTGATATCCAATACAAACCAGGACATACTATGTCTCATGTCGACGCTCTCAGTAGGAATCCCCAGCCGGGTAATCCAGATGTAGCGCAAGACCCAATCCCTTCCATCTTAAGAATAACTCAGGAAGACTGGCTGTTGAGTTTACAATTAAATGACAGTGAAATTCAGCGTATATGTAAAATTTTAGAAGATAAAGAATATTCAGACATTAAAGAAAACTATATGTTTAAGGATAACAAGCTGTTTAGGAAGGTAGGGAACGAATTAAAATGGGTTGTGCCAAAAATTGCTCGATTTCAACTCTGCAAATTCAATCATGACGATATAGGTCATTTTAGTATTGAGAAGACATTGGAGAAAATTAAACAAGATTTTTGGTTTCCAAAGATGAGGCGCTTTATCACCAAATATGTCCGCGCATGTATTGAGTGTGCTTATAGTAAAGAACCGGCTGGACCAAAAGAAGGTCTACTACATCCTATCCATAAGGTTGACAGGCCCTTTGACACAGTACATATCGATCACTTGGGGCCATTTGTAAAAAGTAAGAGGGGTCAATCGTATCTCTTCGTGTGCGTTGACGCCTTCACTAAATTCTGTTTCCTTAAACCTCTTCGGAACCTTAAATCTTGTTTAACTATTCGTGCTTTAGAAGAGATTTTTACGACCTTCGGTTATCCTAATAGACTGGTTTCGGATCAAGGAACCTCCTTTACTTCGAAAGAGTTTAAAAAATATTGTGAACAGTCTAAAATTAAACACATTCTCAATGCTGTATGCACCCCCCGTGCTAATGGGCAGGTGGAACGTTATAATCGGACAATACTCGACTCATTAACGGCATATTCTAATAAGTTAGGGGAAAGACATTGGGACACCATGCTAGGTAAATTACAGTGGGGATTAAATAACACCCTGAATAAAGGGATAGGGAAAACTCCGTCAGAAGCAATGTTTGGGTTTAGAATGGTCAGTAAGAGTGATAATGCATTTGCGGGGATATTACATAATACACGACAACCAAGTGTTATCGATACCATTCGAGCAGAGATAAATTCACATATTGAGAAGGATCAAGCAGCCCAAAAAGCTAGGTATGACAGTCATAAAATAAAGGCTAGAATATATAAAGTAGGAGATCTCGTGAAGATACTGAAACCAACTCCCGGCAACGACGGTCAAAGTAAAAAGCTACTCCCAAAATTTACAGGTCCGTTTAGAATAACAAAAGTACTCGAAAATGATCGATATGAAGTATCTAGCATTGTAGGGTCCAATATTACGCAGAGAAAATACTGCAATATATGGGCGGCCGATCGCATCAAGCCATGGATTACAACTCTAACGGACGGTAGTAGCTCGGAGTCTGAAAATAGCGATCATAGTATATAATTTGGTTCCATTGTGTTCGATTAAGGGAAGAGATATTACGAAATTTAGGGATAATGAGGCACTTGGAGATTTTATGAGTGTATCTGTACATATATTGTATAGTCAATTGTAGATTGCAAGTGGTTATTTTGTCAAATAATCAAAAGTACATAACTATGTCAGGAAGTATTTGACGAATCGGTTGTTGTATGAAATAAGTGGTAGTATTGGGCAATGATGCAGCCATGTGGGCGTTGAAATCTAATATTGAGATTGAGACGAAGTAAGTCAGCTTTTTACTTAGCGTTCATGTTTATGATATATGAGTTTAAAGAGTGTGCGTATATAGTGTTGATTATAGGGTTGGAATTATGATTAGTATGGAACAGTACGGTAGTATAGAATAGTATGGTAATATAGAATAGTATGGAATAGTATGGTAGTATGGAATAGTATGGTAGTATGGAATAGTATAGTAGTATGGAATAGTATGGTAGTATGGAATAGTATGGTTAACATGTAATGGAATAGTTATTGTGGTTAGTATTGTTAAGATAAACAATAGGGGATGATATGGTTGAACAGTTAATACTGATGTTTATGAATATGCGCAATCGATGTGTTTTTTTTTTGGGTTAACATAATATTGTTATGGTTAATAATGATTGAGTATTAGATCTAAGAGCGAATTAATTAGAATGATTTACTGTAACTTAGTCTATAAGTTTAAAATAGTTAAAAATGATTGCAATGTAATAAATTTATTGAGCTAAGTTTGGGACAAACTTAATGTCAGGAAAGGCCGAATGTAAGAAATCTTAAATTAAAATAGGAAACACGTGGTATCGTTAAACATAGTTAGCTTTGTAAATTACGGAATCACGTGGGTTCTATAATAACAAGTGATTGTGACGTCACGTCCGACTGAGGTGGCGCCATTTTGGGCAGGTATAAAAAGGGCGGTTGGCCGAGACGTCGACACTTAACTTTATACCGTCAAGCTGATATCATCAAATTAAAGTTAATGTTTAATTTAATATTAAATTTAAAATAAATAAAGCTATTTAAATATTTATACGGAGTTATGCTTTGACCACCTGATAGTTCTTATACTAGTGTTCAGTGGAATTGACATGATGAGAGACTTCGCTCTGTTCTCATTTGATTTTATTTTTAGACTAACGCTCAGAGACCTTATACATCTTATAGATATATCTCAAAATATTTTATTATGATTAGTGTACCTACTTTATTACCTTTTATCTTGACGCTTAGAGACCTTATAGATCTCTAACAAATCTCGATTGTTATTAGTTTCTTAAGTCTCATTTTTGACATGTAACACTATATTTTATTAATGATACTTTGATTATTGTATTATTTTTATTTGATGTACCTAGATAGATTTTGACTTGTAAAAGTGCCTTTGAGGCCTATTTGCAATATAAATGTTTTGATTTGGCTGGTTTCCCCTCAAGTTGGAAGGTTAGATGACAGTTGCAAAAACTAGTGCCTACGCCAAATCTTGGCTTTAGGTAGCAGGCCCCGGGCATCCTTCAGGATGCAACTGTACTGGGATAACGCTAGGATGATGATGATGATGATTGCAGTTACGTGGAGTTATTCACCGACGCGAGCGTCCGGCGTGTCATGCAAGCATACCTGGACAACGGGCAGTACAACGCTGTCCTCCTGGACTGGTCTAACCTCGCCTTCGGGAACTATGTCATATCTGCCATCGGCTTGCAAGCGGTAAGTAAATTATGGCGTCATTATGATATGATGATATGATTTATTTGTCTCATAATATACAAAAAAATCTATATAATTATCGATCCTGCCAACAAAATTTCATGAGAATCGTTTCAGAAATGCCACCTGTAGTGGAGAAAAAAACCGAAATCCGCCAGGAGAAATATACGAAATCATGGAAAAAAAATGTTTTTGTAAATTTCCAAAATCTGGCTCGACCAAAAAAATTTTTTTATTACAGAACCTGCTCACAAAATTTCACGAGAATCGGTTGAGAACAGCTAACAAAGTATTAAAAAATCATTTTTAAAATTTTCCAAAAACTGACTCGACAAAAGAAGCTATAAAACTATCGCACCTGCTCACAAAATTTCACCAGAATCGGTTGAGGAATGTGACCTGTAGAGGAGAACAAGCGGAAGTACATACGAAATTTTTATCGAACCTGAAGCAGAGACCTTCGTTTCACTCGGTCAACTACTTTTCGGGGCAGGTCCATTATGCAAAATAGAACAATGTATTTTTGTATATCAATCGATATCAGATATCATTTTTATTTTGCCAGGTGGGTGAAGATGTTGGGAAAGCAGTGGCGAAGCTGCTGAAAGGCGGACTGAAGCTAGAAGGTCTGCATTTGGTGGGGCACTCCATGGGAGCACAGTTACTTGGCATCACCGCTCGGTACTTAGCGGGCAAAGGGACTAGAGTGCCCAGGTACATCATCATACTGTCGATCTCACCTCTCCACCGCGCTATGCGCTTTATGAATAATATGCTGGATCAGGATGAATTAAACAGAAGGAATATTCCGAAATGCCCGTTCTCGCTCCGCACGATAAATAAATAAATATTAGAGGACAATCTTACACAAATCGAACTAGCCCCACAGTAAGCTCAAGAAGGCTCGTGTTATGGGTACTAGACGACGATATATTTAATCGATATAAATAAATACATAGAAAACATCCAAGACTCAGAAACAAATATTCATGCTCATCACACAAATATTGCCCTGACCGGGATTCGAACCCAGGACCACAATACACAATAGGATAGGTTCACAATAGTCTTAACTAACACCGCTTGGTGCAACCAGCCGTTACTCTAGTAGTTTTTGCGGTAGCAAATGTCTGGAAACCATGCTTGGTAAACCCTCATTAATGAACTCGTTTATTTAACTATTTCAGTGCCTAGCCCGCTGGGTCATACTTAGTTGAAAAAACAAAAGTCCTCCCTCCTGTGGTCAATAGTTAACGGCTTATGTGCATGTTAGCTATGTTTTTATTACAGGGATTTATAGAAACGGAGACACGTTTATGCGGGTTACTGGTCCAATCCAAAATTAAGCTTTGTAGCCCTTAACTTTTGGTATTTCCACAGAAAAGACGCGAACCTAAATCCGCGTATGACCCCGCTAGGTGAGAGCTTGTCTCGTAGGCGGCTACAATTTTTTTTAATTAATAGTTCAGGCAACGAATGCTCAAAAAAAGGTATAGATGGAAATGCATGGAACACAATTTTTGAATTTGGAACTTTGTTTAGACTAGTTAGGACGTAAACATATCTAAAATTCCCACCGATAGCCCTCGAGCCGGGGGAGGGGGGGTTTGAAGGTCCTATTTTTTCGTAAAAAACTCGTAAACGATGGACCAAAACTCTACAAAAAAGGTTTTACACACTTTTTCGCTAGATGAATATTTAATGAGATTTTAAAGGGATAAAGTTAATTCTAAGAAATTATAAATGGCTTCTCATTGCTTTGTTTTTAAATATTCATAAAAAAATACAGTATTTATGCACTCAACAAGCTCTAATCACCCATCGGTTGATAGGTTATTTTTTTTTGTTCGCACCCCCTTTACGGGAGCCCCCCTTATTACCTTCCACACCCCCGGCTCAAGGGCTATGGGCGCGGACTTTTTATGATACGTTCTCTTCCTAAGTAGTCCAAACAAAGTTATGAAGTCAAAAATTGTGTTCCAAGCATTCCCCCCTATACTCTTTCGTTGCGTGGGCTATAAGTGTAAATGTTGCAGGTTGACTGGCCTGGACCCGGCGTACCCCGGCTTTTACCCCTCGCTCCTGGGCCCCCCCATGACCCCCGCCGACGCCGCGTTCGTGGACGTGCTCCACACGGACGGCGGCGGGTTCGGCGCGCCCGCCGCCACCGGCGCCGCCGACTTCTGGCCCAACGAGGGCAAGGCGAAGCAGCCGGGGTGTGTGTCCGCTACTGTACCGCTTACTGTCGAGGGTAGGTTCCTATCTAAATCTTAACGTTTTTAATGTATTAATCCTATGTCATGTTTGGTATATTGTACATTCCATTATGTGTAAATTACACATAAATGAATACTGCAGGCGTTTTCCAGGTTCTGGCTGGTAATGACAGGAAAAGTACAGCATAGCTATAACGAGCAACTCTGTATAATTATATATGAAAAAAAGGGAAATTAGTTGTGATATATTGGGGTACATAGTTGCCATACAATTAGGCCAGTAAACAAAAACCATCATTTTTGCGAAACATTATAGTGTTATATCTTTTTATGATTTTAATTAATTTGTATATTTTGATAATTTGATGTTTTCTATGCATATAGCCACACAATTTTATAAATTGTAACATGAATTCGCAATAGAATCAACAGTTTACGTGATCAGTCCAACCCAGGTCGTGCCTAGCTGAGTTTCTTACTCGACTCTTCTCAGCTAGGCTAGGTTTACTGAACCAGCGACAAAACTCCCAGTAGCTCTCCACTCACACCTCAGATTCGGTTGAAATCGCTCAATCAATCTCACTGGAGCGCAAACTCTTACCCCCTTATTCATAAAACTTAACAAACCTCTGCTAACTAAAATGTCTGTTGTCACTGTCTCACAAGCACATGTGTCGAAGTGACAGATAAGGACAAACGAACTTTAGCGGCTAGTTAACTAATATAGGGTTGATAGACGTTTATGAATAATGGGGTTAGGCTGTTATACATAAAACTTAACAAACCTCTGCTAACTAAAATGTCTATTGTTACTGTCTCACAAGCACATGCGTCAAAGTGACAGATAAGGACAAACGAACATTAGCGGCCAGTTGACTAATATAGGTTTGATAGACGTTTATGAATAAGGAGGTAAGAGTATTCCAGTGTTCCAAACAACATGTTCGTGCCGGAGGTTTTCCCCTGGATTTTCCCCAGGCTACTCTCCAAACTCGCACTCCTATCGCTTTATTGGGCCCGACCTATAAAGCCACAGTCAGGTAAAAAAAAACACTATCAGTCGCATTGGTTTCGACAAGTGAGGAGAAGACAGAAGAATTCATAAGGATTTAATTACTCTGCGATTCGTTTAAATAAATAATAATAATAATAAATAAATATTAGAGGACAATCTTACACAAATCGAACTAGCCCCACAGTAAGCTCAAGGCTTGTGTTATGGGTACTAATAGACGACGATATATTTAATAGATATAAATACTTAAATACATAGAAAACATCCAAGACTCAGAAACAAATATTCATGCTCATCACACAAATATTTGCCCTGACCGGGATTCGAACCCAGGACCGTCAGCTTCACAGGCAGATGCACTATCCACTAGGCTAAACCGGTCGTCAAATTGTGATATTAATGTACCTTTACGTGAATTGCCGGTGTTTCTAGATTTCTGCAGTCACTGGCGCTCGTGGGAGTACTGGGCGGAGTCTGTGGCTGGCGGCGGGTTCCTGGCCCGCAAATGTACTGACTACGACAGCTTCCTGCGCGGTCAGTGCCGCGGGGAGCCCACAGTCTACATGGGCCTTAAGGCCAGCCCTGAGTAAGTACAGCTCGCTCTTTAGCGTTAAGTCCTTATCAGTTAAGAAACGCTCATCTATTTGTCAATTTTCTGATTGAATTCACACGTATCTTGACGACCGGTTTAGCCTAGTGGGTAGTGCACCTGCCTGTGAAGCTGACGGTCCTGGGTTCGAATCCCGGTCAGGGCAAATATTTGTGTGATGAGCATGAATATTTTTTTGTGAGTCTTGGATGTTTTCTATGTATTTAAGTATTTATATCTATTATATATATCGTCGTCTAGTACCCATAACACAAGCATTCTTGAGCTTACTGTGGGGCTAGTTCGATTTGTGTAAGATTGTCCTCTAATATTTATTTAAAAAAAAAATCTTGACATTTTCTCAGTGTTACTATCTAGAACAGGACTATTGCGACCAAATGTCATAAATGTATTTTTTGGATTTTACATTAAGATATATTGTTTCAAACATCACTCCAAATCGACCATTTTCAAGTTAAAAACTGTTTTTTTCGGCTTAAACTCTAATGAACACAATAAAATCATTAAATGGTTATGTTACTATCTAAAACTTAAATAAAATCATCGCATCCTTTAATCAATTTATTGGTATTATCAATACTTTTGTCATAATTTGAAATAAAAACATTTTAAAACTTATAAGGCCTCTTAAGATATATCGTTTCAGACATCACTCCAAATCGACCATTTTCAAGCTAAAAACTGTGTTTAAACCGCTTGAATCCTAATACACATTGTATTTCAGGTTTTATATTATATATATTTCGGGTTGGAAGGTCAGATGGCAGTCGCTTAAAAACTAGTGCCTACGCCAACTCTTGGGATTAGATAGCGGACCACGGGCATCCTTTAGGATGCAACTGTACCGGGATAACGCTAGGATGATGATGATGAAATTCTAATACACACAATAAAATCAAAAAATAGCTACGTTACTATTTAAACCTTTAATAAGATCATCGTATCCTTTAATAACTTTATTGGTATTATCAATGCTTTTGTCATAATTTGAAATAATAGTAGATTGTATGACAAGGGTCTAAAATGAGCCATATTACCACGAGATAGTTATTTTCCCGAACGAAGTGAGGGAAAATAGTTCGAGGGGTAATATGGCTTTTAGAGCAGAGTTATACACTCTACTTTTCACTTCGATTGCGAGAAAATAAATAAACAAAGGTGAACCCACCCAAAATTAACAATAAATTCCACGGCGAAGATATATACTTTTGCAGCATGATTTTTTTTCTATACTCCTTTGACACACAAAACATAGACACTGCGGTTCGCGCGCAACATTCACGCGCGAAAAAAACTAAACTGACCTTCCATTGAGCGCTTCAAAGTGTTGCTCGAACGATTTAACCACTTTTTTAATTATTGTGAAATAGGGACTACTACAAACTTAATCTTTACTCTTTAGAAAAATTAATTATGTTTCCAGATTGGTCGATTTTAGTAAAGCTGTATTCTGGTTGGTTAATACCCAATACCAAATATTTTTTTAAGAGTTAAATTAGTGTTCTGTGATTGGTGGATTTAATAGGTGAAGTATTTTGATTGGTCAAATTCAAATATTTTGTAAATCATAAATATGTATTCTTATTTTCCCTAGGGGTTAAATGTACTACTTTAGCCCCGCTTGACAAGTCTAATATGACACACTTTTCGAGCATGAGAAGTGAAAAAACATTTAAAAACTTATAAGAACTCTTAAGACTGCCTGTTGTGTACCTCTACTTTAAGCCTCTGTTCTTTTTTTGAGGTGTGCCACAAAGAGTATTTGTATTGTATTGTGTGGTCATGCAGTAGCGGATGAGAACCACTATTTGACTACGAAGCTGGAGGTCCCGGGTTCGAATCCCGGTCAGGGCATTTATTTGTGTGATGAGCACGAATATTTGTTTCCGAGTCTAAGATGTTTTCTATGTATTTAAATATTTATTTATTTATGGTAATAAATCGTCGCCTAGGTGCAGCCTACCCATAATACAAACTTTAGTTAGTTTGGGACTAGGTCGACATGTACAGTCCAGTGTAAAAATATGTATCGAAAGAATCCTCTCATAAATATGTACCGCAACCGTAATGCGTAGACATAAGATCCATGGGGTATATTTTTGAGTAGCTTGAATACACCATTATTTTTGCACTCAGTCGAGTACAGTCGTACATGGAAATTTCATCATCATCATCATTTCAGCCGAAAGACGTCCACTGGTGAGCATAGGCCTGCCCCAAGGCTCGCCATTTAGACCGGTCCTGTGCCGTTCGTTTCCACCGGATTCCCGCGACCTTCACCAGGTCATCACTCCACCTTGTCGGAGGCCTACCGACAGCTCGTCTTCCGGTGCGTGGACGCCACTCAAGCCGTTTCTGGCCCCATCGACCGTCAGTCCTGCGAGCAATGTGCCCTGCCCACTGCCACTTAAGTCTCGCAATTTTGAAGGCTATGTCGGTGACCCCAGTTCTGTTACGGATAGCTTCATTCCTAATTCTATCACGCAGAGAAGAAAGTTTCTCTGCGTGACATGGAAATTTACTAAATATAAATTCTCTGAGAGTATAATAAGTAATAAGTAAAGTAAATATAGCCTATGTATCTTGGCAGATAAGGTTTTAATCCTCCCGACGGCAGTAAGTTCCGACATGACAAAAGTCAATACTGATGAGACAACACTCATCATCCTAGCTAATCCTCATCCTCCTAGTTCCCGGTTGTGCCCTAGGGAGCTCGCGGTCCGCTTTGACACATCCCAAGATCGACTGCCCTCTGATCTTCCGACTCAGAAAAAAAAAAAGACTCGGACTCGCCCATCGAGGCTTCCGTACAGTAGGTATTGATTGAGGCCTTATAAGTTTTAAAATGTTTTGATTTCAGATTATAACAAAAGTAATGATAATACTATTAAAGTGATTAAAGAATGCGATAATTTTATTAAAGTTTTAGATAGTAACATGGTCATTTTTTGATTTTATTGTGTATATTATAGAATTTAAGCGGAAAAACAGAGTTTTTAGCTTCAAAATAGTCGATTTGGAGTGATGTTTGAAACGATATTTCTTGATGAAAAATCCAAAAAATACATTTAAAATTTATGACATTACGTCGTAATAGTCCTTTTCTAGATGGTAACATTGAGAAAATGTCAAGATACGTGTCAATTCAATCAGAAAATTGTCTAAATAGATGAGCGTTTTTTAACTGATAAGGACCCTTAAGCACTTTAGCCGTTGTCTCCCGGTGAAAAAATAAACAATAGCATTCTTTTGTTATAATCCCTGGGATCCCAGGGAACTGTAGATGCCGGGTTAACTATATTTTTCATGACATAATTACAATATGAACAAAAGATGACGGATGAAATGAGAATGCGTGTTACAGAAATGAGGATGTTGAGATGGATGTGTGGTGTGACGAGAATGGACCGGATAAGGAATGAGTATATAAAGGGAAGCATGAAAGTAGCATTCGTTTCCGAAAAACTAAGAGCCAATCGCGTTGCGTGGTACGGGCATGTCATGAGGAGGGATGAAAGCAATGTAACAAGAAGAGTATTAGATATGAATGTGGATGGATGCAAGAAACGAGGTAGGCCAAAGAAAAGGATGGATTGTGTGAGAGATGATATGAATAAGAGGATGTGAATGAAGAGATGACGAATGAGGAAGATTCAGCTTTGCGGCGTCCAAGTGCTGGAATGATCTGCCCCACCTATCCAAGGGGCGTCTAGCAAGTATACCTTTAAGCGCAAGCTTAAGGGTTATCTGTTGACGCTCCAAAAATCCTATTCCTAAACCAACGAACACTTATGAAATATCCCAACTGTGGCGCCTTTTTTTTCATGTTTTAGTAGTTAATTTTAATTGTTATAAAGCTGTTACTTGTTTTGTCCCTGGGATCCCCGGGCTCATTACAAAAGACTGCTATTGTTTATTTTTTTCCCCGGATGACGACGGCTTTTAACAGGCTGTTTCTACAGTGTGGATGAAGTATTCGAACATGTTTAGGTGTTAGCTTTGTGATACCTATAATTATTTAATTGCTGAATGGTAGTAATAAGTTTAATGTCATTTTTATTTGCATACTCTAATTCCTATTTAGATATTTAACTTGGGTAATATTGAAAATGTATTTTCTAACACAATCTTGTATTGTTTAAGAAATAAATACTATGACTATGAGTGGCTTTTCAAATGATAGTTCATGCATAAGTTTATTGAAAATCCAGTATGAGTTGTGTTTTGAACCCGCGTCCTCCAGACTGAAACCGGACTGAACTGCTAACTAAACAAATGAGATTTTAATCTGGGATTAAATATCAAAACTGAAAGGACTAGTCTGGGAATAAACTATTCTTTCTTGGTGACATATCTTTCTAACATAGAACTAGTCTGTCCCATATATTAAATGTATGTTTAAATTGTAGTATTTGAATTCTGTAGTATTATGATGCTGTTATTTCATATACATTGTATATTGTTTTGAAAAAAATGACACCTCGCCGAGTTTCTTACGCCGGTTCTTCTCGAGGCAGAGGTTTATTTTATGAACCGGTGGTAGTTTTTTGACTTTCGTAAATGCATGTAATATGCCTAAATTGAAGAATAAATGATTACATTTCATTTCATTTCATTTCTAATTCAAATCTTGTAATTGGGTACTTTTTTCCAGCTTGACCGGAAATTTCTACCTGAGAACCGCAGCGAAGGCCCCCTTCGCGTTAGGAGAGAGAGGAGCCGACTGATAAACAGACAGACAAACATACAACCACGAATCGCACCTGTATAAAGACGTCTACCCACTACCCCGTACCATGACCGTATTAGGACCGCGTCAGGCAAAAAAATATTCTTTGTATGTAAAACCATGATGCTATAGGGTCAATCAACTTTATCTTGTTGTTATTCTGTCCCGTCAGCGAGGAGACAACAGTAACCGAGTTTCTTAGAAAAATAATTATAATATGGACTTTAAGCATGCTCAAGAGATGACCCATGTCGAAATGGATTTATGTTCATTGCTAAAACTCATGTTTGGTTGATTTAAACCCTATGAAATCACAGTTTTAAAGAGTGACTCAGGAGACGCAACCATGGCAGCGAGCAACTAAGAATAGTTGACCCACCCCTACCCCCCCCCTACTAGCCCGTATCTTCACCGACCAGCACAATAGCGTGCGATGCACGGACCGTCACCATTTCATATTTCTAAGCCTACAATTTTATTACTTGTCTGTATTCTGTTTGAAGAAGAGGAACACATCAATGGTTTTAAATTTTTCCTGAGCGTAATATTACCATAAAAGCTATGCAATTTCTTTTTTATTGAAATATGAAAATTCTATTGCTAGCTTTCAATTTACATTTGGAAAAAAAAATACCAATTTTGGACTCTTTGTAGTCCCATGTCTTTATAGAAATAAATAAAGAAAGCATTTATTCACTGCACGAAAAGGCACACCGTTACAAACAGAATAGATTTTTATGATATTGATTAATTTGTCTAATTTACTATTTATTGTGATAATTTTATGGTTTTCTACCTATATGGTTATATAGGTAGAAAAGTGTGGTTTCACTATGTTATAAATTTTAACATGAGTCAAATACTCAATTCTCCCCCATGAATGCTGATAGTCATGCGGAATGCGGATGACCCAACGCGGACGCTATGGGGATGATACGCGGATGCTACTTTTTTTTTTATACGACGCCTGTGGCAAACAAGCATACGGTCCACCTGATGGTAAGCGACCACCGCAGCCTATAGACGCCCGCAACTCCAAAGGAGTCACGTGCGCGTCGCCGACCCTTTATAAGATTTGAGGATGCACTGGTATGAAACGCTGTGGACACATTTTAATAGGCGTAGTAGCCCGTATTGTGTTACATTCCGTGCCTGAGGGGCTAATCCGAACTTTGAAAATCGAACTTCGTATCGTGCCGTCGCTCTCACTCATATAGTGAATAACACGAGAGTGAAAGGGACGCCACGATACGAAGTTCGGAGTACAGGAGCGGATTATGTTCACAGTACGGTCACAGTATGTATCATGTGTGTAGTGGGTAGACGACTTAACACACTATCACCCGCATTGGTGCACAAATGAGGAGAAGACAGAAGAATTAATAAGAATTTAATAATTCTGCGATTCGTTTAAATTGTGATATTAATATACCTGCAATTAAGGTCAATTTAAGTACTTAACTGTTGTTTCAAATAAATAACTTATTATTATTTATGTAGCATAAATAAATTATTTTATAGGTAACATTATACTAATACACTTGTAGTTCGTATAACAAAAATTTGAGGCGGTTATATCTATTAATAATTTTCGTCAAACGTTCATTTACATTACAAACGTTGCAATTTATCATAACAACTGCCAAACATTGACGACCGCTTTAGCCTAGTTGGTAGTGACCCTGCCTACGAAGCTGGAGGTCCCGGGCTCGAATCCCGGTCAGGGCATTTATTTGTGTGATGACCACGAATATTTTTTCCTGAGTCTTGGATGTTTTCTATGTATTTAAGTATCTATTCATCTATATAAGTATGTATATCGTCGCCTAGTACCCATAGTACAAGCTTTGCTTAGTTTGGGATTAGGTTGATTTGTGTAAGATTGTCCACAAAAAAATATTTATTTATTATAATGAAAAGTATGTATGGCTGTCTTATTCCAGCCCCCCACTGCCAGATAAACGGTACTAGTCGTGCGAAAAAAATAGTAACACTTCTAGTCGTTATCATTTAACTCTTCATCTGAGCTGTCATAGTTAAGTTCAGATAACAATATGATTGATTCGATCTATTTCCTTGTCTTGACGTGAATATCTCAATATTATTTTAATGTATAATCATTGTATAATACGTAAATGGTACGTAGTTTTACATTGAAATTATTATTTTTATTTACTTCTTTAATATTCGTTGCCGTTACGTCTAGTTGTCCAGGGAAAAAAATCGAATAGAATCGTGATTTTATGCTATTTAAGTTTATCAAACATACGTATTTGTGGTACTTACAAGCTATTTCCATAATGGTCCATCTACTTGGTAGAACTTAATATAACATTTTTTGAACAAACTGCGCCACTAGTGTCCCTTGGACAACGGGTCAAGATAACAACACAAAAGATATAAGATTTCAAGCTCACATGGTCATTTATATTAGAATTACGATTTGAAACGGGATATTTACCATGTATATTTGTATTTGCGAGTTCCCGATATTTCGGCACTGTTGCAAGCGCCATTATCAGTTAATCCTTGATAATGGCGCTTGCAACAGTGCCGAAATATCGGGAACTCACAAATACAAATATACATGGTAAATATCCTGTTTCAAATCGTAATTCTAACACGAAAAAAGTTGATCCACCCTATAACAAACCTCATTTTATGCTATAGTACAAGAAAAGAGAAAAATCGAACTTAAAATGCCTGTAAGACACACATTACTTACCATTACCGATGAAATTCCGAGCTCTCAGCAATTGATCTATACTGCTGTTGGTTGTTGTAACTGAATTATGGATTTGCAGTGCAATTATCTGAAGCCATAGTACCCCACTACTATCCAAGGTATAAATGTATGTATGTATGTAAGCACTTTATTGAACACAATAACAGGTTAAAACAATATACATGTCACATAAGATTAGAGTACAAAGGCGAACTTATCCCTATGAGGGATCTCTTCCAGCTAACCTTTGAGGGATTGAGTGTAGAGTGGGAGAATGAGATGGACAAACTTACACAGTGTACTAAAACTTTTCAATAAGGAAACTTATAGCTAAAACCAGAACTAAATAAATACTGTATCCGGCAATAAATATTGCACTCCTTCCTTTATAAAGGGACTCGCCTAATTTCGGTTTCGTAGAACGTCAGTCGTCTTCAAAATATAAAGTTTACGTGTCATCGATTTGACGTAAACTAATAGTCTATAAAGTGCAGTTTTATTGGACTTTATTAGTTTACGTTTTATGGAAATTTATGGAGCGCTCGTGGCTCAGCGGCGCCCACGTACCGCGTGCGGTATCCGATGTTAAGCAACGGGCGGGGTCAACTCATGGATGGGTGTCCACTCCGAGTGGTTACTAAGCCGTTGTTCCCGGTCTGCAGTCTATGACAGCAGTTGTTAAGCCAAGTTAGAGAACTTCCAACAGTCAAGTTGCCCACTCACTTGACAAGAGGGGTCGAAGTTGCACCACGCCCGTAGGGAGTACGCATCGCTAGTATCGCTACCCTATACGTAACCCTTGGGTGGTGGAACTCAACAGTACTGTCTTCTCGAACATTTCACGGTTAGAAATAATTGCCATACGGCAAAAAATAAATAAAATTATTTTCTTTGATACATAAGAATTATTTATTCATTTATTCAACATTTATGCCAAGTGCATTACACGAGATGTTACAGGTAGGGGTCACAAAACCGCTAGTATTTTTGAAAACCGGTTTTTCGGTTTTTGTACATTACAAAACCGGGTTTTCCGGGTTTTCGGTGATTTTTCGGTTTTACATATAAAAAGTGAAAAAAACTGCATTTTATGAATTTCAACTTTAATATTCAGTCATTTAACAATGGATATAAAACCTTTTTTATATCTTATAATTATTAGGAACAAAAATTCAAAACAAAATAACTAAAATAATATCCTCCATGCACTTCTGGAACGCAAATGCAATAGTTAAAAAATATCTCGTTCGGTATGTTTATTTTAAACCCGCACACACTTTGTTTTAAAATGATCTTTTGTCATGTTAATTAACTTACAGATATTGTTGTTTATTTTTATTTACCGTGTATTCATTTGGTGTATGTTACATGCTGTGGTTTCACTGAAATGATTCCAAGTTTCCAACGAGGACCAGAGATGTTGTATTGAAAAACAAACTATACGTAGGGTAGGGCAATTAGCTAATTTTTATTAATTCAATTATATGTTCTATATTTACTGATAAACTAAAAAGTAGAAATTACAAATAGAAGAAGAAGTTATAAGTAGTAATAAACTGATAATCAAAGTAATACTTACAACTATCAAGTATTTAAGTGTAAAACCGAAAAACTCGAAAAACCGGTTTGTTCAAATTTGAAAGCCGGTTTTCTCAATCGACGAAAAACCCGGTTTTTCCGGTTTTTTCGGTTTCGGTGAAACCGGTTTTGTGACCCCTAGTTACAGGTAGTTGGTAGGTACATGACACCCAGATAGGGCACATAATGTTTACTAGTGTTAAGAGAACAATGCATACGAAAAATATTTAAATTCTAATCGCAATGTCTAGTTCTGTTATGAATAAATTCCAATTTAGGAAACTTGACATAAGTTTCATTTTTATAGATTCTAAATACACTGTCAAGTTTGTTAATAAATTATTCTAATTATTCTATAGAATAATAGATAGTAATTTGATTCCACTTCCATCTTTGGGCTTCTTTATAATTTTTTATTATTAAAGTGAATACGAATAACTTACGATCTGATACGATAATACTTTTTAATTTGTCTAAAATGTCATGCTGCAACTAACATATCGCTCAAATTTTACTAACATCTTCAAAAGTGTCCGGTAATTTTTTCCCCTTAGTCTCTGGCAGCAGTAGACATATCAGCGCTCCAACCAGCGGCGCGAATCCAAAGATAACAGTCGGTAACCAAGGAGTACTGACCGCCAAATTGGATATAAACGGCGCTAACATTGAACCAAACCTCATCCCCATAGAGCATAAACCCATACCCATATTCCTTACTACAGTAGGGAATAATTCCGAGGAATAAATGTAAATTGTAGCGGCGTCTATAGATAGGAAGCTGACGCCTAAAGTGCCGAGTGTGAAGACAAGCCAGTAATTATTGCTGACGACACCGAGGGTGAGGATGCAGATGCCGCCGAGGACGAAGGCTGTGATGGTGGTCGTTTTCCTGCCGAAGGTTCGGACGCACCAGATCGAGAGGACGTTCGATGGCAGCTGGAACCAATGGAAAGTGTCCTTGAGGTAGGTATTACAGAATAAACAAATAGGACTAAGCGGCCAAACCCTATAAATCGAGATATTTGATTTTTGAAATAAAAACTCAACATCCTTTGCGCATAAGTTTCTATTTTCAAAACACCTCTTACGTGACTTATCGGATTTACTCACCATTCTTTGATTGTGTAATAATATTGGCAATGTTGTGCAAATCAACGTGAAACCCACTTATTTTCTTTTATTCGTTCTGTGTATTGATATTTTAACATTCAAAATTTGACTACAAAAGAAATAAGGCAAAATATGCGTGAAAATCCTATTCGAATATCTCAAAAAAGAATACAACCGTGTTAAATATTGCTGGTTAGATAGAGAAAGCGCGACAGATCAGTGACGTCACTGAACTGAGCATGAGCGCCATAATAAATGACGATCGTTCCAATACAGAGGTGTGTTTTGCGGAGAACGGACAGAATATGCCCCCTCTTAAAACTTTGAAGATGTATGTAATAATTTATTCTTTTGAGTTACTTTTTTCGGCATTTAATCAAGAATTTGACCCTTTTATTGAGAAACATCGAAGTTATTCATTTTCTTATTTGGTTACAACATCCTCAGAGGGGCTACCGGGAAACGAAAACCAACGAAGTTGGAATATCTCCCTCTCTGTCGCACTTGCTAATCCGTGCGACAGAGAACTTACTTTCGAACTTCGTTCGTTTTCGGTTCCCGGTAGCCCCTCAGATACCGTAGCGTAACCTAATGCACCAGCGACTCCAGAACAATCACAAGAGCTTTGCCGACCCTTTACTGACTTGAGAACCCGTTGTGTTGACAGCTAGAGACATTATGCAGGTCTCTCACTCACCACAACGCAGAGAGCTCTGGCGACCTTACCCATCGCCAGGAACAAACACCACATATCTAAAGAGCAAGTCGAGGTGTTATAATAGTTGAATGAAGTCTCCTTACTTGAACAGCGGCAGCGGCAGCCACGCTAGCATACAAACTAGAGCTAGTCTGGCTGATGTACTGGTTGACCCCGTAGAACGTGACCCCTGTAATGATCCACACGAGCACCGCGCACACGGTGCGCACTCGCAGCGCGGGTCGGAACAGGTCACCGTAGTGCACGGCTGGGGCCTCCTGGGTCACTAGCTTGTGGGACTCCTTCTTTAAGGTCTCTTCGATCTTTTCCGTGGGCATTTTGTTCCTGGAACATTGATTATGTGGAGTCAGAGGACTAGTAAAACGGAGTTTCGCTTCGTGCAATGGTTTTACACTTCAGTTTCAGGTTTCTTCTACATCTTATTTTACTCTTTCGCCTTCGATTACTTCAAACTTACTCTGTATTCCATCTTAACTTAACTAGATTAAATTATGCTTGATATTCTATGATTTATTCCAGGTCATTAAATCCTAGTACTTAAGTGTTGTTTATTATATGTTATAGTTGTTATATATTTATTTGGTTTTGGTTTTAGCTATAAGTTTCCTTATTGAAAAGTTTTAGTACACTAATCTTATGTGACATGTATATTGTTTTAACCTGTTATTGTGTACAATAAAGTGCTTACATACATACATATTGTATTAAGTAATTCTACTCACATGGTAGCAGCTTTCTTCACAATGGCCGTAGCCTCGTCCACCCTCCCCACACTCAACAGCCACCTCGGAGACTCCGACATGAACAGAAAGTAGCTCAAATACACCACTTGAGGAACCGCCAGCGCCAGCGTAAAATTTTCCCAACTCCTGAAGTAATACGCGAAGAGGGGCATACTCAAATGTCCCAGGATAAAGGGAATGTGGAACACGCAACCAAAGGCTTCCCTGTACTTGGGTCCGATGGCTTCCATCACTATGACGAAGGCGATGACCATGGTCCCAGCTGTGCAGAAGCCGAGGAAGAATCGGAAGATGGTGAAGGTGGTGTAGCTCGGAGAGTAAGGGACGCCGAAGCCGAATATGATGAGACCAAGGGTCGCTGCGAGAAAGGGGATGCGACGGCCGTATCTGGAAGTGAAAGTGTCGGTAATGAAATTGTGTTTAACCTCGTTCGTCCAATAAAAGTTGACGATCGTTCTGATGATCGGTAGGGATATAAAAGAAGGTGAACGCTGACGGTGAGCAACAAGCAGGAAAAAAAAAAAAACTTGTTTTAAGGTGAAACTTTGGGCTTATGTAAAGATCGCTAGTACAAAAAAACTGGCTCGTGTCCGCTATATATTTATGATTTGGGATAAATAGATTAAGAATATCCATGCAGGCTTACAAATATGATATAAATGATTCTTGGCTTAACTTGTAGGCTTGACTCAAGTGTAATCCGTGACTCAAAGTATAAGGCTAAAATTGGGATAAGTAAGTAAAGAATTAATAACGTATCTTTCTTTTGTATTCAAAGAACCCCATTGGACAGCCAAAATTGGTATCTAGGTAACAGTAGCGGCGCGTCAAAAATATTCTTAGGGAAGCCGGAAATAATTTGCCTTTCTTATTCTTCATGAGAAGAAGTAAAAGGACTGGACTGGCTGAAAATCAGGCAAGCCGGTGGGAATCGAGTTGTATGGACGCTTCGCCACTGCTAGGTAATAATTACTTAATGACCAGACGACATATTACAATCCAATAAAAAATAAACAAATGACTCAAAAAAAAACTTAAAAGTAGTCAATTTCTTTATTTATTTATTTCACACTGTTTAGTGAATCATTACCAGAGACACATGACAATTTCAATAAGGTCAAATACAGCTAAACTACACTGTTCAATTACGGAGTTCCCTTTGCCTACCAGATTATACCTACGTATTACCAGATCAGGTTGATGGTAAAGTTACATCAGGAAGTCATAGTCGCTTCAGTATCTTGATCCAAATATCTTAGAAACATGAAAACCTAGGCGTTTTGGATGACCATCCGTGGTCTTCTTCATAAGCTCCCGTTCACCAAATGCTACTTTCTGAATGCAAATGCTCAATTTGTTACCGCGACTAAAATCGCTATATGTTTCCCTTGAATTTTTGAGCAGTTCCCTCAATTTCTCATGGTTCCAATCATCAGAAGTGAAATTTGATAACAACGGGACTAATCTAGAAGCATATGCTTCCAAACAAAGAAACAATATTCCAAATCTGTTCATAAATGGCAGACTAATCGCGTAACAAGCATAAAAAAATACACTTGAGAACCTCCTTTTTTGAAGTCGGTTAAAAAGTATCACTCACCTGTCAGAAAAGAATCCGAAAACGATACTCCCAAGAAGAATCCCAAACTGCAGCATCATTTGAGTGAAGCTGGCCATCCACGCACGGTCACACACCAGGTCCCATTCAGACACAATTGTGCTATCCATCGGGCTGGTGTCAAATCCATACTTCAGGCACTCGGCATAACAGGTCCCGTTCGCTACAATCCGGGTGGAATTCTCCGGGAATTCCTCACACCAAAAGGTCATTTTCGGTGTCAAAAAGAGTACCGACATTTGGACCCATCCTGATGCTAGTTTGATGAGGAAGACGGATAGGAAGATTATTAGCTGCCATTTCCCGAAGTGGCCCAGGAGTTGGGACAATGTGTCTTCAGGGATGACCTTTTCTGGATCCGATACTCGTTGCACCATTTTGAATTTTTATTTTGTTTCTGCGTTTAATCTTGCATTTGTATTAACCAATCCAATAGGAGGATTCTTATACACATGCAGCCAATTGTGTTTTGTATCTCCGAATAGACATTGAGATTTAGATTTCCTCTTTTTTATCAATGTGTCAAGTTTTGATGGCTGTGTGTTTTCCCGGTACTTAGGATAAGCATAATCAAATGATATAGGTATTATTGATATCTTTTAACTCTCACCGTGCGTATGACAACCTGCCAATCTCTCTTCTCATCGTACCTTTCGTGCGGCTCCTTATCTGATGATAACATTAACTATTTAATATAATGTATATTACACCTATTTTAATTAACTTTATTTTACTGTCGTCTGTTTCGGTCGAGATAAGAGTCAAGGCAGCAGTTTTAAACGTGATCTTCCGATCTTGATTAAACCTTGCAAAAAAACAATGTATTTATTTGGCGGAACAGGTAATACAAGTTTTAAACGATGATTTCCGCGAGTATCCAAAGCTATATTTACGTGACTTATATGTTACCCGTTCGCTTCGAGAGATTCTCATCCTAAAATTCAACATTTTCTTAATTTGTCCTTATAAGGCCCGGGTTGATAACGACTTTTAAGCGATTCATTTTAGCTTTAATATTCAGGGGCCAACGTACCTATAGAGTAATCCGGTGCCAACAAAAAGTATAAAATGCACTCAGATTTCCTTAACTTTCACTTAACGTTCGGGTTAAGTGAAAGTTAGCAGGCAATGGTTACCCTGAACCAAAGGAATTTAGAGTACTCCCGCTGAACTCCATCATTCGGTTTGTGGAAATGCTGGAGAGCAGCTTGGAGTAGGCATAAAGGAGGGGGCAATTGCACAAAAGATCCCACTGGGTCGAAATGCATCCGCTAAGGCCCTCATCTAAATAAGATAAGATAAGATAAGATAATCTTCGGGTCGGTTAACTTTAACGATGAGAATCATCTTCCCGTCCCGGTACCCATACCGTAGCCCGCTCACGCTCCGCTCATCGCCGAGTGGGGTGGGGGCGGAGGAAAATACGTCACGAGATGAAATGAAATCATTTATTCTTCAATTTAGGCATATTACATGCACTTATGAAAGTCATAAAACTACCACCGGTTCATAAAATAAACCTCTGCCTCGAGAAGAACCGGCGTTAGAAACTCGGCGAAGTGTCATTTTTTCAAAACAATATACAATGTATATAAAATAACAGTATCATAATACTACATAATTCAAATACTACAATATAAACATACATATATATATTTTAATATTAAGGACAAAATATATCTGTGTTAGATTACTTGTGCGGGACGCTATCACTGCCAAACAACCCTATCCATGATATAATCGTTTATCTTATAATATGCTTTTGAAATAAGTGTCAGTTTCACGACAGATTTAAATTTAGAATCCGTAAGTTTTTTGTAGAATTTTATACAATTTCCTAAGACTTTTTCGCCTTTACTAGTCTGTAAAAAGGTATTTTGAGTTTCCCAGTGTTTCTGGTAGTAATTAACTTATCAGTGTTCGTTGGGAAATTGTATAAATTCTTCCTAACATACATTTTTTTTTTTTTTTTTTTTCAAAACACTTCAAATATTTTCGCCAAACTGCAAAACAGTTTGTTGGCGAAGCTAGCACTCTTGACACACATGATTATTTCAAATATGTAGAGCGACGGCACGGTTCTTATTTCCTTAAAGATTTCTCTCAATGACTCACGCGACCCCAAGTTATAAATTGCTCTTATAGCCCTTTTTTGCAATATAAACACAGTTTCGATATCTGTAGCTGATCCCCATAAGATAAGACCGTAACTAATTATATTAAAATATTATTAAAATAACCGATTAAAATAACCCAGCCGTTGCCACATTGGTAAGCTGCCTCATTCTCCTGACTGCAAAAGCAGCAGAGCTCAACCTACTTCCTATAGCGGTTATGTGGGAACCCCACTGCAATTTTATGTCCAATGTAATACCTAAGAAAATCGAGGAGGATATAAGGAGCGCCCAACTCGAAGCGAACAGGTTATAAGTACCTCCTACACCTACTTAGGTACTTTCTAAATATAAAAACTTAATGCAATAAGTATAAGAGGACTATAGCGTGTTGGTTACGGTGACTTACAAAATGAGATCATGGGTAAAGCGGTGTCATTTGATACTCACTTACTTATCAGACTTAAACTTATTTACCTAATTAAATTTTACATGGACGATGAGTGATATGTAAATATAGCTACTGTATGTATATATGCTCGAATATTTCTCCCTTAAGTCACGCTCTTGGTAATGGTTCCTCTAATCAATTGTTCTTTTTTTTTTATATACAACGCCGGTGGCAAACAAGCGTACGGTCCACCTGATGGTAAGCGGCCACCGCAGCCTATAGACGCCCGCAACTCCAAAGGAGTCACGTACGCGTGACTCCTTTGGAGTTGCGTGCCGACCCTTTATAAGATTTGAAGATGCACTGTGTTGACAGCAGAAGGAACATATTTAGGTCCCTCGCTCTCAACACAGTGCATCCTCGGGAGCTCTGGCAACCTTGCTCACCTCCAGGAACACAACACTAAATACTTGTATAGTAAATAATGTTATTATGGCTGTGGTCTTCTGCAAGGCGGAGGTACTTCCCCAGTTAGGCTGCTCCAAATTCGAGCAAGATGACATTTTGCTGTGCCCTACCTCTCTTACTCCACTTACCTCTCTCTGTCCGAGTGAAACGGAGGTCTCTGGAAATAGAGGTCGCATTTCTCAACAGATTCTCGTGAAATTTTGTGAGTAGGTCCGGTAGGTAATTACATATTTTTAATTCGAGTCACTTATTTGAAATTTTAAGTAACGTTTTTTAAATGTTTTTTTATCTGACGGTGGTTTTATAGGCCGGGCCCAATAAAGCGATAGGAGTGCGCGGTTGGAGAGTGGCCTGGGGAAAATCCAGGGGAAACCTCCGACACGACCAGTTAAAACACTGAAATATTATAACTACAAAAACATTCAATACCTATAGAAATATAAGCGAACATTTTATAATTTAAGAGAATTTTGTGACATTAAAATAATAATATAATATCCTTAATTGTAAATAATAATCATATTATTCAACAATAATAATCGAATGCAATTCAATTTAATGTAATAATAAATAGACATGTAATATTTGTATATTTTAAATAAATGAGTATGAGTATGAGTAAACGTCAGACAATTGCGCATTCACCCTAATTTTCGGTAACTTTTCAATTTAATTCAATTCAATTTATATCCCATGTAGGTATACATTGATACACTTACGTCCGTCAATTATTGCACATTTTCAACTTAAAACAATAGCTAATTAGTCAACTTAAAAATTACAATTATTCCATACATCTTTTTCTGTTAGGTAGATATTCCGACACGTTATAATAAGATTTTTCAGTTAATTTCAGTTTTACAAGTTCCTTAAATGTATGATCTGGTAAGTCTATTATATTCTTAGGGATTTTGTTATAGAAATGTACTGCCTGTCCAATAAATTATTTCCGAGCTTTGGCAATTCGCAACTAACAAGAAATGCGTCAAAACCACTCATCATCATCGTTGTTCAATATGGTAATTGCATCCCTGTTGACTGATTGCTGCAATGTTTATGGTCATGCTGTTATGCGGCTGATGCAGCTTATTTTATGTTTTCATTTTAAACTAAAAGCGATCTGACATTTCTTGTCGCATACCTGTCGTATAAAAAATTGGGATCAAAGTGAAGGAATTAACATTAATTATAGAAGCATTACCGAGAGCATTCTTAAGGAAAAAATATCCGTCGAATACGAATCATCGAAAGATTCGAATAAGGTCGATATATATATCTCTCTCATCGTCCATGTTAAATTTAATTAGATGGGTAAATAACTCTGGTATTCAGAAAATTGTCGCCATCAAATGACGGAAGAGAAGTACATGTTTGATCCATTGATTGAGTGCAACAATTTCACACCTACCATTCAGACAAGTAATTGTTGCTCCCAGATGCTGGAACAGAAGTACAACTTTGATCACTCAGATGAGGGCAACAATTACCCCTTTTTTACAATAACAAAATGAATATGCCAGCTATTTAATTTCACTTTGTAAAAATCTTTTCAATAATAACTTAAATACAGTGGAATCCGGATAAAGCGACAGTCAAGGGACCGGTGATATTACGTCGCACTAACAGAACGTCGCACAAAACGGACTGATTTACTTTGAAAATGTTTGGTATCAAATCTAATGTGTGGTGATTTCGAAGTCGTTAAAAGCGGTCAAATGTTATAAGCGGAGTCGTTATAAGCGGATTCTATTGTAATTTAAATAAAATTAAAAGTAAAATGAAAATAAAAAATTGTTTATTTTCCTTTATACCTATAAATAGAGATGCGCCGAATATGGGTTTGACCGAAAACAAACATTCGGCCGAATTAGGTCCAGCTGTTGCCGAACCGAATATTCGGCCGAATTATTCGGTTCAACGTAATTCCTTCATCTACTGTTGTAAATAAAACAGACTAATTGAATGGTAAAATTTTTGATAAATTCGTGTTAATAATGGGTCAAGTATTAATTTCACGAAGCAGTAACTATAATACACTCTTGTAACTTGTAACAAAACCCTCTCAAAATTGTTCGGTAAATTTTCGGCAGCTGAACCGAATAATTCGGCCGAATACCGAACATTCAAAAACATGCCGAATACCGGATAATAACCGAATATTCGGCGAGTCTCTACTTATAAATGTACAATTGCCATCAGTGGGTGGGATTTCTTGTAGATTTCGTAATAAAACAAAAAAAAAGTAAGTGAATCTGTGTTAGGTTGTCCCGCTCTTAGCTAAATATCTTTTAAGCAAATATTACAGTAGGTACTTTAATTATTTTTAAAAATATATTTAACAATATATTTAGGTGCAACTTGCCACAAAACTATAATCTTATATCCCTTTAATCGTAATATTATTGTAATTTAGTTTCTAAACTCACCTTAATTACGGGTAGATATAAACAAAACCTATTAATTCGTCACACACTAAACAATAATTATCTTTTAATTATACAGTCTAGTAAATCACTACACAGCTTACTGATTCGCAGGTATAAACAATAAGGTATAAAAAGTAAATAAACCACGAAGGTTAAAGTTGTGCGCGCGCGCCGCTATCTGCGCACGCGACCTGAATGCGGCGATCACGTCGCGCAGATAAACGAGACAGGTGGGAATATATAAAATATGTTATAATGTGCATACTTAATGTATGTCATTACCTGTTGTGTAAGTGGGATTACATCGTAAGAAAGCAGCGTCTGTACCGTTAATACAGCTATTGCATGCGAGTTCGTCCGCCTAAAATTTTCGGGATAAAAAGTATTCTATTAATACAGACTACAAACTCTTTGTACCTGTACCAAGTTTCACCAGAATCCGTTCAGCCGTTTTTGTTTGATAAATAAATAAAATAAAATAAATAAATATTAGAGGACAATCTTACACAAATCGAACTAGCCCCACAGTAAGCTCAAGAAGGCTTGTGTTATGGGTACTAGACGACGATATATTTAATAGATATAAATACTTAAATACATAGAAAACATCCAAGACTCAGAAACAAATATTCATGCTCATCACACAAATATTTGCCCTCACCAGGATTCGAACCCAGGACCGTCAGCTTCACAGGCAGGTGCACTACCCACTAGGCTAAACCGGTCGTCAAAGAGATAGAGAGATAGAGAGAGAGATAGAGTAACAAACATGTGAACATCCAAACATTTAGAGGTTTGCATTTGCACGTCTGTTTTGTTTGGATGTGTTTGTGAACTTCCGCTTTTATAATATTAGTATATTCACAGACAGCTGCAATCATGTGTCTCATGTTTTGTCTGATTTACTCATCACACGTTGTGATAACTTGACTTTGTAACCCCAAGTGGTATCTACTTTCAACTAACAAGAACATTAAATGACAAGAATAATATAGTTAAATTGTAATGATTAGTTATAATTAGGTAAGAGTTGACTTTATTTTATGCATGCGGTGTTTACCTGTAAGTGATTGTTACACATAGCAAGTAGCTAATATAATTTGGGTTATTGTAAACATTTGTGTAAACAATTGTAGGTGAACCATAATAAATAAATAAAAAAGTAGTATATTAGCAGGATTTCTCATTTATAATATTAGTAAGATTACATAGTAAGTGGGGCACTTTATCTTGGCGCTGGATTAAATTTTTATATACAGAGATTAATTATCGACCGTATAATTTTGACTTTAAAAGTATTTTTTCGTGTGCTAATTGTCATTATTGTCAGCACAGGCGATATGTTACGAACTCTTTAGGAGCTCTTCTTCACTCTAAGCCTCCTTGTTAGGCCTCCCGGCTGACTTAAAAAAGGGAGTTTAAATAATTAATCTAGTCTCGTAAGGCTTCATGGTAGGTCAAAGATAGTTAGTCAATTTGCTAAGGAACTCGTACAGTCACCAAAATTTGATATCTGCTATGCTTCTATTTTTGAGGACGTTAGGACGTGCCAGAAACTGCTTGAGTGGCGTCCACGCACCGGAAGACGAGCTGTCGGTAGGCCTCCGACAAGGTGGAGTGGTGACCTGGTGAAGGTCGCGGGAATCCGGTGGAAACGAACAGCACAGGACCGGTCTAAATGGCGAGCCTTGGGGGAGGCCTATGTTCAGCAGTGGACGTCTTTCGGCTGAAATGATGATGATGATGATGAGGACGTACCAGATGCGCATTATCGTGGCAGATATATATGTGCAAGTTGTCTAAGTAGCAGTAAATCGTAACAAAGTCGTGTATAAGCTATTAAAATTAGCAGCGTTCGTGTGTTCAAATTCACATCACGACAGAGTTACACACTTAAAAAGATGACTCTTCCTTTTATTCATCAGACTGTTACAGGTGTTTTTTTAAATCCCCATAATTATCTAAGTTCTTATTCTTGCTGACCCATGTGGTTACGGTGGGATGCTTGTAAAGACAATAAATTAGGTAAATTATAAATAACTTTTTCCTGCATATCTCATAACTATAGCGGGTACAAAATATAAACAATTAAGGTCGATCGATTTGAAAAAAGCCTTCGACACAGTCAGCCATTCTCTACTTTTATAAAAACTTTGGAACCTAGTTGTCACAGGCAATGCGTATAAAATATTTGAATCTTATTTAACTGATAGGTACCAACAAGTGAAAAAAGGTGTAAACAAAAGTGATCTGATGATAGTAGTACCTTTTGGAATCCCTCAGGGGTTAATTCTAGGCCCGTTGCTTTTTTCTATATATGTCAACAATGTAAGCAACATTGACCTGTCAGGATATGTACATTATACGCAGATGACGCCTGTCTTTTTTATTTCGGCCGTAACCTAGAAAATCTCATAGTTCAAGCGCAAAATGACCTTAACCTTTTCAACCGCTGGTGTCAATGTAATTTATTAGCCAGAAAACCTCGTATGTGATATTTAAGGATAAAAATAAAATTATCCCATCACACGACTCTCTTAAAATTAACGATCAACCAATAATCGTCCATCACGAAAAATATCTCCAGCTGCATTTAGACGACAAATTAGCATGGAAAGATCACATCCAGCACATACGAGGTTAGTTGGCCTCAGTAACTAGAGCACTCCGCCAGATTTCTACGTGCGTCCCATACAATACTCGTCTAGCAATTTCAACTCACTAGTGAAGTCACACTTAGATTATTTAATCAAGATATGGGGTTGTTTGTGTCGCGAATTGAAATTTAAAAGATTTACGAGGATCAGAAAATAAAATAATTAAATCACTATTTTAATATGATTATAAGATGGACACTAGGCTACTATATAAGAAAACAACTAACATAACTATTTAATTTACGTGCACATACTCTACGTGCATATTTGCAAAAAAGATCTTAAATGATCAAATGCATTTCGATATTCACTTTACACAACGGACATTCAAAGAATGAAGGAAAAACTGAAAAATTTAGGCACCGAGCAGGATTCGAACCTGCGACTTCCCGGCACTCGCGGCCAGTCGCTCTAGCCAACTGAGCTATAGGTGTAATCACTACCCAGTTCCAAATTCATCAACCGTTCCTTCATATTGAGCAGTACCGCTGCTAACGTAAACTATTCTTTTTTTATACAAACGCCTTAAGGAAGGCGTACAGCGACATCTACCAGAAGACTCATGCTTCATTAACGGCACTAACGTCTCAAATCATATTATTGAGAATCGTAAGTTACGATGCGCCATCCCATACCCAAATTAAAAAAAAAAGAATAAAAAAACAAGAATATTCAAATACCAATTAAGAAGTACGAACAAATCAAAACAACGCAAAAACTGGTTATTGTAAAAGTAGCATAATGTATGTACAGGGAGCACGGATGTACAATGAACTACCATTACTACCAAACAATGTAAAAGATTGCGACTAAGTATTTAAGTTTTCTACTAAGTTAAAAAAAATACCTATTAAAATATGAGTTCCGACGCCGATGACAACAGCGATGAAGAATTAATGTGTTAGTTATATTTTTAGTCTTATTTACTTTTAGTTTCTTTAAAAATTAAAATTTGATTTCTTGGAGTTTTTTTTATTTATTTCATTGCATGTTTGAGAAAAGCACTATACACACCTCGGCGTATAATATAGACTAGAGGCCGGATAGTTACGAGGTTGGCAACCCCAGACATAAAGTTTTATAACTAGATACGTATAGAATTCTAAACATAATGTTGTTATTATTACAGCTAGAATATCCTACGATTACATTAGACCTTATGCATTTTTAGTAAATAACAATATTTTGCTAGCATAATGGCGTAAGTTATAATCCATATATAAATTCAGTTACTGACTTTCGCAGCATAAGGGTGTATCTGTTAATGCGCCCAACGAAAAAAAAAAAGAAACAGAACTCTTTAAATGCATTAGGGTTTATGTTGAAATGCGTTCCCTACAGGTTATTTATAATTTATGGTATAAAGGTATTAATATAAATAAGGTCATATGCAACATATTTTTTTTGGAAAATCGTCAGATCGGACTTTATGCATGAATGTATCTCGACAATTAACAAGGATAGAAATACAGGAGTTAGTTTGCTAGAATGAGAGAGAAAAAAATAGTGCCGTAATATTTAAAAGTCGTTTTGGGTGGATCTTCAGATCCGACCATATGCTTTTCATGTCCAGATTTACTCGGCCGGCAACAACCTTACTTTCCGACCTCTGTAGTAACGTACTATAGTGACACTGTATTGTGAATCTGTAACAATCATGCTCAATCTATTTTACTTTATTCAATTTATTATGTAAGCTTATCTAAGAGAACCGTATTGTTCTTTTGAGTAATAAAGCAACTCTAAACTGAAACTGAAGGTACACGAAGACAGAAATAGACTTGGATTTTCGAGTTTTCAAATAGTTTCAACTATAATTATTAATAATTAATAAATAATAATAATAATAATAATATAATTATTAATTATTTTTTTTATTTCCATAAAAATTGTGGTATCAAACTGTCATACGTGTATTCGGGTCATACGCGGATTTAGGTTCGCGTCTTTTCTGTGGACATACCAAAAGTTAAGGGCTACAAAGCTTAATTTTGGATTGGACCAGTAACCCGCATAAACAGTGTCTCCGTTTCTATAAATCCCTGTAATAAAAACATAGCTAACATGCACATAAGCCGTTAACTATTGACCACAGGAGGGACGACTTTTGTTTTTTCAACTAAGTATGACCCATTCTCTAATAGTGCCAAATAAACTGTTTTGCGGCGTGGTGGTGGGCAGGGCAGGTACGCTGACAAGACGCTGGTAAGACGCCGATGTTTGTTTGAAAGACGTTAGAGATGTCGCGTTGTCGCTGCGCGGACGTTGCGTCGTCGCTGCGCGGGCGCTGGCACGACGTCGACGTTCAAAATACGTTAGTGTGGGGTCTCTCTAAATATATATAAGTAGTAGTTGAGTAACTTTTACTTTTACACATGATTTACCTATCGATTATAGTTTACATTAAATCAATAAGAAGGGAAACCTAGGCAGGCACGTATCCAGAGGGGGGGATAGTTGGGATTTATCCCCCCCCCCCCCCCCCCCGAAAACGTTTTTAGCCGTCTGTTTATTTATACGCTTGCGTGTTCTTTCAATAAGTAAGTACACAGTTCACATGGTTGTTTCAATGTTTGTCCTTGTCCTGTCCTGAACCTAGGGCGTTGCAATATCTCCAAAGGATAACTGTTACTGGCCTCCTTTTATGTAATTATCAATACTTCATGGTTATATCTACGGCTACAGTTGTCCTGAATACCAATAAATAAAATTAATTTAAAAAAATAATAAATAAAGCGTTGACGCAATACACTACCTACTAGTTCTATAATTTATACCGTTACATGTATATGGGTATTTATTTTAACTTTATCAATTCCTAGTTACTCGTAGTTAGAATTTTATGCGATCCCACTAGTTACCACTAACTTAGATATTCTTAATTTGTCCGTATTTAGAATTTTATGCGAACCCAATCTAACTTAGGGGGCGTCCATAAATTACGTGAGGTGTTTTTTTAAATTTTCTGTCCCTCCCTCCCCCCTTTGGTGAGATGTCGTGAGATTTTATTCAACCCCCTCCCCCATCCCCCAATCTCACGTGAGATTTTTTAAAATGTGGGTTTCTTACGTACACGCGTTGGATTTTTATTGTAAAAAGAAAAAAAAAAATTTTGCTTCGTGCTTTTATTTACGACTAGTTAAGACTAGTAATCAATATTGCTGAGAGTTAACGTCGAAGTATGAATGAAATTATTCTCTTTCGAACGAATTAGTGAATAATCTTAATCGTATTACGATTACGCTTAAGATTAAATCTTATAAGCGTGTACAATCTGGATTAAATGGACCAAAATAGTATATATTTTTTTTGTTTCAATCAGAAAAATAATTGCGTGATATTTGCCGAGAACCCCCCTCTCTCCAACGTAAGATTAGATGAGATTTGACTCGACCCCCTCCCCCCCTTAAACATCTCACGTAATTTATGGACGCCCCCTTAGATATCCGTAATTTGCCCTAATTCCCTTTTAGCTTGCATTTCGTTAGGACACCAGCAGGTTCTTTTGGTGGCAATATAAGTGGAATAAGGATAACTTGTCGTTTCTGCAATACTAAGTACCTAACCGAAGACATGTATAGGTAGGTACAATTTAAACGTTACTTGTATAAAATGAGGTTAACAAATGGGAAAGAACGATTTCATTGGTTTATTGAAGTGTTTAAAACGTATGAAAGTTAATAACAAGCATGGACACACAATTAAAAAAAACAGTAGTTGAATGTGTGACATCATGTCACTGACATGCAAAACACTTAACACTGTTTTTTTGTTTATTTGTTTTGTTAAACTTTATTTCACAATAAAAAAATACAAATAGCGGAAGCAATTTTCTAAGGCATTTTCTACCATACATCCGTAGGTCTAAACAGAAAAACTTGTTACAGGTTTTAATTCTAATAACAAATACAGTTAGTTGAAAAAGAACGTAAAACATAAAACATACAACTGGTAAAACAGAGGCTAAGATGGCAATTCATTTAAGAATTAAGTTTCAAAACATGCGTGTATTACAAACTACTTATCAAGACAAATTAATATCAAGAGGTACTACACTTGAAAGAGCTTTGTGATTAACGTGTGTGTCTGTGTGTGTGTGTGTGTGTGTGTGTGTGTGTGTGTGCGTGCGTGCGTGCGTGAATACATTATTGACACAGTGAAAGTATCTGCTTCAGCTTCTACAAAAATGGTTTTGTATGTACGCATTTCGGTTTGTTCTCCTCTACAAGTCGCATTTCTCAACCGATTCTCGTGAAATTTTGTGAACAGGTTCGATAATTGTATGTATTTTTTGTAGTCAGTTTAAAAAAAAATTAAAAATATTTTTTTGATGGTTTGCCATCCTCTACAGGTCACATTTCTCAACCGATCCAGGTGAAATTTTGTGAGCAGGTTCGGTAATTACTTATATATATTTTTTGTCGTGAACTCTTTGGAAATTATTAAACATTTTTTTTTCAATTATTTCCTAAATCTCTTCGAGCGTATTTTGGTTTGTAACAGGTAATTTCTCAACCGATTCTCGAGAAATTTTGTGAACATAGCGGGGTAATCACTTTTTTTTTTCAACCTGACTGTGGCTTAGGCCGGGCCCAATAAAGCGATAGGAGTGCGCGGTTGGAGAGTAGCCTGGGGAAAACCTCCGGCACGACCACGCGTGTGGTTGGGTAATCACGTAACTTTATGTACTACCGTTAGATAGATTTTAATGTCAAATTTTAATTGTTAGCTCATACATTTATACTTCAAAATTGACATTAAAATCTATCTAACGGTAGTACATAAAGTTACGTGATTCGCCATAGTTTTTTTTGACGAGAGCGGTTTTCAAAAATTGACAAAAACTATTTTTCTAAACAAAAAAGAGCAACGCTGCGTGGTCTACAGCTCGGAACCACTATTATTAAAACCTTTTGTCAATGCCATGAACCTTTCAAATACCAACTGAATAAATGCTTTAACCTAAAAGAAATCTATCAAGATAATTGCACATTCGCATTAAATATAATATTTTAGAATGCCGCGGTCGTCCGTTCGACTCCCGGCGAGGACACGGCCTTATGGTAAAATTATTTATAAATTCACCATGAAATGACATTCTCTGTTTTAACTACATCACTCATATCGCGATATTTAACATATATGCTATTTAAAACCTAATTTTGCATAAGGTGTATACAACCACAGTTATTATCTTGTCGTTTATCACGGTATCACGCGACCATATATTATTTATTTATTGATTTATTTAAATATATTTACACAGCATTACAGATTTAGTCTAATACACTGTGAAACGAAACATCAACTTAAAGGAACAAAACAATGATACTAATTATCTACGTAGGCACACTAGAAAGCCTATCATCCTTCATCTCACAGAACTTCAGACACTCCCTACACACAGCCGTCCATCGCCACGCAAGCAGATCACACTCGGGTGCTGACACCAACTGGGCATTCAGCAGTGTCAGGGCGCGGAGGTGCGGCGAGTTCCTGTGAGACACAGTGCGAGCCGGAGGCACTGCTAAAACCGGGCGCGTACGAGGTCCAAGATCCATTCGTGGGACTCCTGGAACGTGCAACCTCACAAAACCACCATCCACCATCATAGACCCCGTCTAGTTTTTAGTTTCGGAAAGGATATTTTATTATGTATTATCTGACATACATAATATTGGAATAAGTTTGGTAGTACAACGTTATACGATACAATGCAATACAAATACTTTTTATTGGACACCTCAATTATACAACATTATTATACTTATCGATATGGATTTACCCATATACCGTCACTATTAGCAGCGAGTAGGTATAAGATGTTAGTTTTTAATATAGTAGCCTAGTTTAAACGGTTAAATGTAAAAAAAGAGTGCAAACTGTTTTGCAGTCTGGCGAAAATATTTTGAAAGTGTTTTGTTATTGTATCTTGTGGCTTATATATAAAAAAACATTTTTTTTTCTACACCGGCGACATCTTATCTGTCAACACTTCGGTTTAATTGTGGACTTCAAGGTCACTCCCCGCATCCTCGGTTGTAAAGTGATTGAATATAATTACTACGATTACCTCTATATTTTCCTCTATTATTTTTCCTCTAAATTGGTTAGTAACTTCCATGCACACAGGCGGGAAAACACTGCGCTCGACAAGTAATTGCGAATGGTCGATTATAATAACTGTTTGAGGAGAGTGTAGCAGAATAGACAATGTAAAACGTATGAGACAGAGACAGAATATATGCTACTGGTGGGCTATCTCTTGTACTCGCCTTAACTGTCATGGCGCATCTGTACATTAAAAAATAAGTGTCTGAATCCTTTTAATAAAGTTCCGTAAATCTTAATGCTTATATTTCATCTGAGAGTGATCAGAAACAAAGGGGGTACTCCGAAATTCGTGTCGTGCCGTGACACTCACTCATATAGTGAATAACACGAGAGTGAAAGGGACGGCACGATACGAAGTTCGGAGTACAGGCTTAGTTGCTACCGCGAACTACAATAGAAGATTTCCCTCTCTGTCGCACTAATGTGCAAACTTGCAAGTGTGACAGAGAGGGAAAATTTCGAATGCTATTCGCGGTTGCCAACACAAGTGAACACGTCAGCAGAAATACATCATACCTAATATATTCGCGGAGAAAGAATACAGGTCGGTAAATAAAATAAATAAATAAATAAACAAATATTAGAGGACAATCTTACACAAATCGAACTAGCCCCACAGTAAGCTCGAGAAGGCTTGTGTTATGGGTACTAGACGACGATATATTTAATAAATATAAATACTTAAATACATAGAAAACATCCAAGACTCAGCAACAAATATTCATGCTCATCACACAAATATTTGCCCTGACCGGGATTCGAACCCAGGACCGTCAACTTCACAGGCAAAATACCCTCATATTTCCTAATAGTGTAAACTTGTACAGTTTTATAATCCTGTCATGATCTTTATTTAATTTCACATCTAACCTGTAAAAATAACAGTTAAAAAATTAACGTTTCCAGTTTTAAACCGGACTCCTAAAAACCCATGAAAAAAATAATGTTAACGGAGCGAGATATCGCAAAAATCGACAGTTTTCATGATAAAAAAATCAGCATGGTAGGTACTTACCTATCTACATTACCTACTTCTTATCCTGAAAAGTGTATGCCATGCCAGATGTATTGTATATGTCACCGTTAGATTGTAAAAACCGTTAGATTATAATCTAACTAGCGAGATTGTAAACTGTCGAAAGATTGTAATCTGGGTCCTACGCCGATTTAGGTTCGCGTCTTTCCTGTGGACATACCAAAAGTTACGGGCTACAAAGCTTAATTTTGCATTGGACCAGTAACCCGCATAAACAGTCTCTCTGTTTCTATAAATCCCTGTAATAAAAACATAGCTAACATGCACATAAGGCGTTAACTATTGACCATAGGAGGTACTTTTGTTTTTTCAACTAAGTATGACCCATCTACCAAAAATAATGCGTTAAATTGTACGCAGTATTTTACTATTCCAACTCTCCCGACATGAAACTTGCAATTTAGGTTAGGTTCGTTCGTTATCCAGAGGGGCTACCGCGAAACGAAAACGAACGAAGTTCGAATATCTCCCTCTCTGTCGCATGAATTAGCAAGTGCGACAGAGAGGGAGATATTCGAAATTCGTTCGTTTTCGATTCGCGGCAGCCCCTCAGGTTTTTAAGAGAGGAAACAGAAGCCCCGCTCAGCGGGGTTTCGTCGACTTACTGAAGGACAGTACAAAACAATCATTCGGCAGTATACAATCTCGTTAGTTGGATAATAATCTAATAATTTTTAAGGTAACATATACACAGAAAGAAAAACGGACGAATGACAAGAAATAAATATTAAACTTTCTAAAATAAATGTTACTTTAACCTTCTACTGCACTCCAATGAGTGTGTACTGTATTTTCCGAAAATCGTTTTTTCTAAGTGGCGATATTAATCGCATTAGCCATTCGCAAATTTTACCATTTTCCCAGTTTATTTATTTTTCAGCAGCTTATTTTTCCAATAGGTTTTTTAACCATTTGCACAATTTCTCACTATATTTCTTTTTCAATAGCTTATTTTTCCGATAGGTTTTTTAATTATTCGCATAATTTCTCACTATATTTCTTTTTCAATGGCTTATTTTTCCGATAGGTTTTTTAATTATTCGCATAATTTCTCACTATATTTCTTTTTCAAATTAATTGGGGGAGGCCTATGTTCAGCAGTGGACGTCTTTCGGCTGAAATGATGATGATGATGATGATATTTCTTTTTCAATAGCTTATTTTTCCGATAGTTTTTTTAATTGTTCGCATAATTTCTCACTATATTTCTTTTTCAATAGCTTATTTTCCCGATAGGTTTTTTAATTGTTTGCATAATTTCTCACTATATTTCTTTTTCAAAAGCTTATTTTCCCGATAGGTTTTTTAATTATTCGCATAATTTCTCACTATATTTCTTTTTCAATAGCTTATTTTTCCGATACGTTTTTTAATTATTCGCATAATTTCTCACTATATTTCTTTTTCAATAGCATATTTTTCCGATATGGTTTCTAACTATTCGCATAACAGTAGGTTGGTGTTAACGTTAATTATCTAAATAAATTGTAGGTACCTATACGGTTGCCTATAGCTGGATCGAATCGAAGTGACCCTTACAATGTTGCGACGCATACAAATTAGACACGACATTGACACAAGCGTTCAGTCTGCCGGTGCCGGTCTACACGACGGACGAACAATATGTAGGTACTAATAGTATTTCATTGTTTTCAACTTGCGAGCTGTGAGTGAGATTGTTAAGAGCGCTTTTATAAAATGTGTCTCTCTGTGAGCTCAAAATTAAAACGGCCGTTTTAACTTTGGACGCATAGATTGACGAATCCAGCAACGTAATAACTAGTTTGATGGATTCATAAAGTACTTAGATACAAACTACAGTACGTAGCGGCCCCCTTTTTTAGTTATATATCGTTAAATTTAAATAATTACACTTATTCACGAGTGGCGCTAGTGGACCTGTTACATTTTATAAAAGCGCTCTTAACCAAGGGTTGGAAGTGACCCACTTCATCCGAGATATTTTGGTGCTAGAACGAAGTGAGAGCGCCAATAGTTCAAAAGTAATATGGGTGATTTCACCCGAGTTAAACATTCTACTTTTCATTTCGACTATGAGGAAAGTCAATGAAAAATAAAAGTAATAGTAAATAGTATTCCAAGGGTCCAGTAATAAAAACGCGCTGCAGTAGCCAGCGTACGCGGCTATATAGTTCGCGGCCCCGGCCTATTGAACTATTTAAAAAAAAATACTTTCCACACTGTCCCTATTAGTCCCGGTACCGCCGCATACCGGGTAGAGTCAGTCCGACCCAGGTCGGGCCTAGCTGAGATTTTTGCTGGACTCTTCTCAGCTAGGCTAGGTTTAGTGAACCAGCGACAAAACTCCCGGTAGCTCGATTCCACTCACACCTCAGATTCGGTTGAAACCACTCAACCAATCTCACTGGAGCGCAAACTGTTGGAGTATTCCAGTGTTCCAAATCACACGCGTGGTCGTGTCGGAGGTTTTCCTCTGGATTTTCCCCAGGCTACTCTCCAACCGCGCACTCCTATCGCTTTATTGAGCCCGGTCTATAAAGCCACAGTCAGGTTAAAAAAAAAAGCTTTCCACGCTAGTTTGACACTTAAATTAGGTGCCCTAAGACTTTTAAGAAAGCGACTTTCAGTGCCATTACATTTTTACATAAAATAATTTTATTCGTGTGTGTGAAGAAAATGTGTAGGTACGTTCATTCTTTTAAAAATCCACGAGGAAAGTTACAGAATTCCTGAAGAAATAGCGTAGATAAGTTACACAATTACTAAGGGAAAATATGGCACATGAAAAGATTGAAAAATACTTTTTATTTGAAATGAGTCGTAAAAAAATTCAAATGGTTCATACATATGAAAAAAAATAACATAAGTACAACTGAATTGAAAACCTCCTCCTTTTTTTAAAGTCGGTTAAAAAGTATTGTATGCTGCGGTGTATTACTGGTCTAAAAAGGCGAGTGGAGTGGGTTGCGATGTGAGCCGTGGCGAACACCGCAAGTAAAGTCACCACGAGCCCTTCTTATACACCAGTTGCATAATATACTAATAATATTAACAGTACTAATGCCATATATCTTGTGTTGCGAAACAATATTTAGTCGATATCAATATTGTGAAAGCAAGGTCAATCTGTAATTTGTTATCTTTAATTGGTATCTATCATTATTAATAATCGTAACGAAGGAAACTTACGACATAAATTGTAGTTATGTGCACGACTATACGAGCAAAATTACCGAGGATGAGCCAAACCACACGCGTGGTCGTGTCGGTGGTTTTCCCCAGACTACTCTCCGACCACGCACTCCTATCGCTTTATTGGGCCCGGCCTATAAATCCATTGTCAGGTTCAAAAAAAAGACCGAGGATATACCTAGTGTTCGCCTCATCATCATCATCATCATTTCAGCCGAAAGCCGTCCACTGCTGAACATAGGCCTCCCCCAAGGCTCGCCATTTAGACCGGTCCTGTGCCGTTCGTTTCCACCGGATTCTCGCGACCTTCACCAGGTCATCACTCCACCTTGTCGGAGGCCTACCGACAGCTCGTCTTCCGGTGCGTGGACGCCACTCAAGCAGTTTCTGGCCCTATCGACCGTCAGTCCTGCGAGCAATGTGCCCTGCCCACTGCCACTTAAGTCTCGCAATTTTGAAGGCTATGTCGGTGATCCCAGTTCTGCTACGGTTAGCTTAGTGTTCGCCTCACTTGCTTTTATTATATAGTTAAATCCGGCCGCCTATCTACTCGTATTGCCCGGGGTATGATGGTCACGTTTATCGACGACAAACGACAAGATAAAACATGTCACTTTCTGATACCACTCCATAGAAAGTGACAGATGCTTTATCATGTCTTTTTTTGTCGATAAACGTGCCCACAATACGGGGCCTGGCCTGGTATAAACCTATGTATATATCTGTTATCCCAACTGCAAGGATTACGTGACAGATAACATGTAGATTCGCAAATCGCACAGGGGTTGCCTAGCCAAAACCTGTACTGTACCTGTTAAAATTTTTTTTATAGGTATTACTAACTTTGGGATCTTAATTTTACCATACCCAAGGCGAATACGAGGGCTTGTCGTCGCACTACGTTCCGTCCCACTTCCACTAGGACTAAACTTGGCAAATCACTCCCATTATACAGAATGCAAACTACATGGAATAAACTGGCTCTAGCTCATAATTTCGCAATAGATATCTTTCGTGACTCCTTACCGATTCTTAAACGTAGAATGCTCAAACCAGCTTAAACTTATAATGTATTTATTTGTCTCATATCTCAAGTCACATTTTCTTTGTATTTTTTTTATTGTACTTTTTAATGTAGTGTAAAAGCCTCGAACTCTTTAAGTGCTGTTGCATACCTGTTATTGGTACATAAATATGTTTTGTGTTCCTAATTATGTGTAATTTTGATTATATAGTTTATATACTGTTGGTGTGTCAAATAAAGTAAATAAATAAACTTTGTTCGGTCATGTGTTCTTGGTAAAAATGCTTAAAATAGGGCCGCAAGTGGAGCGACATACCCTCACCTATTATTTGATTAAGCTACATATTTTTCCAATTCTTTAGGTTCTTTATAATAATGCGAAACATATCTTCATAGCTCCGTTATTACCAGGGACTGCATAACCGGAAAATAAAGGTAGCTTTTTAAAACGGTATTACGTCATACCGTTTCGGTTAGGTTTCGATACCGCAAAAGAAATATATCGGTAGAGGAATACAACGGTACCTACCGCTATTTTTTTCGCTACCTGAACCGTTTTCATTAAGGTATCATTTGGGCTTTACGAGGGTGCCGCCAACGGCGCCAACCAATCAGCGCTACTTATTGCCTATGCCTAAAATACCCATTTTTGTTAAATTTCGTTCGGCGCGATAGATTACTAACTTAGTCGTTGTTCGCTGTTGGTCGCGTTTACGTACCCATCGTTATTATATTTCGATGACCCATCGTAAGAGTTACGATCGAAATTTTTCGGTACCGGAATAATACCAGTTGGCTACCGTTATAATAAAGGTTTGAGTACACCTATGAAAAATAGCGATATCGGTATTTTATACCGGTACCGTACCTTTATATTTCATCCGGTATAGTTATACCTTTATAACGAAGCGGTATCGATATCCAATATCGCTACCATACCGTTTATACCGTACCGAAAACGGTCCCCAGCGAAGATTCCTTAAAGAAGCCGCTACATTTAATTACGTTTAGCAAATACTACATATATGGTAAACTGACTGGTTCTAGACACTAAACCGGCTTTATCCTTGCCAGTAATGTACGTAGGTTATATTTAACTTAAAAATTACTACTTTTACTACTTTCGACGAGTCAAAAATACACACCATGAAATACTCTTAGAGCAATAATAAAATGAAATACTCCTTATAAACGGCCCTAGTTCTCTCTCACCTTGATTAACAATGTTTAAATAAAAATATTATTGGAGGTAAGGAATAATTAAAGGCATATAACCCAACAAACCATTTATTTTATCATAAATAATCACAACAACTTGTCTAACAATAGAAATTAAATTCAATAAACAACTGGCAATATGTCAAATAAGTACTTACGGTAAAATTGAGAATTGACAAAATGTCTTTTTCTTTTAATAAACAATTCAACAACACATACAAATAATTAATAATAATTACGATTATTCTCGTGCGCTTAATTAATTGTAGGTATATTTTATTTCGGACCAAGTACTTTTTATAATTTCCCTTCCAAAAAATTTAAGGAATTAAAAAGCACGTGTTCTCACAATCAATACTAAAGGAATGATTAGTAAAAAAATCACAAATAAAAAATAATCGATCACAAACATTATTCATATTCAAAATTATCATAAGACTACGAAAATACTTATAAAACTGTACCTACAACGGCAAAATTGACAAACTCCACAAGTTAATACAAAATAAATGCTAAGGGTTCTGGACTTGTCTTGTTCGTATTAGTCGTGAGCAAAATGTGTCACTAAAAAGAAAAGATTGGTATACTTCACTCATTTAGTTCACTAGTTCAGTTTATTTCAGTCTCACCAGGTAATGATATCAGTCATTCATTCAATCATGGTGTCTGTCACTCTCGGAGCGAATGAGTAGATAAACGATATGATTCATGAACTGGTCTGACTTAAATATGAATCCTAACTGAACTGAACGAGTGACACGAGATGAAATACTTCATTTCAATCATTCATTCGTGAACTGATGTCTAGCTCGTATCGAAACAGCTTACACATAAAGTAAATTTTTTAATTAGACAATGTAAACTGACAGACGTCGGTGTGAATGTTTCATTATTCAGACATTATTTTATAAGTGTATACATAAAAGATACACGTAATTAGAGATATAAGCGTTACTTCACTACATAGTATAAAACAAAGTCGCTTTCTCTGTTCCATATCCCTATGTATGCTTAAATTTTTAACACTACGCAACGGATTTTGATGCGGTTTTTTTTAATAGATAGTGATTGAAAAGGAAGGTTTATATGTATAACAACATCCATTAAATAGTGCACCCGTGCGAAGCCGGGGCGGGTCGCTAGTTAATTCATAAAAAAAGTACTGTAGGTACTCTAACCATTATGGAATAATTAAGTCCGATGTGCGCCAGTAAACGTCAATTTACTTTGTTTAATAAAAAATATTTTTAGTTATATACTGATCTTAGGAGACGACTGTATCATAACGGTAAATCCGACTAACACACAATAGGGTTGGTAGGTGAGTTTACGGCCTGTTAATTTGATGCGCCGGTTTGCGTCCACTTGGATGAGTTGATGAACTGAAAGGATATTTTCTTGCTTTTTATGATATATTCCCATTCAATAGCTACTAATTAAAACGCATACCACTCACTATGTCTTTAGGGCATGTAAAAATTTAATTATCTTTAATTGAAAAAACTTTGTTCTTCAGAAGGTCGCAAACTGACGCAGGCCGCGTAACTGGCCTAGCGACCCTACCTACCCTACCAATATCAATGTCTACACGATTTTGTAGAAACATCCCAATATCTATCAAGGTGGTAAAGATATAGAGGATACACACTCTAGAGAGGAGAGGTATAAAGGAGATAAATATATTGTGTCATTTACATTTGTTTTATTAACTATGCAACGAAATACAGTAGAATCCGCTTATAACGAGTCCGCATATAACATTTGACCGCTTTTAACGACTTCGAAATCACTACACATTAGATTTCATACCAAACAGTTTCGAAGTAAATCAGTCCGTTTTGTGCGACGTCCTGTTAGTGCGACGTAATATCACCGGTCCCTTGACTGTCGCTTTATCCGGATTCCACTGTATCGTGACTTACATATATGTATTATTGTGACCCGAATTGAAGTTATTGTAATAAACAATAATCAGACAACAAATAAATGCATTCTCGAAATTATGTTCATCACATTATTTTAATTCTTACAGTTAAATGTTTAGGCATTGTCATATTCAGTGTTTAAGTTTAGTTCATAATAGCATAGTAAGTACTTAACATTAGTTAAATGAGCGCGATCTCGCCAACAAACTGTTATGGCAGTTTGGCGAGAAATTAAAAGGTTGTAACTGTTATGTACTTTTTTGATAAATAAATTAAAAAATATATATATATTTTAGATTGACGGGGGAGAAATTCTAGCGATCAGTGGCGTGATGTTCATTCAACACGATTCCCACTGCTTGCCTATTTTATCATATTTGAACTGTGTTCTGTGATTCTTGACAGAACTGAGTTAATTAGCTGCTACTAACCTATGGATCTCTTACACGCCACATTGGAAACGTTACAAGTTTTACTCGCTAATATGTACATTAAGGATATATGAGTATAACCCAAGATTATATAGAGATATGTAATGTACAGTACATATAACACATGGGACATTATTGCGTTTATTGCGTATATTTTACATAGATAATTAAATTTTGACTAATATTTACAAGCTTCATGCATAACTGCTCATTTTTTTTTATACAACGCCGTTGGCAAACAAGCGTACGGTCCACCTGATGGTAAGCGGCCACCGCAGCCTATAGACGCCCGCAACTCTAAAGGAGTCGCGTGCGCGTTGCCGACCCTTTATAAAATTTGAGGATGCACTGTGTTGACAGCAGAAGGAACACATTTAGGTCCCTCGCTCTCAACACAGCGCATCCTCGGGAGCTCTGGCAACCTTGCTCACCTCCAGGAAGACGAACACTAAATACTTGTATAATAAATAATGTTATTATGGCTGTGGTCTTCTGCAAGGCGGAGGGAAATTTTGGCTACAGTATCTAATACATAGGTTATTCTCGGGTTACTTATAGAAGAAAAATACATCTTTCCCCATGCATGCAATAGTAACATCTGTGTTAAGCTGGTGAGAATAGTAGATTGTGTCTCAAGGGAGCAAAATTATATATTTACGGCGAGAGCGGTATATTGAATTCTGAGTGAAGTGAAAGATTCTACAATATAATCCTGAGCGTAGCGAGGGATTCTAAAGTAGAATCTTGAGCGTAGCGAGGGATGCAAGTGTTTACGCCCAAGTAGGAAATAATTTTGCTACCGTGTGATACATACTGCTTTTCACACCGTCTATGAGGCCCGCTGCTAAAAACATGAAATGTCTTACAAATGATTTTACTACAGTGTCACATACTGCTTTTCACACCTTCTATGAGGAAAAGAGTCATTGTTGCCCTGAAATGAGGGAAGAAAAGTATATCTTTGATCCCTCATTAGAAGGCAATAATAACCGTTTTCTGAATAGCAGGTGTGAAAAGTACATTGATGCCTAATTCGAAGGCAACAATAACTCTTTTCTGAATAGCAGGTGTGAAAATATACTTTTCTGCACTTCATTTGGAACATGCCTATTATCTAATGTTACAATATCATTGGTAGGTTTCAAGACATCATGACTAGCACTAAATCAAGCAAGATTCAGTTACTGACTAAACTTGGGCTAGATTTTGCTTAGAGCTGCCCATTATTTATTTACATGGTAAAGAAATAGTGGCTCCAAATTATATATACAAGATTATACCTTATTGCAACAACTTCGCAATTCGCTTACATTATAATTAATTAATAAATAAAAAGTAGTAAAATTCAATTTTTCAATTCAATTCAACATTTATTCAAAAATGGCATTAATGCCATCGCACATTGGAATGAGAATTATTTATTTAAATTTAATAGTCTCAATCATAAATGTTTGTTTATTTGTTCAATGATAATAAAAAAAACTATCTAATAGTATGCCTACTTTAGGTATTCCACTCTTATTCTATAAAATGTAGTAAAAAAATTGTAGATATGATTTTGAGCCAATAAATGGTTGGTTTAGAAATTCAGCTGTTAGAAAAATAACATTAGAATCGGTGGCAAATCCATTTATAAAATAAATTGATAATAATGCTATATCCTATATCACGCTTCCTGATTTTTTTGGATTGATTCGTATATTCGCTAAATATATCATAATTAGACATCCGACCACCAGTATATTTTGTACATACACAAATAAAAAGCAACAAATACCTTTCATTAATTAAACGTTGATATCGATAGATGAGTATAGATTGTGGACATCACTATTGCCTCAAAATATATTAGCGACCAGATGTCTAACTATTGTAAACATTGTTTTTTTAGATGATATGGGTATATTCATACATATGTAATATTTATATCAGTTACATTCAAGCGACAAAGCAACCATGCGACAAAATCAAAACGACAAAGAAAAATATCAAAACGTAAATGTCAAAAAAGGAATAAGTGTCGGATTGCTGCTGTGTAGCCTGAATAAATAAAGGCTTAAAACTGTCATAGTCATATGGCAATACAGGAAATACACTTATTTTTATAAGACTTGTCAGTCACAGAAGTAAAGCGGCCATGAATACACTATAATTATGACACTTATTGCGTATAAAATAAATTATATATTAGCTTAGCTTATCAACTATTCTTGAGCGCGTTTGAAACGACTAGCATGGCGAAGCTACCGATCAGGAAAAGAGTTGCCGGAATCGACGAGAGTAGCTTGTAGCGTTCCTCTGTGGAACAAATGGTTATATCAGTACAATAATCAAGTTGACAAAAAAATCTAATGCTAGAAAGAATACTGCAAATATCCTCGTGGCGCCCACGCGCCTTTTGATAAACCAAAATAAGCATGGCGGCTCCAGCCCAGCACTTTTTTCAACTAACCTTCAATTACTGCCCACGCGCCTTTCAGAAGGCCATATTAATAAACTCTGTAAATCTAGTAATTGAGGCCCAGTGGCCTTTGTAAAGATCAAATGGTAGACAAAGAATTGAATTTAAAGACACATGCTAATATAATCATAATTATACCCTGAAAGTTTCACTTCAAACCGGTAACTACACAAATTTCAACTCAAAATCTTGGGCGGATATGACTGTAACTATTATGTCCTATAAGAAGGACAGTCGGGTCATAGTTAAAGAGGAGCCAAAAAATCTTTGGACGCCACGAGGATATATTTTACGTTACATGACTCTATGGATGAACACAGTGATCCTAAGAATGTATTCGTTATGATTATTGAAATGTGAGGGTCGGTTGCACCAACATACGATCACAGGCCGGTCATGTCAAATATGGCGCTGACAGCTGTCATCCCATAGAAACTTGTCAAACTTTACATACAATCAGATTTTAACGAACACCACTTACGATTACAAACGGTTTGGTGCAACCCACCCTAAGAATTGTAATGATAAATGTGTGATTATGTAAGCAGTGCGCGTGAAATGTGTGGTGTTGGTTAGAAATAAAATAGACTTATCTGTCCTTTGAAGAAAAAGTAGCAAAACACCATTATGTTTTAATTTCAAGATAAAATCTTTATTACAAACGTGCTGAAAACTATAGATAGACTTTATATATAAACCTCGTGAGTCCCAGATTAGAATTTTGTTATTTTGAATTTCGATTCTTCATTTTTTTTGTTAGAGTTCGGTACTAGATTTTAATTCGCTACTTATACGAGTACGCGGGACTTACCAGGGCTACATAATGACTTAGATCCGTTAGACCAAATTTCAGTAACTCGGTATATTTTTTGACATAACAAACCGACATATAGTCTAACAGATCTTTATAAAACCAAGCCTTAATGACGGAATATAATGTTTTGCCTGAAATGATTCATGAAGACTACAGGTTCTAATTATATTTCACTCGCTACTATCTACTAAAACAATTGATAAATAAACCTATTAAAACTTAGCTATCCACATATAGACAAAAAAAAGAATAAATTGTCACCACCATTGTTTCGAACAATTTTAATGTGTAAATAATAGATTATTCACGTTATACTAGTTTTTTTAAAATTTGACAATTAGTCTCGAGGTGCTGATTCTTAACTAGATATTAAAAAATCTTGTGATACTGACTTTAAGAAAGGAAATCTTCGACACCATGGGTCAATTTTTCCCATAAAATTATCAACAGTGTTAATATGAAGAAAAAAACTTTTATTCCTTCAGAATTAGGGCTGTATTTTTATTTGCAAGTGGATTAAAATATTCTTACACTCAGATGTTAATACTTTTTAATACAAGAAAATAAAAAACTCATTTTGTAAAAATTGACATAAGTAAAAAACTAAGTACATTGGCATCATTGCGCCAGTCCGAACGCGCACTGCCCGCTCCAAGTAATCTAAGTAAATAAAAAAGTCAATTTAAAAAAAATGTTTCATGTATTAGTCCGCGGAAACCGAGACGCAGATTATGCTGTTTAACTTTTTTTTTATCAAAGTGAGCAAACGTAAAATGTTTGTCAATGCATTCTCCTATTAAATTTGATTTATTATCAGTTTACAAAAAAATAAATGGAAAAAACCTAAAGGCGTAGAAAAAAATTAAAAACGTTTATATGATAAATAATACGTTTATTCAATTATCAAGTTAATAGCAGTCTTATTGTTATGTTAGTACGAACTACATTTATTTAATAATACATTCGTAGTAAAACTTTTAAAGCGATTTACAGTAACACGCTACGCAAGATAAAATTTAACCTAATATTATTTACTTTAAAAACTTTACAATTTTATCGTTTCAAATGTAGCCTAAACTGAGATCATCCATAGTAAAAAGGAATATTGTCTAGATTGGGGATTGAAAAGCTCTTAACAAAAATATAAAAGAGAAACTCGTGTTTTTAAATAGTAATACTAAAACATTTAGGGTAAAAAAAGTCTACAAACATCCGACGTAAAATGGGTAAACAAACAAATTTAATATTTTTGCCTGTACAGTCTCATATGTAAGGACAAGGCAATTATAGTAATGTATAAGTATAAATTGGCCTTTCTCATTTTTGTGCACACACACATCTTTGGATGTCACTACCGTGGATCAAATTATACCTGTAATATGCCACTTTAATGATGAATTTGTGAATGGATTTATTAAGCATTTATTGAGTAATCAATACTTACTCACAAAACTCAATAAAATCACCATTAAACTGGCATTTATATTATAGCTATAATTTTATCCACGGATATGACAGTGCACAAAAATGAGAATGACTTAAATATATTATATGTCTCCTAGTGGCATGTCAGTAAATGGGACTGTACACGCAAAACGTGCAATAATAAGTACGTCAGTCGGGGTTGGCGTGGTAGTGGGATAAGCGAAATATGTCGAAATCTAGAGATATTACAATATCTTACATCCTTGCAACTTGTTTTCGATTTTTAGATGGATATGAGACGTTGTTAGTTTAACAATATAGTTGGTTTAGGGATAAACGTAATATAGGCGGGCTTATACCACTAGCGCCATTGCCACGACTCACTATATACATAGAAAATTAGAAATTATTCAAACATCAATCCTGAGCAAAAGCGTTGTCTGATTTACGAATAATAAAATTAAATAATGTATTACGTGCGTGCATAAGGACGCTTCTTGTATATCTAGTTCACTACCACAGATAACAATAAAACGAAATAACTTCTACAATACATCAAAATAATGTCTTTTTCAAAAACACCTTTACATTTTTTTCACAAAACATTTTTAGGATTTTTTTTAAAGCGAATTTTATGCATTTTAATATAAAATGCCTTTTTATAATTTACTAGCCAAATGACTTATTCTATTTTTATGGCCTGAAAGAGACAAAAGAAAGAAATAAGTGACATAATTTTAAACGTATATGCATAAACATTTTTAAAGATGCGAAGAAAAGAAGGTCCACGGTCCACCTACTTCATGCGTTTTCCTAACTTTGCGCCAATATTTTTTTAAATTCGAATAGTACCATTATTTATCACAAGTCTAGGCAATATACATCGATACATGTTAGCTTATTCCGCTAATAAGTATAGAGAACGAACCCATTTCACTAACTATCTGTCCACGAGACAATTTGTTACAGGAACAACAAGTCAACTTTAAATAACTCTTGCTGACCTTTATTTTTGATACTCTATTCCTAATTGACAATATTTTACTAAAAACTTCATTGAATCACACGTTACTTTCGAATACTGACCGTGATAAAATACATTTTAAGGAAATTCTAATATTACATCTTTACAAAAAGTCTAATAATCATGTTGAGTACCATTATAGATTAATACATTTTCAAAGCGACCTGCATTTTAGTGTCAATTGTGTAATGATTATTAATGTTCAATGCATATTTAATGAATAGCAGGGCAAAGTTAACAGGTATCCCACACCGCCACCCCTCCCGCATCGCATATCACTTATCTCGGCTCTAGAGCATAATATTAAACTAACGAACACCACAATGAGAACAATACTATAGGTGAAAAACTTAAGTGACCCTCTTACATGTAGTTGTGGACTGTTCGAATAGGTCACAACCACATAGAAAACAGGATTTGCTTAAGTTTTTTATCTATATATCGACGCTGGAAAGGCAAAATGGGATAACCGACATTTTTGGCGATATTGAGTTATACACAATAGTTAGAATCTGCCGATTTCAACGGTGTGTATAACTCAATATCGCCAAAAATGTCGGTTATCCCATGTTACCCATCCCATTTTCCCATCCCAGCGTCGATATATTACGTATCTGTAAATGTCTTAGATCGCAAGTATTTGACGTCCGAATCAAAGAATCCAAATAAGTACGTAGCTTGTATATTTTGCTCCAGTGTCCAAATTTTTAACCTATAAGATGTGTCCTATCATAGTTGTGTGGAATAAAAGTTACTAGTGTTACTAACTATTAATGAATGGATCGGTTTGAAGAGAGCGCCTAGTCCTAGTTGAACTAAATTTGACGTCAGACGTCAAAAGCATGAAATATCTTAATTAGATTGCAAATAGGAACGTTAAATTCATTAAATTTGTAGTTTTTAATTTATTCTAACTCTAATAGAAACTATTAAAGGGAATGAAAATACTATTCAAATGCTATTTTGCATTCGCACTATACAGAGAGAGACTCGATCATTTTAATATAATTAGCCTGCCGGGATTCGAACCCATATTTCCTAAAGGCCTTCCTAAACTACCAACCAACATTTACATATTTCTCTATTTTCTTCAAAATCGAATTACGAGATAGAAGTATTAGAGAATTTGTTACAAATCGCCCTAAACAAAGCCGGGAGCTTCTCCAAATGCATTTGGTTCCTCAAACTGACCGCGCTACCAGTTAGCAGCGAAGGGACCGAGTCCAGTGGCCCCAATTCCACAGGCGCGGCGGACATACGCCTAGGCTCCACCACTATAGGATTATGGTCCCCATCGAAAATTATCTCAGGATCGTTCTCAATCTGCTCCTCAATACTCTCCCAGTTAGTCCTAATTTGCAACTTTTTCCCTTTACAACACTGACACAGACCGTAGTCGCATTCTTTTTTAGCCATAAAATAATCAGCATCGTCGAGAATGCTCCGTTCTTTTCTAGTTTTATGCGGGTAGATCGAGAATTTCCTGGCTTGGTACTTGAGCAGTTCCTCAACAGTGCTACACTCTTCGTCTATGAAGTCTGTGTCGGTGTCGAAGAGCGAGTTTTTCCTACTGCCGTTGGATAGCGTGTCTAAACTGTTAAGTCGGGTCATGCTAAAGTTGCGGAAGCTCTGACCTGTCATGGTGATTGATTTTTTGACAGTCGCCCAACCGAGGGAGCGCTGGACTGCCATCTTCCATTTTGTGTAGCGGGCGTCGCGATCTGGAAAAAAAAGGGTAAGTTTTAATAAGGTCACATTCATTTTGGAGATCACGTTAGGGCATGAACAGACTGTTGCAGAGACAAGTACTATGTTAATGAGGTTAAGAAAATCAAAATAATATAAAACTATGATATTATTTATAGAATATAACACATTATGGTTTTTGTCCTTTTTTATTTTTTTAATTAATCTATTTAACTTAGTTACTGATGATGAGAATGTGGCAATATGTAGGGGATTCGGACGGGGGAAGAACATCTTGTGCCGTATCTTTTGTCAGCGGGTAAACGGGGAAGTTTTTTTGATTAGTATCAATACGTATTTTTTTACTATAACGGTGGCAAACAGTTATATATTATGGCATGGTGTGTAGATATCGTTACCAATGTAATTGACCCTTATTGATAAAAGCAAGTTAAGCGCATAATTGTAATGTGCAAAATTGTAATGTGACATGTAATATTTAACAATATTATCAATAAAGAGTTTGAGTATGAGTATGAGTATGAGTAACAACGGTCCGAGCATTATTTGATTCCCTAGTTGGTAGGCTACTACAAATATCGTATGAGCGAGACGGCATTCCGCCGTGCTCTATTTATCTAAGAAAATAGTAGTTACCGTCGTCGGTGGTGGTGGGCAGGAAGGTGTCGGCGGAGGTGGCGGAGGCGCGCCAGCCGCCGGCCGCGTCGAGGCGCCACACGCCGCACGCGCGTCCAGCGGCTATGGCGGCTCCCAGGGCGGACATGTCCCACGACTGCGCACGCACTAAACAAAGATTATCGATTAAAAAAACCGCACTCAAATCGGTTCATACGTTAGGTGCGAAGCTGCGATACCAGGGACATAACACAGAGACACGTATTAAGCTTATGACACGCCTAATTTGCGTCGGGAGTTTAAAATCGAAAAGTGATACACATTCTTAGCTGCCTGTCATCATTGTGATGACACGAAAACTTGACAACTCTACACCTAAACTAGTGGCACAACCTAAACTAATGGCACAACCTAAACTAGTGGCTCTTAAAAAATTCCAAAAATTGACTGCCTAAAAAGCTCTATATCGAACCTGTTCACAAAATTTTAAGAAAATCGGTTGAGGAATACGACCCGTAGACGAGAACAAACCGAAATACGCCAGCAGACACTTACAAATTCATTGAAACAAATTTATGAAAATTTCCAAAAATTGACCCAAAGAACAATTTTATGTAACTATCGAATATGCTCACAAAATTTCACGAGAATCGATATAGAAATGCGACCTATAGAGGAGAACTAATGGAAATCCGGACATACGAAACAATTTTTGTAGAAGCTGAACCAGAGACCTTCGTTTCACTAGGTCAACTAAAGAAAACTCGCTATGCGGTAAAACGAGATGCTATAATTGAATTTTCTAACTGTCAAAATCGATTGTGTTACCTATAACCAAACTGTACCATTAAATTCTGCGAAATGTGAGCCAACCTAAGCATACATACAGGTCACAATAATCCAACAAAATGGAAAATAATTATAACATGTACTGCTTCTAACCCTAACGCATATCTAACGCAATATAACGCAGTTGTTCGAAGAGTTGTCAGTTAGGTTTGATTTAACAAGTTATGTAAAAACGTAATGTCATATAAGATAAATCCACGAAGACAGGAGTAACGGAATTTCTTACTCAAGAAAAACAGTTTCAATGGTCGTGTTGCCGTTTGGTCTTAAAACATCGCCGGCCACTTTTCAGAGGATATTCAGCAGCATTATAAGAATACAAGGGCAATCTAATTTCAATTAGGTAGGTATTTACATAGACGATGTCTTAGTATTTTCTGAAACATTCGCAGATCACTTAAGACTAGTCGTTACTACGAGACGCAATTTTGAAACAAATGTAAGGTTTTATATACGTGTCAAATATATCTATTACATGAGGCCCTCCCTTTACATAATTTGCTAAAAACGAAATTTGATTTGGTCAAAAGAATCTCTTCAGATGACAAATAATAGATTGTTAACCAAGGGTTGAATCCACCCATTTCAGACGATATATAATGCCAAAATATGCACAAATATTTTCTGAATCAGTGAAAGAACCATTTTGGCGGGAATTGCTGAGTAACGTAACAAAATTTGTGTATGGACGTTTTTTTTATTAAGGATTAACCGTACTCATGTTTGCATAGGCCTTGTTTCCAAACTGCCTTTACCCAATCTACCTACAATTCACCGTACTACCTTCTTATTAAAAATATTCTGTTCTAGAGCAGAAAAGTGCCACTTTCAACACACTACCCAGAGTATGAGAAATGAAAACACACTATCATGTTGAAACCTATATTATCACGATCCAAAACTGTCAATACATGGGTATTAGTATCGAATCGACAAATCAATACAAGGTAACGTCGCAGTTTTGGAACAACCACAACCTAATGGAGAATTTAATTGAAAAGTGATACCAAAGGAAGGCAAGCTCCAGTCTTTATAGAATAATAAAGGTCAGGTAAATAAGACACTCACACACTGGTATCCCGATGAGATCCGCCTGGAGTTGCATAAGGAGATCGTTGCGCGTCATATTCCCGTCCACGTGTAGTTTGGAGAGCGGCATACCACAGTCCTTGTTCATCGCCTCTAGTATGTCCCTGTTGCAATACAAATCATGTTGTTGACAGTCGTTCGATGAGTTTCAACCGCCCTCATTAACGTGACCAGATATTTGTTGAATTTTCTGTTCATGGCGGAGTTTTCTTAATAGTCCGAGAAGCAACATAACCAAAAATGCTATCGAAATCGTCAGAAACTCCGACAATAGTGGGGTCATGGTAATTAGAGCGGTTTAAACGCTCGAGAATAAGTAATTATTACTAGAACATAACTTATATTTTGGAAATGTATTTTACTTAACGGTTATAATAATTGTCACTTCTAGCGAAATGGTGACTTAATTGTACCTAAATTTTATTTGTTACTATTTCGTAACGAAAGTTACCCATATAAATCTTATGGGTAACTTTCGTTACGAAATAGTATGTATTAAAATGTAGGTATAATTTTATTAAGTCTTAATTATGTACAGAAACTTTGGTTTTCACCCTAATAAGAGTACACTTGCATAAATATCAATTTCATTGACAAACTCATTAGGCGTGCCAATGTATACTTCGGCTGCATTATTTGTAACAAACCTTATAACATTTTTTAGATTTTTATACATTTGCAGAATTTAGATTTATGTAATCGCATTGGGCGAGTATCTTCTTTAAAAAAAAAGAAATATTTGAACAATTCAGGAACTTATATCCCAACTCACCTTGTTTGGAAGCACACGGCTTCCAGCGCCGCCCTTATGATGTGTTGTTTGGTGGTGAATGCTGTTAGACCGCAAATAATACTGGAACAATACAAATATATGTGTAACGGGCCACCTAAATCTATTGAGCGGTTTTAAGTTTGTGAGTAACCTCAACTGGGATCCTTTTTAGCTGATTTCGAAGCCGGGTCACAAACTACCCGAACGAAGCGAAGAATTCTGAACTCAAATGTAAAATTACGAGCGTAGTGCGGGGTTCAATTAAGTTGTAAAAGCAATAATTATTTTAGATCATATGGACGAATTGGTCTGAAAATAAACATTTTTTTGAGAGAGGGCACTCTTTCGATACCCGAGCGAAGGATCCTAAAGTAAAATGTACAATCACGAGCGTAGTGAGGGATCCAAGTGGTTATATAAAAGCTCACCCTCTAGCGTCCTTCCTCCAGTACGGCGCGTAAAGCCCGCTGAAGGCCGGCACGAAGTACACGTCTCCAGTAGAGAACACTTGGCCGGCGATATGTTCCGTGTCTTTAGCGACATCGTTGATTAGCTTCAGGTTGTCGCGGAGGAACTTCATGGCGCCGCCCGCTACTGCTATTGAACCTGGAATATAAAAAAATCTTTAGTTTTTTATTTTAGTACGAATGGAGATATATAGTCACATTCCAAATATGAATCTTCAACTTTGATAAGGAAAGAATTTTCTGTAATGTATTTAATTTTGTGTGTCAGTTGTTTTTAAGATGACCATTGTGATTGGATACTGTTAATAACCGACTGTTTCCTGGTGTTTGTCTCCCGTATACGGTCTGTCTCAAATTTAGTATTTAGGAATAGTCTATCTATCGCCGTTATTTCGTTTCTCCTCCTCCCCAGTCCCCTCTCTACTCTCCATAGTCCTTCCCGTCTGTCTGTGTGTACGTACCCTCTAGCGCGTAGACCGGGTCCGCTTGGGGGCCGAGCTTGTAGGCCACGGTGGTGAGGAGTCCGTGCGCGGACTGCACCCGCCTATGGCCGGTGTTGTAGAGCAGGAAGCATCCGCTTCGGTAAGTGTTCTTGGCCTGTCCGGCCAAAAGGCAGTTCTGGCCGACTAGCGCGGATTGCTGGTTGCCTAGTATCTGAAGAGTTACATTTAGATTTATTCATTTTATTCATAGTTATACAGCAATATTATCATGAAAATACGTTAATGTTGACACCAAATAAGAAAATGAATAAGTTCAAATTTCCTCCAAAAGGATCAAATTCTTAATGAATGGCGAAAAAACACAAAATAATAAATAATTACATAATTATACGTCTTCAAAGTTTTAAGCGGGGGCATACTCTGTTCCTTTTTCGCAAAGCGCAGCTTTGTATTGGAATGATCTGTCGCGCTCTCTCTAACCAGCAACATTAAAACGGTTGTAGCTTCATTATTTTTGGAGATATTTGAATAGGATTTTCACCATTCTTATCTTTTTACCTTCTATCTTATGAAGTTGTCAAATTTTGATTCAACAACCTTACTATAAAGTTATTAATACGTACTAATATCTACACATAGAGTCACATTTATATCAATAGGAATCTCGTAATGATCGTCAAAGTATAAATTAAAGTTAAGTAGAGGTTTCATCACGCCAATGTCGAAATCCGGGCTATTCTTTTACCAATGCAGTAGTTTTCTTTCTTAGTACAATAGAAATAAGTAATTTACAAAGCCGCTACTGAGAAACGTGATGAGAATTGAATTGTAACTTTGGAAGATACGAATACATTGTTCACTTGAATGAATGACTCAGAAGGTCTAGTGTTTTATTGTTGTATTATTTGACGAATCATCAGGCCAAGTAGATCCGACACCACTCAAAATGTAAATCGACCGAAGGTTGGTTTATAATTCCCTACGCCGCACACTTCAAGAGGATAGAAGATTAAGGCCGGTATATATAAGGATCCGCTAGACAAAATCGAAATGTCGAAACTTCAAGCTCAAATTCTGTCAAACGACGCAAGCAAAAAACGATTAAGAACTCTAACTATAAGGTAGATTCTTGCTTGCTTTCATTTGACAGAATTTGGACATCAGAGTTTCAGACGTGCTATAACTAAGTATATTTTTTGACATAATTTACCAACATAAAGTTTAACAGATCTTTATAAAACGGAGCCTGAGGAATATAATTTAATCAGATTCTGTGAGATGACAAAGGTAATAAGTGTGGTCCATAATAATGTGTTATTTAGTAAAATACTTACTCCCGATATTCTAATTCCGTCTAAAATGGATCCATCCTTGACCACGCCGTAAATTTCCGAGCTGCTTCTTATTTGAGGCAACGAATCTCGGTGGATGCCGAATAACCTGTATAGAGAGAAATAAATATAAACATTAGAACCTTTCATAAATAAAACAGAGATCCTTTTTGAAAGCTCAAAATGTAGGTGAGGTTTTTCCAAATTGATTTTATAGATAGAAGTTCACACAAGCATTAAGCAACGTTGGATAGTTTGACAGGAGTAGATATCACAAAGTTTTGAAAAATTGGGAAGTAGACGAGGCGAGACCTAAAGGATTTTGTTACAGCAAGAATATAGAGCCACGGTAATGAAAACGCACAAGATTTTTTTGTATTATCTCTTATATTAATATAAGCTGGTTATTTTTCAGCAAGGATAGCAGCGAATTCAGTCTTACCTACACAGCATAGGGTCCCAGTTCAAGGTTTCCAGATTCATTAAGAGTGTTCGCGATGCGTTGGTGACGTCTGTGATGTGCAAACCTCCGCGAGGGCCGCCCGTCAAGTTCTGCAATTCAAATACATATTATTTTGAGTGGCGTCTTTTCAAGGTCGTGAAACGAACCATCACTGCGAGAAAACTTGCCAGTGTCGATTCGAAGTCAAGTTTTCTTCTGGATTACGTCAGAAGACACTTCACCTTCATCATCGTTTGCCTATATACGTCCAACGATACAGTCGAGTTCGAAAATATATACACTGACCAGGCGGTCAAAAATATGTGAACACGATCTTATTGTCAAGGTTGCTTAGAAATTTTAGAACTTTTGGGAACGTACATATATTTTATGAAGTACACTGTACAGGGCTCCTCTCATAGATGAGAGGGAACAATAACACAGAGGTCGTGTCAGAAGATAATCAAAATTGATTTTTATTTTTATAGTCTTTGGAGATTTCTTCCTCCCGGATGCCACCTTTCTGCAATCTGAATTATTTGTGAAGCACTAAGGTCTAAGTAACTTACCCACACAATATAGGCCCCTATACCACAAAACTTTACAAGTCTACAATTCGACAAAATTGGACAATTATCAATAGAAAAAGTTGATAAATTTGTTAAATTGTATGCTTGTAAACTTGAGCGGTATAGACCCCTGGAGTCGACAGTTCCAAACATTAGCCTCTTGTCCCGACCAGCTCTTCGTACGGTCTTCGCATTATCCTTGAACCACCTCATCTGAACTAAGGACTGACGGATAGCAATTCCGATTTCTATTGAAGGATCAGAGTTGTTATGTTTTCTTACCCACACAAACACGATCCGGGAGTCAACATTGCCAAAAATCAGCCTCTTGTCCCGATCAGCTCTCCATACGGTCTTCGCGTTGTCCTTGAGCCACCTCATATTCAGAGCAAAGAACTAAGAACTGATGGAAGACCATCCGGCTCCTTTACTACAAATTGAAGGGCTACAACGAGTGTGCTTATTATAGTTACATACCCACACAATCCAGGAGTCAACAGTCCCAAACATCAGCCTCTTGTCCCGACCAGCTCTCCGTACGGTCTTCGCGTTGTCCTTGAGCCACCGCATTTTCAATGCACTGAAGTAAGGACTGATGGGGAGGCCGGAGACGGACTTCAGGTAGTTCTTGTTCTGCTCCGGGACTTTCGCGAGGATGGCGTCTACGGTCGCGTCTGTTCGGATGTCGTTCCAGGCTGCGGGTAAAAGTTGGTTTGGTCAAATGAGTAACTAGGTCAAAACTCTTTTCGTTGGCTTGTTTTTTTTATCAAAAAATGGGATAGTGGAGACTTTTGTTTGAGATTATGTTCGGTTTTTTTCCCGTAGAAAATATGTTTTCAATCAAGAAAGACACAATGACACCGGATTTTTTTTTTGTTTGGTAGAAGGCACTAAATAAAGGTGTGACAGAGTGGTTAGAAATAATGCAGCGAAGACAATTTTGACTGAAAGAATATAATATAACTTATAGAACCCGGTTGCTTAGTACGAATAGGACTAATGGCCCTAAAATGCGTAATAGAGGTATACCTATAGCGGGATGTAGGGGCTCGCCGGTGAATCTGTCCCACGCTATCGTCGTCTCCCTCTGGTTGGTGATGCCGAGCGTCACGATATCATCTTTGGAGTAACCTGGAACCAATGAACATATTTATAAGGAAAGTGCATGAAAAAATGATGCGAAACCAATAAATAGGTCAGGCAAAAAGAAGCGTTCTCACCCTTCCTCCTCCCTATAGGGAGGCGCGCTCTGATTAAGAAGCCCTAATAGGCCCTGATTGAACATGGCTGACAGTGAATGTAACCACAGAACCATTGAAACGATTATTCCACGCATTTACTACAATATCGACTAGTCGAAAAGTTTTTAGCCCTAAAATACGTCTTATGGAAGACAGTTGGATTTTGCACCTATTTCTTTACCAGTGGCTCTGTGAGCTGTAGCCCTCGCGAGTATTTTATTTTTAAAATTTCTAAAAACTGACTCGACAAAAAATTCTATATGATCGACCTGCTCACAAAATTTTGTGTCGTGAATCGTATGTGAATCGTTTGAGAGACGCGATTCGTAAAGAAGAACAATCGGAAAACCGGATATACGGCAATACGCAAGCATTTATGTAGAAGCTAAAGCGGAGAACTTCGTTTCACTCGGTCAAAAAGATACTTAGAACGTTCCAGTTGTGCAATGAGCTCTCTGAAGAAGTTTTTCCGAACTACAGTATGGGGATCAAGAAACGAGTATACAATTTTTTTAAGAGTCGATAACGTGCATATGACACCCCTGTAGTTACAAAGGTCCATAGGTGACCGCTTACCATCAGGCTTAATGTACGCTTGTTTGCCACAGGTATTAAAAATAGCTATTACAAATTTGAAATTGATAGAATAAGTAGCCCTTGTAATATTTAGCGATGTGACAGACAGGCGGACGGACAGTCACACCAAGACGGTTCCTTTTTTTACCTTTTTTGTTCAGAACCCTAAAAAGATACCTTTCTCGGCGAGTTGCTCGACGGCCTTCTCCGCGCACAGCCGTATGTGGTGCATGATCTCGAGGGGGTCTTGCTCCGACCATCCTTCCTGCGGCTGGACCTCTGTTTTATCTAGTTGGTACGCGGCCAGCTCATCAGAACGCTCCGCTTCGTAGATCTGAAAATGTATAAATTACTAGTTTTAGTTTCGTTCGCGTGGAAGCCGTTTATTACTTACTTCCACAAAGACTTTCCTTCTCAAAATTATCCGCAATGATTTTGAGAGTAAGAATTATCCTATGTCCTTTTTCGGGATACAGACTATGCCAGATTAAATCTCAAAAAATTCAAAAATTCAAAATTGTTTATTTGTAAACATAGGTTGAAAAGGTCTTACAATAATTTTAGGTAGGTATCGCTATGTTTTGCCATACAAACATTGTAGTCCAGATCTTGCATGCATGTCTATACTAACACTAATTTACTAACTTAAATAACAAATCAAATTTAAAATGTGTCGCTTAAAAATTCACCTACAGAATAATATGCTTTTTCTACCAGGAATTTAGACAGTCTCTTTTTAAATTCTGTTAACTCATCTATTTTAATTATATTTAATGGTAGCTTGTTATAAATTTTTAGCGCCATTCCAAAAATACTCTTACTAAGCAGAGCAGTTTTGAATGGCCCTGTATAAATTTTATCCTTCTGCCTACAGCTGCTAAAATGAGAAAATTGGCTTAAGTTGCTTTTCACATATACTCCTATCTCGTATATGTAAAGGCATGGTAGAGTTAATATGTTAAGCTTAGTGAAATGCGTTCTACAGGTTTCTCTTGGTGCTATTCCACATACCGATCGTAAACATTTTTTTTGTGCCCTGAATGCCATTTCACGGTCTGTTGAATTACCCCAAAATATGACGCCGTATCGCAAAGTTGAAGTTACATAAGCATGATATGCAGTTAATACTGATGACGTATTTACTCTTTCATTGAGGTTATATAATGCATACGAAAATCTGCAAAGCTTTTTACACACAATGTCAATATGATTTTTCCAAGTCAACTTACTATCTAAATGTAATCCTAAAAATTTTGTAATGTCAGTTTCCTCAATTTTATGTTCATTATATGCAACAGTGATATTTGGTGTTTTGTCAACTCTTTGTTTAAAACTCATTAACTTGGTTTTGCTTAAATTAATGCGTAAGTTGTTATTTTTCAGCCACTCAATTATAGTTTCTAATGTCTTGTTAATGTCAATCTGCAATTTACGTTCATTATCTCCTGTGAATATAATTGTACTGTCATCAGCAAATAGTATCATCGGATGTTCAATAGTTTGTGGCATATCGTTGATATACACCAGAAAAAGTAAAGGTCCGAGAACACTGCCTTGTCTCTCTAAATCTAAATCCGTTAAGCGGGTTAAACGGGAAGAGATACCAGACAAAGAGGGTTACTTTTGCATTTATGATATTAGACAGGATTTTAGTATCATCGTACTCTTAGCGTTTCCTTGGCTGTAGCCTGAAGTAGCCAAGGATCCGATTTGGCATCTATTTAATCCCAAGATTTGGAGAAGCCACTTTCACCAAAGCTACTGCCTGATCTTCAAACCCAGAGGAAAAAACTAAACCTTAATTTAATCATGGTTTAATAAAGATATCTGAAAATGTATGTAGTCTTAGTATATGGCAGGATAAGACTAGCCCACGTCCAGGACGAGTAGCGTACTTAGTGGACCAGACAAAACTCCCTGTAGCTAGATTCCACTCACACTTCGGTTGAAACCTCTCAACCAATCCCACTGGACTATTCTAGCGTTTAAGCCGCCCGTGCGGTCGTGTCGGAGGTTTCCCCTGGATTTCCCCCAGGCAAGTCGCCAACCGCGCACTCCTATCGCTTTATCGGGCCCGGCCTATAAAGCCCCAGTAATGTTCAAAAACAAATAGTAGCGTACTCGAAGAAGCCTATGCTAAAGAGTGGGTGATTATGGATAGAGACGTGATTCCGGTTTTTTCTAATCTTGACTAGCTGATTTGTGTAACATTGACTTGTCTTGTGTTGATCTTTGGCACTAAAAGGATTACGTGAGGATTATGAAGAGACGTGCACCAGGAATGAGTTACCTAACGCTAGATTACTACGATAGATTCAAATATGGTTATATCCATTTACGTCAAGAGTAAACTGTATGCATGCAGTTTATCGTTTGAAAACCTTAGTAGTTTCAACAGTTAAACATTATGACCTTATTACCAATAAATGATGTCTATGTCTATGTCAATGACGTGTTTCTCCAAGGTTATACTTCGCATGATACAATAATATACTGCGCAAGGTATGGCATTTCGATACATCGGTATTGTGGGTGACACGACCTACGTCATCAACCAGCATCAGTTTATCGATCGTATGCGGACGTAAGTGTGTGTGTGTGTCATCGACAGTGACGTTTTGGGGTGTCACGATCCGAATAGGCAAACATTGTTTACTTAAACCATGATACTTCGTAGTAGAGTATTGACTGACATCATAGTGTTAGCCTTGTAATATGTAGGTATTATGTAAGTATTACATATACGCAAATTGGCATGTCTCCATATTTTTTTGTGCATATTTTACGAGCTTCTCTTCACGCATTGTTTGTCTATTGTACATATATTACTGTGTTTAGCTTGTTTTTCTTATGCAACAGATCAGTAGAGCTATTTATCAAAGAGTCCTTGAGGTAGAGGTGGGCCTGGCTTGAGGTAGATCTTTTCTTTTGTCGTCGATAAACGTGACCATGATAGACCCCCCGTTGATGCGATAGGAACTAATGTATTTAGCTTGTTTTTCTTATGTAACAGATCAGTAGAGCTAGGGTTATCAAAGAGTCCTTTAGGTAGTGGTGGGCCGATTTGAAGTAGATCTTTTCTTTTGTCGTCGATAAACGTGACCATGATAGACCCCCCGTTGATGCGATAGGAACTAATGAATTTAGCTTGTTTTTCTTATGTAACAGATCAGTAGAGCTAGGGTTATCAAAGAGTCCTTGAGGTAGTGGTGGGCCTGGTTTGAGGTAGATTTTGTCTATTGTCGTCGATATACGTGAACGTGACCATGATAGACCCCCCGTTGACGTGATAGGTACTAATGTATTTAGCTTGTTTTTCTTATGTAACAGATCAGTAGAGCTAGGGTTATCAAAGAGTCCTTTAGGTAGTGGTGGGCCGATTTGAAGTAGATCTTTTCTTTTGTCGTCGATAAACGTGACCATGATAGACCCCCCGTTGATGCGATAGGAACTAATGAATTTAGCTTGTTTTTCTTATGTAACAGATCAGTAGAGCTAGGGTTATCAAAGAGTCCTTGAGGTAGTGGTGGGCCTGGTTTGAGGTAGATTTTGTCTATTGTCGTCGATATACGTGAACGTGACCATGATAGACCCCCCGTTGACGTGATAGGTACTAATGTATTTAGCTTGTTTTTCTTATGTAACAGACCAATAGAGCTAGTTATCAAAAAGTCCTTGAGGTAGTGGTGGGCCTGGTTTGAGGTAGATCTTGTCTTTTGTCGTCGATAAACGTGACCATGATAGACCCCCCGTTGACGCGATAGGTACTAATGCATTTAGCTTGTTTTTCTTATGTAACAGACCAGTAGAGCTAGGGTTATCAGAGTCCTTGAGGTAGTGGTGGGCCTGGTTTGAGGTAGATCTTGTCTTTTGTCGTCGATAAACGTGACCATCATAGACTCCCCGTTGACGAGATAGGTAGGTACTTAAATGTTTATACAAATCTGTTTATCGATGCGGAACATAGATATTGTTATTGTAGTGACAAATTTAAAATTTAAACATATTTCCTGTTGTTATTCAATGACATTGAATTACACATCAATTCACTACTTAGTTTTTAGGATTCCGTACCACAAAAGGAAAAAAAACGGTACCGCTATGGGATCACTTTGTTGTCCGTCAGTCTGTCTGTCTGGATGTCAAGTCCCTTTATCTCGGGAACTAGTGGAAGGATCGAGTTGAAATTAAAACCATACACTCAAATTTACAGTCTCTTAAAGCTGTGAAAAAATCAAACTTCTACGTTAATGTAAAAAAAAAGAAGGCCGTTTATGCCGCAAAAAACGTATATTTCGACACTCAAGGGAATCAAAATTTATAGGGTACATCCCGTTGACCTAGAACCATGAAATTTGGCAAATAATATCGTCTTACACTACAATTATAGGGAAAAATTTGAAAACCGTACATTTGTAATTAAATCATAAAAAATACACTGTTTATTCAAAGTACGTAATAAACTTGTGGGTGAGTCCGACTCGCACTTGTCCGGTTTTATTTGGCTTAGAATAAGTTCTTAATATATTAGATTTATAGGTTCGTAGTTATGACGAGGCATATTACAACAATGTATGTATTTAAATATTAATATCTATTAAATAAAAGACGAGATAATAGAATAATAGATAGCGCACATAGCTCATTATGGCACTGTTTAGGGGAATCCTATGTCCTGCAGTGGAAATATTTCGCCTGATATGATGATGATGATGATGATGATGATGATCTAGTACCCATAACACGCATAATTACTTTAAGCCTAGCTTTTCTATCAGGCTATCAGCTACATCGAGTCTATATTGGAATCCCTAGTGTTTTGTCCTATTTTTGTATTCCCGCATATAGTTTGTCATACTGATCATATGTATAAATTTTTATTTTTGTCCCTATAAATGATTCACCTAATACATTTTGACCGAAGTTTAACTGTCCTACAGTGTTATTCCCTAATATTAGTTGTCCTAACGTTTAATGCCCCTAATTACGATTACTCTAAAGTTATTTATCCTAACACTCAATAGCCTTAAATGTCATTATCCTATTATTATTATGGCACGTGACTTTAGCACAATCGTTAGTAGGGATTTCGATGGACACCATTATAAAAGCCCGGAAACACCTGTTGGAGCAAAATCAACTCTAACGCGGATAGGTTAGAAGATTAAGATGGAAGCTGAAGCGAAGCTCCCGTCTTATTCTTCAAGGTTTTTTTTTTATAAAAGCCCAGAAAAAGGCAAAATCGACTCAAGCGCGCTAAATTAATGCTATGATTATTATAAGTTATGACAATGTAAAATAGGGCAAAACTATTATGACATGTGACTTTAGGACAATCGTTAGTGGGGATTTCGATGGACACCCGCTACATCCCACCGCTAGGCACCAGGCACGTATCCAGAGGGGGGATAGTTGGAATTTATCCCCCCCCCCCCCGAAAACGTTTTTAGCCGTCTGTTTATTTATTCGCTTGCGTGTTCTATCTAACATTCATCATTTGCCTCAGATCAGATTGCCCACGCATGAAGGAGTGGGTAGTATTGGTTACATTTAGCATAACACTGACCACGACGCGCACGGTCTTGGTTCCGTCGTCGATAACGCCGACCAGCGAGCGGCGGGTGCCGTCCTTCACAGGCATCTCGCCTGCGGACAAACATAAAAATTTCGTTAGTAACAAGCAATAAATACTTACAACGACAATATTTCCATCCGATTATCTAACAAATGTTATTAAGGGTCCTTCTCAGTTAAAAAACGCACATATATTTACGCCATTTTCTGTTTGAAAGAAAAGAAAGAAAATACATTTATTAACGTCTAAACAACACATTACAATATTTAACAATGAAATATAAACAGACAAATGACGCTTGAATTGACACGTATCTTGATATTTTCTCAATGTTTCTATCTAGAACAGGACTATTGCGACCTTATGTCATAAACTTTAAATGTATTTTTTGGATTTTTCATTAACAAATATCGTTTCAAACACCACTCCAAATCGAACATTGTCAAGCTAAAAACTTGTTTTATCCGCTTAAATTCTACTAAACACAATAAAATCTAAAACTTTAATAAAATCATCGTGTCCTTTAATCACTATTGGTATCATCAATACTTTTGTCATAATTTGAAATCAAAACATTTTAAAACTTATAAGGCCTCTTAAGATACGAGCGTATTAATAGTTTTTTTTTTAGGAGGAGACGTCTGCACGCGTCCTAAACGATTGCACTGGCTTAGGGTTGGTTGCACCAACATACGATCACTGGCCGGTCATCGTCAAATATGGCGCCGGCAGCTGTCATCCCATAGAAACTTGACAAACTTTCCATACAATCAGATTCTAACACCGCTTACGATTACAGACGGTTCGGTGCAACCCACCCTTAACGCGCAGTCGTGACTTTATCTCGGGCAAACACGTCATCTGCCCTGATGAGATTAAGTTACTCAGACTTATAAGGATCCTGCAATTCCTTGATGCTACATTTACACGCTTGCGGTGGCTTGGCAAGCGTCCACAAGCTCCAAGCGCCAACATCAGGGGCGTATTTACCCTAGGGCCATCCGGGCCATGGCCCGGGGCGCCAATCCGCCAGGGCGGCGTAACCGCCTAGCCGCCCCCGACCGGCAGCTGCAGCGTGTTTTTATTACAGAATCCTTAGAATTTAATTTCAAGATTTCTTTTAATTTTCAAAATTCATTGCATTTTTTGAAAAGACACTATAAAAGCCTCTGCGGTACCGGGGTTGTCAGCCTCGTATCTCTAGATGGCCTCGTTAATACTCGGCCATCTATAACTACTCGGCCGGGCTATTTCGCGGCCTCTTCAGTAATGTATCATCATACAGTAAAAATGTAGACTATTAAAAAAAAATTACATTATTTTTCTTGGTTTATGGGGCGGCGAACCTTATTGGCCCGGGCGCCAAATTTAAAAAATACGCTTCTGGCCAACATGTAAACAGGTCGCAAGCGCTTGCCGAAACTTCCTTTGATCTGTGTTCAAAAACCGACACTATAGTCCGGATCGGGCCAAGCTCACGCAAGCCAAGCCAAACACCCCCGTTTACACGCTTGTGCTTGTGGATGGTTGCCAAGCCACCAAAAAAAAAATAAGAAAATCATTCATGTGTAATTGTGTAAAGTTTTATAATAAACTACCTACAAACGTGACTAATTTATCTATTAATAAATTCAAGACTTATGTAAAGCGTAAACTCATATCGAAAACATATTATAGCACAAAAGACTACATGAATGATAAAACATTGTGGGTATAATTGTGGTTGAAATACTAATTATATTTTAATAATTATGACATTACATCTTAATGACTATTTTCATAACTATGACATTAGATGTTGACGTTAAATTTTCCTCTTGACATTCAGATTTTATTCTAGAAACTGTCTAGATTATACAATTTTTTATGTTTTTATTTTACATATTGACTATCTTTTTGTGAATTTATTATACTCTCTTTTGACATACATTATAGTAATACATGTCTTTTTTTAAATTTCATATGCATCAATAAATTGCTCTGAATAATTAGATTCAATTTATGTAATATATAACTGACGATTCAAAAGTGCTTGTTGCTAGGCCTATTTGAATAAAGAATATTTTGAGTTGAGTTGAGTTGACCGCAAGCGTGTAAATGCAGCATGAAATAGCAGGATTTGACCGAGATTTGTAGAGTCCGACCACGCTTACTCTTCTGGCAACACTGCATTATCCTAATCCTAATAATATTATAAACGTGAAAGTTTGTGCGGATGGATGTACGTTCCGCTTAATCTCAAAAACTACTGAACGGATCTCTATGAAACTTTCCAGTATTGTAGCTTAGACATCATAATAGGACATAGGCTACCAGTGTTGACAGATGGTTACATTTCTTACATCTTTCGTAACTTCTGACCGGCTCGCGTAACATGTAAGTAACTTCTGTTGTAAAGGAATTTTTTGTAACTTTTGAGGATAATGAGACTGTATTTAAAAAGAAAGGTAATTTTATCGAACCGGGATCATGCGACACAATTTATAGGCTTCCATACAGAAAAGGTGACAAAATAACCTATATAGTACGACTGTCTGTCCGTCTCTTGCAACTTTGTATCACATTTGAGACACCGCCCATCAGCTCGGCGTAATTCTGTCGCCGAACTCGCCGAATTGTAGCTGTATATGGCGACTCGTTTCTTAAAATCGAATGTTTTGATAAGTAATTATGAAAAATATATAAAATGTAACTTTTGCATTAGAAATGTAACTTTTCAAGAAAAGATATGTAACTTTCGTCCCAACGGCCCTGGCAACACTGTAGGTTACCTTTTATCCGCGGGTAACACCGCAGGGCGCTGCTATTACGTCATATTTTTATGAAAATGTGACGTTTTGAGGTAGTGTTGCCAAATTATTTTAATGTAGAGTCAGCGTGGTAGGACTCTAGTACATGGCGATTACAAGATCAGAATGGTCGCTAAGGGCTTGGGTTCTAGACTAACCGAGTAAATTGGGTTCTAGAAATATTCGAGAGAGTAGGTATAAAAAGGAGGTGGCAATTGCGCAAAAGATCCAATTGCGTCGAAGTGCATCAGCAAGGGCACTCGTCTAGATAAGATAAATAAGCGCTCGTGGCCCAGCGGCGCCTGCGTGCCGCGTGCGGTATGCTAGGCTAAGCAACGTAGATCCCAGAGCCGCCCGAAATGGGTTGAGGAGGACAAGCGGGGGTTTTTAGTCGGTGCAATTCCGACATAACCACCGCGCCGCCCCCACGGTGCGGAGGTATCCATAACGGATTTTCCCTCCGTCGAAAAAAAAAGGCTAAGCAACGTGGGTCGGGGTCAGTTCTTGGATGGGTGACCGCTTTGAGTGGTTACTGAGGGCTCCCGTGCACTGAAGGCACGTTAAACCGTTGATCCCGGTTGCTGTCTATGGCGACAGTCGTTAAGCGAAGTTGGAGGCGTTCTGGCGGCTTGAGAACTTCAAACAGTCAAGTTGCCCACTCATTTGACAAAGAGAAGTGGTGCTAAAAGTGCAACAAAACTGGCAACCGTACTATCATCTAGAAGATCTCACGGTTCGAAATAATTGCCATACGATAAATAAGATAAGATAAGATCGGATAAGACACGTATAATAAAAGTTATGTACTTATAAGATAGTAATAAAATATACATATGTGATAATCCACATCGAAAGGGACCTTATGGCGGCAGGCGCTTACGTTGCACCTATTCACTATTGTATTGGAACAGCGGCAATAAAGGCGTAAGTGCCGGCCGCCATAATGTCCCTTTCAATATGGATTATCACATATACTAGTGGCTCTGTGAGCTGTAGACCTCGTGAGTGTTCTTTTATCATATCCAAAATTTGACATTATAAAAAATATCAATTATGAATATCGAACCTGCTAACGAAATTTCACGAAAGCGGTTGAAAAATGCGACCTGTAGAGGAGAACAAACCGAAATTCGGACGCAGAAACTTACAAAACCTTTGAAATAAAAATTGTTTTTGGATATTTCCAAAAACCGTCTAGATAAAAAAAAATCTATATAACTATCGAATCTGCTCACGAAATTTCACGAGAATCGGTTGAGAATTGCGACCTGTAGACGAGAACAAACGGAAATCCGGACATACGAAAGCATTTTTGTCGAAGCTGAAGCAGAGACCTTCGTTTCACTCGGTCAATTATTAATCCCTCCGGTGCATATTGCATCACAAAGTTCAAAAATATTGATAACTATTAATATCAAGCTGAGTAATAATCAAAATGACTATTTTTTATAAAATCACTAGCGACCCGCCCCGGCTTCGCACGGGTGCACTATTTAATGGATGTTATTACACATATAAACCTTCCTCTTCAATCACGTATCTATTAAAAACCGCATCAAAATCCGTTGCGTAGTTTTAAAGATTTAAGCATACATAAACTCAAACTCAAACTCAAAATATTCTTTATTCAAATAGGCCTAGCAACAAGCACTTTTGAATCGTCTGTTATATATTACATAAATTGAATCTAATTATTCAGAGCAATTTATTGATGCATATGAAATTTAAAAAAAGACATGAATTACTATAATGTATGTCAAAAGAGAGTATAATAAATTCACAAAAAGATCGTCATAGGGATATAGGGACAGAGAAAGCGACTTTGTTTTATACTATGTAGTGATTACCGGGACAGTTATATACTTATACTTGACCCTTCTCACTGAATTCGCGACATTAGGTACTAGGTAGCCAATTTACTGTCCATCACGCAGAAAGCACCGTATCCCTATACAAACACGGACTATTTTCCAATATTTTTTCTACCTACCTCTGAAATTTTCCATATATCTAAGTCACCGCGCAGTTATTAAGATACGCCTATTGCTGATCAGTGATGTAACTACTTAATGTTACGATATAGTTAACACACCTCTTTAACACAACTATGGGTTTATACTGCGACTTTGCACACTAGGTAAAGTCTACTCGGTCCACACGCACTAACACTGACTCAACTAACACTAACACTCGATGCGCCTAATAATACAGACACTGCTAATCCTTCACCGATACTTAGCACTATATTCACTTTACACTATTTATTTCCACTATTCTTCTTCAATTCACTACTCTCACAGCTCTTGCTTCAATACTACACTATATCTGGAACTTGGCCCCCTTATATACACTTTTCGATTTTCATTTCATCACTCATTTGGTCCTAGTGTGGCTATTGTTCTCGAATGTTCCAATAACCACCTCTCCCCACCCCCTTCCGCCATAATTTCCTTAATCGTGGAATTTTACATTTATTTTAGGTACTTATTATAGAACATCCGCGTAAAAAGTGCATTTCGATTGCCGGATTCGAACCTGCTGTGCTATAGCACAACTGCCGATACAATACAATACAATACAATACAATAATTTATTGATAACACCATAGTTACAAGTCAAATATTTACATTCATAATATGAATTATAACACATTATTATTGCGCGATGCGACGCGACGCGAGTAGAGAAAAATGTACCCTTCTCTTTCTAATTCGCAGGTGATAGTGGAGTTCGAGTGAGACAGGAATCGCTGAATCGCGCGAGATACGACTTGGCAGCAAGTTGTGCTGAGTCATCTAGCCACAGAGGTCCTACTCCGAACTTCGTATCGTGCCGTCCCTTTAAAACATATAGTGTATAACACGAGAGTGAAAGAGACGACACGATACGAAGTAGACCCTCAGACGAGTCGTAGAAACGGCGAATTTACTAGTAGCTCAGTAGTAACGAAATTATATAACCAAGTCGCAATAATATAAATCTGTTGACACGCCGATTAAGCCGTACACGTATTACCAATAGGGGTAATAATCCTATGTCTTAGGTCGGCCGTTAATGGAGACGCATTGCACCAATCACAGCGATCATTCGAGAATGCACTAGAATTATCCCACACAGGGCCTTGGCGGTTTGTTAAGGGGAACCGTAGGCTGCAATAAATGAAGTATGGTTCATTTAGAATGAAGGAAAAATTAAAAAAAAAGAAGTATAGTTAATATTTTTTTTAAATTTATATCTGATCTTAAAGTAGGAGCGCTCGTGGCCCAGCGGCGCCCGCGTACCGCTTGCGGTATGCGAGGTTAAGCAACGTCGGCCCAGGTCAGTTATTGGATGGGTGACCGCTTTGAGTGGTTATTAACTGAGCGCTCCCGTGCTTTGGAAGGCACGTTAAACCGTTGATCCCGGTTGTTGTCTATGATAGCAATCGCTAAGCCAAGTTAGAGGCCTTCGGGCGGCTTGAGTACTTCTAACAGTCAAGTTGCCCACTCACTTGACAAGCCTAATTCCATAAGGTCTGGTTTTCACTCAGGTTGGAAGGTCAGATGGCAGTCGCTTCCGTAAAAACTAATAGGTAGCGGACCCCGGGCATCCTTTAGGATGCAACTGTACCGGGACCACCCTAGGATGATGATGATGATGATGATGATCTGATCTGATCTTAAGCTATACACTTCACCTAATATGCAGCGAGTAACGTCAACTATTCCGACAATTTTTTAATAAACTCAAACTCAAACTCATAATATTCTTTATTCAAATAGTCCTAGCAACAAGCACTTTTGAATCGTCAGTTATATTACATAAATTGAATCTAATTATTCAGAGCAATTTATTGATGCATATGAAATTTAAAAAAGACATGAATTACTGTAATGTATGTCAAAAGACAGTAAATAAATTCACAAAAAGATCGTCAATATGTAAAATAAAAACATACAAAATAGACAGTTTCTAGAATAAAATCTGAATGTCAAGAGGAAAATTTAACAGTCAACATCTAATGGCATAGTAATGAAAATAGTCATTAAGATGTAATGTCATAATTATTAAAATATAATTAGAATTTCAACCACAATAGATTTCAAAAATAATTTGTTAAGCGATTCCTTCGCTATTTATGAACAGATTTGGTAAATAATTTTTATGTTTGGAGTCATATGCTTCCAGATTGGTCCCGTTGTCAAAGTTCACTTCTGATGATGGGAACCATGGGGGATTGAGGGAACTCCTCAAAAATGGAAGGGAAACATTGCGATTTTAGTTTTTAAACATTGATCGGGTTGTAATCGACCGAGTGAAACGAATTTCTCTGCTTCAGCCTCGACAAAAATGCTTTCGCATGTCCAGATGTTCAAATTCAAGATTTCCGGTCGATCTTCTCTATAGGTCGCATTTCTCAACCGATTTTCGTGTTTTTTGTGAGCATAATTCGATAATTATAATAAATAGAACTTTTTGTCGAGCCCGTTTCTGGAAATTTTCAAAAACTATTTTTTTTTTCAATGATATTGTATGTTTCTACGGGCGGCATTTTTTATTTGTAAGTAGGTTTTTATCCTTAGTTTAGTATGTTCTTGTTTTTTATATTCATTGTTCCTTAAATAAAAATCATTATATGTCGCATTGTAAAAAAAAATTAATAATTATTTATTTTAATGTTAAACTTGACATCTGTATATAACATCATTATTCATTATTTCTATAATTAAGTAGATAATTTTGCCAATTAGTTGGTAAGATTTCAAACACAATATATATAAATGAAAAAATGGAATGGTGGAAATAAATGAAAAAATGGAATGAAATCCAACAACTGATCTCTGCCGCTTGCTTAACCCCGCATACCGCACGCGGTACGCTGGCTCCAACCGACGGTGCCAAATAACAGAAGAACAAGGAAAAAAATCATCGGAAGATTGAAGTGGATGTGTGCCGGCGGAAATACTAGTACACGTCTACACGTGACACTACTGTCGTCACAAACAAGAGGGCACAGATAACGCACGGGTCAAGACACAGTGCCAACATCCTACTATATAACAATCCGAAAGATAAAATGTTTCGATCCTTTCGACGCATAATGCCAAAAACGCAATACGCCATTTTGTCATTTCGCGTACTGAAAAAAAATACGCATAACGCCAAATACGCTTTATAAATGCCAAAAAACGCATAATACCAAAAACGCAATACGCCATTTTGTCATTTCGCGTACTGTAAAAAAAAAACACGCATAACGCCAAATATACAGCGACCAAAAACGCTTTGTAAATGCCAAAAAACGCATAATACCAAAAACGCAATACGCCATTTTGTCATTTCGCGTACTGAAAAAAAAAACGCAAAACGCCAAATACGCTTTAAACCAAAAACGCTTTATAAATGCCAAAAAACGCATAATACCAAAAACGCAATAAGTACGCCATTTTGTCGTTTCGAGTATTGAAGAAAAACATCCTCCATAATACCAGAAACGCAGAATGACAAAAACGCTAAACATAATTAATAATGTTAACAGGAAGAATTAGTACTCCTAATTTTGCACTAAAATGTAAGTTGTTGCTCAGTAATTTTTATCTAGTAGTGACCAGAAAGTTCGCGAAATATGCATGAAACTGAGTTTAGCGGCGTTTGTATATTTCCACGGTGTTAAACCAGCATAACTACTACGATGACCTGTTTCTAGTGTCACTTTTAAAATCTTTGGCAATATACGTGTTTGTCATAGGTTAGTTTTTGGAATTACGCGTATCTAGGTTTTGGCATTATGCGTATTTAGGTTTTGGCATTATGCGTATTTAGCTTTTGGCATTATGCGTATTTAGCTTTTATATAGTTTTGGTTTTTGTCGTATTTGTAGAAATACTACAGATTTGGCATTAAGAGAAATTGGTAGAATTCCGTTTTTGGCGTCTAAAAGTGGGCCAAAACACCTCGCGTGATTTCTAGATAAGCCCTTATTTATTAATAAAATATGTAATAATATTTTGCAGGTCAGTTTTAATGCATGCATGGCTGTGTTCAACCGTTATTGGTGACTCATTATCTGATGCTACCTCTGAGTCTGCATTGACGGATTTCCCATGACGTGGCGTCAAGATCCCATACTTGAAGGTCCTAACCTTAGATCAAAGTTTCTACGAACTGAAATAATAAATACTTGGACACAAGGGGTTACAGGCCACACCCCGTACGCTTCCTGTTCTGTTCTGTTCTGCCAGCAAAATTTACAATAAATTACCAATTATATTAAGAAGGATTTGTTTAAAATGAACCTCACCAAACTCTTGACTTGCAAATGTTATTATTCTTTAGCGGATTATTATTTGGACGAGTTAAATTAATTTTTTATTTAATAATTTATTGTAACGTTGACTATTTTTATTTTATTAATTATAAGTAATTTGATTTTATTTTTGTTTTTGATGTTATCTAATACTAATTTAATAATTGACATGTTTATCTTTAATATTATGTAATTTAAAAATGAATTTGTATGCCTAGACGAAACATAGAGCACATATTTTGTACCTACCGCCATATACTGTATTACCTATGTTTACAAATAAATCACTTTGACTTTGACTTATTTATAGTACTTGTGTATTTCTCGTGTTCACTTCATTGTCCTATTGTGCGGTTTGCTACCATAAAACCTACCGTAAATAAAGACTGCAAGTCCATTAACACTTTACCGGATTATCAACTCTCGGGTCTTTGTCAAAGGTTTTAAATTGCTTTAATAGAAAAGTGACGTTACACGGATGACCCAATACACCCGGCGGCGTTTACCTGAATACCTGAGAATGGTACGAATAGAAGGCATCTGGATCTACATTTTTCTATTGGTGCACTCGTAATATGCGATATGCGATAAGGCCGCAAAAGTAATGTATAAGTAGAAATGAACACTTGTCGGTATAGTATTGACACATTTTTAATACTGTTGTTTCTAACAATGTCATTGTAGATTACACTTACTACATTTAAATTTACAAATACAAATACAAATACAAACATTTATTCTGCAAATAGGCCACAAGGGCACTTTTACATGTCAAAATATTAATTTATAATTTAAGAAAGTCTGACTATAATAAGTAATACATTTTTCATGTCAAAATATTAATTTAAATTTAGTTATACTTCACAGATTACGCACGCGGAGTTTACCTTTAAGTAACTGTTACACTACTCGTAGAAATAAGTATGCATGTACATAATCTTAAGCATTGGTGTAAACATTTGTTGGTAAACCTTGATTAAATAAATAAAAAAATAATCTTTTGCTTACGGAGATAGAATCGATAATCAATTGTGTTCAAGACGGTTCTTACGACTTTTTGCACCGTGTCATTGGTGTTTTTAACGGTTACCCCAATAATAGCATTGTTTTCTTTAAGTGGATCGGCTAAAATTCAAAAACAAAGACTATAACATTAGTAAAATCCAAAAGTACCTTTTTTAAAGCCGTGAGCATATAACGTTTATGTAAAGAACGTGACAATAACATTAAGTGATAATCACTTATGCTTATTTATGTAATACATTGTATGTAACAGTCAAGTTCGAAAACATCTGCACGCGGATTTTATTGTTAATGGCATAAGGTTTCTCAGATCTTATTGACTTTTTGAGAACGTATATTTAAAAAGGTAACCTATCGATCTTCCGAAAATCTATTTACCGAATTTCACTTGTCCGAAAACGGTTCACCGATTCTTTACAATCCAAATACTTTGTTTCGCAACTGTTTGAAATACCACGGATTCATTTTACCACAATGTCATTTGTCCGCAATTCAAAAGCCCACTTTACAGTTCCCAATTTTTACATTTTACAACTTATACGTTAGCCACATTTTCATAATTTCAATGATACGGAAAGTCGACGTGACATTTTCCATAATTTCGTTATATAAGACTAAGCGGGAGCGAAGCTCCCGTCTTAATCTTCGAGGTTTTTTTTTATAAAAGCCCAGAAAGACTTGTTTCGACAAAATCGGCTAATAATTGTATCGACTGTTTGTAGGCTGATCATAATAATGAACGTAATTTTTTGGTCCTAGCCGAAATATAATTAATTATGAGTTTACTCAATCAGCGCCTGCATTCAAATTTGTTATAACTCGATGGAAATGAACTTTGTTATCTTTAGTCGATCTGGATAATAACGTTACGGTATTTTAACCCTACGGACAAATAAAAATTTGGCAAATGAATCTACGGAATTATAACGATTGTGATTTTAAATCAGCTGGATAAGAAAATTGTGACCATACAAAAATCTGTCAATAGAAAATATAGAAAATGAAACTTCGGACAAACGAAAAAAATGTAAAACGAAAAAAGGCGTTTCGTTTTCGGATTATTAATATTCGGCATAAAAAAATTTCGAATTTGCGATAGGTTACCATTTAAAAATAATAATCATAATAATTTACTGTGAAATACAAAGTGGAAAATATTATACACAAAATCGTAAGACTAATATATATATATTTGTGGACAATCTTACACCAATCAACCTAGTCCCAAACTAAGCAAAGCTTGTACTATGGGTACCAAGTGACGATATACATACTTATATAGATAAATAGATACTTAAATACATAGAAAACATCCAAGACTCAAGAACAAATACTCGTGTTTATCACACAAATACATGCCCTGACCGGGATTCGAACCCGGGACCTCCAGCTTCGAAGGCAGGATCACCAACTAGGCTAACGAGATCGTCGATGTCGTTTATGTCCAGAACGTGACAATAACATTAAGTGATAATCACTTATGCTTATTTGTAACACATTGTATGTAACATTCAAGTTCGAAAACATCTGCACACGGAAATAACGATCAGAAATATGCGAGCACAACTTTATTGTTAATGGCATAAGGTTTCTTAGATCTTATTGAATTTTTGAGAACGTATATTTAAAAATAATAATGATAATGTGAAATACAAAGTGAAGAATATTATAAACAAAATCGTAAGACTAATAACGCAATAACATGTGGTCTTATAGCTAAAAAGCGATCTCTTCCAGGCAACCATATATTTATATATTTTATGATATCTAGTGAAGCATACACTAATTTCAACTCGTTGTTGATTACACCGGTCTGTTGTTATGGTACACGGGAGCATTCCAACCAAAATGTGTAGAGCGTTCCGTTCGCACACTCAGCTATGCGCTAGCGCACCCTCCAGATGACATTTCACCCGATCGCGGTTGACAGTGACACTCGCGCAGCCGGCATTGCGCTAAAACGATGACACGCCAACGTGAACCTAACAAAGACACCTGCTAATCCTGCCATGCGGTAGAAAGGGATGCCATGCTTGATTCCCTAGCTGTCAAACAACGGTTTGGTTAAACTGTACAGTCGGTCTCAGCAGCTGGACACTTTGGTACTTTATCGTTTTCACCCTTTGGAAATGTTAGTAAGACGTTTAAAAATGACGTGAAAGCGACAAGGTACAAAGGTGTTCAGCCCAGGGATCGGATACCGGTATTTTTCTATGCAGCCCGTAAGGTCACCGGTTCATTATTTAGTTTTTAATGAGATAGTCTAATAAAACGGATTTTTCTGTCCGGTTTGTCCTACGATGTGAACAAAACGGAATTTTTTGTCAGGTTTGTCCTACGACAAAATCGTAGGACAAAACGGACTACTTCAATAATACGACGTTGTTACCTAAATACATGATTCAGCCCTATGTAAAGAGCAAGAAATAATCCAAAATATTGGACTAATTCAGGGTTTTTTAAAAATACTGGTATCGGTCATTGGTTCAATCCCTTCTAAGGTCGACCGTATCTTCTTTATAAAATTGACTATATATGGTTGTTAGCAGGAAATGTTGGAAAAATGTATGATAAAAAATACTATTTGAATAATCATTCACTATTCTTTAATAATCGCTAATTATGACAATCGATTCGTCTTAGCCTCATCACTACATAAGCTAATTCATAACTGTCAAAAAGGAACTGGTAAATGTGATAATCCATATTGAAAGGGACCTTATGGCGGCCGGCACTTACGCCTTTATTGCCGCTGTTCCAATACAATAGTGAATAGCTGCAACGTAAGCGCCTCCCGCCATAAGGTCCCTTTCGATGTGGATTATATTATCACAAATATTTTAATACAACATGCCGCGCGCGTAAAGATACTCGTAAGTAAAATATTAGTATATTAATCTGCTGTAGGAAAAGTACATTTGTTAAATAGAATGTTAAATACTTTAAGTATCGCGTTATCTTGAAAGATTAAGATAATCTACTATGATAATAGGTACTACACGAGTTTATAAGCTATATAACAATATGGTGCTTCTCTGTAATAAAACAATACTGTGGTGATTTGCTTAATGGCTTTATAACTTTGTATAATTATGGTTATCAATTGACACAACAAAATTATACGAATATGGAAAAGGTTACTCAAAAATAGGACTTATAAAGATGACAATAAGAAAGGGATAAAGATAAGGAACACTGAAAGTACTTAAGAGGCCTTATAAGTTTTAAAATGTTTTGATTTCAAATTATGACAAAAGTATTGATAATACCAATAAAGTTATTAAAAGAAACGATAATTTTATTAAAGTTTTAGATAGTAACATAGCCACTTATTGATTTTATTGTGTGTAGTAGAACTTAAACGGAAAAAACAAGTTTTTAGCTTGATAATGGTCGATTTGCAGTGATGTTTGAAACGATATTTCTTAATGAAAAATCCAAAAAATACATTTAATGCTTATGACATAAGGTCGAAACAGTCCTGTTCTAGACAGTAACATTGAGAAAATGTCAAGATACGTGTCAATTCAAACAGAAAATGGCGTAAATAGATGAGCGTTTTTAACTGATAAGGACCTTTAACACAAATCAATGAAAGTACTTGATATAATAAAATGAATGTTCTATAAACGTTATTCCGGTTAACTTGATAAAAACATTTTTTTTTACATCACATTTCATCTGATAAAAAAAAACAGCTTACCGTCTTCCATTTTAATTCGCTAATTAACCAAACGCACTGGCCGAAAAGAAAAGTAAAGAATAGGTACCGCGCGGAATTCGAATGTGGAACGTGCGAACTCGCGCAAACATTCATTGGGACTGGCGGAGGCGCGTCAGTCCACGCCTCCTTGTTATCGGGTGATGACGTATTTTTGCGGATTAGCCGGTTAATAATACGATATCGTGCGGATTTGTCAAGGATACTGAAGTTTATATTATGCTGTTTAATTAGTGGCTTCACAGGTTAAATATGGGTGTAAATGCGATAGATACGGATAGAAACGTATAGCGGAAAACCTATATGTATAGCGGAAAACCAGGCTAGATGTAAATCGATCTTAGGTATATCAATGACTTAGAATTTAACAGGAAAAAACCCTGAATAATGTTTTTTGTTATACATTGGAACAACTCAGCGGTTCAGCAATGTGTTGCTGGATGGGTGGCTGCTTTGAGTAGTTATTAACTGAGCGCTCCCGTGCTTTGGAAGGCACGTTAAGCCGTTGATCCCGGCTGCTGTCTGTGATAGCAGTCGTTGAGCCAAGTTAGACGCCTTCGGGCGACTCGAGAACTTCTAACAGTCAAGTTGCCCACTCACTTGACAAGCCTAATTCCAATGAGGTATGGTTTTCCCTCGGGTTGGATGGTCAGAAAAAACTAGTGCCTACGCCAAATCTCGGGATTAGGTAGTGGACCCCGGGCATCCTTTAGGATGCAACTGTACCGTGATAACGCTAGGATGAAAATGATGATGATGATGATTGGAACCACGAGTTAGTTTAAATAACAAAACACGCTACTAATTATCAGTCCATATCACTGACATTCAGTTACTATATTCAGTCATTGTCAGATTTAGGTTCGCGTCTTTTCGGTGGACATATTAAAATTTAAGGGCCACAATGCTTAATTTTGGATTGGTCTAGTAACCAGCATAAACGGTGTTTCCGTAACTATAAATCCATGTAATAAAAACATAACTTATATGTACAATTAAGCCGTCAACTATTGATCACCGGGTGGTCTTTTGTTTTTACAACTGACAATGACCCAATTTGTTTTTTCATACAGATCGTTATTCGTTTGGAATGTAGTCAAATGCACTTCCCTTTAGTTAGCCTAGCGGATGTAGTCGGTGTTAATCGGTGCAACAGCAAATTCCATAAGCATTGAGGAAAGTCATTTGTAAAAAACCCCGGCCGTCCATTCATCCGCAGCCGTTAGTCATAGTTGTATATATTGTCATATAGAGTGACCGCGACGTGAGGTCGTGAATAGATTTATAGTAATGTAGCTTGGTTTACACTTGGAATAATTAACACTGTTAAGGAAATCAATACTAATATCATAAATGCGAAAATGTGTCGTTCTGTTTGTTACCTCTTCACGTTTAAACCGGTCAACCGATTGTGATAGAATCTGGTATGCAGGTAGTTTGAGTCCCTGGGAAGGACATAGGATACTTTTTATCACGTAAATCATTCCTTAAGGGGTGGAAGTTTGTATGGAAGAGCGATAACTAGGTAAGCGCCTGATATAAAAAAAAATTGTCCTCTAATATTTATTTATTTATTTATTTTGCTTGTAACCCGATAATATAGGTTAAAAAACTTTGTGCAACGGGCATGTAAGTAATATAAACGCTGCTAGAGCATTGATGGAGCCAAGTGGTCGAACTCGTCAGTGGCCAATAGGTTAGGTACGTGAACTAAGGATAAAGCTGGAGCATAGACAATAGCATACGTGGGAACGAGAACGAGATACAATGTGTCATCTCCTATCTCTCATCGCGTATTATTAATCACCGGCCTGTGTCACCGAAACGTCATCAATGTATTCAAGCCTTTTTAAATTTGGCGCCAATGTATATACAGCACGGCTAATTATGAGATGTCAGAATTGTGCTAATGGATGTATCAGTCTTCTGATACATCTCAATTTAGTCCGTCCCTTTTGGGTATTCGCTAATCCTCCTTCTATAGGATCGACTTTGTACGGTTAGGTAATAAATCCGTGAGTGAAACCTCGAAAGCGTTCGGATTGACAACTATGCCAGTTCGACAGACAATATAACAGTTTTTTGTTTAGGCTTGTAAAAATACAAAAATCAGCATTTGAAGAATTTGTAAAAAGACAACCCTAGCTCATATTGTTCTCTTCTTCTCGACACATTTGATGATTAAGAGATATCATTAATAACATTATATAAAGTTGAACCCTTTACCTTAAAGTTACCACTCAGGACGCATCAAAAACAACACGAAAATCAATGGATTACATAACAATATACAAACTCACCATGCGTGGATTTCTCTCTTCTCAAAATCCTTTTAAACGATTTATGGAGTGTCCCTTTCGCTTTCACACTCATTTCGGCAGATTAGAGATCACTTGAAAGGTAAATTGGTAATTAAACGGTGTAGATTATTGTCCGCTCGCATGATTACTAATTGGCCAATAGTCTGTGGCGTGTGGTGCCAAAATAGATCATGAATGAAAGGGCGAGGGGGCTGACGCAATAGCAAACAATTGATACGACACAGGTACATATTATTTTAGTATATTTGTATTTAGTTATCTGACAAATGGCCTATCGGATTAGGCCGGTTATTCCCATATTTACCATCACTTTATTATCTCTGGTAATAGCTGCGACTTTTCCTAAATCGGTCGTAATAGGTGATTATGGCACTCTTTGGGGGAGGCCTATGTTCAGCAGTGGACGTCTTTCGGCTGATATGATGATGATGATGATGTGAGAAAAACCCTTCGGCCGCGTACCTATCTCTAGCTTCGGAATCAGTTGCGAATGACTATTTTTTCTCCTTCGTTCGAAACCAGTTGGTAACGAAGAATTTTTCTAACGTGGAGGGCAGCTTCTGCGACACCAATACGTGCTAAAAACGCCATTTAAAAAGCCTTTTGATATCGCTGATGCACGCTGCGATTAGCTTGCATCGATGAGACCGAAATGGCGTAGACGTGTAGCTGCTATTGAAGAAGTTCGACTCTAACACCTGGACCATAAGCGCCATCTACGGGAGACACTTTAGGGTGATTCTCATTCCAAAATTTAACATTTTCTTAATTTGTACTTACCGGGCCCGGATTTTTAACGACTCGTGAGTAATTATTTCTGACTTTAACTATTTTATCAGTTAGGGATCCAGGTATAGAGTAAACGGGAGTCAACAACACTTAATGTTCGGGCCGGTAAGGACATCAATTAACTTTAACGATGAGAATCACCCTTGAAAGTTTCGAAAAATGATGATTTTTTTTTATTGTCTAAAAGTAAATTTAAAACCACCATCAGGATTTTTACGTTTTAATAAACAAAAAATTCTATGACACCAATGTACCTAAACGCAATATTTCACGACCATAACAGCAAATTACTCGTTCTTCCATACAATGGTACCTGGTACCTGGGTCATTCTACTTTTTCATGACCAGTTTTCTATTACAATAAAAAAATTTCGAAAGAAGGATTTCGAAATACAACCTGAACGTAATAAAAGGAATTTATAGGTAAAAGTAAAAATACTTAAATATTAACATATTGCTGTAAAAGGCGAGTAACACAGTGGTAAAAGCCATTTTTTCATACAAATAGTGAGACATCCAAGGACCACTGAGTTACTCGATTTATGGATATTAGCTGTGGTTCGTTAATTACCAAAACTATCGGAAGTGATACTGCAATTAAACCTCTTTCTAAATAACAATATAAAAATATGAAGTAAGGTCCAAGTATTCCAAAATCTGCATTTAAAAAAATGTCTGAAAATTATGTACACGAAATGAAATGAAATGAAATCATTTATTCTTCAATTTAGGCATGTTACATGCACTTATGAATGTCAAAAAACTACCACGAAAAAGTAGAATGGCCCACCTATGGGCGCATAGTATATGACGTCACATACTATGCTCAATTAGTATGGGACGTTTTGAGGACTCGGATATCATGTTCTAATTGTACTTGTTGCATATACACATTTGATCCTCTCTAAAAACTGATACGAATGGCATCATGAAAAAAAAATATGAATATTCTCTATCATTACAGCACACAGTGCGAGCGAACATTTAAATCAGCTTTTGCGATGCATATACGTGCTTATCAGCGGAGTTCGGACGGATTGTCGTCATTACATGACAGGGTGACAACAAATGACATTATTGCGGGTAATGACGCCCAGGATACATCCGAACTCTGTGCTTATCAGAAAAAGTTGTAAGGGTCGCCCACGTCAGATACGACATAAATAGAATAGAATACTACTGATAAAAAAACATTGCATTGCTTTTAAAATAAAATACCTAATATTTCACTATATATTTATTAATATACGTAAGATGATGGATGAAACAAGAATGCATGTTACAGAAATGAGAATGTTGAGATGGATGTGTGGAGTGACGAGAATGGACCGGATAAGAAATGAGTATATAAGGGGAAGTATGAAAGTAGCACCCATCGCCTAAGAGCCAATCGCGTTGCGTGGTACGGGCATGTTATGAGGAGGGATGAAAGCCATGTAACAAGAAGAGTATTAGATATGAATGTGGATGGATGCAAGAAACGAGGTAGGCCAAAAAAAAGGTGGATGGATTGTGTGAGAGATGATATGAATAAGAAGGATGTGAAAGAAGAGATGACGAATGACAGAGATGTATGGAAGAAAAAGACATGCTGCGCCGACCCCAAATAAATGGGAAAAGGGCAAGCGGATGATATTTATTCATCATCATTCACGTCCACTGCTGAACATAGGCCTCCCCCAAGGCTCGCCATTTAGACCGGTCCTGTGCCGTTCGATTCCACCGGATTCCCGCGACCTTCACCAGGTCATCACTCCACCTTGTCGGAGGCCTGCCGACAGCTCGTCTTCCGGTGCGTGGACGCCACTCAAGCAGTTTCTGGCCCCATAGACCGTCAGTCCTGCGAGCAATGTGCCCTGCCCACTGCCACTTAAGTCTCGCAATTTTGAAGGCTATGTCGGTGACCCCAGTTCTATATCTATTTATTAATATACGTAATTTCAATAATAGGTCAACATTTTCATAATAAGTTTACACGTCATAATTTGCTCAAATAGACCGCCCCGTGTCATTCCGGGTGCAAAGGTGCCCATCACGCTGGCCGCATTACCGCGTTGGGCTGCAATAGACAACCTTCGCATCGAATCTATCTCATTAGATCCAACTTGCAAAGTTATCTATTACAAATATTACAACATCAGTAAAGTTAGAGATGTATAAGGTCTCAAGATTAAACAAGGAGTATAATGAAATTAATATAATATCCCAGAGATGTACATGGTCTCTGAGCGTCAAAATTAAAATTAATTTAATATTCTTAGAGATGTATATGGTCTCTAAGTCACTGATAATAAAAACGAATCCACAACAGGATGATGTCTCTCGTCAATCCCCTATAAAAAGTCACTAGTATTAACGTAGTCACTATGTCCTAGCAAGCATGAACAGACCGGACTCCACAAACAGCACCCGATCACGAGTATGACGCGTATCTCAGCCATCATACATACAGACATACGGACGGACAGACATAGCGAAACTATAAAAGTTCCGTTTCCGCCGTTATGGCTACGGAACTCTAAATTTTGGCTACGGAACCCTAGAAGAGTCGCCAGTTTTCCTAGGCATCGCAGCATTAACCTTGGCCAACGTTTGCACTGCGTCGCTTGCCAATCTGAATTACATTACACAAGCAACTGAGTTTTATATCAAGTCGTTTTATTTACTACTTGTACTGTGTGAAATAAATGTTCTTTTCACACCTGCTATTCAGAAAAGAGTTATTGTTGCCTTCGAATGAGGGATCAAAGTTGTACTTTTCTTCCCTCATTTGAGGGCAACAATAAGTCTTTTCCTCATATAAGGTGTGAAAAGCAGTATGTGACACTCTGTAGTAAAATCATTTGTAAGATATTTCATGTTTTTAGCAGCGGGCCTCATAGACGGTGTGAAAAGCAGTATGTGTCACACGGTAGCAAAATTATTTCCGTCTTGGGCGTAAATACTTGAATCCCTCGCTACGCTCAAGATTCTACTTTAGAATCCCTCGCTACGCTCAGGATTCTATTATAGAATTTTTCGCTTCACTCAGAATTCAATATACCGCCCTCGCCATAAATATATCATTTTGCTCCCTTGAGACACAATCTACTATTTCTTTTTGAACCTGACTGTAATAAAAAAAATTAAAATTACAGTTGATATTTGTTACCATCGTGGCCCAGCGGCGCCCGCGTGCGATATGCGAGGTTAAGCAACATGGACCGGAGTCAGTTCTTGGATGGATGACCGCTTTTAGTGGTTACTAACTGAGCGCTCCCGTGCTTTGGAAGGCACGTTAAGCCGTTAATCCCGGCTGCTGTCTATGGCAGCAGTCGTTCAACCAAGTTGGAGGCTTTCGGGCGGCTTGAGAACTTCAGTCGAGTTGCCCACTCACTTGACAAGGGGGGTCGAAGTTGTACCACGTCCGCAGGGAGTGCCCACCGCTACCCTACACGTGACCCCTGGGTGGTGCTAAAAGTGCAACAAAACTGGCAACCGTACTGTCTTCTCGAAGATGTAACGTATCCAACGTAGACCTCACGTGTATTTTTTCTCTTAGAACCTCACCAAAGATCACCAAGGGGGAGGGGGGTCTAAAAGCGGGCCAAAAAAACCTCACGTGATTTCTGGATAAGCCCTATGATACCGGGATTCGAAATTATCAAGATAATTATGGTCTTTGATAATTATCGCAATAATTATCGCGATAATTATCGTGATCCTTTCGAACCCTGTATGATACAAAAAATTGGCAAGTCATTCAAACTACACAGTCACGTGAATAGACGTCTCGTGGTTCGCCGTACATCCGTGACGCTCACGCCACACCCACACCCACGTCGTACAGTTTTAGAATCGGACAATATTTACGTATAGTAGAAATATGTGCAATTTTTTTTAGAAATATCATATGTTGAATCTTGTAGCTTGGCCGGTAAAATCCCTTTTTGCACGGGCTAATTTGATACAATTCGGCCAAGTCAAATAATTTTCCTCTTGGCGAAAGTCGTATGTTTATACCTAGTATTGAGATAAGACGTTTTGGTAGTTAATGAACGTTGATACAACGCAAGTAAAATTACGTACGACTTGTTGACTGGGCACACAGCTGAGCGTAGTAAAAATGTTGTATGGATGCATTATTTGTGGAAGGTGTGGTTAACCGGGGCGTAAACGTAAACACAGATGTTTGTATTGGTAAAATGTCGGAGAAAACAGTTATTTTTATTAGTATGTATACTATTGACCTGTAGCACTTCACATATGAAAAAGCTCAGACAAAGATGATTATGGGTTCAAGTTTTTTTTTTGAACCTGACTGTGGATTTATAGGCCGGGCCCAATAAAGCGATAGGAGTGCGCGGTTGGAGAGTAGCCTTTTTATGAGTATGTATAATATTGACCTGTAGCAAATCTTTTTTTTTAAACCTGACTGTGGCTTTATATGCTGGGCCCAATAAAGCGATAGGAGTGCGCGGTTGGAGAGTAGCCTGGGGAAAATCCAGGGGAAAACCTCCGACACGACCACGCGTGTGATTTGGGACACTGGAATACTCTAAGAGTTTGCGCTCCAGTGAGATTGGTTGAGAGGTTTCAACCGAATCTGAGGAGTGAGTGGAATCGAGCTACTGGGACTCATGTCTCTGGTTCAGTAAACCTAACCTAGCTGAGAAGAATCCAGCAAGAAACTCAGCTAGGCCCGACCTGGGTCGGACTGACTCTACCCGGAAGCTGTTGATTTTCACAAGTTCAGAACAAAAAATCATTTTATTTGACAAATAACTTCCATGAGAATTGTGATAACCTCCAATGCAGAGTTCACAACTGTAGCTTGTAAAATCCATATTATATTCTGATAGCTGAATAAATGAATACCTACAGCAAATAACCTACATACTCATGTTAGTCCAATGTCCTCTTATCAGTGGATCGAATGGATGTCATTTGTCGATCAAAGTACAACATATAACCCGCATCAAAGATAACTTAATGATGATATAATGACTATGGTATACACAATAGAATCCGGTTAATTTAACGACAGCGAAATCCCCTTATTTATTTCATCATCATCATCATCATTTCAGCCGAAAGACGTCCACTGCTGAACATAGGCCTCCCCCAAGGCTCGCCATTTAGACCGGTCCTATGCCGTTCGTTTCCACCGGATTCCCGCGATTCTTATTTATTTATTTAAACTTTATTACACAAAATACACAGCTTGTACAAATGGCGGGCTTAATGCCAAATGGTATTCTCTACCAGCCAACCATTGGGCTAAACAGATATTTTATGAAAGGTGCAAAGAAAAGAAAAAAAAAGAAAAAGAGTATGAAAATGTATATCAGAATATCTAATAAAACATATAAACTTAAAAAGAATATTGGGAATCTTCTGGAGTAGCAAGCGTACGTAGGCTATTTTTTTATAATGACTCCTGGCTACCCTATAGCTCTAATGCCTGTCTGTTAGCAACACTATTAGAGAATATTTAATAATAAAAAAACGAGAATATCTCTTCATTTATGGCCTCGACGGTCATTAAAGTCAAAGAAGGTACCAATTATTAAGAAAATGGAAAAGTTCGATTATCTCGAAAACCAAGGGACTTTTACTAAACCTGAAAGGCCATTTTCTGGACCAGCTTCAGGTGCTCTATCGGTGGTTAGAAGCTTGTCCATTATTTACTGGACACCCTGTATATATACAGGTATACAAGATACATACATACAGGATTAGATATACTTCTACATATTCAATACATACTATAATTATGATGATGGATTTTATACGAATGCATCTTTATGCATCCTTATCCTTATATTATTATTTTTTTATACAATGCCGGTGGCAACAAGCTTACCGTCCACCGCAGCCTATAGACGCCCCCAACTCCAAAGGAGTCACATACGCGTTGCCGACCCTTAAAAATTTGAGGATGAACTGTGTTGACAACGGAAGGGACAAATTTAGGTCCCTCGCTCTCAACACTGCATCCTCGGGAGCTCTGGCAACCTTGCTCACCTCCAGAAGCACAACACTACATACTTGTATAGTAGATAATAGGGTTAGGTTTTCATAAAAAAACACTTTCTAAACAAAACAATTCGTTTTGTGCGACGTAATATCACCGGTTCCTTTTTCTAAATTAGCTATTTTTTTTAATTTGTAGCTAATTTGTTCCACAGTCCTTTTGGATTATTTTTATTTAATTTGTTTTGGGGCAGACTGCAGATCCCATCTGCTGGGTGAAAGCCTCCTCACTTTTTCTCCACTCTTTCCTGTCTTGGGCTTTTTGGAGTCAGTTTTTCCTTCTTCTCGTTGTGCCATATCCTCAGCGGATGTAGGCTACCATCCTTCGGAACTTGATTCTATCTTGTGCCAGTGTACGAAGACTGGCAATGTCATTAATGTTGGACCCTAGGCTCGGAACCGGTTTTCAATATACTGGTAAAAACCGGTTTATTTTGGTTTAGCTTCTAACTTTTAGTGGGAACGCGAACGTTTTAAGAACTTTATATTAACCGGTTTATTCGGCGGGCGTACCAGTGGGGCTCACGTCTGTAGGTATTAAGATAGGTAGGTATAGTTGAAATTCTTTTCGTTGACTGAATTTCCATGAACATATTATTGGATTATGAACCTTATTGTTTAAACAGTAAAATAGTTTTTGAAAGAAATTAAGTGGATACAACTCGGCCGACTCAAACGATTTCAATCATAATCGTGCGCCCGCATTAACCGGTTTATATCGTCTAAACCGGTTAATCCGAACAAAACCTTTATATAAAGCTCCTCCGTAAACCGGTTTAAATAAACCGGTGTTTGTATCTAAACCGAAATAAAAAGGTTTTGCGGCAAGTACATGATAACGGTTTGAAAAATTAACGGGTTTCCGAGCCCTGGTTGGACCAGCTTTTGATATTGTCTATCCAAGTTAACTTTCTCCTTCCCCTGCTTCTTTTACCGTCGATTTTCCCTTCCAAGATGTTTCGTTTTTTCCTGCTACAGAGGAAATGTCGTCTATCCACTTCTTCCTGGGCCTTCCTGGGCGTCTCCATTCTTATAGGTCCAGATCATTTAATCTGTTGTCAGTGAGACACGCCATAACGGAGGCGCCGAGCCTATGCAGTTTCAAGAGTCGACTGAAACCTTAGCTTGTTGAGCGCCCATTCTACAGGTATACGGAATTTATTGAAAACACCGAACGGTAAAATGAATTGTAAATTATATATTAAATTTGAATGATTTTATTGGAATTTGACCACGTTATGGTCTTTATTTTTATTATTATGATCTTTCTTTTCTCTATTCTCTATTGAGCTATTTTAATTAACATCTTTTATAATCTATCGTATTTTTCATAATGTGACATAAAAATTTGATTTTGATATTGTACTGAAATATTGATATTGCTTAAAATTCTTTTGACATGTAAATTGGCTTTACGAATAAATGAGTATGAGTATGAGTATGAGACACTGCTGGGGACGTTGCTTCTTAAACCATACTTAGGTAAGACAATTTATAGTTAAAAAGTAAAAAACCGAGCAGCTACCGTGAACTACAAACGAAATGTTCTCTTTCTGTCACACTTATGTGCAAACTTGCAAGTGCGACAGAGAGGGAAAACTTCGTATGCTGTTTGCGGTAGTCAGGCACGTATCCAGACTTTTGGTTCCTGGGGGGGGACAAACATTGAAACATCTATATTTTTATTTACCTACTTATTGAAAGAACACGCAAGCGAATAAATAAACAGACGGCTAAAAACGTTTTCGGGGGGGGATAAATCCCAACTATCCCCCCCTCTGGATACGTGCCTGGCGGTAGTAGCCCTGGTATCTGGTGGCTCCACCCCGCAGACAACACGTTTTATTAGTACTTTTGAAGAAGACTACTATTTCAATCAGTTAAATTGCGAGCGCGGATCAATCCTTAAGCCGGCCACCCAATTATTATTATTATTATATATTTTAGACAGGCAGCTGACGCTGATACGTCTAAATCATAGTTCACTTGGCACTGGTTAACACTGCTTAGATCTTAGTTTGTCAAGTTTGTTTTTAAACTGATTAACACTGTTAGCGTTCACTACTTCTGAAGGTAATTTGTTCCATGCCTTTACTATTCTATTAGAGATTAAGTTCTTGCCGATATTTGTTTTAGATTTGTTAGCTGACAATTTAAAGTTGTGTCCTCTCGTGCGTGTGTTTGTGTTTCGAGTGAACAAGTCGCTCAGCTCTGGACAGGCATAATAGTTATTTAAGATTTTATAAGTCTCAATCAATTGTCCACGTTCACGCCTTTTTTCTAGTGTTGTCAGGCCTAGGTTCTGTAGTCGTTCCTCGTATGGTAATGATTTTAGCTGCATGGGAATTTTGGTAAATCTTCTCTCAACCCTTTCTATCATCTCAATATCTAATAAAGGTAATAATTCCTTAATAAAGGTTTTAGCCTCCCCAAGATCCCGCAGTCTCCACTGCAATCACGAAATCGTACAACAGTTATCTCCCTCTCTGTAGCACTTGCTAATTAGTGCGACAGAGAGGGAGATATTCCAACTTCGTTCGTTTTCGGTTCGCGGTAGCTCCTCAGGGCACTGTACTTGGAGTGCTTAAAAGGAATAGAGTATCAAGTCACCACCTGATGGTCTAAGTATGTCATTAAATTGTCTCTGAATTTAACACATTTTCTTTTAAAATATATTTCTGCAAAACCAAACAATGATGTAGGTCAAGTGAGGGTTCAATGGGATTATTATCAAACATGTTCATTGTTCATTATGTGTTTTTGTATGGCACAGACATGTGAGTTGTTAGTTAAAATCTGATCATTTGGAAAGCCTGACAAATTTATATGGGGTGATATCCATATTTTTTTATCAGTCTGAGTCATATGTTGGTGCAAGTTTAGTCTGTGTGTGTACCTCTATAACACAAGTTTTATGTGTTAATATAAATATCTCCAAACTAGACATGGTTTGACTTTACTTGAAATAAATGAACTTTATTATGCAAGTAGGCTGCAATGACCTTTTACAAGTCAAAAACTACTAAGTATTTCTCATGAGACCACTGCCGAGAAGAAACGCCGAAAGAAACTGGACAGTCAGTCATTCTCTCCAAAAATATGCTTATTACAATGATACTACTTAACCTACTTAAGGAAATCTAAGTGGTAAACAATAAAAAAGTTTTTTTTAAGCGATTCTGAACTACTTTACCTTAACAAATCGTCTACTGGTGCCGGGGATCCCCGGGCTCATTACAAAAAAAAAAAATTTTTTTGGTCAATCTTACACAAATCAACCTAGCCCCAAACTAAGCAAAGCTAAAAAAAAAACAACAAACAACAAACAAAAGAATGCTATTCTTTATTTTTTTTGCTGTGAGGCTTAAGGGATGATTTCCGGGATAAAGAGTATCTTATATCATTCCCCGGGACTCTAAATTATCTCCAAACCAAATTTCATCCATTTTGATTCAGCGGTTTAAGCGTGAAGAGGTAACAGACAGACAGACAGACACACTTTTGCATTTATAATATTAGTATGGATGGTGCCAACAGACGGAAGTAGGTATCCATTTTTATTATCAGTGACTTAAGAGACCATATACATCTAATAATATTAAATTAATTTCAATTTTGACGCTCAGAGAACATGTACATCTCTGGGATATTATATTAATTTCATTATACTCCTTGTTTAATCTTGAGACCTTATACATCTCTCACTTAACTACTTTTTTTTTTTTATTTATTTATTTAAATATGAAACAAACGGTCATACAAAAAATATTGTTACAGATTTTTATCTTAATGTAGACCTATAGTTTCCATTGCTACTGATGCTGTAATATTTGTAATAGATAACTTGCAAGTTTAACTTCACTGTATGACATTAATTCTGTTATAATTGTAAACACGAGATTATTATTTCTTCTTGAATTGTAAATTAATATTTTGACATGAAAAATGTATTATGGTGTCTTCGGGTAATCCCAAATGTCGAGTAATTCTGAAAATAACAGATTTCTGTCTAAGTGATTTTGTTGCACTACCCAAACATCAAAAAAAAATTAACATTTCTTTTTGATGGTGATGATGATGAGATGCAATAAAATAGCTTAGTTAGACTGGAATTTGTTATTTTCGGAATTACCAGACATTCGAAATTACCCGAAGACACCTTACTTATTATAGTCAGACTTTCTTAAATTGTAAATTAATATTTTGACATGTAAAAGTGCCCTTGTGGCCTATTTGCAGAATAAATGTTTGATTTTGATTTATGTTTACAAATCAGTCTGATAACCCGTCGTCTGCCGGTCCCTGTGATCCCCGGCTCATTAAATAAGAATGCTATTGTTTATTTTTTTCGTTGGGAGACCACGGCTTAATTGACATCAAAACTTTCAGAGACAGCATGTCAACAAAATATGATATAACATAATTTGTTCCCTACATTAAATATATAATTTTCTTCCCAAAATACCCGTTATGTTGGCATGCCTAACAATCTGTCATCCGCATTCCCTCTTTTTTCATAACGTCTGTAAATGTCATGTGAATGTATGTGATGTCCATATGTACTATTTGTTTTAGGTTTCCAGTCTGATCCTTTCCCAAAAGTAAAACAATCAGGCTACCAAACATTCTCGCGTGTCAAGTCCAAAAACTTGATATTGGTAAATCCACCTTGCTAAAACCAGCAAGGAGTAGAAGCCATTAAAAAAAAAAGATATAATATTATGCCTCCACAATGACCACCAAACGCAGGTAAACACAATAAGAATCCAATTTATTGACAAAATTAAGTACTTAATTTATTCATTCATTAAGCACAAGGTTTTTGGGTCATACTTAGTTGGAAAAACAAAAGTCATCCCTCCTGTGGTAAATAGTTAACGGCTTATGTGCATGTTAGCTGTTTTTATTACAGGGATTTATAGAAACGGAGACACTGTTTATGCGGGTTACTGGTCGGATCCAAAATTAAGCTTTGTAGCCCTTAACTTTTGGTATGTCCACAGAATAGACGCGAACCTAAATCCGCGTTTGACTCTTTTACAGTCACTAAGTAAGTATAACAAACCGGCATAGGTTAAAGTATGATTTCCACACAGAAGTAATCGTAATGGTTAGGCATACTTAACTTTAAATCACCTATTGTCATGCGATATTTACGAAGAAGTCAAAGTATGCTTGTACATACGAACGATAGTCATGTTCTACAATCGGATTTATCCCAATAATATCTCGTTTCAGTCAAAAAATTACATTCATAAATGATGTAAGGTCCAAAAAATACATAGAATTTCGCAAAGCACTGTTGATAGGACTTACCTTTGTTGATTTGACACCGACGATCACAAAACACGATGTATTGTAGTTTAGTACACAGCTAACATGTTACTATGATCTGAAATTTGGAAATATTTCGATTTTTTGATGAAATTATTGACACCAATGACACCGCACCACACACGATGTCACGGCGCGGAGCACGGCACTACAGAGCAGTGTTGCCTTGCCAGGGCCATTAGGGCGAAAATTACGTTTCTTTTCCTGAAAAGTTACATTTTTGATGCAAAAGTTACATTTTTTCGTAACGTTCGATTTTAAGAAATGAGTAGTCACATACAACTATAATTCGTCGAGTTCGGCGACAGAGTTACGCCAGTCTGATGGGCGGTATATCGAATGTCATACATAGTTGCAACAGACGGACAGACAGGCGTACCACGTGGGTTTTTTTGTCACCTTTTCTGTATGAAAGCCCATAAATTGTCTCGTTTGGTCCCTGTTAGATACTATTGACCTTTATTTTTAAATAGAGTTTCATTATTAAAAGTTACAAAAATTTCCTTTACAATTGAAGTTACTTACATGTTACGCGAGCCGGTCAAAAGTTACGAAAAATGTAAGAAATGTAACCATCTGGCAACACTGCTACAGAGTACAGAGAAGATAAGAAAAAGAACGTCAACGAACTGCTACTACTTACAAGCGTGTGCAAGGAAAGTTACAAACTGATTATAGGTAACCATTTATTAGTTTTCGTCACTATCATGCTTTCTTTTTTTTATGAGATAGAGTTGGTGTTCTAAACGCAAGTAAGAAACTTCATAGAACAGGTTAAATAGTAAAAATTAAAGTTTTATTTTACATAACGATGCTTGATCTTGGTATGCTTAGCTACCTTCATAACTGAGAATATATTTATTACGCTGCTGTCACTGTCACTGTCATTATAGCTATGAAGTATTTGCAATAGTATTTGTGTAGTATGTATAGAGTATGTAGAAAGAGAGGACCTAATAGAAGGAGGATTACCGAATGCCCAAAAGGGACAGACTTAGGACAATCTGACTAAATTGAGATGTACCAGAAGACTCATACATCCATTAGCACTATTCTGATGTCTCACAATGAGTCGTGCTCTATATATATTGACGCCTATTTTAAATTAAGCCAATGGGCTTGAATACATTGATGACGTTTCGGTGACACAGGCCGGTGACAAATAAGATGCGATGAGGGACAGGCAATGACACATTGTATCGCGTTCCCACGTATGTTATTGTCTATGCTTACAACTCTTTCGCACATCTGTGTATGTGTGTATTGCCGGCCTCAGTCTTATCATTACTTCAAGATGAGCATAAATATTTCTTATATAAATGCAGACGCCTACATAAACATTGAGAGCAATATCATCGATCTATTAATCGCTACGTTGAAACGAGGCGTTTAGAGGTGGTCAGGCGTAAACGTAAATGAAATAAACACTAAGACAACGCTATGTTTGTGCGCGCGCGTTGCGACACAAGCACCCAAACATGGCTTAATAATGCAGGTGCAATGGTCTTCTGTTTCGGCCATCGCATCATTGATCAGTACTGGCGACCTGACTCACCAGGAATATAACAACACTTCATGGTGCTCGATGGGCGTAAAGCCTACGACGAACCATGGTTTGCGATACTAGCAGATAAACCAAGAGACATCGACGTGATACGCCTTTCTTCCCGGTCCTGAGGGGCTACCGCGAACCACAAACGAAGTTTTCCCTCTCTGTCTCACTTATATGCAAACTTGCAAGTGCGACAGAGAGGGAAAACTTCGTTTGCTGTTCGCGGTAGCGCCACTGAATCAGACTTATCCCCTCTCCCTCTTACACTAGCTCTTGCTTGTACGAGTGCAATGAACGCCTGAGGGCCTACTCCGAACTTCATATCGTGCCGTCCCTTTCACTCCAGTGTTATACACTATATAAGTGCAAGGGACGGCACCATACGAAGTTCGGAGTAGGTGCGCTACCGCGAACAGCAAACGACGTTTTCGCTCTCTGTCGCACTTGGACGTTCGGACGTAAGTGTGACAGAGAGGGAAAACTACGTTTGCTGTTCGCGGTAGCGCCCTAGGCCGTCTGAAGCCCCGAAGCGTCCCACCAGTTAGGTACTCACCCCCTCACTCTTTCACAAGCAAGACGTACGAGTGCAACGAACGCCTGATTCTTAGGGACGGTTGAACCAACAAACGATCACATGCCGATCATCGTCAAATATGGCGCCGGCAGCTGTCATCCCATAGAAACTTGTCAAACTTTCCATACAATCAGATTTTAACGAACACCGTTTACGATTACAGACGGTTGGTGCCCACCCTAAGTCTCTTTCCCGCTCTCCGCTTCCCACCATCAGATTTTTACCGTCATTTATCACCCCTTGGTGCTTGGTACCCGGTGTGGACCGCCCCCCTCGCCCCCCCTTACGCCATCACTATGGGATGTACGACGCTTGCAACTCTAGCTACTAGTGCGTTGCCGACTCTTAATTAATTCGAGCATTCAACTACAAATATACAAATACAAATACAAACATTTATTCTGCAAATAGGCCACAAGGGCACTTTTACATGTCAAAATATTAATTTATAATTTAAGAAAGTCTGACTATAATAAGTAATACATTTTTCATGTCAAAATATTAATTTACAGTTCAAGAAGGAATAATAATTTCGAGTTTAACAATTATAACAAAATTAATGTCATACAGTGAAGATAAACTTGCAAAGTTATCTATTACAAATATTAAGTTAGAGATGTATAAGGTCTCAAGATTAAACAAGGAGTGAAATTAATATATTATCCCAGAGATGTACATGGTCTCTGAGCGTCAAAATTAAAATTAATTTAATATTGTTAGAGATGTATATGGTCTCTAAGTCACTGATAATAAAAACGAATCCACAACAGGATGATGTCTCTCGTCAATCCCTTATAAAAGACACTAGTATTAACGTAGTCACTATGTCCTAGCAAGCATGGACAGACCGGACCCCACAAACAGCACCCGATCACGAGTATGACGCGTATCTCAGCCATACAATATCTTTTACCCTAGGGCTATCAGGGCCATGGCCCGGGGCGCCAATCCGCCAGGGCGGCGTAACCGCCTAGCCGCCCCCGACCGGCAGCTGCAACGTGTGTTTTTATTACGGAATCCTTAGAATTTAATTTCAAGTTTTCTTTTAATTTTCAAACTTCATTGCATTTTTTGAAAAAAACACTATAAAAGCCTCTGCGGTACCGGGGTTGTCAGCCTCGTATATCTAGATGGCCTCGTTAATACTCGGCCATCTATAACTACTCGGCCGGCAATCTCCTATTTCGCGGCCTCTTCAGTAATGTACTATCATACAATAAAAATGTAGACTTTCTTGGTTTATGGGGCGGCGAACCTTATTGGCCCGAGGCGCCAAATTTAAAAAATACGCTTCTGTTACCCCTGTTACATTAAGTTGTTTGTCACTCATCTCATAAACCTACTAAACCAGGATATACCATAAACGGTTCATTATGTCACGGTCCTTTTAGATACATTTGTATGACATCATACAACTTTCGCCGCTTGAGAGGAGGCATTCAGACGCAGGATCTATAGGTGAAAACACCGTTACTGTTGTTCTTAAGTTTGAAATTTGTGTGACGTTATGGTAAGTTTTTAAAATCTCAGTTTGTTACATTTAAATAAATAAAAATAAATATTTGTGGACAATCTTACACAAATCAACCTAGTCCCAAACTAAATGGGTACTAAGGGACGATATTTTACATATATACTTTAAATACATAGAAAACATCCAAGACCCATTACCAGATTTTCGTGTTCATCACATAAATGAATGCCCTGACCGGGTTCGAACCCGGGACCTCCAGCTTCGTAGGCAGGGTCACTACCAACTAGGCTAAAGCGGTCGTCATTTGTCAGAAGTATTTGCATCCTTTTGATATCAGTGAATGATCATTCTACTTTTCCATGACCTTACCAATTATTATAAAAAAATACTATTGTATATATTGAATTAGTGTACAAAAATAGGATTTCGAAATAGTACCTGGAGTGCTACCGCGACCCACAAACGAAGTTTTCCCTCTCTGTCGCACTTGCAAGTTTTCACATAGCACATTAAATAGGATTTACTGTATGGGTGTAGATAAAATATATTAAGCAACAAACTTTATCGGTAGGTGTAAATAATGATGCATTCTCTTGTAATTTTAACGATTACATCAGTAACTTATGCAACACAATTTTCTATTATCATTAGTAAAAACCTGAAATAATTATGCAGCACAAAATAACGCAACCTACTGTATTGTTTAATTTATTAATTCCATAGTAAAACAACATAATATATAAAACATAAAAAAATGATATTAAAAAAGGTCTCCAAGATCGGAGCTCTGAGGAAGGATTCCCATAAGGCTGGCAGCGTTCCCCTTTAATTAGGGTGGGTTGCACTGAACCGTCTGTAATCGTAAGCGGTGTTCGTTAAAATCTGATTGTATGGAAAGTTTGACAAGTTTCTATGGGATGACAGCTGCCGGCGCCATATTTGACGATGACCGGCCTGTGATCGTATGTTGGTGCAACCGACCCTTAAATAAATAAATATAAAAAGCCTCTTTATTCCTTAAAAGTAGTGAAATACAAAAATTTTGCTACATTATTATTATTATTAAAATTTCAAATATACTATATAACAATATCATTCTTAATTTTTAATTTTATTAATTCAATACTATTTTCATTCAAGTTAATAATTTACGTAAGAATAATGACTATATGTATATGTTGTACCTAATAATTAATTCATGCATTTTTTGCGGTTTTAAGGACCCCTCTTTGGGTGATGGCCTCCTCCAGTTTTTTCCATTTATCCCTATCTTGTGTATGACCTATGTGAACTGATGTAGCGTTCACGCTTTCCCAGAACATCAACAAAAAATAAGACAATTCCCTCTACTCTCCTATCGCCGAGGTAAGTTGTTACAGCCTTGTATTTAGACAGTTCCTATATTTCGGCATCGTCTTTGTCACAACTCTCCTCTGTCAATTTCCTAGGTCTCCCCTAACTTGTATTACAAATACAAATACAAACATTTATTCTGCAAATAGGCCACAAGGGCACTTTTACATGTCAAAATATTAATTTACAATTTAAGAAAGTCTGACTATAATAAGTAATACATTTTTCATGTCAAAATATTAATTTACAGTTCAAGAAGGAATAATAATTTCGAGTTTACAATTATAACAAAATTAATGTCATACAGTGAAGATAAACTTGCAAAGTTATCTATTACAAATATTAAGTTAGAGATGTATAAGGTCTCAAGATTAAACAAGGAGTGAAATTAATATATTATCCCAGAGATGTACATGGTCTCTGAGCGTCAAAATTAAAATTAATTTAATATTGTTAGAGATGTATATGGTCTCTAAGTCACTGATAATAAAAACGAATCCACAACAGGATGATGTCTCTCGTCAATCCCTTATAAAAGACACTAGTATTAACGTAGTCACTATGTCCTAGCAAGCATGGACAGACCGGACCCCACAAACAGCACCCGATCACGAGTATGACGCGTATCTCAGCCATACAATATCTTTTACCCTAGGGCTATCAGGGCCATGGCCCGGGGCGCCAATCCGCCAGGGCGGCGTAACCGCCTAGCCGCCCCCGACCGGCAGCTGCAACGTGTGTTTTTATTACGGAATCCTTAGAATTTAATTTCAAGTTTTCTTTTAATTTTCAAACTTCATTGCATTTTTTGAAAAAAACACTATAAAAGCCTCTGCGGTACCGGGGTTGTCAGCCTCGTATATCTAGATGGCCTCGTTAATACTCGGCCATCTATAACTACTCGGCCGGCAATCTCCTATTTCGCGGCCTCTTCAGTAATGTACTATCATACAATAAAAATGTAGACTTTCTTGGTTTATGGGGCGGCGAACCTTATTGGCCCGAGGCGCCAAATTTAAAAAATACGCTTCTGTTACCCCTGTTACATTAAGTTGTTTGTCACTCATCTCATAAACCTACTAAACCAGGATATACCATAAACGGTTCATTATGTCACGGTCCTTTTAGATACATTTGTATGACATCATACAAAAGCCTCTTTATTCCTTAAAAGTAGTGAAATACAAAAATTTTGCTACATTATTATTATTATTAAAATTTCAAATATACTATATAACAATATCATTCTTAATTTTTAATTTTATTAATTCAATACTATTTTCATTCAAGTTAATAATTTACGTAAGAATAATGACTATATGTATATGTTGTACCTAATAATTAATTCATGCATTTTTTGCGGTTTTAAGGACCCCTCTTTGGGTGATGGCCTCCTCCAGTTTTTTCCATTTATCCCTATCTTGTGTATGACCTATGTGAACTGATGTAGCGTTCACGCTTTCCCAGAACATCAACAAAAAATAAGACAATTCCCTCTACTCTCCTATCGCCGAGGTAAGTTGTTACAGCCTTGTATTTAGACAGTTCCTATATTTCGGCATCGTCTTTGTCACAACTCTCCTCTGTCAATTTCCTAGGTCTCCCCTAACTTGTATTACAAATACAAATACAAACATTTATTCTGCAAATAGGCCACAAGGGCACTTTTACATGTCAAAATATTAATTTACAATTTAAGAAAGTCTGACTATAATAAGTAATACATTTTTCATGTCAAAATATTAATTTACAGTTCAAGAAGGAATAATAATTTCGAGTTTACAATTATAACAAAATTAATGTCATACAGTGAAGATAAACTTGCAAAGTTATCTATTACAAATATTACAACATCAGTAAAGTTAGAGATGTATAAGGTCTCAAAATTAAACAAGGAGTATAATGAAATTAATATAATATCCCAGAGATGTACATGGTCTCTGAGCGTCAAAATTAAAATTAATTTAATATTGTTAGAGATGTATATGGTCTCTAAATCACTGATAATAAAAACGAATCCACAACAGGATGATGTCTCTCGTCAATCCCCTATAAAAAGACACTAGTATTAACGTAGTCACTATGTCCTAGCAAGCATGAACAGACCGGACTCCACAAACAGCACCCGATCACGAGTATGACGCGTATCTCAGCCATCGCCTCCCTATTTATATTTATTATCTAATATCTCTAATCTCCCAGGAAGGAATTAAAATGCCTCAAAACACTATTACGATTATGTCACTATCATGTATCACTATAAAAAGTGTGTCAATGATCTTTTGCCTCAATTTTCCTGATTATCGTGCACACACCGTGCACAGTTTTTCTTTTGTCAAACGTTTGTGCTGTCTTATTATAAACTCTATTCTTACGTGAAATACGACTGAATATGCTACTAAGGTACACGTTAGGTGTGAATGGTGTGTTTAGTACATGTATCGTGCGATAATTGTGTTTTGGGCACTTTATGATTGTACTGGCTAATAGAAAAATGTTATTGATAATGGTAAAAAAAAAATCTGCTTTTTCTTAATCAGAACACGATACCGAATATGCCCTTAAACGGATCCTCACTAGTTTTGTTACATCCTGTATTTCCTCAGAAAACGAAAACTACTAGTCGTAAAAAAAATAAAAAATAGTTTCAGAATGTGTAACTCAAGCCCTTTTGTAAGACACCCCAATTGATATATTCACTTTACTGTAAAATTTTGAATTTATCTGTCATTTTTCACAGAAAAAAAAGTCACCTGGGTCACCCCTCTTTATAACTATTTCAAATCGATAGCATAAGTAGTTCTTGAGATAATTAGCGTTGTGACAGACAGACAGACAATGTGAAAATATAAGGGTTCCTATTTTACCATTTTGGTACGGAACCCTAAACAGGTAGCAGTCGTTTAGCCATATAGAGTTGAGAGTAGAGCAGAAGAATATTATAGTGACTACGTTAATACTAGTGTCTTTTTATAGGGGATTAACGAGAGACATCATCCTGTTGTGGATTCGTTTTTATTATCAGTGACATAGAGACCATATACATCTCTAACAATATTAAATTAATCTTAATTTTGACGCTCAGAGACCATGTACATCTCTGGGATATTATATTAATTTCATTATACTCCTTGTTTAATCTTGAGACCTTATACATCTCTAACTTTACTGATGTTGTAATATTTGTAATAGATAACTTTGCAAGTTTATCTTCACTGTATGACATTAATTTTGTTATGATTGTAAACTCGAAATTATTATTCCTTCTTGAACTGTAAATTAATGTTTTGACATGAAAAATGTATTACTTATTATAGTCAGACTTTCTTAAATTGTAAATTAATATTTTGACATGTAAAAGTGCCCTTGTAGCCTATTTGCAGAATAAATGTTTGTATTTGTATTTATTTAACTCTTTTTTATACTAGAGCGCCGGTGGCAAACGTGGACTCGATTGCCACAACCGCTGTGGTATAAAAAAACCACTTGCGTACGCGACGGTACAGTATCGTGAGAACTGGACAAATGACCAAAAGCGACAATTACACTTGAAATTATTACAAACCGAATTTCCTTAAATACGTTTTGATTTTGAACCTTCCGAATCCGGTGGGTCACTAATTACCACCGATACCGTATCGTTGGGTATGTGTCTAATGAGGGTATTTAGAGAGTCTTTTGTCTTCACAAGCGGCATGACCTGTTTGTCCTACTTGCATATATATACGATAACATCACCAATAATGGGCAAGTACCCAAAAATGCATATCAAAGCTGTTCACAATCAATTGATGGCCATTTTAGTCTAGTTGGTAGTGACCCTGGCAACGAAGCTGGAGGTCCCGGGTTCGAATCCCGATCAGGGCATTTATTTGTGTGATGAACACGAAAATCTGTTCCTGGGTCTTGGATGTTTTCTTTGTATTTAAAGTATATATTTATACGTAAATATGTAAAATATCGCCCCTTAGTACCCATAGTACAAGCTTTTCTTAGTTTGGAACTAAGCCGATTTGTGTAAGATTGGTCAGAAATATTTATTATTATTTAATAAAAAATTAAGCTTATTTATGACCTTTGAATTAGGATGTGTCCATTACTGGTCAACATAAAGGATCCAACACGGTTGCCTTTACCCTACTACTTAAATACACTTGGTATTTAGCCCGGTATTTAGCTTTCAATAATACTTCTAGAAATTATTTTTGTATTCATGATAGAGAATATAGAGATATAAGCATTTGTAAACTGATTCACCAGCCCATCGACCGATCGATCGATCACAATACACTTCAATTTTTATTTTTTGTTTTCAGGTACCCAATTCACGATGAACATACTACGATTCGTTTTCTTACTAATGGTACTCATCATCACTGTAAATGTGGTAATTTCTGAAGAAGATAATAAAACAAAGTCGATTCGGCCGGAACCTAAGAATGCTTTTAAATTCGAAGATCAACCTATACAATCCTACGGCGTAATAAGGTTTGAAGACCAAGACAGATTCCAACAACATAATCTAGACAATAGATTTCAACAGTTTGATAATCACCAAAACACAAGAGACGATCAGAGAATAAAATTTGAAGACCAAGACAGATTCCAACAACATAATCTAGACAATAGATTTCAACAGTCTGATGATAACCAAAACACAAGAGACGATCAGAGAATAAAATTTCAAGACCAAGACAGATTCCAACAATATGGAAGCCAAAATACAGATGCACAAAGAATTAAGTTCGAGGATAATAGAGTAAATCGAAAACCTAATCCCCAAAAGAAGAAACGTAGAAGAAAACCAAAGAGGTTGCCGAATGCCCAAGGTTATGGATATCGGCCGTATCCCGGACCTGTCTATCCCGGAACTCCTAATTACCCTGCAACTCCGGTATATCCTGGACCTTTAGGTCCTGGGCCTTATTATCCGGGACAGAGGCCTTACCAACCAAGTTATCCCGGACCACATTACAGTGAGTAAATTCAGAATTAAATTGATTCTCTGTTATTGCATGTTTTTTATTATCATCATCATTATTTCTATGTTCCTAAAAGTGATTACATAATATGAATTTTGTACAGGTTTCCAGAGTAAGTGTGCTTCAATTCAACTCTCTGAAAACATACAATTCGTTAAGGCATTTATAGGAGAAAAATCTTAACAGCAGGTGCTGTGTTTTTCTCCTGAAAATATGTATAATTCCTACATGTCCAAGTACTCGTATCGCACAAGGTGACATGACCTGTTGAATTTTGCCGAATGCATAATTAGGATTGACCAATGTCTAATGAGGGTATTTAGAGAAACTGCCTTTAGGGAAGGCTACTAGGAAAACTATTGTTAAACAGAATTTTATAAAGAGTCCATTGATATTCTATTATAGAACCTCGTCCCTCCGCCACATCAGCGGCCCTTTCGGCCGTGACAGAAGCTCTGACGTCCATCGCTCTGTACGACGACGCGCAATGCGTGCCGCGGCTGCTGTGCGAGGCGGCAGGAGGCGCCGTCCCTGGAGCTGGTCTCCTGCAGTCTGTTGCTGGATTACAGCCGTTACTCACGTGAGTACCTCCCATCCTTCTGCATCAGCGTTCCTCTCAAACATGACAGAAGCCCCTGATGTCCGTCCCTTGAGCTGGTCCACTACAGTCTATTATTGGGATACAGCCATTAGTTACGTGAGTTAATACTAGACATTTGCACTCTACTACATGAAGCCGTGTGAGATAACAGAAGTTACTATCCCTATGGCTGTTCTAGAGAATACTAAACATTGCTTAGGTCATTCAAACCTCAATTTCCCGAGCAATTTCCTCATCGTATTGGACGTTGACGTCTTATGTTGTAGTATGAGACAACAGGAGATACTAGTCTGAAGTCACCCTCCAGGGTACTCCTACGTTTCGATGAAATTGGCATCATATTTTTAAAATTTGAAATGAGCCATTATGTTTAAATTCCAGGTTACTCTCCGCCTACAACGGTATTAGCTCCTCTCCCCTCTTCGTCTTTGGGCGTGCCGTCTTCCTAGGCATGACCTCCAAAGCCAACCCAGGGACCTGTCGCTACGCCTACTCTCAATGTCCCAACGACCCTGAACAACTGGTCCATTACTTGAACAACCATAATGGAGGATTCTTCAGATTCTTCGCAGCACCGGAGCTGAACCATCAGCAGGGTTTAGAGCAGTTTTATAATCAACTGTCGGGTCAGAATTACGGATTCTATCAGCCTCAACCTTTGCAGCAGCAGAATTTGCAGCAAGCTTACGGTTTACAGCAAAATTATCAGAATCAAAATTTTAACGATCAATCGCAGCAGTTAGGTCAATACCAAAATCAGTATCAGCAAGTTTATCAGAATCAGAACTTGCAAGCTGGCTACGGTCTGGCTCAACAGCAATATTATAACCAGAATCAAATACCAAATCTCTATAATGGATATGGTTTATATGGCCAGAGTTATCCTCACCAAAAGAATCAAGAAAATAAGATCCAGAAGCGAATACAGAATATAAGGACCACTGCAATTGTCAGTAAAATTAATTCAAAATGGTTGTTTCCAGAAGAAACTCTCTCAAACAGGGATTATAATAATGTAAGACTAGGTAAAGTTTTAAAATTTCCTCAAAGTAATTTGAACTCAGTTACTGCTGCTGAAGGGTTTATTTTTCCTGGTGCTCAAAGCAATAGGGAATATCCAATAGACAGCATAGAATCAGAGGGTAATTCCGGACCAAAAGGTGTTGATGACTTTGGGTTTTATAATCAGGATGGGCTTGGCTATGATGATAATAACAATAATGATGGAGTGAGGATTTTGTATATAGTCAGGGGTAACGGAGATCCAAATAATCCTGAAATTGTGCGTTTAGCTCCTGGACAAACTCTCTAACTTAGGGTGTAGACGTTCTTTAAAAATCTGTGGTTGTTAAGCGATGTCACTGCTTGATTTATTTGATGCTTTATTTAAATTTGTGTGCTGTTTTTGGTGACACAAAAAGTATTTGTATTATACTGTATCCTGGATTAGCTGGACTATCTCGAAGCGAGAGGGAACTAAGCTGATGATGATGGTGATTACATTGTATTATATAGTCCTGGATCGTGTCCGTTATAAAGTTTGTTTAAAGAGGAGGGTAGTTTTTTCTCACTTCGCCTGTCATCGCACAATTGTGCTAGACTTGAAATTCAATAAATCCTTAGTTTAGGTCAACTTAAAACCTCAGACCAACTCAAGATAAACTATTTTTTCTTGGTCTGAGGTTGAAGCCTTGAGAGACTGTGGTACATGTCAATAAGTGTAGCATGTCAAAAGTTTGGTCAAATGTCATAGTTATCATAGTTATGACAAAGTTAAAATATCTAATGCAGTTTAAACTGAAAAATCACGAAAAAGCGGATAACAGTTTATATATATATATATATATTTATTAATATTAAACCATTTATTTCAGGCACTTGAAGTCCATATCACAAATTAATTATTACCATAAGTACATATAAATTATACTTAAAACATACAAGTAAACAAACAAAGCTCATTAGCTTCAAGCCTTCTTGATAATGATGATGATCTGTCTATGCAGCCGAACGTCGCACTTGCACCTGTCATCCAAATCACTTGGCAGATGTCGAATGGAGGCCAAGTTCTAGCCCATTCATTCTCAGTTCCAATCACTAGTCGCCACTAACTAAACGCAAAAGTGATAAATCGGCGCTGGTATCGACGCCTGCGCAAAAATTATGTCAAGTGCATCTATTTGATTCAAAAAAGCCTCTATTTGGTTTATGGCGTACCTTCTTGAAAGGTTGGGCAAAGGACGCAGTACTGTAATGGCTACCTAGTAATACCAGTATCCTAAATATAAACCGTCATTTTCCAGTATTTAATACATGAATCAAAAATTCAAATAATTCAGTCAAAGCCCAATAATTTTTGTGACTTGCCATTTTATTAGAATTTTATCTTCTATTTTTGTACAATCTGCAGTTTTTCTCTCAGCGTCTTGTAGCACTCGCGGCTTTTGTTTTAGGTTTTAATTAGGTACATTACTGTAAAGTCGGAGAAAGAAGGAAGGTCATCCCTGTTCCGGCCTAGGCCATTTCTCAGAAAATGCAATGAAATCTGAAAAATATGACAAAGTTCCAAATGAAATTCCAAGGATTCAGTAGGTAAATAGAAACGCGCTGCTGCAGTCGTCTTTTGTTTCAGGACGCGGCGGCGGCGGGCGAGCGACGCGAAGCGCGCCGAGTTCACTAAATTAGACTTTAAGGGATATAAAAATAAGAAGTATGAAATGTGAGATCACATTAACCAGCGGGTTATAATGAAATTGAGTACAATATTACAACCTGGCTCAAGCTAAGGGCTATATATAATTGACGACCGGTTTAGCCTAGTGCGTAGTGCACCTGCCTGTGAAGCTGACGTTCCTGGGTTCGAATCCCGGTCAGGGCAAATATTTGTGTGATGAGCATAAATATTTGTTTCTGAGTCTTGGATGTTTTCTATGTATTTAAGTATTTATATCTATTAAATATGTCGTCGTCTAGTACCCATAACACAAGCCTTCTTGAGCTTACTGTGGGGCTAGTTCGATTTGTGTAAGATTGTCCTCTAATATTTATTTATTTATTGTTTATTTATAATTATTTGCTTTCTGTAAGGTTTGCATGATATATATTTAGACATTGTCGAGCAGGTGCTGTGAAAAGGAATATATCTAATAATATTATATACGGATACTTAGCTTATCCCATAGCTGACCTGTAAAAAATGCTTCTTTTTTTACCAATAAATTCTGTATTCTGTATTCTTACTTACTGTAGCATGCCCTGTTCTGTGCGATCTCCCAGTTTTCTGTTTGTAAGGCGCGAAGGTCTTTCCCCACTTCATCCTTCTAGTGGTACTTAGGATGGCCGACCGATCGCCGGCCGCTAGGCCGTCCCGCGTTGGCTTTTTTCACCGCCCTGTCCGCTGGCATTCTCTCTAGGTATCCAAGCCAACGAAGTCCCGCTGATTTAATTTCTCCCATGATATTGGGAAACACCATATCTTCCAGTTCCTGGACACTCCAACTTCCATCATCTCTCTGCACTGGACCTTTTTGGATTACTTCAAAAAGTCCGTTTGTTGCCATGCGGGGTAATCACGTAACTTTTGTACTACCGTTAGGTAGATTTTAATGTCAAATTTTAACTGTCAGCTCATACATTCATACTTCAAAATTTACATTAAAATCTATCTACCGTTAGTAGGTACATGAAGTTACGTGATTCGCCAGCTGAAATACATATACCTATTATTGGATTCGTTTTTAACAACGCCTTAAATACCCCGACTGACAGCCGCTGTCAGTTCGCGCGGGAAACGGTAGATTTGACAGTTGGTTCTAAGATTGGTTAGGCGCGTATAATGTTGCTCTGTGTCCATAAATTGTTAATTTAATCCAGATTACTCGTATATTTACGTATACAGAAACAGCGATTACATTTTGTAATCACTTTCTGCTGTTCTGAGCTATCTTTCAGCCATGGGCTCCACGGAAGACCAGCGCTGCGGCATTGCAAAATTTCACAGCATTATGCTGAGCGGTGTCCAATTGCGGCCACTGTAGCAGCACTCCTGCTCTTTATACTTAGTTCACCTGATGTATGTAGGTATTTTTAAGCTAGTTTCTAGGTATTAAGTTTTAAATTGTAATGTGTTGTCATTTTGGTGTGCAATAAATTTGGTTCTATTCTATTCTAATTTGTCGATTTAATGTCTTTCACTGCTAAAACTCTTATATTATCTAGCTAGGGTCGGTAGGAGGGTTTACGGCATAAATTAACAAATTTGATGAGCCAGTTTGCGGCCACTTGGATGGGTTGATGAACTGAAAGGATATTTTCTTGTTTTTTTAATATATTCCCATTAAATAGCTACCAATTAAAGCGCATACAACTAGCTATGTCTTTAGGGCATGCAAAAATGTATATATCTTTAATTGAAAAAAATTCGTTCTTCAGAAGGCCGCAAACTGACGCAGGTCGCGTAACTGGCCTAGCGACCTTTAGTTGAAATATAAAACATTCTTGGTATTTAGGTACATGATCGGAAAATAATCCTCCTGTTCTCGATGACGTGTTTATTTGTAATTATTTTAAGTAATTCAATGAATCATAATAATGTAATTATGCTGATCTTGACCTAATATAGAACGTACTCACATATAAACTTTCCTTATAAAATTAGCACTAAATGTAATGTTTACATTATCGAATAATTGTTTTACGAGTTGTTGCTAAATGCTATGAGGCTATTCAAATTTCCTTGTAAGAGAGTTACAATGTTTTAAATAAATTCGACATGTGTTATTTAAGTGGTGATTCTCATTCCAAAATTTAACATAGTTCATAGTTCATAGTTCGTTTATTGAAGAACAATACATTAATTGTGTTTGAATATAAATGTCATACATAATTCATTACATTGAAATATTATATATTTACAGGCATAATGTCACACAAAAAAATAATAAAAATAAAAAAGAGATATTCTTAATTACAGGTCGTAATATAAATATAAATATGTAAATCATATGTCGTCTATATTGTAATAACAGCCCTTAAGGAGAAAGTCTCGGAGACGTGAGTTGAAAATATTATAGTTAGTTATACATTTGAGATGTATGGGTAATTTATTAAATATTTTAACGCTTTGAATTTGGGAGCTATGTTCAATTATCTGGAGATTAGGTTTGAAAGACAGTTTCATATTTTTAGTCCTAGTCGCAAGTCGTGAGTCGGTCTGGTCTTCAGTTTCAAATTTAGGCAAATGTCGTACTAAATTTGTGAGTAACACTAGAACGTAGAGGCTTGGTGCAGTGAGTATGCCCAGTTTTATGAAGTGTTCCTTACATGATTCTGTTTGGGGAATTCGGACCATTGTGCGTATTGCCCTCTTTTGTATAGTAAATACCCTTCTCATGTTGTATTGATAGGAGTTGCCCCAGAATCGTATGCTATATCTTAATTTGGACTCTACAAGTGCAAAATAAACCGATTTCAGTTGTTCAATACTAATAATTTCTCTGAGACTTTTGAGGGCGTAACATGCTGAACTAATTGTGTTGACTATAGATTCTGTTTCTGATTTCCAATTTAGATAAGCATCTACATGAACACCTAAAAATTTAACATTATCTACTATTGAAATATGTTTATCATTAAGCCTTATATCTATGGTGTCCCTATTCCTAGAAGTTGTTTTAAATATAATGGCATTGGTCTTCTGGGTGTTCAATTTAAAGTTATTTATAGTGAACCACTTATGGAACATTGAGAGTGCTTCATTTACATTTCTTTCAAGTTCAGAACAGGAGCGTGCGGGGATTACGGCATTGGTGTCGTCTGCAAAGGCCACTATTTTTATTGAGCACGACATAAGTGAGGATACACTGGCTATTAAATCGTTGGTAAAAATAACAAAAAGTATTGGTCCTAAAATTGAGCCCTGCGGAACACCTCTTTTGACAATGTTATATTTAGATTTAATTTCATTTATTTTTGTTTTTTCTGTTGTTTGTAAAACAACGTATTGTTGCCTATTTCTAAGATAGCTATCAAGAAGCTGTAGCATGTTACCTTTGAGCCCATAGTGTTCTAGTTTCCGCAAGAGTATTTGATGGTCTACTGTGTCAAAAGCCGAACTTAAATCTAAAAATAATGCGGCAACTTTCATCTTGTCATTTAATGCAATAACTACATCATTTATTAGTGTATTTATGGCATCCCCTGTGCTTACCCCCACCTGATATCCAAACTGTCTATTGCTGAGAATTTTATTAGTGGTAAGATGCTTGATTAGTCTATTTTTTATGACTTTTTCAAATATTTTTGACAAAATTGGCAGTAAGGATATCGGTCTATAATTTTTCGGGTCAGTTTTGGGACCTTTTTTATATATTGGAACAATTTTTGCAATTTTAAATTGATCTGGGAAAATGCCTTGATCATAGCACTTATTGTACAGATGGGCCAAAGGTTCCTGCAATAAATCAGCATTATTTTTTATAACCGCGATTGGTATCTCATCATGGCCAACAGATTTCTTATTAGCCATGGCTTTGATGATCTTACATATTTCAAAAGGTGTTACTTTTGTCCATTCTATTTCATTTTGTACTGAATGTACGGATTGTTCAAGCAAATCCACAGCAGATTCACAACTCGGATTTATCACAGCAACGTCCTTAAAAGTATCGGATAAAATATCTACAATTTGTATAGGTTCAGTCACTATGTTATCCTTAATTTTTAGAACTATGTTGTTGCGTTTATTTACGCCATTTTTGTTCCTAACATTCTCTTAATTTGTCCTTACCGGACCCGGATTGTTAACGACTCGTGAGTGATTATTTCTGACTTTAACTATTTTAACAGTTAGGGATCCAGGTATAGAGTAAACTGGAGTCAACAATAAGTTTAATTTGCACTCAGATTTCCTTAACTTTCACTTAACGTTCGGACCGGTAGACATCAATTAACTTTAACTATAAGAATCAGCCAAGTGTCATGAATAAATAAATAAAAATAAATAAATATTTGTGGACAATCTTACACAAATCAACTTAGTCCCAAACTAAGCAAAGCTTGTGCTATGGCTACTAAGTGACGATATACATACTTATATAGATAAATATATACTTATATACATAGAAAACATCCAAGACTCAGGAACAAATATTCGTGTTCGTCACACAAATAAACTGGTGGACTGATGACTTGGTCAAGGCAGCGGGGGGTCGCTGGATGCGGGTGGCTCGCGACCGTGTGCTGTGGCGCTCCTTGGGGGAGGCCTATATCCCGCAGTGGATGTCTTCCGGCTGAATGATGATGATGATGATAACACAAATAAATGCCCTGACCGGGATTCGAACCCGGGACCTCTAGCTTCGGAGGCAGGGACACTACCAACTAGGCTAAAGCGGTCGTCAAATGAATGAACTTATATTCTGTCGGGTTACAAGCAAAAGTCACTGAGAAACAAATAACTACTTAAAATAAAGCTCGTATCAGCATCGTCTCAGTACTGAGACACGAGGTCGAAGAGTAGTGACAGATTTGATAGTGAGTTCTGGTTGTCACCCGACGAATTACAGTGTTCTTCAATTTCAATTTATTTTGCAACCATGTACATACAGTAAACACATGCAACTTAATGCTAGGTAAAAGTACAAGTACATACAGGACCCTGTTAGGGCGCAGCAAATAGTAATCACGATTTAAGTTTAATTACAATTCACAACATTGGATAAAAAAAAGGATTTCATAACATAATTTGATAGTACAATTTCGTAAAATAATTCGATAAAAATAAATTGGTAAAAATAATGTTATAAAATTAATTAGTTAAGTGACAATATTGCAACTAATAATTATTATTGTATATATATAATTCGTTGAATAATTGCACTACAGATTATTTGACTAGAGATAAAGGTAGACCATGATTTCTTAAACCGCCCGTGTGGTTTACCCCTGGATTTTCCCCAGGCTACTCTCCAACCGCGCACTCCTATCGCTTTATTGGGCCCGGCCTATAAAGCCACAGTCAGGTTCAAAAAAAAAAGTACAATGAATGTCAAGTCAAATTTGAAAGGAATAGAGTTTCATTTGTTTTGTATCGTTTGAATTTAGAGCAAATGAAGATATTCATAAGTATTTATAATCCGTTGCATTTGGTGCAAATTCCATTGCCAGTTTTCTTGTATGCGGTCTCAGGAGGTTAGGGTTCCGTACCCAAAGGGTCAAAAAATCGGTGTTTACCCGTCGTTCACCAGTCCCTGCGATCCCAGGGCTCATTGAAAAACAAAACTATTGTTTTTTTTTTGTTCGGAGACGATGGCTTTGTACAATCGAATTATAATCATTACAAGCTAGTGTGAAAAAGAAATGAGAAAACTGTTGTGGATATTTATAATTATTGTGTTTAGATGGGTAGGTTTAAGAAAAATAAAAGCAGTCATTTCATTCACAACATGGTGACAGTGGTGGGATACGTAATAGTAGCTATATAGGTAATGTTGATTGCGCAACAGATAGAATACTCGTCTTTACTTAGATAAAGCCAGCCAGTATTTATTATTCCTAACATAACTATTGTACCTAATCTTGTTAAAAAGGGGATGATGTTGTGGATATTTATAATTATGTGTTTAGGTGGGTAGGTTTAAGAAAAATAAAAGCAGTGCTAATCTAACACGCCTTTCATATGTATGTATGTAAAATTCTTTATTGTACATAAGTAAAACATAACATAAATGACAAGAACAGTTGACATATATGTACAAAGGCGAGCTTATCCCTGTAAGGGATTTCTTCTAGCTAATCTTTGAGCAATTGAGTGGAGATTAAGATTAATAGGCAAACCGAGAAACATGTACAATTCATCACAAAAAAAACATTAAAATAAGACATACCTAAAATACAATACAAATAACTGAAATCAAACTAAACCTTACTTAATTGACCGAGTAAAACGAAGGTCCCTGCTTCAGCTTCGACAAAAATGCTTTCGTATATCCGGATTCCGGACGGCCGATTTCCATCTGTTCTCCTTGGTTCTCCTCTATTTAAAAAAAAAAAAAACTAAAAAAACAATAACGTATAAATCTAGTTAAGGATATAAGGAGTCGATAAAAGCTAATATTGTTTTATTTGATACAGGTTTAATGGCCCTGAAGCACTAAATGGCTCATTGTTAGATTTAGGTTCGCGTCTTTTCGGTGGACATATCAAAAGTTAAGGGCCAGAAAACTTAATTTTGGATTGGTCTAGTAACCCGCATAAACGGTGTTTCCATAACTATAAATATAGGATAATAAAAACTATATAGGATAAATACAATATAGGATAAAAAAAAAGGATAATAAAAAAAATGTAATAAAAAAACTATTGACCACGGGTGGACAACTTTTGTTTTTACAACTGACAAGCCGGAAGATCAGCGCCAGCTCCGCTGAGGCGAAACCTTTTTGTGGCGATTCCTTGTTTTTTTTAATTACGTTTATTTATCTATATTTTATGTTTGTATCGTCACGAATAAATGTCTTTCAATTGTAAGAGAAATCAGGCGCCAATCGGCCGTCGGCGACGACTCTCTCTATCGCACGATGCGGGAGACCCACGCGTGTAACAGAAGGAATATTCGGAATTGCCTGTTCTTGCCCCGCACGATAGGTTCACACCTATATCTTCTTTATTCTTCTTTATTCTATTGTAGTCATCTTCATAATACATTAAGGTGTTACAAGACAAGTATGGTAGGTACATGACACCCTGTAAGGGCACTCAATAATGTATCTTAAATCTAGGTAATTACACGCTTTTTTAAAATAATTTATGTACTCAATAACAAAGAAATCAATATGTTACCGACATTTATCCAATACAAAATCACCCCCGGGGTGTACGAGAATCGTGTTTAGCCGCAGTGACAAGAGGAACAGTGCCTTTACCACGAGTTTACATGACCGTACTCGCTAGCGACAGAGTAAAAAATTGTATGGGCGAAAGTACAGCGCCTCTGGCGTACGCAGTAGAACTAAGAACTAAACTAAGCTTGTTAAACTCATAAAATAATTTACTGTTAGAAGAGAGATGAGACTGATCGATCCCACAGTCAAACTGTGCAAACGGTTTTGTGGGTCTATGTACTTGTTTGTGTAGTATTATTATTTCTTAATAAATAAATAAATAAGAATCGGCATACTAAATCGTTTACGGAGTCGCTAGCGAGTATAGTCAAGCAAACTCATGGTAAAGACAATGGTCTGGCGAGCTAGCCCAACTTGCTGCCAAGTTGGCCGCACGACTCAGCGATACCTGTCTCGCTCGAACTGTGTTATTTAGACAGAGGAGGATGTATTTTTCTCCATTCGCGTCGCGTCACAGCTTGCCCCGCCGGTGTAGCTTTATCTTATTGGGTCAATGATTAGAGCACCTTGCTAGCAATGTTACGGTCAAACTTGTAACCTTTATACATGCCGAATAAATCTTAGCGTCCATGGCAATTGAGTCTAAAATAATTAATGACGATAAACGCAAATTGTCGTACAATTAACCAATAGCCTTAACTTTATTTTTACGATACGAAGAACGTTCACCCTTCGTTTGGGGGGTTTTTACAGCGCACGACATGATTCCGATACGACAGATCGACTCGATCGTACAGTGAAGGATTTCAATCAATCAATCAATCATTTGACGACCGCTTTAGCCTAGTTGGTAGTGACCCTGCCTTCGAAGCTGGAGGTCCCGGGTTCGAATCCCGGTCAGGGCATATATTTGTGTGATGAACACGAATATTTGTTCTTGAGTCTTGGATGTTTTCTATGTATTTAAGTATCTATTTATCTATATAAGTATGTATATCGTCACTTGGTACCCATAGTACAAGCTTTGCTTAGTTTGGGACTAGGTTGATTTGTGTAAGATTGTCCAAAAAATATAAAAAAAATATTTTATTTATTTCTAAGAATATGGTGCAATATTATAGGTTAGTAAATGGGTTAGTTCAGCATATTCTGCCAACATCGGCGTAGAAATATTGGAGAGAATGGTACCTATAGTCAGTAATTAGTAATGGGTTATTATTAATTAAAATTTATGAGTATGAAAATAATAATATCAGTATAATCATAATTAATTCAATATCTAAGTTCTAGGTATATAACTAAACAATCTTATATTGCTCTAGAAAACATTTCCATGGCCGCGCTTACCTTTTGTCTTTGACATTGACCTTAACCGTAACATAATACGTATTTATTTAGTGCATGAAATAAAGTATATGTAGCGAACGTGTATCTCCTAATTTTAATACTAATTAGATAAGCGCATCGCCAACAAACTGCCTCGCAGTTTGGCGAAACTTTAGTCTAAGTACACATTATGTATTTTCTTAGAAATAAATTAAAATAAAATTGCTCTTCACACACAATGAGGCATTAAAAATACGCACGAGGTCAAAAATTCGGGTCACCCTAAATTAAATAACAGCAATAAGTATTTCTAAATATTTACACTAGTTTTATTTACATAATATATTATTCTTCGTAATACCTAACAGTATTAGCAATTCCCGGGATCCTATCATAAAAATATCAATCTCCAAAACTGACGACTTTTGACTTTTTTCTTTCATGGGTTTTATGATCCCGATTTAAATCTGGAAATGTTATTTTTTTAACTGTTATTTTTGCAGGTTAGATGTGAAATTAAATAAAGATCATGACAGGATTAAAAACTGTACAAGTTTGCGCTATTTTAGGAAATATGACGGTATTTTACCGACCCGCATCCTTTGTCCGCTAGTTTACGTGTTTCAGTTTCCAATCCAAAATTAAATATATATCATTCTGGGCCACATATGATGTGTATAAAAATATATAATAAAATACCACTAGCAATAAAATCCATAAAGCCGATAAATCAATTCAAAAGATCATTAAATATTTTTTTAATCCATAAAAGTTTTTATACATTACGGGATTTTTTTGATGATGCGTCCCATAAATGACAAATTTTCTTTTGTTCCTTTTTCTTTTTTTCAAATATATAGTGAAGTAAGTAAGAAAAACTACTTAAGTAGTCTAAGAGTTAGTCTAGATATAAGACTATTGCTGTGCCCTTACGGGGTTCATTATAATAATATCATATTTGTAATGTGTGCAATAAAATATTTGAGTTTGAGTTTGAGTTTAAACTCTAATGACATGGTATTAAATAATACCAGGCCTGCACTTCCTCTTCTTCTTCACTTGGCTTTTACACACCCGGGGGCGTTAATTCACCTGAACGCGGCTGGCACGGATAGAGACACCATCCATCAATCAGGTTCTGGAAACAAGTTACTAGGTGACATTGCAAGGCGCCTTATAGAGGCTTCCGGTGACCAGAGGGCTGGCCACTATTTCGCCCAGCATTAGCATAGCTATCCAGCGTGGCAATGCGGCCAGCCTTCTGGGAACCCTACCGAGCACCGAAGACTTAAGGCATTTTATTTATTTATAATGCTTTATATTATTGTGTTGTTTGTTTTTTGCTCGATTTTTTGTGTATTAATAAAATTAAATAGTATGTTGTTTATGCACTTATATATAGGTGACGGTTTTGAAGAGCAAACAAGAATATCCTAAGTGACAGAACACGTACTATCCGGTAGCGCTCTACTAACTGTTTTTGAAAACTTCCAATAACTGGCTCGACAGAAATTTCTATATATAATTACTGAACCTGCTCACAAAATTTCACTGGAATTGGTTGAGAAATGATACCCCTCGATGAGGCAAAAAAATAAATAAAATAAAATAAATATCTTTGGACAATCTTACACAAATCAACCTAGCCCCAAATTAAGCAAAGCTTGTACTAAAGGTACCAAGTGACGATATACATACTTATATAGATAAATAGATACTTAAATAAATAGAAAACATCCAAGACTCAAGAACAAATATTCGTGTTCATCATCATGCCCTGACCGGGATTCGAACCCGGGACCTCCGGCTTCGAAGGCAGGGTCACTACCAACTAGGCTAAAGCAGTCGTCAAATAAAAAAAAATATGACAAAAAAAACTTGGGGCACGGTATTATGCCCGCTATGACGAACCGAGCGAAGCGCAACCGGGCACTACCTACCGTTTATCGATGCGCTTCGTCGTTTTTTGAACCTCATAATTTGGGTTGGTGACAATTAAAATTCGACATTAAAACATTAAAATCTACCTAACGGTATAGTACAAAAGTTACATGATTACCCCGCGGATAAACATAATTCTCGGGATGATGTCAATAGTGGACTTATTAAACATATATTTGTAGAGTACTTAACATTATCTGTCAAAGTGCTCCGTCATCTTAGTCAAATACAAACATATATATATATATTATCATTTCTTTTTTGTCTCCAGCCCTGTTGTATTTTGTCATACCAGTTGTTTGTAAAATAAAAACTATTGTACATGCTCAGTATATTGTTATGTGTTTATTTACTTTAGGATAGGTTTCGCTCATTTTTGTAATCAAGATGTGCATGCATGTTTTGGGTGGCATTCCCAACTAGAACCTTCAAATTATCTTCTTTTTCACTTGTAATGAATGTCATCTGTTTTGCGTGCCTATTAAATAAATAAATAAATAAAATTAATTTTATTAGGTGTAGAGTTTGTGAAGTTAAGGCTTATAGAGTTAAAAGTTTGACTCTACATGAGATTCGATAACTTTTGACAGTGCGAGCGATATGGTCTCGTCTTGTCAACATTTAAATGAAACGTTTTTGGTGGGATTTTTATTTTTTTATTTATTCATATTAAAAGAGAAAAAATTACAAAACATATTTAGTAGTCGCGTACAGAAACCTGTTTAAGGTTTATGCGTGACGCGAATGTATCGCACCGCTCACAACAATAACCTTAATAATACTAAGTAGGCGATTAAAGTATGTAGGTTTTACACTCCAGCACATCTCGCTGTCAGTTCCCGTTAGATAATATCTTTTTAATGCGTTTTTGCACGACTTCTTGTCTACCAGGACACTTGTGTGTATATCTTCTGGTATTGTATTTAGAATGTTAGGTAGCATGTACTCCCACGTCCTCTTGCCATATACATTTATATAGTTAGCAGTAGCGGCGCGTCAAAAATATTCTGAGGGAAGCCGGAAATAATTTGCTTTTCTTATTCTCCTCTCCATGAGAAGAAGTAAAAGGACTGAACTGGCTGAAAATCAGGCAAGCCGGTGGGAATCGAGTTATATTGACGCTTCGCCACTGATAGTAGTGTTAGCTGTTAGGTAGAATATATCTAGCTTGGTAGTCTAAGTTACGTAATTGTTTATGTCTGTATCGAGTTTTTATAAGAGGATAATTATCGAACCTGCGGGGTAATCACGTAACTTTTTTACTACCGTTAGATAGATTTTAATGTCAAATTTTAACAGCAAGATATGAAGAGATGCTGCGGGAATGTGGATTTTCCATCTTAAACAAAATCGACATAAAGTACTCAACCCGAAAATCATCATCGACCAATAGCGTACTCGACCATGTTCTTACTAATCTTATGGACACTAAATTCAATATCTCTCTCTTAGACTCCGCTCTGTCTGATCACGTGCAAATATTTGTCAGTGCAGAAAAAATAAAACTACAAGGACCACAACGTGTTAAATATGAAGCGATCGACTATGAAACCCTATCCAACTTAGCTGAAGTTCATAACTTTCATTCAAACAATAATAATTACAGTGAATTAGAGTCCTCAATAAAAAACTGCATAATCAAAAGTTCTATAACTAAAACTAAAATTCTAAATTTACCACGCAGTGATTGGATAAATAAAAACATTATAAACAATATAAACTACAGAAATGAATTATGGCAATCACTGAAAAAGAACCCAAATAGTACCATTCTTCAAGAAAACTTTACTAAACAAAGAAATGAGACTACACAATTAATAGCCAATTCAAAAAATAAATATTACTCTGATAAATTTTCCCAATGTATGAATGATCCAAAAAAAACCTGGGCTTTAGTGAATGAACTATCTTCTAATAAAAATAAACATGAACGTGACCCTCCCAAACTCATAAATAAAAATTCTATTACTATTTCCGATGGAAATGCAATATGTGAAATTTTTAACGATTTCTTTGTAAACGTAGGTCCCGATTTAGCACGAAAAATACCCTTAAAATACCATAATAATTTAACATGTACTGTCAATTACCCAACATCAACCGGAAATCAGCTATCAAACCTAACTCCCTGCTCTGAAGAGGAAATCTCAAAAATAATTGATGCTTTAGACAGCAACACTAGTGTAGGTCTCGATGGTATCAATACAAAGTGCATAAAGTGTATAAAGAATCATATTATTCAACAACTTACCAAATGCATCAACGAATGTCTAATTATGGGAATCTTTCCAGACGAATTGAAAGTTGCAAAAGTCAGCCCGGTTCATAAATCCAGCTCAAAAACCGATCCCGGCAATTACCGGCCTATATCAGTTTTACCGGTAATTTCCAAAGTGTTTGAAAAAGTGCTTTATAATCGCTTGGAAAGTTATTTAAGTAAGATTGGTTTCTTATTTGAACGTCAGTATGGTTTCCGTGCTAGATCAAACACTTTATCAGCTACCATAGACTTAATAACCAAAATACGGTCGAATATTGATGCAAAAAACTTAGTGCTTGGTGTGTTCATTGACTTGAAGAAGGCCTTTGATACGGTGAGCCACTCTATTCTTCTAAATAAACTCTCTAACATCGGAGTAGTAGGCGACGCACATAAAATACTTAGGTCATATCTTTCAAACCGGTACCAAGTTGTTAAGATTGGAGAATACCAAAGCACAGCGCAACCTGTAACTTGTGGCGTCCCACAGGGGTCGATATTAGGACCCTTGCTGTTCAATATCTACATTAACAACATCAGCTCTCTTACTCTACATGGTGAATTGTCATTGTACGCGGACGACACATGTCTTTTCTATTACGGAAGTTCTATAACTAGCATTGTCCAATTAGCCCAGGAAGATCTCGAAATTTTAAACAAATGGTTTCAGTACAACCTGCTTACAATTAATGCGGCTAAATCATCATATATAATATTTAAATCTAAAAACAAAAAATATCCTAGTTTTAATCCATTAACTGTTAACAATGTCCCAATCAATCAATCATCACAAGAGAAGTACCTAGGTTTAATCTTAGACAGCGGCCTAACCTAGAAAGCGCATATAAAACACATTAAATCCAAAATGTCCTCACTTCTGGGATCCATTAGAAATATCGTTAAGTGTATCCCTATTCATGTACGTTACAATATATATAACTCGCTGATTAAATCTCATTTAAATTATCTTGTTGAAGTATGGGGCAGCGCTTGTAAAAGTAATCTTAAAGATATTCAAGTTGCCCAAAATAAAATAGTAAAGACACTCTTTCATTTGGATTACCTGACACCTACAGAAAAAGTATACTCTAAAACTAAGATAATGAGCATTAATCAACTTCACTTTTATAACACAATTTTACTAATAAGAAAAATTTTGCACAATGAGATACACTGTCAAATTACATTTAAAACGAACAAACAAAAAGGTAAAAGAAACCTTCGAAGTGCAAACAATCTATCCCTACCTTTTCCGCGAACCAAAAACTTTGGCAATAAAAACATAACCTATCAGGGTGCGCGTATGTACAATGACCTACCCAAACATGTAAAAGAGGCATCAAGTATGTCAATATTTAAAAACAAATTAAAATCATATATTTTTAATAAAATTCCTGTTACCTAAATCCGGCCCTGGCAAATGCAACGTCTTATCTCTAAACAAGCTACCGATCGGCCCGGCTAGCGACAATGCGAGCTCATGCTTATGTGTGAATAATAGGGTGGGTCGAAAATCACGAATTTTGGAGTATCGTAATGTAATAGGGCTCAAAAGTTGATGTGTATTCTGTAGATTACAGGAAAAATAATCTAAAAAATCTAGATTTAGACTTTTAACCCCCGCACGGCTGTTAAGTATAAAAAAATATTTATATTTTTTATTTTCACTCCATATTAAATATATAAATACAAACTATTTAAATCATTAAATAACACTATTTTATTTCAAAATTATTTATTTTTTATAATATTTTATCCATGTATCATATTTTGTAATCATGTAGCCAAACTAGAGAATTGGCCTTTTATGTAAAATGCATTTTGATGTGCTTAAACCGGCAAAATTATGATTTAAAGCTGTTAACGGATCATCAGTGGTCTAAACACAGACAATAGAAACAAAAAATATATCGATTAAAGCAACACGAGGCGAGGAACAATACTCGAAAAACACAATTTTAAGGCTATTTGGTACTATTGGGTACCATTAAAAACATATAAATACCGTATGTTTTTGAAGAAAACAAATCTTTCCTGTAATATTTAGATTAGCTCTTACATTCAAGCTTGTATTTAAAAAATAGTAACAAAAATTTATTTAAATACAGCATTTTGCTTTATTTATGCCATAATATTTTAAGTTATCAAACTTCAAAAAGCTATAATGTCGACTATTTTTAAAAATAACAAAAAAGTCTTAATATAATTTAGCTTTATTATAGTTTAATTTACTTTATTAAGTGACAAATTATTAACATAATTGTCACGTGCTTTATTTAAGTACTTATATAATCTAGGCCTTAACATCGATCTTTGGCGCCTGTGCGGGGGTTAACAGTCTAAATCTAGAATTTTTTTATTATTTTTCCTGTAATCTACAGAATACACAGCAACTTTTGAGCGCTATTACATTACGGTACTCCGAAATTCGTGATTTTCGACCCACCCTAGTGAATAATGCGTGTACCGTGTATTTTCGTAACTAAATCGCTCACTTTTGTAATATACCCGCTCGTAGATAATTATTAAAATTGTAATGGCCAATTCGTTAATAAACTTATGTATTTTGGCGTCTATGTCGTTCACTTTATGTTTAAACACGTTACGTTCAGCTAAAACTATTTACTGCTTGTTTAAGTATGTAATATAAGTTTGTAATTCTTAGTGTGTATTGAACACATACGAATACGATTATATATGTTAAAATAACTATTAAGTAATTTGAACGCCCGCGAATAGTCACTAATCTGTTTATGTTAAAATTACTCATTCAGTGAAATGTTATTTCTTTTGAGTAAATAAATGTCTTTAACCTGAAATTTTAACTGTCAGCTCATACATTCATACTTCAAAATTGACATTAAAATCTATCTACCGTTAGTACATAAAGTTACGTGATTAGCCTGCTGCTCATAAAATTTCAGGAGAACCGATTGAGAAATGCGACTTGTAGAGGACGTGCGAAAGCATTTTTGTCGAAGCTGAAGCAGATACCTTCGTTTCAATTGGTCACTAAAAATATCACTTCGGGGTCGGCTGACGATGACGACACGACAAAAGTCGTCGCGTGTAAAGTACCGCGCGTGCGTTCGTGACATTATCCGTTTTGGGAAAAGCAACAATTTTCCTGCGCCCGCGCCTTGACCTTAAGCGGAGCTTTAAGCTTTCCTACTCTGCTTATTTATAATTTTGTTGTGGCTCCTGTTTATAGAAAATACCTTATATTGTGCCGTCTGTCTGATACGGTTTGTTTATTTGTCAGACTTTGTACACTTCGAAGATCATCCTTTAGGGGGTGAAATCTCTTTTCAACTCACTAGCTCGGAAAGCCCTTTTTTAATTTTTAAAAACGATAGCAAAATTGCATTTGACGACCGCCTTAGCCTAGTTGGTAGTGACCCTGCCTACGAAGCTGGAGGTCCCGGGTTCGAATCCCGGTCAGGGCATTTGTTTGTGTGATTAGCACGAATAGTTGTTCCTGAGTCTTGGATGTTTTCTATATATTTAAGTATCTATTTATCTATATAAGTATGTATAATTCTAATTCTCAGATGACATTTATTAAATTTCGACTACATTAATATTATTTCAAAATCATTAGTTTGTCATTTTATGAAATTGATTAACATTTTATTTTATTATTGACGATCATAATAAATATTCGTATAGATTAAGCTAGCTTTAATTTGTATTGTAATTGTATATTATGAAATAAAAAAATCTAAATCTAAATCTATATCGTCTCCTAGTACCCATAGTACAAGCTTTGCTTAGTTTGGGACTAGGTAGATTTGTGTAACATTGTCACCAAAAAAAAAAAGTGGCCACAAGAAGTGCAAAGAATATTTGAAATCCGAACGTGCTATTTATAACTAGCTGTAAGGGAAAAATTTAGTTTTCACAATTTGCATACCTTCTGATCAACAAGATGCTTATACTTTGAAAATTTGAAGACTGTAGCTCCAACCGTTTGGCTGTAAAACTTGCGTGACACGACGGACGGACGCGTGAGTGTGAACAGTTGGTGTTCACGACGAATAAAAAATGCGTGTTGTAAATAAATAGTGTAGACATGTTCACGACGAATAAAAAATGCGTGTTGTAAATAAATAGTGTAGAAATGTTCACGACGAATAAAAAATGCGTGTTGTAAATAAATAGTGTAGAAATGTTCACGACGAATAAAAAATGCGTGTTGTAAATAAATAGTGTGCAATATTTAAGTAGTAGCTGTAAATAAAACATTCCTCTATTGCACACTATTTATTTACAACACGCATTTTTTATTCGTCGTGAACAGTAGGGTTCCGCTCGGTCCCTTCGGGTAAGAACCCTAAAAAAGAATCATAAAGAAAATCAATTTGTGACAGCAAGGACTTGTGTTAAAATGTTACACTTGTTCGTCACCTTGTGGCTTAAAAACACTGGCGAGCGAAGCACTCAGCTGTTATCCAAGTATTTCTGACCCGAAAACGATAAGGCATCCCTACCTAACAGCTAACAGCCAGGACAGAGGGCCTACACTCGTGTTATCACTACACAGTATAAAACAAAGTCGTTTTCTCTGTCCCTATGTCGCTATATCCCTCATCATCATCATCATCATCATCATCATCAGCCTGTGTCAGTCCACTGCTGGACATAGGCCTCTCCCATGGCACGCCACTGAGCTCGGTCTTCAGCTCTTCTCCTCCAATCCCTGCCCACTGCCTTTCGAATATCATCGCCCCACCTAGTTACAGGGCGTCCTACACTACGTTTGCCGACACTCGGTCTCCACTCAAGAACCAGTCAAGTCACAATATACCCTATATCCCTATGTATGCTTAAATCTTTAAGGCGCGTAATAGAGTGAAATACCACATTTTGGTCGCGTTCAAAGGCCTAAAACTCAAAACTGGCCCGAAATATAGGTCTCGAAAAAATATACTTGAAGAATTGATATGTCCTCTTCAATCTGAGCTGCGGAAATTGCAACACGCCTAGATTGTCCTAACAAAAAAAAAATCAAATAAGGCATTTTTCAACCTTTTAAATCGCTACTGCTCACTATCTAGACATGTTTTTTACACGGGATATTCAGAATATAAAACTTAATTCATTTTTTCATAATCTGAGCTGCGGATATTGTAAAATAATCATTACTTTTGTCAAAAACCTGGAATAACTACCACACCGTCATAAAAGTTGGGGCGGATACGTGCGCGGGCGACGGGCGGCAGTCTGTCACCGGCTCTCCGACGGGAAGGCTGTGTCGCTTTGCGCGCGACGCTAAAATATAAGAGTTCTATTCTGAGACAATATACCTACTTAACTATTTTATATATTTAATAACTTCAAAAATTCCTATGTATTTAGAAAATAATAACATAAAAAATACATACACACATACAAAAAACCTAATTGGATCTGTTACAGCGGGGGGCGCGGGTAGTGCGGAGGGAAAGGCTACCTACGCCACGCCCCAACGCGCAAGGTAATTCGAGGTTATACGCGCCTTAAAACTACGCAACGGATTTTGATGTGGTTTTTTTTAATAGATAGAGTGACTCAAGGGGAAGGTTCATATGTATAATACATGCATCAGCATTGCACTCGTGCGAAGCTGGGGCGGGTCGCTAGTACACTATATGAGTGAAAGGGACGGCACGATACTAAGTTCGAAGTAGACCCTCAGGCTTTTTGCTCTAGTGCCTTTGACACACTTGTCTTATCGAACGGACACTGCTATCAGTGAGTGTGAGTATGTAAGTGGTTTAACACTTTTGTTTTTTAAATGGCGTAATGGCGTGTTATTATCTACTAAGTATGTAGTGTTGTGTTCCTGGAGTTGAGCAAGGTTGCCAGAGCTCCCAACCAGCGACGAAACTCCCAGTAGCTCGATTCCACTCACACCTCAGATTCGGTTGAAACCGCTCAACCAATCTCACTGGAGCGCAAACTCTTAGAGTATTCCAGTGTTCCAAACCACACGCGTGGTCGTGCCGGAGGTTTTCCCCTGGATTTTCCCCTGGCTACTCTCCAACCGCGCACTTCTATCGCTTTATTGGGCCCGGCCTATAAAGCCACAGTCAGATTCAAAAAAAAAAGCCAGAGCTCCCGAGGATGCACTTTGTTGAGAGCGAGGGACCTAAAGTCCCTTCTGCTGTCAACACAGTGAATTCTCAAATTTCATAAATGGTCGGCAAGGCGTACGTGACTCCTTTGGAGTTGCGGGCGTCTATAGACTGCGGTGGCCGCTTACCATCAGGTGGACCGTACGCTTGTTTGCCACCGGCGTTGTACAAAAAAAAGTTACAGATCGAAGGTCATTGGGAGCTAGGAGCCCTTAAAGCGAATGCATCCGTTGGAGTCGTAGGCATCCATAGGCTACGAGGTCAGCTTATAATCAGGCCATATGCTTGTCTGCCACCGTTTTATTATAAAAAGATATAAATATGCTTCTATTTTTATGGTACAAAATTACTGAGTTACTTAAAAGTGCCAAAAGCAGGTAAGTAAGAAATGTTTATTTTCTTTTCCGCTCAGCGTCAGTTGTTGACGGCTGGCCGTAAATATTGTTTGAGTTCTTTTGAGTGATTATACACGGGCGACTCTCGCACCTGACTCAATAAATGCTTTTCTACACAATTACACATCTACACGGTGTCTAGTTAGTATGTATATACATACTTTTTCAGGACTTGTTCGAAAATGTGGTCATAATATCTTATTGTTTTTTCTGCTGTTTTTACATAGTTGGATAGTGGAATTAATGGGTAAACGGCAAATATGAATGCTAGAATTTCTTACAGTATTTTTTTAATATGAATTGACAAGTTTTTTGATCCCAATTTCGCATCATTTGTGTTACGTTTTGTCACATTGTGTGACGTTACACAATTTTCCCCATACAAATTAGCTTTTAATTACTTCCTTTGTTTAACATCCATGTGGATATTCCTATTGCGTTACGTATGATTTTTTGCTATCCACCCTTAAGTCTGCAGCGCACTGCACCAGTGTTGCCAGGGCCCTTGGGACGTAAATTACGTTTCGTTTCTTGAAAAGTTACATTTTTGATGCAAAAATTAAAATTTTTCTATTTCTCATAATTCCTGATCAAAACTGCCTATTTTAAGAAATTAGTAGCCGCATGCAGCTAGAATTCGGCGAGCTCGGCGACAGAATTACGCCGGGCTGATGGGGGATATCTAAAATGTCATACATAGTTATCTACTCGTACAACGGACGAACAGACAGAGTCGTATCATATGGTTTCTTTTGTTACCTTTCCTGTATGGAAGCTTATAAATTGTCCCGCTCGGTCCCGGTTAGATACAAAAGACCTTTCTTTTAAATAGAGTTTCATTGTTCTTAAAAGTTACTAAATTTTCCCTTATAACAGAAGTTACTTACATGTTACTCGAGCTGGTCAAAAGTTACTAAAAATGTAAGAAATGTAACCATCTGGCAACACTGCACTGCACTGCACTGGCGGCCTAATGCGCGGACTCTCATACCCCTCACATGTCGGACCAGGCTGTCTAGTGAGTGGAGACCTTAATGCAGCTTTAATATGTTTTTCTTTTGGTACTGGCCACTAAGAACGGCTAGTTCGTTTAAAGAAAAAACATTTCATCATAGCTTTTAATGAAAGTTTATGTTGATATTATCAACTTAAAATGTATTATTATAAGAAATGTTTTTCATTTCCTTGCAGTAGTCGTTAAATGCACGTTTAATCATGACCAAAGATGTAATAGATGGCTTTCGGGTCGGACTTCGAATTAACTCGTTCATCTATTGCTTACTTCCCAGCCTCTACAATAATAATAAATAATAATAAATATTAGAGGACAATCTTACACAAATCGAACTAGCCCCACAGTAAGCTCAAGAAGGCTTGTGTTATTTGTTACTAGACGACAATATATTTAATAGATATAAATACTTAAATACATAGAAAATATCCAAGACTCAGAAACAAATATTCATGCTCATCACACAAATATTTGCCCTGACCGGGATTCGAACCCAGGACCGTCAGCTTCACAGGCAGGTACTACCCACTAGGCTAAGCCGGTCGTCAATAATGTACTATAATATTGTACCTAAGTCACAAAAAAATAAGGACTAAATCGGTTAATCACGAGTATTTACTGTTTGTTTAAGATGTCATCTCTCGGGCCCGTAGATCTCCGGGTATATAACGATTTGACGACCGGTTTAGCCTAGTGGGTAGTGCACCTGCCTGTGAAGTTGACGGTCCTGGGTTCGAATCCCGGTCAGGGCAAATATTTGTGTGATGAGCATGAATATTTGTTCCTGAGTCTTGGATGTTTTCTATGTATTTAAGTATTTATATCTATTAAATATATCGTCGTCTAGTACCCATAACACAAGCCTTCTTGAGCTTACTGTGAGGCTAGTTCGATTTGTGTAAGATTGTCCACTAATATTTATTTATTTATAACAAGACAATGTTTTTTTTTTCGCCGGAAGGCAACAGCAACAAATATTAATGGCGGAGCGATTAGGATCCGATTTGAAAAATTATTATCTTCGCTGTTTAATCTTCGTCGTAATAGGGTTGTTAGAGTCATGTGTGTTTATTATGCAACGGTAGTTACTTATAACAGTTATAAATATGGCAGATTTCTGACAACAATCCTCTTGGTGTGTAAAATATGAAATACTAGCAGCGCCCTGCGGTGTTACCCGCTTATAAAAGGTAGCCTATGTCCTATTCTGATGTCTAAGCTACAATACTGGAAAGTTTCATAGAGATCCGTTCAGTAGTTTTTGAGATTAAGCGGAACGTACATCCATCCCATGTGGTCCCAAAGGAAGACCAGCGCTAGCCAATGGCTAGCATTATGCTGATTTGGGGCCATTTCGTGGCTATTTTCTGTATTTTGGTGTTATGTTAATTTGTACTGTGTCTGTGCCACGAATAAATGTTTTTTCTTTCTTTCTTTCTTTCTTTCAGCCGCACAAACTTTCACGTTTATGATATTATACTATTTGGTAGAGCCTGAAATATTTCGTACAAAACACAATAGATTAGGATTGTTTTTTTTTTTTATAAATTGCAGAAAAATAAAACAGACACATTTAATTTATGTTGCAACCAATGTATGTCACTGTAGTAATGTGTTTTGGATTTCTGTGTTGTAACACACTCTGTATGTATGTGTGATTGAGAAAACTTTCGAAAATGATTTAGGTCACTTAAATGGAGTAACCTTCCTAATATAAAATTCTATAGGTGTCTATAGTAACGACAGGTGTTTTTAAGTATTAATGTACCTAAATAAACACCTACATCTAAATTCTTCTCAATAAGACATGGAAAATCACAATCCATGTAAGGACCAAGAAGGCTACTGAGACAGATGGTCGCTGCTTAGATTATTAGACAGATAATTGACTACAAAATGGAAAACAACGCGTAAACATTCCGATTATGCAAAGGACTTGAATCCAGGCAGTTAGGAGACACCGGTACCTAGGAGCTTAAACTTTAACGGAACGCATATTAAAATAGGTTGTGTTACATGTATTATCATTCCAGTGAAAGTCGAAGGACGAGACGGCAGTGTGCTGCGCGGTACGAAACGGAGCGCACGTGCGCCATCTTGCGCGAGTGACAGTTCGATTTTCAAATTCGAACGCGACGAACGAAACTGATTTAAGTATGTTTTTATTCTTTTCAAGTTACGTCATGTGGAAGTGTTGTGTTTAAATTTAACGGTTTTATTTTCGTGAATCTTGTGTTTGGCAACCTGTTGCTGCATTGTTTGAGATTGTTTTTTTTTCTTAATTACCTATTAACGAGTTGCGTTTTAATTATCAGTAGGTAAATCAACTTGTATAATTTATCTACGCTACCATCGTGAATTATATCTATGATATCTATGATAGATCCACTGATTTCATTTTAGTACCAAATAATATTAGTAATATTATCCGCCTTTTTAAAATTTAAATAATTAAAATTAAAACGATTACCAATATTTAAATTATTCGCAATTATAAAAAAAACGTACAAGTATCTTAAAATAAACATAAATCCCAAATTGATACTAAAAAACCGCGATAGTGAAAACAAATGTTATTAAATTGACAAAAATGTGTTTTTTAACAAATCTTTTAAAAATGCAAGTTTTTGCAGTATATTTATGATAATTAATTTCTTGGTCAAGCCCTTTTTTGTCAAATATTAGAAATCGAAGGTCAAACACCGATTTACTTGGTCAACTGACCGCCGTGACCGGGTCAGCCCTTTAACTAGGGCTGTCACAAAAGGCCGATTTACATGGTGCATGAACTTCCATGCAATTTTGATATTTTTGATTACATTGCGGACTGTAGGCTACCGAGGCAAAACGAGGACGATCTAATACTGCAATGATTATGAAAATCGCTTGAAAATTACAAAAATCAACCTTAAAGATTAATCGAATTAAAAGTGTTTTTAATTTGCTGATCCTTGGTATGTAAACGAAGTCTGATTCTCTGGTACATTTTCAATGTGTTAAATATAGAGACGAACTTAAAAGCAACTGTCTGACTTTCCAAGGAAAACTAGTCTAATTAGTAAATCTTATCAACAGTTTCGAAATTAGAGCAATGAGATAATGCACGCGCCTTGGGCTTAGATTTTCAAATATTTTCTTAAATTATCCAGTTTTTCAGAACATTTGTGTGAATATGTGGAAACTAAACTTTTGGATCTCGTGTATTTTGTGCTTCCAAAATAAAGGATTATGCAATTAATATGCTAACATCAAGGATAGCTGTTAGATATTTTAAGAAAAATATTTATTTCCCGAAACGCCTGCTTGTGATTATCCTACATATTCTGCACAATTAGACAACCCTACCTGACGTTGACATCTCAGAACACGGTTAAGAAACAAGTTAGTGCAGCGCTGTCAAGTTCAAAAGCACCTACTAAAGGGACATTTATTAGGAACCAGTCTCGTCTCCAACTTGATCGGGTAGTGTCATCTGATCTCGTTAGAAGGGCTATTTAATGAATAATTCAATTGGTTTTTAGACATGTCGGATTCCGTTTCGGGGTTAACAGAGCTCGGATTTATGTACGTATGTATATGTAAACACTTATACGCCAACGAGTGGGTTACACATCTTCAGTGGCCCTAAAAGGAAACTTTATTAGCTTCCTTGACATTGGTTTTGCAATGTGCTGGAAATGGAAGGCGGTAGGTGTAGCTTCCTGTCGCCTTTCTGGGGAGGACAGTTCTCGAATCGATTTGGTGTCCGTTCCTATATTTTGATAGATCCATAAATCTGTTGTCTTTATATCTGGAAAAGTATTTTTTTTCCACAATTTACATTATTGCTAAAATTAAATCAACCTATAATCTCAATCGATAATCATTCTATTGATATTAAGGGTCCTTATCAGTTAAAAATCGCTCATCTATTTACGTCATTTTCTGTTTGAATTGACACGTATCTTGACATTTACTCAATGTTACTACCTAGAACAGGACTATTACGACCTTATGTCTCAAACTTTAAATGTATTTTTTGGATTTTTCATCAAGAAATATCGTTTCAAACATCACTCCAAATCGACCATTTTCAAGCTAAAAACTTGTTTTTTCCGCTTAAATTCTACTACACACAATAAAATAAAAAAATGGCTATGTTACTATCTAAAACTTTAATAAAATCATCATAGCCTTTAATAACTTTATTGGTATTATCAATAATTTTGTCATAATTTGAAATCAAAACATTTTAAAACTTATAAGGCCTCTTAACATTTGGTCTTTCCTTTTCGAAGCTAAAGGTTGTGATGTTTTTTCAATTGTGATTCTTGGAGTTGGAATGCTCCAAAGTAACGTGGAACCGTCGGTAAATGGTCAAAAGTATTAGTAACTTAATGACGGTGTTTTGTAAACGATGTAGTAGCGGGGTGCCTGCTACTTTAGTAGTAATGATTCAGGAAACTTCATCGTCTGTGCCACCTGCTAGGTTAGTTTTGGATAAATAATTCCCTCCTACTGCTAAGCAGATACCTGTTTTTAATAGACGCTGTACTATGAATTGTAGACTCTACCTACAATATTATATGGTAGAGTTCACTTAGACAGTGGACGCAGTCAACGCAATCATCATATATAAAGAAAGCAGGCTGGGAATAAAGTTAAATCAATAAAGCATCGATTTATTTGTTTAGTCAAGTAATCACAGAAGGAAATGTATAATAATAAGTAGGCACAGGTTGATACATTTTGTTTCCTAAAATACTCTTATTGAGGAAACTGTTTAATACATAAAGTTCTTTAACTGGATCTTTACTTTTAATGCTATGTTATCGAAATATTAACAGCCTTTACAGAAAACCTGTTTGAGACTCGAACGGAAACTATTTAAACTATTGGCTCAAAGGTTTTTCAGAATATTTTTGGCAGGCGGCCTTAACTCTGCTTCCTGTCGATTTCCATTCGTTTATGACTAATTTTCAAGACTATTTAAGGACAACTGATAACTTTGGGCGTCGGATGAATCACTAAGGTCGATTCCTTTTACATTACCATGCACAATGAACTAACGTAATGTAATTAAGGTATCGTTTTTACCTACGTATACTATCTTCCAAACTTGCGGAGGACATTTTTGTATTAAAAATAATTTTTGAATGATTACAACAAAATCGGATTCGAACAAACGTTTTCTCTAAAAAATTCAATTTTTTTGCGTAAAAAATGTCATTATGAATGTTTCGTTATTTAGGTAATTAAACAACGAAACAGCTGCACTTTTCATTTCATCCTCACAGAAAACTCAGGTCAATGACCGTTTAGAATATTCATTATTTATTTCACTTGTAAACTTTCTATTTCTATTATCTTCAGGCAGGTAGCTAAGTTTTCTTCCGCACTAAGCATCTAGTTTATTACAATTTGGCACGTGTGTGAAGTTCTTTGACAGGACAATGGTATTGTATTGTCACCGTTCAACCATGTCAACATCTTCCTTCTTCCTCTTTCATCTACTTGTACGGTTTTTTTCTGTTTAGTTTTTTAAACATTATTAATTGAGGCAAAGTTTTAACCTTGTTTGTGAATAATATCGGCGTTGTATTACACACGAATCAATTTTATTTCAATGGGTGCATATTGCTTAAGTCTACTTCTGTGATATTCTTTTGAATGGCACTTGAACCCAAAACAAGTACGTCATGCCAATGTCATAACAATGGCCAAATGTTTATACACATGGCGAAAATACTCGCGATTCGTCAATCGCAAAATAGAATGTATTACTCGTAACAGTGCATTTTTTATCAATAACCTCAACATAATGAGAATTAATAAAAATTAAAAAAAAATTGGTTGCAACGGCGGTTGGAGCTTGACTCCATTAAAATCAGATTTTTTAATGGATACTGAATGGATTTTCTCCTTTATCTGCTAGTGTTTGGTTGTAACTTGTAACACGGTACCAATGTACAGTCAGAAAAATATGCGGTATGCCCCTCATAAAATGTGGGGTTACAGCGCTGTCTATAAAGATACCTTTTGGCAGAAAACATTTCTTTTCCACCACCAATCAAGTGGCTTAGTTAAAATTCCTCAGTAAAATAGAATTCTCAAACGCCGGAAGCCGAACTTTCAACGGAAGGAGACAGAACGTTTCGCGACCGAATTTAAAAATAGTCCAGCCACAGACCGAGGAGACCCAACTTTATTTTACCGGCCATAAAGTTAATGTCACTAAAGTATCACTAATTTAATTGCCCTTTCTTTTTTGTTTTATTGGACAGTAACAAATTAAGTAACCATACGGCGAACTTAATGCCATAAGGTATTATTTACTTTATGGCTTACAGTCAACCTTCTGGACACAAGAGTAATCAGGAGAATATTCATAGTAGTAAGTCGGCACGTGATATTACTATAAAAATATAACTAACAAAACTGTACAGAAATATTATAAGAGTTTTTTAACAAATAAACCTAGTAAAATACCTTTTCTTTAAAATGTGTATTTTTCCGCTGGGTTTATTTTTGGATGAAAATAATTATAAACAAAAAATATGACAATACGTGAACAAAGTAAATAAGACTAATCTACGCTAAAACACATTAAAATATTTAAAGTTAAAAAAAATATATAGATACGGTTAACTCACGTTTTCAATAACTAAGTACACGTGTTACTGTTCAATTTTATTTACCTAGTGCGTCTAAAAATATAGGTACTTAGTATATTTTAAAGTTTATAACATCTTATTTTATCAAACAATCATAGGAACAGGTACCTCTCTCCAAAGTTATATTTTAGTACTAGCCGCTGCCATTACTTTTTTTTAAACCTCCTATTCTGATGTCTAAGCTATATTACTGAAAAGATTTCTCAAAAAGCGTTCAGTAGTTTTGAAGATTAAAATAAACGAACATCGGCACAAACTTTCACGTTTACAATATATATGTATTAGATATCTCAGCGGCAAGAGTAACCTGGTGGCACAGAACGCTTCCTCGTCGGGAAATAGATCAAACGCCAAGATTAATTTACTCCATAATTATACTTAATAACTGTAACCACGTGTCTATTTACGATACGTTACGTTTCATAACGTTTTGGCGCCACGTAAGTTGCAGTTTATGAGGCGTTTGAAGTTTTAATATTATTTTTACGTTTTGTAGTTTTTATGTTGCTAGCAATGACTTAACAAAACATTTTTATTAATTGTTCTAAAATTTTACTATTTACGGTACTAAAACTGTTGAAAATATCTTTTACGTTTTTTATGCCTACGAATTCAACAAAAACGATGACTCGTTGTTTATTAATATTTATGAGATATTACATTTTACTTCATTTCGTAATAGCAATTTGTATAATGATTCCAAATTTAAAATTTGAAATATTTCGGAATTTCTATTCGATTTTCAAAAGTAGCCTCACCCAATTTCGCGGCGAAATTCTATTTTCAAATTCTGGAGCTGTCACACGCTTCCTGATCCAATATGGGAGCTTCAAACACTTGAGAACTATTCATTCAGACCACTTATAAAACCAGCTTTGTCTAGTATAAATAAGATTCAAATTTCAATAGTATTATATTTATACTGGAATTAAAATTCATTGTGCGTTTTTGCGTTTGAACAATGAAGACATGGACTGTATTCTAAAGGTGTCAAGGGTCATATTTGAGGATTTTGTGGGGTTATCGATTCCATTCAGTTTTGGTGAAGTAACGGATGCGTTCGGGCTTTGGTGCGTGATGTGAAATATCAAATGAATCTTTTTAGTGTGACCGACGCTTTATAAGTACCTACTGTGCTGGTATTATGTCACGATTGAGTGATTTAGATATTTTTTAAGTGTTTTTGTATTTATTTGGGACGTATTAAAATGGTCGAGTAGATTAATTGACTCGTGAATCAAAAGCTACGTCGCCTGTTTCTAATTATACGTTCAAATTGCGTGTTTAGAATTACGATTTAAAATGGTTTTCCTGCAATTTTCGAAGTGATCGCCAACTTTACTTCGGAAATTAATAAATGTATTGTCATAGTTATGTGAATTACTTACATGGTGTTATTATTTGAATAATGAAGTGTTTATAATGAGTCAGTAATATATTATTAGGATGGTTCTTCGACTGGAGATGTTCCTTCAATTTCAAGTGGTATCGCCTTCTCTCTATGTATGCTTGTATCCACAATCAGATACCTGTTTAGAAAATTAATATGTACCTAAGTTCCTTATTTAAAATTAAAAAAAATGAGTAGGCCCTAGGTTCTCCTGTACAGGTAACATTTCTCAATCGATTCTCCTGAAATTTTGTGAGCAGTTTCGATATTTTTTTTTCGAGCCAGTTTTTTTTAAATTCGGCAATTATAATAGTTTTTGTCATGTCAGATTTTAAATGAAAAAAAAATACACTCGTTCCTCGGTGTTGCAATAATATTTCCATCACCCTTTTCTTAAACATGTCAATAGTACAATTCCTAATTTCTAACGGTATCTTATTATAAATTTTAGGTGTTAGTCCAAATACACTTTTATTTAGTAGGGCAGTATTGGTGATTTGGCCTATTATCCTGTGTAATAATATCATGGAAATATTTTGCTTTTACCGAGATCGAACCCAACACCGACCGTCAGCTTAGTAAAAGACCACTATCCACTAGACTAAACCCTAGCTAAGCTAAACCCCGCCAGTAAAATATGGCACTATAATCACTACATAGTATAAAACAAAGTAGCTTTCTCTGTCCCTATGTCCCTATATCCCTATATCCCTATGTATGCTTAAATCTTTAAAACTACGCAACGGATTTTGATGCGGTTTTTTAATAGATAGAGTGACTCAAGGGGAAGGTTTATATGTATAATACATGCATCAGCATTGCACCCGTGCGAAGCCGGGGCGGGTCGCTAGTTGTTAAATAAATTAAATCGCTTTTATAAACCCATTAAGAAGGCATAGAGCGCCATTAGCACCTGATTAGCGCTTATTTAAAATTACAAGCTCGTAGGTAATTGTGGATAATCTCATTATATTATTTTATGCAATAGTTGTATAAGAGGGTTCCATAAAAGTGAGTGGCGTGTGTAAATTGTTAATAAAGACGCCATGAGCCTTTTTTGACCTACTTATACAACGTTGCATACATTACTTTTTCTACGACTAGGGATTGAATAATAAAACACAAAATTAAACAGCAATACAGCATAAGAAAGAGCGGTAAGTTGGATAGTGACAAATGACAGTCCACAGAACGTAATCATAGACACGGTAATTTTTTTTCAACTGTCATTTACTGACTTGCGTTTTTCCTTATGTTGGCAGTAATTATTTTAGTTATGTTATTGTTTCAAACCATATGAATTCAGTTGTTTGTTAAGTTGGCAGTTTTGATTTTCGTTGTAAATTTAGTGTTGTTTTTTTATTTGTTGGGTTCACAGGGCACCTCTGTTAGCAGTTGCATTATATCACATAATAACCCTAGTCTTTACGAAGAATAGACTAGATAAACTTTTTTGAAATTGCATAAGACATTCGTTTGCGGGAGCATATAAGTGACAGATAAAAGTACCGGAGTAGAAAAAGTAACTTACTCCTCTGGTGTTGCAGGTGTTTATGGGCGACGGTAATTGCTTACCATCAGGCGATCCGCTGATGCATGCATCATCATTGCACCCGTCTAATATTACACTATAATACATGTATTATACATATAAACCTTCCCCTTGAGTCACTCTATCAATTAAAAAAAACCGGATCAAAATCCGTTGCGTAGTTTTAAAGATTTAAGCATACATAGGGATATAGGGACATAGGGACAGAGAAAGCGACTTTGTTTTATACTATGTAGTGATTTTCGTTTAGGTAGTATTTATAAAAACTATTACAATTTATGTCATTTCATTTCTATACGCTCATTTATAGTATGGCAATTATTTCGAACCGTGAGATCTAGAAGACAATACGGTTGCCAGTTTTGTTGCACTACACCACCCAGGGGTCACGTGTAGGGTAACGGTGGGTACTCCCTACGGACGTGGTGCAACTTCGACCCCCATTCCTATTCGCAATAAAGACATTTTTAATTTTTTAATAAAACTGACTGTGGCTTTATAGGCCGGGCCCAATAAAGCGATAGGAGTGCGCGGTTGGAGAGTAGTCTGGGGAAAATCCAGGGGAAAACCTCCGGCACGACCACGCGTGTGGTTTGGAACACTGGAATACTCTAGAGTTTGCGCTCCAGTGAGATTGGTTGAGCGGTTTCAACCGAATCTGAGGTGTGAGTGGAATCGAGCTACTGGGAGTTTTGTCGCTGGTTCACTAAACCTAGCCTAGCTGAGAAGAGTCCAGCAAGAAACTCAGCTAGGCCCGACCTGGGTCGGACTGACTCTACCCGGTGTGCGGCGGTACCGGGACGAATAGGGACTATATGTGTCACTGTTGTCGCGATCGCGCGGTGGACGTCCCCGCCGGCGGGAATAAAGACATATGGCACCTTTACTCTTGTCTCGAGTTGCTGAAAGTTTGTATTGGAAAATAAATTTTATTGTATACTGACTAAGGTAGTGAAGAGAGTGGCGTGGCACATGTTCGAATATGGTCGTGCGACCGTGAGCGGTGACTCGGTGAGTAAGCGACCTTATGGTGCATAAACACAGCTCTTATAAGATTATTTTATGATTAGTAAATAACTGTAGAAAATCTTAACTACTGGCTCTGTTAACTTGGACCGCTCATGGCATAGCGGCGCCCGCGTACCGCGAGCGGTATGTTAGATTAAGCAACGTCGGCCCAGGTCAGTTATTGGATGGGTGACCGCTTTGAATGGTTATTAACTGAGCGCTCCCGTACTTTCGAAGGCACGTTAAGTGTCTATAATAGCAGTCGTTAAGCCAAGTTAGAGGCCTTCGGGCGGCTTGAGAACTTCTAACAGTCAAGTTGCCCACTCACTTGACAAGCCTAATTCCAGATGTGAAATTACAAAAAATTATTAAACCTCTATTGCTTGTTGACCGTCTAATTGTAAACAGTTGCTATTTACTATTTTAAAAATCGACGTGAACCGATTTAAAAAAAATTCTTTCGGATTTTTATAAAACAATAATACATGCAAAGGTAATTTATAGCTAACATTTAGAAATATACATACTTACAACTACAACAAAGAAACAAATAAAACCAGTTACAAAAAAACACTTGATCTAAAAGTTCTGCTTAAATCGACTACTCTTTCACAGTTCTCACATCTTAAGTAGCTATCCAAGCGTTTAAATTCAGAAAATAATGGCTTAGTAATTTACATAAACATAAACAAAAGCTAATCTGATCAAACAAAAGAAACATCCAAGCACAATGCCGCTGCTGCTAATCACAAATTACCATAATATCTAATTTTGACAACTGTCACTTGGAGCCAAACAAGCGTTCCAAGAAAGTTACCTCTAACCTTGGGTTCTGTACATTAGAGGGTGATTCTAATTTTTCATGTACCGTCGACCGGGGTTACTTTTAAATTGAGGGGCGACTTTAAACATCCAGTTTTTAAGTATTCAAGCATTTTATTGCTTTCATGTTGTTGCAGTAATTACATAGATGATAATTTTTTTTTTTGAGGACAATCTTACACAAATCGAACTGGCCCCACAGTAAACTCAAGAAGGCTTGTGTTATGGATACTAGACGACGATATATTTAATAGATATAAATACTTAAATACATAGAAAACATCCAAGACTCAGAAACAAATATTCATGCTCATCACACAAATATTTGCCCTGACCGGGATTCGAACCCAGGACCGTCAGCTTCACAGGCAGGTACTACCCACTAGGCTAAACCGGTCGTCAAAATAATTGTTACAATATGCCGTGTTTTACTTTTTAATTGCTTAACATGAGGTCAGTAAAATACCTTGGTAAATTTCCCAACTATTTACTAAACTGTATCGAACTAGAAATACTTGGTGATGATTATATAAGTGTTCTAAATCTATCAAAGTGGCCCCATTTTTTCTTAAAGTCACCCCAGTTTACGGTATATAATTTTTAGAAAGAAAAAAGTAAGAAAGAAAGCATTTATTCACTGCACCAAAGACACACCGTTACAAATACAATATACTCAGTACATGAACATACAGTTAAAAAGTGCGTCTTCGCGGCAGTGAATCGGTCGCTGTCTCAGCATTATGCCGAGGTGTTAGACACCTGCAGCGCTGGACACACTTTTTTAAATGCAGATTTTGGAATACTTGGCCCTCATTTCATATTTTTCTCTTGTTATTTAGAAAGAGTTTTAATTACAGTATCACTTCCGATAGTTTTGGTAATTAACGAACCACAGCTAATATCCATAACGAGTAATTCAGTGATTCTTGGATGTCTCACCATTTGTATGAAAAATTGTTTTTACCACTGTTACCCACCTTTTACAGTAATATGTTAATATTTAAGTATTTTTACCTATAAATTCCTTTTATTAGCTTCAGGCACTATTTCGAAATCCTGTTTTGGTACACTGATTCAATACCAGGGACCGATACCGGTATTTTTAAAAGACCCTGAATTAGCCCAATATTTTGGATTAATTTTTGCTCTTTACGCTGAATCATGTATTTAGGTAACAACGTCGTATTATTAGATTGTCCCATTAAAAACGAAATAATGAACCGGTGACCGTAATAATACCGGTATTTTTCTATGGAGAAAATACCGGTATCCGATCCCTGTTCAATGCATAACTTAAAACAAATAAACAAATTATTAAACAAATAAACAAATTATTAAAAACCGAATTAATAAATAATAATTTTAATTATAAATCTGACATGCCATAGTAGACATCACCAATTACCTGTACATTATATTTATTTAATTTATTAATTCAATTGTAATACTCAAAGCAAATAATTGTATTGAAATTTGACCACCGTTAAATTATTCTCATCATATTATCTTATTTAACTCATTTTATTGTTAACCTACAGCTACCATAACTTAGAATACTTACATTAGATTAGATTAATATAAATTGCTACACCCTAACAGGGTCCATGATGTACCTGCTCATTGTTTAGAAATAAGACCTTGTAATACCATGGTTGCAATTATTGAATAAATAAATAAATAAATACATGTCATAGATTTTTTGTAATAGAAAACTGGTCAAAAAAAGTAGAATGACCCTAGAGCCACTTTCGACAAGTTTTTCCGGACCCTATGCAGGTCACCGCTGTAAGGCAAGAAAAGTGAATATTAAATTACTTGCACTTTGGTTCACGCTGTTATTTTCCTTTAAAAAAGAGAAAGTGTCAATTTTAGTTTTGCTTTACACCTAACGCGTGTTTATGTACGAAAGTGTGAAGAAAATTTCTGTTGGTAAATAAAACTTCTTGTAAATACTTTGCAGGTTACATATTTTGCTTTAAGTTACTGATGCGCGGGCGACGCGCGGTGATGTGATTTTTAGGGTTCCGTAGCCAAAATAGCAAAAACGGAACCCTTATAGATTCGTCATGTCTGTCTGTCCGCCCGTCCGTATGTCACAGCCGATTTATTCGGAGACTATAAGCACTACAATTATGAAATTTGGTAAGACGGTGTATTCTACGAACCGCTACATAAAAATGATGTGAAATTACAAAAACATATTAAATTAGGGGCACTCCATACATGTAACCGGTGGATGAAAAAAAATTTCCAACGCACATAGTCGTGTGGGGTATCGCTGGATAGGCCTTTAAAAATGATACGGAGGTTTCTAGAAAACTTTTCCATTTTAGTCAACCGTTGGTGAGATATTAGCTCTCAAAGTCATAAAAAGTGTGTCCCCCCTCTAATTTCCAAAGTATAAAGTTTAAAATTCTGAAAAAAATTGAGGTGATGTGCATTAGTAAATACTTTCAACGGTTTTTGGTTTGAACAATATAGGTTTTATGGGTTTTGAGTTTTCGCCTAAAAACTGTCTTACCCAACTGCATTCCACACTCGCGGTTAAAATACAACTTTGCACCCTTGTATAACAAATAATTATTTCTAGAAACAAGCCTGAGGGGCTACTCGTATCGTGCCGTCCCTTCCACTCTCGTGTTATACACTATATGAGTGAAAGGGACGGCACGATACGAAGTTCGGATTTCGAAGTTCGTAGTACAGGGCCTGTTGCGAACCCGCTCTCCCTAGATCGTCTATCGTAACTCATGACTATAAAGATATACACACCAATTTTTTATTTTAATTAATTTATTTACCAAAAAAGTTAGATACAGTTTTATATTAACATCCGTTCGCCAAACCAGGGACCGATACCGGTATTTTTAAAAAAACTCTGAATTAGCCCAATATTTTTGATTATTTTTTGCTCTTTACGTAGGGTTGAATCATGTATTTAGGTAACAACGTCGTATTATTAGATTGTTCCATTAAAAACGAAATAATGAACCGGTTACCGTAATAATACCGGTATTTTTCTATGGAGAAAATACCGGTATCCGATCCCTGCGCCAAACACAACGTTTATTGGCGAGTAATGCACTCATGCTCTTAACAAATTAATGTACCTATCTACCGGTATCTCTCGGTTTTATGACCAAGACTTACATGGAACATTAGTGATGTGCAATACAAACATTAACGATTCCAAATTCTATCTTTATTAGGTGAAAGTTACTACAAAAGCGAAACTTTTCCTTCATTTAAATGCTAATTCGGGTTACTTGTCTTTAACACGTCTTATTTATGTGACCGACAGACGGACCGACGGTTTTATTTTATATTAACATGCAAATACATCGTTTATCACTTAAGGTAGTTTGTTTTGTTACGACTATAGATGCAGGGGGTATTCAGACAAGTTTGAATATGAGTTTTAATGCCGGCAACGCACTTGCGACTCCTCTGGTGTTGCAGGTGTTTATGGGCGACGGTAATTGCTTACCATCAGGCGATCCGTCTGCTCGTTTGCCCCCTATAACATAAAAAAAAATCAAGATAATGCTCATGGTTCAAGATTTATGCGATTTTTTTATACAACACCGGTGGCAAACAAGCGTACGGTCCACCTGATGGTAAGCGGCCACCGCAGGCTATAGACGCCCGCAACTCCAAAGGAGTCACATACGCGTTGCAGACCCTTAATGAAATTTGAAAATTCACTGTGTTGACAGCAGAAACTAGTTCGAATGGCACCATGAAAAAATCCAGAGGCCTTATTAAAAAAACTCAAAACTCAAAATATTCTTTATTCAAATAGGCCTAGCAACAAGCACTTTTAAATCGTCAGTTATGTATTACATGAATTGAATCTAATTATTCAAAGCAATTTATTGATGCATATGAAATCCCATCAAAAACAATACTTGTCAAAAAAACCAAGTCTCGCAACTCAGTTGTTCTACGGTAAAAAGTTGTGAGATCCATGTAATACCAAGTCGGTTATTAATTTATTCAGTCCCTACTTAAGCGACTTTCTGTCCTAATACGTCCAGTCCCTAAGACCACGATCGTGGTCCATAACAATTGAAAATCAATTGTGTCTGGAATCTCCGTACTCGAAGCATTAAGTTGTTACGTAATAATTAACAGCATCTTATAGTGACGCATATCAATATTAAAAATCTTTATTGTTTTATATAAATATATTGAGACTCGGCCATCGCATGAAAACACGTGTAAATTAAATTATTTAGTAGTTTATCCACAACGAAGTTACAGGGGGTCGAAAATGGATTGAAATGGACTGAATTGCTTCGAGAAAAGGATGGTACGGCCGTGCCGCTTTTTTGCTCGACTTGGTGGGGGCACTGCCGTGCCCCCTGATTTAAAAAAGACATGAATTACTATAATGTATGTCAAATTAGTCTATTAGTAGAGTAAAGGTTAGTTTTGAATTTAGAATACAATCAAGCTAGTACGCGGCTCGCGCAGGTAGCGCATGCCCACGCGCAGCCTTGGCGCACAACGACCGACGCGCCTGCGTACTTAAGTACCACGATGGCGAATATTTGCAGCTTGTAATTACACAGTGTGGTATAGATTCAGATTCCTTTATTCACAATATAAGATTACAATATAAATTACATGTCAATTTACAAGAATCTCTTGTGATCGTCAATAACATTAAATAAAACAAAATAAATTAAAAACCAATGAATAAAAAACAAAATTAAAAATTTTGAAAAACTCACGACGGATGTACTGTGAAAAATGTTTACTGCAGCGCCCCCTGGTGAGTTATCATCGTAACACCCAGCTAAAGTTCGTCCTGACTAAACTACAAATCTATTGCCTAAAACCGCTTCTAAATCGGTCAAGCCGTTTTGCAGATATTGATGTGCACACACAAACAAACAAACAACCTCTCACCGTCGTGGGTAAAAATAGCAGCTAAATAATACAATGAGTATGATAAAATTCACCTGAGAGGATCGTCATGAGTATATTAATAGGTACTCTAAACACGGATAACCAGGAATTAAATATCAATATCTCGTAATGATCGTCAAAGTAAATATTAACAATAAACCATTTAGCAATAAACCATTTGAATTTGAATTTTAAAACAAGAATTATATTAAATCAATAATATTAAATTAAATTAAACAATGTCAACTATATTTTATTTCCATGTATTCGCTAATGGAATATAACGGGTTTTCTAATAAAAAGTTTCCCAGTTGACGTTTGAATTTTTCGTCAGATGGTTCAGTTCTTAATTTGGCGGGTAGGCGCTCGTAATAAGTTGGTCCAATTACCCGTGGGTTTTAGCTGAGAGTGCCATGCGACGCGGTGCTGTCCTAAGTATCCTGGTGGTATATGGGATCTGTTGTAAACGTAAAATATTAGATAGTGTGTCGAGGGAGCAAAATGATATATTTACGGCGAGGGCGGTATACTGAAACTTGAGAGGGATTCAATGGTTTACGACTGAGACGGAAATAATTTTGCTACCGTGTGACACATCTTCCTTGTCATCGCTTTCCAACAGGCGAGTCTAAGGCCAACCGCTGTTCAGTCATTCATAAAAAAAAACATACTGCTTTTCATACCGCCATTAAGCCCGCTGCTAAAAACATGAAATGACATAGACATAGACATAATTTATTGGTAATAAGGTATTACAAGTCAGTGTTTCTACAATACCAATACAATACAATGTCTTACAAATAATTTTACTACTGCTTTTCACACCTTCTAAGAGTCATTGTTGAACTCAAATCCCTCATTCGACGGCAACAATAACTCTTCTCTGAATAGCAGTTGTGATTTTTTTTTAGATTCAATCAAAATCAAACATTTATTCTGCAAATAGGCCACAAGAGCACTTTTACATGTCAAAATATTAATTTACAATTGAAGAAAGTCTGACTATAATGAGTAATACATTTTTCATGTTAAAATATTAATTTACGAAAGAATAATGATCTCGAGTTTACAATTATAACAAAATTAATGTCATACAGTGAAGATAAACTTACAAAGTTATCTATTACAAATATTACAACATGTGTGTGTTCACATATATTCTGGTCGGGATTTAAAAACTCAAACGCAATAAACTTAAATTAAAATCCCCTGCCAGAAAAAACAAATGAAAATTCAAAAAATAACAGGTTAAAACCTACTACAGATAGTGTGCGCTGAGCACAGAGCATAGATAAGCATAAAATAATTTTAACGAAGTGTTATCAGAAAGATGACTGGTTATCTTACTTTGAGCGGTCCGTCGGGTATTTTTAATCAATATAAATAGAAGTAACGAGGTTCTCAGTTTTTTTTAAAGTAAGTTCTCGAACGATACGTCTTTATGCTTTTTTCGCGTATGTGTTCAGCGATAATTCTTTAGAGATTTATTCGATACATATGCATATTCTAGGCTTTCATTCAAACATTGTTTATGCCTTAAGTTGAATAAAAATAACAATTAGTTGTCAGTGCGTAGAGCATAGGAAGTTTTATTAAAATATAGGTAATAGTTTGAGAAACTTTGTAGGAAATGCTATCCTGAACTATTTAGGTACCCAGCCAGACACAATGAGGGCTATCGTTTTTGTGCTCACCAGTTGGCGCCACTGTCGAGTAAGGTCCAGCTATCAAAAATTGTTATGGGTTATTATGGGCATGAGATCAAAGTTTACATTTAAATCATATTTAATATCTTAAAACCGTACCGTAGAAATATCGGACATCCCGCATTGTAGCGCAGTCCCGTTTTATTCGGAAAAATAGGAGGAAATAAGTTTCCGAAAGACAAAACTATCTCAAAACACTGACAGTCATTGACCCGTAATTCATATTTGCCATAATCAAGCTCAGGTATTGCAAAATAGTCACCATATTGTTCCAATTAAAAATTAACCCGCGTAGCGCAACCACAAAGAGTGACATTTGACATTTCGGAGATCTCACGCTACACTAGCGCCTCTAGCGGCGAATTCATACACGATAGCCCTCATTTGATCGTCACGTACGTAATTTAAGCCAATGACAGAGATCTACGCGGGCACATAACAAAAGAATGCTATTGTTTATTTTTTTGTCCGGCAGAGAACGAGTATGAACAGCAATCAGTGTTGCCAACACAACGAATTAATTTGACCTCTTGACATCTCAGGGTGCATTGCACCAAACCGTCTGTATTCGTGTAATCGTATGTAAGACAGGGACCGATACCGGTATTTTTAAAAAACTCTGAATTAACCCAATATTTTGGATTATTGTTTGCTCTTTAAGTAGGGCTGAATCATGTATTTAGGTAACAACGTCGTATTATTAGATTGTCCCATTAAAAACGAAATAATGAACCGGTGACCGTAATAATACCGGTATTTTTCTATGGAGAAAATACCGGTATCCGATCCCTGATGTAAGAGTGTCTATTACTAAACTTAGTAAATCAGTAAACTAAGTTTGTCGTCATTTAACATTAGGTGAAACAAGGGTTAATCACTGGCCAGTATTTAATTACAGAAATAATGAAAGCTGAGACTGAGATTGATTTAAAACTTTTTAAATGGCAACTATAATATCTACGTCAAATGTGTCAAACGTCACTTAATTGCCGTGTTAATGGAGACAAACATTGCTTGATCCTTTACGGGTCAGAAACAGGACACAGCAAATCGTATCAAAGTAAGGGACCGATACCGGTATTTTTAAAAACCCTCAATCCCAATATTTTGGATTATTTTTTGCTCTTTACGTAGGGCTGAATCATGTATTTAGGTAACAACGTCGTATTATTAGATTGTCCCATTAAAACAAAATAATGAACCGGTGACCGTAATAATACCGGTATTTTTCTATGGAGAAAATACCGGTATCCGATCCCTGATCAAAGTACATTATTTATCATGAATTGCTACTTCCATAACAGACTCGGAATATTTAAATACAATAAATCTATAAATAAGTCATACATCTTCGTTTTGGTAATAATGTTATAGCACATAGTATGCACTGAACTATGTAGTGCGAAAATTTTATTTTGTTGCCCAAGTATCATAATTGTGTTGTCACATTATACACAGTGTTGCAACACGTGGATTTTTTAAAATTTCCGCTTTTTTCTAGTCTTAGATTTCATTAGCTAGACTCTAAAAAATCCTAAGCGGTGATGGTTAAAATTTATATAGAAAGCTTCTCAAATTTATGGGCTTAATTTCGGGCTCCATATTTAATTCGTCGGTCGGCAGTTACGATTACATAACTTGTAGCAGCCCATTGCTTGCTATTAGACGCGATTCAGACTTGCGAGATCCATTATCCATGTAAATAATACATGAAAATGTTCCCAGGTGTTCAGACATAACCGCTCGGGAATCGCACCGCGCGGTTCCCGCAAGTCTGAACCGGGCCTTAGCGTTATCCTATTTGATCGTAATAGCCGGTTGTATTTATTGTGTTTTTTGTTTCAGGTTACAAATTAACTTAAATACAGCAACGAAGTGACCTTGTAATGACAACGACCTGATTAACCTGAACTAATAAGAACCTAAAGTGTCTGTGTGTGTGACCGTGTGTGTTGTGAAGTGCAGTTTCTACGGGGATCGCGAGTTGGTAAGTTTTACTTTATTGTTTTATAAGTGAAAAAAAAGTATCTCCCTGTGATACTAATAAAACTGTATCTCTAAAACTAAACAACACCCTTTTCTGGCCAAGTGCGAGTCGGACTCGCGCACGAAGAGATCCGTACCATTATCTAGAAAAACGTCAAATAAATCACATTTTTTGTATGGGAGCCCCTTTAAAAAAAAAATTAGAGGACAATCTTACACAAATCGAACTAGCCCCACAGTAAGCTCAAGAAGGCTTGTGTTATGGGTACTAGACGACGATATATTTAATAGATATAAATACTTAAATACATAGAAAACATCCAAGACTCAGAAACAAATATTCATGCTCATCACACAAATATTTGCCCTGACCGGGATTCGAACCCAGGACCGTCAGCTTCACAGGCAGGTGCATTACCCACTAGGCTAAACCGGTCGTCTAAATAAAATATTTATATTATTCTGTTTTTTAGTATTTGTTGTTATAGCGGCAACAAAAATACACCATGTGTGAAAAATTCAACTGTCTAACTATTACGGTTCATGAGATACTGCCGCATGGACGGACGGACAGCGAAGTCTTAGTAGGATCCCGTGCTACCCTTTGGGTACGTAACCCTAACCTCCTGAGACCGCATACCAGAAAACTAGCAATGGAATTTGAACCAAATGTAACGGATTATAGATTTGTATATCTTCATTTGCTCTAAATTGAAACGATACAAAACAAACGAAACTCTATTCCTTTCAAATTTGACTTGACATTCCATTGTACTTTTCTTTTTTTTTTTAACCTGTGGCTTTGTAGGCCTGGACCAATAAAGCGATAGGAGTGCGCGGTTGGAGAGTAGCCTGGGGAAAATCCAGGGGAAAACCTCCGGCACGACCACGCGTGTGGTTTGGTACACTGGAATACTCTAAGAGTTTGCGCTCCAGTGAGATTGGTTGAGCGGTTTCAACCGAATCTGAGGTGTGAGTGGAATCGAGCTACTGGGAGTTTTGTCGCTGGTTCACTAAACATAGCCTAGCTGAGAAGAGTCCAGCAAGAAACTCAGCTAGGCCCGACCTGGGTCCTTTTTCCATTGTACAATTTTGATTCTTCCTATAGGAACTTGGGACTCAAGAGGCTAAACACGACGCAGTTTATGACAAAGTTTGTATATTTTCACCTCATTAGCTCGGAAAGCCCTTTTTTATTCTTTAAAAACAGATAGCAAAACTGCATTTTATCCACCAGAGTGCAAAGAATGTTTGAAATTCGAACGCGCTATTTGTAAGTTTTTTAAACATAATAACATGTAAAGGCTAGTACAGACAGTCCAGCAACAATAATTTTATATTGTGCTGTTGTGTTAAAAAACTAGTACCTACGCCAAATCTCGGGATTAGGTAGTAGACAACTAATATTTACGATGCAACTGTTAACGTTAGGACGAGGAGAAAGAAAAAAATATCCTCGCTCTAGTGATGTGAAAAGATTTATGTTATACACGGCTGCAAAGTTATTTTACGTCTCGTGTGTTGCAACACTCGCTACGCTCAGGATTCTGTTTTTGAACCACTCGCTTCGCTCAGAATTCTAGTTTCGAACCACTCGCTTCGGCGGTTCAATCATAGAATCCGTTCGCTAGCTCGTGGTTCAATCCTAGAATCCATTCGCTAGCGCGTGTTTCAATTCCACACTCGCGGTTAAAATACAACTTTGCACCCTTGTATAACAAATAACTATTGTTCCTCTTATTCTCAAAAACTACTTATGAATGAAACCTCACAGAAATTTATAACAATATATAATAATACCGCGGGGATCAGCTAATAGGATATAATCGAAGTGAAAACTTAACCACATTTCTGAAATAGCACCTTTAATTTTATTTTATGCAACTAACTGTAAATAAGTTATTTCGACTGGCAGTAACAATATAACATAGTATTGTGAATAACTTACGGATTTGACGCCCACTGAATATATCAACCATAAACTAAACAATTTTATTTTGACAAAACGTCTAAAAGATTAGGGTGACCCACTGTAGTGCCATAAAACTGATAAATATCTCGCATTGACACAATTTACGCCATTTACGAGGTTTTTGTCGTAAGACTATTAAAGTGTTTGTAACCACCTTTTCGTCATCGCCCTACGCGTCAGCATTTCCATCCTCACCACTTAGATGGTTTGTGGAGTCCGGCCTGTTCATGCTTGCTAGGACATAGTGACTACGATAATACTAGTGTCTTCTTATTGGGGATTGACGAGAGACATCATCCTGTTGTGGATTCGTTTTTATTATCAGTGACTTAGAGACCATGTACAGTCAAGGGCATAAATATATACACGTTCCCAAAGCGACAAAAATATCTTTACTATCCGTTAGCCAAAAATATCCATACAACAATTTCGATCAGATATATTTGAACATTAATCGAGTCATTAAATTGTGTACGCTAATACGTTCATAAATTTACGTATAATGACAGACAAATATATGTAGACAAACAAGCAGACAAAAGCATCTATGCACTTGTTTTTCATATTCAATAGATATTTTTGACTCCTACTTTGTTCACATAAGCAGGAGTCAAAAATATCTACACAATTTTTTTCCAACCTCATATAGACAGCAAATAGAAACAAATATCTAAACAAACTTTTTTCTTAAATACCTAGGCAAATTACATACACAATTATATCTGCCTAAGAAGAGTGCAAAAATATGTAAACATGCAATGCTCATAAATATCCGCACTGTAAACAAACCAATATTCTAATTACAAAATTTGACGCTCATCGAGAAGAGATCGGAAATGTCATGCGATACATTCGTCCCTTTCATTTCGGGCCTTCATTTGTTTATGGAAATCGCCTTTGATTTAACACATTTATTATATTCACATTTTGCCTCTTACCAACTATAGAGTAAGTTACAGATAGTTCAATGTAGCTACCAAGGTTTTTTTTCGTTCAATAAATTAATAGGTGATGCGGGATATCGGTATCGCTTACCTTAATTCATTTTGAAAGTAACTACGGACCCGTGCCTTTACACGTATGCAGGTAAATGTTAAGTAGTTAAAAGAAACGCAACTCCATTTTGTATTTAAGTACGTATATATTTATCTATATACTCGTATAAGTGTCAGAGGAGAGAGAAAATAAAAGCTTGCTTAGTTTGTTCGGGACTAGGTGGGGTCGATTTGTATATGATCATACCCACATTATTTATTACATATTATATATTTATTTATAATAAACTAAGCTAGGTGTTTCACTATATGTTACAAACAATACAATGGATCTTAGATTTTTTAGAATTATCTTCGTGAATGAATATGCAATAAAAATTACTCAGAGCTAGTCTCAGAAAATTATGTTTTATCAATTTGACTACTCTGTCTTAAGCTGTGATTCGAGGACTGTAGAACATTTTTGACATTTAGGTATTGGTAAATATGTGGCTAGTATTCACTTGCACCTCTTAATACCTAAATAGGTTTAATGCGGATGATGTGGATATTATAAGAGGAATATTTATATATGCACATAAAATAATAAATATTGATTAAAATTGGTATTTTTCTACATAAAAAAAACTTTGATTTGCAGTTATAAACTAGCGGTTCTGTGAGCTGTAGACCTCGCGAGTGTTTTTTTTTAAAGGCCAAGAACTGACTTGTCAAAGAATTAATAATTATCGAACCTACTCACAAAAATTCACGAGAATCAGTTGAGAAATGCGACCTGTAGAAGAGATCAACCGGAAATCCGGACATACGAAAGCATTTTCGTCAAAGCTGAAGCAGAGACCAGAGACCTTCGTTTCACTCGGTCAATTATGTGTAATACTTACATTCAATTAGTTCAATTACTTATATCAGTGGTATAAAACCCATAATTGTAGATATGGTATGTATGGGCTTGACTGTCATACACGTTATATGTATAGATATTTTTGTCTAGCCTTTTGCTCATATATATGTCGCAGATATATGTGTAGATATTTTGGACACCTGTTTTGTTCACATGCTTATTGTATGACATATGTGTGTCTAGCTATTTTTGACCTTTGCTTTGTTCACATGTATATGAAAAACATGTGCATAGATACTTTTGTCTGTATGTTTGTCTGCATTTATTTGTCAGTCATTGTACGTATATTTATGAACGTATTAGAGTACTCAATTTAATGACTCGATTAATGTTCACATATTTCTGATCGAAATTGTTGTATGGATATTTTTGACTAACAGATAGTACAGATATTTCTGTCGCTTTGAGAACGTATATATATTTATGCCCTTGACTGTACATCTCTAACAATATTAAATTAATTTTAATTTTGACGCTCAGAGACCATGTACATCTCTGGGATATTGTATTAATTTCATTATACTCCATGTTTAATCTTGAGACCTTATACATCTCTAACTTTACTGATGTTGTAATATTTGTTATAGATAACTTTGCAAGTTTATCTTCACTGTATGACATTAATTTTGTTATAATTGTAAACTCGAAATTATTATTCGTTCTTGGACTGTAAATTAAGATTTTGACATGAAAAATGTATTATTATATAGTTACTTTCTTAAATTGTAAATTAATATTTTGACATGTAAAAGTGCCCTTGTGGCCTATTTGCAGAATAAATGTTTGATTTTGATTTGATTTTTAACTAAATTGGCAATGGTACACATAATTAAGGCAAGACAAATGTAAATATTTTCATCCAAGTATTGTATTTTCTCGGTCTAAGAAAGTTTGTCTCAAACGAAAATTATAATTTACTTGACTCAAGATTATTCTAAATATTTTGAACCAAGTAAAGTATTATTTCAAATCAATACTAAATAGTCTTAAATCAAGACATTTTATAGTCTTCATTCAAAATCTATAATTGTTTTTAGAGGAGAATTAAATGTTATTCAATTAAGAATATTGTCTTGAAACAAGAAAATAAAACAAGAATATATTATTCTTTATTTAAGTAAACAGGGTATCTTGGGCTAAAAATATATACTTGTTCCAAGACAATATTTACTTATATTTAAACAATATGTCCGAGAATATTGGTATTCTTGGCTGAAGAAATCTTTTTTTTCCGTGTGATCTTTAAATCTCATTGAATTCAAAGTAATTTAAATATACATATTACACATGATTTCCATAGTGGATGTGTGTTGCGCTTGCGCTCCTACTTGCGCTAATTCGCGATGTCAGCGCTTTATCAATCAATTGCGCGCGTCGATTGGACTTGCACAAGTGTTCGCGCGTGCGCGGCGCAAGGGACAGGCGCGCGCGCGCACTATATCTTATCGGAACCAGGGACCGATACCGGTATTTTTAAAAAACCCTGAATTAGCCCAATATTTTGGATTATATTTTGCTCTTTACGTAGGGCTGAATCATGTATTTAGGTAACAACGTCGTATTATTAGATTGTCCCATTAAAAACGAAATAATGAACCGGTGAGCGTAATAATACCGGTATTTTTCTATGGAGAAAATACCGATATCCGATCCCTGATCGGAACTAACTAAAGTTATAGTGTTTGTGTTTTGCTCGTGTCCAATTCATTGTCCTATTGTGCGGTTTTCTACCATATTACCGTACGTAATAAAAAATAAGGATACTTCGTAAATCAACTCTAGGGAATTTGCCAAAGGTTTAAATTGATTTAATAGGTGACGTTACACGCATGGCTCAATACACCCGGCGGCGTTTACCTGAATACCTGAGAATGGTACGAATAGAAAGCATCGGGACCGCCATTTTTCTATTGGTGCACTCGTAATCTTGCTTACGGAGATAGAGTCGATAATCAAATTTCATAAAGAGTCGGCAACGCGTATGTGACTCCTTTGGAGTTGCGGGCGTGTATAGGCGGCGGTGGCCGCTTACCATCAGGCGAACCGTCGCTTGCCACCGGAGTTGTACATAAAAAAAAACAATTGAACATTCAAGACGGTTGTTATGACTTTTTGCAACGCGGTCATTAGGGTCTTTAGCGGTTACCCCAACAATAGTATTGTTTTCTTTAAGTGGATCGGCCTAAATTGAAAAACAAAGACTATAACGAGATTTATCATTGCTGGAATTTAAACTTTCTTGAGTCATGTCAAAACTATATTATTTATTTATTTATTTAATCTTTATTGCACAAAAGAAAAACTTGTAGTACAAAATGCGAACTTAATGCCAAAAGCATTCTCTACCAGTCAACCTTAAGGCAAAGCATAAAGATTGTGGGCTGTGCAACTTATAGGAAAAATCTTAAGTATGTAAAATAATAGGGGGAGGGGGAGGGGGGGGGGGGGGATTATTGTCAGCATACAAAGTTACGCTAGTTCGGCTTCATCCTTACTGTAAGTACATGTAGAAATCGTCGCAGCTCGTAACCGGCGCCGGCGCACGCCTAACAAATTAGCCTTGTAACAACACTCGCTAGTGAGACACTGTTTCGTCTTCCATTTAACTGTTATAAATACGAGTATTAAGTTTCACACAAGTTTACGACATTCAATAGACACCGTAGCCTATGGACGCTGGCGACTCCCGAAGAATCACAAATGCGTTGCCTACCCTCCTTAAGCGTTCCGTACCTGAAGGGTCTAAACGGAACCATATTGCTGTCACTCAGTACTATTTCACATACCGAAGCTGAATTTAATTAAATCCTAATCCTAATCCTAATAATATTATAAACGTGAAAGTTTGTGCGGATGGATGTACGTTCCGCTTAATCTCAAAAACTACTGAACGGATCTCTATGAAACTTTCCAGTATTGTAGCTTAGACATCAGAATAGGACATAGGCTACCTTTTATCTGCGGGTAATACCGCAGGGCGCTGCTAGTAATATTATAAACGTGAAAGTTTGTGCGGATGGATGTTCGTTCCGCTTAATCTCAAAAACTACTGAACGGATCTCTATGAAACTTTCCAGTATTGTTGCTTAGACATCAGAATAGGACATAGGCTACCTTTTATCGGCGGGTAACACCGCAGGGCGTTGCTAGTAATATTATAAACGTGAAAGTTTGTGCGGATGGATGTACGTTCCGCTTAATCTCAAAAACTACTGAACGGATCTCTATAAAACTTTCCAGTATTGTAGCTTAGACATCAGAATAGGACATAGGCTACCTTTTATCCGTGGGTAACACCGCAGGGCGTTGCTAGTAATATTATAAACGTGAAAGTTTGAGCGAATGGATGTACGTTCCGCATAATCTCAAAAACTACTGAACGGATCTTTATGAAACTTTCCAGTATTGTAGCTTAGACATCAGAATAGGACATAGGCTACCTTTTATCCGCGGTTAACACCGCAGGGCACTGCTAGTGTATTAATATTTAACAGCATCTTAATAGATTTTAGTGCCGGTAACACTAAAGTTCACGGCTGAGTTTTAATTAACTCTGAAGAAACTGTTGCAATTCGCTGTCCAGTTTCGTGGTATTTCGAAACTGCTTAAGAATCCTATATTTAACTTAACTAGTATACTTCGGCCTAGTTAGTATGAAACGTTTATGTCGGACATATGATGGTATTGTGCCTTTACCATGAGTTTACATAACCGTACTCGCTAGCGACTGCGTAAAAATTTTTATGGGCAAAAGTACAGCGCCTTTGGCGGTTAGGTAAGCAATAGAACTTAAGAATCGGCATACTAAGGCCGGGTGACCAAATGTCAGATAATTTCAATAACATTACATTTGTGATAATCCATATTGAAAGGAACCTTATGGCGGCCGGCACTTACGCCTTTATTGCCGCTGTTCCAATACAATAGTGAATAGGTGTAACGTAAGCGCCTGCCGCCATAAGGTCCCTTTCGACACCTTTCGATGTGGATTATCACATTTTTTGACACAACAAACCGACATAAGGTCTAACGGATCTTTATAAAACCGAGCCTAAATCGTTTACGCAGTAGCTAGCGAGTACGGTCATGCAACTCATGGTAAAGGCACTGTTGAGTTCAAAAATATGTGCCCGGACAAAGTGATCAAATAATGTGAACACGACTAATATGACTTCATTAAAACATACCACGGTTGTTCAGATTATTTGAACCTTTCGTATATATATTGATGAATCGGCTGTTCATATCCGTGTTATGTAATAGTCGCATTTATATAATTTCCATAACGTATTGACCTTAACCTCGGATTCCGATTCGGTCCACTAATATTTTTTGCATTTTAAACCAGAATTAGTGGCTATAGGTACTTAGTTGATCTGTTTTGCTGCCCGATATATTTGGTCGAGTGAAACGAAGGTCTTTGCTTTAGCTTTGACAAAAATCCTTTCGTATGTCCCTATGTATAGTCCCTATTCGACTCGGTATCGCCGCACACCGGGTAGTTGAAATTTGCACAGATGATGTGTTTCTGTTGCCGCTATTATTAACAAATACTAAAGTGACAGACAGACGGACGGACAGCGAAGTCTTAGTAATAGGGTACCGTTTTACCCTTTGGATACAGAACCCTAACAAGGAAATTTAAAATAAAAAATCATGTTTATAAATATATTAGTATTTGTTGGTAAAATCTACGTAGTAAAACATTATCACCGAATTACGATTTGAAACGGAATATTTACCATGTATATTTGTATTTGTGAGTTGAAATATCGGTAACTCACAAATACAAATATACATGGTAAATATCCCGTTTCAAATCTTAATTCTAATGTAAATGACCATGTGAGCTTGAAATCTTATACTTATTATCACCGAATTTTAAGTTAAAAAATTCTTCGTAATATTTTTTGTGACAGACAAGGGACGGACGGATGGATGAGTGCCAGTAATAGGGTACCCTAAAACAATTGTGCCTTTGCCATGAGTTTACATGACCGTACTCGCTAGGGACTGCGTAAAAATTTGTATTGGCAAAAGTACAGCGCCTCTGGCGGTTACGCAATAGAACTAAGAATCGGCATACTAAATCGTTTACGCAGTCGCTAGCGAGTACGGTCATGCAAACTCATGGTAAAGGCACTGCTATATTCATGAAGAGCACTTTTTTTTACACAACGCCGGTGGCAAACAAGCGTACGGTCCACCTGGTGGGAAGCGGCCACCGTAGCCTATAGGCACCCGCAGCTCCAAAGGAGTCACGTATGCGTTACCGACTCTTTATAAAATTTGAGGATGCATTGGGTTGACAGCAGAAGGGACAAATTTAGGTCCCTCGCTCTCAACACAGCGCATCCTCGGGAGCTCTGGCAACCTTGCTCGCCTCCAGGAACACAACACTACATAATTGTTTAGTAGACTTTTGACGTTTGACGACCGGTTAAGCCTAGTGGGTAGTGCACCTGCCTGTGAAGCTGACGGTCCTGGGTTCGAATCACGGTCAGGGCAAATATTTGTGTGATGAGCATGAATATTTAGGCCGATTTTTCAATGTCTTAATTTTAATACCCATACTTACTATAGATTGAACATTGTAAAATTTTGAGAAATAAACCTTTTTGTATTTTGTAATATTTGTTTCTGAGTCTTGGATGTTTTCTATGTATTTAAGTATTTATATCTATTAAATATATCGTGGTCTAGTACCCATAACACAAACCTTCTTGAGCTTACTGTGGGGATGGTTCGATTTGTGTAAGATTGTCCTCTAATATTTATTTATTTATTTATTTGTTTAGTTAATGTTATTATACTTATTATGGCTGTGGTCTTCTGCAAGGTGTAGGTACATTGGGCTGCTCCAAATTCGAGCAAGATGACATTTTGCTGAGCCCTACCTCTCTTAAATAACACGACAAACGTAAACACGTCGGGTATCGTTTCCAAAACGCCAGTGACCTTGAGTTGAGATTCCGAAAAGCCTGGCGGCGAGGCCGCGCCAGCTGCGCGCGCGCATAAGGCGAAGCGGGTCAATGCGGCGGCCTTAGCGGCCCACGGCGCCTCCACCAAGGGGACGAGCGACGCATGTAACTACATGAGATCTAGTTATTTGCAAAAATCTCATATTTCCTCTCTATCTTATCTGTTCATGTTTGCAAGGACTAGTAACTTCGTACTAGTGTTAGTGGAATTGACATGATGAGAGACTTCGCTCTGTTCTCATTTGATTTTATTTTTAGACTGACTCTCAGAGACCTTATACATCTCTGAGGATATTTATTTATTCGATTTTATTATTTTCATGTTGACGCTTAGAGATTATATCTAACAATACTTTATTTTGATTAGTGTACCTACCTTATTAACTTTTATCTTTACGCTTAGAGACCTTATACATCTTTTTTTTATACAACGCCGGTGGCAAACAAGCGTACGGTCCACCTGATGGTAAGCGGCCTCCGTAGTCTATAGATGCCCGCAACTCCTAAGGAGTCACGTACGCGTTGCTGAATCAGCCCTTTATGAAATTTGAGAATTCACTGTGTTGACAGCAGAAGGGACAAATTTAGGTCCCTCGCTCTTAACACAGTGCATCCTCGGGAGCTCTGGCAACCTTGCTCACCTCCAGGAACACAACACTACACTACTATCTACTACTATCTCTAACAAATCTCGATTGTTATTAGTTTCTTAGTCTTATTTTTGACATGTAACACTACATTTAGTTAATGATACTTTGATTATTGTATTTTTATTTGATTTAGATAGATTTTGAGTTGTAAAAGTGCCCTTGATGCCTATTTGCAGAATAAATGTTTTGATTTTGATGTTTGAGTTATCACCATCACACCATCAGTGAGAGAGTGAGACACAAGGCACAGCAATTAGTACATTATTGCCGTGTCCGGGAAGGAGGCAATCGCAGGCTGTATTTGTTTGAACGGACGAGATTGCGAATTCCTTACGAGGCTAATATAGTGCTTCACAAAAACCGGCTAAGTGCGAGTCGGATTCCGCACATTTATGGTTTCAAACCAACCGCAAAATTAGTTGGTTGTAATACGAAAAATAAAAAAAATCAATTAAAGAACCTGATGTATTAACATATTAGTATTTGTTGGTAAAATATAGATACGTAATAATAAAAATTACCATCAAATTTTAAACGTTAACGGGAAGTAAAAAATTCTTCGTAACCAAAATTTTGAAAAAAAAAGCTGATTTTTGTAGCTACTCATTTCTTTGTTTTACAATATTTTAAAAAACAAAAAATATGTACTGTAATCCAATCATATTTAATTGTGACTTCTTAATTGATAATTATATTATTAATATTATTATTGTTTAATTTTCACATGTAAAGTTTTATATTTTATCAATAAAATGAGTATACTTATTTTATGGTAGGTCCGCATTTCTCAACAGATTCTTGTGAAATTTTGTGTGCAGGTTCGACAATTAGATAGTTTTATTTTATCGAGGCGATTTATGGAAATTTTCAAATATAAAAAAAAACAACACACGCGGGTGCTCCAGCTCACAGAGCCTAGTATAGATATGTAGTTCTTAGAAGGGTCAAAACCGGACTGATATTAAGACGATGACACACAGACGGACTGACTGGTCGCCACACCCATGCTGCCACTAAGTAGTTTTGTTAGACACTTACATGACACATTAGACGACTAAGATTTATACTGGGCCTGTAGTCGGACCTTCGAAATCCGAATTTCGTATAGTGCCGTCCCTTTCACTCGTATCTATTCACTGTATAAGGGAAAGTGACGGCACGATACGATCGGATTTCGATTTTCGACGTAGCCCCTCCGAGGCGAACCCCGTCGTCTACCGGTCCCTGGGATCCCAGTAGGACACAACAAATTGCCACTATATTGTTGTCTTAAATTCCATTTGCATTTTATTTATATTTTTTGTGTGTCCAATTATGTAATGACGATCCTTATTCGGTGAATATTTTTTTTTTTTTTTGGAGATCCAACAGCTATTATAACATTACACAATCAAGTAGATACAGATAGCCAATTATAGGAACTCACAGGTAGTGCCATGATACTTAAGTAATAGGTACTAATATTACGCGCTAACGTAACCGCACATGCAACAAAAAAAAAGGGAAATAATCTGTTACAAATTAAAGGTTTAGAATTAAAACTTTGCTGGAACTGGAATTCGCATAAACGAAACTAATTTATTAGTACATTGTGTAACATACATAACGAGGATAATTCAAATCCTATTCCATTATTATTATTATTAATTATATCTTAATTGACGATCATGATATGAATTCGTATACATTTGACATGAATACAAATTAATATTGTAACTAGCGACCCGCCCCGGCTTCGCACGGGTGCAATGTTGATGCATGTATTATATATATAAATATAAATAAATAATAAATATTAGAGGACAATCTTACACAAATCGAACTAGCCCCACAGTAAGCTCAAGAAGGCTTGTGTTATGGGTACTAGACGACGATATATTTAATAGATATAAATACTTAAATACATAGAAAACATCCAAGCCTCAGAAACAAATATTCATGCTCATCACACAAATATTTGCCATGACCGGGATTCGAACCCAGGACCATCAGCTTCACAGGCAGGTGCACTACCCACTAGACTAAACCATAGAAAACCGTCAAATTATAACAATAATACAGGAAAGATAAAAAATAATTCATCTTTCCTGTTCTGTCGCCCCAATTACATACTTGGAAACAAGGTACACTGAGCACCGGGCCTCAATAAAACACAGGACAAAAAGGGTGGGGTTTCAGTTCTTAGCTGACACACAGATGGCTACTGGGTCAAGTCCTACTCCCAACCAGGCCGGTAGTATCCATTGAGGATTTCCTTCACCAACGCAAAAACACTCGTAAAATTCCTATTGCGATTCACCTTTGGTTTTTACCTGACTAGGCCGCGGTGATCCAAATAAGGCTTGCGCCCGATCTGTACGATTAACTTATGTAAATTACAATAGGAACGATGACTAGTGTTACATTTTATAACATAGTGTTACTATATGGATAGGAAACCATTAAATAATCACAATAAACAGTAAATTAGAGAAATTCTGGTTTGGTGGGTAGTGCACCTGCCTGTGAAGCTGACGGTCCTGGGTTCGAATCCCGGTCAGGGCAAATATTTGTGTGATGAGCATGAATATTTGTTTCTGAGTCTTGGATGTTTTCTATGTATTTAAGTATTTATATCTATTAAATATATCGTCGTCTAGTACCCATGACACAAGCCTTCTTGAGCTTACTGTGGGGCTTGTTCTATTTGTGTAAGATTGTCGTCTAATATTTATTTATTTATTTTTATTTATTTATATTTAAATAGAAAAATTCTGGTTTAAGAACTTTATTCTTCTCATAAAGAATTATAAATTCACTTACATGAGAATTACAAAAAAAAATAAAAAAAAAACTAATGCTTACGCCAAATCTTGGGATTAGGTAGCGGACATATCCTTCAGGGTGCAACTGTACCGGGATAACGCTAGGATGATGATGAGACATATTAATTTATAGTAGTTTATGCAACTGATACATAATGAGAGGTCTTAAAACACGAGTGTGGTTTTATGAAACGAGCGTCAGCGAGTTTCATAATAAGATCACACGAGTGTTTTAAGGCCTAATTATGTACAGTTGCATACACTACTTTATCTACATCCGTATATTAAATCCTCTTTCATGTGTTCAGGAACCATTGCGTTGCAAGTGTAGTGAGGTCGAGCGTGAGCCCGTTGAAGTCTTTTGAGCACGAGCCTGTATCGTTATGGGCGGAGATGGCCATAACGATACCGTTTTTGATGCTGTTATGGCCATCTCCGCCCGGACCGGCGCGATATTGTAAAGTTGGTCCTTACCTACACTTTTTGGGCACATAAAAGAGGATTTACTGTATGGGTGTAGATAAATTCGTATAACGATATGGGATTATAAATTGCTTATTCGTGGGACAGAGAGGGAGATATTCGAACTTCGTTCGTTTTCGATTCGCGGTAGGCCCTCTGATGAAATTAAATTAGGATGAGATCAATGAAAATAACAATGTTAAATAACTGCAATTCTGCCAGGTTGGCCTTGACACACTCAAAAGTAATTGTTTGAGGAAAATATGTTAAAAACACTACAATACAATGGTGAGTGATCAGAAATATTCGTGGAAGGATCACCTTTTAAGTATTATACTTTTAATTCATTGAGACATGTTATTTCTATTTTTATTATTATAGGTACAGTCACTAATAATAGTACATTACTGTAGAGGCCGCGAAATAGGGCATTGCCGACAATCCATGTTTAAACCGAGGATTGGGTCATACGCGGATTTAGGTTCGCGTCTTTTCTGTGGACATACCAAAAGTTAAGGGCTACAAAGCTTAATTTTGGATTGGACCGGTAACCCGCGTAAACAGTGCCTCTGTTTCTATAAATCCCTGTAATAAAAGCTGTTAAGTATTGACCACAGGAGGGACGACTTTTGTTTTTCAACTAAGTATGACCCGAATGTATGTTGCTTTTCTCAAAAAGTGCTATGACATTTGAAAATTATAAGATATGGAGGCTTCGGGCAATTACGAATGTCGGGTAATTCCGAAAATAACAGATTCCTGTCCAAATGATTTTGTTGCACTACCAAACATCAAAAAAAATATTTAACAATACAATACAAATACTCTTTATTGCACACCTCACATAATAAAACAGCATATAAAGAGCAAAAAAACAAAGATACAGGAAGACAAAGGCGGAAAAACAGGCGGTCTTATCGCTAAAGAGCGATCTCTTCCAGACAACCTTTGGGTAGTGGAGAAATGAAATATAAAGCTGAAAAGTAGGTGGTGCACCCGAAGACACCTTAACTCGAAATGAAATTCTAAGGATTCAGTAATAACTAGTTTATTATAATTTAGTATGTACTAAAAGAAAATAATAGCTAATGATTTTTGACAGTACATAACTCAGATAAGTCATAAGTGATAATGATTTATTCGTAAACACAGGTAACAGTGTTGGTATAGAGATAATAGTGAACGCTATGATTCGCCGATAGGCATACGAATTAAATTATACATTGTCCAAAAACATTTCATACATTAATAACATAATAATTCAAGTTATAATAATGTTACCAAATTTATAATTACAGTCAGCATATAACTCGTAATATTGCAGATCTTTTAGAACTTTCGGGAACGTTCATATATTTAAGAAAAAAACATGTATATGACATCTGAATGTCAATGCCAGTGCCCGCGCAGCTCACCGCGGAATGCCACTGACTCAACCGCCCACGCGTGGGCATTACGGAGGCTTATAACATTATATTACATACTGCCTTATTAGGCCTTAACTCTGCTACAATTCGTCATACTACAGTTAATAATAACATGATTGTTCGTTTTCGATTATAATGATTATTCATGAAACGTGTTTCCCTATTAGGTAGCCATAATTTTGGTTTTCTTAATGTAATTTGGCATAATTTATGAAACTCACAAGTAATAAATATAAGCATTACATTTATATTTTAATTGGGTTTTTTGTGTTTGTTTCTTGTAATAAAAGAAATAAATAGATATTTGTGGACAATTACACAAATCGACCTAGTCCCAAACTAAGCTAGTATGACCTAATGTCACGAATTTCAAAGGTATTTTTTTGTTTTTTCATTAAGAATCATCGTTCCAAACATCACTTCAAATCGATCATTTTCAAGGTAAAAACTGTGTTCTAATACACACCTCTTAAATTCTAATACACACAATAAAATAAAAAAACGGCTATGTTACTATCTAAAACTTTAATAAAATCATCGTAGCCTTTAATCACTTTATTGTTATTAGGGTCATAGGCAGTTGCAAAAACAAAAGTTGTCCATTCGGTGGTCAATAGTTAACGGTTTATCTGCATGATAATATGATTTTAGTACATGGATTTATAGCAACGGAGACACTGTTTATGCGGGTTATTAGACCAATCCAAAATTGAGCTTTGTAGCCCTTAACTTTTAATATGTCCACCGAAAAGACGCGAACCTGAATCTGACAATGACCCTAGTGGGTACTAGGCGATAAGGCGACTATAAACATACTGTAATATAGATAATATACATAGAAAACATCCATGACTTAGGAACAAAATACAACAAGTTTTTTTTTATTTAATTGAATATGTGTTGTTTTACAAATAATATTATCCGACCAAATTCATGTTCAACATACAAGTAAATGCCTACTATACATTTTTTTATTTTCCCTCGTAATACTCATAAACCGAAAATGAATGGACGCAAAAAAAATTGTGTCTGAATGTGTAACTCGCCCCTTTCATACATACATAAGCCACCTCACTCTTAAAATATATTCACTAGACTTTGAAATTTTCAACGTTTACCATTTAATTTTCAACACTATATCTGTATTGTATTTTTGTACATACAAGCGCAGAAGGCATTTTTGTAAGTGGCATTTTAAAAAAAATTGTTTATATTATACGTAATTCTGAATTTGAACTGAATTTCATCTGTCATATTTCACATAAACAAAAAGAAATAATAAAAAAGCCATATTCTTTATAACTATAGCAAATTTCAAATTGATAGCATAAGTAGTTCTTGAGATATTTAGCGACGTGACAGACAGACAGACAGACAAAGTGAAACCGTTCCTTTTTTACCATTTTGGTACGGAACCCTGAAAATAGTGTTTTTTTTATATACCACGTCGGTGGCAAACAAGCGTACGGCCCGCCTGATGGTAAGCGGTCACCGTAGCGTCCATACGCTTGCATCTCCTGGGGCGTCACATGCGCGTTGCCGGCCCTTTAAAAATTTAAATATTTATTTATATGCTGACGCCCTAACCGACACCTAATGCTACAGTTACACATGCTGATTACTAGCACGAAATCATACCACTAATGAACAATTGCTACTTAGTAGTACGTGTGTCGAAACATTGCTAATAATAAGTATGCCTACTTCGAGTTTGCTCAAAAATCGACGCTCGTGCGATTTTTGGGCATGCTACCTGCAGCGCGGGTGGAAGGGGGCGTGGTATTAGCAAGATTAGCAAGAGTGGACGCTCTTGCTTAATGAGCATGCTAGTAATTAGTATGGTAGTAGTATGCTTATCCCCAGCAAATGTGTACAACTCCAAAGCATGCTCATCTTAAGCATGCTAATGAGCATGCTTTTTATGTGCTAATTTTGAGCATGTGTAACAGTAAACAGCTCTTAAAAATTACCTAAAAAAAACTTTGATGTCAAAGGCTTATTATAGGGTTGAGGACTATCTAACAGACAGAAATGCATGGCCCAAACCAAATACCTAAATAGCGTAGAGTCTAATATTTTCATTGTATCTAGTTGACACATTTCTTGCAGGAAAGCATATCAAACGATTCGACATGTTTTGTTTTCTTGTGTAACTACACATTGTAAATACCTATTGTTATTTTTTCCTCGTTTTTCTTTCAATTCTCTTTTGTTGTGTACCATTTACATTTACTTAAGTAGGTTAAGTAGTATCATTGTAATAAGCATATTTTGGAGAAAATGACTGACTGTCGAGTTTCTTTCGGCGTTTCTTCTCGGCAGTGGTCTCTTGAGAAACGCTAGTAGTTTTGACTTGTAAAAGTGCCTTTGCGGCCTGCTTGCAGAATAAAGTTCATTTATTTCATTTATTTTATTTATTAGTACCCTTAGTCGAACGGAAACCATCTCGTATCGCCGGCCCAAGTGCCGGTGGAAGAACTAAGCTCGACAGTGGAATTCTCTCACAAACCTTGTACATCAGTCAGACACGTTTCTCACTTTTCCATATTTTGCGGTGCGATCAGTAAAAGTGTGACTGTTCCGATTAAGCTACCAGACTAAGGGCCGATTTTATAATAGCTAGATAAAATTGTTTACACGTTTTAATGTCATATGAAAGGAAAGGACAGAGCTAACATTTATTTGGCAGATATTTTTATCTGGGAATGTCTGTAATCTTAAGCGGTATTCGTCAAAATCTGTTTGTATGGAAAGTGATAAGCATGGGATGCATGGCAGCGGCCGGTGCACTCACTCAATTACATAGTGATTTACTTCGCTCGAGCATCATGGAATGAATTGTCGCCTGGGGTATTTCCGGACCGATATGACCTTCAAACCAACGCAGCGCACTTGCGACTCCTCTGGTGTTGCAGGTGTTTATGGGCGACGGTAATTGCTTACCATCAGGCGATCCGTCTGCTCGTTTGCCCCCTATAACATAAAAAAATGGCTACAGAGGCGCGTGAAACCAGACAGTCGAACTTAAATATAGGGGTGCGTGGTCGACTTATCGCCGATAAGTCGCGTAAGGGGATTTGTGACTATGCCTAACGGATGTTGAATTCTAAGGGTCGGTTGCACCAACATACGATCACAGGCCGGTCATCGTCAAATATGGCGCCGGTAGCTGTCATCCCATAGAAACTTGTCAAACTTTCCATACAATCAGATTTTGACGAACACAGCTTACGATTACAGACGGTTTGGTGCAACCCACCCATATTTCGAAAAGCAATTATCTCGATTTATCAGGTTGGACCACGCACCCCTATATTTAAGTCCGACTGTACTTAATTTACGGGGGCCATTCTACTTTTTCATGTACATAATTTTCATACACTTTTTTTTTTAAATGCAGATTTTGGAATACTTGGACCTCACTTCATATTTTTGTATTGTTATTCAGAAAGAAGGTTAATTGCAGTATCACTTCCGATAGTTTTGGTAATTAACGAACCACACCTAATATCAATAATCGAGTACCTAACTCAGTGGTTCTGGGATGTCTCACAATTTGTATGAAAATATGGTCTTTACCACTGTGTTACCCACCATTTACAGCAATAAGTTAGTATTTAAGTATTTTTACCTATAAATTCCTTTTACTATGTTCAGGTACTATTTCGAAATCTTATTTTTGTACACTAATTCAGTACGTATCATATTTTTTTTTATAATAGAAAACTGGTCATGAAAAAGTAGAATGACCCACGGCCCTACATACCACCTGTCACGACATGTCAGCCAGTCGCGGATCGCCTATAAGGTGGACATAGAAAGGTGGCGATTAGCGACGCGGCGACAAAGTAGCTAAGTCGCTAGACCAGTTGCGACTTGCGACATAAGTATGTAAGTTCAGTGTCATTTAGAATTTAAATAAATAAATAAATATTAGAGGACAATCTTACACAAATCGAACTAGCCCCACAGTAAGCCCAAGAAGGCTTGTGTTATGGGTACTAGACGACGATATATTTAATAGATATAAATACTTAAATACATAGAAAACATTCAAGGCTCAGAAACAAATATTCATGCTCATCACACAAATATTTGCCCTGACCGGGATTCGAACCCAGGACCGTCAGCTTCACAGGCAGGTGCACTACCCACTAGGCTAAACCGGTCGTCAAATTAACAAGGCTCTGAATATATATTATTATTATTTATTATTATATTGAGCCTAATATGTCCCACTGCTGGGCAAAGGCCTCCCCCCTCTTTTTCCAAAAACCCTCCTCCTCTTTCCTCGTTTTGTTTTTTTTTGTTTTTCTTTTTTAATATTTAACAAAATAAAAAATAATATTTCACTGTTAACTAATGCATGTCGTGTCCTTCTATAATTAATTAGATACTTAGCATATATTTGTGAATTTAAGACTATTATTGTATTGTATGTAATAGTATTTTTATTGTTGAAGGCTAATAAATAAATAAATAAAATTAGTTTTCTTTCACAATTTTGACTGATATAATAAAAAGTATAATTTCGAGCTGTTTACGCGCACCTTGATTGAGACTCTGAGCTGTGGATCTCAAAGGCGCTCTTTTTTTAAATTGTTTGAAAAAGAATTGTTTCTGGAAATTTCCAAATAGTGACTTGACTAAAAATTCTATTTAATTACGGAACCAGCGAGGTAATCACGTAACTTTTGTATTACCGTTAGGTAGATTTTAATGTCAAATTTTAAATGTCGGCACCTACATTTTGTACTTCAAAATTGACAATAAAATCTATCTACCGTTAGTATATAAAGTTACGTGATTTGCCTGCTGCTTACAAAATTTCACGAGAATCGATTGACATGCGACCTGCGGGGTAATCACGTAACTTTTGTACTACCGTTAGATAGATTTTAATGTCAAATTTTAATTGTCATCTCATACGTTTATACTTCAAAATTGACAGTAAATTCTATCTACCGTTAGTACATAAAGTTACGTGATTCGCCTGCTGTTGAGGAGAAAAAACCTTTAAATAAAGGTTTTTAAATTTGCCATAAACCGACTCAAAAAAAAGTTAATAACTATCAAAACCCTCTCACAAAATTTCACGAAAATCGGTTGAGAAATGCGACCTGTAGAGGACAACATACCGGTATCCGCGCGCAGAAATATACGAAATCATTGGAAAAACATTTGTTTACGAAAATTTCAAAAAAGTGAGTCGGCAAAAAAAGCTTTGTAAATTACCGAATATGCTCACAAAATGTCAAGATAATTTGTTCAGAAATGCGACCTGATGTTGATAATAAACGGAAATCCACCGTCCGTACATACGAAAGTATTTTGTCGAAGCTGAAGCAGAGAACTCCGTTTCACTCGGTCAATGGGGGCTATCGCGTATGAATTCGCCGCTAGAGGCGCTACTGTAGCGTGAGGTCCTCGAAATGTCAAATGTCACTCTTTGTGGTTGCGCTACGCGGGTTAATATCTAATTGGAACAGTATGGTGACTATTTTGCAATACCTGAGCTTGATTATGGCAAATATGAGTTACGGGTCAATGACTGTCAGTGCTTTGAGACAGTTTTGTCTTTCGGAAACTTATGTCCTCCTTTTTTCCGAACAAAACGGGACTGCGTTACAATGCGGGATGTGCGATATTTTTACGGTACGGTTTTAAGATATTAAATATGATTTAAATGTAAACTTCGTTCTCATGCCCATAATAATCAATAACAATTTTTGACAGCTGGACCTTACTCGACAGTGGCGCCAACTGTTGAGCACAAAAACGATAGCCCTCATTATATCATGATACTCTCTCGGACTCACAGACTCAGTATGAGAAAGGGACGGCAGATATCCAAAAATGCCCAACATTCCTCCTTAATCCGGTCTATACATAGTCTTATTTTATACGTTTTCAAGCAATCAAAATGTGATATACGAACGTAAATACCATAATCCGAACCTACCCCACGGCTGCTTTGCTGTAAAAGGGGATTACTGAACCGTTTTACTAGTTTAAACCTAAAAGTCCTATACGCCATAAGGATTCATATAAACATATACCTTTTTGTCAAAACGCTCTTCCAACTTATTTTTATCAATACCTGTTGCGATCAAAAATATCTCGATTGTTGGAAAGAGAGACTTGAAGACGAGGGAGTGAGAGGGATGTTTGTGTTCTTGATTTATCCATAAAGGATTATGGAATTTGAAGAGGAATGGATACATTGACTTGCCTTTATTTTTAATTTTATTTAAGGTTCAAGAATAAGAGTTTAAGTAGCGTCATTGTTTAAAATACTTGATATTTAAAACATTATTCTTTAACCACAAACTAACCACAAACTAACTAAAGAAATAGTTACTTACAATGCTATTTGACCGTTAGTAAAAAGTCTGTTTAGTTTTGTGCCTTATAACTATCCTCATAAGATTCAAGAACAGTTGTGTATAGTTTTTTTATATTATTAGACCGTGCGACTTTTATAGGCATTATTGGTTCTAAGAAACCAACTTTTTATAACAATGTGGCTGTAAATGTAATTCTAAGAACTATGTGTTAGAAAAAAAAATCAATATAAAGGTGAAGCTTACGACATATTTTATATTATTGTACTGCCATTGAAGGATAACGTTCTGAATGTAAATAAATACGTTGAATTTGCGTGTCAGACAGAAGCGTGATGTTAATACAGATGTTTTCAAACAAAATATGATTATTCCATTACAGAACAGGTCGTCGGACTCAGGGTTTAAATTTAGGGATCTTACCAAGTACCTACTGGTAAGACAATTTAAGAAGATAACAATTAATATTAATTATATCTTCTATGAGGGAAGGCTATGTCCAGCAATTGACATCTTTCGGTCCTCTTACGGCGAAAAAACAGTAGATTGGACATGAGATTAGAGAGAGACATTAAGGCCGGGTTTTATAAAGATCTGTTAGACTAAATCTCAGATCAAATTTCAGTAACTCAGTACATTTTTTGACATAACAAACCGACATAAGGTCTAACGGATCTTTATAAAACCGAGCCCAAGAGATTAGATAAGGGTCTAAAATAAGCCATATTACCATGAGATGGTTATTTATTTTAAATTGTTCGAGTGGTAATATGGCTTTTAGATCAGAGTTATACACTCTACTTTTCACATCGATTGCGAGAAAATAAGGGTGGGTTGCACCAACACACGATCACAGGCCGGTCATCGTCAAATATGGCGCCGGCAGCAGTCATCCCATAGAAACTTGTCAAACCTTCCATACAATTAGATTTTAACGAACACTGCTTACGATTACAGGTGGTTTGGTGCAACCCACCCTAATAAAGACAGATTATCCACCCACAATTAAATAAAATACAATGAGCATATGGCGGCAACATTTTTAACTGTTTTGACTCAGTACCTAGTTGCAAGAGGAAATGACCTAATGTTTTTAATAGTTAAATTAGTTGATCAAAGTATGTACCGAAAAGAACCCAACGTTCCCATTGGCTGTTGACGTGTTTTCTGATTGGTGGATTTAATATGGTGAAGTTTGATTGGTCAAATTAGAATGTTTTTTAAATCATAAATATGTATTCATATTTTCCCAAGGGGCTAAATGTACTACTTTAGCCAGCTTGATAAACCTAATATGACACACTTTTCGAGCATGAAAAGTGAAAAAACAATAGCATTTTTTTGTTATGTCGCCGACGATGAACTTTCGTACACCTAATCGTTGCATATTGACATTTTGAAATATTAACTACTTAAGTAATAACTTATTTGAGTACCCTAGCTAGCGAAAACAGAACTCTAATAGATAGGGTTGCCACTATATACAATAAACCAGCGAATGAAAAAAAAAATGATGCATATCAGGCGTGAGGGATAGGTTTTTAAAAATGATGTAGAGGCTTATAAAAAACTTTTCAATTTAAATCAACCGTTCGTAAGATATTAGCTGTTAAAGTAGTAAAGACCATAAAGTTTAAAATCCGGAAAAAAATTGATTTTGTGTATAAATACGTTCAAAGAAAAATGTTTTAAACCAGTTAGATAAAACCGCCTTGCTCAAACAAACGTAAGTCACGGCGAGTTACCTACGAAAATACCTTTTTTAATTGTAGTAGGCACGGAACCCTTCATGGTGCGTTGTCCGACATGCACTTGACTGGTTTTACATTCTGGTAATGGGATAATACACCACAATTTGAGCACCGCTTTGCACCAGTTTAAGCGTCAGTTTGATCACCATTCCGATGGAATGGCTATCGTTTTTGTGCTCACTAGTAGGCGCCACTGTCGAGTAAGGTCCAGCTGTCAAAAATCGTTATTGATTATTATGGACATGAGAACGAAGTTTACATTTAAATCATATTCGACACCTCAAAACCGTACCGTAAAGTTATCGAACATACTGCATTGTAGCGCAGTCCCGTTTTGTTAAGAAATAAAGGAGGAAATAAGTTTCCGAAAGACAAAACTGTCTCAAAGAACTGACAGTCATTGACCCGTAACTCATATTTGCCATAATCAAGCTCAGGTATTGCAAAATACTCACCATATTGTTCCATCTCTAACCCGCGTAGCGCAACCACAGAGTGACATATGACATTTCGGGGACCTCGCGCTACACTAGCGCCTCTAGCGGCGAATTCATACGCGATATACTCCATTCTATTAAGAGGCCTTATAAGTTTTAAAATGTTTTGATTTCAAATTATGACAAAATTATTGATAATATCAATAAAGTTATTAAAGGCTACTATAATTTTATCAAAGTTTTAGATAGTAACATAGCCATTTTTTGATTTTATTGTGTTTAGTAGAATTTAAGCGGAAAAAACAAGTTTTTAGCTTTGAAATTGTCGATTTGGAGTGATGTTTGAAACGATATTTCTTAATGAAACATTCAAAAAATACATTTAAAGTTTGTGACATAAGGTCGCAATAGTCCTGTTCTAGATAGTAACATTGAGAAAATGTCAAGATACGTGTCAATTCAAACAGAAAATGGCGTAAATAGATGAGCGTTTTTTAACTGGTAAGGACCCTTAACATGGACGCATAATAATAAGGAATCTACCAGATGTATTAAAGTAACTAAACAATAGTCGAGTCATCGTCGACCTGTCGCGGCGGGCGTCCTTGGTTCCTAGCGCGAATACATTAATAACGCGAACGCGACTTAGTCAGCCGATCGTTTACTGCTGCCTAACGGCCGTTCGAAGGCAATATTAAACATTTTAAAACATGGTGGTGTTTAATGCACGTCGTAATATTTCGAATCACACAAACTTTTAGCATACCTAATACAAAATGTACATAGCATACTTAGGGGCATTTCCTACAATTATCAGAATTAGTAGGTACGAAAAGCTTCGCGTAAGCGACATTGTCGTGGAATGCATCATTAACCCTTCGTATGCCTTGTACCAGTGCCTTTACCATGAGTTTCAAAATCAAACATTTATTCTGCAAATAGGCCCTGCAGACAGGTACCGAGGTAAGATGTTACAGCCTTGTATTTAGACAGTTCCTATATTTCGGCATCGTGCTTGTCACAACTCTCCTCTGACAATTTCCTAGGTCTCCCCTAACTTGTATTACAAATACAAACATTTATTCTGCAAATAGGCCACAAGGGCACTTTTACATGTCAAAATATTAATTTACAATTTAAGAAAGTCTTACTATAATAAGTAATACATTTTTCATGTCAAAATATTAATTTACAGTTCAAGAAGGAATAATAATGTCGAGTTTACAATTATAACAAAATTAATGTCATACAGTGAAGATAAACTTGCAAAGTTATCTATTACAAATATTACAACATCAGTAAAGTTAGAGATGTATAAGGTCTCAAGATTAAATAAGGAGTATAATGAAATTAATATAATATCCCAGAGATGTACATGGTCTCTGAGCGTCAAAATTGAAATTAATTTAATATTGTTAGAGATGTATATAGTCTCTAAGTCACTGATAATAAAAACGAATCCACAACAGGATGATGTCTCTCGTCAATCCCCTATAAAAAGACACTAGTATTAATGTAGTCACTATGTCCTAGCAAGCATGAACAGACCGGACTCACAGTTTGCATGACCGTACTCGCTAGCGACTGCGTAAACGATTTAGTATGCCGATTCTTAGTTCTATTGCGTAACCGCCAGAGGCGCTGTGCTTTTGCCCATACAAATTTTTACGCCGCTAGTGATTACGGTCATGTAAACTCATGATAAAGGCACAGATCTATCCAGATACGTTAGAAACATTTCGTTTGAATCCCATACTAACTATTAAATAACAAAATTTTGATATCAGCATAATCAATAAAGTAAAATAAAAAATTAACTTTGCTCTTCTACTTAAAAGGGTAGAAAATTTATGCGAAAAATTTGACTGAAATTTGGCTTAATAGAAATTGTGCCAAACATTTCTGGTTAATTTTTAGATGTTCCTCGTTTCCGTTTTCGTTGAATTGAGAAAGCCGTTGAATAAATAGCAACTATGTACATAAATGTCATTTGATATTTTAATTTATAGTTTTTTTTAAGTATTTAAATAAACATTTATTGATTTACAGGCGGTAATAATAGTTAAATAACAATAACTTAAATAATATTACAACTAACTTAAATCTAAAACAGGCCCTTGGGGCATTGTACCGAGGATGCTGGCGGCATTTCCTCGCTGTATCGCAATGCTGATACGTTGTGCGAGGAAGTCGCCAGCTCTTCGGTCACCAGTTACGTCAACCAAACTCTTCGCGATTTCAGTAAATGACTGGTCTATGGAATTAGTTTAGAAATCAGGAAAATCCTGTTCATCGGAATTTAAGATTTGTAACACTAAACTAGGTAATACTCGCAATATGTAATCTCATTTGCATGGAGGGATAATTGCGTTAGCAGTCGCCGAAGGTGAACCACCCGCATTCCGTGGCTTAGTGCGTAAACCCCATCGTTAGTGACTGTTATTATGTATTTTTAACTGTTTTCCTAGTAATAGAAGTTCGATTCACTTGATAAACGGACATCAAACTATGGAATGAACTGTCGCCTGCGGTATTTCCGGACCGATATGACCTTCAAACCTTCAAGAAAGGAGCGTATTCCCTTCTGAAAGGCCGGCAACGAACTTGCGACTCCTCTGGTGTTGCAGGTGTCTATGGGCGACGGTAATCGCTTACCATCAGGCGATCCGTCTGCTCGTTTGCTCCCTAGCTCTATAACATAAAAAAACATGCTGTGTGATCAGAGTCGGTATTGTAAAACACACGTAGAGCTGTTCAGAAGGGCTGGTTATTTTTATAACGATAAAGTGTCACAAATTTTTCCTACTTACATTTTTTTACACGTTCGTACTGCCTTTAAACAAAAAGTTTTTTTGTACCTACAATAAAATAGTCAATCAAGTTAAGGGTCCTTATCAGTTAAAAATGATCATCTATTTACTCCATTTTCTATTTGAATTGACACGTATCTTGACATTTTTTCAACGTTACTATCTAGAAGTCACAAACTTTAAATGTATTTTTTGGATGTTTCATTATGAAATATCGTTTCAAAGATCACTCCAAATCGACCATTTCCAAGCTAAAAACTAGTTTTTTCGGCATAAATTCTACTACACGTAATAAAATCAAAAAATAGCTATGTTACTATCTAAAACTTTGATAAAAGTATAGTAAGCCTTTAATAACTTTATTGGTATAATAAATACTTTTGTCATAATTTGAAATCACAATATTTTGAAACTTATAAGGCCTCTTAAATTAATGACCTACGTATTATGATTCCATACGATTATGAATTAGAAATACATTCTCCTAGTTCATAAAATATGCCTCATTTTATTGTGAATATTCCATTGGAGTTTACGCAATTATCGTCAGTTTTGGAGATTGATATTTTTATGATAAGATCCCGGGTATTACTAATACTGTTGGGTATTACGAAGAATAATATATTATGTGAATAAAACTAGTGCAAAATATTCAGAAAATCCTATTGCTGTTATTTAATTTAGGGTAACCTGAAATTATTGACCTCTAGTGTATATGAACGAGAATAACATGATTGGTTCTGACATTTCAAAAGCCATATGTTGATTATCTTAAATCTAAAATCACAGTTTGTTGGTAACATCGGTAGTCCAGAAAATCAGCCATACTGGCCATGTCACGAGCCGTCGTTGAACCAAGTCGAACGTGGTCCCAGTGAGCATGTAACCAATCCAAAATGGGCCATGATGGCCCAAAGTACAGAACGCAGTTTTGAGAGCGAGGGACCTAACTGTGTTCCTTCTGCGTTAACACAGTGCATCCTCAAATCTTATAAAGGGTCGGCAACGCGCACGTGACTCCTTTGGAGTTGCGGGCGTCTATAGGCTGCGGTGGCCGCTTACCATCAGGTGGACCGTACGCTTGTTTGCCACCGGCGTTGTATAAAAAAAAATGTAGTTATGCGTTAAATGGAAAAAGACAGTTTTGTCTCATTCCACCGCATAACTCCGTCCCTGTCGCCCTTGTCGGGCGTTACACGGCTATCGGAATGCCGCCGCTTCCGAGGCGCACAAAAAACCATCCTTGGTATAATATATTTGTTCAGCCGTAAGACGACACTGTCGCGAGCCGTCCTGGCTTAGGGTTCCGTAAAGTCTGTTAATAAAGTGGCCACATTTCGACTCTATTAATTGTATATTAAGAGGCCTTATAAGTTTTAAAATGTTTGATTTCAAATTATGACAAAAGTATTGATAATACCAATAAAACTATTAAAGGCTACGATGACTTTATTAAAGTTTTAGATAGTAACATAGCAATTTTTTGATTTTATTGTGTGTAGTAGAATTTAAGCGCAAAAAACTAGTTTTTAGCCTGAAAATGGTCGATTTGGAGTGATGTTTGAAACGATATTTCTTAATGAAAGATCCAAAAAATACATTTAAAGTTTATTACATATAGTCGCAATAGTCCTTTTCTAGATAGTAACATTGAGAAAATGTGAAGATACGTGTCAATTCAAACAGAAAATGGCGTAAATAGATGAGCGTTTTTTAACTGATAAGGGCCCTTAAGTTCAAAATTATGTTGACAATTACTATGGCAGAAGAACAAATCAGTTTATGGTTCCAACTATTTATAACGAATTTAACTGGTTAAGAAAGGAGAAAAAAATGTCGTTTAAATGTAGTGAAAAGCAAACTAAAAAGACATTTTTACAAAGATTACCTTAACTGTGAACAAGTTAGTTAATATATATTTTTTATTGTTCTAATTCTTACAATTACAAGTATTACTTAATTATGTAACTTAGGTGCATGATAATAGACTTGTTAAAATGAGCGCGGTCTCGCTAACAAACTGTCTTGTCAGTTTGGCGAGTAAAATTGAAATTGGAAACTTTATGTACCTTCTTGAAAAAAAAAATCAGAATCTCCATTTTGCTATTTTGAAATAGTTTTCTACAGTCTATATCGTATTGTTCGATAGCATCTGTCAAGTTCGTAACTCATGGTACCGATTTTCTACGGTAACAGCTACTTGACAGCTACAAAACGTCAGTCTCTAGCGTTTAGTTTCCGATAGGTAATATACCATAGAACTCATACTACCGATCCTTAGTTCTATGAGCGACCGCCAGAGCCGCTGTACTTTTGTACATACAAATCGTTTACGCATTCACTAGCGAGTACGGTCATTGTAAACTCATGGTAGTGCTACATAAATTCTACATTATTTTTCACACTGGAAGCTCAAACTAAGTATTTTCGTCAGATTTCTAAATGGACCTGCCTTTAAGAGACCTTATAAGTTTTAAAATGTTTTGATTTCAAATTATGACAAAAGTATTGATAATACCAATAAAGTGATTAAATGATACGATAATTTCGTTAAACTTTAGATAGTAACATGGAAATTTTTTGATTTTATTGTGTGTATTAGAATTTAAGCGGAAAAAACAGTTTTTAGCTCGAAAATGGTCTATTTGGAGTGATGTTTGAAACGATATTTCTTAAAGAAAAATCCAAAAAATACGTTTAAAATATATGCCATTAGGTCGTAATAGTCCTTTTCTAGATAGTAACACTGAGAAAATGTCAAGATAAGTGTCAATTCAATCAGACAATCGACTAAATAGATGAGCGTTTTTTAACTGACCCTTAAGTTAATTTATTTCTACGGAGTACGGACCCCGCTAGACGTCTGTCATTTCGCGCTTGACTGTCAACTCTTGGATCGAAGGTTACGGGTTTAAGTGTTGGTCTACACGGGTGTCGCGCTACTGAATGGTATCGGTGACACAGTACACAGAAAATAACAAGAGTTAATTATTGTTTATTGATTTTTCTCTTTCTGTTTGTGACATTTTATTCCCCTTTGTGTATTTAGAATAACATAGCCAATCTTTTATGAATAGTATAATTAATTGATTACTTGTAATTATAATGCTTACCTACCAACAAATAATTTATTTTACACCCGAATAATCATGGGAATTTTCTGAAACAATGTGACCGGTTCTTGACTGTCTGATAAGAAGGAGAGAAATATGAAAATCGCTCAAGAAGTATGCAAAAAAGTTAGTTCATAAATTTTTGGCCTTTGTATGGACAGTTGGCTGATTTAGATGACCAGCCCCATACAATTTTTTTTACCGTAGGTTGATATCTTTATCACCTGCTATTTAAAGTGTAAATGCGGTAATGATAAACTTAAAATAATTTGAGTTACCCGAGTAGAACATCAAACATTTATTCTGCAAATAGGTCACTAGGGCACTTATACATGTCAAAATAATTTTAAATTAAAGAAAGTCCGACTGTAAGAATACATTTTTCATGACAAAAGCATCGAAGTAATTCCATCAAAAAGTTATTTTACCCTTCAAGCGATAAGGTTCAAAAACAAATCACAATTTTACTGAATTTCAACCATAAAAAATCAACCTTACCTACTGCTGAATCGCGAGGACTGTGTCAGTGTTAAATCTGTCGTCAAAAAAAGAGCAAGTTCGGAAATGCTCGGCATGGCTCGGGCCGCGTGCCTGCGCACCTGTCATGGCGTCGCTTTCTCTCTCTCGCCAAAAAAACGCTAACTACCAATACCTCACTATTAATTTAGACTCTATAACTAGGGTAATAAGGTTGAGATTGCAATGAGTGTGCTAGCTCTTAATGCGTTTGATTTTAGTGCTTTGTTTTGATTTTTGTTTTTAATGTTAAGGTGACAGGTTAGTGTAGGAATTCGAGAAATGCTAAATCAGGGACCTAATTCTATTTCATGACACTCAATTTAAATGTCTGATTTTAAATATCATAACAGCGAGAAGTTCTGGTTAAGGTTAACTGTCATCAGCCTAACCTGTCAATTTTTTTCAACGTATGCGTTTGACAGTTAACTTTCGGTGTGACCATCCGTGATCTTTATTAATGAGACATTTTAATACGAATAAATTCCCATAAACAGACAGAGACACATTTTTTTTTGTAAAAATGGGATTGCTCTTGGCCAGCATCTAGCCTGGAGGCAAAAATGAGGCTGACGGTGAAGCGAGCTCACCCAAGATACAGGATACGATAATTATATACCCTCACTAGTTTTGTTACACCCTGTATTAGTATACAGTGAGGGTCCGTTTAAGGGCATATTCCGTATCGTGTTCTGATTAAGAAAAAGTAATAAATATTATTGACGCTATAAAGTTTTGGCCTTTGTATGGACAGTTGGCTGACTTGGACGACCTGCCCAAAGAAAAAATAAATTTTTACGCGTTTAAAAAAATTTGCATTCCGAAGTCGCAATCGAGGAATTCCTTAAGGGGGCGTCCATAAATTACGTGAGGTGTTTTTATATATTTTCTGTCCCTCCCTTCACCCCTGGTGAGATGTCGTGAGATTTTATTCAACCCCCTCCCCCAACCCCCAATCTCACGTGAGATTTTTTAAAATGTGGGTTTCTTACGTAAACGCGTTGGATTGTTATTGTAAAAAGAAAAAAAAATAGCTTCGTGCTTTTATTTACGACTAGTTAAGACTAGTAATCAATATTGCTGAGAGTTAACGTCGAAGTATGAATGAAATTATTCTCTTTCTAATGAATTAGTGAATAATCTTAATCGTATTACGATTACGCTTAAGATTAAATCTTATAAGCGTGTACAATCTGGATTAAATGGACCAAAATAGTATAATTTTTTTTTTTTTCAATCAGAAAAAAAATTGCGTGATATTTGCCGAGAACCGAACGAGCGAGAACGTAAGATTAGATGAGATTTGACTAGACCCCCTCCCCCCCTTAAATATCTCACGTAATTTATGGACGCCCCCTAAGTACTATAAGTCTTGGCCTACATATTTTATGGCGTTAGTACGGGAATCCGGTAAGAGATGCTTTTTTTCATCGTATGGCAATTATTTCGAACCGTGAGATCTTCGAGAAGACAGTACGGTTTTGCCAGTTTTTGTTGCACTTTTAGCACCACCCAGGGGTCACGTGTAGGGTAGCGGTGGGTACTCCCTACGGACGTGGGGCAACTTCGACCCCCCTTGTCAAGTGAGTGGGCAACTTGACTGTTAGTTCTCAAGCCGCCCGGAGGCCATTAACTCGGCTTAACGACTGCTATCATAGACAGCAGCCGGGATCAATGGCTTAACCTGCCTTCCAAAGCACGGGAGCGCTCAGATAATAACCACTCAAAGCGGTCACCCATCCAAGAACTGACCTGGCCCGACGTTGCTTAACCTCGCATACCGCACGCGGTACGCCGGCGCGGCTAAGCCACGAGCGCTCTGGGGATGCTGAAAAAAAATTAAAGGTCCTCTCACAGCCTTTTTTTATTTTTTTTTTGAACCTGACTGTGGCTATAGGCCGGGCCCAATAAATCGATAGGAGTGCGCGGTTGGAGAGTAGCCTGGGGAAAATCCAGGGGAAAACCTCCGGCACGATCACGCGTGTGGTTTGGAACACTGGAATACTCTAAGAGTTTGCGCTCCAGTGAGATTGGTTGAGCGGTCTCAACCAGGGATCGGATACCGGTATTTTCTCCATATAAAAATACCGGTATTATTACGGTCACCGGTTCATTATTTCGTTTTTAATTGGACAATCTAATAATAAGACGTTGTTACCTAAATACATGATTCAGCCCTACGTAAAGAGCAAAAAATAATCCAAAATATTGGGCTCATTCAGGGTTTTTTTAAAATACCGGTATCGGTCCCTGGTTTCAACAGAATCTGAGGTGTGAGTGGAATCTAGCTACTGGGAGTTTTGTAGCTGGTTCACAAAACCTAGCCTAGCTGAGAAGAGTCCAGCAAGAAACTCTCTCACAGCCTATATATCGTCTATAGTATTTTAGCCTTTAAGCGCTTATTACACCATCCTGAATTCAGAATCCTGACTGAGCTAGGAAGCAGATTCAGGAAAGTGTAATCGCATTCAGGAAGCAAGGATCCTAAAAGCTTCCTTCCTATCCCCTCCCTCGCGTCCTAGTCAGGACGGCTGATTCAGGATAGTGTAATAACTGCTTTAGGCTTATAAGAATCAACTAGTGACCCTTGAAGCTGGTCATTGTACTCAGCCCTCCAACAAGGGCTCTCACAATTAGTATTTCCCATTGAGATTTATGTGACGCGAGCAACTCGGCCAAGTGGATAATGCCTCGACGGCATGGGATCGCCGCTTGCGCAATGTTTGTATCGAGAGATGTTTATCTAAGACTAGTTTACGTAGATCCACGCACGTTGTCGTTTGTACTTCGGAGTGTGCTCAGGAGCTCCATGAGCTTATACCGCCCCCCTTCTTCCATCGGACATCCAGACGTACGGCTGGATACCATCCTTACTTGGTCGAAATTCCTCTTATTCGAACCAAGCGCTTTACATCATCTTTTATAATGCGCACTTCTAAGGATTCTCTGCTGGCGTTTGTGTTTCCGAGCTCATATAACCTAGACCTTTTTAAGGCACGAGTGAATAGGCACCTTCTGAGTGAGCTCGCTTCATCGTCGGCCTCATCTTTGCCCCCTGGCTAGATACTGGCCAAGAGCGATCCCATTTAAAAAAAAAAAACCAGAGATTCCTTGTAATTTTTAGGGTCCAAACGGAACCATTATTGTCACCCACGCGTCCGTCCGTCCGTCCATCTGTCGTCTGTCACACAGGTTTTACAGCCAAACGGTTGGCGCTAGTTTTCAAATTTTCACATTATAAGCATTTTATTGACCAAAAACCATAGAAATTATGAAAATTTATTTTTAAATGTTTTTAAAGGGGCGCGAATTTTTTTTTTCAACTACCCCATCGAGTGGGGTATTTTAATGAGAGCCTTTTACTTCGATTACTTTAATTTCAATATCCTACTTTCAAGTAAGTCATGTTAGAAAAAGTCTGAAAGTATGAAAGTAGGTCTTTCAGATGAAAAATCTTTTTTTTTATGCAAAGCCGGTGGCAAACAAGCTTACGGTCCACCTGATGGTAAGCGGCCATCGCGGCCTATAGACGCCCGCAACTCCAAAGGAGTCACGTACGCGTTGCCTACCCTCTATAAAATTTGAGGATGCACTGTGTTGACAACAGAAGGGACAAATTTAGATCCCTCGCTCTCAACACAGTGCATCCTCGGGAGCTCTGGCAACCTTGCGCACCTCCAGGAACACTATATACATGTATAGTAGATAATGTTATTATGGCTGTGGTCTTCTGCAAGGCGGAGGTACTTCCCCAGTTGGGCTGCTCCAAATTCGAGCAAGATGACATTTTGCTGTGCCTTACCCATGGACCGATACCGGTATTTTTAAAAAACCCTGAATTAGCCCAATATTTTGGATTAGTTTTTGCTCTTTACGTAGAGCTGAATCATGTATTTAGGTAACAACGTTTTAGCCCAATATTTTGGATTAGTTTTCGCTCTTTATGTATTTAGGTAACGTCGTATTATTAGATTGTCCCATTAAAAACGAAATAATGAACCGGTGACCGTAATAAAACCGGTATTTTTCTATGGAGAAAATACCGGTATCCGATTCCTGGCCCTACCCCTCTTGATCTTGAACGATTTGCTCACGAAATAACAAAATGAATCAATCTAATTTAAACGTCTAGTCCTGTTAATTGGCTGGCAGCTAATATCAGTGTAAAACGAATGCTTGTAAACAAATTAGCCATCTGTGGCCTCTAATTATGGGACAACCAGTTAGCGCTTATTAGCGGACTGTCAGCGTAAGTGAGGGAGACACCGAGAGCGATTCTCCGAGCATTCGAAATGAAATGAAATGAAAATGAAATGAAATGATGTTCGAAACGTTGCTGGAGGGAAACGCCTTTAAACGCAGTCTAACAAACTGGCTTTTAGAGCATTGTTTTTACAGCGTAAAGGCGTATCTCGAACACCAGCATTAGAATTAGTAATATTTAGTTATATAATTGTTATTATTTTATGATTTTATTGTGCCTCTTTGACTGTGATATGCCTATTGTGTTAATTTTACTAGTATTTCAATTTGACTTCCTATATTTATTTCAATTATTTTTATTTTCATTCTTTTGACATTTTAATGACTGTAACTTTTGACATTTTATGTATTTGCACGCTTGCATGCGGGCTAGATGCATGAAACAAAATGTATTGTATCATCCCTATACTTACTGTGTCTATGCAAATAAATAATTTCTGATTTCTGATTTCTTGTTTCTAAAGTCATTGTCGACTTACGATTGTCTACAAAGTTAGGATAAACCGGGGAAAACATTAATCAAATAAGACTCAGACCCGATATTGGTATACCTACGTTTTTTACAAAAGGTTTACTATGATCAATGATCATCGTGTCTTTTATCAATATTTAATGAAACGATAATGGCGAAAAACCCGCCGTAAGAACACTAAATATTCGCCCACGCGTTATCATTGTAATTTATGCATTGAATTTGTGTTAATACGATTATTATGGTTCCTAGAACGATTAGATTAGATAAATTAAAATGATGTTTATTTTACATCTTCTAAACTCTGTCAAGAGGAAATTTAATAAAACTGCGCACAGTCAGATATTTATCGCAATTTGTTTAAAAAAGCCATTTCCGAAGAGTGTTGCATCCCGTTTTATCGTGCACGAAAGACATAAGCGTGTCTCTTTCACAGGGGGGAGCGTGGCTGATCGAATCGAGGAATCCCCTTAAGGGCCTTAAAGACGTTTGTTATATTTCAGTATGTCTGAAACTCACGGGAGTATGAAAAAAAAAAACTGTATTCAAATATTTAAAACAAGTCTTCACGTCTTTATTATTAGTGTCAAAACGTAGTTTCACAATCATAATCATATTTATTGGTAATATCGAATTACATGTCAATTCATCTTAATATATCATACATTAAATGTAATGTAGGTATCTATGGTATTGTAAATACATTATTATAAAATACATAGTCTTTATCCTCGCGTAATACAAAATAACTCCTTATGATCATAAAACGCCTGCTCGATAAGCCATTTTTTCAGTTTCGTCTTAAATAACGACGCAGTGCAGCATAACTGAATTAAAAAGTAGAATAAAAAAGACATTTCTGGCCAAACTACACTAACGCTTACCAAAAAAAAAAAGTTTATTTGTTATAGGTAACAATGTAATGTTTATTGTTATTAACTCTTAAAAAAATATTACGGTTAAATGTTTAGGCATTGTCATATTCAGTGTTTAAGTTTAGTTCGTAATAGCATAGTAAGTACCTAACATTAGTTAAATGAGCGCGATCTCGCCAACAAACTGTTATGGCAGTTTGGCGAGAAATTAAAAGATTGTAACTGTTATGTACTTTTTTTGATAAATAAATTAAAAAAAAAAAGTTTGAGCGGTTTCTCCACACAGTATGCCCCAACCCGAAAGATTGGCAAAAAAATGACCCATATACCACGGGTCATCGACTCCTGCGCAAGTGGCGACTTCCTGCGCGCTGAAGTGTGTCACACAACAACTAATGCAAACAATTTGCTAATCCCGCCACTGAGGCTATTCGGCTGCGTATTAGTTTCTAGTCGCAGTATTGAGTGTCAGAGCTGTTTGTGGAGTCCGGTCTGTTCATGCTTGCTAGGACACAGTGACTAGGTTAATACTAGTGTCTTTTATAGGGGATTGACGAGAGAGTGTCCGTCCGTCGTTTGTCACACAGGTTTTACAGCCAAACGGTCGGAGCTACAGTCTTAAAATTTTCACAGTATACGCATCTTGTTGTCCCGAAGCTATAAAAATTATAAAAAAATATTTTTAATTGTTTTTTAAGGGGGACGTTCCCGTACAAGTAAAGGGGGGCGTAAAAAATATTATGACCTAACCCATTGAGTGGGGTATCGTTGTTTAAAGGTCATTGAGTACATAAATACCATATTTTTTTTAAGTATTGTAAAATAGGGGAATGACGGTGGTTTGGCTTTTTTTTACAAAATTTTGTTGTGAAGAATTTTTAACTTCCAATTAACTAATAAACTTGAAATTTGGTGATAATGTTTATTATTACGTATATTTTACCAACAAACAGTAATATATAAGATTTCAAGCTTACATGGTCATTTACATTAGAATTACGATTTGAAACGGGATATTTACCATGTATATTTATATTAACAAAGAAATAGAAGAAAGAGATTTTTTAAATCGCTATGGTGTGTGGGTAGACCACAACTAAAAACTCGCAGCACATCAGTTAATCCTTGATAATGGCGCGTGCAACAGTGCCGAAATATCGGGAACTCAAAAACACAAATATACATGGTAAATATCCCGTTTCAAATCGTAATTCTTAACAGTAATATATCGATAAATAAATTTTTTTCATCGATTTTTTTCTATTAAAACCAACTTCATTTTGCGGTTGGTTCGGAACCCTAAATATGATAAGTCCGACGCGCATTTGGTTTCTTCCTAGATTTTTTAATTTATAACTTGCCTTATGCGATTTGAAAAGTGATAAAATTTAGAATCGTAGTGACTTAGTGATAATCCACATCGAAAGGGACCTTATGGCGGCAGGCGCTTACGTTACACCTATTCACTATTGTATTGGAACAGCGGCAATAAAGGCGTAAGTGCCGACCGCCATAAGGTTCCTTTCAATATGGATTATCACTTATGATTCGTTTCCGATTTTACGCTGATTTTATTAAAGGTGCCAGACTGAATGATATTTTGCTCACAGACAGACAACGTATAACATCAGCTCGGGAAAGTACAGAATTAATTAAAAACGGATATATATCAATAGAAAGCATCATCTTGATAAATGTATAAAGACGTCTTTAATGTTAGCAAACATGGGCGATACTGGGCCATAAATTGTCTAAATATGGCCGCTACCCACGTACTGACATAACTAACTTTTTTATTCGCATCTTTATTGCCCTTTGTTTAATACAAGGCTATCTTTTATAACTTACAAAACATGGTTTAAAATGTAATTTGGTAGTTAGGTTAATAGAATTAGAACATGCATATTAGTCCATAGAGTTGGCGAAGCATTTGCAATATTACTTGGACTCGCATATGACCGTAAGCACCAGTCGATTAATCCCGGTACCGCCGCATACCAGTGCCTTTCAGTGTTGCCAGGGCCGTTGAGACGAAAGTTACATTTCTTTTTCTTGAAAAGTTACATTTTTAAAGCAAAAGTTACATTTTATATATTTTTCATAATTACTCATCAAAACGTTCATAATTACTTATCAAAACATTCGATTCTAAGAAACGAGTCGCCATATACAGCTACAATTCGGTGAGTTCGGCGACAGAATTACGCCGAGCTGATGGGCGGTGTCTCAAATGTCATACAAAGTTGCAAGAGACGGACAGACAGAGTCGTACTATGTAGGTTATTTTGTCACCTTTTCTGTATGGAAGCCTATAAATTGTGTCGCTTGATCCCGGTTAGATAAAATTATCTTTTTTTTTTAAATACAGTCTCATTATCCTCAAAAGTTACAAAAAACTCCTTTACAACAGAAGTTACTTACATGTTACGCGAGCCGGTCAAAAGTTAAGAAAGATGTAAGAAATGTAACCATCTGGCAACACTCTGCCTTTACTATGAGTTTACATTACCGTACTCGCTAGCGACTGTATGGGCAAAAGTACAGCGACTCTGGCGGTTACGCAATAGAACTAAGAATCGGCATACTAAATCGTTTACGCAGCGGCTAGCGAGTACGGTCATGCAAACTCATGGTAAAGACGAGTAGAGCCAGTACAACCCAGATCGTGCTTAGCTGAGTTTCTTGCTTGACTCTTTTCAACTAGGCTAGGTTTAGTGAACCAGTAGCAAAATTCTCAGTAGATCGATTCCACTCACACCACAGATTCGGTTGAAACCGCTTGACCACTCATTGGAGCGCAAACTAAAGTATTCCAGTGTTCCAAACCACCCGCGTGGTCGTGCCGGAGGCGGTGATTTCGAAGGTTTCCCCTGGATTTTCCACAGGCTTCTCTCCAACTGCGCACTCCTATCGCTTTATTGGGCCCGGCCTATGAAGCCATAGTCAGGTAGAAAAAAAAATAGTCGACGTACCAGAGGTACACACTCAAAATCAGCTTATTGTACCCTTCCTATGGTCGAAGTTCCAATGAACGCGGTATTTATTATTACACGACCTTAAATAGCTTCAGCACGGAAACTGTCTTTTTTTTTCTCAATCTTTATTTAGAAAAAAAGGCCTTCGTCGCTGAGCGACGATGCCGGCTTAATAGGTGTTACATAATTTATTAACCTACAATTTATTAACCTAATCATTAATTGATACAGTTTTATTGCCAATTTAGAAGTGGGGATAATAATATGTTAAAATAGAAGAGGCAGGATGATGGGACACCTGATACGGCACGACAGCTTCTTCTTAAACATCTTAGAGGGCATAATTGAAGGCAGGAGAGGAAGAGGAAGACCTAGACTGACTTACTTCAACCAAGTGAGGGAGGAAGTTGCCGAGTCGTATGGGGAAGTCAAGAAACTGGCAATGAATAGAGAAGAGTGGTGGTTACTCCACCGACAAGAGCGAAGCTCTTAAGTTTTGATGATGATGTGTTTCGAATGTTCTGCGGTCTGCTTCGATCCGAGCACATTCCACTAATGCGTGGTATCTTTTCTCACGCCACACATTGAACAATTTGGAGAATCAACCACCCTCATGAAATGCCCGAACATCACAGATAGAAGTAGTCCGTTTTGTCCGACAAAATTTGACATGCTGTCGTAGAACAAAACGGATTTTTTTTGTCCGGTTTGTCCGAAATTAACAAAATCGTAGAACAAAACGGACTACTTCAACATAAACTCAACCCGTTTACTACTGACATTACCGATTACCACCGCGGCGTCATGTAATTCGTAATTATGACATACGTCACGCATCAAGTGCATTACCGACGCGGGCGCACGCGGCGAATTGATTAGCCGCACAAACTGACCTTAATTTAGGCGTCATTATGACTCGTGATTTCGTGCAAAACAGTAGGCGGTATGACGGTCACACACAGATTTACGATCGAGTTTTTTCTGTGGACTTACAATACAATAGTACCCATATTACTAGTGGCTCTGTGAGCTGTAGACCTCGTGAGTGAGTTTTTTTATCATTTCCAAAATCTGACATTATATAAAAGATCAATTATGAATATCGAACCTGCTAACAAAATTTCACGAGATGTGGTTGAAAAATGCGACCTGTAGAGGAGAACAAACCGAAATTCGAACGCAGAAACTTACAAAATCTTTGATATAAAAATTGTTTTTGAAAATTTCCAATAACTGACTCGACAAAAAGTTCTATAGAATGGTAACCGGACCTGCTCACAAAATTTTACGAGAATCGTTTACGAAATGCGACCTGTAGAGGAGAACAAACCGTTGAACAAATATATATATTTTTAATTTCCAAAAATTTATTCGACGAAAAAAATCTGTATATATATCCAACCTGCTCACAAAATTTCACAAGAATCGGTTGAGAAATGCGACATGTAGAGGAGAACAAACCGAAATTCGCCCGCAGAAACTTACAAAATCATTGACAATAAAATTGTTTTTGGAAATTTCCAAAAACCGTCTCGACGAAAAAATTGTATATAACTATCGAAACTGCTCACGAAATTTTACGAGAATCGGTTGAGAATTGCGACCTGTAGATGGGAACAAACGGAAATCCGGATCCCAACATACGAAAGCATTTTTGTCGAAGCTGAAGCAGAGACCTTCGTTTCACTCGGTCAATTAACCAAGGGTTGAAAGCCACCCATTTCAGACGAGATATTCTGGCGCTCGAACGAAATGAGAGCGCCATAGTTCGAGGCTGAAATGGTTGGCCAATCATTCATCGAATACGAGGGAATATCGAGTCATTACGAATACTAGGGAACTAAACAAATACCGAAATATGCGCAAACATTTTCTGAATCAGCGAAGGAACCATTTTGACGGGAATTGTTGAGTGTCGTTAACAGCGTTTGTGTATGGAACACTTTTTCAAAATTAAGATTTAGGGTGGGTTGCACCAAACCGTCTGTAATCGTAAGCGGTGTTATTTAAAATCTGATTGTACGAAAAGTTTGACAAGTTTCTATGGGATGACAGTTGCCGGCGCCATATTTGACGATGACCGGCCTGTGATCGTATGTTGGTGCAACCGACCCTTAACCGTACTTATGCTTGTATGGGTTACTTCCTTTGCCCAGTCTAACTACGATTCACTACTTTTTTCTTTTTAATACTGTTCTGCTCTAGAGCACGCCGCCTAGACGAACAATGATCCACTTTCAGAGTATGAGAAATGAAAATACTCTTTATTGCATACCTCAATAAAAATACAAAACAATTCAGAGAATAGCATAGCAAGATATAAGCAGAGGTAGACAACAGGCGGTCTTATCGCTAAAGAGCAATCTCTTCCAAACTAACATATAGCTAAAGTTAAGGGCTGTAAAAACTAATCTTAAGGTTAGATATCTTTAAGGGGCTCCACGCGCTATTCATCGATTTAAGACGAATTTTGAGCTGATATATCTCCGTCAAAACTATGTATATATTTATAGCACAAACGGTTATCGGTTCTTCAATCCTTTATCTACATTTGCAAGACCCAAATTTTGAATAAACTGACTACTTATTTTTTTATGATATTATCAAACATGGTCCAAAAAAGCTCTATTTTCGATATTAGTATGTTGTTTATGCACTTATATTTATGAAATGTACATGTAACTGTTCCTTATTGACGTCTCTAACAACACAAGAGAGATTTTTATTTTTTATGTCAATTTCACAAAAGTTACGTCCAAAAAACTGATTTTTTGTCCTAAAATTGCCAAAGTTTGATGCCATATATCTCGAAGACTGTGAGTTTTGGAATAAATATACTGACTTGCGTCCCTTATCAGCCAATTGATCAATGACATTGTGCGTTTGCGATCTAAGATTAGATCTATTATACCTAAAATGATTATAACAACAGTTTTACTACGGTATTTATGATTGAAAGCAGTAAGATATACATTGTAATACACCACATTAAAATATTTTGGTTTTAAATAGGAACCCTTGTGTTTTCACTTTGTATGTCGGTCTGTCACATCGCTTATTATCTCAAGAACTACTTATACGTCCTAACCTGACCTAACCTAACCTAAATACATAGAATAGGGTGTCCCTTATTTTATGATTTTCGGATATTAATACGTAAGTAAGTCGGTTTCTTTTATCCCAAAACACTCTGAAAAATAATTTCAGGTCATTCCTGTAACTGTAACGCGTGCCTTTCTCCCATGTATGAAAATGACCAATTTTTTTTTCTATTTTTCATATCAACCTTGTATAATATTGCCATAAAAACATTATTTAACAAAAAAATCGATGCCAACACAAAACCTTTATAGAATTATCAAATTACTTTCTGACCAAATTTCTCCATAGTAATTTGTATGGAAATAACAGTTGCAAGTCGGCACGGGTTCCTGTTACAGGAAGTCCTGAAAAAAAATTGAGGGTGTTTTGGGGCAGTATTATTACATCTAGGCAGGGACCGATACCGGTATTTTTAAAAAACCCTGAAGTAGCCCAATATTTTGGATTATTTTTTGCTCCTTACTTAGGGCTGAATCATGTATTTAGGTAACAACGTCGTATTATTTGATTGTCCCATTAAACGAAATAATGAACCGGTGACCGTAATAATACCGGTATTTTTCTATGGAGAAAATACCGGTATCCGATCCCTGCATCTAGGGGGTATGCGTTGTTAATTTTACAAATCGTAAAATATGGGACATCCTGACATAGAACATGACTTTTTAAAATATTTTTTCTTTCTTTGTTTTCTTTTTAATAAGCCATTAATGGGTCGGTATGATTCCTCTGGAGTCAGTACCATAAATAAACTACGATCAAGAAAACGGACGAATTAGTGACGTCACTAATTCGTCTGTTATTTTCAGTTAGTTAATGGTTGTATAGTTTAATAGCCAAGTTGCTGTGTAATTGTATGAGTAATTTCGATCATTATGTATGACGAATTGTATTGAATTGGTTATCCAATAGGGCTTTAAGTGGCCACGGAGTACGGATGGGCGGAGATTCCAAACAGATTTTTGTGTATTCTCGAATTGTTACTTGTCTTGTAACACCTTAATGTATTATGAACATGACTACAATGCAAAAAATCATTGCAAATAATTAAGGCTAAAAGTGAATTTAATATTAATAAATTCACAATTGTTACTATGTGTTCTGTTACCATATAAGTAAGTTTAAATAAATAATGTGAAAAATAGTATTATAAACAAAAAAAAAGATGCCGTAAACTTTTATAGGTGCTTCAATCTGATAAAGTATATATGTAACGTAAAATTTGTAATTAACTGTTGTATTTTACTGTTAATTACCCTGTATTTAAATGTGTTATTGTTAAATAAAGATCATTTGAAAACAAAACAAAAAACAATGCAATAAAGAATAAAGAATAATTTATTCAATACGACAGTTAGTTGCAGTGAAACCAACCCCCGGCATACAAACTTGCATGCAACTGATTTTACATTACGAGTATATACATTAAAGTTGAAACTTTTCTGACAGCGACAGTTATTTTGAATCTTACTAAGAGTTGAAGTGTGTAGAGTCTGTTGAGAGCAATGGGATTAATAATTATCTGTTAATGTGCACACTTGACACATTTGTCAAGTTCCTATCTATTATGTACAATAAGAATCATAAAGGATCAATAATAAATTAGCAGGTCAATAATACACACACTACATTACATAAATATCACACTTAATTTAAATCTATTTAATCGACATATGTAATTTAATTACATATTCTATACCTACTAATAATAATCAACTGATATGTATAACTTTTATGGTTTATGAATAAATGAATATGAATAGATAGATAGATATATTTATTTCCTTTATAAAATTACATCATGGTTTACATTTTTAAAACAAGATAAATTCACAAAAGGATCGTCAATAGGTATAATAATAAAAATGAAAGAAAAATAATTGAAATCAAATAATGTCAAAGTTAAAAAATAATAGAAATGTCAAATTTGTATACACGGCTAGAATATCCTAGGCGATGTCATTAGTCAAATTTAAAATAACAGAAATAAAAACAATATAAACGCTCGATTCCAAATATGGTCAAATGTCAGAATAATAAATAATATGATAATGTCAAGAATTAAACGAAATAATAACAGAAATACAATTTAGCAATAATCAACAATTTTATATTGGCTGTTCATTGTATTTTTGGAATACAGTGATTTGAGCATTAAAAGTTCTTTTAGCCGGCGTTCAAATATGAATAATACATGGACTACGGAAAAAAGTGCGGAGATGACCTTTTATAAAATCGTACAGATGTACAGCCGAGTACTTGATGATCTTGTAAAGTCGGGTACAAGATCAATTATACATTCACTTTTTAAAGTCACTATTTGCGACATGTTTCTGACTACAATTGGAGTCCTTGTAGTCCGAAACATGTCGCAAATAGTGACTTTCCAAGTGAGTTTCAACCTTTGTTCTCTTATTAAGTATAAATATGTCTCACGTTAGTGTAAATTTATGTATCAATTATACAATTAGCCGGTCATCTCCGCACTTCCCTCCGTGGCCCGTGTATTGACCCGCGATTAGGCGCTGGCGCATCTAACCGCTATTTATACAACTGGGTCGTATCGAGTGCTGCGCCGGCGCCGCCTGCCCCAGGGGCGCTACCGCGAACAGCAAACGAAGTTTTCCCTCTCTGTCGCACTTGCAAGTTTACACATAAGTGAGACAGAGAGGGAAAACTTCGTTTGTGCTTCGCGGTAGCCCCTCAGCTCTGGAGCTGTAGTGACACATCCCTCATAGCTCGTTATCGAAAGAGCTAGGCTCTTGTTGGTGGAGAAAGTATGTGTATTTTGTTCTGTAAAATGGCATCGGCCAATACGTTAATATATAGCGGATGTGGACAAGAAGACTTCCTTTTTTTTAATCTCTGCCCAATCATTTGCAAACGCGTGCAGGACACCTCCAGAAGGAGGTAGACCCCCAGCAGCTTTGCAGACACTATCATGCTAATGCATATAAAATAGCATGCTAATGCTCCCTGAGTCGGCATTACGCTGAGGCGAAACCTTTTTGTGGCGATTACTTGTTTTTTTCTAATTAGGTTTATTTATCTATATTTTATGTTTGTATCGTCACGAATAAATGTTTTTCTTTCTTTCTTTCTTTCTAATGAAAATTAAAATATCGTTGTAGCTTCTATATATGGAGTGCAATATACGTGCATCAGAGTGCAAGCATCAATACTGATATTGATAAAATATCCGAGCCACACTACTAGGCTAGTACTACGTTATGACCTAATATACCGCAGTCTGATAACAGCTATCAGATAGTAGTTATAGTGGTGATAGCGATAACGAATGGCCTTTACCACGTGTAGATTTGCATATCTTTTATAAATGGAAAGATAACAGAAACGGTCAGCTGTTTGAGTTAGGGTAGGTTTCCACCAAACGGCACGCATCGCATCGGATCGCATTTTACAATCTTTAAACGATATTGAATCATGTAAACACTATTTAAAGTCTATATTACCATGCGCACAGCAGCTTGACCGCGGGCGTTTTCCGCTGGGAAAGTATGCTGTGCTTTTACCATGAGTTTACATGACGTAAAAATTTGTAACGGCAAAAGTACAGCGCCTCTGGCGGTTACGCAATAGAACTAAGAATCGGCATACTAAATCGTTTACGCAGTCGCTAGCGAGTACGGTCATCCAAACTCATGGTAAAGGTACTGCAACGCGCGATCGGCTCCTTTCGGGTGTCACCGTATCCGATCGGCTCCTTTCGGCTGTCATCGTATCCAATCGGATCCTTACGTCTGTCGTCGTATCTGATCGACTCCTTTCAGCTAACATCGTATCCGATCGGATGCTTTCGGCTGTAGTCGCGTGCGCTCAACACCGTGGCCGGGCGTTAATTCGCCAATTTTACACCGTTTTTGCCATAAATGATATCTTCCGTGTGATTATTTTCTTATTATTACTAATTTATGCAATAACCAACAATATTACGTCAGCTTCAACCATTTTTAGTAATAAAAACACTTCATTCAACGCGGTAGTAATGGAACTAGACTAGGCACAGAAACGGATAGGTACGTGCGCAAGCGACGGTACGGAGCCGATCGTATGCGTCGACATCCTGTCGGACGCGATCGGCTGTCATGTATGTATGTATGTAAGCACTTTATTGTACACAATAACAGGTTAAAACAATATACATGTCACATAAGATTAGAGTACAAATAAAACTTATCCCTATGAGGGATCTCTTCCAGCTAACCTTAGAGGGATTGAGTGGAGAGTGGGAGAATGAGATAGACAAACTTAAACAGTGTACTAAAACTTTTCAATAAGGAAACTTATAGCTAAAAACAAAACTAAATAAATATATAACAACTAAACATATAATGAATACATATTATGAATATATACATATTGTGTCATCGTATCCTTGCCGATCCGATGCGATGCGAACCGTTTGGTGGTAATCATTCGGCTGCCGCCGCATCCGTTCGTATCTTTTCCGATGCGATGCGATGCGATCCGATGCGTTGGGTGGAAACCGACCTTTACTTTTTGATTATTCTCTTTGACCAAAAACAAGAATTGGGTACTGAACATTTTTTTGTAATCTGTATTAATGTTTAAAATGTCGTAAATTAATCCATTCTTTTTTAAATTCGCGAAAAACGACGATCGGATTGTATGACGTCACGCTGCTATAAATGAACTAACCACTTCGCGTGACGTTCGAAGAATGGGGTTGGCAACTGTCTCTACAATTGTCAGCCTCCATATGTCAAATACATACATATGTCAACTTGGTGAAATAGGGCCCGCGGGGTAACGTTAGAATTACGATTTGAAACGGGATATTTACCATGTATATTTGTAATGTAAATGACCATGTGAGCTTGAAATCTTATATAGCCCGCGGGGTAATCACGTAACTTATTTACTACCGTTAGGCAGATTTTAATGTCAAATTTTAATTATCAACTCATACATTTATACTTCAAAATTGACAGTAAATCTGCCGTTAGTACATAAAGGGTGTGATTCACCTGCTGGTCGGGCTTCATAATAATTAATTAAACGATTTTCATTGAAATGTAACTAGTTATTTAGTTTCCAGGAATTATAATCTACATTTAACAATACGTTTTATAATCAGTAATTACGTCTGTCAAGTACCCAATTTGTGGCCATTCATTTCTAGTGTCCGTTAACCGGCCTATGAACAGTTTAACTTCAAGTCTGTTAGTTGCGTGTGCACACATATCGTTTACAATTTACAGCCAACATAACACACTACATTCCCTATTTACACTGCAATTCCCCACTCAAAACAAAGCGTATTATGATGTTAAACCAGCGCGCATGTCAAAGAAACCAACTATAACCGCACACATTGCTTATAAAAAGACTTATGTTCATAATGGCTCCTACGCATTATCGTCGTTTCTTACAGTTAACGTTCGCCACGTTACTGTCAATCAACTTCAAACAAATAGAATATTGCTAACAGCTCATCCTTTAAAACTCTAATCACCATCAAACATAGATCTCTCCTTCTTTACACCACCAACTAGCTTCTTAAAACAATACAGGTCAACGTAGACTGGTTATAGCGTGCAACCAGAATAAAAAGAGCTACGTATCTCATTAGTTTTGTAAGCAGCGTTGTGTGAATGCAGGGGTCTGCCCGGCTTGTATGTTACATGACTGATTTCATGGCGTTTTGTAAAACGGTCACGACTCGCGACTCGACGACTTCCGGTGATGTGTTGTATAATGGCTAGCTTTAAATACGAGTACGCTTTATGCATCATGGAATTATTAGTATTATAGAAAATACCTGGACCTGATAGAGGCTGATTATCATGCTGATAAGTGACAAGCCATTACAGAGGTATTTGGGCCATTCTACTTTTTCATGTACATAATTTTCAGACACTTTTTTTTAAATGCAGATTTTGGAATACTTGGCCCTCATTTCATATTTTTGTATCGTTACTTAGAAAGAGGTTTAATTAGAGTATCACTTCCGATAGTTTTGATAATTAACGAACCACAGCTAATATCCATAAATCGAGTAAGTCAGTGGTTCTTGGATGTCTCACCATTTGTATGAAAAAATAGTTTTTACCACTCTGCTACCTTTTTACAGCAATATATTAATATTCAAGTATTTTTACCTATAAATTCCTTTTATTAGGTACAGGTACTATTTCGAAATCCTATTCTTGTATCATACATATTATATCGATACATATCATAGTTTATTTTTGTAATGGAAAAATAAAATGACCCATTTCTCATTCATAGTCCCTATTCGTCCCGGTACCGCTGCATACCGGGTAGAGTCAGTCCGGCTCAGGTAGGGCCAAGCTGAGTTTCTTGCTGGACTTTTCTCAGCTAGGCTAGGTTGATTCCACTCATACCTCAGATTCGGTTGAAACCGCTCAACAAATCCCACTGGAGTGCAAACTCTTCGATTATTTTCAGTGTGCAAAACCACTCTCGTGTCGGATTATTTCCTTGGATTTTCCCCAGGCTACTCTCTAACCGCGCATTCCTATCGCTTTATTGGGCCCGACCTATAAAGCCACAGTCAGCTTCAAAAACATATATATTTCTTACTCGTCACTAGCGGCAAATGCTTACCTATTCGTACTTAGTATGAGTACCTTATGTTTTACATTTCTATAATACAATGTCTTTAATTAGTCATTAAAATCATTCATACCAGTGATGTAATTTGTATCGATTGTTATGGGCAGTCTAATCTTTATTATTATTACATGCTTAACAATACTATCGTGCCTTTATTTAAGTATATACAAAATAGTTCGACGAATGAACTCACAATGAATGAGTCTTGCTTCAAAACATCTAAAAGTTAAGATACACATACATATAGGTGGATTTTGTTCATCGGTATACTATCAAAATTAAATAATAGGCCGGGTAAGGCTCGGTTTTATAAAGATCCGTTAGACCTTATGTCAGTTTGTTATGTCCAAAAATGTACTGAGTTACTGAAATTTGATCTGACATTTGGTCTAACGGATCTTTATAAAACCCAGCCTTAGTAGATCAAATGCTAGATCAAGTTTTGGTAACTCAGTGTACATTTTTTGACATAACTTATAATTACTTAGGGTAACGAATCTTCTATAAAACTGAGTCTTGTGTAAGTATCATATATTGTTTTAAGAAGAGTACATTTTCTATTTAAAAACAAATTCATATTGGAATTGTTGGTAAAACAGTATGTACGGTCGAAGGCAAAGAGATGTTTACATTTTTCGCCTTATTACAATCGAATAAGGTGCAAAACTGTTAACATATTTTTGTCGTCGACTGTACTTGTATGATGATCTTTTTAACTTCAAGCAATCTTCATCCACTCATGAGTATGTAATTATCTATTACTTTCCGACCTTTTAAAGTAAGAGGTTGTTACGGTATGAGGCTGGCCGTGTAGGTCCTGAATCATAACGTATACAAATTGAATTTAAACTATGATTCGAGAATGCGTCAAACTGGCATTCTTCTGGAAACAATTGGTTTTCCAGGGACTGATCTTCACGACACCATCGGAAACACATGTACTGTAAATCATTTAAGAGATCATTGTTGTATGTATATTTCGGTGCAGTAAGAAATATACTAGTTTCATATGTGCTACCAGTGTTACATTTTAGTTACGATCTCCTCCCAGTACCTCTAAACCCGTACCTCTCGTGCAGCATACCCCAGTATTAATATATATACCACGTTATATACCACATTACCTTTGCTTTTCTTAATATAATGAACTCATGAAAAAGTTTTATGCGCCTACTACGTTTTCCACATTCGTAGAGTACATGGACTTGGAAAACCCTTTCTGTTTGATTGATACGTAGCATACACTGGTATCCCTCTATGGTGTTCCTCAGGGTCCTAACCTGTCATCGAACTTTCATTTGCCCTTGAAATACCACCTAAACTAACGACCTTACTTTCTACAATGTTACGCAATCCACCCCATATATGTCTCATCCCGTTAAGGTATGCTCCTCATGATATGTCTCACAAAGATTATAATTGACAGGTATCTAATGTAGCGACATTTATGGAGTATCGAAATCGAAAATTATGGGGTACGGGAGTATTATTTTTTGTAAGGAATTGGAGGTTACTGTGAAGGTTTCTGTGAAAGAATGTTGCCTTACGCAACATAAATGTACCTTTTTTTGACCCGGGGGAAATCCGTTATGGATGACACTCAGCCCGGGAGAAGCCGAGTGGGTATGTCCGACGCGTACGGACTAAAACCCCTGGGGTGTTCCACCACTCGCTTTAAGACAGAGTCCCGGGAACGCTTTTGCCCACCACCAGAACTCTGTCAGCAACATAAATATAGGGCCGCGTATTTTGAATAGGATACCTACGGAAATAAAAGATGCTACCTCAGATCTTGGTTTCGCACATAAGCCCAAGCGTTTCTTGGTCCAAAAGGCCTTTTACTCGGTTACGGAATTTTTACAGGGATAGACATACATGTTCATTGCCTCACCGTATTGGAACAATTTACTACACCTTAATTAAGAATGTGTTAAAATTTAAACTTTATTAATTTCAGTGTGAATTTATATAGCTCATGGTTATTATTTTTGACATGTATATTATGTACGACGATGTATGATCAATGCAAATAAATGATATGATATGATATGATATGATAAATGTACCCTATATATTTATTAATTTGAATCCTTTCTATGTAATGGTACAAGTTCCGAGCAGTGACTGTTATAGTATTTCAAACTTATTTTATCATTCTTACTACATATTTTTAATTTCTCATACTCTAAACGTGGGTCATTGTTCATCTAAGTGGCGTGCTGAAAGTACTTTTCTGCTTTAGAGTAGAAAAGTATTAAAAAAAAGCACCTTGAATCGTAGTTAGATTGGACAAAGGCAAACTCATACAAACATAAGTACGAATAAGTCTTAATTTAAATAAATAAAATAAAATGGTCCATACACAAACACTGTTTACTTCACTGAGTTTGCGCCAAAATAGTTCTATCGCTGATTCAAAAAATGTTTGCATATATTTTGTCATTTTTTAATTTACTTTCTTCTTCTTCTTTCTTTAAAAATATCTGGTCTGAAATGGGTGGCTTTCAACCCAAGTTTAACAATCTAGTATTTCTTTTTTATTTCATGGATACCCTTGAGTTCATAATTCTTTCTGTACGATGGGTGCCATTAAAATATGTCGCTCTTTTCGTAAATAATACAGTTCCTCTCGCATTCGCGTGCTTGCTAGAAAATGACAGATATCTTATCCATACCCATAAGTGATAACATGGCAACCATATTCTTACGCTGGTCTGGGGGTTTGGTTAAAGTTATACTTAAGATCATTGGTTAATGACGCAATGACGCCAAATCTCGGAATTAGGTGGTGGACCCCGATCACTATATTAGGATGCAATTGTACTGAAAAAAAAACCTTCTTCTAGTGAGGTGAAAACATTTGTGTTATACACGGCTGCAAAGTTATTTTACGTCTCGTGTGTTACAACACTACGCTTAGGATTCTTTTTTTGAACCACTCGCTTCGTCAAGGATTCTATTTTAGAACCACTCGCTTCACTTGCGGTTCAACCACAGAATCCATTCGCTAACTCGTAGTTCAACCCGAGAATCCATTCGCTAGCTCGTGTTTCAGTTCCACACTCGCGGTTAAAATACAACTTTGCACCCTTGTATAACAAATAACTATTGGTCTAGAACTACATATATCTCCAAATATTTTACCATTTCCTTACGTTTATCTTTCTTTGTTATAGATGCAGTAAAGGCAGTCCAGGTGAGCTACGACCATAAGGACAAAATGTATTCAGACATTAGTATGCAAAAATGCACTGGCGGTTAATTAAACTTCATTTGATGTGTTACTGACATTAATCTTGACGTGAATCGCATCGGAATCAGTATTGAAGGAAAATAATGGAATATTTGTTGGAAATTATTCTGGAATTAAGTAGTACTTTATAGTAAACTCGCTCTTGTCAGCAACTTCGTCCGAAGAATTCGTTGAACGTTCATTTTTATCCTCCTGAGACCCACCATACAAATAAAAATACAATCGAATTTGAACCTAACAGTTCCGATTACAAATTTGAATTTTATTTTATGTCAAATCAATCAAACCAAAACAAATGCAACTCTATCACTTCAAAATTTAACTTATTTTCCGTTGACCATATTTTGTCCTTTATATAGGACGCGGGGTCTTAGGAGGATATTTCATTTAATACAATACAAATGTTCTTTATTGTTCACCAGAAAATACACTGAAAACAAGATTACAAATTAAACATGTTGATTGTAGACAACAGGCGGTCTTATCGCTAAAAAGTCATCCAGACAACCTTTGGGTGGTGGAGACATAAGTGAAAAAATTTACATGAGTAGGTGAAACAGAGATATTAAGTAATATAAACAACCGAATCACAAGAAAGATCATACACTTACATAAATACATAGATATATAGACCTATATTAACATACAAATACAATTGAGACGATGTAACACGTAACAGACTTACAAACGACAAATAATACATCAGCGAACATTTACGAAAGAGATAAATAGTATAAGATTTCAAGCTTACATGGTCATTTACATTAGAATTACGGAACCATTATCCTTGATAATGGTGCTTGCAACAGTGCCGAAATATCGGGAACTCAAAAATACAAATATACATGGTAAATATCCCGTTTCAAATCGTAATTCTAATGAGATAAATAGTGATCCTATAATTTAGTTCGAAACATGGACAGACCTATCTAGTTATCGCTCTTCCATACAAACTTCCACCCTCTTACGGGATGATTTCAAGGATAAAAAAAGTATCATATTCTCCTTCCCGGGACTTAATAAGTACCCTATTCTGACAGACAGTCATTACTACAACTTTTAAACACTGTCAGTTATTTTTAACCGACTTCAAAAAAGGAGGAGGTTTTCAATTCGGTTTAAAAAAAATTGAACTGTTTATTTCAGTAAAAATATAATTAATTACATTTCATGGTTTCATTTATTCATTTATTCAATTAAATACAATGTAAGTTTACAGCATAAAATAACACCAAAGCACTTACACGATAAATTATTACATAGCAATAAACAGAAATATATATATATATATATACATGTCAATTAGAAAAGTCATCAAATTGAGAATATTCGAAATTATAGAATCCATAAAAAATTATACAATATACTAAAATAAAAATTAATGGTTGGTTTCATGGTTGTATGTTCTTTTTTTAAATGTGTGTTACCTCAGAACTGTTATTTTCTTTAATAAATATTGCACAATTTAAGCTTTCCATTTATATCTCCGTAAATATCTCATATAATGATATCAGCAGCGGGAAGCGTAACTTTTGTAACCGTTAGGTAGATTTTAATGTCAAATTTTAATTCTCAGCTCATTTATTCGTCAAAATTGACAGTAAAATCTATCTACCGTTAGTACATAAAGTTACGTGATTCGCCTGCTGGTCCTCAAAAGGAAAAGTGATAGTTCTAGAACATTCAAGTGTCCGTCACTTAAACTGTCAACTTCGCACTTATGTGTGTTGAACACTGAACCATGTTATGATATTGCAGAAACGCGGAAATATAACTAAGGGCTTATTTTTTTAACCTGAATCACTCTTTACATAACACCATGATCAAAACTAGTGAACGATGCGTCTGCAAACTCCGTTTTAGCATTGGCAAAATGATTTCCTATTTTCAGCTGTTCTCTTCCACAGGTTTTTTAACCAATTCTCGTGAAATTTCGTGGTTCGATACTAAAGTAGGTACATAGATTTTTTTGTCAATTTAGTTTTTAGTCGTAGCCACTAGTAAATTAATCGAATTGTTAGTCGCTACAAATGTTATCATTTCTTTAATTAAAATCCATACTAATATTATAAATGTAAAAGTGTGTCTGTTTGTCTGTTACCTCTTCACGCTTAAACTGCTTAACCAATTGAGATAAAATTGTGGAGGTACTTTGAGTCCGAATACATGTTTTGAAGCAAGACTCATTCATTGTCCTTACCGGGCCCGGATTGTTAACGACTCGTGAGTGATTAATTCTGACTTTAACTATTTTAACAGTTAGGATTCCAGGTATAGATTAAACTGGAGTCAACAATAAGTTTAAATTGCACTCTGATTTCCTTAACTTTCACTCAAAGTTCGGACCGGTAAGGACATCAATTAACTTTAACGATGAGAATCACCCAGGTACATGGTTATTCGAACAGTTACACAAATTATTTAAGTTGGCCTAATTGTGTAAAAGTAGGCCGTACAGAAAGCGACTCAATTTTGTATGACGTAAGATTCAAAATCGAATAACATTTTTTATAAAAAATAGGCCAGCCCTAATAGAATCACCCTCCCCCCAGGACTCACTTTGGGTCGTCGTGCCAATCCAATTCTTTAGTCAGTTATTTGTTAATATAATAATAGCATGTGACACACAGAACAGACTAGGGAATGCAATCCCGATCCCGCGAGATCCCGATCGGGATTGCATAATTAAAGGGTAATTTTTCGGGATCAATCCCGACGCATCATATGACGAGATCCCGTTCGAGATTGACGGGATTGGGATACTATTAATACCCTTTGTTTTTTAAGGAGTCATTTTCAAAATCACTCGTCTTAGGTAACTACTTCCTAATTCCTTTGAAATATGTTTATTATTTTGATTACCTAATTTATTAACATACCTAGGTTAATTTCCTTAAAACCTGATAATTATTTTTGGTTGGTAAGATTAAAGAATAAAGTTTTTTATTTTCTTTCGAGTAACATGTTATTTTACTTAACCTCACTATCACAAACAAGCAGTTATTAGCTTTTGTAGTCATCCAAATTTATTATTTTTTTAAAACTAGACGGGATCCCGAAAATTCCGGGATCCCGCGGGATTGATATTTCTAATTCCGTGGGATCTCGAATTTGCAATCTCGAGTCGGGATTGCATTCCCTAGAACAGACTAAATGTAATTTTTGGTATGGAAACCGACACAGAATATTCAGCTAAACCATTTCGTTTTTGGTTCAAAATAAAGTCCGTTTAAACTGTAGGCGTCAAAATAATGGACAACACAAAAAGTTTGTTCATTCACTTTCGCTCTCAACTGTACGTTTACTTAAGATTATTCGAGTTAACAGAGTTGTGTCATAATAATCCATACAAAAAGCTACTTAGTTTTGCATGTTACAAGATTGAAAATTCAATAAGTTCGTCAACTAGTCGTACGTGAAGACAAAGTGGCAGTCAAGTCATGTCAAGTGCGAAACGGTTACAGTGAAATATCGAAAAACTTGTCGGTTTCTGGTAATTGCGTATACAGGACGTTCGGTTTAGGTAATAAAATTAAATATAAATTTTAAATTTAAACTGTTTATTTCTGAAAAATCATAAAAATTACATTTGACAGGGTTAGGCATGAAATCTTATTTTTTAAAGATTTTTTATTACCTAACGGTTAATTATTATTATTACAATTTAATATAATAATAATAATATGACAATTAAAGAATGTGTTAGTATAATCTACTTATCAACATATCCTTATAATTTTTAACTACATGTTTACTTGACTTGTTACATATTTGTTCATATGAAAGTCTATTTAAAGCATTTTGTATTTAAAACCGGGATTGTAAACCGGTTTTATTTAATACCTGTAATAAAAGAATACCGCTCATAAAAGAATATTCTAATTAGAGGTATTGTTGTCATTCCGCTTTTATCTATACCTCTATGTATAGACTATTTACGATATTAAATACCTGTATTCAATACCGCTATTCATTGCACTTGAAAGGTAAGAATCAAATAAAGATTACTACTAGACCGCAACAAATAGGTGTAAATACCTACTTTTTACTTACGCCACTTTGTAGAAACACATAATCGAGTATATTGACACTGACAGCTATTACCGGTAATGGTTTTTATGGGTAAAGTTGCATATAGCATATAGAGGTATTGTTGTCAACTGGCGAAACCGATCAGAGCTTTAGCGATATAAATAGCGAATGCAATTATAACCGGTTATACCTTATTTAAAACCGGTAGTAAGAATACCGGTAATGATCCCTGATTTAAAATATTATGGGGTTCTTCATGAAAGTAGTCTTCAATTTTTCTACTCGCAAAAAATCTCAGGTGGGGGAGGTAGGACTTGAAAGTCTTGAAGAGGAGTATATCGTATTACGAACCGTGTTTTTTATGGCTTATCGTACCAAGAGAGGTAGGGCACAGCAAAATGTCATCTTGCTCCAATTTGGAGCAGACCAACTGGGGAAGTACCTCCACCTTGCAGAAGATCACAGCCATAATAACTACTATACAAGTATGTAGTATTGTGTTCCTGGAGGTGAGCAAGGTTGCCAGAGCTCGCGAGGATGCACTGTGTTGAGAGCGAGGGACCTAAATTTGTCCCTTCTGCTGTCAACACAGCATTCTCAAATATTATAAAGGGTCGTACGAGACGCCTTTAGAGTTGCGGGCGTCTATAGGCTGTGGTGGCCGTTTACCATCAGGTGGACCGTACGCTTGGATGAAAGTCGTATTTTTCTTCCCACATTTGAGGGCAACAATGACTCTTTTCTAATATTTGTAACAAATTTCATGTGTTTAGCGGGCGGTATGAAAAGCAGTGTTCCGCCTCATATTACTTTCCCTAAGGCCACTGTGCTTGAGTTTCTAAATGTATTTTTAATAAAATCACCTTTTCAATGAATTACGTGCATTTTATTCCATGACAAATTTCTATGTGACAGTTAAATTTTCTGTTCTATCTGTGACAGCAAGTATTCAAAATCTTAAACGTAGAAAAGTATAATAATCATATAAAAAGGATAGATGTCAACGCGTTCTACAAGCAGTATGTCACACGGTAGCAAAAATATTTCCGTCTTGGACTAGTACTTGAATCCATCGCTACGTTAAATGAAATTGAAATTTTTTATTTCGCTAGAGATATGGTTACATTAGATAGTAAAATACGTTCACAATAATAACGTCCCATAATATCTCGCCAACAATGTCGGCATGCAAAAATATTAGATTTACTTAATTATGAAGCTATTAATTCATTACATAGGTACTTACACCAGTTAAGCAACAAAATACAGTATTAATTAATTAATTAATTACAACATAAATTAATGTCAATGATAGTTACCATTCAGTCATATTATATCTACAAATAATAAATACATTTTAAAATATTACCTATATATTATGTGTTAATTCCTTAAATCCTTAAATGTCGTTCATGATTATATTGTAGAATCGCTTCACTCAGGATTCAATATACCGCCCTTGCTGCTCCTTGAGACACAATCTACTATTCTGTAACACCCTGTATGGGCGTGAGAACGCCGCAAGCTGGGTGCGCTTGCGCACAGCCTTGTGCAATAGAACGCAAACATTATCGTTGTCGCCTCTTGTTTTATGTAATGTTTACCTATTATTAGATTTTTGAGATTACCACATTTCGATGACCAGCAATAGTCGGCTACAGTCGTAACGTAATAAGTAGTGGCACTCTGAGCAGTAGACCTCGCAAGCTTTTTTTTTAATTTTCCAAACACTGACTCAATTTTTTTATATAGTTGCCGAACTTGCTCACAGAATTTTACGATAATCAGTTGAGCAATGCGACCTGTAGAGGAGAGCAAACCGAAATCCGCCCGCAGAAATTTAATAAACATTGAAAAAATATTATTTTTGAAAATGTCGAAAAACTGATTCAATTTTTTTTTATATAGTTACCGAACCTGCTCACAGAATTTCACTAGAATCGGTTGAGCAATGCGACCTGTAGAGAAGAACAAACCGAAATCCGCCAGCAATAATAAACATTGAAAAAAAATTGTTTTTGTAATGAGTCTTCTGGTATATGTCGCTGTACGCCTCCCTTAAGGCGTTTGTATAAAAAATAGTTTACGTTAGCAGCGGTACTGCTTAATACGAAGGAACGGTTGATGAATTTGGAACTGGGTAGCGATTGCACCTATAGCTCAGTTGGCTAGAGCGACTGGCCGCGAGTGCCGGGAGGTCGCAGTTTCGAATCCTGCTCGGTGCCTAAATTTTTCAATTATTCCTTCATTCTAAATTTAAATTTGTTTTTGAAAATTTCTAAAAACTGACTCGACATAAATTACACGTAATTAACGACCTGCTGACAGAATTTTACGAGAATCGGTTGAGGAATGCGACATGTAGAGGAGAAAAACAGGAAATTTGGAAATCCGAAATATTCGTTTTTGTCAAAGCTGAAGCAGGGATCTTCGTTTCACTCGGTCAATCTAGGTCCCAAGGATAACCTGTAAGCTGAGGATATAAGCTTGTGACTCCTCTCACCTATCCTCACGAATCCTCATGTAGAAAGAAGAGTCAGTCATAAATAATCTAACACAGAAATATTTCTTAATATTTCTTAATATTGAATTCTGTAGTATTATGGTACTGTTATTTTATATACATTGTATATTGTTTTGAAAAAATGACACCTCGCCGAGTTTCTTACGCCGGTTCTTCTCGAGGCAGAGGTGTATTTTATGAACCGGTGGTAGTTTTTTGACATTCATAAGTGCATGTAACATGCCTAAATTGAAGAATAAATGATTTCATTTCATTTCATTTCAGCAGCGCGCTTGTCTACACGGGGTCTGGTTAACATCAGGTAGGACGCAGATAATTTTCCATTGTCGTAGTAAAAAAAATATCAAGCTTGCTGTATTAAAAAAAGTCACGGACAATCGGAAGTTTAGAAGAAAGGCTACAGTGGATAATGGAAAGCATATTGCGTAACCGTCGCGTGCGCAGGACAATGCGGGGCGCGGCGCGTGCGTCGTGATGCGTTTTTATCGACTCTAGGGTTACTACTTTTTTTTATTTAATCAATACAATCAGGGATTGTAAAACCGGTTTTATTTAATAACTGTATAGAAATTGACAAACTATTACCGCTAATAAAAGAATACCTATATTCTAATTAGAGGTATTGTTCTCATTCCGCTTTTATCTATACCACTATATATAAACTATTTACGATATTAAATATATGTATTCAATACCAAATAAATATATATTTTTTTCAATCATCATCATCCTAGCGTTACCTCAATATTGAATCCTGAAGGATGCTTGGGGTCAACTACCATTTTTTTTTTACAAAATGCATTTGGAAAATTATCTTAAGGCCTGCCATGGTAAGCAGACATTTGGTGCAGAAGATTGACAAGCGTGTTGCTGACTTATTGATTTGATGATTCGTTGTACTGACAGATAGAGACATGTGCAGGTGATGTTATGATGATCGGTGCACAGCGTCCTCGAGAGCTCCGGCAACCTTATTCACCTCCAGGACCAAGTAGTGAGTAGGTTGTTTTAATGGCTACGATCTTCTGTAAGGTGGAGGTACTTCCCCAGTTCATCATCATTTCAGCCGAAAGACGTCCACTGCTGAACATAGGCCTCCCCCAATTTGGGGGGGATTTGCCATAGTCGCCACGCTTGGCAAGCGGGTTGGCGACCGCAGTTTGATGGTGGTAATGATCGAAGGATGCTGCTGCCCACCCTCCGATTTTCCCTTATTCGCCTCCTACGAAACCCACGGGAAGAGATGGGGTGGCGCAATTCTTACCCGGCAACCACATTTCCCCAGTTGGGCTGCTCCAAATTCGAGCAAGATGACATTTTGCTGTGCCCTCAATATACGAGCACCTAATGTAAAATAATAATAACATGATAATGTGGTGCCCCTAGAAATCATTAGAGCGTGACAGAGTGACAGTCGCTTCCCCTTCACGCATGCGCGTCCATGGTAACTAATGGATCAATCCCAAATCAATATTGATACGATGACAATGGGTAAAAGCAGTGGATAATATTAATGTATGCCATTGTGAGAGTATTTTTTTTGTTCATGACAAATGATGCATATGAATTAACATACTTTACTTTTAAAAGGCCTTGCAAGTAACAAATAAATATAATAATATTTCTATTTAAGATGCTAACATGTTAAGCAAAGCTGTTAAAACTCCTAGAATAAATAAAAAAAATAATAAATATGTTTTGATTTCAAAAATAACAAAAGCACAAATTCCAATTAATTGAATAAAGGATATGATGCTTTTTATAAAGATAACATTTAATAATAAATAAATAATAAATAAATATTAGAGGACAATCTTACACAAATCGAACTAGCCCCACAGTAAGCTCAAGAAGGCTTGTGTTATGGGTACTAGACGACGATATATTTAACAGATATAAATACTTAAATACATAGAAAACATCCACGACTCAGAAACAAATATTCATGCTCATCACACAAATATTTGCCCTGACCGGGATTCGAACCCAGGACCGTCAGCTTCACAGGCAGGTGCACTACTCACTAGGCTAAACCGGTCGTCAATATCAATATTTCTATTTAAGATGCTAATATGTTAAGCAAAGCTGTTGAAACTCCTAGAATAAATAAATATGTTTTGAATTCAAAACTAACAAAAGCACTAATTCCAATAAATTGAATCAACGATATGATGTTTTTTATAAAGATAAAATAATATATGTAGTTATGGAGCCATTTTTAGGGTATCGTGCCAAAATGGTAAAAAGGGACCCTCATGGTTTCACTTTGTCTGTCTGTCTGTCACATCGCTAAATATCTCAAGAACTACTTATATTGTCGATTTTTAATTTGGAACAGTTATAAAGAAAAGTAAACTAGATGCATAGAACATGTTTTTTTTTAAATATTTTTTTTATTTTCTGTGACTAGATGGATATTTGATATATTCAATATACTGAAATTGTGAACCTGTGTATCGTTTTTCACAGAAAATAAAAAAAAAATAAAAAAAACCATGTTCAATGCATCATGGTTAGCCTTCTTCGTAGCTATTCCAATTTTCACATCGATGGCATAAGTAGTTCTAGAGATATTTAGCGATGTGACAGACAGACAGACAGACAAAGTGAAACCGTAAAGGATCCTATTTTACCATTTTGGTACGGAACTCTAAAACAGTCTTATGCAGAATTATTTTGTTTTCCGCTACTCTAAGGTTGTCTGGAAGTCTCTTTAGCGATAAGATCGCCTGTTGTTTGCCTCAAAAAGATTATGATTGTTCTACAGTTGCAAGCGTCCATAGGCTACAGTGTCTGTTTACCATCAGGCAGGCTGTAGGTACGTTTGTTTGCCACCGTGGGAGTAAAAAATACCACTAGTGTACTTAACATATTTTGTGCTGGCCTATTTTTTTATAAAAAATGTTATTCGATTTTGAAGCTTACATTATACTAAATTGAGTCGCTTTCTGTATGGCTTACTTTTACACAACTAGGCCAACTTAAATAATTTGTGTAACAGTCCGAATAACCATGTACCTGGGTGATTCTCATAGTTAAAGTTAATTGATGTCCTTACCGGTCCAAACGTTAAGTGAAAGTTAAGGAAATCAGAGTGCAATATAAACTTATTGTTGGCTCCAGTTTACTCAATACCTGGATCCCTAACTGTTAAAATAGTAAGTCAGTAATAATCGCTCACGAGTCGTTAACAATCCGGGCCCGGTAAGGACAAATTAAGAAAATGTTAATGGAATACACACACGTTCCCGCGCGCACATATTTACACTATTCATTCATAAATGAGATGAGACACTTCGTTTCCGAACAATAGCGAGCAATGGATAATTTTTATTGTAGTTACCAGGGTTTGCCTGAAAACCAGAGTTGTAGTGAACTTGCTGCAACATTATGCTGAGGGGGCGTCCATAAATTACGTGAGATGTTTAAGGGGGGGGGGGGGGGGGTCGAGTCAAATTCCATCTAATCTTACGTTGGAGAGAGGGGGTTCTCGGCAAATATCACGCAATTTTTTTTTTTAATGGAACAAAAAAAGATTATACTATTTTGGTCCATTTAATCCAGATTGTACGCGCTTATAAGATTTAATCTTAAGCGTAATCGTAATACGATTAAGATTATTCACTAATTCGTTCGAAAGAGAATAATTTCATTCATACTTCGACGTTAACTCTCAGCAATATTGATTACTAGTCTTAACTAGTCGTAAATAAAAGCACGAAGCAATTTTTTTATTTATTTTTACAATAACAATCCAACGCGTTTACGTAAGAAACCCACATTTAAAAAAAATCTCACGTGAGATTGGGGGTTGGGGGAGGGGGTTGAATAAAATCTCACGACATCTCACCAGGGGCGGAGGGAGGGACAGAAGATTAAAAAAAAAACACCTCACGTAATTTATGTACGCCCCCTGAGGCAAGCCCCTTTTTAGCATCACATAATGAGGGCTATCGTTTTTGGGCTCACCAGTTGGCGCCACTGTCGACTAAGTTCCAGCTGTCAAAAATTGTTAGGTATTGGTTATTATGGGCATGAGAACGAAGTTTACGTTTAAATCATATTTAAAACCTTAAAACCGTACCGTAAAAATATCGAATATCCCGCATTGTAGCGCAGTCCTGTTTTTTTCAGAATTAAAGGAGGAAACAAGTTTCCGAAAGACAAAACTGTCTCAAAGCACTGACAGTCATTAACCCGTAACTCATATTTAGATTTAGATTTCATTTATTACACAAAACAAGACTTCATTATAAATTACATTTAAGTCAATTTAAAAGAATCCCTATTGTGGTCGTCAATACATTGTTGTATTTGCCATAATCAAGCTCAGGTATTGCAAAACAGTCACCATATTGTTCCAATTTGATATTAACCAGCGTAGCGCAACCACAAAGAGTGACATTGACATTTCGGAGACCCCATGCTACACTAGCGCCTCTAGCGGCGAATTCATACGCGATAGCCCTCATTATGTCCGTATGATTGTAAGTAGTGGTTGCCTATAATTGGATAAGCGTCTATCACGAACTGTAAAATAGAAATAAGAACATTGTATGATGTATTATCTGTTGGGGACCCTTAAGGGTCCTTATCAGTTAAAAAACGCTCATCTATTTAGACGATTTTCTGACTGAATTGACACGTTACTTGACATTTTCTCAATGTTACTATCTAGAACAGGACTATTGCGAACTTACGTCATAAACTTTAAATGTATTTTTTGGATTTTTCTTTAAGAAATATAGTTTCAAACCATCGACCATTTTCAAGCTAAAAACTGTGTTTTTTCGGTTAAATTCTAATACTTACACACAATAAAATCAAAATATGGCCATGTTACTATCTAAAACTTTAATAAAGTTATCGAATCCTTTAATCACTTTAATGGTATTATCAATACTTTTGTTATAATTTGAAATCAAAACATTTTAACTTATAAGGCCTCTTAATAAATAAATAAATAAATGATTATTTTATGTTAACATGTTAAGCTTAATTTTAAGATATTTGTACATGTAACTGATACTGTTAAGTCATGCCTTGCGGTGTTAAATAAAATATTTCTATGTCTATGTATATATCTTCTATGTCTATGAATGAGAATCACCCACGTATCAAATAGAGGTTCGTGACAAGGGAATCCTTCAGTATGTTTGCGTGGCGTGTCACTTGGCACTTAACGATGTAAGCAATGGGTAGTCTAGCTATCTGAATAATTGAGAAACGACCATGAATGTCACTTCTGTTTTTAAATTTAGCGTGGCACTGCTAAAGGATACCTACAGCCTGTTAAGTGTTGTTGTGTCGCCACTGCCCTTGGAATGTTCTTGAAAAGTTACGTTTTTGATGCAAAAGTGATATTTTTAGAGTTCCGTAGCCAAAATGGCAAAAACGGAACCCTTATAGATTCGTCATGTCTATCCGTCCGTCCGTATGTCACAGCCGATTTACTCGGAGACTATAAGCACTACAATTATGAAACGGGATATTTACCATGTATATTTGTATTTTTGAGTTCCCGATATTTCGGCACTGTTTCAAGCGCCATTATCAAGGATTAACTGACGAAACAGGAAGAGGGTAGATCGCTATGGTGTGTGGGTAGACCACAATTAAAACTCGCAGCACGTCAGTTAATCCTTGATAATGGCGCTTGCAACAGTGCCGAAATATCGGGAACTCAAAAATACAAATATACATGGTAAATATCCCGTTTCAAATCGTAATTCTAATGTAAATGGCCATGTAAGCTTGAAATCTTATACAATTATGAAAATTGGTTGGAAGGTGTATTCTATGAACCGCCACATAAAAGTGATGTGAAATTACAAAAAAATATTAAATTAAGGGGGGCACTCCATATGTGTAACCGGTGGATGAAAAAAAAAATTCAACGCACATAGTCGTGTGGGAGAGGGGTATCGATGGATACGCCTTTAAAAATGATATGGAAGTTTCTAAAAAACGTGTCCATTTAAGTCAACCGTTGGTGAGATATTAGCTGTCAAAGTCATAGAAAGTGTGTCCCCCGTCCTCTAAAATATGCAATTTGTTTTTATATTAAACATATACACCTATTGTAATCAATGTTTACACATCGCCACCCACCTCTGTCTTACCGAACTCAAAAGGGCTAACAACATAGATATGTACACACTAGCGGCCGCCCGTGACTTCGTCCGCGTAGATTTTAGATGGTAACAAAGATATAAATGAGGTCTATTTTCTTCTGTCTGTTGTCTGATGCTGTTAATCTACTGTGAAAAATTACTCAAAAGAAAAAATAAATGTCCGCCATCTTGGATTTGAGAATGGCTGTCATTTGCGTAAACGGCACACTGAGGAATCACAAAAGCTGACATCCATATGGATTTTTAAGACAAATGAATGTCCGCCATTGTGGATTTGAAAATGCATGTCATTTTCGTAATCGGCACCCCGAAGAACCTCGACGATGACACCCATATCAACTTTTAAGAAAAACAAATGTCCCGCACCAACTTGGAACCCCCTTTTCACTCAATTAGGGGAGCAATTTAGAAAAACGCTGAAATATGTTTTATTGTATTTAGACAGAGAGTCTATTTGCGAGGTTTCAAATCTCTCTCTTATTCCTAGCCTACGTTATAAATTGGTCATTGTCACTTGTAAAAAAAAAGTTGTCCACCCGGTGGTCAATAGTCAACAGCTTATGTACATGTAAGTCATGTTTTTATTACATGGATTTATAGTTACGGAAACACCGTTTATGGGGGTTACTAGACCAATCCAAAATTAGGCTTTGTGGCCCTTAAGTTTTCATATGTCCACCGAAAAGACGCGATCCTTAATCTGACAATGACCCAAATCTAACCGACTGTGCAAAAATCAACTCTCTAGCGTTAGCAATTTCGGCTGTGCATTGATGAGTCAGTCAGTCAGTCAGTGAGGACTTCTTTTATATGTATAGATTATTAGACCTATACGCACATATACATCTGTCACCAATGTCATATGACTACTGAGTTGAAACGGAGCGTAGTAACTCCATACTCACTCAAATGTACAGTCGCCATCAAATATATCTGTACTCTTCAGGGTGCTCAAAAATATCTGAACATGCACTTTAACACCTTGACAATAGAGTCGTGTTCAGATATTTGTGAGCACCTCGTTCGTTCCGATATATCTGATGGCGACTGTACGTAAGCCATTATGTGACTGATATTGTAGTGGATCTCAACATTGTGAAAGTCCGTTGACACACGGCCCCGTGACCCGAATGACCTTTAGGATTTGTTTATCAAACACATGTTTCTAGTGAAACTTAGCCGTAGCCGTGCGTAGGTCTCAGAATTGTCATTAAAATAAACAATCGCGAGACTTCTTGTGTGTGATCCTGTCCCCTTAGCCAAAACGGCTTAAGATTCCTGAGGCGAAATGGCAGAAACTATTATTTATAAAATGGCAGAAATTATTATTTATTTATTCAGTAAAGCGACTTAAAATTAAATACAACGTCTCGCAACAGTTTTTGCACAGTTTGACTGTAGGATCTATGAGTCTATTATAAATTTATAATCTTAAGCATATAAGTAGTAATTATAAGGAGTTAGTTACTTATCTATATCTTAATCTAAAGTCTTAATGAATAAAAAGAACAGCCTTAAGTGTTGTGGCAAAAAGTGGATAGTCAGCTAGACATAAGGTACCTATTTACATACTGTCGAGGTAGTATTGGAACAAGGCTCTTTTGAATCTATTTTTGTTTCGCTCCCTTCTAATAACCGCAGGTAAGGCTTTAAATAAATAAGGTAATCGTTTTTCAATGAGTCTATCCCCATAGTAATATTACTCTGAGTGCAGCATACTTACCTGCAGTTACAGACCTGGTGCCATGTTTTGGCCAGGGACCGATACCGGTATAATAATAATAATAATAATAATTTTGTGGACAATCTTACACAAATCAACCTAGTCCCAAACTAAGCAAAGCTTGTACTATGGGTACCTAGTGATGATATACATACTTATATAGATAAATAGATACTTAAATACATAGAAAACATCCATGGCCCAGGAACAAATATTCGTGTTCATCACACAAATAAATGCCCTGACCGGGATTCGAACCCGGGACCTCCTGCTTCGAAGGCAGTGTCACTACCAACTAGGCTAAAGCGGTCGTCGGCGGTGGTATTTTTAAAAAACCCAGAATTAGCCCAATATTTTGGATTATTTTTTGCTCTTTACGGGGCTGAATCATGTATTTAGGTAACAACGTCGTATTATTAGATTGTTCCATTAAAAACGAAATAATGAACCGGTGAACGTAATAATACCGGTATTTTTCTATGGAGAAAATACCGGTATCCGATCCTTGGTTTTGGCTAACTCTCAGTTTCGTCATGTTAGTCAAATGTTTGTGCACAATGTCTGTGTCTAAGTATTAAGTAGCATATGGATTTAGCATTATAAGATTTCAAGCTCACATGGTCATTTACATTAGAATTACTATTTGAAACGGGATACTAACGGGAAATATCGGGAACTCACAAATACAAATATACATGGTAAATATCCCGTTTCAAATCGTAATTCTAATGGATATGGCATATGATCGTCACCATCGTTTGAGCGGTGAAATATATTTCTCAAAAATGAACAGCAAAGTGAACATTACTCGGAAGGTAAAGTGTATAGTTTATGGTCAGAATTGAAAAACAAAAACACTGCGGGCCGCCTGAAAAATACATAAATTCTTTTAGTTGTAACAAACGTAAAAAAACAAACATGCAGTCGAATTGAGAATCTCCTTTTTTGATGTCGGTTAAAACTGCGATTATACGTCACTTTTTAATTTCAAGCAGTTTCGTTTACTGGGCCATCCTACTTTTTCATGTACATAATTTTCAGACACTTTTTTTAATGCAGATTTTGGAATACTTGGACCTCACTTCATATTTTTGTATTGTTATTTAGAAAGAGGTTTAATTGCAGTATCGCTTCCGATAGTTTTGTTTACGAACCACAGCTAATATTAATAAATCGAGTAACTCAGTGGTATTTGGATGTCTCACCATTTGTATGAAAAATGGTTTTTACCACTGTGTTACCCATCTTTTACAGCAATATGTTAATATTTTAGTATTTTTACCTATAAATTCCTTTTATTATGTATTTATTTTTGTTTTACTATGTATTTAAGTATATATTTCTCTATATAAGTATGTATATCGTCGCCTAGTACCCATAGTACAAGCTTTGCTTAGTTTGGGACTAGGTCGATTTGTGTAAAATTGTCAACAAAATATAAAATAATATATAATATTGGGATCAGGTACTATTTCGAAATCCAATTTTTGTAGCATACATAATATATCAATACACATCATAGATTTTTTAGTAATAGAAAACTGGTCATGAAAAAGTAGAATGACCCTACTACAAACTTATTAAGAATCACATTGAATAGAAACATGTCTTTGTCCCCAGAGTGTGCGCTCGCGCAGCATTGCGAAACAGCTGCCGCCTCGTATGGTAATTAGGCAAGGCCTTTTTACTTTACCTACGCAGTTTGTGTCATAGATTTCTATCTAAGCTACATACGGAGGGCCTCTGTATCTCCTCTGTCGATCGAATTTGCAAATGTAAAGTATATACGTAGTTACTAAAGATATCAAAAAAAAACAATCATTTATTCTGCAAAGGGCACTTTTACATGTCAAAATATTAATTTTCAATTTAAGAAAGTCTGACTATAATAATACATTTTTCATGTCAAAATATTAATTTACAGTTCAAGAAAGAATAATAATTTCGAGTTTAAGAAAATTAATGTCAGTGAAGATAAACTTGCAAAGTTATCTATTACAAATATTAAAACATCAGTAAAGTATGTACCTATGTATGTAAATACTTTATTGTACACAAGACAAGTAAAATAAATTATACAGAAAAAAACAGATCAATCATGTACAAAGGCGAACTTATCCCTGTAAGGGATCTCTTCCAGTTAACCTTTGAGCAATTGAGTGAAGAATAGGAACTAAACTGTAGGCAAACCAACACGTGTACAAAGATGTATTTATATAAATATTCTAGATATACAACTACACATTAATAAACAAAAGTTAGAGATGTATAAGGTCTCAAGATTAAACAAGGAGTATAATGAAATTAATATAATATCCCAGAGATGTACATGGTCTCTGAGCGTCAAAATTAATTTTGGGTCTCTAAGTCACTGATAATAAAAACTAATCCACAACAAGAAGATGTCTCTCGCCAATCCCCTATAAAAAGACACTAGTATTAACGTAGTCAATATGTCCTTGCAAGCATGAACAGATCGGACTCCACAAACAGCACCCGATCACGAGTATGACACGTATCTCAGCCATCATATCAGGTTTTGTTCGCTCAGCACACCTCGACGGCCGCCGGCCTTATGGCCTCATCCAAAGCCGGGTTTATCCTGAGGAGAACTACTGGGTGCGGTTGCGCACCGCTGAACTTAAAACTAGCATTTACAAATACGCTGGATTTCTTCGGAGGAGGGCCCAGCAGTTGGTACCAACGCCGGCCCTGGAGATAAGGATTATCAGATACTGGTCGCCAGCCTCTCGTAGGCCTCCGACTCCTAAGGCTCCTCAAACCGCACAATTCGATATACGCGTGAGCTTAAAAATTACTTTAACCTATCGAGTGGGGTATCAAATTGCTAAGGCACTGGACTAATGGGCTACAATACATTGAAAACAAGATTGAAAGATGGAACGCTGCGCTTACGGCGTCCAACTCTGACACGACGCGTACACTTAGGCATTCCCGCCGGCGGGGACGTCCACCGCGCGATCGCGACAACACAGACACATATAGTCCCTATTCGTCCCGGTACCGCCGCATACCGGGTAGAGTCAGTCCGACCCAGGTCGGGCCTAGCTGAGTTTCTTGCTGGACTCTTCTCAGCTAGGCTAGGTTTAGTGAACCAGCGACAAAACTGCCAGTAGCTCGATTCCACTCACACCTCAGATTCGGTTGAAACCACTCAACCAATCTCACTGGAGCGCAAACTCTTAGAGTATTCCAGTGTTCCAAACCACACGCGTGGTCCTGCCGGAGGTTTTCCCCTGGATTTTCCCCAGGCTACTCTCCAACCGCGCACTCCTATCGCTTTATTGGGCCCGGTCTATAAAGCCACAGTCAGGTTCAAAAAAAAATGAAAACAAGATTAAAATTAAACATGTTGATGGTAGACAACTGGCGGTCTTATCGCTAAAAAATATCTCTTCCAGACCTTTGGGTGTTGGAGACACAACAGGAAAATTTGACATGAGTAGGCTACTCGTATCTATTAAAAGAAATAGATGCACGGCGTATAGGTATTTATTATTGACTGAGTGAAACGAAGGTCTCTGCTTCAGCTTCGACAAAAATGCTTTCGTATGTCCAGATTTCCGGTTGTTCTCTTCCACAGGTCGCATTTTTAAGAGCGCTTTAATAAAATGTAGTGGGTCCACTAGCGCCACTCGTAAATAATTGTAATTATTTAAATTTAACGATATATAACTAAAAAAGGGGGCCGCTACGTACTTGAGTTCCCGATATTTCGGCACTGTTGCAAGCGCCATTATCAAGGATTAACTGACGTGCTGCGAGTTTTAGTTGTGGTCTACCCACACACCATAGCGATCTACCCTCTTCCTGGTTCGCTTTTTCGCAGTGTCACCGTCACTACCACCGTCCGCCTTGTCACTTGAAACTCGATTACGGTCACGACACTACAATATACATGGTAAATATCCCGTTTCAAATCGTAATTCTAACTTATTGATTTTCTTCTTTCCATCTTGACTTGAAAACATTACACACAATATCAAGCGCACCATGGTTTGCAAAAAATACAGAGATACATGAACATTTAGAAATGCCAACTATTAAAGAAGAAGTCAACAGATATTGTATTAAATACAAAGAACGGCTTCACAAGCACACAAATGAACTCGCCAGGGACCTGGCCAACAACGACAACACGACAAGGCTGAAGAGATGGCAGGTACTGCAGCTAGACCAGAGACACTAGTTATGAAACTCTTTAGTCAGGAGGGAGAGTATTTAATGGAATACCTCTCAATATAACTGCAACAGGACATACAATCTGATTATGGCTAGCAGCCGATTGCAGATAAAAAAGCAAGCAAAAAAAAAAAATCTTGACTTGAAAACATTGGCAAAAACTTACGTAACAAAGAAAGTCGTCGACCGCTAACTGGATAGACCGAAAGTGATGTAACTTGTGTCAAGGGCAATGCGTTTACGGGTCGGTCACGCCTCACGATGTCCCCAAGGTTATCGGCTGTCGGATCAGCGATCTGGTCCGACGGCTTCTGGTGATCCTTTATCGAGGATTTATGTCCGGCACGAGTTGTGAAATTGAACAACTCACTTTGACAAGCCTAATCCCTGAGTTTTAGTTTCCCCCTTTATTTAGATGTTGAAATAAATAAATAAATGAAATAAATGAACTTTATTCTGCAAGTAGGCCGCAAAGGCACTTTTACAAGTCAACAACTACTAGCGTTTCTCATGAGACCACTGCCGAGAAGAAACGCCGAAAGAAACTCGACAGTCAGTCTTTTTCTCCAAAATATGCTTATTACAATGATACTACTTAACTTACTTAAGTAAAGATTCAGATGACCTACTTAAGATTCAGATTTTGTTCAGATGGCAGTCCTACTTTTCTCAGCTAGGCTAGGTTTAGTGAACCAGCGACAAAACTCCCAGTAGCTCGATTCCATTCACACCTCAGATTCGGTTGAAACCGCTCAACCAATCTCACTGGAGCGCAAACACTTAGAGTATTCCAGTGTTCCGAATCACACGCGTGGTCGTGCCGGAGGTTTTCCCCTGGATTTTCCCCAGGCTACTCTCCAATCGCGCACTCCTATCGCTTTATTGGGCCCGGCCAATAAAGCCACAGTCAGGTTCAAAAAAAAAGGCAGTCCTACCCCAAATCTTGGGATTAGGTACCAGCCCCCGGGTATCCTTCAGGGTGCAACTTTACTGGGATAATGCTAGGATGATGACGTTTGTGAAACTGGAATGACGTAGGCTTTCAACGTTCGATTAGGACGTTTTAGATGAATCCAAGTTGCTGACATATTGCTGGCGTCAATAGGCGATACTGGCGTCTTAAAAATATTTATTTGTTATGCAAGGCTGCCAAGTTGTTGTTTGGCGCGAGTGCTCGAATTCAAGACACACGGTTTCAAGACACGAGAAGCCAAATAACTTTGCTGCCGAGCGAAACACACAACTTTTCACCTCACCCTAGCGAGGAAACGTAATAGGTACAGAAAACAATTCAAGTATTGTTAAAAGAAAATTGCAATACGAATATTGTTTCAATATATTCCTTATTTTTGTATTTCCATAAATTAAAAAGTAGGTAAAATAATGATATAAAACCGAAACATGATTCTGAACGCATTCATAAAAAAATTGGATAGCGCGGTACTACGTCATGTTCGAATTTCAAAATCACTTTATCCGCTAGCGGATAAAATCAGATTTGAAACGATAAAGTAAGCCTTTCAGAGCGAGTGAGGTGAAAATAATATTTCCGTATCAGTCCAGTGTAATTGGATACTAATAAACGTTAGTGTGTGATACGTTACGTTACAGTGTTAAAAAAGTATGAGTGACTGGCTGGTAATAAAAACTAGTGGCTCTGTGCCTTTACCATGAGTTTGCATGACCGTACTCGCTAGCGACTGTGTAAACGATTTAGTATGCCGATTAGGTCTATTGCGTAACCGCCAGAAGCGCTATACCTTTGCCCATACAATTTTTTACGCGGTCGCTAGCGAGTGCGGTCATGTAAACTCATGGTAAAGGCACTGTGAGCTGAGAACTGGCGAGTAAATTTTTGAAACTTTTTTAAGAAAATTTCGAAAACTGAATCGACAAAAAATAGTAGAATGTATGACAAGGGCCTAAAATGAGGGGTAATATGGCTTTTAGACCAGAGTTATACACTCTACTTTTCACTTCGATTGCGAAAAAATAAATAAACAAAGGTTAACCCACCCAAAATTAACAATAAATTCCACGGCGAAGATATATACTTTTGCAGCATGATTTTTTTCCTATACTCCTTTGACACACAAAACATAGACACTGCGGTTCGCGCGCAACATTCACGGGCGAAAAAAGCTAACTGACCTTCCATTGAGCGCTTCAAAGTGTTGCTCGAACGATTTAACCACTTTTTAAATTATTGTGAAATAGGGACTACTACAAACTTAATCTTTAGACTCTTTAGAAAAATTAATTATGTTTCCAAATTGGTCGATTTTAGTAAAGCTGTATTCTGGTTGGTTAATACCCAATACCAAATATTTTTTAAGAGTTAAATTAGTGTTCTGTGATTGGTGGATTTAATAGGTGAAGTATTTTGATTGGTCAAATTCATATGTTTTTTAAATCATAAATATGTATTCATATTTTCCCTAGGGGTTAAATATACTACTTTAGCCCCGCTTGACAAGTCTAATATGACTCACTTTTCGAGCATGAGAAGTGAAAACTATATTATTACCGAACCTGCAGGCGAATCACGTAACCTTATGTACTAACGGTAGATAGATTTTACAGTCAATTTTGAAGTATAAATGTATGAGGTGACAATTAAAATCTGGCATTAAAATCTACCTAACGGTAGTAAAAAAGTTACATGATTACCCCGCTGCTCACAAAATTACATGAGAATCGGTTGGGAGGCGCGACTCGTAGATAAGAACATACAAAAGCATTTTTGTCGAACCTGACGTTTCACTCGGCCAATAAACAATAGGTTCCATTCCATTGACAACATTTGGCCGCACAAACCTAAAAAGATACTGAACGAATGATGCAATAAACATGCCAACTTATGTGGTAGGTATTCATTATTAAAAATGCATAGTAAGCATTACCTTGTTGTAACATTATAAGCTTGTTTATTTATTTATTTTAGTAGAAACAAACAGAAGTAATTGTACAAAAGGAAAACATGATAGTACCAGTACTTAGTTGCTAAACATGCATTTACCCCCTTGACAGTTCCCACTGAGACATAAATCATCATCATCATCATCATTTCAGCCGAAAGACTTTCACTGCTGAACATAGGCCTCCCCCAAGGGTCGCCATTTAGACCGGTCCTGTGCCGTTCGTTTCCACCGGATTCCCGCGTCCTTCACCAGGTCATCACTCCACCTTGTCGGAGGCCTACCGACAGCTCGAGACATAAATATTAAGTAGGTATAGGTACACTACGCTACACTTAACCTAGCTCCACATACAGCTTTAGATTTGGCCGCTAAAGTTCTGATGCTAACATTTTTGCCACTTGATAATGAAATTGTTTTTTATGTTAGAAATATAAAGAAAAAAACCTATTTTTTTTATATTAAATTAGTAATTTCAGTTTGAAGTGACACACTATCTTTCTTATAAAACAGGTATGAAACATGCTGTTTTTATGTTGTTTAAGATTTTGAGATTTTTAATTGTTCGGAAGCTATAACTCAAAAACGATAGTTTATTAGACAAAAATATAGTACTAAGACTAACCAATTTCCTGTTTCCAGAGAAGCTCCTCTTTCTGTCTCATCCTATGTATTAATTTATTTTTTAAGCGTAGATATATTTGTGAAAACTTTACTGGCTTATGATCTACCTTAATGTATTAACTTTATGTGTGACTAGCTTTTTCCGTGGCTTCGCCCGCGTACTAAGTACTAGTAATTTTTAGCCGTCTACAAAAAAGGAGGTTGTCAGTTTGACCAGTATGTTTGTATGTACGTATATAGGTATGTATGGATGAAACTTTGAATCCCCTTTTCACCCCTTTAGGGGAGCAATTTAAAAAAGAGCTGAAATATGCCATTAATATATTTAAACAGAGAGTCTATATACAAAGTTTGAAATGTCTCACTTCAATAAATACGTGTTTTCATACAAAATTTGGACCCCCGTTAGACCCCCTCAGGGGATGAATTTAGAAAAATCATTTCTTGGTGCACCACTAGACCTTATAAGAAACCTACGTGTCAAATTTGGAGTCTACAACCCGCGGTTTGGGCTGTGCGTTGATATATCAGTCAGTCAGTCAGTTTCTTCTTTTATATATGTGATAATCCACATCGAAAGGGACCTTATGGCGGCAGGCGCTTACGTTACACCTATTCACCCTGCCTTTGTACTCTAATCTTATGTGACATGTATATTGTTTTAGCCTGTTATTGTGTACAATAAAGTGCTTACATACATACATACATATTCACTATTGTATTGGAACAACGGCAATAAAGGCGTAAGTGCCGGCCGCCATAAGGTTCTTTTCGATGTGGGTTATCACATATTTAGATTTATGCTGTTTTTTCCTTAATAAAGAAAATAAAAAAATAAGAATATATCATTGAAATTTTTTTTTATATAACGCCTGTGGCAAAAAAGCTTACGGTGCACCTGATGGTAAGCGGCCACCGCAGCCTATAGACGCCCGCAACTCCAAAGGAGTCACGTACGCATTGCCGACCCTTTATAAAATTTGAGGATGCACTGTGTTGACAACAGAAGGTCACATTGTTTCAGAAAATTCCCATGATTATCCGGGTATAAAATAAATTATTTGTCGGTAGGTAAGCATTATAATTACAAATAATCAATTAATTATAGTATTAACAAAAGATTGGCTATGTTATTCTGATATACTGTGCTAGAAAAATGAACATGAAAATGAAAAAAAATACGATTATTATTATCCAAAGGAGTCACGTACGCGTTGCCGACCCTTTATAAAATTTGAGGATGCACTGTGTTGACAACAGAAGGAACACATTTAGGTCCCTCGCTCTCAACACAGTGCATCCTCGGGAGGTACTTAGTCTATGGTTCAGCAAAAAATACAATTAATTACTTCGAATACTGCAAGTCCACATGTCAGTGAGCTTTTGACGCAGATCTATTTTACCGCCAAGACGCGCCCGTAAAGAATCTGCGCGCGCGCAATGTGGCGATTAGTATGCGCAGTGACACGCGGCCAGGGTTGTCACGTCGGTAAAATTACGAAAAGCTTTACTTTTAGGTATTCTTAATACCTAAACGACGAATGCTAATCCACTTTCTCCGTGTGGTGCCGGGTTAAATTGAAAATCAAAACATTTATTCTGCAAATAGGCCTCAAGGGCAAATTTTCAAGTCAAAATAATAATAATAATAATAAAATGCTTTATTGTGCACTACATGGAGAATTATTACAATGACAAAACATGAATAGGACTAAAATCTATCTATATAAAATATAATAATTCAATAATCAAAGTGTCATTCATTAAATGTAGTGTTACATGTCAAAAATAAGACTAAGAAACTAATAGCAATCGAGATTTGTTATAGATAAGGTCTTTAAGCGTCAAGATAAGATAATAAGGTGGGTACACTAATCATAATAAAATTTTGTGAAATATATCTCTAAGCGTCAATATGAAAATAATAAAATCTAGTAAATAAATATCCTCAGAGATGTATAAAGGTGCGTCTACGCTAGACGAACCGAGCACGAGCGAAGCACGAGCAGAGCCGTTCTCGGGTTCGTCGTTCGCGGTGTCAAGCCTGGACGTACAACGAACCTACAACGAGCATTTACCTCAATCGAAGCGAATCCCTTTGTGTTCGTCAAAAAACCGACAACTGGCGGAACGCAGCCGAGCACGAGCAAAACGTTCGGAGCGCGCTCGTTCGAGGCTCGTAAGTCGGTCCACCCTAGACGAATTGTGTTCGGCTCGTGCTCTGCTCGTGCTTCGCTCGTGCTCGGTTCGTCTAGCGTAGACGCACCTTTAGGTCTCTGAGCGTCAGTCTAAAAACAAAATCAAATGAGAACAGAGCAAGTCTCTCATCATGTCAATTCCACTGAACACTAGTACGAAGTTACTAGCCCTTGCAAACATGAACAGACCGGACCCCACAAACAGCACCCGTTCACGAGTATGATGCGTTAGAATAGCACTTCCCCCTTTCTTCCCGTGGGAGTCATATGGGAACCGAGTTGTAGCGTGTTATGGGTTATGGGCTAGTAACCTATCAGTGCAATAACACATTTTCTCCATCTGTATGTAAAAGACGAAAGTAAACGCACTCATCTTGTATCTATAAAGACCTTTAAGAACAATACATACTTTTTTTATCCACCGGTTGTCTGCTTTTTTTAACCTGACTGTGGCTATAGGCCGGGCCCAATCAAGCGATAGGAGTGCGCGGTTGGAGAGTAGCCTGGGGAAAATCCGGGGGAAACCCTCCCACATGAACGCGCGTGTGGTTTTTTTTATGTTATAGGGGGCAAACGAGCAGACGGATCGTCTGATGGTAGAAGACGTACGGCTGGATACCATCCTTACTTGGTCGAAATTCCTCTTATTCGAACCAAGCGCTTTGCATCATCTTTTATAATGCGCACTTCTAAGGTTTGAAATTCTCTGCCGGCGTTTGTGTTTCCGAGCTCATATAACCTAGACCTTTTTAAGGCACGAGTGAATAGGCACCTTCTGGGTGAGCTCGCTTCATCGTCGGCCTCATCTTTGCCCCCTGGCTAGATGCTGGCCAAGAGCGATCCCATTTTTAATAAAAAAAAAAGCGATTACCGTCGCCCATAGACACCTGCAACACCAGATGAGTCGCAAGTGCGTTGCCGGCCTTTCAGAAGGGAATACGCTCTTTCACAAACAACAAAACAAAATTAGAACAAAATTGTCCAAGTTGTTGTCAACCCTAGATGTGTTACGTGTATGTCTGTTTGTTCTTCGTTCGGGCTGCCGTGCGATTGTGTGCAAATTGTATTGTTTTATTGCTCCTAGATCAGTAGGTGTTAGACCGATGCTGTTAACACATACTGACTGACACACTGTTTACGTAATACGTGTTAAGTATGTGGAATTTTTAAGGTTTACATTGTTAGCTTACGAGTACTTAGAAGCAAAATACAATAGGTTAGGTTAGGTATAGATTAGCCGGCGCCTCCCGGGGAAAAAAATAAACAATAGCATTCTTTTGGTATGATCCCGGGGATCCCAGGGACCGGTAGAGGACGGGTTAACCACGGGGAATTAAATAATTTTGTCTAATGTTATATATTAATTAATGTATAATCGATACGGACCGCCGATACGTCGATATATAGGTAACTTTATTATACAATACAATACAAATACTCTTTATTGGACATCTCGCTTAATAAAACAGCATATACAAAAGAAAAAACAAAGATACAGGGAGATAGAGGCAGAACAACAGGCGGTCTTATCGCTAAAGTGCGATCTCTTCCAGATAACCTTACTAATACTATACTACCTTACTAATATATTAGAATTACGATGTGAAACGGGATATTTACCATGTAGATTTGTATTTGTGAGTTCCCGATATTTTGGCACTGTTGCAAGCGCCATTATCAAGGATTAATATGCCGAATGCCGATGCCGAAATATCGGGAACTCACAAATACAAATATACAAGGTAAATATCCCGTTTCAAATCGTAATTCTAATGTAAATGACCATGTGAGCTTGAAATCTTATATTCTTACTAATATATTTTAATATACTGGTTCTTACGTATCATATATCTTCATTACTGTCTAATTAACCATTATAAGGAAAACTTACCGCTATATTTAACTTACTAGTTCATACATTGATGTTACATTGTCAACGACGTCGATTATGAGCCTTACTGTAAAAGGCACAAGCTTGCTTTTACCATGAACCGATACAGTAATTCACAAGCTTGGCAAAGTAAACATAATGTAACAGAACAAAGGAGTTCTTTCATTGCATTTAGATGCAACTATAAATGTTTTGTTATCTACTATGAAAGCGCCACGTGAAAATCAAGTTTATATAAGCTTAAATAAGGCTCAATTTTGTAAAGGGAGGATAGTGTTCTGTTACCTTTTTGTTTTTATAAATACGAAGTGCTAAGTAGCAGGTGTCGAACTAACATTGACTTGGGTGCACTTAGAACAGTAACTTTACACCTCGTTTTATGTGGCTTGATTGGCCAGAAAAGAATAACAGAACTCATTGGCTGAGATACGCGTCATACTCGTGATCGGGTGCTGTTTGTGGAGTCCGGTCTGTTCATGCTTGCAAGGGCATAGTGGCTACGTTAATACTAGTGTCTTTTTTAGGGGATTGACGAGAGACATCATCTGTAACTCTACGTTTTCTCGTGTTTTTTATACTTATCGTATTAAAAACACCGGGGTTTACTGAAATAGAGCATAGTTATTTCGAAACTAACTGCCTTCGAGATATATGGCATCAAACTATGGCAGTTTTGGACCAGAAAACCAGTTTTTTGGATGTAACTTTTGTCAAGATGAGTTAAAAATAAAAATCTCTCTTGCGTTGTTAGAGACGTCAATAAGGAACAGTTACATGTACATTTCATATATGTAAGTGCATAAACAACATACTAGTATCGAAAACAGAGCTTTTTCCGACCATGTTTGAATAAATCATAAAAAAAAAGTAAGTAGTAATTTTTTTTTATTTGGCTCTTTTAAATGTAGATAAAAGATTGAAGAACCGAGAACCGTTTATGGCATAAATATATCTATAGTTTTGACGGAGCAATATCAACTCAAAACCAGTCAAAAATCGATGAATAGCGCGCGGAGCCCCTTAAGGAGATGCCTCGATTAGGTTAGCCACGTCCCCCGTGAAAGAGACACGCTTATGTCGTTCGCGCACTACAAAACGGGATGCCACACCCTTCGGGAATGGCATTTTTAGACAAAACTCGATAAATATCTGACTGTGTGCAGTTTTATTAAATTTCCTCTTGTCAGAGTTTAGGTGAGGTAAAATACCATCATTTTAACTTAATCGTGTCGTTTAATAATGCGTTGTTTTAGTAGCCTGAGTAAAAAAAGAAAAATAAAGACTCAAATTTGTAATTTTTTTCTATCTAGGAAATTTTAAGCAATCGTTTTTTGGCTATAGTTAGAAACACAGTCATATAGTCAAGAATCATATATCTGAAAATCGACCCATACTGAATGAATATTTGTTTCTGAGTCTTGGATGTTTTCTATGTATTTAAGTATTTATATCTATTAAATATATCGTCGTCTAGTACCCACAACACAAGCTTTCTTGAGCTTATTGTGAGGCTAGTTCGATTTGTGTAAGATTGTCCTCTAATATTTATTTATTTTATTTATTTATACTGTTTCCTACTGTGGGCAGAACAGCGTTTCAAAAACGCAATATTTCTCGTTGCACGGCCTTAACTATAATATACTTGTAGTGAAAGTTCACAAATTTTAGATTAGCTTCTTATCAAACGAGTCATCCACATCTGCCCTATCCTCCTGACGACCGGCATCCTATACATAGTACATAGGCTCCAATTAAGTTTTGACTCTATGTCAATTTGACAGAGTAACATTTATTCTGCCAAGTTTTGATACCTAGTCGTCAGGAGGCTATATACGTTCTCATAATCTTACATAATCCTTATCACTTCCCAGTTGCATCACGGGAAAGGTCGTCGCCCTTCTTATCACACTGATAACGATTTGACAACACCGTAGAACGACAACCATTCATAAAACGCTGTTTGCCTTCGGTATTTCCTTAATTAAAAGCTATTTACATAATAACTTGCGGTCTGTTGTTAGCAAGTTATAAATACGTGTATTAGTGTGGTCATTGACGTGAATTAACTATGGTTTGCCGTCACCACGTCAGTGCCGTTGAAACGAATCCTTGTTATTTTTGTATGGAAAATTGCTTTGCGGGCGTCGCGGATGTGTATATTGAAAAATGTCTTGGTAACTCTGTCGAAAACTCCTAAATATCATAGTGAAAATAAACTTTAATGCTGCAGATCTCGTAATTATTAACGACAATGATACGTTTTTTTTACAAAAACGATAGCTTTTTTATTGTTTTAAGGAAATAACCGGATAGATTTTTCATAAGTGATTCAGTGTTCCAAGATTATTGTTGTGATTTTATACGTAGGTACATTTTTTTTCTAAACCTGTAAGGTCTCCCAATGCTGGGCAAAGGCCTCCCCCTTGACTTCCTTTCGTCTCGGCTCTGAGCAGTTTCAGGCCAGTCGTTTTAAGAGCCCTTATCAGCAAGGCCGACTTTAACCAATTGGAAGCCCTGGGCACACTAGGGTAATGGGGCCCCTATGCCCTTGATAGATCACTAAATATTGGTTATCGTTTGGTGATCTGGCAGTAAGTAGTGGGCCCCTATCGATCGCGGGGCCCTGGGCAAGTGCCCTTAGTGCCCAGTGGGAAAGATGGCCCTGCTTATCTGTTAAAAAACGCTCATCTATTTAGACAATTATCTGATTGAATTGACACGTATCTTGACATTTTCTCAGTGTTCCTATCTAGAACAGGACTATGGCGACATAATATCATAAATTATAAATGTATTTTTTGGATTTTTCATTAAGATATATCGTTTCAAACATCACTCCAAATTGACAATTTTCAGGCTAAAAACTTTGTTTATCCGCTTAAATTCTAATACACACAATAAAATCAAAAATGGTCAAGTTACTATTTAAAACTTTAATGAAATCATCGTACCCTTTAATCACTTTATTCGTATTATCAATATTTTTGACATAAATTGAAATCAAACATTTTAAAACGTATGGGCCTCTTAAGCATCTAGGTCATCCCAATATCTCCGCTTCGGCCTGGTACGTCGTCGCTGCCCATACACCCTCTCCGTAGCTAATTTATTCCACCTCTGTTATTTATAATAATTTATTAAAAAAAGGTTTAACGCCAGGACAGTTGCCCTAGTTGTTGCATAGACTCTGGAATGAACGACCGTTCGCTAAACACCTAATGTCTCGCTTTCTCTTCTCTTCTCTTTTCACTTTCTCTTCTTCTCTACTCTAAATGCTATTCTTCTATTTTATTTCTTGGCCTCATCTCGTTCCAATGGCCGAGTCGAGCGTGTCTCCGAAAAAAGAAACTGGCCCCATTGGAGGTCAATCTTGAAGATACTTAATTAAAAAAAAACCTAATGTCCCGTTTCATAGATTGAGACCTTACAAATGGTAAGATTTTTCTAACTCAAATTGACAAAAGTATTCACTAGAGGCCCTGTGAACTATAGACCTCGCGCCGCGAGTGCTGTTTTTTTAATTTTCTTTGAATATATTTTTACGGGTTGACTTCGGTTGTTCCCCTCTACAGGTCGCATTTCTCAACCGATTCTCGTGAAATTTTGTGAGCTGAGGGGCTACTTCGAACTTCGAAATTCTAACTTCGTACCATGCCGTCACTCCCACTCATGTAGTGAATAACATGAGAGTGAAAGGAGTGAGTGGAGTTAGGATTTCGAATTTCGCGGAGTACAGGCTCTGGTTCGGTAATTGTATAATTTTTTTTTCATGGTTTTTCCTCCTCTTTAGGTCGCAATTTTCAGCTGATTCTCATGAAACTTTGTGAGCTTGGGTAATTAAATATATATTTTTTTGTTAAAACACTCGCGACACCCACGAGGTCTACCGCTAACAGAGCCACTAGATGACTATATACCACTATCTTTCAATGCGTTGCGATCTTGATCAAACAACAATCGCTTAATCAACGCAATATAAGTACCCACACATACATAAATAATGTATTTAAGTACCAGTTTACAAGATCAGCTAAACATATAGACACGAATGACATTGATATGGCCGCCTACTGGAGAAACTACGCTGACCTACTCCCAGCATGTTAATACTTGATGTATGCTAAAGGCAAGGCCCATTCACAGATCTGACGAAAATACTGAAGTTTGGGCTTTCAGTGTGAAGAAATAATGTAGAAACACTACACGGAAATTACAGTACACTGAAAAGAAACAAATAAAAGAAATAACCGAACAATATATTGAAAAATGCATTGGTAACTCTGTCGAAAACTCCTAAATATCATAGTAAAAATAAACTGCTGCAGATCTCGTAATTATTAACTACAATGATACATTTTTACAAAAACGATAGCTTTTTTATTGTTCTAAGGAAATAACCGGATAAATTTTTCATAAGTGATTCAGTGTTCCAACAATCAATAGAAATGTACTAAATATTTACGAAAACGCGCAGAGCTTTCGTAGAGAGCGGGATGGGTAATTGCAAATTAACGCGTGTTAGAGGGGGTCATTTGCACTGGAATGGCCTTGCCTTAATAGTAGATTGTATGACAAGGGTCTAAAATAAATTATATTACCACGAAATGGTTTTTTCCCGAATGAAGTGCGGCAAACTAACCTAAACCGTTTAAGTAAACCTACTTACTGTTAGAAAAAAAATTTACATAAAATTATACGATTAAATATATATGATATTGCATTAAAAAAAGACAAATTTTAATGAATGTTGGTTTAAGAGATGAAACATATACATATATATAGGATTACAATAAAATAAAAATGAACAAATAAAACTTAACCTAAATTATTGACAAATATAAATTAACAAACTAAAAACTGACAATTAAATATAACTGGATACAGGCTGCTTCAGTTGTTTCAACTGCCTATCTAATTAATAAATTAAAAAAAAAACCATTTATAATGTGCTCGTGTAACCAAGAAATCAATAAAACATTTAGTGGACGTGTCAAGATATGCTCCGGCAGGCGATGACATCTTTGACATGTGGATATTTATTAGCAAACGCAAGTTTACAGCCCATACGTCGCGAGGGCATGACAGACTGACAGACATGAAGGCAATAAAATAGGATATTTTAATGTATTACGGCTTTATTTTCAAACTAGCTGTGCATTTGACCAATTATTGTCTCCTAGACGTAGTGTTACGACCAACCCTGTCGAAGGGACTCGTCTGAAAATCATCATCATCATCATCATCATTTCAGCCGAAAAACGTCCACTGCTGAACATAGGCCTCCCCCAAGTGGGGGGGGGATTTGCCATAGTCGCCACGCTTGGCAAGCGGGTTGGCGACCGCAGTTTGATGGTGGTAATGATCGAAGGATGCTGCTGCCCACCCTCCGATTTTCCCTTATTCGCCTCCTACGAAACCCACGGGAAGAGATGGGGTGGCGCAATTCTTACCCGGCAACCACACGGGCCAAATGAAAATCAGCGCAAGGCCTAAAGCCCTGCATATGCTGAGACGAGCACCCATTGCCCAACCTAATACTAATAAATATGTATTTTAAGTGTCTATTTTAAGTTATGTTATAAGAGATCCGTTGTACTGTACACATTTGGTTTCTTTTTTGGCAATAAATCATTTTGATTTTGATTTTTTTTTGAATTTGTCTTCGTTTGTGTAGCCTTGTAAAAATAATAGCTAGAGTCCGACCACGCTAACTCTTCAAGGAATATGAGACGACCGCTTTAGCCCAGTTGGTAGACCCTGCCTACGAAGCTGGAGGTCCCGGGTTCGAATCCCGGTCAGGGCATTTATTTATGTGATGAGCAGGAATATTTGTTCCTGAGTCTTGGATGTTTTCTATGTATTTAAGTATATATTTATCTATATCGTCGCCTAGTACCCATAGTACAAGCTTTGCTTAGTTTGGGACTAGGTCGATTTGTGTAAGAGTGTCCCCAAAATATTTATTTATATTTATATAATATATATATAATTTGGCAACACCTTATACGGGTACTTCTCATTCCAAACATTTTCTTAATTTGTCCTTACCGGGCCCGGATTGTTAACGACTCGTGAGCGATTATTTCTTAATTTGTCCTTACGTGGCCCGGATTGTTAACGACTCGTGAGCGATTATTTCTTAATTTGTCCTTACCGGGCCCGGATTGTTAACGACTCATGAGCGATTATTTCTTAATTTGTCCTTACCGGGCCCGGATTGTTAACGACTCATGAGTGATTGATTATTTCTGACTTTAACTATTTTAACAGTTAGGGATCATGGTATATAGTAAACAGGAGACAACAATAAGTTTAAATTGCACTCTGATTTCCTTAACTTTCACTTAACGTTCGGACCGGTAAGGACATCAATTAACGTTAACGATGAGAATCACCCATACGTTATATTTGTATGAAAATGTGACGTTTGAGGTAGTGTTGCGAAATTATTTCAATGCAGAGTTAGCGTGGTCGGACTCTATTGTCTGAAACTATATATCCGTGATACATTTCATCTAAATCCGTTGAAAAGGTGACAGACAGAGTTATTTTCGCATTAATAATTATTGGCATGGATTAGTATGATATGAAGAAAATTGATCAAGTTCCTATATAAAGTTCCACTACCCATTTCATCCTCTTAGTTAAAACATCATTCTCCTAGCGTTATCCCAGTACAGTTTAATCACGAAGGATGTCCGGGGTCCGCTATCTAATCCCAAGATTTGACGCCTAGTTTTTACGGAAGCGACAGCGACTGCCATCTGACCTTCCAACCCGAGGGGACACCAGCCCTTATTGGAATTAGGCTTGTCAAGTGAGTGGGCAACTTGACTGTTAGAAGTTCTCGAGCCGCCCGAAGACCTCTAACTTGGTTTAACGACTGCTGATATTGTTGACTTGACATTATAAAGTAAGCGTAAGATTACGAATGTACCGATAGCAAAATGGTGGTCCAGATGCCTTCTATTAGTATTGCTCCGGTATTCAGGGTGTATTGGGCCATGCATGTATCGTAACATGTCTATTAAAGCAATTTAAACCTTTGGTAAAGGCCCTATAGATAATAATCCTGTAAAGTATTAATGCACATGCAGTTTTTATTTACGAAGTATGCTTATCGTTTACGGCGGATGATAATATGGTATTAAACCGCACAATAGGACAATGAATTGAACACAAGAAAGACCCAAACACTATACGAGATTTTATAGCTAATTTGTAACAATGTTAGAAAATACCATTTAAGAGGCCTTATAAGTTTCAAAATGTTTTGATTTCAAATTATGACAAAAGTATTGATAATACCAATAAAGTGTTTAACGGATAAGATGATTTTATTAAAGTTTTAGATAGTAACATAGCCAATTTTTGATTTTATTGCGTGTAGTAAATTTAGGCAGAAAAAAACAAGTTTCTAGCTTGAAAATTGCCGATTTGGAGTGATTTTAGAAACGATATTTCATAATGAAAAATCCGAATAATACATTTACCAACCACCACCAACATACGATCACAGGCCGGTCATCGTCAAATATGGCGCCGGCAGCTGTCATCCCATAGAAACTTGTCAAACTTTCCATACAATCAGATTTTAACGAACACCTCTTACGATTAGGTACAGACGGTTTGGTGCAACCCACCCTTAAAGTTTATGTCATAATGTCGCAAAAGTCCTGTTATAGATAGTGAAACTGAGAGAATGGCAAGATACGTGTCAATTCAAACAGAAAAGGCTTAAATAGATGAGCGTTTTTTTAATTGATAAAGACTCTTAGAGTCCGACGACGCTAACTCTGCAAGGAATAATTTGGCAACACTGTGCATTATACGTCATATTTGTATGAAAATGTGACGTTTGTGGTAGTGTTGCCAAATTATTTCAATGCAGAGTTAGCGTGGTCTAATGTGTTTTTACCACACTGTTCTCCCCAGTTTAGTAGAGCTACTACGTGTAGCATTTAATGAACTCAGCCGCTCTGTTTTGACGTGTTCAACTAGACACTGATAAACAGATTGAGTAGCCATTGAAAGGTTCTGTCAAAATATCCATCTTCAGAGCCTTCTGAATTCGCATCGGCACTATCAATTAGCGAAGGATGTATATGTGTAAGCCTAACATGGTAAGCCGGCGGCCCTGGCGGTGGCTCTGACCCACTTACGCGTCCTACTCGTGATCGGGTGCTGTTTGTGGAGTCCGGTCTGTTCATGCTTGCTAGGACATAGTGACTACGTTAATACTAGTGTCTTTTATAGGGGATTGACGAGAGACATCATCCTGTTGTGGATTCGTTTTTATTATCAGTGACTTAGAGACCATATACATCTCTAACAATATTAAATTAATTTTAATTTTGACGCTCAGAGACCATGTACATCTCTGGGATATTATATTAATTTTATTATACTCCTTGTTTAATCTTGAGACCTTATACATCTCTAACTTTACTGTTGTTGTAATATTTGTAATAGATAACTTTGGAAGTTTATCTTCACTGTATGACATTAATTTTGTTATAATTGTAAACTCGAAATTATTATTCCTTCTTGAACCGTAAATTAATATTTTGACATGAAAAATGTATTACTTATTATATCAGACTTTCTAAATTGTAAATTACTATTTTGACATGTAAAAGTGCCCTTGTGGCCTATTTGCAGAATAAATGTTTGATTTTGATTTTGACTTCGATACTTGATCGTGCTACCTGAGGGGCCACTACTTCGAAATCCGAACTTCGTATCGCGCCGTCCCTTTTACTCTCGTGTTATATTCTATATGAGTAAAAGTAACAGCACGTTACGTTCGGAGTAGGCCCTCAGCCAATTATACTTTAGACAATGCGTAATTTGTCCAAATACGGTATTAAAGAATGATAAAGGTTTACCAATAAACAGAACTGACGATAATACTCGAGAAACATTAAACTTCAAGTTATAACATTATATGCTATTTTAAAGATTTTTAAATACATACAGGGTGTAACAGAACTAGTGAGGATCCGTTTAAGGATATATTCGGTATCATGTTCTGATTAGAAAAAAGTAGAAAAAAATTTTTTGACACGAAATTTTTTTTTCCTATGGGGCTGGTCGTCCAAATACAGCGAACTGTCCATACAAAGGCCAAAATTTTATCCTCCTGACCCCTGAGCATTTACTGAAATCACTTGCCACTACGGCCGAATGTACTTTGCAAAGCATTAAACTGTTTTTGTTGTAAAGTCCGAGACCTTTTCTGTTAAATAAAATATAAACTAAGGTTTTCTCGAGTTTTCACTAAAACAAATCATTTTTAATATTACTTGACAAAGACATTGAGCATTTTTTTGTTTAGGAATTTTTTGTCTTTTATAAAGGACTTTAGGAAAAAACAAACACTCGGGAATTGATGCTACCAAAAGGTCGGCCGTCTGTTGGCCAAATAAGAAGTTCAAAAATATTCGGACTTTACTATAAGGTTTATTTAGCACTTTGTAAAGGACGCCAGGTGTCAGGAGGATATTGTGTCAATTTTTTTTTTTTTTATATATTTAGAACTCAAACAGTCGCATATACAAATTATAAATGCTGTACACGTAGTGTACATAGAAACATTAACACAAACACCTGGAGGTTCATTTTTCCGTACAAGTTGTTAAACAAAACATAATATTATGACTAATAAAAAGCTAAATTGAACCGGTCCTCGACGCAGTTTTAATATCCATCTCATGTACGTTTTAAAATAAATGAGATAAGTGGGAACTGGAAATCACAATAGCCTTAGAATTACGTTTTGAAACGGGATATTTACCATGTATATTTGTATTTTTGAGTTCCCGATATTTCGGCACAGTTGCAAGCGCCATTATCAAGGATTAACTGACGTGCTGCGAGTTTTAGTTGTGGTCTACCCACACACCCGATCAAAAATACAAATATACATGGTAAATATCCCGTTTCAAATCGTAATTCTAATGTAAATGACCATGTAAGCTTGAAATCTTATATAATAATAATCATCATCATCATCATCATCATTTCAGCCGAAAGACGTCCACTGCTGAACATAGGCCTCCCCCAAGGCTCGCCATTCAGACCGGTCCTTTGCCGTTCGTTTCCACCGGATTCCCGCGACCTTCACCAGGCCTTCGCCTTTTTTTTATATAATAAAAAAAGCCTGTGCCAATCATTGGAAGCGTCGAAAACGAACATATTTTAACTCCATTTTTAATTTGAAACCGATACCGAATATGCTCTTAAACGGATCCTCACCAGGACTGCTACCGCGAACGGCATTCGAAATTTTCCCTCTCTGTCGCACTTGCAAGTTTGCACATAAGTGAGACAGAGAGGGAAAACTTCGTTTGTGGTTCGCGGTAGCCCCTTAGTTTTGTTACACCCTGTATGTAGCAGAGATGATGAAATTGCTCGGTGTAGCAGATCATGGTCGAAGATAACAAGGTCTGCCAATCCGGATCATGACACTATAATACGTCACTGTATGTCGACACACACACTTACGTCTGCATACGATCGATAGGCTGATGCTGGCTGATGACGTAGGTCGTGTCACACACTACTAACTAGACATGGGCGAAATGTGTCACTTTAAAGAAAATAGTCAAACATATCTTTCGGTACCCGGGATAACTGACCTGACCCGGCGTTGCGGGCGCCGCTGGGCCACGAGCGCTCCTAAAAACTTTTCTTAAGTCATCGTATCCTTTAATCACTTTATTGATATTATCAATACTTTGTCATAATTTGAAATCAAAATATTTTAACCCTTTACCGCTTTGACGTAAAAAAATATTCGTTAAAATTTGAAACTTGATACGATGCAATAAGGTTTACAACTATATCTGCCATATATGGCTTCGTATGCGGTAGTGGGTTAAAACTTATAATACCTATTAAAGAAAAATCAAATAGAGAGATACATTAGAATTACGATTTGAAACGGGATATTTACCATGTATATTTGTATTTTTGAGTTGAGATATTTCGGTACTGTTGCAAGCGCCGAAATATCGGGAACTCAAAAATACAAATATACATGGTAAATATCCCGTTTCAAATCGTAATTCTAATGTAAATGACCATGTAAGCTTGAAATCTTATAGAGAGATACATGCTTTCAAATGCTCTTTATACCGTCAGTACCTCGAGAAAACCTCGACGGACTCATTCCACAACCGGAGCGTTCGAGGGAGGAAAATTCTCTGAAATCGTATATATCTTACAGTTTTGAAGCTGAATCAATAATACAAAATCTAACATTTATTCTGCAAATAGGCCACAAGGGCACTTTTATAATCAAAATATTAATTTGCAATTTAAGAAAGTCTGACTATAAGAATACATTTTTCATGTCAGAATATTAATTTACAGTTCAGGAAAGAATAATAATTTCGAGATTACAAATATAACAAAATTAATGTCATACCGGCAGTGAAAATAAACTTGCAAAGTTATCTATTACGAATATTACAACATCAGTAAAGTTAGAGATGTATAAGGTCTCAAGATTAAACAAGGAGTATAATGAAATTCATATAATATCCCAGAGATGTACATGGTCTCAGAGCGTCAAAATTCAGAGTAATTTAATATTGTTAGAGATGTGTATGGTCTCTAAGAGTCACTGATAATAAAAAAAATGAATCTAGAACAGGATGATGTCTCTCGTCAATCCCCTTGACGAGCGGTTTCAACCGAATCTGAGATGTGAGTGGAATCGAGCTACTGGGAGTTTTGTCGCTGGCTCACTAAACCTAGCCTAGCTGAGAAGAGTCCAGCAAGAAACTCAACTAGGCCCGACCTGGGTCGGACTGACTCTACCCGGTGTGTGGCGGTACCGGGACGAATAGGGACTAGGTATATGTAATAGGAACTATATGTAATAGGGACTATATGTATCAATCCCCTATAAACCGCTGTACCACTGAGTAAACATGATATAGTTATTTTTAAGTTATTTGTCACCAAACTATCCACGGCGATACTTATCGCTCCGTAGACATTCAATGAAACCAGCTGCAAGCCTTAATTAAACGCATAAAGCCTCAAGCGAAATTACATAAAGATTAGCCACCAAAACATATGTTAATCCACAGCATTGCTGAGCAAAAAACACTTTAATATCCAACACATAAGACAGTTGACATATCATGAGAGAAAAGATGGGGAGCGCAAAATATCACAAGTAACATTCTCACCTCTGTCTAAATTGAGTCTTATTAGTTTTATATAGAGTTGATGTTCATTTTACTCGGTTTTTTTTTTAATGTTGATAGGTTGGTGAGCATTGACCTTCGCGCATGCGTTTGGGGGTCGTCGGCAAACATCGCGAAGGACTTCCGTACTACGTATTTAGGTTAAATAATTATTTAGTCGTACTAAAGTCAATACGCGAAACCTGTTGGTGAATAACGTCTCGTAAAATGTTAAACGGCTGTAGTAAAATTCATCATCATCATCATCAGCCTGTGTCAGCCCACTGCTGGACATAGGCCTCTCCCATGGCACGCCACTGAGCTCGGTCTTCAGCTCTTCTCCTCCAATCCCTGCCCACTGCCTTACGAATATCATCGCCCCACCTAGTTACAGGGCGTCCTACACTACGTTTGCCGACACGCGGTCTCCACTTAAGAACCAGTCTGCCTGTGTAGTAAAATTATAAACATAGTTTTTTTATTTTTTTTTTGTTTTCATATTTTTATAGGTAAAATCCCCTCTTGTAGGTGTTTTTACCTATAACAATAGTAGTAGTAGCTAATTTTGGCGTTTTCCAAGTTCGAATCGTTCGAATAGATAACACATTTAATTAATTAACTTTTTGTAACACAAATAAAACAAATGCCTATTCGAACAGCCCGGCAACTCCATATTAAAAACAACTACATTGTTTTCTAAATAATGTTTTTTTGGCTCCATTTTGGACCGTTCGAATCTTTGTAGCAAGACGCACAAAAACCACATTTTTTTTTCGAATTGTCTATAATTTTTTAGATATTTGTCTATTCTAATTCCAATTACGTCAAAATAACTAAGTAACCACAATTAAATCCAAGTATTTTAATCACAAATAAGCGAAAAACAAGCAACTCAAATTGATTGCTTGTTTATATTTTGGGAAAAGGTACTAGTACTATCTACAACTAAAGTAACAACAAAGAACAAAAAATCTCACACAACACAAAAAAGAATCTCACATACATACATGAACCCTGAACATTACACTCCTTTTTTGGCAAGTCGTGTAAGGCTGGGTTTTATAAAGATTCGTTAGACATTATGTCGGTTTGTTATGTCAAAAAATGTACTAAGTTACTGAAATTTGATCTGACATTTGGTCTAACGGATCTTTATAAAACCCGGCCTAAGTCGATTCAGTTAATGGGATTATAGTTAATCGCAATGAAAATGTGCCACTATCACTCGTGAGATCTATAGAACTCATAAAACCAGTGTTTAACATGGAGAGAAGTTACTATAGTATTCACAAATCAAACTGACGATAAAGTTGATAGCGCTATCTCTTGCATACTTACGCGGCGTTATGAAGTGTGTCTCACATCGTTTATGGCTCCGATCGTCCATTTGGTTTGCGGGTACTATAGGATTAAATTCTCAATTTAACCATGTTTTTTTTCCGTATTGCTGATTGTGTTTTTGCGACAATAAATACTTGTTTTATTTATTTATTTATTTTTATTTTTAAACACAATTAGGGTTACCGCATGAATACGCCACTAGAGGCGTTATTGTAGCGTGAGGTCTTCGAAACGTCAAATGTCACTCTTTGTGGTTGCACTACGCGGGTTAGTATCTAATTGGAACAATATGGTGACTATTTTGCAAAACCTGAGCTTGATTATGGCAAATACGAGTTACGTGTCAATGACTGTCAGTGCTTTGAGACAGTTTTGCCTTTCGGAAACTTATGAGATCCTTTTCTTTTCGAACAAAACGGGACTGCGCTACAATGCGGGATGTTCGATATTTTTACGGTACGGTTTTAAGATATTGAATATGATTTAAATGTAAACTTCGTTCTCATGCCCATAATAACCAATAACAATTTTTGACAGCTGGACCTTACTCGACAGTGCCGCCAACTGGTGAGCACAAAAACGATAGCTCTCATCATCACACTTTAAAGTCACACTATCAGCTAGCTGAGACGTGACTGGGCTAGAAACACAAGAAATGAGCCCGCTACCCCCAGGCGATGCGGGCAACTTACACAATTCCAATCAGCGTTTTACCGGGTGCACGGCTAGGTAGATGATAGCGTTTATAACCAACGACATTTGTGGTGTCGGGTTGTGTTGTCTTTTCATATATTTTAAGGGTTCCGTACCCAAAGGACAAAACGGGACCCTATTAGTACTGTTCGTCCGTCTGTCACCAGGCTGTATCCAGGCGCGGATCCAGGATTTTGTTCAGGGGGGGGGGCACTTCCGAACTTTCCGAAAATAAAACTAACTTTTGATAACTGTTGTCAGAACATATTTCCTACGTCAGGACATAGGCAATTGCCCTGCCCTGACACAGGCTTCAGGGGGGGGGGGGGGGGGGGCAATTGCCCCTGTTGCCCCACCCCTGTATCCGCGCCTGGCTGTATCTCATAAACCGTGATACAATACAATACAAATACTCTTTATGTTAGTTTAGTTTTATTAAGGTGTGCATTAATTAAAAGACATAGTACATACACACAGTATAGAAACTCAATGAGTAGAGGCAAACAACGGGCGGTCTTATCGCTAAAGAGCGATATCTCCCAGACACCCTTAGGGTAGCGGAAATGAAATCTAATCATAACGATTCGTAGTAAGTGGTGCAAAGTTAATACATATGAAACCTACTAATAATTACAACAATAAGATTTAATTAAGGATAATATACATACATTAATATAGTATACAAATACAAACTACGAATTCGTCGCACTTACGGTAGAGAATTTGGGTCAATGGTCGTCCGACACCAAAACATTCATAAAAAGGTGTCGGCACGTCTAATAGGCGTCCCAGGCGATCACAGGGCTGGCTCCTTCTTTGCCCAGCGGCTAAGACTGGCGGTGCAAAGGGGCAATGCCGCCAGCGTCCTGGGACCATGCCTCAAGCGGGTGCACTGGGTGGGATATTTTATATATAGACATAGACATAGACATAATTTATTGGTCATAAGGTATTACAAGTCAGTGTTTTTACAATTGTACATTCATTATAGATTATATTAATTAGATAATTGATTAAATTGAAAAATTACAATCATTACATTACATTAGAACATTGCATTATATATTCTTGCTATGTTTATCATTACATATTTTATATTCAAAAAATTCTTTAATAGTATAGAAACATTGATTTATTAGCCATTTTTTAAATCTAATTTTAAAAGACGGGAGACTTTTTGCTTCCGTGATGCTGTCTGGTAACTTGTTGTAAAAGATAGTTAGTTAATGTATAGATAGGTAGTTAGTGTTTCTTTTAATTATAAACGACAATGTAATTTTTATCGTGAAGTAAATCACTTTTTCTTGTTGTTAAAAAAAAGTATACAAATATATATACATAAACGTATAATATATGTGATATAGTTAGAAAGTGAAATTTTCACAAATGATGTATTTCTGTTGCCGCTAAAACAACAAATTAAAAAAAACAGATTAAAAAAAAAGAACAGAGACAGAGAACAGAGACCGAGAGACAGAGAGAAAGAAACTTGTTTTTCTCAGCTCCAAGTGTAGTCGTCTCTTGTGCACATAATAGGCCTTTCCCGTAGTGGTCTGATACGGTAATTCAAAGCAAATTAACGTAGCTTTGTTACTGCAGGCTATGAGCTATGCTATAAGGCTATATATAACCTAATACATATCTGTGAGCTGAGCGTGTCTCTGTGAGCTGCAAAACTCGCGACTCTTTTTTTTTACAAATTCGCCACACACGCCAGGGTGTACGCTCACCGATTGCAATAGTATACCTACTAATGTGAAATCATGTTTAAGAATTCTCCTGTAAGTGAATATGTATGTATTCTTATTCGTATGATGAATAAAGATCAAACCTAAATCTAAATCTTTTAGAGATTAGAGAAAGGAGTTTTAAAGCACATAATCCACGTGATAATGTAAAATATTTTATATTCGTTCAAAGACTTAAACAATCGATTAGCGCAGCCTATCTCCCGCTACCTCACAAGCCTATCACACCTATCAGTTAATCGCAGCTCCGATTCTAAGTTCAAAACGCCTTATATCATTCACACCTTACTTCCAAAGTAAACTTTACAGCGTTGATAATAAGGTTTACGTTCAAAGATACACAAAAATACAGTATGTCGTTTTTATAAAGTAAGATTGTAATTATTAAGGGTGGTGCGCGGGCGCCGCTTTGAGGCGCCGCCGCCGCCGCTGCCTTATATGGGACGCGGATAAGCTATTTTTAGTCGTGTTTGCAGGAATTACAATGTTTTTAGATACTATATTCGCTTGTTTGTTGACCTAGGTTAAACGGGACATGCCTACGCATTGAGAGTAATAGCTAAATATTCACCGAACAAGAAAAGTTTTTCGCCTGTTCATTAATTTAAAGATATATTTAAAGATTAAATAAAGGTGATATTACGTCGCACTAACAGGACGTCGCACAAAACGGACTGATTTACTGTGACAATGTTTGGTATGAAATCTAATGTGTGGTGATTTCGAAGTCGTTAAAAGCGGTCAAATTTTATATGTGGAGTCGTCATAAGCGGATTCTACTGTATTCGCTTCGAATACAATGAATATAAAAACAAGAACAAACTAAAGATAAAAAATGAAGCATGAGTCTTCTGGTAGATGTCGCTGTACGCCTCCCTTAAGGCGTTTGTATAAAAAGAATAGTTTACGTTAGCAGCGGTTAATACGAAGGAACGGTTGATGAATTTAGAACTGGGTAGTGATTGCACCTATAGCTCAGTTGGCTAGAGCGACTGGCCGCGAGTGCCGGGAGGTCGCAGTTTCGAATCCTGCTCGGTGCCTAAATTTTTCAATTTTTCCTTCATTCTAAATAAAGATAAAAACCTACTTACAAATAAAAAACGGGCTCTAGTTCAGAGCTCAGCAGTAGGGTGCCCAGAAGGCTGGCGGCATTGCCGCGCTGCACAGCAAGACCGATGCGCTGAGCAAGGTACGCGCCAGCCTTCTGGTCACCCGTCGCGTCTACAAGACGGTCCGCCAGCTCCATGTATGTGCTGTGAGCACCAGGTCCCCACGGCCCTAGTGTTTCCACCCCAAACGGCTCAAACATGTAGGCACTGTCAATGATTGCATATTTGCGCCGCTTGAGGTGTTTAGCCGCATCGGTGGCAGCTCCAGCCCTAATTTAAAAATATTGAAGCCATCGTCTCCCGGCAAAAAAAAATCAATAGCATTCTTTTGTTATGATCCCGGGGATCCCAGGGACCGGTAGACGATGGCTTAAACATAATATTTGGTTGAAGATTAAAACTTGCTTTTGAGTTGTCAGATTTGGGTTCGCGTCTTTTCGATGGACATATCAAAAGTTAAGGGCCAAAAAGCTTAATTTTGAATTGGTCTAGTAACCCGCATAAACGATGTTTTCGTAACTATAAAGCCATGTAATAAGGGTGTTTTTGGGCAACGGTAATCGCTTACCTTCAGGCGATCCGTCTGCTCGTTTTCGTCCTAAAAAAAACGTAACTTACATGTACATAAGCCGTTAACTATTGACCACCGGATGGACGACTTTTGTTTTTACAACTGACAATGACCCTTTTACACTCCATTTAGAAGTTTAGCATTGTCTCTAATCACACGTTAATCAGTACTTCTTTTGTTTCAGATCTCCTAATGACATTCCACAGATAATCGTAAGTATATTTTTTACATAACCACAGCTACCGCATTCTGAGAGGTAGGGCACAACAAAATGTCATCTTGCTCGAATTTGGAGCAGCCCAACTGGGGAAGTACCTCCGCCTTGCAGAAGACCACAGCCATAATAACATTATCTACTATACAAGTATGTAGTGTGTTCCTGGAGGTGAGCAAGGTTGCCAGAGCTCCTGAGGATGCACTGTGTTGAGAGCGAGGGACCTAAATGTGTTCCTTCTGCTGTCAACACAGTGCATCCTCAAATCTTATAAAGGGTCCAACGCTCACGAGACTCCTTTGGAATTAGGGGGCGTCTATAGGCTGCGGTGGCCGCTTACCATCAGGTGGACAGTACGCTTGTTTGCCACCGGTGTTGTATAAAAAAAAATCCAGCCATAACTAAAACAATGTCGCACCAAATCCTTATTCTGGTCAGTGTCAAATTAATCAGCAATATGTCTACATTTGAAGGAACGGTTGATGAATTTGGAACTGGGTAGCGATTGCACCTATAGCTCAGTTGGCTAGAGCGACTGGCCGCGATTGCCTTGAGGTTGCAGGTTCGAATCCTGCTCGGTGCCTACATTTTTAAATTTTTCCTTCATTCTAAATATGCCTACAGTCCGTGAGCTCTTAGAATGATTCGGGTTATAGAATGATACTTCGGATATCAGAGGGGCTACCGCGAACCGAAAACGAAGTTGAAATATCTCCCTCTCTGTCGCACTTGCTAATTCGTGCGACAGAGAAGGTGATATTCGAATCGTCCATCTTATCGGCGGTACCGAGACAACTAGAATTTGCCAGCTCATTAGAGGACAATAATGACTTCTGAATAGCAGAGGGTCTTCGAACATCGTATCGTGCCGTTCCTTTCACTCTCGTGTTTTTCACTATATGAGTGAGAGGGACGGCATGAATTTGTATATTTTGTTCGCCACGATATACCTAATGGCGATTATATAGACCTACCTGCAGTCAAAAAAATCTCTCGTATTTACAGCTGTGCCTTTACCATGAGTTTGCGTGACCGTACTCGCTAGCGACTGCGTAAACGATTTAGTAAGATTCTTAGTTCTATTGCGTAACCGCCAGAGGCGCTGTACTTTTGCCCATACAAATTTTTACGCAGTCGCTAGCGAGTACGGTCATCTAAAGTAGTAAACTCATGGTAAAGGCACTGTTCTCCTCTAGAGGGTGCATTTACTGGGGTATGCTGCACGAGAGGCACGGGTTTAGAGGTACTGGGAGGAGATCGTAGCTAAGATATAACACTGGAAGCACATATGAAACTAGTATATTTCTTACTGTACTGAAATATACTTACAATAATCTCTTAAATAATTTAGAGAACATGTGATTCCGATGGTGTCGTGAAGATCAAACCCTGGAAAACCGTTTGTTTCCAGAGGAATGCCAGTTTGACGCATTCTTGAATCATAGTTTAAATTCAAATTGTATACGTAACAACCTCTACACTACTTAATAATTTAAAATCTAGATACAAACATAGCTTTCTATAAAGCGTAGGTAAAACATATGCTTTTAAGGAAATAAATATAGTCGTTATATACAAGTTTGACATAAATGGTAAGTTGCACATTACTTACATTTACCACGGGTATTATACAGCGGCTAGTGCCTTATATGTCATATAATGTGCCTTGTTCGCTTCCTTGATGTGATGTGGATGTATAGAACGTTTGTATTTAGGATTCCGTGTGCTGAGACAGAGTTGGTAATGGTTTTTTTTCTCAAACATGCAATCAAATATTGATTTATTATTTTTAAACGGAACAACCGGACTATAATGGAATTTCAAACAACGTTGAAGGCCTAGGCCGGCAAAGTGATCGTCTTTTGTTTCGGGGGCGCGCCGGGCTGAAAACAGTGCTCCGGCCGCCCGCTGCCGCAGCGCGTGTTGTTATTAGTTTTCTTACAATTTTTTTTTTGGGAAAAGCACTATTCAAGCCACGGCACGAACAGGAATTGTCGGCAATTCCCTATTTAGCGGCTTATGCAGTAATGTGCTATTAATTGATTATATTCTTTGAAACACTTTTCAAAAGCATATTACAAGATAAACGATTCACGATCAGAAGTTTGGCAGTGATAGCGTCCCGCACAAGTAATCTAACACAGAAATATTTTATCCTAAATATAAAAAAAAAAGTTTTTTATTGTAGCATTATGTATTACGATATTGTTATTTTCTTTCATATGACATTAGAGAGTGATAGCGACAATTTTAACTGACAGATAATTTTATGTGGCCATTGAAAAATCAACCCTAAGGCCGGGGGCACACTGGCCGGACAGCCGGACATCTCAGTACATCAAGTCACTCAAGTTGTGCTGACATCGTCGTAGCTTCGCCAATCTCTCAGCCAGTGTGGCCCCGACCTAAAATAAATAAATATTTGTGGACAATCTTACACAAATCGACCTAGTCCCAGACTAGGCGATGATATATGTACTTATATAAATAAATGCGGTTACGTTAGCGCGTAATATTAGTACCTATTAGTTAAGTATCATGGCACTACCTGTGAGTTCCTATAATTGGCTATCTGTATCTACTTGATTGTGTAATGTTATATAATAGCTGTTGGATCTCCAAATAAAATAAATAAATAGATGCTTAAATACCGTAGACTTTAAGAAAAAACGGGGCTACTTTGATACATATAAAACGCTTATATATTCATCACTAAGTATTTCTAGTTTCAGTTTAGTAAATAGTTAGGAAATTAAGCTATAACTTGACTCAAGGTTAACTAAATAAAAAAGTATAACACTACATAAAAACCGTATTTTTAAAGTCCCTTCAATTTGAAAGTAATCCCAGTTTACGGTACATATAAAACATCCAAAAATCACGAACAAATATTAGTGTTCATCACAAAAATAAATGCCGGGACCAGGATTCGAATCCGGGACCTCCAGCTTGGGTCATACTTAGTTGAAAAGACAAAAGTCGTCCCTCCTGTGGTCAATAGCTAACGACTTATGTGCATGTTAGCTATGTTTTTATTACAGGGATTTATAGAAACGGAGACACTGTTTATGCGGGTTACTGGTCTAATCAAAAATTAAGCTTTGTAGCCCTTAACTTTTGGTATGTCCACAGAAAAGACGCGAACCTAAATCCGTGTGTGACCCTTATAGGCAGGGTCACTACCAACGCTAAAATGGTCGTAAAAGCGCCTTTAGATTTATGTTACACCGTATTGAATAAGCCGATCTAGTGTCCGAAACCGGCGCGCGCGCAGGCGTAATGTCATCAACCTATACGCGCGTGGCACAATGCATCCGACGCAGTTGAAGTAGCTGCTTCCGGCGCTAGGGTTGTCACTCATTGTCATGTCAATCATCATTTATTATCCATTGGTCAATACTCATGTAAATATATCATAAAACAATATTTACATTGTCCAATAGATATCTTACAATTACCCGCCGTGAATTTCACCAGTCGACCAGTTTGGTTGGCACCATGCTGAGTCGGGACCATTTCGTGGCATTATTGATTGTTTTCTTTTTGTTTTACACCTTTTTTTACTGTTTTTACTCGTATTCCAACTTTAATCCTTGGTATGTGTATTACTCCTGTGCCACGAATAAACGCTTTTTCTTTCTTTATTATTATTTATTTATTTATTTTATTAAGAAATAATAATACAACACAAACAAGTACATACACCGCTGCGCTACATATAAATTAGGTAAAAAAAAAATTAACTATTTATTTCATTGAATTCATAATAAAGTTACATCTTTTTCTATACTTAACTACTAATCTTAATTATAAAAGATTTTTTGAGTTAAGGAGCCTTCTTACATAATCATTAAGTTAAACTGTTACGTATATCTTCTATAGTTGGTTTTTGCTTAGCAGCATATGCTGTTTGACAATGGTTCTTGTTTGACTACAGGTTTTACCCTCAATTTTAAGTATTAGGTCACTAGAAAATCTATTTAGTATTGAAGGGAGAATACAATTCCATACCCTCTGCCCATAGATAGATAGATAGATAGATAGATAAATCATTTATTTGTTTGCCACATTCACACTCACGTTACAACAAATAAAAACAAAGAACGGAAAAAGAAATACACAAGGAAATCAAAACTTAAAACAACACATATTAAAAAAAGAAGCAATTATAAAACAGGATTTAAAAAAAGAAAAGAAAATTACGAACACAGTTTAAATAACATATCAAACATAGTACCGAAAAATAGGTTGGTTGCCGAAAAATAGGATGGCCACATTCATTATTATTTTTGCCTACTTCATAGGTTGGGAGGTTTGACCCGTTTTAATTGCTCTCGAGTGTATTCGGACCATGCCAGCCCTGGCCATAATCAGGGCATAGACAATGCGTCGTTGTGTCCATCTACAGCCTGCCCAAGTGTGGCGTCATGACTCATGTGTCACGACGACATAGTTTTACTTATGCTAAGCGTACGTTGACTTTTTTGATGACGGCAGCAAATAAGCTAACAGTCTGCCTGAAGGTAAGTAGACACCGTGGCTTATGAACGCTTGAAACTATAAATAACTAGCGCGTTGCCCCTTCATTCGAATTTATTTATTTAGAACCAACAGCTGCTATCAATACATGAATTCAGATTCATTTATTCACAATATAAGATTACAATATAAATTACATGTCAATTTTCAAGAATCTCTATTTAATTGTGGTCGTCAATAACATTAAATAAAATAAAATAAATTAAAAATCAATGAATAAAATAGCAGTTATACAATGAGTATGATAAAATTCACCTGAGAGGATCGTCATGAATATATTAATAGGTACTCTAAACACGGATAACAAGGAATTAAATATCAATATCTCGTAATGATCGTCAAAGTAAATATTAAAACAAGAATTAAATTAAATCAATAATATTAAATTAAATTAAACAATGTCAACTATATTTTATTTCCATGTATTCGCTAATTTTTGACATATGATACAAAAAGCCAATTACAGGTTCACACCAGTAACAACGTCTTGTCCGAGTCTACACGGTTAACCTCCTGTGCCTTTACCATGAGTTTACATGACCGTACTCGCTAGCGACTGCGCAAAAATATGTATGGGCAAAAGTACAGCGCCTCTAGCGGTTACGCAATGGAACTAAGAATCGGCATACTAAATCGTTTACGCAGTCGCTAGCGAGTACGGCCATGCAAACTCATAGTAAAGGCACCGAACCCTACTGGGTCATTGTCAGTTGTAAAAACAAAAATTCCACCCGGTGGTCAATAGTTAACGGCTTATGTACATATAAGTTACGTTTTTATTACATGGATTTATAGTTATGGAAACACCGTTTATGCGGGTTAAGGATGATTTATGAGGATTTCCGACCCTCGGACGTAGGTAGATCGGCCGTCAAACGTTTGCATTGATAATAGAGCGACCGTTCCGTTTCCGGGCCGGCCCGTTTCCGAGCGTCACCGGGCCCGTCCGTGGCCGGGCGGCCGTCGATTTTCTGTCATAGAAAACGGGCCGGCCCGGACACGGAACGGTCTAGTGCAGTGGTGGGCAAAGTACGGCCCGCGGGCCAACTGCGGCCCGCGAAAGCATTTTATCCGGCCCGCCGCCGATACATCGAATTAATTAGTACATGGCCCGCGATTATTATATTTTGACGGTTCAGCCAAAAACCAGAGCAGCGGTTTTATACAAAAGTGCAGTTTTGCTGCAATTATGGCCCTCTTCCGAAATTTCTCAAGCTTACTGGCCCGCCATGAAAAAAGTTTGCCCACCCCTGGTCTAGTGTGAATCATCCTTTACTAGACCAATCCAAAATTAAGCTTTGTAGCCCTTAACTTTTGATATGTCCACCGAAAAGACGCGAACCTAAATCTGACAATGACCGTAATCAGAGCTGACGACGCAGCTGAGCCACATGATTACGTCGCTTAAATGAACTCGTTTTAATTTTATTGATATGTAGGCTGTAAGATATATGCAAATATGGGCCTTATTGCCGGATACAAATAAATAAATAAGGTTGATTTTGAACCTGACTGTGGCTTTATAGGCCGGACCCAATAAAGCGATAGGAGTGCGCGGAAAAATTAAAATCAAGGAGAAAACCTCCGACACGACCGCCCGTGTGGTTTGGAACACTGGAATACTCTAAGAGTTTGCGCTCCAGTGAGATTGGTTGAGCGGCTTCAACCGAATCTGAGGTTTTTTTTTGAACCTGACTGTGGTTTTATGGGCTGGGGCCAATAAAGCGATAGGAGTGCGTGGTTGGAGAGTAGCCTGGGGAAAATCTAGGGGAAAACCTCCGACACGACCACGGCTGTGGTTTGGAACACTGGAATACTCTAAGAGTTTGCGCTCCAGTGAAATTAGTTGAGCGGTACAACCGAATCTGAGGTGTGAGTGACATCGAGCTACAAATAAATAAGGTATTTTTCCCCAGTTAGGCTGCTCCAAATATGAGCGAGATGATAATCATGACATTTCGCTGTGCTCTGTCTCTTTTGACTACGCTAACTTGACTCAACTAACACTGAAATTGTGATCATCTGACACTGAAATTGCCATTGCAGGCTAATCACGTAACTTTATGTACTAACGGTAGATAGATTTTACTGTCAATTTTCGACCGTTCGAACGCCTGTCAAAAATTCGCACCAGGTAACTTTATGTACTAACGTTAGAAACACCGTTTCGTACCGTACCGTTCACAAGGTGAATGAGATTCGACGTTCTGTTATTGCAAAGGTGATCCAATGAACGAATGGTTGTTCCTTCCAATGTTTTGCACAAATTTACTATCATAATAACCCAATTCAAAGCACTTTATCTAAAATTAAGGAAAAATGTGATCTTGATAAATGAACACGAGTTATTATATTTAAATCACAAATACTAAACATGCAACCGATAAACACAAAACGCATTATTACAGAGAGAGTATGACAGAAAGACAAATGTAAATGTGACGATGTAAAACCTTTGTAATATTTTAAATTATTTTCTTTTAATAAGTCTTTAAATAATATCGGTACAAATAAATATATCAATTTATATTGTATCATTTAATATTTATTTTAAAGAACTAAATGCCATCTAGTATCGAATAGGAGAACTTGTTGACAGTTAATTCACTTGCATTCCATAATATTGACATCTAGTATGCAGTAGGAGAACTATCAGGCAGTAAAATAATGTTGGCTATACACCGAAGCCTAGACCCGCACCGAATTATAAAATGAAAAGTGTGGTGAAATTGCATTATCATAACAATATTATTATTGCAATAATCTTATATTGGTATAGTCTTTCAAATCAGTCCAAAAAGGTTCAAATTTTAAGAATTGTAGGCATAACCTGCCTATTTTAGTTAACCGTTTAATCGCCATGGGTCATGTACGGCAGTGATCCCTACAAACAAACTCATTTTCCATAAGAGATTGTATATGAACTTTAGTGTAAAGCACGAAGGTCACTTTGACAACGTACGTGACACCACACCACACTACACCACCAGGTAAGCAGGTAACACCTATAGGCGTTTTTGTCATATCAAGAGGGTTAATCTACCTACGTCCCCAAACAGAAATGAAACGAGCATTTATATTTCCCAAATTTAATACATAATAGCTCTGGACGTTCCTTGAATATCCACAATAGACAGAATGTTCTCTATAATTCAATCGGATCCGACATCAGTGTACACTAAGTAGGTACATGAAGGCAAAGGCGTCCACTATCGGCACGGCACGGCAAAGGGCTCCTCAGCCTCACACATTAGACTAGCGGGATAGACAATGCATGCCAAAGGTGTGCTTGGGAATGCCGAGGAATGCTCGGCATGCCTAATGAGGCCTGGGCATGCTTAAGGATGGATGCGCATGCCTAAGGATGCCTCGTCATGCCTAAGGACGCCTCGGCAACCCCGGCAATCCTAACCACATCTTGGCGTGCCCGAGGAGGAATCCCTTGGCGTGCCAATGCCGTGCCAATAATGGGTGCCGGGCCTAAGGATTTGACAAACTTCTGACAAATTGAAGGTCACACTGTAGGCTTGCCTAATTATTGCTTCATGACTTTACTTCGTAATGGTCCATAATGATAAACTAAAAATCATTCTTTGCCCGTGGCCCTACACCGTTACTCCTAATAATTGTACCACAGGTAATTTTCTTTGTCCTTGGTTCTATCAGTCTGACCATAGACACCTAGCATCCTCTTCTCCAATATGTTTGACTGTCTGTTTAACCAGTTGAACATATTGTATAACTTTCCTTCAATTTTTAAAAAGTAGTCGAGCAACTTGTTACTTAAAAATGCAATAAGTTCAATTACAGTATTATGACGTTAAATAAAATGAACTATTCTTACGATACATTTCAAAACAATAGAGGAAAGTTGTCCAATATGTTCAACTGGTTAAACAGACAGTTTAGTATATTGGAGCAGAGGCCTAGCATTACCCGTATTCCATATATCTCTACCACTACATTTACCCTGGTAGCTTACCGTTAGATTTCCCTCCTTCCACTTGGTGCCCAAGCCTATGATTCCATGGAATTGCAACGTAATGTTTTTGTCGCTATGCTCCCCCATGGGAGCATCATTAGATGTATTTTGATGCCGTTTGGCTGCCATAACATCCATTGATAACTAAATATTTTTCCGTCATGCTTCCATGCAACTGCCCTGTGGGATCCAGCGGTGGTACTTTTCCTCGTCTCTCCCAAGCCACTGCCCAACGGGATCCAGGGATAACGTTATTCCTCCTGGTTCCCATACCGCCGATTTTCCCTCTTGGCTCCCATACTGCTGCTGTTTGGGACCCAGGAATTTGTTTTCCTTCTGGCTCCCATACCGCCCACCAGGGTAGGCAGAGGTGGCTGCATGCCAGATATACAATAGCTTCGACTACTCCTACTACCGATATCTTTATATGAAAGTAAGGGAATGAATATATTCCTGGGTGCTATTGAGCTGTGGCGTGGCTTGGGAGTGGGAGCCAAGATATCTGGGATACCAGTATGCAATAAGTTCCATCCTATCCTTACCTGTGATTTCTAACATCTCCCCCGGAGGGTCGCTACAAATGAAACTACTGACGTCCACCTACATCTGTTAAGGGTGGTCGTAATAAAAGTAGTACGTTTGACGACCATCCTTAAAAAGAGGTGTAGGCACGACGACGAGCGAAGCTAGGAGGAGTGTTCGTAAAACTGTGCGACCCGACAAGTTGCAAATAAAATGGTCGTTAGAAAAGACTGTTCAGTTCAGGTGCTTCGCCGGCCGCTGCCGCGGCACGGTCGCTTTGCTTGTAATGTCGCAGTTGTACCAACACTTTTTCTAGCTGCGCTCGTTGGCACACTGGCAAACAAGCCTATTACCCGAGGTCCCACCAACATGTCCCCCTTGTGGATCCACGGGTATTTTTTTTGACCCGTTGTCCTACCGCTCTAAACAGTGTTCTTCAGTGGGCCTACGGGCAATTTATTTTTACCATAGTCCCACTGCACTACGTATTCGACTCTAATGCAGCGAAGCGAGGAGTGTTTAAACAGAACTATGAGCCTACAGAGCCGGCGAAGCGCCAGAACCGAACATTCGTTACAATTGGTTAGGTCAGAAATATTACTTGTTCGCAGTTCTACCAAACAAAATAGCTAGTTTTTAATTAATGTTTACCGCTTAATGCAGTGGGACCGTGGTAAAAATAAATTGCCCGCAGACCCACTGGTGAATACTGTTTATAATGGGACGACAACAGGTCAAAAACAATTACCCACCAGGGGGACATGTAGGACGACGGGTCAAGAACGACGGTAGGACAACGGATAAAACAAATTACCCGTGGACCCACCAGAAGGCCTTCCTTAACCGTGGCACCATCAGATAGTACAATTGATGGTTCTATGGTTCTTTTTTTGCTATGGTAGCATTAATGGTACAACCGAAGTATTTTATTGCCGTGGTATCTGGTATAATTGATGGTAATACGGTAAAATAAATGTTTACTAGTACCATTGCGTTGCAATTATAATGGTCAATGATCAGCCAGTCAGTGACAAAACTAATGAACTATGACCTGCAATCGTTCAAAAACAACAAGTTCAATTGAATCTTATAATAGAAAATGAAATAAATTATGAATGGAGCTTTAGCCAGCACAAAATTACAAGAGGCTGAAAATGGCCTGAATGGCTTCGAGAAATAGATGGTAATAGCCGTGATTTTGTATTGCTCGACTTGGCTAAATAATAATATATGCAGTTATTAAAATAAGTTCTTTAAATTATATGTAACCATTATCTACATGACTGTTAATTAATTACCAAATTGTCTACTATCCAGTACCACGGGTAACAAAAAATAATATTAGCCGTAGTACCATTGTTGTTACAATCTGATGGTACCACGGTTAAGGAATGGTTGGTGGGACCACGGGTAATAGCCAAATAATATCCCTACCGGTAGAGAAGAAAGTAAAATGTCCACATTTCTCTAACAGACGGGATGTGTCGGTAGAGACATATGGAATAAGGGTAAAGAACGACTATTTTCGGTAAGAAATACGTCGGATCCTTCATACCTTTAAAAGTATTTAAATCCTTTTTTATTAGGGATGTTTCTATAATAATAAACCAACACATAAATAGCATTTATTACTACCTAAATAAGCAAGTACCAAAAATAACGGGTACACTTTGTATCGATTTTTCTATGGAGAAAGTATATACCCATTACTATTGCTCTTGAATGTATAAAGTATCGTTACGTTCTGGGTCTGCCGCGATGATTTGAACGTTGCGAGGAAGACCGTAGCAAGTCATAATTTGTAGCAGTAAACCTTCTGCTTGCAGTTTTCAAGCATTTCTGAAAAAAAAAACATGATCTGTAGAAGTTGCTTTGTAAACTGAATTGTACCTATTCATATACATCATTTTACAATCCGAAATTATTATAACAGTAATATGTAAACTGACATAAGTATAAGGTACGAAGAGCTACTCAATAGAATAGAGTTAGTAGTTATTTACTGAAATTGCGAGGCATCTGGTTCACGTAACGGGTGACCGAAGACCTGGCGACTTCCTCGCACAACGTATCAGCATTGCGATATAGCGAGGAAATACCGCAAGCATCCTCGGTACGCCTCCCTCAAGGGCCTGTTTTATATTGAAGATAGTTTTAATATTATTTCATATATTGTTGTTATGTATTACACTATGTATAGAAACTAGTGCCTACGCCAACTCTTAGGATTAGGTAGCGGACCCCGGGCATCCTTTAGGATGCAACTGTACCGGAATGACGCTAGGATGATGATGATGATGATTGTTGTTACGTATTCTTGTATGTATTTTCTTGTCACTGAATTATAAGAATACTACTACATGACGACCTCGAGCGGTAAGTTCTAGTGTGGGAAGGCCACAAGCCAGATGGTCGGACGACATCAAGGCATACTTATGTCCAGAAGTGGATGCAAATATGCTGCAAGAGAGAGAGAGAGAGATGCGACAAATCCTGTTAAAGATGTCTTCTTGCCGTCAGACATAGGCAGGCCATAAGCTTCAAAACACTTGATGATTGAGTACTACTTTCTTTCTAAGCTCAAGGCACAATTTACTCTCATTCTGCAGGCTTCTGAATAATATACATATAGATATCAATATATTATAGCTTAACCTTTAGCTGACGTTGTTCTCTTGCAAACTTCTATCGTATTTCAGAGCTAAAAAAATTATTATGTTAGTCATATCCTGTAATATTATACGTTTAGATCTGTACCTAATCCACGTAGCATATTATAGAATTACTTGTCTGTAACACTCAAACATATGATTTTATTTTTATTTTTGTTAAACATTTAAACTTTAATATTAAAATATATATAGTCAAATTTTGTTAAAATCTTTTGGAACCATATGATAAAACACAAATAAGTTCATCACCCGAGCTAGTGTAGCCGAGCGGTGAGACACTTCACTTTCAATCTTAAACTATATGATATTTCGTTTAATATGTAACAATGGCGCTTCAGTGAAGGAAAACATAGTGAGGAAACCGATCAAATCCCAACAGAGTCTAGTTTTCCCTCTGGTTTGTAAGGTCAGATGGAATTCGCTTTAGTAAAACTAGTTCCTAAGCCAACTCTGGGGATTAGGTGTCAAAGTGGACCCCAGGATCCTTAGAGCACAACCGGAAAGATGCTGTGAGGATAATGACCCCCGATTTGTTAAACATTTTGAGCAGCATAATACTGGAGAAATATGCTACTCCTTGGAGAAGCCATAATAATAGTATATAATATAGCAATAACACATAATTACTAACACATGAGGCGTTGTGTTCCTGGCAACCAAGAATGCCAGAGCTTCAGAGGTGGAGCTGTATTGAGAGCGACGGACGCCATATTTTAGCTGAAAAATAGTTACAATAGTTAGTAGACATTCCAAGTATGATATGAACGATACCGCGCAGAAAAGGCGCTTTTATATTTACTTTACCGTGGTCGTACAATGTCAGCACTCTGAATCCTCATAATTATGAGGATATTGGTTGGGCAACACGTTTGTGCGATTCAATACATACTTACTTTCATACCTATTGGTTAAAATAAAGTTTAACAAAAGCAAGGAGAAGAATCTCCTTTTAAGCAATAAATGTACTTGTGTCAGGAGACTACGCTCGCCCAAAAACCATGTAAGGGGTATCTACAATACATGCATACAAACCTCATGACCTTTTTATTTCAACAAAAATTATAATTATACAAACTCTTCGCATATTCAATATTTTGAGAGAAAATCTCTAACACCATGGACTGCAAGGCGAACAAACCAGTCCATCCAGCTACGTTAAGCTGTCGACTATCGACAGTATGTCAGGACTGCATCCTCATATATATTTCGAACACCTCTCACGACGTTCTTCGGATAGCCAGTAGATAAATATTATGACGGAAAAAGTTGAGGGCCAGAGGTCCCGAGGCAGACTACCCGCTAGACGGAATACCCAAATCACTGGTGGTGTCCTGTAACTATATCTGCACGAGGCCATCCATAAGGTGGGTGACAGGAGCCTATGGAGGAGTCTGGTCAGCAAGAATTGGACATTATGTCCTCAGCATTGACGGAACGACCGATGATGATGATGATGATGTGCCGCATCCACGTTGTGCGGAAAACTAACTTACCTAGCAGTCTACTATTAGGCATGGTTTTGGTCCGGCATAATGTGACAATGAAAAGGAACTGTCGATTTTTAAGAACCCTTTTTACATGTTTTTGGTGTTCCTAAGAGAGGCACAAAATTAAAGAAATGTATTTGTACCTTTAGTTGTTCCTTTTCTGAATAACTATGAGAATTTTCGTATTTTAGCGGCGTCGGGACGCCGCTACGGGACTCTCGTTTAATATATTTTTCTAATATCACATTACTTTTATATAGCGGTTCATAGAATACACTTTCTTACCAAATTTCATAATTATAGTGCTTAAAATTTCCGAGTAAATCGACTGTGACATACGGACGGACGGACGGATGGACGGACGGATGGACGGACGCACGGACGCACGGACGGACGGACGGACGAACGGACGAACGGACGAACGGACGGACAGACATGACGAAACTATAAGGGTTCCATTTTAAAAATGTCCTCGATTAACCATATAATATTTTGTGTCAGTTTTGTGACGTGCCATATAAAACTGTATGAGAAATGCGTCACAAAACGGACTCTTTTCGCACTTTTATAAGAGTTCCTTGTTTAATACGGAACTCTAAAAGTTGCGTGTGTTTGGTCCTTCAAGAAAGCAGTGAACCGGTTTTTGTGACTTATTGGCAGCACATGAAATATACCTGAAACGAAAAGCGTCCACAGGCTCTAAAAACAGTTTCCTATCAGAACTAGATAGGTACGTACGCTTTATTAAGTATTGTTCATTCCACGACGTAACTCCCCACTCAATAAGCAAGAAATAATTTGGCACTTATGTAGCTCCACTTCACGATGTGGACATCTGTCGATCGAACGGCATGTGACACATTACAGGGCATAGTCGTGGGCACGAGACCACGTGACGGGTGCCCCATGAGGTGGGCTGATCAAATTAAGGCCGCAATAAACTGCCCATTGTACGAAAGTGCCAGGTGTTTAGACGTTAGACGGCCACAACCATTCTGTCAAGAGTGTAACGACGAAGAAGGAGATATAGCTCCACTGGAAATTACGAGTACTTTTGATGAGGTAACCTCCATTAAAATTACAATATCCCTATTCTGGTTGTTTTAAACTGTATTTTAGAGATTACTCAATAAAAAAACTTACTTGCCTTGAGGTAAGGAGATCTTGTGGACCAGGCAGCAGGGTGGCGGTTATAGATTTTCAATTTATCCAATTATCATCATAACCATGTGTTGATCAAAGAAATAGTCATCTTTAACACGTTGCCTAAAAATACGCAATTCACAATTGCACTGAAAGAAGAAGTTAGAGCATAGTATGAACATTAGCATCTGAATTATCATGAGCCTAGCTATAGATTATGTATATTATAGTAGCAGTAGAAACTAAGAATACTACATTTTATATTAAGGACATTCCCTATTTGACTCAGTACCATTATCAGTATCACCCACGCTCCATAGTCTCAAAAGTCCGCAATTTATAATACCAAAATACGCATTTACATATCCCTGTCCCTGAATCCTAAACTCAATAATGTGCGGCAACGTGCTTGTGATTGTTTAGTAGTCGATAGCGTCCATAGGCTATGGTGTCTGCTTAACCCACGCCAGCGACTTCTCGAGTGACGAATGCGTATCGGATGACGCAGTGAGTGAAGGCTCCTTACGAGGTGGCCTGATGACCTTAGAGTCAAAAGACCTGGGACGATACGCGACCGATCAGCAAGGCATTTTCCGGGAAAGGCCTATGACCAGCAATGGACGTCTATTCAGCTAATGATAATGAGTTATGCCATGGTGTTATGTTGTAACATGCACACTATTTATTAGTGATATGTAATAAAATTACTTACCCTTGGCGCGTTGTAGCAGATAAAGTCGTTACTTAAGTACAGTACAACTATTCGATACGAGCCATTATGAAAAAATGTTTTTTATACGTGACATTCACCAAATAAGTGTTTAATATTGCTCTGGACTAAATATTACATAATAATTGAAAAATGTATTTATTTTGTTGTACTCATTTTTTCTAAAATGTTGACTGACACGACGTGTCAAATTATTATTTTTAAATGTTAAAGTAGCTATCCAGCCTCTTAATGCTAGAAGAAGACTACCGGATTTTACCGTTGCTATTGTATGAAACGAAATGGGTTCAACTTAGACATCTAGCGTCAAGTAGAATAAGTTATTGTATATACATTACTAGCTATTTCATTGAGAGGTGATTGACAGAAACTCAGTCTTTATAATCTATCCATGCACACGTTGGGCAGCAGTTGTATTTTACAATAAATATCATATAAAATTATAATCATGACCAATAACGTGATATTAATCTTTTCACACATGGATTACATTATTGCATCTACAACATTACTCGAGATTAATGTATTTTGAGCTCAACTACGCAATCGGTACTGATGAAGTCCCTTGGCTTCTTGTTCTTGCCAAATTTATTGCTCTGCGCTAGCGTTATAGACTGCTTTGGGTGCGATATGTGCCTTGATAGTAATCTATCTACACCCCACAAGGTTTATAGATTTGCCCACGCGTCGCTACTCGTACCGTTTGAATAAAAAAGAGTAAGAGTATTAATGAAACTCCTTCTTCTTTCTATTTGCATAGTTAAAGAAGAATTTAATTTAATGAACATAAGTCGATGCAATAGCATACACACCGTTTCAATATAGTGTATTCATATGTACCTGCTTACACCTAATGAATGACGAAACGTATTATTTACGTATTTAAATAATGTAAACAACAACGAAAAAATACAAAAATATATTAAGAAATAACATCATGTCTTTATACAACTTTCTTCTCTCTTCATGCGAGTAGGATTTTTTCTTGGCAGTAAACCCGCGCGGAATTAAAAACTCACCAGCAACACCGACGGCTTCGCAATCTCGTTGTATCATCTAAAACATTTGACATTTGTGTATAACTCTTGTCTTACTTTACCTGCCTACCCGCGCGGATCCGCCGGAGTATTACTCTATTTGCTAGGGAAAGCAAGTAGAGGCGCGGGATATAATATATCTTATATACATACCGAAGGTTCACATTACATGCTGGTTACAAAGGAAGAAAGAAATAGCATCCCAAGTGGACTTAATAAACTCATGTTTAAAGGATTCGGAGACTAGGTAGCTACGGGTCGGTAATTTATGTCGTCCTATTACTTTTCATAAATCGACAAGCATACATCGACACGCGGGGCACGTATATGAAAAAGTACATACTTATAAATTAACACTTCTATATTTCAGCGATGAATAATATGGCACGCTATTGCTTGGTTCATGTTACTTCATAGTTTCCCTCGTTTTATCTCTCCCACTCTGCATCTTGCAGTATCGCATCATCACCAAGAGATGGGGAATCTGGTTTACGTACATCCTGAAAAGAAGCACATAATAATACCAAATATATTAGTAAATACGAATGTGAGCAAATAAATACCACATGACCATGACATTTATTGTTACTTACTTTTCGTTTTATTTAAAGTGCTTAGGGAATTTTAAACTCGATCGTGTGTTTTAAAGACATTTCAAGGAAATTTGGGGCATTTTCACTAATTAATAAACTCAAATCATGACCAAAATCTTTGTTTAATTCATTGTTATGACATGACAGACACGATGACTGACGATGACTTTGTCACGCAGTAATTGACATATTTATACCGTACAATTTAACCATCAAAAAGTTACGTGTTTCCAATCATTTGATCAATTTCTCACTTTAGTATGGGATTTCCATTCAATCGTTCATTCAATTATGTACTAGCGTCGGGTACAAAAAACATGACATTAGCTCAGCAATTTATACTTCAAAATTGACATTAAAATCTATCTAACGGTAGTACATAAAGTTACGTGATTACCCCGCTGGACACACAAGTTTCGTTACTTACGGATGGTTCTTTAATTGAAGCTGCGATTTGGTTTCAATTAATTGGGTTGGAGGGAATAGAGGAAGTTGAGGCAAGCGATGATAGTTCAATTAAAGGAGCGAACGAAGAGAATTTTAAATAAAACAAGAACCGAGACTTAAAAATTGCCTATATGTAATTTTAAGCAGGGATCGGATACCGGTATTTTCTCCATAGAAAAATACCGGTATTATTACGGTTACCGGTTCATTATTTCGTTTTTAATGGGACAATCTAGTAATACGACGTTGTTACCTAAATACATAATTCAGCCCTACGTAAAGAGCAAAAATAATCCAAAATATTGGGCTAATTCAGGGTTTTTTAAAAATACCGGTATCGGTCCCTGATTTTAAGTGATATTGTGAGACAAATAAATCATATCATTTCATATTATTGATTGGTAAAATAAGACTCAGATGTGTGAATAGCAAAATACCAACGCATATAATCTTATTTTTAAATAGTGACCCAAGAGACGTAACCTCAACTAGTGACAGAAAAAAATTGATTCGCCTCCCGGTTCCACAAGTCAGGGTCAAAAGTTCTTTTCTACATCGACAGTTGTTCTTAATCTGCTGACAAGTAGGCTAGCTGTCATGCGCTCGCGCACGCGTTGTATAACGGACCGGTTTCAAGGTCTCTGCCATCGGAAGCGGGATGAAAGACATGTAACGATGCTACAATGGGATACACGCCTACGTGGCTAGCTTCTGGGGATCAATCGTGCACTTACGTATTGAATTCCCATTTCATGAAATTAGGATACGCGTTTTGGCTTATTTCATTCTCCCGTTTTTCCCGCAATGCGTTCGCTTTGGACCTAATCCTAAAATCTGGTGTATGACTGTTAGCTTAACTAATAAGTTATTAAGTTAACTAGTAAGTCCTTATTACAAAAAAAAATCATGCGTTTAGATTCAGATTCAGATTTATTTATTCACAATATAAATTACATGTCAATTTACAAGAATCTCTATTGTGATCGTCAATAACATTAAATAAAACAAAATAAATTAAAAATCAATGAATAAAATAGCAGTTAAATCAAACAATGGGTATGATAAAATTCACCTGAGAGGATCGTCATGAATATATTAATATTTTTGGTACTCTAAACACGGATAACAAGGAATTAAATATCAATATCTCGTAATGATCGTCAAATTAAATATTAAAACAAGAATTAAATTAAATCAATAATATTAAATTAAATTAAACAATGTCAACTATTATTTCCATGTATTCGCTAATGGAATATAACGGGATTTCTAATAAAAAGTTTCTCAGTTGACGTTTGAATGTTTCGTCAGATGGTTCAGTTCTTAATTTGGCGGGTAGGCGCTCGTAATAGGTTGGTCCAATTACCCGTGGTTTTTAGCTGAGAGTGCCATGCGACGCGGTACTGTCCTAAGTCTCCCGGTGGATCGGATCTGCTTCCCCGTGACTTCAACTCGTTTAAAAGTTTGCAAATTGGTTCTGACAAATGTATGGTCATTGGTTTAAATGCATGATTTATTTTTTGTAATAAAAAAAACATGCATTTAAATGTATTGTAATGAGAACGCGATATTTTGTGATTTGAGGTATCTAAAACGGGAAAAATAACAGAATACAATACAAATTTAATACTCTTCATTGCACACCTCAATTAAAGGATACAGTACAATAAGTACAAAATCATAATAAGTAGAGGCAAACAACAGGCCGTCTTATCGCTAAAGAGCAATTTCTTCCAGACAACCTTAGGGTAAAATAAGTACAGTAGAATCCGCTTATAACGACTTCGCTTATAACATTTGACCGCTTATAATGACTTCGAAATCACCATACATAATTATAGGTATATAGGTTTCATAGCAAACATTTACAAAGTAAATCAGTCCGTTTTGTGCGACGTTCTGTTAGTGCGATGTAATATCACCGGTCCTTTGAGTGTCGCTTTATCCGGATCCCACTGTAAATAAATAAATAAATATTAGAGGACAATCTTACACGAATCGAACTAGCCCCACAGTAAGCTCAAGAAGGCTTGTGTTATGGGTACTAGACGACGATATATTTAATAGGTAATAAACACTTAAATACATAGAACACATCCAAGACTCAGAAACAAATATTCATGCTCATCACACAAATATTTGCCCTGACCGGGATTCGAACCCAGGACCGTCAGCTTCACAGGCAGGTGCACTACCCACTAGGCTAAACCGGTCATACTGTAAGTATAATATATAATTTTATGTTTTAACCATTCGTCTACCGGTCCCTGGGATCCCCGGGTCCATTACAATAAAATGCTATGCTTAATTTTTTTCGCCGGGAGACCACGGTTTTAAACTTCTTGGTCTATCTATCTTGCTACGTAATAATCACTCAAAGCGGTCACCCATCCAAAAACTGACCTGGCCCGACGTTGCTTAACCTCGCATACCGCACGCAGTACGCGGGCGCCGCTGGGCCACGAGCGCTCCTACCTTGTTTTCGCGACTATATTCATACAAGTTTTTTGAAAAATCCAGTGGTACGAGCCCGTGTTTAAATACAAAATAAATATTATCAATGTTTTTATCTTCAAAGATATTTTTTATCATATCATTGTGACGTTATTTGCTTGACATTTTACAGCGGGTCAGTAATTTGATACGCTAAGGTGCTAAAACGACAAATAACAAATCAAACAAGTTTATTTTGCATAACTCCTTAACTGGTTCTATTACGTTTTAATGTGTTAACTTATAAAGTTTATCTTAGAACACAAATCAAGCATAAGTGGACATAAAACAAACGGATCTGGATGCTGGAATGAAGGTTTACGAGCATTAAATTACATACAACTAGCGACCCGCCCCGGCTTCGCACGGGTGCACTATTTAATGCATGTTATTATACATATAAACCTTCCTCTTCAATCACTCTATCTATTAAAAAAAACCGCATCAAAATCCGTTGCGTAGTTTTAAAGACTTAAGCATACATAGGGATATAGGGACAGAGAAAGCGACTTTGTTTTATACTATGTAGTGATATATGTAGGTAGGTCTTTTTTTCTCTAAAACTTGGATACCTATGAACTTGTAAGATATTTAATAGTTTTGTTTGAAAAACGAATACGGGAAGTGCCTAGTTTTTATCCGCCTTTTAAAAAGTTAGAATTCGTCCCTGTCTAGGCGTTATTATACTCCTAGGAGTATAAAAAAAAAATCGAAAAAAATCAAAACATTTATTCTGCAAATAGGCCTCAAGGGCACCTTTACAAGTCAAAATCTATCTAGGTACATCAAATAAAAATAATACAATAATCAAAGTATCATTAATTAAATGTAGTGTTACATGTCAAAAATAAGACTAGAAACTAATAACAATCGATATTTGTTAGAGATGTATAAGGTCTCTAAGCGTCAAGATAAAAGGTAATAAAGTAGGTACACTAATCATAATAAAATATTTTGAGCTATATCTATAACACGTCAACATGAAAATAATAAAATCTAATAAATAAATATCCTCAGAGATGTATAAGGTCTCTGAGCGTCAGTCTAAAAAATAAAATCAAATGAGAACAGTGAAGTCTCTCATCATATAATCTTACCAAAAAGAGTAAGTCCGCTAAGTCAAGAGAAAAATATAATCGAGTTTACGAGCAATTTATTTAATGGAAGACAAACAAAAATGCATACACATTCTCGGAAAACGTATTCTTGACGTATTTCAGCGAGCAGGCTATGTATTCGATGCTCAAAAGCACTGTTGACACTAAAATATATTTTCACTTTCAATTAATTAATTTGCATTATTTCCTCACAATGTTTGAGAAAAATACTATATATACCTCTTCGGAAACCGGGATTGCCTAACTCGGTCTCTCATCAGGCCTCGGCAAGCCTCGGCCACCACAACGACCTCGTCAGGCAATCCCTTATTTTCAGACATTTCTTATTTTCAAATTACTTATTACTAGTTTTAATATTCAAGAACTCATTGACAGAATACACGCAAAGTTCGCATAGCCATATAGCTTTTTTTTTAAATTGTTTTAAGGGTAGTTATTTTTCATTAAAAAATAAATAAATAAATAAAGCATTTATTCACGAAAACAGTACTTTTACAACTTGTTATAACTTCCGCCAAACTGTTTAACAGTTTGTTGGCAGAAATAAGCTCCCTTTCTTTATATTACTGATTTAAGTTAGCTATTTAGTTAAGTACATCAACTGCTGTAGTAATGCAAGTTACAAATGTAAGTTTATTATGAGTGTTATAACATAAACTATTCTAATAATATTAGCTAATCAAGTTTATTGTATTAAAAAGTAATTTTCGCACATCTGTAAATAACCATAACATTTAATTTAATACCCACGTATAAACGAATAATGAACCCTAATAGTGACCAATGCAGATGTATTAATATCCATCAACCTACAGTTGGACAGACATACAGACGTATCGCATGACGTACGCAGCAAGGAAATGATTCGTTGGTACAAAAACTGGTATACGCGTGTTTTGTTGTTATCGGATTCCAGGTTGTATTTACAACACGTGACAGTAGGGCTGGCTCATTCCTCGGACAAAGTATAGGCATCGCCATTCAACGAGGGAATGCAGCCAGCCTTATGGGCACCGTTCCGCAGGGATCAAACTTGGGGGACCTAACCTAACGTAGCCTTACCTAGGTTAGGCTAGATACGTTTTAATTTAATTTAATTTATTTTTATTAGTTCTATGTTATTTACATAGAACATGTTTTTTTAATATTATTTTCTGTGAAAAATGAAAGATAATGGGTAGTTCAAAATTTTAAATTCTAGCGAATATGTCCAATGGCATCTCATATGAAAGGGTTTGAGTTGCACATTCTGATACTAGAATTACGATTTGAATCTGGATATTTACCATGTATATTAGTATTTGTGAGTTCCCGATATTTCGGCACATACATAATATATTCAGTTAATCCTTGATAATGGCGCTTGCAACAGTGCCGAAATATCGGGAACTCACAAATACAAATATACATGGTAAATATCCCGTTTCAAATCGTAATTCTAATGTAAATGACCATGTAAGCTTGAAATCACATTCTGATACGTTTTTTTTTACGTTGAGTCGTTTTCGATTTATAAGGGAAAATGTCAAAAAAATACTATTCCCCCTCCCCCCCTTTATCATCGAAGTTTACCAAGACAAAAATATGAAATTATTACAAAACATTGATATAAATTGTACAGGAGAAATATAACTATAAGTAGCTCTATCTAGTTTTTTTTTATCATCAAAAAACATTTACTGTACTAAGTTTATAATTTAATAACCTTTGCATGTATTTTTGCTTTATAAATTCCTACGAGATTATGCTGAAAGTACCTTACTTCAAATAAAGAAAAAAAAATTCTAATCGGTTTATTAATGTTTGTTAATTAAAATTCGCCTATAGATGGCGCTGTACCCATGGCGTTCAATTTCTACACCATATTCTTGAGATTTTCCTGAATTAATAGGGTTGGAACCGGTACACATCTGTGTACGGATCCCTCGGTGCGCGAGTTGGACTCGCACGCTAATTTTGCAAGGAATAATTGGGCAGCACTGTGCATTATACGTCATATTTGTATGAAAATGTGACGTTCGAGGTAGTGTTGCCAAATTATTCCAATGCAGATTTAGCGTGGTCGGACTCTAGTGCTAAATTAAAAAAAAGTGTCTTTTTTTATTAAAAATGGGATCGCTCTTGACCAGCATCTAGCCAGGGGGCAAAGATGAGGCCGACGATGAAGCGAGCTCACTCAGAAGGTGCCTATTCACTCGTGCCTTAAAAAGGTCTATGTTATATGAGCTCGGAAACACAAACGCCGGCAGAGAATTCCAAACCTTAGAAGTGCGCATTATAAAAGATGATGCAAAGCGCTTGGTTCGAATAAGAGGAATTTCGACCAAGTAAGGATGGTCCAGCCGTACGTCTGGATGTCCGATGGAGGGGGAAGGCGGTATGAGCTCATGGAGCTCCTGAGCACACTCTCCGAAGTACAATTCCTAGACTCGAACCCGCAAACCGTGAAGACTTAGGCAAACCGGTAAGGATACCCGGCAACTGAGCCGGCGCCGGGGCAGAGGTCGTGCGCTTTCTCTGCGCGCGCCGAAAGGGGAAAATTGAATATTGCTTGCGAAACGTCATGTTTCGGGGGCAGTGTTGCCAGATGGGTACATTTCTTACATTTTCCGTAACTTTTGACCGGCTCGCGTAACATGTAAGTAACTTCTGTTGTAAAGGAATTTATTGTAACTTTTGAGAATAATGAAACTCTATTTAAAAATAAAGGTCAATAGTATTTAACCGGTACCAAGCGAAACAATTTATAGGCTTGAAAAGGTGACTAAAGAACCCACGTGGTACGCCGGTCTGTCCGTCTGTTGCCACTATGTATGACATTCGAGATACCGCCCATCAGACTGGCGTAATTCTGTCGCCGAACTCGCCGAATTTTAGTTGTATGTGGCTACTCGTGTCTTAAAATCGAACGTTACGAAAGTAATTATGAAAGTTATAAAAAATGTAACTTTTGCATCAAAAATGTAACTTTTCAAGAAAAGTAACGTAATTTTCGCCCTAATGGCCCTGGCAACACTGTTCGGGGGCTACGTGTGTGTATACATACCATTTCAACCTTATCACGTTCACGTAAGGCTCAGAATATTTGTTCTTAATTCGAGGATTCGTATACGTAACGAAGTTAGAGACGGTTAAGGAAATTGATACTTATAAATTTCACAGTAAGCGCTAGGTTTAGTCAGTGATGTGCCGTTGACGGAAATATTGCCGGCAGCGGCAATTGAATTGCTGGCAGTATACTCACGGTAATAGGTTAGTTGAAACCTTAAAAGTAGTGGCTTTGTGAGCTGTGGACCTCGCGAGATTTTTTTTTCAAAAATTGTCTAAAAATAAATTCTATATAGATATCGAAACTATTCACAAAATTTGACGAGAATCGATTGAAAAATGCGACCTATAGAGGAGAACAAACTGAAATTGGCCCGCAGTAATTTACAAAATTATTGAAAAAACGGTTTATGAAAATTTCCAAAAACTGACTCGCCAAAAAAGTTCTATATAATCGAACCTGCTCACAAAATTTCAAGAGAATCGGTTGAGAAATGTGACCTGTAAACGAGAACAACCGGAAATCTAAAAAGAAATCTAGATATCTGGCATTCATATATATGAAAGCAATTTTGTCGAAGCTGAAGCCGAGATCTTCATCTCACTCAAAAATATCATTCGAGTACATTGCCAAGAACAAAACTCATCAGAATACCGTACCGGGGGTTGAAGTTGCACCACGTCCGTAGGGAGTACCCACCGTTACCCTACACGTGACCCCTGGGTGGTGCTAAGCGGTGCAACAAACTGGCTTAACATGTAGGGGAGGTATCCCCTACATATAAAGTGGTGGTGCATTTTTTTTTTCTTTCAAACCCTATCTCAAAAAAGTACATCATCAGTACTAAGATCAGTAAAAACCCTTCTACGGGTCCGTAATTCCGCATATGACCGTTGACGTGATGGACGGGCAACTACGGAACCCTACACTGTGCGTGACCCGACACGCACTTGGCCGGTTTTTTATACCACGTCGGTGGCAAACAAGAGTGCGGCCTAAAATATTCTACCTTTTAAAGTATGGATAGTTGAGTGTTGTGGGCGAGAAACTCAAAATACTCAAAATATTATTTATTCAAATAGCACTTTTGAATCGTCAGTTATATATTACATAAATTGAATCTAATTATTCAGAGCAATTTATTGATGCATATGAGATTTTTAAAAAGACATGAATTACTGTAAGGTATGTCAAAAGAGAGTATAATAAATTCACAAAAGATCGTCAATATATAAAATAAAAACATAAAAAATAGTATAATCTAGACAGTTTCTAGAATAAAATCTGAATGTCAAGATGGACTGATAGCAACCTATCAGTTGTAGTATCAATTTCTGATAAAAATATAATTTCTTTAAACCAATAGGTTTTTACTAAATATCTAATTAATTTACAATTGACCAGGTATATACATCACTGTTCTTTTGACAGATCCCTAGGATCCCCGGAATCATAACAAAAAAAATCTTTTTTTTAAATCTAAGTAAATTGTTTATTTTTTTCGCCGGGAGACGATGGCTATAAAACTTCAAAAATCAAGTAACTGTAGACACTAAACCTTCTTCAACGACCTTCAGAAGGACGTAAAAGCAATGGCTCTCGATTTGTCATGTTCCGACCTCAACCTTATCTACACGTACCGACAGACGATCAAAGTTAACTTAAGCACAATAACAAACTGGGTACTTTTAATCAGCAAGGTGAGTGAGGGTAACCCGTCTTGCAGGCTTGCCCAAACTTGGGTCTGTATTCACGGCACTTACCTTACAAACCTTTTATTTGTTGCATGTAGCTTAACCTCGGCCTTCCCCTTCCTCGCTTTCCTTCAATTTTGCCTTCTATGATGTTCTTTATAAGAATAAGATAAATATAGTATAGTATAGTATAGTAGCCTTTATTTCATGCAAATTGTGAATATAAATAAATACAGTTTATTCTTAATAACTAGTTCTTATTTCGCATGCCGCCCCTGCAGCAAAGGCCTCCCCCAACTCCTGCCAATTCCTTCTACTCCTTCCTTCTACTTCGTGCCGTTCTCCACCAGTACTTATCGAAGCTCGCGAGCTCGTCTCTCCATCTGAGATTGGGTCTTTCCCGCTTTCTTGTTTTGTCTCTAGGTATCCATTCAATAGTAAGTTTGGTCCATCGGTCATCTGTCAATCGCCATATATGGCCCGCCCAGCCCCACTTGTTCTTTCTAATCACAGATATGACATCTCTTACTCCAGTCTGTTCTCTAATATCTTCATTTCTGATTCTGTCCTTTAGTTTGATTTTTAGCATTGAGCGTTCCATTGCTCTTTGACAAACTCTCAGTTTTTCTATGTGTTTTTTGGTAAGGCTCCAGGTTTGGGCACCGTAAGTAAGGGTGGGCAAGACAGCAGTATCAAATACTTTTTTCTTTATCGCCATTGACATATCACTTTTTAAGATGGATTTTAGTGACCAGTATTTTCGCCATGCTCTGCCAATTCTGTTGTCTACTTCCTTAACGAGACTGTTTTTGAAGGAGACTAGTTGTCCTAGATATGTATAGTCTTCCACTTATTCTATATAATAAATAAATAAGAAATATTTATTCGAGACAAAGACAACAATTAATACAGCAAAGAATAGAATATAAAAATAAACAAAAAAGTTGTGATATCTCGAAACGGTACCATCTCAGCATAATGCGGGCAATCGCCAGCGCTGGTTCCGATGGGACCGTCGAGTGATTTCACGGTGTGTAACTGTACGAACATAAAATAATAATAATAAATAAAGAACGATTAACATGAAGAAGAAGAAGACGGATTTTAAAAACAAAGTTTGAAATTTTTTTTTTAAACCGTGATATATGAACGCAGCAGCCTGTGCTATCTGTTCCAGCTAAACTAGCGCCAATGACAGTTGGAATGGCAGGCAGTAACTAAAGGAACTAAATGAATATTTGGAACATGGCGTCATAATATATACTGATTATGTCTAATAATTAACAAACAAGTGAAACATTTATTTTGAAATAAACATTACATTTGAAATAAAAATATCATAATTATAATGTTCACATACATATAAAATCGTCGTGTCGTGTAAGATGACCAATCATTTTCCCTCTTCTATTTTCTATAATTTCCAACAGTTTCCTTTTCTCCCCCACTCTCCTCAGCACTTCATCGTTTGTAATTTAATAAGGAAAGCTAGCAGTCGTGTCGTATAAGGAGATCAAGGAGGCGGCCCTGGATAGAGTCAGATGGAGAGAGCTACACCGACAAGAGTCTAACTCTTAAATTTATGATGCCTTACAAACCAGCAGGTTGACTCCCAATCACTCACAGTTGTTGAGAAACTCTGGATCAAGTTATGTTGGATGGTCTCGCATTTGGGTTTGCGAATGATAAGTCTGCGCGACCTTGCTACAAGGTTGAGTTTTAGTACTTAAGGGACTTAAAAGTTAAGGTCAAAAAAAATCTGTATAATTATCGAATCTGCTCAGAAAATTTCACGAGAATCGGTTGAGAAATGCGACCCGTAGACGAGGACCAACCGAAATTCGCCCGCAGAAACTTACAAAATCTTTGAAAAACTTTTTTGAAAATTTCCAAAAAGTGTCTAGAAAAAAATAATCTGCATAATTACTGAACCTGCTCACAAAATTTCACGAGAATCGATTGAGAAATGTGACCTGTATAGGAGTACAACCGGAAATCTGGCAATTTGGAAATCCGGAATTCGGACATACGAAAGCATTTCTGTCGAAGCTGAAGCAGAGACCTTCGTTTCACTCCGTCATTTAACGAAAGACATGAAGTCCATAAGACACACTCGTTTCTTTAAGTTGCGTGCACTCATGTTACAAGCTTTTATGTTAGTACGTATGTATGTTTTTATGTGTGGGACAAACCTTGCAACTGAATTTTAGACCAGTTATTCAACCGGTTGAGCTGAAATTTGATTTAATTATGCAAGTTCGGTGACAATGCCATATTATGTTATCGCCGAGTTGATCTGATGATGGAGATAGATAGTGGTGATAACAACTCCTAATATCCCTCATATTCTGGGCTAATTGGAACTCTTAGCGAAAAGAGATAGAGTGAGAAATAAATGCTTGTACCGAAAGTTATAAGTATTCGATATTGGATAATTGGATGCTGTTATGCAATAATGTGTCAACCTAGTAACTGAGGTTGAGTCAATTATATTGAGACTCAGGGACGATAGCCCTCCAGGACTTCATGGAATAACTAATCGCCTACTAAAGTCAGTCAAAGATTTACTTACAGGTGATACTTAAGCAACGTATCCGCTACCCGACCTTATTAATCTACAGGGACATGGATGTCCTGAGTGTACGCGGAATTTTTGTTCCACAAGCGGTCGTCGGGTTACATGCAAAGGTTTTGAAATGCCCCAAATATAAAGAACTTCTGCAAAAGCGCAAATTTCGGATCCCAGTTCCTCCTACAAAATCAGCTTTTGCGAAAAAGTTTAGTACATTTCTTCATCCATTCATTTATAATAAAATATGTAAAGAACTCCCTTTGCAAGAATACTCAATCAGAGAACTAAAACTTAGAACTTAGACTTAGAGAACTTAAAGTGCGCACATGGCTGAAATCCCTTTGTTATGAGGATATAGAGAACATGTTGAGAGGGACTTAATAAATCAATACCTACACACACAGACACACACACACGCACACATACACACACACACACACACACACACACACACACACACACACACACACACACACACACACACACACACACACACACACACACACACACACACACACACACACACACACACACACACACGCACACTCATGTAAACGCCCACGCATAAACACTAAATATACACACTTACTCACTCTCAATCGTAGATTTTATGTTAGTAATAATAATTATATTGTATTGTCATCTTTTCTGCGAAAAGTCTTTCGCGCACATATTGTTAAAACATTTTTGAATTGGCTTCCTTCGGGACAGGCTTAGCCTAGTGTAGGGGCCAGTCGAACCGCATAACGCAAAATCCACTCAGTACATTACTTATAAATGATGATATGTTCAACTATACCTGTAAACTTTTATGTACAAATAAACTTCTTATGTCTTAGTAGGAAATCCTATAGTAGGTTGACACATTATTGCATGACAGCGTCCAATTATGTATCATGCAAACCTTACCGAAAGCAAATCATTATAGCTCTCGCCTTGAGCTGGGTTGTAATATTGTACTGAATTTCATTATAACCCGCCGGGTTCTTATTGTAATATCTTTAAAGCCTAATTTCGTAAAGTCTATAAGATACTTGTATCTATATGATTTTATTTTAAATAACGAAGGTTTAGAAATCATATTGATGACATTTATTACATTAAGCCGTCGGTCGTGGACGGGTTAACTTATATAAGTAATGATTTATTAAAGTACAATTAAGGTACCTATAATAGTAGTTTATGCAACTGATACATAATGAGAACCTACTGATACATGTGATGTTTTAAGGCCTAATTATGTACAGTTGTATACACTACTTTATCTACATCCATACATTAAATCCTCTTTCATGTGTTGAGGCACCATTGCGATGAAAGTGCAGGAGTTCGAGTTCGTGAGCTCGTTGAAGTTTTTGAGCACGAGCCTGTATCGTAATGGGCGGAGATGGCCATAACGATACCGTTTTTGATGCTGTTATGGCCATCTCCGCCCCGGACCGGCGCGATATTGTAAAGTTGGTCCTTACCTACACTTTTTGAGCACATAAAAGATTTACTACATGGGTGTAGATAAAAAATATTTAAGGATCTGTAAAAGTAGTTTTTTGCTTCCATTATTTGTTAAACATCAACTTAAATACATTTTAACACCCGTGCCCACCAGTTAGCGCATTAACTTTTTACACTGATTAATAGCACGTAATTGAACGTTTTTGGCCTTTGGGATTATATTTAATCCTTTATTTTGATCGAGTAGTAGTGTTGTCTTATTTAGCCGAAACTGTTGAACGGGTATTGTTTTTTTTAGGTCTGGTCCTGTTTTTTCAATAAACTTACAGTGCCCTTCCTAAAATGGACCATTAGTAGTTTATTCAATTGTTCCACACCCGTGTTTTAATTGAATTGAAAACATTTATTTCGAGTAACATAGGACTCATACATAATATTTGTTAGTAAAATTAATTAATTATTATTCTTATTGTTAGTTTAATGTCTAATTATGTACTGTTGCTATTACTTTGTCTATATCCATATATTAATTCCTTTTTCATGTGTGTAACCAAATTGAGATTTTTTTGGCCCACTTTTAGACCCCCCTCCACCTTGGTGATGGTGAGGTTCTAGGAGACTCCCCCCCCCACGAAACATATAGCTATTTGTGTGCCATGTGGCGAAACATAGTGACTCTATATCTAAGAATAAGACCTACATACTTATAATGAATGCTTATGTTTGACAAATAAATAATTTGAATTTGAAACCTCATGTGTATTTTTTCACTATTAAAAATTTAGACTGAAATGGTATTGTGTTTATTTTCGTATATCGTGTTCTGCAAGCGCTCCAAAATGTCAGAAAACTTTAATATACTCGCTGTTTTTCACGTGCGAAATGATTATTTACAATTTCCTACATGTGTAGATAATATTTCTCGGTTTTGTAGGTAGAAGAAAAAATACACATGCGATCTACGTTGTACCCAATACGTGATCAGTTGTGAGGTTTTCATGACCCCCTCCCCCCCTTCGGAACCTCGCGTGATTTCTGGATATATCCTTAATGAGATGAAACTCCGAGGCTCATCTCGGGCGCGGTGTGAAGAGTTGTCGCGTCGCCCGCCGCTGCATCGTGTATTGAAAGTTCGTTTTTTTTTAACTAGCCTATGTAAGTGTCCCACTGCTGGGCAAAGGCCTCCCCTCTTTTCCTCCATTCGGCCCTATTGTTAGCTTGTTCCCGCCAAGTTAAGGAAAACGCATCCAGGTCGTCCCGCCATCTCCTTTTTGGTCTGCCTCTGTTCCGGTAGCCATCTTGTGGGGTCCATTGCGTACTTATTTTCGCCCATCTATCCGGATGCATACGGGTGACATGTCCGGCCCAGTCCCACTTCAGTTTAGCGGTCTTGACACCTACATCTACAACTCGTGTTTTGGAGTGCAGTTCCGTGTTTCTGATGCGATCAGTTCTGCGAACACCTAGTATACTGCGCTCCATCGCCAGCTGGCAAACCTTAAGTTTGGACTTCTGGATCTCAGTCAAAGACCAGGTTTGAGCACCGTAAGTTAAGACGGGCAGGATACACATATCAACGAGTTTGCGCTTGACACACAAAGGGAGGTCGCCCTTCAGTAGCGCCTTCATGGACCAGAAGCTCTTCCAGGCGTTTTCGATACGTCTATCGATTTCGATGGACTGCCTGTTTTCAAAGAAAGCTATCTGGCCCAGGTATAGGTACTCATCGACATATTGTATATCCTGTTAGTTCGATATTTGAATATATTAAAATATTAACTATCGATACTTTAATATAAACATTAAGATGCAACCACAGGTATCTTAATGGCGTTTTGCTTATCGCTTCTGAACATAATGTAGTGGTGGTACGCTCCCACTTTACCACACTCAAAATTCATCCATCAATTGATTTTCGGCGATGTAGATCGCATCTCTAGCTCGTTTCGCCGTGGGTGTACAAAGTGGGTACTACATATAATATATCGATCAGCACAATCAGTGGCAAGGCCACGCGTGGGCCTGCGCCGGCGATCATTAACGTATCAAATCGACATTTTGTAACCACTTGTTTTGAGTGGTAAGAAAAAATGGTAGTTGGGATACGTTGCGAAATAGTACGACAACAGTACGTCGTCGTAGTGCCGGAATTAAAGTGCCATGGAGATATGTGATAATCCACACCGAAAGGGACCTTATGGCGGCAGGCGCTTACATTACACCTATTCACTATTGTATTGGAACAGCGGCAATAAAGGCGTAAGTGCCGGCCGCCATAAGGTCCCTTTCAATATGGATTATCACAATTATAAATCGTTTCGCCGGATTCTGGGGCGATATTCCATTGGTTTGTGCCAGCTCGGGGAAAAGCGACCACACTGTAGTGTGGTTTATACTTAAGATAAAATTATTTGTCTTGTTTGTAAAATTTACAGAGTTTCTCATAAATAAATAAAGATTAGAAGACAATCTTACACAAATCGAACTAGCCCCACAGTAAGCTCAAGAAGGCTTGTGTTATGGATACTAGACGACGATATATTTAATAGATATAAATACTTAAATACATAGAAAACATCCAAGACTCAGAAACAAATATTCATGCTCATCACACAAATATTTGCCCTGACCGGGATTCGAACCCAGGACCGTCAGCTTCACAGGCAGGTGCACTACCCACTAGGCTAAACCGGTCGTCAATAGAATTAAAAACTCAAAAAGTAACTGAGTCGTCCTTGGGTGTCTCACCATTTGTATGAAATAATGGTTTTTACCAGTGTGTTACCCAATACGTTAATATTTAAGTATTTTTACCTATAAATTCCTTTTATTAGGTTCAGGTACCATTTCGAAATCCTATTTTTGTACACCAATTCAATACATATCAAAGATTTTTTGGTAATAGATAACTGGTCATGAAAAAGTAGAATGATCCAGTAACGCTTCGATAAGCGAAAGAGTTGCGAGTTGCATAAACAGTCCTGTTGTTCCGAAAGAGGAATAAAAATGGCTCCAGCAGCTGTCAGATTGTCAAACTTCCCAAATAATCAGATAATATTCGATATAAGCAACTTTCTTACGATCCACGGTTATTGAAACAACAGTCCCTGAATGCACACTTGCATTGTGTTGCATATTCGTGTCATTCTCTACCAATAGGTACAAGACCTCCCTTACTATTTATTTCTCCTCGTCACGGAAATAGCACCCCTATTGGCGCTGCCAAAAGGTAAAATATTGCTCGAGAATGTATACCTAACACATATAATGTAATTTGCGCAATACCAATAGGTAGGGGACCTCCCTTACTGTTTATGTCTCCTCGTCACGGAAATAGCACCCCTATTGGCGCTGCCAAAAGGTAAAATTTCGCTCGAGAATGTATACCTAACACATCTAATGTAATTTGCGCAATACCAATAGGTAGGGGACCTACCTTACTGTTTATGTCTCCTCGTCACGGAAATAGCATCCCTATTGGCGCTGCCAAAAGGTAAAATTTTGCTCGAGAGTGTACCTAACAGATATAAAATATAATTTGCGCTTACGCAGAGTTCCGAAGAGCACTCTCAGATGTCATCGCGTCCATTCAGCAGTCGGAACGCGAATCAGCGTTCCCGGTACCGCGCGAGTTGCGAGAACACTGAGACTTAGGCTGGCCGCAGACGCACGGTTTCCTGATTAGGTTTACGAATACGGAATGTTGATTCGGAAACCTGAAAAATATTTTATTTATTTATATTAGGAGAACCAACAGCAGTACAAAAAATGTAACAACATGCATATTAACAGCAGAGCCAATTACAGGATCTCACAGATAGCGCTAGAGTGCTACCTACTTAGTATGTAAGCCAATTGGCTAGCTTCGTGTGACGCTTATTTTAGTTCACATGCTATAGTTTTTAAGCCACGGGGGTGGCAGAATAACAGCGTCTGTAGACAAGAGTCTTTAGTGGTCTCTTGGTACAGACACAAGCTGAGCCACCTACCCTTTCAATTGTTTGTTTTTTGTAGAGTGTATATACTGAACTAAAGATTACTCTGATTTTTATACAAACAAACGCCTTAAGGGAGGAGTACAGCGACATCTACCAGAAAACTCATGCTTCATTAACGGCACTAACGTCTCAAATCATATTGAGAATCCTGCTCGGTGCCTAAATTTTTCAATTTTTCCTTCATTCCAAATTTGAAAAATATTTGACAAGGCACACGCGTTCTTCGAACGAAAAAAAATCTGACGTTCGTTCCGAAACGCAGCCATGCGTTCGGGTTATAAGAACGAAAAAAACCGAATGACGTCATCCCGAACGCAGCTCTTGCATACATTTCGTTTCACTAGCCGCACACGAACGGAAATTTCGATTCAGAAACGCGCGAGCGCCGTAATCGAGTGCACGTATACGTCAATTTTGATAGCTGGGACGCTACCGCGACAGCAAACGAAGTTTTCGCTCTCTGTCGCACTTGCACGTTTGGACGTAAGTGCGGTAGAGAGGGAAAACTTCGTTTGCTGTTCGCGGTAGCGCCCCTGGTCTAATCAACATTGAAGCCGAAAATTTTATAATGTCTGTTGAAAAATATTCCTGTATATGCGATATTGAAAATACAGACTACCACAACAGATATTTAAAAGAGTTGGCCAGTAAAAGCGCAATATAAAGTACTGTATAAGTAGTTGCGGACGCCTATAGGTGGACCGTACGCTTATTTACCACCGGCGTTGTATAAAAAAAATCCTCCTCGTCCAAGTCCTTACGTGCTCTCACAAAAAACTTCACTCTAGAACTGGCAGAAAAAAAAACCTGACACAAATAATCGGACGTGTGCGTAAAGCTTACGGCATTCCTAATCTACATTTGATATTTGTAAACCTAATCAGGAAACCGTGCGTCTGCGGTCAGCCTTAGACACTCGTGCGCAGAAAAGTTGTTGAATGCATGCACACCCCAAAAGATACGTATAAATGACACATACAAATGATACAATCTTTGCCTCTGCTTATGCACTAAACTAAATGAACACGCAATGATAGACAAATTGGACTATTGTTGATGTCCGTCGGAGACATATTTTTTGTGCTAAAATATAGTCCCATAGTCTAATACAAAATCAATTACATACTAATACACATAATGTATTATTTACACACTTACAAATGTTATTTCGATTCCTATGCAATATAAGACTATTCAGAAACTAATAGTCAAAGCGCGGCAAGTTTCTATATATAAACAAACTAGGAACCCCATTTTCACCCCTTTAAGGGAGCAATTTCGAAAAACGCTTAAATGCATTTTGTAGTATTTAAATATAGTAGTCTATTTACGAATTTTCAAATCTCTCACTTCAAAAAGATTTGCACCCCGCACAAACTTTGAACCCCCTTTTCACTCCTTTAGGGGAGGAATTTAGAAAAATGATGAAATACGCCATTAATATATTTAATTAGAGAGTCTATACAAAGTTTCAAATCTCGCACTCCAATAAATACATGTTTCATACAAACTTTCATTCGTGCAAAGTCAACTCTCTAGCGTTAGCATTTTCGCCTGTGCGTTGATGAATCAGTCAGTCGACAGTCAGTCAGTCAGTGAAGACTTCTTTTTTTATAGGTATAGATGAAATCAAAGAAACAACAAAATAACCAACATGTTGCATTTTCTAAATACCACTTCGATCATAAAAAAAATACCTAATCTACAAAATTATAATAATGACTAACCTAAGCCGTCTTAGAACTAAATCGAGTTGCGAAACCTAGTTATTTTCGCGTGAAATAGCTCGCGTTTAGTCGGTACAAGCAGACAGACAGACAAATGTTGGTGAATAGTATATCATCGAGTACACTACGTGCGTGGGCCGCCAAGCCTACTGTGCTAGTTTTGGTGCCCAGGAAGAGAGAATGGCGGTTTTAAATAAGTCATAAGTAATTTATTCATAAAGCCAATTTACACGTTATAATATAGAACATACAATATGTCGTTAAAAATACACACATCAATATAAATCAAAATCAAAATCAAAATCAAAACATTTATTCTGCAAATAGGCCTCAAGGGCACTTTTACAAGTCAAAATCTGTCTAGGTACATAAAATAAAAATAATACAATAAACAAAGTATCATTAATTAAATGTAGTGTTACATGTCAAAAATAAGACTAAGAAACTAATAACAATCGAGATTTGTTAGAGATGTATAAGGTCTCTAAGCGTCAAGATAAAAGGTAATAAAGTAGTTACACTAATCATAATAAAATGTTTTGAGCTATATCTATAACACGTCAACATGAAAATAATAAAATCTAATAAATAAATATCCCCAGAGATGTATAAGGTCTCTGAGCGTCAGTCTAAAAAAATAAAATCAATTGAGAACAGTGAAGTCTCTCATCATGTCAATTCCACTGAACACTAGTACTAGTAAAATAATCTGAATATTAAATTTTTATAGATATTATCAAAAATCCAAGTCACTTAGCATCTTTAGCGAGGAGATTTAAGTATTCTTCATAATTATAGAACGGGTGCTCAACAAGCCATCGTTTGAGGCGATTTTTAAAACTGCCCACGTTCTGGGCGCTGGGCGCTGGTGATGCTGTCAGGTAGTTTGTTGTAGACGGCGGGCCCCATGATATGGGTGAGCTTGGCCGACCTAGCCAACTTGCCGCCCGCGCCGACGAGCTTATGTGCGTTCCGCGTGTTGTACCCGTGTACCATTCTGTTCGTTTTGTAGGCTGTTAGGTTTAACCTCACATACACAGCCACCTGTAGGATGACTATAGCTGGTAGAGTAAGTATCCCCGTAGTATATAATATAATATCTATTTGATGTCAAACGAATCACCAGCACAGACATCCAAGTTTAATCCAGAAAACAGTGCTTTTACCATGACTTTGCATGACCGTACTCGCTAGCGACTGCGTAAACGATTTAGTATGCCGATTCTTAATTCTATTGCGTAACCGCCAGAGGCGCTCCACTTTTGCCCATACAAATTTTTACGCAGTCACTAGTGAGTACGGTCATGTAAACTCATGATAAAGTCACAGAATCGAAAACAGATGCATATAATATACACTCACGTCCATGCCCTATATAGAGTAGGCAAAGACCAAAGACCGAGACTCATTTTGTAATTCTCAAATTCTCAAATATTTATTCTGCAAATAGGCCACAAGAGCACTTTCACATGTCAAAATATTAATTTACAATTTAAGAAAGTCTAACTATAATAAGTAATACATTTTTAATGTCAAAATATTAATTTACAGTTCGAGAAGGAATAATAATTTCGAGTTTACAATTATAACAAAATTAATGTCATACAGTGAAGATAAACTTGCAAAGTTATCTATTACAAATATTACAACATCAGTAAAGTTAGAGGTATAAGGTCTCAAGATTAAACAAGGAGTACAATGAAATTAATATAATATCCCGGAGATGTACATGGTCTCTGAGCGTCAAAATTAAAATTAATTTAATATTGCTAGAGATGTATATGGCCTCTAAGTCACTGATAATAAAAACGAATCCACAACAGGATGATGTAAAAAATCTGATGTCCATAATTTTAGTACTAGTAATAAAAATAAAATTGCCACTAAAAGCTTTCGTGTCCAGTTTTGCAGGTCAATGTGTCCGTTTTTATAACAAGTTATACGATAAAATTTAGAATTTACGCTTCTAGTACTTAAAAATTACTTTAAAAAAACATTAATGTCAAAGGCTTAATATACGGTTGAGGAGTATCTAATAGACAGAAATGCATGGCCCAAACCGAATAACTAAGTAGCATAAAGGTTCATGTATAATACTTTCATTGTATCTAGTTGACACAGTTCTTGCACGAAAGCATATCAAACGATTTAATTTAATGTCTAGGGGAAGTATTTATTTATTTATTTATTTATTCATTGTAATGTCATGCATACACAATAAGAGGTAACATTTCTAATTTAAGTATTTCATAACACCCTGTAAGGGCACACAATAATCTTATAGTAAGTATTTTACTTACCTCGTATTTTGTAATACCATATAATACGTATGCAGTTTCGACATGTTTTCTTGTGGAACTACATATTGTAAATACATATTGTTATTTTTTCCCTCGTTCTTTTTTAAATTCTCTTTTGTTGTTTACCACTCAGATTTACTTAACTAGTTGTATTGTAATAAGGATATTTTTTGAGAAAACGACTGACTGTCGAGTTTCGTTCGGCGTTTCTTCTCGGCAGTGGTCTCATGAGAAACGCTAGTAGTTTTTGACTTGTAAAAGTGGCATTGCGGCCTACTTGCATAAAGTTCATTAATTTCGTTTAATCCATCTGAGTTTGCGTTAAATCTAGTGACATAGCGTCTGTACTTTACGCCCTAGTTGTTATAACTTTCCCAATATGATTCGGCTGAGCTATACAGACCTGATAACGCTGCTGGATGAAATTCAGGAATTCCTTTTCGAGGATATACGACGCAGCTGTCAATGTTTCTTATCTAGAGCTGTTTATGCCTATTTGCTTTTCCAGGTGAAGTGTTTGTTAGACAGTCCTCGACAAATTAAATGGCATTATAATCTAATAACACTAGGTACTTTTCTCTTTAGGTATAGTTCAGATTGCATTTCGCGAAGGCAAGTGGAGTGGTTCCTATTAATATTGCCATAAATGGGTCATTTTCAGTTGTAAAAACAAAATGGGTCATACGCGGATTTAGGTTCTCGTCTTTTCTGTGGACATACCAAAAGTTAAGGGCTACAAAGCTTAATTTTGGATTGGACCAGTAACCCGCATAAACAGTGTCTCCGTTTCTATAAATCCCACATAGCTAACATGCAAATAAGCCGTTAACTATTGACCACAGGAGGGACGACTTTTGTTTTTTCAACTAAGTATGACCCAAATATAAGATTTCAAGCTCACATGGTCATTTACATTAGAATTACGAGTTAATCCTTGCTAATGGCGCTTGTAACAGTGCCGAAATATATACATGGTAGATATCCCGTTTCAAACCCGGTGGTCAATATAGGCTTATGTACGTATAAGTTATGTTTTTATTAAATGGATTTATAGTTATGGAAACACCGTTTATGTGGGTTACTAGACCAATCCAAAATTAAACTTTGTGGCCCTTAACTTTTGTAATATCCACCGAAAAGACGCAAACCTAAATCTAACTCATTGTCAGATTTAGGTTGCGTCTTTTCGAAACTAGACATTTGGGTCATCCCAAATGTCAAGTTTAACTCGTATTGAACAATGTAGACATACCTATTGTAATTTTTGAAGTCGGTGCCATCCAAAGGAATTGTCTAAAGTTGACGAAATGGCGCCGACTGTACCACCAGAATGAGATTCTGGCAACAACGGGATCAACCTTGAAGCATATGCTATCAAACAAAAAAAAAACCAAATCCAATCATAAACAATGGAGTTATGACGTGTAAATTGGCTTTATAAAATAAATGACTATGATGACTATGAGTTCCGAGGTAACAAACATAAAAAAACCGGCCAAGTGCGTGTCGGGCCACAGTGTACGGTTCCGTAGTTGGCCGTCCATCACGTCACCAACGTCATATGCGGAATTACGGACCTGTAGAAAGGTTTTTACTGATCTTAGTACTGATGATGTACTCTTTTGAGAAGTTGTGTTGTGTACATATTTTTGCCCTTTACGGTAATGTCTACTTAGCAGTGATAGTCTTCCTTTTAAATTCATCGTTTAAACTACTACCATGATTTTTTTCACATGCCTAGTAGCCACCGTTTAGCTGGCAGGGGGGGACACTTGACCATAGCAAAAATTATCACTTCAAAGCTTAATATCACGCCAACCGATCCTTGAATCAAAAAATGCTTTTAGAAACCTTATAATATTTTTGAAAGAACTATCCAACAATATCCCACACGTTGGGGTTTGGAAGAAAAAAAGATTGCACCACCACTTTACATGTAGGGGAGGTACCCTAAAAAAAATTTTTTTATGATTTTATTCTACCGTTTTGTCGGCGTCATTGATATGTATACTCATGCCAAATAACAGCTTTCTAGTACTAAAGGTTACTGAGAAAAGCGGCGGACGGACGGACTGACATGGCGAAACTATAAGGGTTCCTTGTTTGCTACGGAACCCTAAAAATCACATACAACCGAATTGAGAACCTCTTCCTTTTTGAAGTCGATAAAAGATTTGTCTACGCGTTATTGATTCTTCTACATTGGCAAGCATCCATAGGCTACGCTGTCTTCATAAAAACTTACCTAACCCTGAACTGATTGCAATAGCATTCGCTTCGCATTTTAAGCATTCCTTTCTTAAAATGAATTCATTGACACAAAGCGATCCCTTGGCCGCCCTTTGCTCATGCGTGCTCGCGCTGCGCGCGCGCAGATCAACGCTTGACAGAATAATTTCACAATATTATAGATCACAGCGCTACTACGAGATCTCGAAGCGAAATGTCAGATAAAAATTCACACGATCTCGAAATTAGAATCAAAGATTGAGAATGTCAAGGCAAGTTTAATATACTGAACGATTATTGTAACAATAAAATTAAATCCAAAGTGATATGAAAAGTCCAATATGGCTAATAAAAATAAAACCGCATTAACCTTTGAATACCTTTTGTAATGTCGTTCTGAATATGCGAGACAGTGAATTTCGTAAATTACTTAAATATTTACTCGTGCAATCGATTGGGAAGGGAATAAAGTACCTAAGTGTAATTTTATTTTCTTTATTTTAAGACCAGCAAGTCACACTACTTATGTGTTCATTCGATGTTGCTTAATAAGGGAATTACTAAGAATTTCAATTATAATTAATTAAGCAACATTACCTGTCACATGCAGTTAAAATATACCCTATTTTAAATTAATTAATCAAGTTTTTTCATAAATAACCATAAATTTAAAGATAAAAAAGTTTAAATTATGATTTGATAGTTTAAGTATTTTGACAGAGATATTACCCCTGTTTTCTTCACTACTTTCCTGCGATTGTATTTACATATAAGTTTTTTTTATACAACGCTGGTGGCAAATAAGCGTACGGTCCACCTGATGGTAAGCGGCCACCGCAGCCTATAGACGCCCGCAACTCCAAAGGAGTCACGTGCGCGTTGCCGACCCTTTATAAGATAGAAATTATAATTTTTTTCTATGGGTCAGGTCGTCCAAATCAGCCAACTGTCCATACAAAGGCCAAAAATTTATTTCGTCAAAAAAAGATTTCTTCTACTTTTTCCCAATCAGAACACGATACCGAATATGCCCTTAAATGGATCCTCACTAGGTTTGTTACATTCTGTATAATTATTAGATTAATTAAATCTAATATATTAATCTACATTTCAATAAATGGATTGTTGTGAGAGAAGCGTAGTTTACGTTAATTTGTAATGAATGGAAATATGTAAAAATAACATTGAAGTATGTATATAAGTTACATTTACATCACCTACTTTGATTTGATTGATTCATTGTAATTCTCTGTCTCGTTTTGTGATTACGACACAGACAGTTTATTTATTTATTTGTTTAGTTTTAATCAGTAATCTTAATATTGTCACATGACGCTAACCTCGTTAGGTTGGCGAATGGAGGCGTTCCATTCTCATTTCACAAAATCGTCGAAATCTGTCAATGTTTTAGTAGTTGTCCGCTGGCGCTAGTTGCGACTTGTGACAGACCACAGATATTTGAAGATGTTTACGGTCGCGTTCATGTTTATCTGTTCAAATTGTAAATTATCATATTTATTTAAATTTTATGTTGTTTGCAACTTTTGTGTTTTTTGTCATTCGTGGCTTCACGTGGTCTAAAGGAAGACCAGCGCAGCCAATGGCTAGCACTATGCTGATTTGGGGCCATTTCGTGGCTCTGTATTTTGGTGTTATGTTTATTTATACTGCATCTGTGCCACGATTAGATGTTTCTTTTCTTTCTTTTCTTTTATTTTTTTTAATTTATTTCTTACAAAAAAGTTTACATTCGTTTACACTATAACTTCGCCAAACTGCATCACAGTTTGTTGGCGAAAGAAACACTCTTTATTTTTTACTCAGCCATCTAAATATGTTAGTAACATTATAAAGTACATACACACATACATACATACGTACGTACATACATTGTAAAGTACAGTGATTATCTTTAATAAGTATTTCCCAGTTATCGTGAATCGAGAACAGTTGGTAGGACAGTATCAATCTCATCGTGAGATCACGGGTCCCCGCCTTGACATTACTATTGTCAAATCGTATTGTCCGACGTCTGTCTAGCGCGGGCTACATTCAATCACATTCAATTGATTAATGTTATTGTGTTACCACAAAAAATATCGCACATAACCATTGTTTACAAACTGCACAACTTTGTGATAAGTAATTTTAACTGAGTTCGGTTTTATTTCAGCTTATGTTTCTATACTACTTACAATGCCTTTACCATGAGTTTGCATGAGTACTCGCTAGCGACTGCGTAAACGATTTAGTATGCCGATTCTTAGATCTGTTGCGTAACCGCCAGAGGCGCTGCACTTTTGTCCATACAATTTTTTACGCAGTCGCTAGCGAGTACACTCATGGCTCCAGGTCCATGTAAACTCATGGTAAAGGCACAGAATCGAAAACAGACACATATAGTATACACTCACGCCCGTGTCCTATATAGAGTAGGCAGAGACCAAAGACCGAGACTCATTTTAGTATGCCGATTCTTAGTTTACTTGTGTAATCGCCAGAGGCGCTGTAATTTTGCCAATACAATTTTTTACGTAGTCGCTAGCGAGTACGGTCATGTAAACTCATGGTAAAGGCACTGTAGAGTTTATATAGTTATTTGTTACACAAGGGTGCAAAGTTGTATTTTAACCGCGAGTGTGGAATTGAAACACGAACTAGCGAATGGATTCTAGAGTTGAAACTACGAGCTAGGGAATGGATTCTATGGTTGAACCACGAGTGAAGTGAGTGGTTCCTAAATAGAATATGGAGCGTAGCGAGTGTTGCAACACATGAGACGTAAAATAATTTCGCAGCCGTTTGTCACACATCTTTTCAGCGCCAATAAAAAAATATCAATAATAATCCACAACTGTAATAATATTTTCCTATGTCCCGGTGTCTTTATAAATACTGTATGACACATTTCCATAATGAAAATCTAATTCCCAGGTGATGCATATGGTATAAACCATATAAAACTATACTTAACATTAATATGAATTGTTAAATAAATCATACACATTATATGGCTCCAAATTATATTATAACTCGATTAACATAATTATGACGTATTACAGTATATTAATGTTCTCATTAACGCGATTTAGCAAATTTAAACTCACGTTAATATCCTGAATGTATAATTAAAATAGTTTTGTCCGTGTGTCTGAGTAGACCATGTATAAATTCTAGCACTTCCAACCCACACGCGTGATCGTGTCGGAGGTTGTAGATTTTCCCCAGGCTACTCTCCAACCGCGCACTCCTATCGCTTTATTGGGCCCGGCCTATAAAACCGCAGGTTCAAAAAAAAACTGTCACTTTATAAGTTACAGATAAGGTCGAAAATTGTATACGTATTTTGCTGACTGTACTACGAAATTTGTAAATCTATAAATCAGGCTAGACCATCATTGTATGATTTTAAGTCTCGAGGTCAAACCAATCATTTTGATACACCAGGAACTATACTGTTTTAATTTATACACAATGAAAAGACAGTCCAAGAGACAAGAAACGTGTAGGAACACCTACAGTGTTTATTTATTTGGACCTTCAACAATAAGTACACTACAAATTTAGAAATATAAGATTTCAAGCTCACATGGTCATTTACATTAGAATTACGATTTGAAACGGGATATTTGAAATGAAAATGAAATGAAAATAATTTATTCCAGAACAAGTCCATAGATAGATAGCATTATAAAATTAAAATTAAAAAATACATTGAATTGAATTAAATTAAATTGAATAGATAAAATTAAAATTACAATAAATTAACATGAACCTCTCCAAATCGCGGGTTACTCCGAGCCCCGACGACAGGCCTATGGTACTCCCTCCAACGCTCGTGTAGCGTGTATTTACCATGTATATTTGTATTTGTGAGTTCCCAATATTTCGGCACTGTTATGGCGCGGCTATGGTGTGTGACCCACACACCACAACTAAAACTCGAAGCACGTCAGTTAATCCTTGATAATGGCGCTTGCAACAGTGCCGAAATATCGGGAACTCACAAATACAAATATACATGGTAAATATCCCGTTTCAAATCGTAAATTTAGAAATAAAGGAAAAACTGAAAAATTTTACGCACCGAGCAGGATTTGAACCTGCGACCTCCCGGCACTTGCGGTCAGTCGCTCTAACGCTTTTTTCTAAATTTTTAGTTTATGTTAGCAGCGGTACTGCTTAACCTCCTGACGACCGGCATCCTATACATAGTACATAGGCCCCAATTAAGTTTCGACTCTGTGTCAATTTGACAGAGTAACATTTATTCTGCCAAATTTTGACACCTAGTCGTCAGGAGGTTAAGGGGCTCCTAGCTCCCAATGATCTTCGATCTGTAACTCCGTTTTCTCGCGTTTTTTATGGCTTATCGTATTAAGAACAACGAGTTTTAACAAAATAGTTTACCATATTTACTTCAAAACTCACTGTCTATGAGATATATGGTATCAAACTTTGGCAATTTTGGGCCAATAAAACAGGTTTTTGAACGTAACTTTTGTGAAGATAAGTTAAAAATAAAAATCTCTCTTGCGTTGATAGAGAGGTCAATAAGTAACAATTACATGTAGATTTAATATACATAAGTGCATAAACAATCCAGTTTTGATGGTGACATCAGTGAGAAATTGAGGGAAAGCTTCAAAAATTCCGAGAAAATATATAGCGGTTTTAGTACTTGCGGTAACAAATTGAGTATTTGCATTAATAAAGTAGCATTTAGGGAACTGATGAAGAAGACCATGGATGGTCATTCGAAACTTTCATGGGTGGCGCTAAGATATTTCGATTAAGATACTGAAGCGACTATAACGAAGCCAATTTAAATGCTCCTGTTGTAATGTTTCCATCAACCTGATCTGGTAATTGAAGAAGGAAGGTAGGCAACGGAACTCCGTAACTAAACAGTGTAGCTTGGCCGTGTTTAAGTTATTGGAATCGTTATAAGATGCACTCTGGTAATGAATAACTAGAGTAATTTAAAGAAATTGTGGCTCTCCAACGACTTGTGATTTGGTTGAATACTATATATATTTATTTATGTATATTAATTTAAATACGTATATATTTATAATATATATTTGTTATATGTTATAGTTGTTATATATTTATTTAGTTCTGGTTTTAGCTATAAGTTTCCTTATTGAAATGTTTTAGTACACTGTGTAAGTTTGTCTATCTCATTCTCCCACTCTACACTCAATCCCTCAAAGGGTAGCTGGAAGAGATCCCTCATAGGGATAAGTTCGCCTTTGTACTCTAATCTTATGTGACATGTATATTGTTTTAACCTGTTATTGTGTACAATAAAGTGCTTACATACATACATAACTAAAAAGTGTGAAATAAATAAAAAACAGACTCCAAAAAAAAGCACTAAAAAGTAAAAAAATTATTGGCGGACTTCCCATAGCTAGTGTAGACGATTTTTTTTGGATGGCACCGATTTCAAAAATCACGATATGTCTACATGGCAATTAGAAGCGTAAAATCTAATATTGAGTTATGAGTTAGGCAATTATTTTTTACTTTTTATTATTTTTTGTCGAGGTCGCTGGCTTCTCATCGTACCACGCCTGGGGTTCCCAGAGCACTAGGAACAACCCAAAAAACAGCTCTTGCCTCCTAATTGTCTTTATACGGTACAGTTAAATCTATAGACTTCTTTCTTTCGAAAGCCTATTATTCACGTATTGTACAAATACCACAGTATAAATAAATTAACTACTTATGTGACGCAAAAACATTCGAATCTCTCGTAGATGGAGTATCGATTAAATAGTATGTTTTTGTTTGGTTTGTCTCATTTGATGTTACGCATTTTTAAATATCTGAGGATATTTATTCACGGTTTAATTATTATTTAAATATCTGTGAATGCAGTTTAAATTGTTTTTAAAATTAAAATAATGTCTTCTTTCAGTAAAATGTTCCATCTACAATATTCAAGGTACTTTCCCTCCATGTGGCATAGCCGTGGGACGCCCTGTATATATCTCACAATATTTTATTATGATTAGTGTACCTACCTTATTACCTTTTATCTTGACGCTTAGAGACCTTATACAGTTCTAACAAATCTTGATTGTTATTAGTTTCTTAATCTTATTTTTGTATACATGTAACAATACATTTAATTAACGATACTTTGATTATTGCATTATTTTTATTTGATAGCTACATTTTGACTTGTAAAAGTGCTTTGAGGCCTATTTGCAGAATATTGATTTTTGTCCTTAATTACTCTACCGAACTTGGCCTACGTAAGTCTGCTAGTCTGATAAATTAACGACTCATAGAATATTTAACTTATTTGATATTCATAAGTTGTCAACTGTAAGATTTAAATGGTGTTTTATTAATATTTTTCACTTCTCATGCTCGAAAAGTGTGTCATATTAGACTTGTCAAGCGGGGCTAAAGTAGTACATTTAACCCCTAGGGAAAATATGAATACATATTTATGATTTATAAAATATTTGAATTGGACCAATCAAAATACTTCACCTATTAAATCCACCAATCACAGAACACTAATTTAACTCTTAAAAATATTTGGTATTGGGTATTAACCAACCAGAATACAGCATTACTAAAATCGACCAATCAGGAAACATAATTAATTTTTCTAAAGAGTCTAAAGATTAAGTTTGTAGTAGTCCCTATTTCACAATAATTAAAAAAGTGGTTAAATCGTTCGAGCAACACTTTGAAGCGCTCAATAGAAGGTCAGTTAGCTTTTTTCGCGCGGGAATGTTGCACGCGAACCGCAGTGTCTATGTTTTGTGTGTCAAAGGAGATAGAAAAAAAAACATGCTGCAAAAGTATATATCTTCGCCGTGGAATTTATTGTTAATTTTGGGTGGGTTAACCTTTGTTTATTTATTTTCTCGCAATCGAAGTGAAAAGTAGAGTGTATAACTCTGGTCTAAAAGCCATATTACCCCTCGAACTATTTTCCCTCACTTCGTTCGGGAAAATAACTATCTCGTGGTAATATGGCTCATTTTAGACCCTTGTCATACAATCTACTATTAGTTACGACATAGTAATAATTTGCACACCTGCACACAGATTGAATACATGCATGAATAAATTCAGTTTTAACATCTCACTCTGTTACTTTAATAATTAATTGAATAGGCATCGACCACACTTGCGCAGACGCCGATTTGTCAAACAATTTGATTAAATCAGCGAACTATTGATCTTTAACCAATTTGGAACTAGTCCGTTGCGAAAAGGAGACCTGTCGATGACTGGTTCTGTTGATTGATTGCTAGTCGCTTTTCAAGGACTAATTTTAATATTTAAGTAGGATAATTATGATGATTGCGTTGTAGATTTATCCAATTAGAAACTTAGAATATAACAAATGTATTTATTTCAGTCTACATAGTTTATAATCTTTTAAATTAACACATTTAATTGGCGGATGTTTCGTCCAACCACAACAAAAAGTATCCACCACAGGTTTCGTCAATTTATTCTACAAAGAATCATCCACAACACGTTTCGTCACCTGCTACATACTCCATTAACAACGACTTGTCCCAAATAAATAAATAAATATCAGAGGACAATATTACACAAATCGAACTAGCCCCACAGTAAGCTCAAGAAGGCTTGTGTTAGGGGTACTAGACGACGATATATTTAATAGATATAAATACTTAAATACATAGAAAACATCCAAGACTCAGAAACAAATATTCATGCTCATCACACAAATATTTGCTCTGACCGGGATTCGAACCCAGGACCGTCAGCTTCACAGGCAAGTGCACTACCCACTAGGCTAAACCGGTCGTTGGTAAAATATACTCGCCGCGTTCCCGCGCTGGATTGCTAAAGAGATACGTTGAACCAGGTACTTAGAATATTTAATAATGGAATTATCATAGCATGAGCCACAACAAATGGAACGAACTATAGGAATGGGGCCTATTGCCCGTTCCAGATTTGGCAAGATTATAAGGGTCGGCAACGCGCACGTGACTCCTCTGGAGTTGCGGGCGTCTATAGGCTGCGGTGGCCGCTTACCATCAGGTGGACCGTACGCTTGTTTGACACCGGCGTTGTATAAAAAAAGGCTGAATGGACTGGATTATAATAGTGTTAGCTGTTTACTAGACATGTTATAAAAAAACCGGACAAGTGCGAGTCGGACTCCCCACCGAGGGTTCCGTACAAATGTGTAGGTATTGATTATATACTTTAAATAAAGACTTTTTTTGTAATTTAATTACAAATGTATAGTTGTCTGATTTTTTCCTGTACTTGTAGTAAAAGACGATTTTACTTGCAAAATTTCGTAGTTCTATGTCAACGGAAAGTACCCTATAAATTTTGATTCCCTTAAGAGTGTCGAAATATACGTTTCTTACTACATAAACGGCTTATCTTTTTTTCACACTTAGGCTCGGTTTTATAAAGATCCGTTAGACCTTATGTTGGTTTGTTATGTCAAAAAAAGTACTGAGTTACTGAAATTTGATCTGATATTTAGTCTAACCAATCTTTATAAAACCCTGCCTTAAAAATTTGATTTGCTTCAAGGGACTATGGACCTGGGTATATGATTATAATATTGATACCTTCACGCGTTCCTGAGATAAACGTTCTTGACAGACAGACAGACAACGAAGTGATCCTATAAGGGTTCCGTTTTTTTTCATTTGAAGTAAGTAACCCTAGAAACAGGAAATTTGGTGTAAACTTTTTATTAGGTTAGGTAAATACATGATTTCGCTGGAATACCTTCGGAGCAAGAAGCAATGGTTCGAAATTCGTGCTAATTTCTTTTGTTTTTATGTAATTTGACGCATAAAATTGTGGTTAATTTCTATAATGATACGCTGTTAAAATATGTACGTGTATTTTTGATTTAACACACAGTTCGTTCTCATAAACATAAGGTACTAAAACTGAGACAAAGAACATTATTCTACCTAAGTTAAATGTCCCTGTGCTGGACACTGACAATGCATGGCACTTTTATAAGATTTCAAACTTACATGGTCATTTACATTAGAATTACGATTTGAAACGGGATATTTACCATGTATATTTGTAAAACTCGCAGCACGTCAGTTAATCCTTGATAATGGCGCTTGCAACAGTGCCGAAATATCGGGAACTCAAAAATACAAATATACATGGTAAATATCCCGTTTCAAATCGTAATTCTAATGCATGGCACTTTTAATCTAAAGTCATGATGACACAGGTGATTAGAAGGTGTAATATATGACCTTACTTCGGACTGTCCCGATCAAGGACCGGTCAAATGATTCGTTTGAGCTCATCATTTAAAAAAAAACGATTATAACACGCTAAATAACTACGCATAATAATCAAGTTCGTTAAAATATATTATGTTTATCTCAAAGTTTTTATAGCCCCGTCTGCCAGTCAAATTTGCAATGTTTGCTGATTATATTTTAACGGTAATACTAATAATATATGTATGGCAATCTTGTGTTAATTTCACACATTAATGTAATTTAGGCAATGATATATAACTTCTTAAAAAACAGACGCATTAATTCGTAAGATTTGTTGATCTACATATGTAAAATACCGGCAAAACGGAATTTTAGCAATAAAGACATATTGTGGACTGGTTTATCGTAAGAAAGGAATTCCTAGAAGTTAGGTGGTTGAACTAAGTGGGATATGAAATCGCGAAGCGTTTGGTTGACCGAAGAGCTGGCGACTTCCTCGCACAACGTATCAGCATTGCGATACAGAGAGGAAATGCCGCCAGCATCCTCGGTACAATGCCCCAAGGGCCTGTTTGTTTTTTTTTTATATACCACGTCGGTGGCAAACACGCCTGATGGTAAGCGGTCACCGTAGGCTATGGACGCTTGCAACTCTTGGGGTATTACATGCGCGTTGCCGACTTTTTAAAAATTTATACACTTTTAAAACCTTGGCAGGGAGCTCATTCCACAACCGGAGCGTCCGTGTGAGGTAATTCCTAGATAATCCAAATTCCTGGGAAATTCTTTTTGATTTAAGTTAGTTGTAATATTATTTAAGTTATTGTTAATTAACTATTATTAATGCCTATAAATCAATGAATGTTTAAATTAGTGGATTATAAAATTATTTATAGTCGAAGTGATCAGAAAGCGAGGACTTAAAATTCCTCCGATCTGGCTCATACGGCCGGGGAGAAAAAAGCCGAAAATGTAACGAAACGTTAAGATTTTTTAATACTTTTGTATTTTTTTTTCTCCATTGAAATAATAAAGTAGTTTAGGTTCATTTTGCATTAAGCAGTACCGCTGTTAACGTAAACTACAACGCCTCCCTCAAGGCGTTTCGGACCGAGTGGCAGTTACATAGCTCAGTGCCTTTACCATGAGTTTACATGACCGTACTCGCTAGCGACTGCGTAAATATTTGTATGCGCAAAAATACAGCGCCTCTGGCGGTTACTCAATAGAACTAAGAATCGGCATACTAAATCGTTTACGTAGTCGCTAACGAGTACGGTCATGCAAACTCATGGTAAAGGCACAGTTGGCTAGAGCGGTCGCTAGTTCCGGGAGGTCGCAAGTTCAAATCCTGCTCGGTGCCTAAATTTTTCCATTATGTCTAAACTAGTTTTCGTTCGGTTCAATACGTGTCACTACATTCGTCCTTGAAAAAAATCTACAAGTTCCTAGACCCATTATTTCTAAAGTTTTGATATTCATTTATTATGGTAGTCGGACATATGCTACTTGAAAATATGCATTTTATTTTTATTGTGACTGAACGTCACCCTCGTCAAAGACAAATGTATAAGGCGCGATGGTATAGTTACATGTCTTTGACGAGGGTGCCGTTCAGTCACCATAAAAAATTCTAAAGTAGTATTCGTTTGGTTCATGTATAATCACTACATGTCACTACAATTGTCATTGAAAAAATCTACAAGTTCCTATAGGTAACATATGAATATCAGGGGAGAATACATATCATCTAGTTTAAAACATTCACTACCCGCCTAGCGCGGGCATTCTGCAGATTCTACTCGTAGACTCGTAGCCGATAGCATGCGTTTATATTTATGCGTACCTATATGTTTTTTTTTAATCAAAAATTGGATTGCTCTTGGCCAGCATAGATAGAGGCCGACAGTGAAGCAAGCTCACCCAGAAGATTCCTATTCACTCGTGCTTTAAAGGTCTATGGTACCCCTCTGTCATAACTTGGCAATCACTGATTAGATGTGCACGGGCCCGGCGTCCTAGGCACACACTCACCGACCCGGACGACGTAATCACAGCGTCCATTGAAAGATGGAACGCAGTGCTTACGCCGTCCAACTTAGACACGACGGGTACACTTAGGCATTCCCGCTGGCGGGGACGTCCACCGCACGATCGCGACAACACTGACACATATAGTCCCTATTCGTCCCGGTACCGCCGCACACCGGGTAGAGTCAGTCTGACCCAGGACGGGCCTAGCTGAGTTTCTTGCTGGACTCTTCTCAGCTACAAAACTCCCAGTAGCTCGATTCCACTCACACCTCAGATTCGGTTGAAACCGCTCAACCAATCTCACTAGAGCGCAAACTCTTAGAGTATTCCAGTGTCCAAAACCACCCGCGTGGTCGTGTCGGAGGTGTTCCCCTGGATTTTCCCCACAGTTTACTCTCTAACCGCGCACTCCTATCGCTTTATTGGGCACGGCCTATAAAGCCACAGTCTCTTCTCAGCTACAAAACTCCCAGTAGCTCGATTCCACTCACACCTCAGATTCGCTTGAAACCGCTCAACCAATCTCACTGGAGCGCAAGCTCTTAGAGTATTCCAGTGTTCAACACCGCCTGCGTGGTCGTGTCGGAGGTTTTCCCCTGGATTCTCCCCACAGTTTACTCTCAAACCGCGCACTCCTATCGCTTTATTGGGCACGGCCTATAAAGCCACATTCTCTTCTCAGCTACAAAACTCCCATTAGCTCGATTCCACTCACACCTCAGATTCGCTTGAAACCGCTCAACCAATCTCACTGGAGCTCAAGCTCTTAGAGTATTCCAGTGTTCAACACAGCCCGCGTGGTCGTGTCGGAGGTTTTCCCCTGGATTTTCCCCACAGTTTACTCTCCAACCGCGCACTTCTATCGCTTTATTGGGTACGGCCTATAAAGCCACAGTCTCTTCTCAGCCACAAAAACTTCCAGTAGCTCGATTCCACTCACACCTCAGATTCGCTTGAAACCGCTCAACCAATCTCACTGGAGCGCAAGCTCTTAGAGTATTCCAGTGTTCCAAACCACCCGCGTGGTCGCGTCGGAGGTTTTTCCCTGGATTTTCCCCACAGCCGACTCTCCAACCGCGCACCCCTATTGCTTTATTGGGCACGGCCTATAAAGCCACAGTCTCTTCTCAGCCACAAAAACTCCCAGTAGCTCGATTCCACTCACACCTCAGATTCGCTTGAAACCGCTCAACCAATCTCACTGGAGCGCAAGCTCTTAGAGTATTCCAGTGTTCAAAACCACCCGCGTGGTCGTGTCGGAGGTTTTCCACTGGATTCTCCCGCTTTATTGGGCACGGCCTATAAAGCCACAGTCTTGAAAAAGGTCTATGTTACTGGCAGCAAGTGTTACAGGAGAACACAATTAATATGGCGCGCGTCAAAGCTCTTAAGTAGTTGACTGAGAGACTATTATTGCTTAATCCACACGCCTTATTACTTGGGTCGTGCTATAACATGTTTTGTCTTTACAGAGTCGGCATGGAGAGCCGAGTGGGACTGGACTACATCGTAGAACATGCGGAGTACGCGAGCAAGCTCGCAGCAGCGCTCACGTCGCCGGCCGCACCCGTCAAGAAGCAGGTGCGAGTTTTTTTTTTTAAATTATTTATTCAGTAAAGCAAATGACATGACTTAAAATTAAATACAACGTCCCGCAAAAATGTTTGCACAGTTTGACTGTGGGATCCATGACTATATTATCTTAATATAAGTAGCAATATCAAAAAAAAAAGCATCAAATAATTTATTTCACATAATTACAGGTACAATGAGATCTTAAAAGTAGTCTTAGTATCACTAAAATTTACCATTAATGGCATGTGAAATTGAGAGGTATATACACCTGCAATACAGTATACTATGGTCATTAATGTCAAAATACAGATAAAAATAAAGTCAAATAAAATGTCTATAAGACAAAATTATAAAATCAATCAATCTTAAGTGAGTTAGCTACTATCTTAATCAAAAGTCTTAATGAATAAAAAGAACAGCCTTAAGTATTGTGGCAAAAAGTGGATAGTCAGCAAGATATAAGGTACCTATTTACATACAGTATTTTTAAATCTATTTTTGTTTCGCTCCCTTATAATAGCCGCAGGTAAGGCGTTAAGTAAATAAGGTTTTTCAATGAGTCTATCCCCACAGAAATTGCTTGCTCTGAGTACAGCATACTTACCTGCAGCTACAGACCTGGTGCCATGTTTTTGAGTTGCTCTCTTGATTAAAATAAATAAATATTAAATAAATACCTAAATATTAGAGGTCAGTCTTACACAAATCGAACTAGCCCCACAGTAAGCTCAAGAAGGCTTGTGTTATGGGTACTAAACGACGATATATTTAATAGATATAAATACTTAAATACATAGAAAACATCCAAGACTCAGAAACAAATATTCATGCTTATCACACAAATATTTGCCCTGACCGGCAATTCGAACCCAGGACCGTCAGCTTCACAGGCAGGTGCACTATCCACTAGGCTAAACCGGTCGTCAAGATTGCCGTGTTGACACAGAACATGTTATAGTAGTACAACATCTTACACTCCGCCCCACCCTTCAACTTGACTTAACGACTGCTGCCATAGACAGCAGCCGGGATCAACGGCTAAACGTGCCGTGTAACCACTCAAAGCTACCCGTCCAAGAACTGACCCGGGATTACGTTGCTTATTCTCGCATACAGCACGCGGCACGCGGGCGCCGCTGTACCACGAGAGCTCACATGCACGCACACTAAACTTGATAAAAGCCACAGTAATAATAATAATAATATAGTCAGCAAGTACCTAGACTTGGCACACGAGGTGACCGCCATGTGGGATGTTGATTCAACGATCATTGTCCCGATAGTCGTCTCTGCGAACGGTCTAATAGCGAAGAGTCTCGACCAACACCTCAAGAGACTCTCGCTAGATGGTTGGGTCAAGGGTCAGATACAGAAGGCGGTACTCCTGGACACGGCGCGGATAGTCAGGAGGTTCCTCTCTCTGTCGCCCGACACCACCGGTAGCTTAGGCCCCGCCTCGCTGCCGGCGGCACACTAGGTTAGGATTTTATAATATTATTGTGTTTTGTAAGTGTATTATTATATTTTACTTTTTATAAAAATATTGTAAAACCTAACCTAAGACCAGAAATAAATAAAGAGAATAATAATAATAATATCAAGTTATTCCAGGCATTGCCCATAAAGTGTTAGTAAATACAAATTCTGAAATCTTACAAAACTAATGTTAGTATATACAAAACATAATAAACCAGAATGACAGGAACCGGATGAGTCATTACACTTAATACACAAATTATACAATTTAAAATTAGGCAATTTAGAATATATTACATTAAAAGCTGCAAGATTTATTAAAATTTAAAATATAATCCAATTAAAAATAAAACAGTGAAATAAAATAAATATAAGGTTAAATCAAATTACTTCGATATACTGAAAAATAGGATATTGTCGCCATGATAAAATTGTGTACAATAAAATCTGCTTACTCGCATTAAATCCTTAGCAAAAAAACGAAATGTTATTTGTCAAAACGACTTATATAGCTTGGATATTTACGATGATTCCACACAAACACCGGCCGACCGGTTTGACGACCGGTTTAGCCTAGTGGGTAGTGCACCTGCCTGTGAAGCTGACGGTCCTGGGTTCGAATCCCGGTCAGGGCAAATATTTGCGTGATGAGCATGAATATGTGATAATCCACATCGAAAGGGACCTTATGGTGGCTTTATTGCCGCTATTCCAATACAATAGTGAATTGGTGTAACGTAAGCGCCTGCCGCCATAAGGTCCCTTTCGATGTGGATTATCACATATTTGTTTCTGAGTCTTGGATGTTTTCTATGTATTTAAGTATTTATATCTATTAAATATATCGTCGTCTATTACCCATAACACAAGCCTTCTTGAGCTTACTGTGGGGCTAGTTCGATTTGTGTAAGATTGTCCTCTAATATTTATTTATTTATTTAAACAACATTGGAATTTTTTTTTTCGTTTTGTCTAGGTGTTCGAGCTACTCTCGGCGCTGTGCGTCTACAATGCCGACGGCTACGCCCGGGCAGTGGACACTCTTGACCGATACAAGGTAATTGCCCTTACCATGAGTTTGCGTGACCGTACTCGCTAGCGACTGCGTAAATGACTTAATATGCCGATTTTTAGTTCTATCGCGTAACCGCCAGAGGCGCTGTACTTTTGCCGGTACGAATTTTTACGCACTCGCTAGCGATCGCGGTCATGTAAACTCATGGTGAAGGCACAGTTACTAGCATAGTGACCCCATTTGAAGGGTAAATTATGTATCTTATCCTGGATACAATAACAACTATTCTTGGTCTAACTCATAAACTTACATTCTGAATTTAAAATGTGTACTTTGAGGAGGGTAACTCCCAGACCCAATTTCAGCACCGTAAACTGACTTTAGGAAGAAACTCGCTTCGCTCAGGAATTAACTTATAACGCCCCCGCTTCGCCGGGAGTAAAATCTGGAGTCCTTGGTTCCAGGATTCGATATCGCTTCTTTCTTTAAACAAAGCCCAAGTCCGATCTTGCATGGAGTATTGTAGTCACCTTTGGGATGGCTCGGCTAAGTACCAACTTGCCGCACTCGACTCGGTGGACCGCAGAGCCAGGAGGCTTATCGGCGACGGTCAGGTAATAGGAAACAAGCTACAGAGCCTAGCACATAAACGCAAAGTAGCATGTCTGTGCGTCTTCTACAAATTGTATTTCGGAGAGTGTGCTCAGGAGCTCCATGAGCTCATACCGCCTTCCCCCTTCTTCCATCGGACATCCAGACGTACGGCTGGATACCATCCTTACTTGGTCGAAATTCCTCTTATTCGAACCAAGCGCTTTGCATCATCTTTTATAATGCGCACTTCTAAGGTTTGGAATTCTCTGCCGGCGTTTGTATTTCCGAGCTCATATAACCTAGACCTTTTTAAGGCACGAGTGTATAGGCACCTTCTGGGTGAGCTCGCTTCATCGTCGGCCTCATCTTTGCCCCCTGGCTAGATGCTGGCCAAGAGCGATCCCATTTTTAATTAAAAAAAAAAATCGCACATGTGACATAAAACAGTGCTATACAGATGTAAACCAAGGAGATCCTTGGTGTACAATCATGATTCAATCTTAAATCCAAATTACTTCCAGGCATTGAAGAATGAGCGCTACAGACTCAGCGTGGTGGTTGAAGAGCTGAAGAATGCCTCCACGACTGACTACAAGACGGCGCTGCTGGCGTTTGTGAATTGCCTCATCATCAGCGCGCCGCGGCTGCCGGAGAGGACGCGTGTGCGCAATGAGTTCATTGGTAAGGAAATCCTTATAAATACAAATACAAATACAAAATATTTTTCACCTCACTAGCTCCCAAAGCCCTTTTTTATTCTTTAAAAACAGATAGCAAAACTGCATTTTATCCACAAGAGTGCAAAGAATATTTATAATCTGAACGCACTATTTGTAACTTTTTTAAAAGTAATAACATGTAAAGGCCAGTCCAGACAGTCCAGCAACAATAATTTTATATTGCCCTGTTGTGTTAAAAAACTAGTACCTACGCCAAATCTCGGGATTAGGTAGTGGACAACTATATTTAGGACGCAACTGTCAACGTTAGGACGAGGAGGAGGAAAAAAATTCCTCGCTCTAGTGAGGTGAAAAGATTTGTGTTATACACGGCTGCAAAGTTATTTTACGTCTCGTGTGTTGCAACACTCGCTACGCTCAGGATTCTATTTTTGAACCACTCGCTTCGCTCAGGATTCTATCCATCCTTTCGCTAGCTAGATTCTTCAATCCATTCGCTAGCTCGTGGTTCAATCCTAGAATCCATTCGCTAGCTCGTGTTTCAATTCCACACTCGCAGTTAAAATACAACTTTGCACCCTTGTATAACAAATAACTATTATTTGTTAAACATAGGTATGTACATCGGTGTTTCAGTTTACGGATTGTATCACTATGTCTTGCCTGTTAATGCATACAAATAGCCACAAAATACCATGCAGCATGCATACTTACACACTAAATATAAAATCGTTAATTATGCTATTATACGCTTATGTTATGTTAGGATCGTTTAAATATTCTTGTATGGAATAGTATGCTTTGGTAGCTAGAAATTGAAACAATGATTTTTTAAATAAATTACGGTCATGGAGTTTCAAGATGGAGGTTGGCAATTTATTAAAAATTCTAGGCGCCATTCCAAATATGCTTTTCGAAAGTAGGGCAGTTTTGTATGGTTTTTGTTTACAATGATCATTCCTCCCGACAATGTTCAATGTTCCGGTCCAGTGTTGCCAGACGCCGAAACACAAAAAGCGGGAGGTGGGCTTAAAAAAGATTTCTGAATGAAAATGCGAAATATATTGTTTGTTAAAAAATTTCTTTATTTATATGTTCCAATGAAAGAAATCTGCTCTAGGCCATCAAATCGTCAGGTTACAAGCAAAGTCACTAAGTAATAAATACCTACTTAAAATAAAACTCGTACTCGTAAGCAAGTAATCGCCGATCTGACAAATTGTATACGAAGTCAATGAAAACAGCGTTTCTTACTAAAAGTGTTTTCGGGATAGCACGAAAAATTTACAATAAATTGCCGAGAAATATAACCATATTAGAGGGATTGATAGAATTTAAAAAAGTCTATTTGCATTTCTATTTAAAAATGCTTACTATTCAGTAAGGGAATACTTGACAGATAAAGAATTGTAACTGTTTAAGCATGCCCCATCTTGACTCAAAATATTTGTATGCCTTATGGTAAAAGATAGAGAGACAGTAATATTAATAATTCTAAGACCTATGTAGCTATGTTTACAAATAAATGTTTTTTGACTTTTTTGACGTATATAAGTATCGTTTCAGTACTGAGATACGAGGTTTTGAAGAGTAGTGACAGATTTGATAGTGAGTTTTGCTTCTAACGCTACGAAATTAATGCACTATAATGGAGGTTATAAATGTTACTCGCAGTTATTGTAGCTAGTTCTAATAGTTCGATATTTTGAATTGCCTTGGCTTTTTCACTGAGCAAATGCTAACATTTCAAAAAAGCATCCACATTTGCTTAACTAGGATAGCGGGGACACTGGCAAAAAAGCGGGGAAAAAAGCGGAAAAACGGGGTATCTGGCAACACTGTTCTGGTCTTCGGCAGCAAAGACTGCTTCACCAACCTTAATGTTAAGTGTAATGCGAATTTGGTCTGTCCAACATAATCTGTTCTTTCTTCAGTTTTGTCCTCCTCTACTTTCCTGGTGATTTTTGGGGGTAGTCGCTGTTTAGGACGATATCGTGTTTGTGGACCACTAGATGGCGCTGTACCTAATAGAAACTAGATAACGGTTGTTCGATTCGAATTCCTTAAGAAAGAGCCGTCTAGTCGTCATCTTTGATTGGTAACCAAGTGAGTGCATAGTAACGGTGTAAACAGTCGCTGAGTTTCCTATCTCTCTCAGGTCGGACCGTCACGTCTGAGGATTGTGGTCAGCATTAAGGTTGCTGGAGAGTATGATCTGTCTCCACCGGTTTCTGTCCAGCGGCTCTCATGTAGAAATCTCGTGTAGAATTTGGAGGATGATGACTCTTTCACTTGATCGGTCCATATTGGTGAGGGATTTTCTTCTCGACGACGAGCCATCGTCGGCAAGTTGATGTACATTTAACATGCCTGAATATTTTCAAACACTGCCGGAGGTCGCTGTCGGTGAGGAGAAAATACCTGTTTACACATTTATGCAGCTGTTCAGACTGGTACACAGAATAGAACGAATAGTAGTACAATATATGTAGTTATAGGATATAAAATAGAATAAGTTAAGTAGCTTTGTTTGAAACTGAGCGCGTCTCTCGCCATCAAACGTAACAGTTTGGCGAGTACATTTCAGTGCTAAAATTGTTTCTTTGTGAAGTTAAATAAATTAAAAAAAAAAACAACCGCGGGCCAAATATTTCCTGGTTGTTTCTTCTCAATTTTGAGTTCATTGAAAACCGAGAAGTTAGTTCTACAAACTACCATCCAGGCACAACATTACCATCCGATCAACAGTACATCATCATCATCATCATCATTCAGCCATAAGACATCCACTGCTGGATATAGGCCTCCCCCAAGGAGCGCCACAGCACACGGTCGCGAGCCACCCGCATTCAGCGACTCCCCGCTGCCTTGACCAAGTCATCAGTCCAACAGTACAATAACTATGTATTCTGTTACAGGTCTGGGACTTCTGCCCACACTCAACAACCTGAGGTAAATAATCACAGTACAACAATAACTACAAGGTTAACTCTCAGACACAGTACAACAAGTAGTACTCTTAACGAACGAGTTTGTGCATAAATACACATAATAGAGATGGACCATTCTTTTTTTTATATAAACGCCTTAAGGGAGGTCTGCTGGTAGATGTCGCTGTACGCCTCCCTTAAGACGTTTGTATAAAAATAATAGTTTACGTTAGCAGCGGTACTGCTTAATAGGAAGGAACGGTTGATGAATTTAGAACTGGGTAGTGATTGCACTTATAGCTCAGTTGGCTAGAGCGACTGGCCGCGAGTGCCGGGAGGTCGCAGGTTCGAATCCTGCTCGGTGCCTAAATTCAATTTTTCCTTCATTCTAAAATTAGAGATGGACCGACTATGGATTTTGCCGACTAGCGGACTTGCCGACTAATACCGACTATAAAGGCCGGATTAGCTTTCCCGACTCTCTTAGACTTTCTTCGGTCGGTATACCTCTAGTCAATTGTTTTTAATGCAATTTTGCTATTCCTAACATGATTATTTGTTGTATTTAAGAAAGATATTTAAAAATATGAAACTTGAAGTAGATATTGGTAGTTTTTTTTTATTATTTTGCAGTAAATCATTAAACTTAATTAACGAACGACTAATCGCAGACTATAAACAGGGTGCTGTCTATAAAGGTGACCGAATAGTCGACATTCCCGACTAATCGGAGACTTGTCGGTACATCTCTAAAGCCACAAACTAAGCACATGTAATTTGGTAATATTGAAGTATACTGCCGCCATCCAATATATTTGCTCTTTACAGGGTTTCAAAATATATGTAAATGCTCGTCTTATTTATACATTTTTGACCTCCCTGAAGAAGCTTGTTGTGTAGGAATAAAACACCATATACCGGGACAGAAAAATAAATAGTGTTAATTATAGTTGCGGTCTTCTGTAAGGCGGAGGTACTTCCCTAATTGGGCTGCTTCAAATATGAGCGAGAGGCTAGATGAACGCTGAAAGTTAAAAGAGCCCCAGTAGTATAGCACAGTGCCTTTACCATGAGTTTGCATGACCGTACTCGCTAGCAACTGCGTAAATATTGTATTGGCAAAAGTACAGCGCCTCTGGCGGTTACGCAATAGAATTAAGAACCGGCATACTAAATCGTTTACGCCGTCGCTAGCGAGTACCATGCAAACTCATGGTAAAGGCACTGGTGCGAATTTGGTGACAGGGCCTCAGCTACTTGGCATTTGGGACTCGATCCCCCATTTCGAAACCATTCCATTCTGCAAATCTTTCGTTATTGGGGCTGCTACTTTAAGAGGCATTATAAGTATTAAAATGTTTTGATTTCAAATTATGACAAAAGTATTGATAATACCAGTAAAGTTATTAAAGGATACTATGATTTTATAATTTTTTTATATAGTAACACAGCCATTTTTTGATTTTATTGTGTGTTAGAATTTAAGCGGAAAAAATAAGTATTTAGCTTGAAAATGGTCGATTTGGAGTGATGTTTGAAACAATATTTATTAATGAAAAATCCAAAAATACATTTAAAGTTTATGACATAAGGTCGCAATAGTTCTGTTCTAGATAGTAACATTGAGAAAATGTCAAGATACGTTTCAATTCAAACAGAAAATGGCGTAAATAGATGAGCGTTTTTTAACTGATAAGAACCCTTAAGAGCTGACTGGGCTGCTAGCCTAGGGCCTTGTAAGCCTAATATTGGGAACTCCGGCGCAGACGTAGCGTAACTTGCAATGGGTCCTAATACACTACTTCTATACTTACAACATTGTGTTAACTAATTCCGTCTACGAGTTTATTACGCTTTTTACTAGATCAGATTACAATCTGTTCAATGAGGCGTGCTACGAATAAGAACCTTTTTGCGACACTGACAAAGGCAAAAAGCGAAACAGATCATGCGATACCTTTGATGAATTCTGCGTCATTGAATTGAATCTGTGGGAAATGGTGATGTTGATCGCCTGTCAATGAATTAGTTATTATTACACGGAGGCTGTTACGCATTTCGTAATACCTACGTTACGCTTTATGTGGAAACACGTGAATGATTTTAAGAATTCGTTCTGATCAACGTAAAATCGGGCGCAATATAAAACCTAGCGTCCGACCGAAGTTTCGGTTTCGGTTTTTGCTGGTTTTCATGTGTAATTGTGTAAAGTTTTATAATAAACTACCTACAAACGTGACTAATTTATCTATTAATAAATTCAAGACTTATGTAAAGCATAAACTCATATCGAAAGCATATTATAGCACAAAAGACTATATGAATGATAAAACACCGTGGGTATAATTGTGGTTGAAATACTAATTATATTTTAATAATTATGACATTACATCGTAATGACTATTTTCATAACTATGACATTAGATGTTGACGTTAAATTTTCCTCTTGACATTCAGGTTTTATTCTATATAGAAACTGTCTAGATTATACAATTTTTTATGTTTTTATTTTACATATTGACGATCTTTTTGTGAATTTATTACACTCTGTTTTGCAATACATTATAGTAATTCATGTCTTTTTTTAAATTTCAAATGCATTAATAAATTGCTCTGAATAATTAGATTCAATTTATGTAATATATAACTGACAATTTGTATAAAGAATATTTTGAGTTTGAGTTTTCGGCCTAAAAATCATGTTTCGACTGAAGGTTCGGTTTCGGCCAAAAAACTGCCGAACCGAAACTTTTACAATATTGTACTTTCGGATCGCGTTCGTTTCATTTCTGGTGCCTTTGGATAATTTAGCCCAACTCCACCAGCAGAATACATTTTATTTTAGTTATTTTATATCTTGTTCAGTACTTTTATTTTTTTATTCCACACTACACGAACTATCCTGTGTTACATTTAGGGATTGCAATCTGGTCCGTCGGATAGGTACGGTAATCCGGCTGGATCCAGAATCTCGATAGGCACCGGATCCGGCAATATTCCGATATATATAGATAACTGCAATAGGCCTGAAAAAGAGCGCTAAAACACATTACGAAAAATGATTTGCTTTTTAAAAAAAATGTAAATAAATGTTCCCGCGTATTTTCCGAATTTGTGCGCTGACGAGCGATCGTTACAACGTGGCATTGTTAATATTAAATGAATATATAAATAACGTTTATTTCACAAAAAGGCAGCAATAGTAAACCGCCAATCACAATCCGCACTAATGCAAATCAATAAGACGCTTCAACCAATCAAGTATTAATTGGTAAATTATGCACACTGTTTTCTCCGAATACTAAATTTATTTATATTAGTATGTTCTAAGATACGGGAATAAGTTGTGGTTATCTTTAATTGGATAAGCATCAACTTATAATATTACCTAAGTTATCCACGCATGTATGATGTATTATCTGTTGGTGATCCTTAATAAATAAATAAATAAATAAAAGTCGACTTCGCCAACCTTAAACACTAATTATGCCTGCCTAGTTAAATGGACCATCTTGGATCGCGGCTAGCTCAAAAGCCACAACCATGAAAAAAATTGTCACTACTTTATTTTTTATTCAATTTCAATTCCTTTAATGATGGCAAGAGGCCGGACGGGATGTCCCTCGTCCCGTGGAAGGTAAGTAAGGCGCTAGTTGGGATGCTACCCTGTGTAGACACTTGGGCGCCTTCTCACCTCCACGGGACGAGCAATCACCCAGGTGCGGCGGCCGAAGCAGCGGAAAAGCTCAAAAGGCACAAATATACTCCTATATTTGTGCCTTTTGAGCTTCTCGGCACTGGTTACACTTTTATCCCGTTCGGTGTCGAGACCCTTGACCCGTGCCAGTGCCCGTCAGCTAGTTAAAGACCTCTCTAAAAGGCTGGTGGATTCCACGGGGGATTATAGAGCTGGCAGCTTCCTCGCACAACGCATCAGCATAGGGATTCAGCGAGGAAATGCTGCCAGCATCTTAGGGACTGTGCCTAGGGGACCAAAATTTTTAGTTTTAGTTTAGTTTTAATTTTTAGTCATATATTCTCATGTTATTTTTAGTTATTATATTAATATTTTAGCAAGAAATAAACATTCTCTGTATTGAACATTTAAAATATCAAAAAAATCCTTTAAATCCTATAATCTTACAAGTTAGGTATATGACCTATTCCATTCGACTGGCTCTGTCGCTTATCGTTATACTCAGATAAACAAAAGCGGCGCGGCGTGGCCGTTAAATTCAAATCCGTCGAACGAGTATGCAAATCAGTTCATTGGCTCATCTGAATCCGTTGCCAAACGAATCTTTTTATTTTTTAACCGTACAAGATCAAATTTATTATCTCGATCAGCCCTGTCCCAAATTGGGATGCGATAAATTGGATCGGCCCGATTAATTATACAGTTTTTGTGTCTAAACTTAATGGTGCTTTGATGTTGACTTCAAACGAAGACTGCTATACAGTGTGATATAAAATAAAAATTTCATGGCTTTCGGTGTTGAGACCCTTGGGCCGTGGGGCTCGAGCGCTCGACAACTATACAAAGAGCTCGGTAAAAGGCTCGTCGACGCAACTAGTGACCAAAGAGCTGGCAGCTTCCTCGCGCCACGTTTAAGTATAGCCATACAGCGAAGAAATGCTGCCAGCGTCTTTGGTACGATGCCACGGGGGCCCTTTTTAGATATAATTTAATTATTTTTAATTTTAGTTTAGTTTTTGCTTTTATTAGGTTATTTATAAGTCCTATGAACCTATTTTTATTTTGTTTAAGATATTAAATAAAAAAGTGAATCTAATTCGTACAAGTGTTGCTATGGCACCAACTTTAGCATCGCAACAAAAAACACTGTCATAAAGTTTGGCTAGTCGTAATATTTAAGCAGTCTTTGGTATGAAGCAGCATATTATTTTATTTTCAGTCCACCTTATCCCTCATCAACAAACTAAGAGTATACTGTTCCGTCATTAAACCAATTTGGACTTATGGGATTCAACTTTGGTCTTCAGCTAGCAAGTCAAACATCCTCAGCCTTCAACGAGCCCAAAACAATATCCTCAGGGTCTTGTGTGGCGCGCCCTGGTTCACGCGAAACAATGAATTCCATGAATACCTGGAGATGCCAACTGTTCTTGAAGAAGCAAAACACTACAGTGACAACTACAAGGATAGCCTAGCCATCCACCCAAATCCATTGACAAACCACTTACTGAGAGCAGACTACGTCAAACGACTTAAAAGAGCTAACATGCTAGGCATATAAGGGAAGATAGGGCATTGACCCTACCTCTCCATAAATCGCCCTCATGAACTCTACGCATCTGATTAAAGTCGACTGATTGCAGATAATAAAAAGAAAAAAATATATATTTTATTTTGAAATTTAAAGTTTTTTTGTATGGAACGAACATGGAGTCTGTCATGTGCTACGAATTACTTTATCACTAATCAATTTTATTACATTAGTAATCTGATGAGATGGAATAGAGATAAGTTCCTCATTAATTATTATCGATCGGCATCACCGTTATTGATATCCGTAGATAGCTTACATGAAAAGGATCTGGTATTACCCAGAGGGGCTACCGCGAACCACAAACGAAGTTTTTCCTCTCTGTCTCACTTATGTGCAAACTTGCAAGTGCGACAGAAAGGGAAAACTTCGTTTGCTGTTCGCGGTAGCGCCCCAGGGTTCACCCGACGATACGTCTGTTTCCCAACTCAGACACGACGCGTACACTTAGGCATTCCCGCCGGCGGGGACGTCCACCGCGCGATCGCGACAACGCAGACCCATATAGTCCCAATTCGACCCGGTACCGCCGCACACCGGATACTCCCAGGTCGGGCCTAGCTGATTTTCCCCAGGCTACCCTCCAACCACGGACTCCTATCGCTTGAGAACTTCTAGTTCAAGTTGCCGACTCACTTGACAAGCCCGATTCCAATAAGGTCTGGTTTCCCCTCGGGTTGGAAGGTCAGATGGTAGTCGCTTCCGTAAAAACTAGTGCCTACGCCAATTCTTGGGATTAGGTAGCGGACCCCGGGCATTCTTCAGGATGCAACTGTACCGGGATAACGGATGATGATGATGATGTATATCATGTTAAACAAGTAGGGAAGAGAGGAGATTCATCTCGCCCATAACTCATATTTGGAGCAACCCAGTTGGGAAAATATATCCTTGGAGAAAACCTTGCAGAAAATCGTAGCCGCAGCGTGGTTGAGAGTGAAGACCCTACAACTCCCTAACTCTATACAAATCAAAAACGGTCCGTCAGCACGTTTGAGATTTTTCTGGACTCCCAAGCGTCCATAAACTACTATTAAGTGACTAGCTGGGACTAGCAGACGACACAGAATGTAGGATGTGTGGCGAGGATGACGAGACAATGGAACACTTACTGTGTGAATGTCACGCCCTTGCCAGACAGAGAATGAATAACTTTGGCAATGGTTACCCTGAACCAAAGGAATTTAGAGTACTCCCGCTGAACTCCATCATTCGGTTTGTGGAAATGCTGGAGAGCAGCTTGGAGTAGGCATAAAGGAGGGGGCAATTGCACAAAAGATCCTACTGGGTCGAAGTGCATCCGCAAGGGCCCTCATCTAGATAAGATAAGATAAGACTATTAAGCGAGCTGTATGCTTGATTGCCACCAATGAAGTATAATACGTATGGTGCATATTTGTTTGTGTTTAGACATGAAGCGGCAAGCCATCCCGACTTGGGCGTCCAGCTGGATGTCTTCGAGGAACAGCGGGAGAGTGACGAGGCTCAGGGTCCGGGGGGCATCAACCTTAACTCACATTTGGACGTCTTCTACGCTATCCTCAAACAGGTATGTCTTCGGTACAGCCTAAGCATGATAGGTTTTATGGTCTTGATTTATTCCGGTGTTGTGTCCAGTACTCGATGCTAACTTTATCCAAAGGTAGGCGGTCTTCACACAGATGCGATTTTCTCTCACCGGTGCGGTGTGCAAGCTGGACATCTTTATGGACATGAATAGCGCTGTCCTTATCCGACTCCGCACCGGTGTGCGGAAACTCGGTGTGATCACTGGTCCGAGAAAGACGAATACCATATGTCCACATATGTAACATAAGGGTCAATCAACTTTTTCTTGTTGTTATTCTGTCCCGTCATCGAGGAGACAACAGTAACTGAGTTTCTTGGAAATGTGTTTATATTATGAGCTTCAAGCATGCTCAAGAGATGACCCATGTCCAAATGTATATATGCTCATCATCATTTCAGCCGAAAGACGTCCACTGCTGAACATAGGCCTATAACTATATGCTCATCGCTAAAACTCATATTTGGTAGATCTAAACCCTATAAAATCACAGCTTTAACGAGTGACTCAGGAGACGTAACCACGGTAACGAGCAACAAAGAATAGTTGATCCACCCATAAAAGCGATTATGCTAGCTAGGCGGTTACGAACACGTATTCAAAGAATAGTCCAGCTAACAATACTCCTCCTCTTGCAGGTTGCAGACACTCCCCAAGAAATCCCATTCCTGAGCATCTTACAGCATCTCCTACGCATAGATCCTAAGGAGCCGGTCAGTGACATCGTGTGGGACACCGCGGAGACATTGGTCCATCGAGCCACTCTGCTGGAAACCAGGGAAGATGCCGCCAAACTGCTCAGAGCGCCCAGCGTGCAGGTGAACGACAAAGACATCACCAATTTGACAATTGGGCCATTCTACTTTTTTATGTACATTAGAATTACGATTTGAAACGGGATATTTACCATGTATATTTGTATTTTTGAGTTCCCGATATTTCGGCACTGTTGCAAGCGCCATTATCAAGGATTAACTGACGTGCTGCGCTGCGCGCGTGGCGTGCTGGATTAACTCGGACACATACATGGTAAATATCCCGTTTCAAATCGTAATTCTAATGTAAATGACCATGTAAGCTTGAAATCTTATATTTTTCATGTACATAATTTTCAGACCCTTTTTTAATGCATGTTTTGGAATAGTTGGCCCTCACTTCATATTTTTGTATTGTTATTTAGAAAGCGGTTTAATTGCAGTATCACTTCCGGTAGTTTTGGTAATTAACGAACCACAGCTAATATCTATTTTATGCATTGCGCCTATATGCTTACATTTGAGAGAAAGAGGATTGTTCGGAATGATCCCTGCCGCATCTTTTCCTCATCGTCCTACGCGTCAGCATTTCCATCCTCACCATTTAGATGGTTGGCAGTCCAAAACTGTGCGTTACTCAAGAAATTTCCTGCCTCGCACAACCAAACTATGGAAAAAACTGTCGCCTGCGGTATTTCCGGACCGATATGACCTTCAAACCTTCAAGAAAAGAGCGTATTCCCTTCTGAAAGGCCGGCAACGCACTTGCGACTCCTCTGGTTTTGCAGGTGTTTATGGGCGACGGTAATTGCTTACCATCAGGCGATCCGTCTGCTCGTTTGCCCCCTATAACATAAAAAAGTTAAAGATTTTACATTTACCCTCATATTTATGTTTATCAATGATTACAAGTAACAGTCTATTTTCATATGTGACGTAATATAGTGCAGCAGTATTTTGAGTGCTTGCAGTGGGCGTGTTAGCTTCTTACTATCGTTCTTGTTTTTATCCTTGTCGTCATTGAGTTGGTGCTCAGTAGTGTTGCTGCTGCCCAACTATCCTCGTTATGTATGTTACACAATGTACTCATAAATTAGTTTCGTTAGATATGAGAATTCCAGTTTCGGCAAAGCTTTAATTCTAAACCTTTAATTTCTAACAGATTATTTCCCTTTTTTTTTGTTTTTGTTGCATGTGCGGTTACGTTAGCGCGTAATATTAGTACCTATTAGTTAAGTATCATGGCACTACCTGTGAGTTCCTATAATTGGCTATCTGTATCTACTTGATTGTGTAATGTTATATAATAGCTGTTGGATCTCCAAATAAAATAAATAAATATTATTATTAATTTTCAGGCCAAAATGGGTTGCACCTGCCAACACAGGGACGTTTCGAACGCGGGTAGGAAGCAAAGCCTCCAGCGAGCGCTGTCCCCGCCGCCGCCTCCGCCGGCCCCCATGGTCTTTGCTGGTAACCATTCAGTTTTCAATACCGTTATGATGATATTATAATAATAATGTTTCATTGTAGGCATAAAGAATCCCATATAAGTCTTAAAAAACTAGCAAAACAGAAATATCTAAACTAAATAAAATTAACTACGTAAAGTCAAAAAAAAACCTACTTACAGGTAAATTACTTTCGAGACGTGTTTGCATTTGTAGCACATAAAGAAATGAACCAATACTTTTATATATATTTTTATAGTTAGGTACATCAATGGAACTAATAATATTAAACAATATTTTAAAAAAGTGAATAATGTTAATATTAAACATAACATTTAATTCTAATATTCTTCAACTCCACACATTTCGCACTCATTCTTATCCTCACTTTTATCCGATGAATCATTTGTGTTAAATATAATTTGTTCTGAGCCGGAGGGACTACCGCGAACCGAAAACGAACGAAGTTCAAATATTTCCGTCCCTGTCGCACGAATTAGCTAGTGCGACAGAGAGGCAGATATTCGAACTTCTTCTAGGTACCGCACACTAGTTCTATTTCGAACCCGATATTGTTCCTATTGAAATATCATGGTCATCATTACGGTTTATTCAATCTTTAACCGCTTCTGTTGCCACAGGCCCCCCGCCACCTCCAATGATACCTCCGCCCCCCTGCATCCCGCCTCCACCCTGCGGACCGCCACCGCCCCCCGCTCCCCCAAACCTATCCGCCCCCTCCCCACCGATCCCACCAGCACCAGTCATCGACGTGAAACTGCCTCAGCAGGAGACACCGATCCCGAAGACCAAGATGAAGACTATCAATTGGAATAAAATACCGAATAATAAAGTGAGTACCTACTGGATAAATTCGTGGATCACAATACCCACTTGAGCGTGAGGCCCGGAGTGCGTCGGAAGCAAAAGACGGTCACTTTGTTGGTCTAAGCCTTTAATGTTGTATGAATTTTCATTATGTGCCGTTCGGTCTGCCGCACGTGAAATTTGATAGGTACTTCCCAGCCTGTTATAACCAACATAACGTCAATATGTCTTTGCATTTATGAGAAAAACACAATTTATCTACTTAATCCTTTTTACAAAATTACTCCGAGATTAAGTAGGAAAGATTTTTTTCGTCATTCTTTGAACCCTATCTTTAATTGCATTGCATTTACTGATAGGCACTTACAAGACCTCAGTTAATAAGATGTAGTATCAAAGAGAGCAAATCCTGAAAATATCAATAACATAACGATTTACGGCTTCAAGAAATATCCACAAAGGAGAAAAACTGAAATCATTTGTACTTGCAGGTAATTGGTCAGAACAATATCTGGTCACTGGTGGCATCCAGTCACAAACACTCTCCGAAGACAGAGCTGGACTGGGGTGAAATCGAAGGATTATTTTGCCAGCAGGTAATTACAAAAATCTCCTTATGATGATGATATAAGTCTCTTATCCGTGACGAGTGGTGACGATTTCATCTACAGAAAGAAATTCTAATAGTGTAGCATCTTTTCAAAACAAATCTACAGAAATTCCTAATTAGCAAGCAGAAACAATAGGCAGCACACACACACCCCCCACACACACACACACACGCACGCACGCACGCACGCACGCACGCACGCACGCACGAACGCACGCACGCACGCACACCACCACATGACTTGGACTGGAATGACTTGACTCTCGTGTCTGTGCTTCTTAAGGCGTCATAACAAACAACTACCTAATATCAACTTTGACGACCGGTTTAGCCTAGTGGGTAGTGCACCTGCCTGTGAAGCTGACGGTCCTGGGTTCGAATCCCGGTCAGGGCAAAATATTTGTGTGATGAGCATGAATATTTGTTTCTGAGTCTTGGATGTTTTCTATGTATTTAAGTATTTATATCTATTAAATATATCGTCGTCTAGTACCCACAACACAAGCCTTCTTGAGCTTACTGTGGGGCTAGTTCGATTTGTGCAAGATTGTCCTTTAATATTTATTTATTTATTATTTATTTATTTAACCACATGACTTGGACTGGAATGACTTGACTCTCGTATCTGTGCTTCCGGCCAATTAGCGATGAAGTCGTCATAACAAACAACTACCTAATATCAATTTTTGTCATCATCAGATTCAACCAACTGGTTCAGCCGGCTCGTCTCCTCGTTTAGGCCGCAGTCCCATCTGTGACAGCTCAGGAGAACGGAAACCAAGGAAGGAGTCCTCAGAGATCACTCTTTTGGATGGCAAGAGGAGTCTAAACGTCAACATCTTCTTGAAGCAGTTCCGAAGGTACACGACAGCGATCGTTTTGGTATTCGGTTTACAAAAGTAAAATCTTGCTCTAATTCTCATTTGGACGCTGTTACGCAATAATGTGTCAATCTAATATAGGTTTTCCTATTAGGTTGACACATTATGGCATAACAACATCCATTTACGAAAGGACATAAAGATAATAGACAAGCAAATTACAATAAGTTCTACTTATTGGAGAACTGCTCGACAATCCACCTTATTTTCCTCAATTCGAATTTTTTTTAATATATCTGAACTGAAAAACACTGCTTCTACTTTCGAAATTCTCAAAAGGATGAGTATTTGAAGCACAAAATACAGTACTTAAGTAGTTGAAGTTTTTAAATAAATACAAAACTGACTAATATTTTATCGAAAAGAATCGGAGCCATGAAAGTCGGTTGTGTTCGTTTGGGTACTATTATACCAACATTACGTGAAAATTATCAAAATCAAAACACTTATCCTGCAAATAGGCCTCAACGGCACTTTTACAAGTCAAAATCTATCTATATCAATTTAAAATAATACAGTAATCAAAATATCGTTAATTAAATGTAGTGTTACATGTCAAAAATAAGACTAAGAAACTAATAACAATCCAGGTTTGTAAGAGATGTATAGGGGCTCTAAGCGTCAAGATAAAAAGTAATAAGGTACACTAATCATAATTAAATATTGTGAGATACATCTCTTAGCGTCAACATGAAAATAATAAAATTTAATAAATAAATATCCTCAGAGATGTACAAGGTCTCTGAGCGTCAGTCTAAAAATAAAATCAAATGAGAACAGAGCGAAGTCTCTCATCATGTCAATTCCACTGAACACTAGTACGAAGTTACTGGTCCTTGCAAACATGAACAGACATGAATTGCTTTTCCAGTTCCAACGAAGACATAATCCAGCTGATCCGAGAAGGATCCCACGACGACATCGGCGCGGAGAAGCTCCGAGGCCTACTCAAGATCCTGCCCGAGATCGACGAGTGCGAGATGCTGAAGGCCTTCACCGGAGACGTGGCGAAGTTGGGGAATGCGGAGAAGTTCCTCATGCAGCTCATACAGCTTCCCAAGTAAGTTAGATAAGTTCAGGTGTGACATGATCGACGAGTTCGAGATGCTGAAGGCATTCACCAGGGAAGTGGAGAAGTTGGGGAATGCGGAGAAGTTCCTCATGCAGCTAATACAGCTTCCCAAGTAAGTTATACAAGTTCAGGTGTGACATGATCGACGAGTGCGAGATGCTGAAGGCATTCACCAGGGAAGTGGAGAAGTTGGGGAATGCGGAGAAGTTCCTCATGCAGCTAATACAGCTTCCCAAGTAAGTTAGATAAGTTCAGGTGTGACATGATCGACGAGTTCGAGATGCTGAAGGCATTCACCAGGGAAGTGGAGAAGTAGGGGAATGCGGAGAAGTTCCTCATGCAGCTCATACAGCTTCCCAAGTAAGTTAGATAAGTTCAGGTGTGACATGATCGACGAGTGCGAGATGCTGAAGGCATTCACCAGGGAAGTGGAGAAGTTGGGGAATGCGGAGAAGTTCCTCATGCAGCTAATACAGCTTCCCAAGTAAGTTATATAAGTTCAGGTGTGACATGATCGACGAGTTCGAGATGTTGAAGGCATTCACCAGGGAAGTGGAGAAGTTGGGGAATGCGGAGAAGTTCCTCATGCAGCTAATACAGCTTCCCAAGTAAGTTAAATAAGTTCAGGTGTGACATGATCGACGAGTGCGAGATGCTGAAGGCATTCACCAGGGAAGTGGAGAAGTTGGGGAATGCGAAGAAGTTCCTCATGCAGCTCATACAGCTTCCCAAGTAAGTTATACAAGTTCAGGTGTGACATGATCGACGAGTTCGAGATGTTGAAGGCATTCACCGGGGACGTGGCGAAGTTGGGGAATGCGGAGAAGTTCCTCATGCAGCTAATACAGCTTCCCAAGTAAGTTAGATAAGTTCAGGTGTGACATGATCGACGACTGCGAGATGCTGAAGGCATTCACCAGGGAAGTGGAGAAGTTGGGGAATGCGGAGAAGTTCCTCATGCAGCTAATACAGCTTCCCAAGTAAGTTAGATAAGTTCAGGTGTGACATGATCGACGAGCGCGAGATGCTGAAGGCATTTACCGGGAAGTGGAGAAGTTGGGGAATGCGGAGAAGTTCCTCATGCAGCTAATACAGTTTCCCAAGTAAGTTATATAAGTTCAGGTGTGACATGATCGACGAGTTCGAGATGTTGAAGGCATTTACGGGGGACGTGGTGAAGCTGGGGAATGCGGAGAATTTCCTCATGCAGCTCATACAGCTTCCCAAGTAAGTTAGATAAGTTCAGGTGTGACATGATCGACGAAATCGAGATGTTGAAGACATTCACTGGGGAAGTGGTGAAGCTGGGGAATGCAGTGAATTTCCTCATGCAGCTCATACAATTGCTCAAGTAAGTTAGATAAATTCAGATGTGACATGATCGAAGGATGGCTGTCAAGGTGTTCGCGCAACAGAAAGCGTATGCAACGCCTACGTAAATACGAAGAGCAAGGTGCTGTCCATGCCGTCCCCGTACATACATGTCAAGGAGAAATTCACACACATCAAAATTTGCATGTCACTTGTTCATTAGCTCCATACCCTTTGTCACGGATTATACGTCTCGTTTTAAATTTGGAGTTTTTATCAAGGACCCATCATCTCACCCTTAAACATGGTCCTTCGAACCGGATTATACGTCTCGTTTTGAATTTGGAGTTTTTATCAAGGACCCATCATCTCACCCTTAAACACAAGGCTAATCATCACTAAGAATTCCCTCGTTCATCATTGTGGCAAAGAACTTGCTTATTGACATTTTAGCAGCGTCATAACAGCCACTTTTTTTTATTCTGCAAATAGGCCACAAGGGCACTTTTACAAGTCAAAATACATCTATATCAAATAAGAATAATACATAAATACAATAATCAAAGAAAAATTTTATGAAAGTAATGTCATTGTATAAAGTAGTTTATTAAATAAATATATTAATAAATGTTTAAATAATCAAAGTATCATGAATTAAATGTAGCGTTACATGTTAAAAATAAGATTAAGAAACTAATAACAATCGAGATTTGTTAGAGATGTATAAGGTTTCTAAGCGTCAAGATAAAGGTAATAAGGAACGTAGGCTCGGTAGGTGGGTTTCACGGCCTGTTAATTTCATGCGCCAGTTTGCGGCCACTTGGATTTCATGAACTGAAAGGACATTTTCTTGCTTTTTTAATATATTCCCATTAAATAACTTCCAATTAAAACGCATACGACTCACTATTTCTTTAGGGCATGTAAAAATGTAAATATCTAATTGAATAAAACTTTGTTCTTCAGAAGGCCGCAAACTGACGCAGGCCGCGTAACTGGCCTAGCGACCCTACACTAATCATACCACTAATAGACCCTATAATAATTTCTAATAAATGAATATCCTCAGATAAAAACTTCCTTGTGTTTCAGTTACAAACTCCGTATAGAGTGCATGTTGCTGAAGGAAGAGTGGGCGTCCACGGCTGGATACTTGGAGAGCGCTATTAACGCAATATTAGTGGCTGGAGACGATCTGATGTCTTCACGGGCTCTGCAGGTACGACAATTATGATCATGGATATTTGAATTCTACCTCTGCTGTGGTACATAAGATTTATTTCGAACGGAACTGGTTTGGGCTTATCCAAAATCACATGAGATTTGTGGACTGTAAATCCATCGGTCGCTGGCTCAAATCCGGCTCGAAGGACCATTTTGTTTACACCGTTACTATGCACTCACTTGGTTACCAATCAAAGATGACGACTAGACGGCTCTTTCTTAAGGAATTCGAATCGAACAACCGTTATCTAGTTTATTAGGTACAGCGCCATCTAGTGGTCCACAAGCACGATATCGTCCTAAAAAGTTTGGCCCATATTTAGACCCCCTCCCCTTGGTGAGCTTTGGTGAGATCCCCACCACGGAACCTCGGGTGTATTTTTTCACTATTAAAAATGTAGACTGAAATGGTATTGTGTTAGTTGATATTATAGTAACCTTAAGCTCCGACTTCAAGGGAATTGGGCTGAATGATCCTAACCTGCGATCGACAGCCCGCCTGCTTCCGGCCAGGCGTCCCTACACTACATCTACATCTACATCATCTAGTTGATATTGTGTTTATTTTCGTATGTGTTATGCAAGCGCTCCAAAATTTTGAAAAACTTAAATAGACTCGCTGTTTTTGACGTGCGAAATGGTGGTTCATAATTTCCTACACGAGTAAATATTATTCCTCGGTTTTGTAGGTAAAGGGAATAAATACACGTGAGGTCTAAATCAAAATCAAAATATTTATTTTGTAAATAGGCTTAAACTACCTCTTTTACACGTCATTTTAATAATACGTATACATATATTTTACATAAATGCGGCTTTATCTTCTATAAACTCATTTATAGTGTAATAAGATTTTTGTAAGAGATGGCGTTTAACGCTAGATTTAAATCTACTCATTGACAATTTCAGCATATTAGAAGGTAACTTGTAAAACCGTACACAGTTCAGGACATATTTACTTTACGGAGACGATATCCGGGAATGGTTAATTTTTATTTCTGGTGTTATAATTGTGAATGTAACTATCTAATTTATACATGTCTACGTTGTGCCCCCCCTCCCAACGTGATCAGTCGTGGGGAGCCTTGGGAACCTCGCATGATCTGGATAAACCCTTTGCTACTAACCTGATTCTGACTTCGTGTGATCAATTTCCAGGAGGTGCTATACATAACCCTGATCGCGGGCAACTTCCTGAACGCGGGAGGTTATGCGGGCGGAGCCGCGGGCGTGAAGTTGTCTTCCCTGCAGAAACTCCCGGACATAAGGGCCAACAAGCCAGGGATGAACCTAATGCATTACGTCGCTCTAGTAAGCAATGTTTATACTTTTTCAGAAAAATAATTAGTTGACCTATTTATTTATTAACTAGCAGCCTGCGGTGTTACACATGGATAAAAGGTAGCCTATGTCCTATTCTGATGTCTAAGCTACAATACTGGAAAGTTTCATAGAGATCCGTTCAGTAGTTTTTGAGATTAAGCTCAGGAACAAATATTCGTGTTAATTCCACAAATAAATGGCCTCCAGCTTCGTAGGCAGGGTCACTACCAACTAGGCTAAAGCGGTCGTCAAATAAATAAAGAAAGAATGAATGTCGGGTAATCAAGCGATTTTGTTCCACTACCAAACATCAATCAAAATTTAACATTTTTTTTGATGATGATGATGAGATACGATAAAAGCGGTTAGTTAGACAGGAATTTGTTATTTTCGGAAGCACCCGAGGACATACAAAACTCTTGTCAACTTATCATTTACTAAACATACTCCAGTTCCAACTTAACATATACAATAACAAATCTGTTGACGACCGGTTTAGCCTAGTGGGTTGTGCACCTGCCTGTGAAGCTGACGGTCCTGGGTTCGAATCCCGGTTAGGGCTAATATTTGTGTGATGAGCATGAATATTTGTTTCTGAGTCTTGGATGTTTTCTATGTATTTAAGTATTTATATCTATTAAATATATCGTCGTCTAGTACCCATAACACAAGCCTTCTTGAGATTACTGTGGGGCTAGTTCGATTTGTGTAAGATTGTCCTCTAATATTTATTTATTTGTTGAACATTTCCGCTTGTTGAATTCCATTTTCGTTTGTTGAATTGTTGATTTCATCTTTCTGCTTCGCCTTAAGGTTGACTGGTAGAGAATGCATTTGGCATTAAGTTCGCCTTTTGTACTATAAGTTTTTCTTTTGTGCAATAAAGATTAAGTAAATAAATAAATTGCGAGACTTAAGTGGCAGTGGGCAGGGCACATTGCTCGCAGGACTGACGGTCGATGGGGCCAGAAACTGCTTGAGTGGCGTCCACGCACCAGAAGACGAGCAGTCGGTAGGCCTCCGACAAGGTGGAGTGATGACCTGGTGAAGGTCGCGGGAATCCGGTGGAAACGAACGGCACAGGACCGGTCTAAATGGCGAGCCTTGGGGGAGGCCTATGTTCAGCAGTGGACGTCTTTCGGCTGAAATGATGATGCTGATGATGATGATGAAATAAATAAACAAACATTCTTGTAACGATCCTCTTAAAATTTCAGCAAGCCGAACGCAAGAACAAAGAACTAACCCACTTCGCAGACGACACCCGAGTGGTCGAAGAGGCAGCTAAAGCCAGCGTCGAGCAGCTCCACAACGAGATCAAGACACTGGACAACCGTGTAGCGGTGCTGAAGAAGGAAATACAGATGACCAATCAGCAGGATATTAGGGAGCAGATGGGGGATTTCTTGCAGGTAAGGATAAAGTTGACACAGCTGGTGGAGAGGCATTAAATACAAATCCAAATACAAACATTTATTCTGCAAATAGGCCACAAGGGCACTTTTACATGTCAAAATATTAATTTACAATTTAAGAAAGTCTGACTATAATAAGTAATACATTTTTCATGTCGAAATATTAATTTACAGTTCAAGAAGAAATAATAATTTCGACTTTACAATTATACCAAAATTAATGTCATACAATGAAGATAAACTTGCAAAGTTATTTATTACAAATATTACAACATCAGTAAAGTTAGAGATGTATAAGGTCTCAAGATTAAACAAGGAGTATAATGAAATTAATATAATATCCCAGAGATGTACATGGTCTCTGAGCGTCAAAATTAAAATTAATTTAATATTGTTAGAGATGTATGTGGTCTCTAAGTCACTGATAATAAAAACGAATCCACAACAGGATGATGTCTCTCGTCAATCCCCTATAAAAAGACACTAGTATTAACATAGTCACTATGTCCTAGCAAGCATGAACAGACCGGACTCCACAAACAGCACCCGATCACGAGTATGACGCGCATTCAGATGCATAGTAGATAGACGACGTAATCACAGCGTCCATCGAAAGATGGAACGCTGCGCCTACGGAGTCCAACTCTGACACGACGCGTACTTAGACATTCCCGCAGGCGGGGACATCCACCGCGCGATCGCGACGACACTGACAATATAGTCCCTATTCGACCCGGTACCGCCGCACACCGGGTAGAGTCAGTCCGACCCAGGTCGGGCCTAGCTGAGTTTCTTGCTGGACTCTTCTCAGCTAGGCTAGGTTTAGTGAAATAGCGACAAAACTCTCAGTAGCTCGATTCCACTCACACCTCAGATTCGGTTGAAACCGCTCAACCAATCTCACTGGAGCGCAAACTCAGAGTATTCCAGTGTTCCAAACCACACGCGTGGTCGTGGCGGAGGTTTTCCCCTGGATTTTCAGGCTACTCTCCAACCGCGCACTCCTATCGCTTTATTGGGTCCGGCCTATATATATAATATAGATAGATACATAAACACTTTATTCATTCCCACAAGAAAAGAAAAATGCACCTTAAGGACTAACATGGTTATTAATCACAGAAACAAATAGAAAACAAATAAACTAAAAGTGATACATGGGCCATGTGTTGTGGCAGAGAATGGGCGCTCAGCATAATGATGCGGCAGGTAGCCACATCGCTGATTCTGCCAGGACCCTACAAAAAATAATTAAGACACGACCAGTTCAACGCAACGCTGCGTGTGTATGTGTTGAGTGTGTGTGTGTGTGTGCATTTTATATTGTAAGTTTGTTTTATACAACGCCAGTGGCAAACAAGCGTACGGTCCAGCTGATGGTAAGCGGCCACCGCAGCCTATAGACGCCAGCAAATCCAAAGGAGTCACGAGACGAGATAAGATTTGAGGACGCACTGTGTTGACAGCAGAAGGAACACATTTAGGTCCCTCGCTCTCAACACATCATCCTCGGGAGCTCTGGCAACCTTGCTCACCTCCAGGAACAACACTACATACTTGTATAGTAAACAACGAGTGTGCGGTTCAAAAAGACCTATTCTGCTAGTAGTTCTTAGTAGCTAGTAGTAACTCTATCTTACAATGATACAGAAGACATAATACGCACTTACTCTTGGTCTGTGGTCAGCTAAATCTTTATCAGCTAAGCTACTCGCACTCTTTCACGTCACACACGCACGCACCACACCCCTACTCACATACACACTCACACATCTTCACACAAATACTTTTACTTAGTTTATTAATTTTCATGTTTTATACTCGTAACTGCTACAAATGGTGCATTCCAAGATACAGGCTGGCCTAGTTTGGACTGCACCAGAAATCCCGTGTACCCTGTTGTATCATTTGTGTTAGAATCAATAAATTTACTCTATTTACTCTATAATACAAGAAATGCGGTGTATCCGGATAACTCTTTGTTGTTGTCGGCTTTCCGTGTTACGAATAAATTTATACTACTTGGCTCCTAAATTATATAACAACTTGCCACAGAAGCTATTTGATGAGAAAGTGAGAAAAAATACTTTTGTAACCAATGTTAAAAAATGCCTTATAGATAACTATTAGTATATTAACTAAGATTAAAATTGCATGCATCATAATTAGTAAGTAATAAATGGGGTAAACGTCCCAGTGATTGACGCCTCAATACCCAATAGTTGACACCTGTTTCTCACCTTTATTACTATGACATAAGATTGAAAGTGGTTGAGGTATTGGGTCAGTGTTGAGCACTGTGACATTTACCTTATTACAGCGACCGCATGAATACTATAACTACATACTTAGATATAATGACACAAGTGTATCAAGAGCATTCTAACTGCCAACAAACTGTTACGCAGTTTGGCAGTGTAGTTAATTTTGTGTAAATTGATGTGTCTTTATGAAATAAACGATTAATAATATTTCTATTTCCGTAATTAATTTATATGTTTCCCAGACCAATGACATTTGTGATATTACTTTCAGGTCGCTGAGCGAGAAGTGTCAGCCCTGAAGAAGGATATGGAAGAGGTTGAGAGCATTCGTAAACAACTAGCAGAGTTCTTCTGTGAGGATCCCGTGTCCTTCAAACTTGAGGAATGCTTCAAGGTATCATTATTTGTATTTTATTTTTTTTTATTAAAAATGGTATCGCTCTTGGCCAGCATCTAGCCAGGGGGCAAAGATGAGGCCGACGATGAAGCGAGCTCATCCAGAAGGTGCCTATTCACTCGTGCCTTAACAAGGTCTAGGTTATATGAGCTCGGAAACAAAAACGCCGGCAGAGAATTCCAAACCTTAGAAGTGCGCATTATAAAAGATGATGCAAAGCGCTTGGTTCGAATAAGAGGAATTTCGACCAAGTAAGGATGGTATCCAGCCGTACGTCTGGATGTCCGATAGAAGAAGGGGGAAGGCGGTATGAGCTCATGGAGCTCCTGAGCACACTCTCCGAAGTACAATTTGTAGAAGACGCACAGACATGCTACCACTTACCATTAAAACTACTTAGCCTCTTCTGTCTTCTCTTGACGACCGCTTTAACCTAGTTGGTAGTGACTCTACGAAGCTGGAGGTCCCGGGTTCGAATCCCGGTCGGGGCATTTATTTGTGTGATGAACACGAATAATTGTTCCTGAGTCTTGGATGTTTTCTGTGTATTTAAGTATATATTTCTCTATATAAGTATGCATATCGTCACCAATGCTTGGATGTACCAACCAACTGTATGTACCCATAGTACAAGCTTTGCTTGGTTTGGGACTAGGTCGATTTGTGTAAGATTGTCCATAAATATTTATTTATTTATTTAGTAGTTTTTTAATCAGCTTTGATACGGTACATGTACAAAAAAACAGTCAAGAAGTTGGCTGCATGCCGTTGCATACAAGTTTCTCTACAGGAGTCAATTAAAGTCGTTAATAAGTAGAACATGCGATGGTTCTTTAAAATTTCAGCCGTAGTCTCCAAGTCTTCAATCTTAAACAAATTGATCTACAAAGACCTACGAAAACCCGGTAATGAATTCTTCGTGCACATGATTATATAAATTAGGTATTTGACACATGTCAAAAGTTATTCCATAGTGTGGCTATATAGATAGAAAACCATCAAATCATCACAATAAATAGGAAATTTGACAAATTAATCAAAATCCATACCCCCCCCCCCCCTTCCTTTCCCTTGCCTTTCAACGCACTTGCGACTCTGGTGTTGCAGGTGTTTATGGGCGACGGTAATTGCTTACCATCAGGCGATCCGTCTGTTCGTTTGCCTCCTATAACATAAAAAAACATAAAAAGATGACTTGATATATTAGCAAATATATCTTTTTTTTTTAATAGTCCAAATGTAAATTGAAAATGCCAATAGAATTCTCATGTTTCAATAACAGAGAAATTGTATGGCTACTATGTCCTGAAACGCAATATTTCACGACTAAAATGACAAATTACTCCTTTTTCCCTACAATTGGATTAAGACGCCAGCCATTACACCGTGACGTCACATTTCACTATATATCAGTGTAGAGCGTATTCAGTGCTCGTCAACTAAGCTGTACTTTACCTCTCGTTTTCATCTTTTGTCTTGCTCTATTTGTAGTTGGTCCCATACAAACATTTGATCGTCTCTAAAAACTGGTTCGAACGACACCATAATTTTTTTTATTCAAATAGCCATTTCTCTTTCCTAACTCAAACTAGTCCAAAGTGGCCATCAATTGTCTTTTTGTTCCAGATTTTTGTGAGCTTCTGCACAAAGTTCCGATCAGCCGTGAGCGAGAACGAACGCCGCCGAGCGAATGAGGAGCAAGCCGCCGCCAGGAGGAGAGCTCGGGACGCCGCTGCTTCCAGGATTAGACCTGGTAAATGATTTTACCCCAAAGTTCCAGACAGTGTTCACGCACTATCATAAAGAGTCACCTTACTGGCTAGATGGTATTGATGGTAGGGTTTATTCCTACTCCAGAATTGGCTCGAGAAGCCAAGAGCTTGAACTATCTTCTTTATCGGCTCTAATATACTGTTTCAAGTTTTTTTTTATACAACGCCGGTGGCAAACAAGTGTACGGTCTACCTAATGGTAAGCGGCCACCGCCGCTTATAGACACCTGCAACTCCAAAGGAGTCACGTGCGCGTTGCCAACCCTTTATAAGATTTGAGGATGCACTGCTCAAGTGCTTCACTATCTGCCATGCAAAAGTCTCTTTAATTAGCATTCATGCCTGAATACCTACGAAGTTTCTATCTGAATCTCAAAGAGTGACATATATTAAATCTAAATCCAATGGTGAACTTCTTAAAAACTATTACTTTTTATTCAATAAATACAAGTACAAAATGTTAACTCTTAATTTTATAATAAAACATAGCTAAATCATCATCATCATATCAGCCGAAAGACGTCCACTGCTGGACATAGGCCTCCCCCAAAGAGTGCCATAACGACCGGTCCTGCGCCATCCGCATCCAGCGGACTCCCGCGACCTTTACTAGGTCATCAGTCCACCTTGTGGGGGGTCTACCCACGCTGCGCCTTCCGGTCCGTGGTCGCCACTCGAGAACCTTCCGGCCCCAACGGCCATCGGTTCCTAGTGCAATGGGCCCCGCCCACTGCCACTAAGTTTAGCGATTCGAAAGGCTATATCGGTTACTCTGCTTCTGCTACGGATGGATAGCTAAATTAGATGCCCCAGATCGGAACCCTGGGAGAGGGTACCCATAAGGCTGGCTGCGTTCCCCCATTGGGCGGCTTTGCCAATTCGCTGGGCTAGGAACGAGCCAGCATTACGGTCTTAATATGATTGGGTTTATTAGCACAAGTCATAGGCAGTTATAGTATTAGAACACATCTAAACGCTCTAAACCTCAAATGTAAAAGTTGCCGGGCAAATGTTAGCAATTCAATTATTGTCTCTTAGACGTAGTGTTACGACCAACCCCGTCGAAGGGACTCGTCTGAAAATCAGCGCAAGGCCTAAAGCCCTGCGTATGCTGAGACGAGCACCCATTGCCCAACCTAATACAAATAAATATGTATTTTAAGTGTCTATTTTAAGTTATGTTATAAGAGATCCGTTGTACCGTACACATTTTGTTTCTTATTTGGCAATAAATCATTGTGAATTTGAATTTGAATTTGAAGTCTCATCAGTTTGGTAAAATGCGTTGTTGCAGGTGGCAGCGTATGCAGCACCCCAGTGTCGGAGTGCGAGAATCTCATGGAATCCCTACTCATAGACATTCGGAACGGGCTGGGGCGCCGCTCGTTGAGGAGACCCAATGACCTCTCACCTTCTCCTGGTAATGCTCTCTTCAATTATTTGTTACGAATTTCGTCGAAAATCGATGAGCAGCGCGTGGAGCCCCTTAAACCGTTTGATGGTTTTTTTTTGAACCTGACTGTGGCTTTATAGGCCGGGCCCAATAAAGCGATAGGAGTGCGCGGTTGGAGAGTAGCCTGGGGAAAATCCAGGGAAAACCTCCGGCATGACCACGCGTGTGGTTAATTGATGGGTTAAACCCGCACTACCAACCATGTCGAAGTACCAGATGATAAGAACGCCATTAGATCTTTTGAAGCATCAAATATGAACCGATATTATCAACTGATTGGTGTTTTTACAAGTTAGCTGATTGTTTGGTGTATTTTCCTTTGGATATCCTTGGAACTTGTTTGTTTCCAGACGTGACTCCAACCGGCAGTCTTCGTCGCCGAAGCCGTGCCAGTCCGGGTGACGACGAGGAAGGTCTACTAGAGTTTCTCCGCCATTCTTCACCGGCTGCCAACGACCTCAGAGAAAGGAGTGCGTGGGGCAGTCTGGGTGAGTCGTATTACCTGTAAACCTTGGCGGCTTACGCGTCGTGAATATTTTGTCATTCGTCATGTCTTGCATCGCTATGGATGTAACACCGATGGGCGTCTTCGTTATCGCAATCACATGAATAATGTTCAAAAGAGGAAAATCTATTGAAATATTATCGACACTCTTTCCTAGGGATGCGCCGAATATTCGGTTACTATTCGGTATTCGGCATATTCGGCATGTTTTTGAATGTTCGGTATTCGCCCGAATTATTTGGCTCAGCTGCCGAATATTTACCGAACAATTTTGAGAGGGTTTTGTTACAAGTTACAAGAGTGTATTATAACTGCTCCGTGATATTAATACTTGACCTATTATTAACAGTGATTTAACTTATTTATAGTCAATATTTCGCTTTGATAATGAACAAAAATTTTACCATTCAATTAGTCTGTTTTACAACAATAGATGAAGGAATTACATTGAACCGAATAATTCGGGCGAATATTCGGTTCGGCAATAGCTGGGCCTAATATTCGACCGAATGTTCATATTCGGTCAAACCCATAATATTCGGCCGAATGTTCGTATTCGCTCACACCCATAATATTCGGCCGAATGTTCGTATTCGCTCACACCCATAATATTCGGCCGAATGTTCGTATTCGGTCACACCCATAATATTCGACGCATCTCTATTCTTTTCCAATGGACGCATTACAACGCCTACTCACCTACCTTGAATAGGTACCGCTTTCAATATCTTGAGTTATTCTATTGCAATTTCAGTCTTGTGAATTAGTGCATTGCTTTATAATAATATTCTACTGAGGATTAGCGATTGGATTAAACATCAGGTTTTTGTTTAACCGAACCCCTATTGGTATTATTGATAACAGTGTTATTATTTACTAGATAGCACTTAAGTGATAAATGCTCATCTTTCACAACTTGAATTATACACAGTTCACTACAATTAGTTAAGTGATTTCATATAACAGGGCGCTTCTATAGTTGAATGGAATACCTAGTAAGATGGCAATCGCTGACGTAAAAACTACCCATGGGTTAGGGGTGGGGTGGTTCATGGGTGAGGGAGTGTGGACTACACCCAAGAGGGGTTTATGGAAGTCCACACTCAGTGAGACTCAGAAGAAATCTGTACAGTTGTGAATATATATTGATAATACTGCTTCCTTATATACTAGCATATACATACATAATCATCTATACATCTCCCACGCTCTTAATCTCTTAAGTTATCTTACGCACGTAATATAAGATTACCCTTTCCGTTTAGAATCATGTGCCTTGTCGGCGCACATGGCAGTAACGTGTAAAGGATGATTCACACTAGACCGTTCCATGTCCGGGCCGGCTCGTTTTCTATGACAGAAAATCAACGGCCGCCCGGCCACGGACGGGCCTGGTGACGCTCGGAAACGGGCCGGCCCGGACACGGAACGGTCGCTCTATTATCTCGCTCGTAGGTAGATCGGCCGTCAAACGTTTGACGGCCGATCTACCTACGTTCGAAGCTCGGAAACGGCACGGTCCCGGTCCGGCCCGGACGCGGAACGGTTAGCACATTAACACACAAAAAGACAGACGGACAACGGAGACGGGCCGGCCCGGAGACGGAACGGCCCGGGCACGGAACGGTCTACTGTGAATCATCCTTAATAATGATCCTTCCAGACCGGTCATGGTCGCGACGCGGCGCGGTGCGCGCGCGCCTGGAGCTGCCGGAGCGCGCGCGGCCCGAGCCCGGCGCGCCCGCCGCCGCCGCCGCCGCCGAGCGCGAGCGCGCGCCCTCCCCGCGCGCGCCCGACCCCGCGCCCGCAGACCCGCCCGCCAAGCCCAAGTGAGTACAACATATACCGTTATCTCACGAGCCCGGGGATTTCCGACGACATCACTACATAGTATAAAACAAACGCTATCCCGTTTCTGCCTAAAAATTTCCTAAGACCGCGAAGTCCCAACCTTTTGGCAGTCCCAATTACACGCACTGTGGCGCATAGAAGCTCGCCAGCTGTGCGCGCTCTGCGACGCTGAACTCGCTTCTGTCACGGGCACCAGAATGTGATATGTTTGCAAGTCGATGGACGGTTGTGTATCGAATGTGTCTGCGTTACTGTGAGATGATGGATGAGAGTTGATTGATATTTGAATTTTCCTATGTGTTTTATAACCTAAATTATACAGTGCCTTGGTTTCGACTATAATGCTGTATATGTTTTGTTTGCAATAAATAAATAAATAGTATAAAACAAAGTCGCTTTCTCTGTCCCTATGTCCCTATCTCCCTATGTATGCTTAAATTTTTAAAACTACGCGACGGATTTTGATGCGGTTTTTTTTAATAGATAGAGTGACTCAAGGGGAAGGTTTATATGTATAATACATGCATCAGCATTGCACCCGTGCGAAGCCGGGGCGGGTCGCTAGTATATTATATTCTATACCAGAGAAGTAATAATAAGCTCCACGGCCGATTTCAGCCAAATCCGAGTCTGATTGTCTTTGGTGTACTCGTATGTGACTAACATAACCGAATGAGGGCTATCGTTTTTGTGCTCAACAGTTGGCGCCACTGTCGAGTATGGTCCAGCTGTCAAAAATTGTTAGTGGTTATTAATGGCATGAGAACGAAGTTTACATTTAAATCATATTTAATACCTTAAAACCCGTACCGTAAAAATATCGAACATCCCGCATTGTAGCGCAGTCCCGTTTTGTTCTGAAAAAAAGAGGAAATAAGTTTCCGAAAGACAAAACTGTCTCGAAGCACTGACAGTCATTCACCCGTAACTCATATTTGGCATAATCAAGCTCAGGTATTAGAAAATACTTACCATAGGTATTCTTCCAATTAGATATTAACCCGCGTAGCGCAACCACAAAGAGTGCCATTTGACATTTCGGAGACCTCACGCTACGCTAGCGCCTCTAGCGGCGGATTCGTACGCGATAGCCCTCATTGAGAAATAGGTTCCTCATAAGAGCTCGCACCCTCAGCTTGACGATTAACTGTAGGCTAAGAACAGTTGCGACGATAAAACGAAACAGTATTTCCATACATCTCCGCCTAATTGACTCTTGTTTTCTACGAATTGTGTATGTAATAGCTGTCTATTGTTTCAGAGAATGGCGCCAAAAAATCGAATCGTGGCTGCGCGCGAACAGCCAGGAAGAAAAACGAGACGCAGAGCTGCGCGAAAGAGCGCGGCGCGTGCAAGCGAACCGGCGGTCCTTGGAAAACGACTCCGGTAATATAGACCTTATGTGTATAATAGCTGTTAGGTTGATAATGGCGTAGTATAAATAGCCAGTTGTAACGACACTTTACTTTTAAAGAAGGCTTACTAACTAGTGGCTCTGTGAGCTGTAGACCTCACGAGTATTTTTTTTATGAATCATTGAAAAAAAAAGTGTTTGAAAGTTTCCAAAAACTGGCTCGACAAAGAAATTCTATTGAAATACCGAACCTGCTCACAAAATTTTAAAAGAATCGATTGAGAAGTGGGATCTGTAGAGGAGAACAAACCATTGAAAAAAAACTTGAAACTGAGTCGACAAAAAATGCTATATAATAGGTATCGAACCTGCTCACAAAATTTCATGAGAATCGGTTGAGAAATGCGACCCGTAGAGGAGATATCGGAAATTTGGAAATCTGGACATTTGGACGTGCAAAAGCATTTTTGTCGAAGCTGAAACAGAAACCTTCGTGTTTCACTCGTTCAATAATTATTTAATATTGCGCCGACTTTGTCATCCCTTAGAAGCTTCAACTTAAATTTGTGGTCTAGGACCGACTCGCCTACTATATTTATCGTTCTGTCGATATCGTTATATCATCGTTCATAGATTGCACTATTGACACTCTGTACTACTACCACTATAGATTTCTCTCCACACTAAACTCAACTCAAACTATGATTCCGATCACTTAGCTTCACATCTTTTCTTATCCGATCTCTCGGAGATAGAGGATGCATTAAGTCGCAATACAAGATTAATCCATAATTCTTGCCATTTTCACTAGAGTCCGACCACGCTAACTCTGCATTGAAATAATTTGGCAACACTACCTCAAACGTCACATTTTCATACAAATATGACGTATAACGTACAGTGTTGCCAAATTATTCCTTGCAGAGTTAGCGTGGTCGGATTCTATGCGACCAGCCTTGTCCCAAAAAATCTGATGTTTCATGGAATAATATTCTTAATTTAAACAAATATAAGCTTGCGGTACTCTCCACTCGGCTCCAAAAAATAAGAAAATCATTCATGTGTAATGTTTTATAATAAACTACCTACAAACGTGACTAATTTATCTATTAATAAATTCAAGACTTATGTAAAGCGTAAACTCATATCGAAAGCATATTATAGCACAAAAGACTACATGAATGATAAAACACCGTGGGTATAATTGTGGTTGAAATAGTAATTATATTTTAATAATTATGACATTACATCTTAATGACTATTTTCATAACTATGACTTTAGATGTTGACGTTAAATTTTCCTCTTGACATTCAGATTTTATTCTAGAAACTGTCTAGATTATACAATTTTTTATGTTTTTATTTTACATATTGACGATCTTTTTGTGAATTTATTATACTCTCTTTTGACATACATTATAGTAATTCATGTCTTTTTTTAAATTTCATATGCATCAATAAATTGCTCTGAATAATTAGATTCAATTTATGTAATATATAACTGACGATTCAAAAGTGCTTGTTACTAGGCCTATTTGAATAAAGAATATTTTGAGTTTGAGTTTTGAGTTTAATTGGTACTAACTGACATGTCTCATGGAGCCACTCATGTCGTGTTGCAGAGAGCGAACGAAGCACGACCCTCGACCCGCTGCCGGAGGGGCGCGCGGAGTGGCGCCCCGCGGTGCTGCCCGACAGCGCCGTCGTCAAGGCCATTGAGGCTGTTGAAGGTACTAAGAAATTAAAAAAAAAATTCAAGGGAGGGTAGATTCTTCTTAAGGATGATTCACACTAGACCGTTCCGTGTCCGGGCCGACAAAAAATCAACGGCCGCCCGGCCACGGACTGGCCCGGTGACGCTCGGAAACGGGCCGGCCCGGACACGGAACGGTCGCTCTATTATCAATGCAAACGTTTGACGGCCGATCTACCTACGTCCGAGGCTCGGAAACGGCACGGTCCCGGCCCGGCCCGGACGCGAAACGGTTAGCACATTGACCGGACACGGAACGGTCTACTGTGAATCATCCTTTATTCGCTTTATAGACTATAGTATTTATCAGATTTTTCCGTTGCTCTTTTGACCTGCCCGAATTGGAAATAATTTCCCTTAGAAAATATCCCAAGTATTAACGCATATACACAAAATATAGCCACTAACGTAGATACCAGATCAGACTCAGATGACCCTGGAAAAGTACGATTAATAATTCTAAAACATACTTTTTTTCAGACGTACAACCTCAAACGAAAGACAACAGGGTACCATGGAGGAAGACCGAAGAAAACGAAGAAATGCGGCGTCTGAGGCGACAGCGGTCTCGACAGCAGATCGAGCAACCTCTCGTCGCTATCACAGAGGAAGAAAAGCGAAAACTACCCGACATCAGGATCACCAGCCACAAAGACGTCAAGGATAGAGTAGAGATCGATTCCGACAACATCGAGACGCCTCCGGTCCAAAGAAAAATGTTCAATCCACCCCCAGAAAGAGAGCCTTGCAGGAAATTCCAACCGTCGCTCTCTAAAACTAATTTAGCAAATGACAAAACAATTGAGATGAGAGACCTGTGTCAAGAGATTTTGGGAGACGGCCAATTTGATAGATTCTCCGCAGCAAGAAGGACTAGGAGATACAAGAGAAATACGGACTCAAGTTCTCCTGAAGACGAGAAGAAACCTGATAGCCCTATAGAATTGGTAGCTGAAACTCAGGTCATCAGACCGTCGAAACTAGATGTCCAAGCGTCATACGCTGTAGAAACCCAAGAAGTAGCTAAGCCGGTAGAAATCGTTAAAGACGAGAAGGAAAATAGACTAAAACGCTGGCAGGATAGACTCAAAAACCAAAGTACGGAGAAACCCGCACCGACCAAAGAAACTAAGCATCCTTACTCAAGAATGCGGCGACAGACTTCCATCAACCAAGAGGACGTCCAGAAAGCTATTAGGGAATTGAAGTCGCCAACCGAAACGCCTACAGGCGTGTGGTCCAGGAGTGCTTATAGGAAATCAATGACTGCTAAGAATGACAAAATCCCAGCGGAAAGGACTACATCCCCGAGAATACCAAAAGTTAAGTCGGAGCACGAGTTAAACGATGAAGGTTTTGAAGAAACTCAAAGTTTGAACTCAGAAAGCGCGTCCCAAGGCGCGTCGTCGGGATGTAACGTAGAATGTGACTCCCCCGTCCCTGCTAAATCTAAATCCCCGATAGCTCCAAAGAAAATCGCTACCAAAGAGTTAAGAACGCCTCCCCGAACGCCGATAGACCCGAAGCGAACAGTCCCTAAAAGACAGAACTCTTTAAAAGTAGAAAGGTCTACTTCTCGCGCGTCCTTGCGCAGTTCAAGGAGCTCTCTTAACAGTTCAGCCTCCGTGGCCACTGTAAAAAGAGCTCCAGCGCCAGTCAAACCTGCTCCAAAAGCAGTCCCAAAACCAGTGGTCAGAATGCCGGCATCGCGGTCCTCATCTAGCGGAAGTTCCGTCGGGACCTCTAGGCCTCCTTTAAAGTCAGTTAACAGGACATCAGGATTCATGCGGCCCACACAAGCCTCGAAAGGAAGGGGGAATGTCACTCCACAACCGACGCTGAGGCCTAGCTTCAAGTAAAATACCAAATGACAAAATTATAGCTGGATCTTTGGATTGGATATTTCTAAGCGTTGAGTTTAAGTGATCTGTTGCAGTGATCATAATTGTCTATTGTCTTATTTCCAACTATTTTATTATTTAAAACCAGTTATCAAGTTATAAAAATAAAATTACTGTTTTTCCTTTTGAAAACGATCGCATCTTCTATCGGATCATTTAAACTCCAGTGATGGTTTGATCGGCAGGTAACGTCAAATATTAAAATTCTTGTTTTTTTTTCTAAACACGAACTATCTTGATCGTTGAAGTGAGAAAGCCAGCTTAGTTTAGTATTACGTATCATTATATCATTTTTAATCATGAGATACAGAAACATTATTGAAACTTTCAGATGGCACAGACGATATTACAACAATCTGAAACTTTCAATGACTGATTATTTTTAATATTTTAGATAATAATTTAACAGATCTGTTTAATTTAAATTAGTTTTGCCTTGGGGCCCGTACTTTTATGGACCCAATTACAGCCCATTGTTCCAAAATAAAAATTAAAACTTATTCGTCGTTTTTAACCTATTTTGAAACACTGTGCTATAAAAGGTTCAAATATTATAATAGTACCGTGAATATAGTGCCACGAGATACGGGTAATAATTACCAGTTTCATTTTAAATATAACCTTATTTCGTGCCATTTTAATTTCAAAGGACAGACATTGTTTGAAAGGTTATAACGAAGCTTTGATTTTGTACGTCAATTTAGCAAGATATATGAAGTATTCAATTATTAAATATATATTGAAATTGAAGGTGCACAAATTGGTGGATAAATAACTTAGATTATGTTATATTTGTTTAAATCTATAAATGATATACGTAGATTACCAAAATGGACCCATTAGACAATACCTTTCAGATTTTATTTATCAATCGAGCTTTATTTTGATAAAAACCATCCGAAAAATTATCCCAGTCAAGTCACTTATTTGTATTAACTACTAATACGTTTTGTAAGTTAGATATATTTCTATAGATAGATGTATTAAACACATATAATGATCTGATGTGCGAAATTAGGAACAAAATCTGACATGAGGTATATTAAATCTAACATGTTTACATATTTGGGTAAGAGAAAAAAACTGATAGAAAATATGATCTGTATTTGAGTCATATGACTTCAAAGTGTATTGTGTGGTATTTTGACTTGTATTGTATATTTTAGCCCAGTGTCAAAAAATTAAGTTACATAATATGGGTTTTAAAATGTTTATGCTAATTTTGGTTAAAAGGTTAAAACACTCGTCGCTCGTTTCGTGGTCAGTTATCTTAATACACAGAATCAAAATGTAACACATGTCACAAATTTCGAATGAAACGCTCTATATTATTATTATAATAAGTTACGTTTAAGATTTAACGACTATTTTTTATTGTATGTGTTTAACTAAACAAAATACAATAATTTTCATATGAAATATTTTCTTGTCTTTTTATTTAACTCTCGGGTAATTTAGCATGGAACTAGATCTTTATCATCCTCAGCCTGCAGTCGTCCACTGCTGGACATAGGCCTTCCCTAATTCACGCCACCACACCCGACTTACGTCCGAACGTGCAAGTGCGACAGAGAGCGAAAACTTCGTTTGCTGTTCGCGGTAGCGCCCCTGAGTGGCTACTCCGAACGTTGAAATTCGAACTTCGTATCGTGCCGTCCCTTTCACTCATAGTGACACGAGAATGAAAGGGACCGCATGATACGAAGTTCGGAGTACAAGCCCTGCTTTCAAAATTTTACGAGAATCAGCTGGGAAATGCGACCTGGGGTTAAAGCTTTCGCTCTCTGTCGCACTTGCACGTTCGGAGACAAGTGCGACAGAGAGCGAAAACTTCGTTTGCTGTTCGCGGTTAGCGCCCCAGTATTTTTTTCAAGCTGAGACCGTTCGAACGCTTCGGTTAATTTGCGTCGATTCAATACATTGCAATTCACTGCCACAATTTAAGGATGAATACAATCAAATATTTATCGATAGTCGTCTGCGTCGAGTATCAATTATATCGATATTTTTCGACCCATAGTCCAGGACATGTTTTTGTACCGGGATAAGAACGGAGTAGACCCGAGTAAAAAAACCGGTCAAGTGCGAGTCGGACTCGCGCACCGAGGGTTCCGTATACAGATGTGTACCGGTTCCAACCCCATTAAATCAGGAAAATCTCAACAACATGGTGTGGAAATTGGATGGGTACAGCGCTGTCTATCTGCGACATTTGTTACTTTGAGCGAATGTGTAACTTTGTATGTATGGTAGTTTTTCAAGGATAATTCTTTATCACGTAAACCGATTTCATTATTTCTTTATTTGAAGGAGGTACTTTCAGCATAATCTCGTAGGAATTTATAAAACAAAAACACATGTACAGGTGATTAAATTACAAACTTAGTATAGAAATGTTTTATGACGATAAAGAAAAAGAAAAACTGATATCAATGTTATGTAACAATTTTATAATTTTCCCTTGGTAAACTTCGCAGATAGGGGGGAACGGTATTTTTTTTACTTTTTCCCTCATAAAACAAAAATAACTCTTTAAACTCTTTAATGTAAAAACAATTTAAAAAAAAATTCATAATGTGTAACCCAAGCCCTTTCATATGACATCCCACTCGACAAATTAACTACACTTTCAGATTTTGAACCACCTACTATTTATTATCTGTCATTTTTCACAGAAAAATTTTTTTTTTTAAATGTCATGTTCTATGTATGTAGGTAAGCTTTCTTTATAACTATTCCAAATTTCAAATCGATAGCATAAATAGTTCTTGAGATATTTAGCGATGTGACAGACAGACAGGCAGACAGACAAAGTGACACCATAAGGGTTCCTTTTTTACCATTTTGGTACGGAACCCTAAAAACGCATTATTTAGTAAATCTTTACCATAGCGAATCTCATAACGATTCCATTAAGCTCAAACACGGCTAAGCTAACACTGTTTTATCATGAAGTTCCGTTGCCTCATCATCATCATCATCATTTCAGCCGAAAGACGTCCACTGCTGAACATAGGCCTCCCCCAAGGCTCACCATTTAGACCGGTCCTGTGCCGTTCGTTTCCACCGGATTCCCGCGACCTTCACCAGGTCATCACTCCACCTTGTCGGAGGCCTACCGACAGCTCGTCTTCCGGTGCGTGGACGCCACTCAAGCAGTTTCTGGCCCCATCGACCGTCAGTCCTGCGAGCAATGTGCCCTACATTCCGGCTTTAATTACCAGATCAGTTTGATGGTAATATTACATCAGGACCTTCAACTTTTTTTGTCAATGATTTTTTTTTATTGAATAACAAAAACAAATCGTCACTACTTTTAAAAAATCTCGTATCTGATTTTTTCCTTTTTTTCGTTTATTTTCGCATTAAACTAATAAAAATACACCTCGTATGATGCACAAACTCCAATGACGATAAATCGTCATTATAGTAAGTATTCGTTAGTTAAAAAAAATCGTATCTAAACAAATTATAGTCACTACTTTGAAAAAAACTCGTATCTGATTTATTATACTTTTTCCTTTCTTTCCTTTTTTATTTGGGTACCTACTTATTTGGTACTGGTTAAATAATTTTCAAGTATTTAAAATATAATAGTGACTTGTCAAGTTGTCATATAAAATAGGCAGCAATCATTGAAGAAAATGTCTTCAAGTAAGATGTCTCGTAAGAGAACTTCATGTGCCTGCCGATTTTGTAAAAGTAATAACAGAGGCATCTTTGACTAAAAAGTACAATGTAAAATATTTACACTGGAGTTTTTTCAAAAACTATGCCACACTTAAGCACTACACATCTATAAGACCTGGAAAGAGAGCAGGTGACCCATGTGTGGTAGATTTGAGGGCTTTAAAATATACACCTCACAGTCCGATTGAGTTTAAACTTCGCTTTGATGACATTTGGACTGTTCTACCTCAAAGATTCCATGATATTTCCGAAGAACAAGCGATTCCTCAGCTATATTCTGGACCGGTCCCCATTAAAAAACGAAAGTATGATGATTTGCAATCTCTAAAACCGATTTTGCCAAAAGACTTTCATGCATTTTACGATAGTTTCTTGCATGTATAGTAGAGAAAAAATAATTCGACCCGATCTTTTTTTACATAGGCACGTTGTTATTTAAGTCCGTCTATTGTTACTCGAAGAGAGTTTACTTAGTTAATTTAATAAACACAAAAACATACATTTCGTTTCATTTTGTAGCATAAAATTCAAAGCAAAATTATAGTAACTTAACAACTTTCAGTCAATACTAAAACAAAAATCTTGTATCTTACGAATAACTGTAAATTTTATAAAAAAATGTTTGAGTGAGTTATTCGAATATTTGTGAAATTAATGACTGGCTATCAAAGTATCTCATGAAACTAACAAAAACTTTTTTGATCAATCGCAATAATTTACAGAATGTTTATTGTTCCTCCTAGAAACTTGATGATTTTCAGATACGAGTTTTTTTAAAAGTAGTGACGAAATGTAACCTAAATGACTTCTTCATAATCACTTCAGTATCTTGATCGAAATATCTTAATGCCATCCATGAACCACTAGGAGTTTTGGATGACCATCCATGATCTTCATCAGTTTCCGTTCACCAATTGCTACTTTCTGAATGCTGCTCGATTTATTACCGAAAATACTGAAATCGCTGCTTATCTTGAATTTTTGATTCCATCATCAGAACTAAATACTCGTAACAAAGAGACCAACCTTGGAGAATATGTTTTCAAAGAAAGAACGAAAATCTAAATCAATTCATAAACGACAGGTAACGCACAAAAAAATATAAAAAGAACATGCAACCGAATTGGAAAGGAACCCCCCTCCATTTTTGAACTAAATTAAATCGGACAAACTGTAAGTATTTATTATGTTTTAAAAACCTTTGTAACACGTCCTAATATTAATTTCGAAAATACTTTATATATATTACTCATCAAGCTTATAGGTATGTAGTTATTTATATCGATTTTAACTCCCTTTTTAGGGTTCCGTAGCCAAAATGGCAAAAACGGAACCCTTATAGTTTCGTCATGTCCGTCTGTCCGTCTGTCCGTCTGTCCGTCTGTCCGTCTGTCACAGCCGATTTACTCGGAAACTATAAGTACTACAGTGATGAAATTTGATGGGAATATGTGTTGTATGAACCGCTACAAAATTATGACACTAAATAGTAAAAAAAAGAATTGGGGGTGGGGCCCCCCATACATGTAACTGAGGGATGAAAATTTTTTTTTCGATGTACATACCCGTGTGGGGTATCAATGGAAAGGTCTTTTAAAATGATATAAAGTTTTCTAAAAAACATTTTTCTTAAAGTGAACGGTTTTTGAGATATCAGCTCTCAAAGTCGTAAAAAGTATGTCCCCCCCCCTCTATTTTTATAACTACGGGGTATAAAATTCTAAAAAAAATAGAGGTGATGCATGCTAATTAACTCTTTCAACGATTTTTGGTTTGATCAAAGTATCTCTTATAGTTTTTGAGATAGGTTGATTTAACTGTAATTTTGGTTAAGTTATTTTTGCTGTTTTATAGATACTAGTACGGAACCCTTCGTGCGCGAGTCCAACTCGCCCTTGGCCGGTTTTTATGTAAGAGTGTGATTGTAGTTATTGACCATTGTGTTGGTATTTTTTCTTTCTTTAAAATTTCATTAAAAAGGTTAGTAAGCGGATCAATAATACTATTAAGGACTGCCCTTAATAACTCATTAGTAATATTGTCATCGCCAGGGGATTTATCGTTTTTATGGCTTAAAATAGCAAGCTCCACTTCTCTCTTTAAGAATTCGGGAACCTCATCGGTGTTACTCTGGAAATCATAGTCCTTATCCACATTTTTTTACTTTCCCGACTTTCATCGCCATTGTAGAGGTTTCTATAAAATTGGGTGGCCACGTCCATTATATGTAGTCGTTTGGATGTATGTTTTTTTTACTTTTGCCTTTAATGAAAGGGATCCATGATTTTTCTTCTTTAAGCTCTTTCATGGCTTTCTTTACTCCTCCTGTTTTTTCGATGCAATTTTGAATCCTGTCTGTCCTTGTTTTGTCTGTATTTTCTGATACTTTCATTTATTTGCTTACTGATAGATGTTATTTCTTTTCTCTTGTTTTTCTTGTCTATAAACAGATATTGTCTTTTAATTATGAGGTTACTCACTTCTGGTCCTATTCTGTCTCTTTTCTCAGATATGTTTTTGAACTGCTTATTTAAATCGATTTCTATGATATTATGTTTTTCTTGTATGTTAGTGGTTTGGTCTGCTTGTGAAAGTTTCTCCGATATATATTTTTTTATGTCTTCTGTGATGTGATGTGGAATTATGGTCTTATTTTTAGTTATATTCTTTCTTGATTTTTGGGTATTTTTAGTAGTAATTCTTTCTCGAACTAGTCGGTGATCCGAATTAAAATACCTAATTTGTTCCACCAAGTACTTAGCTCTCATTGAGGCTGCCACATCACAATCACTTTCTTGTCTAATTATCTTAGATTTGTCATTCTTTTGAAATTGCTGTTGCCAACCCGGATACAAAACACACAACCAATTTCGCCCTAACAAAGGCATGAAATACTTCTCAGTATTGATTACAACTAAATCTAAACTCTTACTAATGTCTCTAAACTTCACAGTAATCACTCCATAAATGCACAAAATCTCCCCCGATACTAATTTCAATCTTGAAGTACACTTCTTGATGGCCCATTTATCGAAATACTTTTTATACTCGTTAATATGTATCACTGACTTACATGCACCTGTGTTCACTTGCATTTGTGTCATTCTACCACCGGCTAGTCACAGGGAAACCTCCGCTGCGGCCTCATCTCCCTCTCCAATGAACTGCAAACTGCTCAGAATGATGTCATCTTCTTCGTCTTTGTTATATGCTTGTCTTGTCGTGGTATCAGTTTCCACTTGTTTCACTTCATTCTTATATGCCCCTGCCCGTTGTTTACATTTGTGCGCTAAATGCCCGACACGTTGGCAGGCATAGCAGGTGGCAAATTTCTTAAAGCACCTAGTCGCATCATGTACGCCCCCGCACCTGTAACATTCACTCTTGTATGAGGAGTGGGATCGCCTCGGTGTATTTCTATTCACAGCATATACCGGGTCAGCAACAGGTTGCATCTGCTTTGCCTCTTTTTCTGCACATTCCAATGACGTAGCCAGTTTAACTGCCTTATCGAAAATTTAATCCCCTTCCGAGAGCAGCCTCTTAACTATACTTTCGTTGCTCACACCACAAACTAGCTGGTCACGAAGAACATCATTCAGAAAAGTGCCAAACTCACACAATGCCGCGCTTTTCTTGATTTCCACCACAAATTCATTGATGGTTTGACCTTCTTTTTGCTTCAAAGTGTAAAATTGATAGCGCTCTGCTATCGCTGATTTCTTTGTCACGTAATGTGCCTTTAGAATTTCTACTAGCTCACAGTATTTTTTCTTTGCTGGGGTTGTGCGGGAAGCTAAATTTTTTAAATATATTATATGCCTCCGGCCCAATTAACGTTATATACATGGGCACTTTCTTGTTTTCCTCGACATCATTGACAATAAAAAATTGCTCCGTGCGTTCCGAATATGACATGAAATCATTTTACGGTCGGTAATGTTCTATGGTATCAATCATTATATATATATCGAGAAAAATGTAGAATTGGGGCGCAGGAGTTAAGGGTGATCAAGGGTTAAATTAAGTAGGGGTTGATTTTCTCTTTCTGAAAATACAACCCCCACATGGCATATAAATTAAGCAACAGAGTACTAAGTCTAAAACATTTAGGCTTATATACATACTTTAAATAGCTTTTAAAATGAAAAAAAGGCTTCAGATTACGTCCCGTTTCACGATTCTTGAGGAATAATAAAAAAAACATGCATACTTGCGTTCCGTTTCACGTAAACTTAAATGTCTTTAAAAATAAAACTACTCGTTTCCGCGGGCTGAGGGTTGTATGTTAGAAAGAGAACATCAACCTCTACATAACACCCTTGGGCACCCTTAAATCCTGCGCCCCTGTAAAGCCAACCCTATATATCCCTCCGGCGTCGCCAATATTATGTTTTAGATTATAAAGAGACCGCTTAGTAGTAACCATTTATTATGCAAATTGCTCTTAATACACACTAGAACCTTAAACCGCCAAAATCTGACAATCTGTCTATCACCTGTCTATCCCGCTCTCAATGACATTAGTGACCCCTGTGGCCACAGATACAACAGTATTGTGTAAGGAGAGTGTGCTTAATTAGGAGTTAGGCATACATGTATTTAATTTTGTATCATTATGATTTTTTTGAAGCTCCCTTGGTATCTTCACCAAAGCTACATGGGTCATTCTACTTATTCATGACCAGTTTTCTATTACAAAACAAAATCTATGATATGCATTGAATTAGTGTACAAAAATAGGATTTTGAAATAGTACCTGAACCTAATAAAAGGAATTTATAGGCAAAAATACTTAAATATTAACATATTGCTGTAAAAGGTGTGTAACACAGTGGTAAAAACCATTTTTTCATACAAATGGTGAGACATCCAAAGACCACTACGTTACTCGATTTATGGATATTGGTTTTGGTTCGTTAATTACCAAAACTATCGGAAGTGATACTGCAATTAAACTTCTTTCTAAATAACAATACAAAAATAAATAGTGTGGGCCAAGAATTCCAAAATCTGAATTTTAAAAAAATTGTCTGAAAATTATGTACATGAAAAAGTAGAATGACCCATATGCTGCCATTGGTAAGACCTATATCTTACCCCTGAATTGTGAAGGGACAGTCCATTGACCAAGTCTCCTTATTCTGAATTCAAATTCTAAATAAACTGTTCTCGGTAATATAGGTACCTTAGAGTATAAATATTTCTAAAGAGCTGCTATACGCGTGCCGCAACGAGGGACGACAACAGAGTACGTACCACCCGCGGGATGACCATGTCACTAAAATTACCCCATGGCTTCTGTTTATTTTGTACTAGCGACCCGCTCCGGCTTCGCACGGGTGCAATGCTGATGCATGTATTATACATATAAACCTTCCCCTTGAGTCACTCTATCTATTAAAAAAACCTCATCAAAATCCGTTGCGTAGTTTTAAAGATTTAAGCACACATAGGGATATAGGGACAGAGAAAGCGACTTTGTTTTATACTATGTAGTGATAATTCGACTCATTACTATGTAATTGATCCGATATGAGCGATAGAGTAAGTTGTTTGTTTGAAATAATTGAAAAAAGTATACTTACATGTATAACGACAATTTGACCGGTAAGTTAGAGAATCGCTCGGCACCCAGTGTTTGTTTGCGGTATTCCATGCTAAATAACTTCTTATTTCGTTAAATTTTATAAGCTAATTATTACGTGGAAGTTATTGTAGGTATTGCTCCGAAATTGGGTACAAGTTATTGTCACTAATAGGTATAGTCGTCGTCTTCCGGCGAAAAAAATGAACAATGTTATAGCATTCTTTTGTTGATCAATGGGATCTAAGGGACCGGTAAAAGACGAGATAATAAAACATGTACCTACCTTATTTATGGTGCTTGTCATGCTTGTGCAAGCGAGATAGCTTTCTATACCTTTCTGACATTTGAGTGGTTTGGCGTGTAAGTATAGCTTTAAAGTGTGTAGATGCAATTTAAATTAGAAAATTGCCGTGTCTCAGATATATTGAAATATAATAAACAGGCCCTCGCCGCAGCCATCGCCAACATTTATTTAGCAGGCAGTGCTAGACGAGCTGCCATCGCGACTGGCTCTTATTGACTACGGACGAATTGGTCTGAAACATGTTGAGCGAAATTCAACCTTAAAGACGCGAGCGAGTTACTATATTTCAATGTGTTTCACGGAAGTTATCTAATTAAAATTGATGATGCACTTTCTTGACTCAATTACATATATGTAAGGCGAAAAAATAATTACACTAAGGAACGAAATGACAAACAAATATACATTAATACATTTATTATACACTAGCGACCCGCCCCGGCTTCGCACGGGTGCAATGCTGATGCATGTATTATACATATAAACCTTCCCCTTGAGTCACTATATCTATTAAAAAAAACCGCATCAAAAGCCGTTGCGTAGTATACATAGGGATATAGGGATATAGGGACATAGGGACAGAGAAAGCGACTTTGTTTTATACTATGTAGTGATATAAGATTTTTTTAAAGAGTGGATGGTAGATTCAGGAACCTGATCGGGGAACTTACCTTTGAATAATATTAATTTTGTGTATACTTTTCTAATACTCTCTTTTCTGTTTGGCGTGGTGGACTTAATCACATAAAACTCTTGATAGTGTTTTGCGGAAGCAATGCAATTCGAAATGCTTTGAACACAATCGGCTGTTTTAGACGGCTTCCAGGTTTGCCGACCTGTCGCTGCTATCCACTTATTTCAGGTAGAATCATTTAGTGGAAACCTAGAAATAGTAGTTTATGCAATCGTTATATAATGTATGCTTTTTCAGTCGAGAACTGCGTTTAGACCACGAGGCTTGCCGAGTGGTCTAATTAAGGTTCGAGACTTAAAAAGCTAATTATATAACTATTGCATACACTACTTTTTCTACGAGTCAACGGGAATTAATTAAACAAACCGAAACTATCAAACAAACTAGTTCTGCGGCAATGAACATTAGGCACATGGGTCGGGCGCTCGTTGGTCTTTTGTTCTATGTCCGCGATGTCACGTGATTTGTCAATTTCATAAGAGTACTGTAATGGTGACACGTGATTGGCCAATTTCATAAGAGTACAGTAAAAGGCGACACGTGATTGGTCTATTTCATAAGAGTTCACTTGAAGGGAACCAATAGAGAAATGTATGTGATTTTAGTTTTGTCTACTGTATCGTAATTCAAACATTGAAGTCGACGAGTAGAAAAAGAAAATTATATATATGCTTGTCCATTTCTAAGAAATACTACAATTTTGCTGTTACATAAATTTAAATATAATGACAAGTGTTATTTTTATACAACTCTAAATTACCATATAATTGGACTACTTTTAAATTGGTATCCCTAAATTGATTGCAGGGAAGCTAAAATAAGAACAAACTTCAACATTTCTGACAGCTTACAATAAACAACCTACGTAATTTAGGCGGATAATAACGTCGACAAAAACTTTCTAACCTAAAATCACCATAAACAATGTTATTTCAATATTAATAGCTTTATTTTACAAGATTTTGAATGAAACATAATTGTTGTGTAATAAGACATATTACGCTTAGATAAAGATATAAAATAGTATACTTACATGTGAAAGGTTACATTTTCTTCGCATCTTTCTCTGCGGCTTTTACAGCCGATCACACTACCATTGTTTTATAGAAACTGTACCACAAAAACCCTGATCTATATTATTTGTAACCCGAAGCACTATTTTATGCACAAAAACATTAATTAATTCAGTCATATTTTGAGATGACACTTCTGACTACCTTTTGTCGAGCACAACTGATGCTAACTTTGACATTGTGCCCAATAACAAAAAGTAGAACTATGACAAAAACAGCAAATGATACTCTCTTACTCACTTAGCGAGATTTGTATATGACTTTCTCGCTTGGAACTTATTATTATTACCGAGTCACGTCTGTATTTATTATAAGTCTGTGATAGATACTAAAATATTCTGACCTTTAACACCGCTAAATATCGATACCTGAAGCGGATGAATTCCAACACTATATACCCGTTTTACATATAATAAGGAAATTGGCGGCTATTACGTGTTTTGTCATAATATAAATAATATCATGCTAAAAGACATTGGATATTTCACAACATGCTGGGAACGCTCGTTTTGATATGTCTGTGCGGGTTTGTGGCCTCAAAGATTCATGAAAAAGATAGGCTAGTCCGCTTGAAAAGAAGTAAAGATTATATTCTTGAAGATGCTAGACTGCAAGTGGTAAGTTTGTTCAGTTTAAATAGACGACCCGTTTAACCTAGTGGGTAGTGCACCTGCCTGTGAAGCTGACGGTCCTGGGTTCGAATCCCGGTCAAGGCAAATATTTATGTGATGAGCATGAATATTTGTTTCTGAGTCTTGGATGTTTTCTATGTATTTAAGTATTTATATCTATTAAATATATCGTCGTCTAGTACCCATAACACAAGCCTTCTTGAGCTTACTGTGGGGCTAGTTCGATTTGTGTAAGATTGTCCTCTAATATTTATTTATTTATTATTTTTAATAAAAAATAGTAATATTCAATTTTGAATTCTATCATAGCGAAAATATTATTTTCACTACTCATGATCAAAAAGTGTATCATAAGTCCAATCCACACGCGTGGTCGTGTCGGAGGTTTTCCCCTGGATTTTCTCCAGGCTACTCTCCAACCGCTTTATTGGGCCTGGCCTGTATAGCCACAGTCAGGTTAAAAAAATTGGCTATAATAGTAAATTACTTACCAAGGGTGGTAAAACAAAGAATGTCTCAGATCGCATATTTATCGCCCTTGCCTTCGGCTCGGGCATCATCGATCTGAGGCTTTCTTTATTACCGCCCGTGGTAAGTACAATATTTTATGTCAGCCCCTGGCCAGGAAGTGGGATTTTCCGCGCGCGAATCGTGCGGTAATTACCACTTTATGACCAGGTGTGACATAATAGTATTTTTAGGCCTTAGGGAAAATATGAATTTACAATACAATCTAATTAGCCAATCAAAATACTTCACCATATTAAATACACCAATCAGATAACACATCGGCAACCAACAGGAACGTTGAATTCTTTTTGATACGTATGTTCAACTAATTTAATTATTAAAAACATTAGGTCTGTTTTCGTCCCTATTTCATCTACTATGTAAATAGCAGTTGAAATAGGGACGAAAAAAGACCTAATATTTTGAATAGCTCAGATGAGCCAAAACAGTGTCTTCAAAAAGTTGCCGCGCATATTCCCATTGTATTTTGTTAATAATTGTGAGTGGATAGGTAACCTTTGTTTATTTATTTTCTCGCAATCGAAGTGAAAAGTAGACTGTATAACTCTGGTCTAAAGGCTCGGACTATTTTCCCTTACTTCGTTCGGGAAAATAACCATCTCGTGGTAATATGGCTTATTGTAGACCCTTGTCTTACAATCTCCTATTATTTGATATTACAGAGAAAGGCGGTTAACAGGTTGAATGAAGTGAAATACCTAAACCTTATAATATGAAATGAACTTTGTTCTGCAAATACCTAGGCTGCAAAGGCACTTTTTCAAACCAAAATCTAAGCGTTTCTCATGAGACCACTGTCGAGAAGAAACGCCGAAAGAAACTCGACAGTCAGTCATTATCTTTAAAAATATGCTTATTACTTAAACTAAGTACTTAGGATAAGTCAGTATTTAGAAAGAAGGTAAAATTGAAAAATTTAGGCACCGAGCAGGATTAAATTTGGGTATGGGATGGCGCATCGTAACTGACGATTCTCAATATGATTTGAGTGCGTACCTAAGCCTTAAAGTTCAAGAAGCTACTATAGCCGAACGAGGAGGCACGCGATTTTCAACCTTAATGGCTAGCCCGAAATTCAAAATCCGAACTTCGTATAGTGCCGTCCTTTCTTTTATAATGTGTAAAACACGAGAGTGAAAGGGATAGCGCGATACGAAATTCGGAGTACAGGCCGTATTACAAGTCCATCATGAGGAGACGATCAAATCTAGGTAGGTACAGTCGCGAAAAGAAACCTTCGTCACTTTTTGGACCTTAATTTCATTAAAATAAAACTGCTCACCCTTTTTGTTCCTCGACTATACCTATGTATAAAATGAACCTATCGAATGAAGGCAAAATTATGCGCTCCAAAAGCCTGGAAATCGCTTATTTCACGCAACGTTTATTTACTAGTGAATTTGTACTGAAATTTAAACGCCTCTTTGTCATGGACGATATACATAATGTCTATTACCGACGTTATTATGATGACATGGCAGATGAAGTTATGGCATGTGAAGATTATCTGAGTTTGACCCTTACTATTTTGTATTAATGTTCATTATTTAACTTACTTAACCGTTAGGAACAGGTAAATATTACGAGTATTGACGTTATGAGATGCAGTCTGGTAATCAAAATCAAACATTTATTCTGCAAATATTAAATTAATTTTAATTTTGACGCTCAGAGACCATGTACATCTCTGGGATATTATATTAATTTCATTATACTCCTTGTTTAATCTTGAGACCTTATACATCTCTAAGTTTACTGATGTTGTAATATTTGTAATAGATAATTTTGCAAGTTTATCTTCACTGTATGACATTAATTTTGTTATAATTGTAAACTCGAAATTAAGATTCCTTCTTGAACTGTAAATTTATATTATGACATGAAAAATGTATTACTTGTCAGACTTTCTTAAATTGTAAATTAATATTTTGACATATAAAAGTGCCCTTGTGGCCTATTTGCAGAATAAATGTTTGATTTTGATTTTTGATTTTTTGAGTATGTCCACCGAAAAGACGCGAACCTAAATTTAACAATGACCCTTTTATAACTGACAATGACTTAGCTTAGAGAAAAACGCCATCTAGCGGGTTGTCACTGAGTGTTCGAAAGGATTGTCTAGATTTAACTAGCATTTGTTTCCGTAGCCCGGCCTGGTACGCAAGTATGGATACCCGCTGGAAGATCATCAGGTCACCACCAACGACGGATACATATTGACCATGCACCGTATTCCTCATGGCCTGGATCACAATGACACAATAGACAGGTGAACATAGTAACTAGTGACTATTTATTTATTGCAAACAAAACATATACAGCATTACAGTCGAAACCAAGGCACTGTATAATTTAGGTTATAGGGATGTTGACACTAAATAAGAAAATCAATAACTACATTTTTTTTTCGAAAAAGGATCAAATTCTCAACCAAATAGCGAAAAAAGTAACTCAAAAGAATAAATAATTACATAATTACAAGCCTTCAAAGTTTTAAGTGGGGGCATATTCTGTCCCTTTTTCACCGCACCTCTGTATTGAATGATCTTCATTTACTATGGCGCTTTAGGTCAGTGACGTCACTGATTTGTAGCGCTTTCTCACTCTTATTAACAACATTCTAACGGTTGTAGCTTCGTTATTTTTTGAGATATTTTAATGGGATTTTCACCATTAGGCATAGTTTTGTGTCTTCATTCTTTTGGATAATAATTTAGATACCAATAAATTTTGAGTCAACATCCCTATTCACAATTCAAATATCAATCAACTCTCATCCATCATCTCACAGTACCGCAGACACATTCGATACACAACCGTCCATCGACTTTCAAACATATCACATTCTGGTGCCCATGGCAGAAGCGAGTTCAGCAGTCGCAGAGCGCGCACAGCTGGCGAGCTTCTATGCGCCACAGTGCGTGTAATTGGGACTGCCAGAAGGTTGAGACTTCGCGGTCTTAGGTAATTTTTGGGCAGAAACGGGATAGCGAACCTAACAATACGTGCTATGAACTCAGGACAGTCTGTATCGCCACGTAAAATTCACTATCAGCTGCTGTAGACTTCGTGAGTTATATTTTTACGCGTTCAACCCAGGGCTTCGGCATTTTCAGAATTTTCCAAAACCTAAATAAAAAAATATACATTTTACAAAAACTGAGTCAACAACAAATTCTATAATAATGATCGAATCGAACCTGTTCAAAAGTTTTGACGAGAATCGGTTGTTCTCAACAACAGAGAACATACCGAAATTCGCCCGCAGAAACTTACATCATTTAAAAAGAAATTGTTTTTGAAAATTTCCAAAAACTGACAGTACAAAAAAATCTATATTCCGAAGTCGCTCACAAAATTTCACGAGAATCGGTTTAGAAATGCGACCTGTAGAGGAGAACAAGCCAAAATCTGGAAATCCTGAGAGACCTTCGTTTCACTCAGTCAATTATTGAACCTACTCACAAAATTTCACGAGAATCGATTGAGACATGCGACCTGTAGAGGAGCCGAACAGCCGGAGATAGCATTTTTTTTTTCATTTATTTGGGTAAGCAAACAGCCACTACAAATAGTACTTATATTACTTATAGCTATATTGTTTACAATATGTGTGGCCCACAACACTTACCACTGATTAATATGATTAATGGTTCATTCAGAGCAAGTCTGGTAGGTAAGCATTCACCGTAAGTCGTTAGGACTCACGGTGGCAACAACAACATTGAAATACATTCTATAATATAAGGTGTGAGCGGATTTTTGCGCAAGCTAAGACGAAATAAACGCCTCGCTCGCTTCACTCGCTCAGTCAATCAGTTTTCATTTCATAATAAACAGTATGATTCCAGTTCATCAATAAATGTTATTATTATTGCAGGCCGGTCGTCTTTGTCATGCATGGCTTACTTTCGTCTTCCGCAGATTGGGTCTTGATGGGGCCTAATGCAGGTTTTGGTAAGCTATAACATCATCTGAATACATGTCTTATTTTTACAGGGCTAGCATAGATAGGGTATATAGGTGATGTACTCGGTACTTATGTTAACGCACATAAGAAAGCTCAAGGTCACCCAAAGAGCAATGGAAAGAGCTATGCTCGGGGTTTCTCTGCGTGATAGAATTAGGAATGAAGCTATCCGTAGCAGAACTGGGGTCACCGACATAGCCTTCAAAATTGCGAGACTTAAGTGGCAGTGGGCAGGGCACATTGCTCGCAGGACTGACGGTCGATGGGGCCAGAAACTGCTTGAGTGGCGTCCACGCACCGGAAGACGAGCTGTCGGTAGGCCTCCGACAAGGTGGAAGGTCGCGGGAATCCGGTGGAAACGAACGGCACAGGACCGGTCTAAATGGCGAGCCTTGGTGGCCTATGTTCAGCAGTGGACGTCTTTCGGCTGAAATGATGATGATGATGATGATGACATATAAAATAAAACCGGTCAAGCGCGAGTCCGACTCATTCAGGGTTCCATACACAGACGTGTACCGGTTCCAACCCTATTAATTCAGGGACGATAAGGTCGAACCAACTGATTCATGACCCACTTGGCCTACAAATGGCTTAGAACAATCAAAGCAATAGGGTTTACATGTCTCGCACTATGTAGCACTTAGGTCGTTTTATATATTAACAAATTGCGTCAACACGGGTCGGAGATCTATGCAATTTTCTCCTTTGTTATCACTGCAATAGAATTTTAAATAAAACAGCTAGTTCTTTAATGTCGAATAAGCTGTCATTTAAAATAAAAAAACCTAACTCGTTTCATCACAAAAAAATATTTTCAATTTCAAAAAACTTATTGCTTGTCAGATGTCAAGTGGTCAGTCAATGAGATTTCCACCATCCACATTTGTTATTTGGCAGAACAAAGAGCTCGGATTATAGTGCTCACTGAAGAAGGCATTACTGTGAAGAACAGACATAATAGCGTTTCTGTTTTATGATCAACAGTCATGGTTATCCAAACTGTTTAAGACAGTAATTAGTAAATGTCTGTGTCTAATAAAATGATAACAAGTTCGTTTCCATAGAAATGTATGTTCAGGCGAATTTCAACCGACTAGTATTTAGAGAACTAGAATATGAAGTTGTACTAGGAAGAAACTAATCAAGGTTGCTGGAGTATAGCGCTTTATGGCTGCGAAACGTGGACAAAGACGCGAAAGGACCGTGATAGATTAGAAGCGTTAGAAATGTGGTGTTGGAGACGGATGGAAAGAATCAGCTGGACAGAGAAGAAAACTAATGAAGAAGTTTTAAACTTAGTTAAAGAGAAGAGGACTTTATTGAAAATAATAGAAAACAGAAGAGGAAAAATGATAGGACATATCATACGCCATGACGAATGGATCAGAACAATAATAGAAGGAAAGATAGAGGGAAAAAGGAAAAGGGGAAGACCTAGAATGACGTACATGGAGCAAATAAAACATAAAATAAATGCTACGTCATACAAAGAAGTGAAGCACAAAGCTGAATGTAGAATAAGCTGGCAATTACTCCACCGACAAGAGCCAAGCTCTTAAATATTATGATGATGTGAGTATCTAAATACTATGACTTAGCAAAATGGCCTTATGATGGGTCATGATTCAATTTTGTCGATCGTACATATATACTATAACGAAGGGGCTCCTGGCTCGGCTGAAATTCAGGAGGACCTTGTCACAGATTTCTAAATAGAAAACGAGATCAGCTTATCTACAGATTTGGGTACACTACAGGGAATAAATGAAATAGGTTAGTTCCTAAGACTTGTTATTTATTCGGCGTTTATACAAAACGAATTGTAGTAGTACCTTAACTACTTAGTTACTGGAGATCAGATCATCATTCAAGTTGTTAAGTATCAAGTTGTTCAGTCGGTAGAGCTGGTCGCTTTGCGGTTCATGAACTGAACTACCAGAAATCTAAACTATATGTCAGTCCCTAAATATTCTGTGCTATAAATATAAATATTTGTGGACAATCTTACACAAACGGGTCATACTTAGTTGAAAAAACAAAAGTCGTCCCTCCTGTGGTCAATAGTTAACGGTTTATGTGCATGTTAGCTATGTTTTTATTACAGTTATTTATAGAAACGGAGACACTGTTTATGCGGGTTACTGGTCCAATCCAAAATAAAGCTTTGTAGCCCTTAATTTTTGGTATGTCCACAGGAAAGACGCGAACCTAAATCCGCGTATGACCCAAATCCACCTAGTCCCAAACTAAGCAAAGCTTGTACTATGGGTACTAGGCGACGATATACATATTTATATAGATAAATATATACTTAAATACATAGAAAACATCCAAGACTCAGGAACAAATATTTGAGTTCATCACACAAATAAATGCCCTGACCGGGATTCGAACCCGGGACCTCCAGCTTCGTAGGCAGGGTCACTACCAACTAGGCTAAAGCGGTCGTCGAATGGGGTATGCGGAGGAACTTGGTCCCGGAGCAAAAATGGATCCCCGAAATACAGCATACAAAACATGCTTCAGAACACCCTTCGAAACAACTTCAGAATAAAATACTCGAAAACACCCAATCGGCTGAAAGAAATCATTTAGATCAACTTAGGCCGGGTTTTATAAAGATCCGTTAGACCAAATGTCAGATCAAATTTCAGTAACTCAGTACATTTTTTGACATAACAAACCTAGATACGGTCTAACGGGTCTTTATAAAACCGTGCCTAACGCACGCTCAAAAACGTTGCGTGTACATTCTGGACTGGATTCTTATGTTTGAAAAGTGGGAGTCCAAATATATCTGCTCATTTTCGTTGTCAACTATATACTGAATACTAATTTCAAGAAGTAATCCCGTCCTCAAACCACTTATATTAATATGGGCCATTCTACTTTTTCATGTACATAATTTTCATACACTTTTTTTTAAAGCAGATTTTGAATACTTGGCCCTTGACTTCAAATTTTTGTATTGTTATTTAGAAAGAGGTTTAATTGCAGTATCAATTTCGATAGTTTTGGTAATTAACGAACCACAGCTAATATCCATAAATCGAGTAACTCAGTGGTCCTTGGATGTCTCACCATTTGTATGAAAAAATGGTTTTTACCACTGTGTTACCCACCTTTTATAGAAATATGTTAATATTTAAGTAGTTTTACTTATCAGTTCCTTTTAAGTATTAGGTTTAGGTACAATTTCAAAATCCTATTTTTATACACTAATTCAATGCATATCATAGTTTTTTTTTTCGTAATAGAAAACTGGTCATGAAAATGTAGAATGTCCCATAATATCCATTTTGTTACATCTATTTTATTATTTATACGAAAACTATTATTATTAGTCATACAATTTTCCCACTTGTACATGTTGTTCAGTATGTCTGCCATATAACATGTCCTGTCAGTTTCTCAAAGGTTAACTAGAAGAGATCGCTTAAAGGGGTCGCCTTTGTACAAATATCTATTATTAAGTTTGTTTTCTAGTGTGTACTTGATTTGTACAATGAAGTGTTTACTATTACTAATTATTACAAAATACAAATACTTTATTAATAACGCCAAGTTACAGGTCAGGGTTAAGTACTAACACGTCAGTATATTATATTATTGAATTATTAATTAAATACAGTTTTTCACTTGTAATTTGACTAGGTATATTAATGTATATAAGCATAAACTCATTGAATGGGGAGCTCATAGAACTCATCTATAGAGTAAAATGTATTTTCAAGGAGCCACTTACGCAATATTAACCTAAATACCACCAAGGAAGTTGCATCTTTTTTTATAGTGTCCGGCAGCCTGTTATATACTGGGGCCCATGATATAAACCGACCTCTCCGACTTGCGCAGCTTGTGTGAGGGCGTGACGAGGAGATGGGCGAGTTTGTTGCTGCGCATCATATGTGATGCATTGACGCCTCGTTGGCGAAACACATCCAAGTTGTTGTGTGTGAAAAGGGCCACCTGGTATAAGAGTTCGCATGGTAGGGGCATAATATGTAACTTCTTAAATAGCTCTCGGCATGATACATCGTCGGGTATGCTCAAAATAGCGCGTACGGCGCGTTTTTGCTTTCTGAAGGCTCGCTCGGCGTCCGCTGCTCGCGCCCACAGCTCCACGCCGTAGGTGATGAGGCTGTGGACGGTCGCGAAATAGCATGATAATACTACACTGCGAGACGCGGTGCCAGCGAGACGACGGAGTGCAAAGCAGGCCCGGCCCAACTTGGAGCAGATTTCGTCAATGTGGTACTCCCAAGTGAGACTGCTATCGATTTGAAATCCTAGTAGTTTTGTCGATTGAACCATCTGTAACTCGGTTTGTTCGACAGTTACTTTACAGGGTGGTGGTGTTGACCCATTCAGCTGAAATGAGAGAAACAGAGTTTTTTCTCTGTTTAACGCTAGGCCGTTTAATCGAAACCACCACTCGAGTTGTCGAACTACGGAATTTAACTTGTGCTCCAGCTCACACGATGTCGGCGCAGTCACCACGGCAGCGACGTCATCAGCGTACATGTAAATCTCCGCTTGGTTAATGGCGCTGGGCAGATCATTGAGTAGCAAGCTAAAGAGGGTATTCGACAGGCAAGAGCCCTGAGGTACGCCCATCGTGTTGATCATCTCGGACGATTTGATCCGCCCGTTGTCGCCGAAAACGGTTTGGGAACGGTGAGACATAAAAGATCTCAGTAAGGACAGGACTGGGCCACGAATATTGTTCCTTCAATGTCGTTCATACTTAACGCCTGTCAAAATAATCCGTGCAATGTATGTACGTTGCTGATATCGCTATTGATGAGGCGCAGGCGCATAGAGGTACCTTTTTATAAAACGTCGTTGGCAACAGGCACGTATCTAGAGGAGGGGATAGTTGGGATTTATCCCTCCCCCCGAAAATACTAAAATACTTAATATAAAATACTTATAAGTGTGTAACTAAACTACGGACGGTACTTCTTTAAGTTATTAAAAATTATAGTACAGTGATTACAGTGATTTTTACACAGTTCACATGGTTGTTTCAATGTTTGGATACCCCCCCAACCAAAAGTCTGGATACGTGCCTGGTTGGCAAACAAGCGTACTGTCCACCTGATGGTAAGCGGCCACCGCAGACTATAGACGCCCGCAACTCCAAAGAGTCACGTACCCGTTGCCTTTATGAAATTTGAGAATTCACTGTGTCAGCAGACCTTTTTTATTGTGGAGAAAACCTTCGATCCAGGACCCGGGGGATAGTTGGGTTATGTGGTTTTTACCTACTAAAAGCTCTACTGCTAGGACGGTTTTGACGTGTTAAATATTTTCGTCCGTTGTTTCAGAAGACATTAATAAACAGACTAAGTACTACCGACAAATTGATCACATTTGTATTTTTTCGGCAATCACTTTAATGTAATCGAATTTAGGAACAATTCAATGAAGAGCTTCTAAACTTACTGCACGTAAGGTAGAATATGCAATGTCAGATGAACTCGTGCTCGTGGCTTCTGTCTATATATATGTAGGACCGGAAATAATAATCTTCTAATTGAAATATTTGGTTTATTTACAACTTTAATATGATATATTGCCTCGTTCAAGTCGTCTTACAAACTGAATCATACGTCAACTCATTCATAACCAAACTATTTCAAACCACATTCGAACGTTCCTTATTCATCATCTAGCAGCCAGCACCTTGCACAGCCATCAAAAAGTACCAATCCCACATGTATATCTTGGTTACCCTAATACTTCAGGCTACGTCCTAGCCGAGGAAGGCTTCGACGTGTGGCTAGGCAACGCCCGTGGCAACCACTACTCCCGCCGCCACGTCTCCCTCGACCCTGACGCTGGTACCGCCTTCTGGCAGTTCTCGTGGGATGAGATCGGGAACATAGACCTGCCGACCATGATCGACTACGTTTTAGAGACTACGGGAAAGAGGCAGCTTCATTATATTGGACATTCGCAGGTTTGTCGAATTCTAATAAACCTGTATGCAAATTTCAATTAAGCCGTCGTCTACTGGCGAAAAATATAAACAATAGCATTCTTTTGTTATGATCCCTGGGATCCCAGGTAGACGACGGGTAGGAAAAAGTTTAAACTTATTTTCCAAGAATTACGATTTGAAACGGGATATTTACTATGTATATTTGTATTTTTGAGTTCCCGATATTTCGGCACTGTTGCAAGCGCCATTATCAAGGATTAACTGACGTGACTGTGGGAAAAAACCGAACCAGGAAGAGGGTAGATCGCTATGGTGTGTGGGTAGACCACAACTAAAACTCGCAGCACGTCAGTTAATCCTTGATAATGGCGCTTGCAACAGTGCCGAAATATCGGGAACTCACAAATACAAATATACATGGTAAATATCCCGTTTCAAATCGTAATTCTAATGTAAATGACCACGTAAGCTTGAAATCTTATATTATTTTCCAAGCATAATTCGAACCTGCATCTTTCTGGCATACACGGCTAATCGCTCTATCCTCTGAGCTATCGGAGAACCACGCTCGGCCCCCAAATTCCTCAACCGTACCACCTTACAACGCCTTACACCCTTCCGTGCAGCGACACCTAGATAACTAGTAAAGTTCGTAATCTGTAGCGAGTAAGGTTCATTTATGAGAAGAATAAATTAGGTATTCGTTTTTTCAGGGCACCACATCTTTCTTCGTCATGTGCTCATTGCGGCCCAAATACAATAAGAAGATTATCTCTATGAATGCGCTGGCCCCCGTGGCTTACCTCGCCCACGGCGGGTGTCCTCTCATGAGGGCTTTAGCACCGTATTCTCCCGCCATTTATGTAAGTCTTTAACAAGTTCACTCACTATTGTACCTGACCTGATATGCCGAGCCCAATAAAGCAATAGGAGTGCGCGGTATGAGAGTAGCCTGGGGAAAATCCAGAGGAAAACCTCCGACACAACCACGCGTGTGATTTGGAACACTGGAATTATCTAAAAGTTTGCGCTCCAGTGAGATTGGTTGAGCGGTTTCAACCGAATCTGAGGTGTGAGTGGAATCGAGCTACTGGGAGTTTTGTCGCTGGGTGAAAACCTAGTCTAGCTGAGAAGAGTTCAGCAAGAACCTCAGCTAGGCCCGACCTGGGTCGGACTGATCACTGTAAATGTTAATTAATTTCTGTAAAGGCTATACTCACCTAGCACTTTGTCGCAACAGCTAGCTGTAAGAATGTAAAGAACATCATCTCGCCCATATTTGGAGCAGCCCAACTGAGGAACTACCTTCTTGCTCTTTAGGTTTTTTTTAACCTGACTGTGGCTTTACAGGCCGGGCCCAATAAAGCGATAGGAGTACGTGGTTGGAGAGTAGCCTTGAGAAAATCCAGGGGAAACCTCTGACACGATCACGCCGGCGGTTTAAACACTGGAATACTTTAAGAGTTTGCGCTCCAGTGAGATTGGTTGAGCGGCTTCAACCAAATCTGAGGTGTGCTCTTTATGTGGTGTTGTGTTCCTGGTGGTGACTGGTGAGTAGGTTGCCAAGTTTCCATGTTAGGCCAGTTAGGTTGAGAGTGAAGGGCTTGCATATGCCTCTATAGCTGTCAACACAACATAATCTAGTCAATAAAGGGTCGGCAATGCACTTTTGATTATTGTTAAGTCTCTAGTATCCGTAGGCTACGTATCTGCTTGCCATAAGGTAGACATAAGCTTACGAGCTTATGAAGATTGGCGTCGTTGTATAAAAAATGTTATCTTTCCCAGAATTTTACAATGATGATCGGAAAAGGGGAGATGCTCCCAAACTCCCTCGTGATGAAGTGGGCCGGCGAAAATATGTGTAAAGACGGAGCCGTCACTCAGGAGATCTGCACTAATATCCTCTTCCTCATCGGGGGGTGGAATTCAGTCGAATTTAACAGGGTAGGTTTGAGTGACACACACACAAGAGACTTGGTTACACAGCGTGCGCACCCTGCGCGCAGCGACGCCACACAGGCTGGGCGATGCCAGCGGGACTATGTACTATTCCGCCATGACCATGTGTGACCATCAAGCTTTAAAGTTTGACCAGCGATAACCTTATTGAAATAGGATACGTGTGTGACAGAGATGGACAGAAGTGCTTCCCAATAATTTTAAATGTAAGGATAGGCCAGCAATTTTGGACCAACATTTCTTACATCCGAAACAAAAGGGACTGCAGGTAAAACTGTAACTTAGCAACCTCCGCCGTCTGACGTTGCAAGTACTTTCAAAAGTTCTCGCAAAATCGTATTTTAGTTAGTAGTTCTGCGAGCTGTAGACCTCGCTAGTTATTTATTTTTTTTAATTTATCTAAAACTGACGCGACAAAAAAATTCTACGTAATTACCAAAATTTCACCAAAAACTTACTCGACAAAAAAATTCTACGTAATTACCAAAATTTCACAAGAATCTTTTGAGAAATTCGACCTGTAGAGAAAAGCAACCAGAAATCTGGAAATCCGGCAATCCGGACATCTGGATATATGAAAGCATTTTTGTCGAAGCTGAAGCAGAGATCTTCGTTTCACTTGGTCAATAAGTCAATGCTCGGAACTAGTCACCATTGCTGATGGCACACTCAGTCAGACTCAGGTTTCAGCTCATAGGCAAGAATGAATAAGAAAGACCACCTATCCTCCTCAAGATTCCCAACTGCTGGCTTAGTCAATTTCTCACAGTGTATTTTTTTTCAGACCATGCTTCCCGTGATATTCGGCCACTCCCCAGCCGGCGCATCGATGCGTCAATTCGCCCACTACGGCCAAAGCATGGTCGGCAAAGGATTCCGACGCTTCAGCCACGGATTACTTAACATCAAAGTCTATGGCACTCTAAGGGCACCACGATACGACCTCTCCCGAGTTAAAGCTCCTATTTTCCTCCATTACTCTTTAACGGACCCTCTAGTTCATGTAAAGGACGTTGAAAGGTTGTCGAAGCACCTAAGCAATGTTAGAGCGAAAACCATCATTCCTATGACTACGTTCAGCCACTTGGACTTTGTGTGGGGAATCGATGTGAAGAACCTTGTTTATGACCAAGTTATTACTGATATGAAAAAGATGCAAGCGGAAATAGACGGCAGATTGGACACTGATTGAATTTATTATAAACTGGTTATTTATTTATCGTATTGCAATTATTTCGAACCGTGAGATCTTCTAGACGACAGTGCAGTTGTCAGTTTTGTTGCCTTTGGCTTGAGAACTTCTAACAGTCAAGTTGCCTACACACTTAAAAGAGGGGGGGTCGAAGTTGCACCAAGTCCGTAGGAAGTACCCACCGCAATCCTACGCGTGCATCTGGTTACCACCAAGTCACCACCAGGTCACCACCAGGTCACCACCAGGTGCACGCGTAGGGTTTCGGTGGGTACTTCCTACGGACTTGGTGCAACTTCGACCCCCCTCTTTTAAGTGAGTGGGCAACTTGACTGTTAGAAGTTCTCAAGCCGCCCGGAGGCCTCTAACTTGGCTTAGCGACTGCTGCCATAGACATTAGCCGGGTTCAATGGCTTAACGTGCCTTCCAAAGCACGTGAGCGCTCAGTTAGCTCAAAGCGGTCACCCATCCATGACTCTGGCCCACGTTGCTTAACCTCGCATACCGCACACGGCACGCGGGCGCCGCTGGGCCAGGAGCGCTCCACATATAAACCAGGGATCGGATACCGGTATGTTCTCCATAGAAAAATACCGGTATTATTACGGTCACCGGTTCATTATTTCGTTTTTAATGGGACAATCTAACAATACGACGTTGTTACGTAAATACATGATTCAGTCCTACGTAATGAGCAAAAAATAATCCAAAGTATTGGATTTTTTAAAAATACCGGTATCGGTCCCTGGTAATTGTTATCTAATAGAAATAATAAAACCACGTAGTATTATTAAAATATATTATCAAACCTTAATAACTACTGCAAAGTATTGAAATAAATTAAATTTTGGTTGGCGAATGTAAGCTCGTGAAGATTTTACTGAGATAATTTACTCGTGGCTGTATGTGTGCTTGCGTTTATGTTGTTGTGTGTATATGCATACGCCTGTTTACACGTAAATAACTGCCACATAAATCAGACCAGCCTAGTAACAAGCGCACGCACACACACATATATGTGATAATCCATATTGAAAGGAACCTTATGGCGGCCGGCACTTACGCCTTTATTGCCGCTGTTCCAGTACAATAGTGAATAGGTGTAACGTAAGCGCCTGCCGCCATAAGGTCCCTTTCGATGTGGACCACATATATACAGCTACGCGCAAATCAGTTAAGAGGGTCATTCTACTTTTTCATGACCAGTTTTCTATTACAAAAAATCTATGATATATATTGATATGATATATATAATACAAAAATAGGATTTCGAAATAGTACCTGAACCTAATAAAAGGAATTTATAGGTAAAAATACTTAAATATTAACATATTGCTGTAAAACTTGGATAACACAGTGGTAAAAACGATTTTTTCATACAAATGGTGAGACATCCAAGGACCACTGAGTTACTCGGTTTATGGTTTATTACCAAAACTATCGGAAGTGATGCTGCAATTAAACCTCTTTTTAAATAACAATACAAAAATATGAAGTGAGGGCCAAGTATTCCAAAATCTGCATTTAAAAAAGTTTCTGAAAATTATTTGACGACCGCTTTAGCCTTCGAAGCTGGAGGTCCCGGGTTCGAATCCCGGTCAGGGCATGTATTTGTGTGATGAACACGAATATTTGTTCCTGAGTCTTGGATGTTTTCTATATATTTAAGTATCTATTTATCTATATAAGTATGTGTATCGTCACTTGGTACCCATAGTACAAGCTTTGCTTAGTTTGGGACTAGGTTGATTTGTCTAAGATTGTCCAAAATATTTATTTATTTTATTTTTATTTATTATGTACATGAAAAAGTAAAATGGCCCAACAACGTATCTACAATTTCTTAGGACTAAATTAAAATTCGTCTAAATTCTATGGTCTATTGAGCCCACTTACACAATACGTGTCCATTGGAGGTGAAGGGAGTACTTTCTGTACTATCGTTCAAAAGGACAAACTTTGTTGCGAAGATGCACAAACCTGATGATATTAGCACCGGGCGCCATGCACAAATCGTATGCAGAGAGCCTACTTCGAACTTCGTATCGTACCGTCCCTTTCACTCATATAGTGTAACACGAGAGTGAAAGGGACGGCACCATGCGAAGTTCGGAGTAGGCCCTCTACACAGGACCATAAGAACATCTTATAGAACACCTCCGTCGACCAGTTCTATCACTAGGTCCGTCATTTTCTTCCTGCAAGCCGCGTTGGACGTCCACACCGGAGCAACGGAGTCGTGGGAGGGCACTACTTCACTCTCCTAGAATTAAAAAATGAGAATAATGAAGTGGACTGATGACTTGGTCAAGGCAGCGGGGAGTCGCTGGATGCGGGTGGCTCGCGACCGTGTGCTGTGGCGCTCCTTGGGGGAGGCCTATATCCAGCAGTGGATGTCTTCCGGCTGAATGATGATGATGATGATGATGATGAAGTGAGAACCTCCGCCTTTCATGAAGTCGGTTGTTAAGTTTGGTTCTTTTGCATGAGCGTTGAAGTTCAATCTCAAGCATTTTATTCATGTTTGTCCATTACTAAAGTGAACACAACGTATTTTAAAGTTCGTTCGTTTCGTGCACATCCACTTAACGAGCTCCGCGTTCGGTTCTGGGTTGGTCCTCAGAGCGCCTGACAGAGTTGTGGTGGTGGGCAAAGATCGATCCCAGGACACTGTCTAAAAGCGACCGGTGGAACACCCCAGGGGCTTTATTCCATCCCCGACTCGGCTTCTCTCGGGCTGAGTCGGATCCATAAATAAAAGGTCCTCAAAGCGAAAGGAAAACTAAGTAATTGAATACTAGTGGCTCTGTGAACCGTAAACTTCGAGATTTTTTATTTTCCGAAAATTCATTCAACAAAAAGATCTATATAATTATCGAACCTGCTCATAAAAGTTCACGAGAATCGATTGAGAAATGGAGAACAATCGGAAATCTGGAAACCCGGACATCTGGACATATGAAGGCATTTTTGTCGAAGCTGAAGCAGCTCAAGTCGAGTCAAAAGTCTTTGACCAGTGATGGCATATGGATCCGAGACATGGGCGCCATAAGAAAGCTCAAGGTCACCCAAAGAGCAATGGAAAGAGCTATGCTCGGGGTTTCTCTGCGTGATAGAATTAGGAATGAAGCTATCCGTAGCAGAACTGCGGTCACCGACATAGCCTTCAAAATTGCGAGACTTAAGTGGCAGTGGGCAGGGCACATTGCTCGCAGGACTGACGGTCGATGGGGCCAGAAACTGCTTGAGTGGCGTCCACGCACCGAAAGACGAGCTGTCGGTAGGCCTCCGACGAGGTGGAGTGATGACCTGGTGAAGGTCGCGGGAATACGGTGGAAACGAACGGCACAGGACCGGTCTAAATGGCGAGCCTTGGGGGAGGCCAATGTTCAGCAGTGGACGTCTTTCGGCTGAAATGATGATGATGATGAAGCAGAAACCTTCGTTTCACTCGGTCAATAAGAAAACTAAGAATGAAAAACTTACGCTTAAACTTAGACTAAACGGTTAGGCTTTATTCCAATACGTTTTATTACCTTAGCTTGATAGAGATTCGGAGCCTCGTTACTGTCACAGGTCATGATCGGGTACATGTCTAGAGCCACCCCGAGGCCAAATCGTCCGCTGCGTTGAAATTCTTCCTGCAACCTATTAAACAAAACGTGAAAAAACCCCTGACATAGCTGGGTCATTGTCAGATTTAGGTTCACGTCTCTTCAGTGGACATACCAAAAGTTAAGGGCTACAAACCTTAATTTTGGATTGGACCAGTAACCCGCATAAACAGTGTCTCCGTTGCTATAAATCCATGTACTAAAAAGATAGCTTACATGCACATAAGCCGTTAACTATTGATCACCGAAGGGACAACTTTTGTTTTTGCAACTGACAATGACCCAGCTACGAACCATCTCCATCATCATTCGATGTAAAAAAGTTGCACTTAGGGTGGGTTGCACCAAACCGTCTGTAATCGTAAGCGGTGTTCGTTAAAATCTGATTGTATGGGAAGTTTGTCAAGTTTCTATGGGATGGGAAATGGGAGTTTAGGCACCGAGCAGGATTCGAACCTGCGACCTCCCGGCACTTGCGGCCAGTCAGTTTTTCAATTTTTCCTTTATTCTAAATTTGGGTATGGGATGGCGCATCGCAACTGACGATTCTCAATATGATTTGAGACGTTAGTACCGTTAATGAAGCATGAGTCTTCTGGTAGATGTCGCTGTACGCCTCCCTTAAGGCGTTTGTATAAAATATAGCGTTAGCAGCGGTACTGCTTAATACGAAGGAACGGTTGATGAATTTGGGACTGGGTGGCGATTGCACCTATAGCTCAGTTGGCTAGAGCGACTGGCCGCGAGTGCCAGGAGGTCGCAGGTTCGAATCCTGCTCGGTACCTAAATTTTTCAAATTTTGAGACGTTAGTGCCGTTAATGAAGCATGAGTCTTCTGGTAGATGTCGCTGTACGTCTCCCTTAAGGCGTTTGTATAAAATATAGTTTACGTTAGCAGCGGTACTGCTTAATACGAAGGAACGGTTGATGAATTTGGGACTGGGTGACGATTGCACCTATAGCTCAGTTGGCTAGAGCGACTGGCCGCGAGTGCCAGGAGGTCGCAGGTTCGAATCCTGCTCGGTACCTAAATTTTTCAATTTTTGAGACGTTAGTGCCGTTAATGAAGCATGAGTCTTCTGGTAGATGTCGCTGTACGTCTCCCTTAAGGCGTTTGTATAAAATATAGTTTACGTTAGCAGCGGTACTGCTTAATACGAAGGAACGGTTGATGAATTTGGGACTGGGTGGCGATTGCACCTATAGCTCAGTTGGCTAGAGCGACTGGCCGCGAGTGCCAGGAGGTCGCAGGTTCGAATCCTGCTCGGTACCTAAATTTTTCAAATTTTGAGACGTTAGTGCCGTTAATGAAGCATGAGTCTTCTGGTAGATGTCGCTGTACGTCTCCCTTAAGGCGTTTGTATAAAATATAGTTTACGTTAGCAGCGGTACTGCTTAATACGAAGGAACGGTTGATGAATTTGGGACTGGGTGACGATTGCACCTATAGCTCAGTTGGCTAGAGCGACTAGCCGCGAGTGCCGGGAGGTCGCAGGTTAGAATCCTGCTCGGTGCCTAAATTTTTCAATTTTTTCCTTTATTCTAAATTTACAATACCACAGACAGACACAGTATCTTAAACTTATAACACTCCTTTATCTCGTTGACCGTCGGGGGTTAAAAATAGGCAAATTACTAAAGCACTTAGTAAACTTAACAAACATCTAACACAAATGGGCATAAAACAAAGCGCAGCATGCTGATTCTGCCAAGAGTCGGAGGAAACTGCCATCCATATTCTCTGCTCCTGTGGACCACTTATGCGCAAAAGAAGTATCTAACTAGGGAGGCACATCATGCCCCCAGAGGAGATACAACAGATTGCGACCCAAAGAATCTGGAAATTCCTGGAAGCAACGGGTATAAGCAAAGAACTCTAAGGGCTGCCACAATAGATCAATACTGGTCGAGGCGGCAACGAAGGCCCACAACAAACAATAATAATAAAAGCACTTAGTACTTACATTTCATACAGAACATTCTTATTTAGATTCCCGTGGAAAACCGATCCATCGTCGCTCAGCTCCAACAGTCTCTTATGTAGCTCGTCGGAGTAATACTCCAGAAGGGAAGTGAGGTGTTCTGCCCTCTGCTCTCGGTCCAAGCATAAGTATAGGAGGTAGGCTAAGTCCAAGCCTGGGGACGCGTATCGGGCCAGTTGGAAATCTACTATGAACATCTGGAAAATTATATAACTGTTAGACTACGCTTTAGTGTGAGCGTACAACAAGAGTGTAGGGTATCTTTGTAGGTACTCTACAGCAGAGTGGTTTGCAAACTTGAAGTATTTTGTTATAAAGGTAAGGTAAGGACAGCCAGACTGGCTCGGGTGATAGTCAGAACGGTACGTGAAGACATATTTATGACCAAAAAGCAAAATGACAGCACGACGGATTAAACAGCCAAGTTCACTCTGGCAAGAATATCATAGACTGAACTAAATAGAAAGAATTAGAACCTTGAGTTTTTTTGGAGTGGTCCATATCATATTTTGTATTGATACGAATAGTAGATTTATTTTAGAGTTCAAAACTGTTGCCGCTTTTTCTTTTATTATGTTGTCATCGGGTAATTCCGAATGTCGGGTAATTCCGAAAATAGCAGATTCCTGTCTAACTAAGTGATTTTATTGCACTATCAAACATCAACAAAAATTATTAACCATTTTTTTGATAGTGATGATGATGAGATGCAATAAAATCGCTTAGTTAGACTGGAATTTGTTATTTTCGGAATTAGCCGACATTCGAAGTTACCCGAAGACACTTAAGTATCTTTTTAAGAAATACTTTTTTCAACACTCGAACAAAGGGTGAAATGGGTGGTTTCACCCTAGTTAAACACACAAGATTTTCATTTCGAATACGTGGAAATAAAAAATATGGACAAACATTTTCTGAACCAGCGGAAAAACCATTTTGGCGGGAACTATTGAGTGACTTTCAGTGTTTGTGCATGGACCATTTAAAAAAAAAGAATTTACCCGTTGTCGCCCGGCGAAAACAAATGACGACATTGTTTTGTTATAAGTGCCCGGAAATCTTCGGCTTAATCGTACTTGTTTATGTTTTGTACTACCTTTGGCCGAATTCAACTACGATTCACCACACCTACTTTTTCCGAGCTTCGTATCATGCCGTCCCTTTCACTCATATAGCGTATAACACTAGAGCGAAAGGGACGGCACGATACGAAGTTCGAATTTTCTTTAAAATTATAATCATTGCATGCCATTTTAATGGTGAATTGTGCAGTTCTATATTTAATGAATGTATATTTTGTCATCTGTAATGTACCATAATTCTCGCAAATGAAATTTTGACTTTGACTTTCACTTTGGATTTCGAAGTTCGGAGTACTCTGCTCGAGATGAACAACCCACTTTCACTGTGAAAAATGAAAAAGATATGAGTGTTAGTGGATCCAACGTACCTCAGCGATATCCCCACATACGTATCGGAACAGGAAGTTGTTGGTCCAGCAGTCCCCGTGCCCGATGACGGCCAGCGGCTCCCTCGGCGCCACCAGGTCCACCATCGTTTGGAAGAAGGTGTCCTCGGAACAGAAGTCTCGGAACTTCGACAGGTACTTTTCCTGTTGGAAATTGTTTCAAACTCGGATGAATCCGAATCATCTTAACCAAAAACCGGCCAAGTGCGTGTCGGGCCACGCACAGTGTAGGGTTCCGTTGTTGCCCGTCCATCACGTCACCGGTCATATGCGGATTTACGGACACGTAGAAGGGTTTTTACTGATCTTAGTACTGATGATGTACTTTTTTGAGATGTTGTGTTGTATACATATTTTAGCCCTTTACGGTAATGTCTACTTAGCTGTGATAGTTTTCCTTTTAAAAAAGAGCTATACGATACCCCACATGATGGGATTTGGAAGAAAAAAAAATTGCACCACCACTTTACATGTAGGGGTTTAATAGTAGATTGTATGACAAGGGTCTAAAATGAGCCATATTACCACGAGATAGTTATTTTCCCGAACAAAGTGAGGGAAAATAGTTCGAGGGGTAATATGGCTTTTAGACCAGAGTTATACACTCTACTTTTCACTTCGATTGCGAGAAAATACATAAACAAAGGATAGCCATCCAAAATTAACAATTAATTCCACGGCGAACTTATATGTAATTTGTTTTTTTTTTCTAAACTGCTTTCATGCTTTGACACACAAAATAGACACCGCGGTTCGCGCGCAACATTCACGCGCAAAAAAGCTAACTCACCTTCCATTGAGCGCTTCAAAGCGTTGCTCGGACGAACTAATCACTTTTTTAATTATTGTGAAATAGGGACTACTACAAACTTATCTTTAGACTCTTTAGAGAAATGAATTCTGTTTTCTGATTGGTCGATTTTAGTAAAGCTGTATTCTGGTTTGTTAATACCCAATACCAAATATTTTTTAAAGAGTTAAATTAGTGTTTTGTGATTGGTGGATTTAATAGGTGAAGTGTTATGACTGGTCTAAATTGAATGTTTTGTAAATCATAAATATGTATTCATATTTTCCCTAGGGGTTAAATGTACTACTTTAGCCCCGCTTGACAAGTCTAATATGACACACTTTTCGAGCATAAGAAGTGAAAAAATTTTTTTTAATGATTTTATTCTACCGTTTTGTCGGTGTCATTGATATGTATATTCATGCCAAATTACAGCATTCTAGTACTAACGGTTACTGAGAAAAGCGGGGGACGGACGGACGGACATAGCGAAACTATAAGGGTTCTTTGTTTACTACGGAACCCTAAAAATGTGATGTACGTGTTAGCTGTATCTAAATACTGTCCCGTAGGGAAGTTCGTATATGGAGATTTTTTAGCGGAAAAGTATGAGTGCTAATAAGTATTTTAAACTAAGTCGTCAGGTCCTGAATTAAAAAATGGTGGGTCAAAATAGGGTATTCTACCTTCTTCATTAAGGCCTTATAAGTTTTAAAATGTTTTGATTTCAAATTATGACAATTACCTACTGATTATACCAATAAAGTGATTAAAGGCTTTTTTTTTTACCTGACTGTGGCTTTATAGGCCGGGCCCAATAAAGCGATAGGAGTGCGCGGTTGGAGAGTAGTCTGGGGAAAATCCAGGGGAAAACCTCCGGCACGACCACGCGTGTGGTTTGGAACACTGGAATACTCTAAGAGTTTGCGCTCCAGTGAGATTGGTTGAGCGGTTTCAACCGAATCTGAGGTGTGAGTGGAATCGAGCTACTGGGAGTTTTGTCGCTGGTGATTGAAGGCTACGATGATTACATTAAAGTTTAAGATAGAAGCGGAAAAAACTAGTTTTTAGCTTGAAAATGGTTTTGGAGTGATGTTTGAAACGACATTTCTTAATGATCCATCCAAAAAATACATTTAAAGTTTATGTCATGAGGTCGCAATAGTCCTGTTCTAGATAGTAACATCGAGAAAATTTTTAGATACATGTCAATTCAAATAGAAAATAACCGAAACAGATGAACGTTTTTTAACTGATAAGGAAACAAATAACGAATGAAACAAAGATTAGAAAGTATGAAAAATTATCGACCTGGCTAGATTACAACCCGATGAAGACCGGGGCAGTTAACATACGAACGGATTTAGTCATGTGTTATGTTGAGATGTAGCGTTTTTAATATAGTATGAAACATGCTCACATGATCAACTTGACAGTTCCTCTATATAGTTAATCTGTATCCGGTTCCCGGCCAAACCTAACTGTCGTACATATTTCTATCTCGCTAAACTTAAATTGTTTATTATAATAGTAATCGCTATATCTAATTCCTGCTTGCCTAAAATTAAAGAGCATAAGTGTGTCATAGCCTATTTGGTGGTTTTATTTCATGGGACTTCTCTTCTTCTTCTCTTATTTGTTTCTGAGTCTTGGATGTTTTCTATGTATTTAAGTATTTATATCTATTAAATATATCGTCGTCTAGTACCCATAACACAAGCCTTCTTGAGCTTACTTTGGGGCTAGTTAGATTTGTGTAAGATTGTCCTCTAATATTTATTTATTATTTATTTATTTTCAAACTCGGATTAATGCGAATCATCTTAACCAAAAATGTGATGTATGTGTTAGCTGTATCTGAACACTGTAGGAAGTTCGTATATGGAGATTTTTTAGCGGAAATGTATGAGTCTGAATAAGTATTTTAAACTAAGTCGTCTGGTCCTGAATTAAAGAATGGTGGGTCAAAATAGGGTATTCTACCTTCTTCATTAAGAGGCCTTATAAGTTTTAAAATGTTTTGATTTCAAATTATGACAAAAGTACCTACTGATTATACCAATAAAGTGATTAAAGGCTACGATGATTACATTAAAGTTTAAGATAGAACCGGAAAAAACTAGTTTTTAGCTTGAAAATAGTCGATTTAGAGTGATGTTTGAAACGACATTTCTTAATGATACATCCAAAAAATACATTTAATGTATATGTCATGAGGTCGCAATAGTCCTGTTCTAGATAGTAACATTGAGAAAATGTCAAGATACATGTCAATTCAAACAGAAAATAACCGAAACAGATGAGCGTTTTTTAACTCTTAAATAACGAATGAAACAAAGATTAGAAAGTATGAAAAAATATCGACCTGGCTAGATGACAACCCGATGAAGACCGGGGCAGTTAACATACGAACGGATTTAGTCATGTGTTATTATTCCCTCCCCTGATCCTCATAACCTTTATGTGTCCTGATTTTAGCCTTAGCATTTTGATTTTTAATGGATAACTCCGTTAGCTATATTTATCATCTTAACCATTTGACAATAAACGAAGATTACCTTATTCTCGCAGTCAGCAAGTCCTTCTTCGACCATGGCTACGGCGTTGTGCGTCGCTTCACGGTAGTACGTTTTATAGTAGTCCTCGTTCTCACCTGCGAACAAAACTGAATACGGAACGATAAATTATAAACACATAATAAAACATATAATCTAATTAAAATTAAATTATAAATAAAAAATTTGACCCAAATCTTTGGACCAAAACTTTGGACGAAGTATATGGGCCTCATAAGAAAGCTCAAGGTCACCCAAAGAGCAATGGAAAGAGCTATGCTCGGGGTTTCTCTGCGTGATAGAATTAGGAATGAAGCTATCCGTAGCAGAACTGGGGTCACCGACATAGCCTTCAAAATTGCGAGACTTAAGTGGCAGTGGGCAGGGCACATTGCTCGCAGGACTGACGGTCGATGGGGCCAGAAACTGCTTGAGTGGCGTCCACGCACCGGAAGACGAGCTGTCGGTAGGCCTCCGACAAGGTGGAGTGATGACCTGGTGAAGGTCGCGGGAATCCGGTGGAAACGAACGGCAAAGGACCGGTCTGAATGGCGAGCCTTGGGGGAGGCCTATGTTCAGCAGTGGACGTCTTTCGGCTGAAATGATGATGATGATCTCTATGGTTTGTATTGTACCTATATTATTGTATACACTGTTTTATTTAATTTTTGTGTAATGGGTCTATTGCCTGGAAATAAAAACTATTCATTCATTCAAATCGCTGTCAAATGGTAGGGTGCCCAGAAGGCTGGCTGTATTTCCTCGCTGCACGGCAATACTTATTCGCTGAGCGAAATAGAAGCCAGCCCTCTGGTCACCAGAAGCCTCTATTAGGCGCTTCGACAGATCTTTATATAGTCGACGCGCGTTTGGCCCCCACGGCCCCAAAGTTTCGACGCCAAACGCCGCAAACATGTCGCTACTTCCTAGGGCGACATATTTGCGGCACTTGTGGTTTTCGGCCGCGGATGCCGTAGCACCAGCAGCAATTTTGGTGCTTGGAATATGGGACGGTGCCAGGGTATCAACGATAAATTATGTACTTTTTTCTGATCCAGCAGACCAAAGCGGTTTCAATTCCGGACCAGATGGCCTACCGCGAACGAAAAACCTCTGTCGCGCTTACGATAGATACAGAGTTACGGATCGCGACAACAGTGACACATATAGTCCCTATTCGTCCTGGTACCGCCACACACCGGGTAGAGTCAGTCCGACCCAGGTCGGGCCTAGCTGAGTTTCTTGCTGGACTCTTCTCAGCTAGGCTAGGTTTAGTGAACCAGCGACAAAACTCCCAGTAGCTCGATTCCACTCACACCTCACATTCGGTTGAAACCGCTCAACCAATCTCACTGGAGCGCAAACTCTTAGAGTATTCCAGTGTTCCAAACCACACGCGTGGTCGTGCCGGAGGTTTTCCCCTGGATTTTCCCCAGGCTACTCTCCAACCGCGCACTCCTATCGCTTTATTGGGCCCAGCCTATAAAACCACAGTCAGGTTCAAAAAAAAATACAGAGTTATGGTTCGTGGTAGGGCATGGTCTAAGAAAACAAGGTCTGATAATCCGAATAGTGACAAGACCATACGTCGCTTTCGACGATACACGCACTTACGTCCTCATACCGTCGACAGGCTAACGCTGGCTGATGACGTAGGTCGTGTCACCCACACTACTAACTGAAGTACCGGATTGCTATACGTGGCGCAGTTTTTTTTTTTCCTGACTGTGGGTATAAAGCCGCCCCAAATGGGTTGGCCTATAAAGGCCGGGCCCAATAAAGCGATAGGAGTGCGCGGTTGGAGAGTCCTGGGGAAAATCCAGGGGAAAACCTCCGGCACGACCACGCGTGTGGTTTGGAACACTGGAATACTCTAAGAGTTTGCGCTCCAGTGAGATTGGTTGAGCGGTTTCAACCGAATCTGAGGTGTGAGTGGAATCGAGCTACTGGGAGTTTTGTCGCTGGTTCACTAAACCTAGCCTAGCTGAGAAGAGTCCAGCAAGAAACTCAGCTAGGCCCGACCTGGGTCGGACTGACTCTAACCGGTGTGCGGCGGTACCGGGACGAATAGGAATTATATATGTCACTGTTGTCGCGATCGCGCGGTGGACGTCCCTGCCGGCGGGAATGCCTAAGTGTACGCGTCGTGTCAGAGTTGGACGCCGTAAGCGCAGCGTTCCATCTTTCGATGGACGCCGGACCGTGCGGCCCCTAATCAGTGATCGCCGAGTAACGACAGAGGGGGAGGGATGGGAACGTAGTCGACAGCCTTCCTAACTAACGGATTCCTATGATGGGAAGCGTTGTCAAAATAACGTCTGGCAGTCTGCTTAAAGAAACCATACATAGTGCTAATCCCCATGTCGCGTGGCGCAGTATATTATTGTATAATGGAGGTAGGCCCTTTGCATCGGGCTCCATGCGATCACGATATTTTTTTTTTCTTCGTATTTGTTATCTGCACCTATTGACATTTTGGGGGAGGCCTATGTCCAGCAGTGGACGTCTTTCAGCTGATATGATTATGGTGATTGCACCATACCTAATTGTATGTATACTAAGGCACATACCACGTTGTATCATGTAATTTATATTGTGCCATTTAGTCAATTTCTTCGGATGGCAAGATAAGATTCGAAAAAATATTTCTGAAAAACGATACTTAAAAAAAATCACCAACAGTTTTGAACTCTATAATAAATAAAATAAATAAATAAATATTAGAGGACAATCTTACACAAATCGAACTAGTCCCACAGTAAGCTCAAGAAGGCTTGTGTTATGGGTACTAGACGACGATATATTTAATAGATATAAATACTTAAATACATAGAAAACATCCAAGACTCAGAAACAAATATTCATGCTCATCACACAAATATTTGCCCTGACCGGGATTCGAACCCAGGACCGTCAGCTTCACAGGCAGGTGCACTACCCACTAGGCTAAACCGGTCGTCGAATAAGTCGAGAGGTCAAGAGGTCGATAATAAGTCTACTATCAGTAAAAATATAATATTGACCACTCCAAAAAACTTAAGCTTCCCAATTTAGAATCTCCTTTTAGGGTGGGTTGTGGGTGTTCGTTAAAATCTGATTGTATGGAAAGTTTGACAAGTTTCTATGGGATGACAGCTGCCAGCGCCATATTTGACGATGACCGGCCTGTGATCGTATGTTGGTGCAACCGACCATTAGTCGGTTAAAAACTGTCCGTATTATAGCATCTTACCTTCGGAAATGCCATCCTGAATGTTAAGTAGCTCGTAAAACGACTCTGGATTATAGTGCTTCATGGCCAAAGACAAAGCATGGAACTGCGACAGATTCTTCAGGACGAAGTAACACTGTTCTATGGTTAGTCCTAGAAGGAAACAATAAAATATGCGAAGGTTAAAAATTGAAGTTTATATCGTAAAACGGTCATTAGGGAACTTTCATTACATGTGATAATCCATATTGAAAGGAACCTTATGGCGGCCGGCACATACGCCTTTATTGCCGCTGTTCCAATACAATAGTGAATAGGTGTAACGTATTGCGCCTGCCGCCATAAGGTCCCTTTCGATGTGGATTATCACATATCATTTATCTCGTCTATCTTGAAGATTTAACGATTATAAAGATACCAAACACAAGAAGTTGAAATAGGTATGCACAAATAATTTATTTTATTATTAAAATCATAAACCGACTTTTCAAATTTCGCGCGTAAACGCTCACTGGCTTGAAGCGATCCCTGGGGCGCTACCGCGAACAGCAAACGAAGTTTTCCCTCTCTGTCGCACTTGCAAGTTTGCATATAAGTGAGATAGAGAGAGAAAACTTCGTTTGTGGTTCGCGGTAGCCCCTCTGCATAGCACGTCAAACTTTTGATGGCGCGTGGATATTATTTGCATCATAGGAATAATATATTTTCGGTTTCGTTTAAATAAGTCATTCATAATTAAATCATTTTCAATTTTATAAATACTGAAGTGACTAATGGAGTGACGTCACTGCTCGTTTCAATTACGTTACAATACGTTTCAATTTACGTACCTTTTAATTAAAATAATAACAACAGAATCTCGATAAATTGTAGTAGGAATTTATCGAGGTAATTAACACAAGATCCTCTCTGGAGGGATGACTGAAATGTAACAACCATTCATATTCTTACCTTGTCTCCTGTCTGGCATCACAAACCCTGACTGCTTCAGGTCCCTCAAGATAACCAGGTCATTCCGCGCCAAATAACATTTCGGTATCGCCTTAAACGGGTTCTTAATATTCCACTGCTTCTGAAAATCGCTCAACGCCGGCCATATTTTATTGTAAAAAGCCACTTCATTGCAGAACAGCTCGTCACTCTTGAAGGCTTCTCTTCTGAGGATGCTGTCTGGGAGGCACTTGTAGATGATGGAGCCAGTCCAGGGCTGTTCAGTCTCGCAGGAGGCATCTGGTTCTAAATGCTTCTGAGTGCCTTTTAGCTGGATCCGGTAGACCATTGAGGTGTAGTTATCACCGCGCTTGGTGCCTGGCGCTCCCTGAGAATTCCCAAGAATCAGTTTGCAATATCATCAGTTTAGCTCTACATCTCCCACTGTTGGACCCAGGGTTTTCTCAGGTTTAGAAAGGAAGGGGGCATCGTTTGTCTACTAACACATTATACTATTCTGACATGACCAGTGATAGTTCACTCCCCAAGGTTAAACGAACTAGTAGCAATTATGTACTCCGTAGCTGAAGTAAGCGCATATAAGTGATTATCTTATCCTAGGATAAAATTCCAAATGGGTCATTTTTCAACTACCGGTCATACTTTAATAGGATTATCCTGGTAATCTCTCCAGCTCGGAGATTAAAAAATTACCGTCAAAATTGACTAATTAAAAATCTCCGTGAAGCTTATCACTCTACGCTATCATCCCTAGCCTATATATCTATATATCTACGTACACACGTTCAGTGGAACAAGAAGGAACGAATAGTCGTTCTGTACTGTGGGCCAGTTTCCTAACGACATTGTTATTTTACCTTCACATATTTTTGTTTACCTACTTACTAATATTGTTAGGTCATTGTACCACTACCTAAATAGATAGCCCGGTAACCCAGAAACAAAGCATCAACTGTCAAACAACGGAAACTTTTACCTCAAAATCCTGTATAGTCACATCAGGATAGTCCTCCCTGAGTAGGTTCCGTAGGAATTCCAGAGTAATGTCACCCATGGCGGCTGTGCTGGTTTACTGAGCACGGAGTGAAGGTTGCGGCTGCAGCCGCTCTTATGGTAACCATGATTCAGGACAGTATACGCATTTGTTAATAAAGATAGTACAACTATAAAATGATACGAGCATAGGCCTACTATCGCAGAGGCGAAGAACATAGGGAAGACGTGGAGCGAATTAAAGCGCGAAGCTCAAGACCGAACAGGATGGCGGCGCACTGTGGAAGCCTTCTGCCCCATCTAGGGGACATAGGAACATAAGTCAAAGTAAGTCATAGGCCTACTAGCATTTGCGAGTGCTCAATGTGCACCGGAGCATCGCCAAAGCTAAGCGCGAGGGGGGCTCTAGTAAGTTCAGTAGCTTTTGAGATCTTAGAGCTCCCCGCATGAGAGCGCAGATGGCGGTCGCCGTGGAGTTTTTAATGGGTAGAAATACCACATAACCCAGCCATCCCCTGATGCCCAGACATACCTGGATCGCAGGTTTTCTCAGCGAAAAAAGGCCTACTAGCATAAGTACTAGCTGAGTAGACCGAAAATTGAATCCTATCTGGAATACCGGTCCATAGCTCCCTCGCCACTGAACAAATTTGCATCGACTGCGATGTCTGGTGCTGCTGGGCTACCCTAATCTACGAGTGATGGAGTAGAACCTACGTTCTACTCCATCACTCGTCACAATAAGTATCTTCAGTTTACTTCGGAACTAAGTAGCCAGTATACAGCCGTTTGGTGTTGTAAGTATGGATTTACTGCTTAGGTACTGCTTTTCATCAGGTGGGTTTAAGGAATGCAATACCGGAATACCGGGATCCAAAAATACCGATATCCCGCACGAATTATGCGGGATCAATCCTGCATAAAATATTTGTGGTATCTCGGTCGGGAATGCGGGATTAAAATGAAAGATAGTTTTACTATTAAGAACGTTTTCAAAAATCATCGTGCGGGATTGCATTCCCTAGACGGGTCCAATGTCCCAATGCAATGGTATTTGCTCCCTAAAGTTGGGTGAATCCACAAAAACTTAAAACTTCTTAGATGAGAATTGCAGATACATATAATAGAATAGCTGTTATTTCGGAAAACTGGTAAAACTTGTTAATTACTAGCAAACATTGGTTGTTGTTTATTCATACAGAGACTGTCTCAGCTAGTTATTAAATGGTATGCACCCTACAACGGGAGGATTACCTATATTAAATTGTAATAGCGAGTGGGGTCCAAATTGGATAATGTCCCAATCGTCTCGATCTATTATGTATATGCACCGAGCTTCCGTGCGCGAGAGTTCCCAGTCCCAATCAGTGTCGCGCATGCGTAGCGTAACGATGAGAAACAAGGTGTTGCTCAAACATCCTTGCCATAAAAAATATTACGCAACGCAACCAACCAAATAAAAAAGAAGAGCAGCTTTTAAGGATACAATTTACATGATGATCAAATTTATAAGGATACAATAATTTAAGTCAACCATTTCTATTCGTTTGTTGAATTACTATTTTATTTTGCAATCATCGTAATGACTTTATTGCTAGTTTTTATTCAATTTTTTAATTCGTTCGCGGTGAAACGTTTCGTAAAACAATCCGAAATAAGTTTTATCATATGCATTTTTCCTGCAGTATCAAATTAAAAAGCAAAATTTTCTAAATTAAAAAGCAAAATTAAGTACGTGGAATGGAGCGTAAGGGTATTATGTCAGTGTCAAAGCAACGTCAAAGTCTACTTTTGACACAGACGTCAGTTTGACGTTCTATCCCTCCATTAGAGCAGGCCGCTCATAAACATCCATTTATTAAAAGTTAATAGTAGGTTTTTATTTCGTAAATAAGTTTTAAGTAACCGTTTTAGAAAACAAAAATATTTTACTTATACGGAAATATTAAAATCATTAAAATTCATAATCGATTTAAATAAAAAATCCTCCACGCATATCTAGTCAGTAAACTTTTCTATAATATGGAATGCGCTTTCCGAACGTTTCTCAATCTCATTGACATTTCTGACAGTTGCCGGTCGCACTGAAAAAGTTGAATGTTACTCAAATGATAAACGAACATTTCTAATCGAGTCAGCTGAATATCTTGAGTTTATTTGAAAACTATAAAAATATTTAAATTTTTGCATATCCTGTGTTGAGGTGACCAATATGCCAGTAGATCAGATCCAGTACTCTGAGAGATACAGTGATGACGTCTATGAATATAGGTAAGAATCATTCAATGTTTTAATGAATAACTCGATATTTTTAGCCTCAGTCCTTGTCGTATTCAAAATATGGTCTCACGATCGATCTGCAGCGATCAGTTTAAGCTTACAGGACGTCGGAATCACGAGAAAACTACGTTTTCGTGGTGACATATTGTCCACGTAATCGTGGAGAAACTATCACTTTTACTTGGGTCATACGCGGATTTAGGTTCGCGTCTTTTCTGTGGACATACCAAAAGTTAAGGGCTACAAAGCTTCATTTTGGATTGGACCAGTAACCCGCATAAACAGTGTCTCCGTTTCTATAAATCCCTGTAATAAAAACATAGTTAACATGCACATAAGCCGTTAACTATTGACCACAGGAGGGACGACTTTTGTTTTTTCAACTAAGTATGACCCAAATAATTTGAACTTGGATTAGGCAGCAGTCCAATGAACTGGTTAAAGGATGTAAGGATGCTGGTGGAGGAAGGGAAGGAAGGCTTTAAGTTTCAGCTATTTTATGATTATATTGTGTAGTAGAATTTAGACAAAAAAAAAGTTTTAAGTGATGTTTGAAACAGTTTGATCTGGGATGTTGTTTAGGATTTCTGACCAGATCGTAGGTCTGTTGTGTTGTATAAAGTATACATTGGCGGTCTAGTATGCAGCTATGTCCAGTATCTGCAGCGAAAAATGTTTTATTAGGAGTGTTTTAATGTTTTTTTTTAGAATATTTGTCATCAAAAACAAAGATTAAGGTGAGGACCAAATTCTTGGCACATTTCTAACAACCCTCCGTTCAATATTAGCTAAAAGTGAATAGTTAACAGAGTGAAATAAATATCTCAATTTCAGCTTCGACAGAAATACTTTCATATGTCCGAATGTCCATCTGGCTTTCTCCTCTACAGGTCTACATTTGTCAACCATGAAATTTTGAAAAGGGTTCCTATGTCCACCTGGCTTTCTACAGGTCGCATTTGTCAACTGATTCTCGTGAAATCTTGAAAAGGATTCCTTAATCATACCGTTTTTTTTGTTTGGTCTGTATTATATACTCACAGTTAGGGTCTAAGCTACATGAACTAACTGAAATCCAGGTAACAGACTGCTTCCTCACTTTGTACATAAATGTCAAACACCCTCATTGTCCATATATAACAGTCTGTTATTTTTTTTTAATTTAAAAATGGCTGGTATGGTCACAGAGCCACTAAGTAGTATAAATTGACCAAGTGAATTTTCAAACAGCCCCTTTCTTGTGTTCATGTGCAGCTAACAAAGAATTTTTTAGTGTTGCTTCTGGCACCCCCAAGTTGTGATGCCCTAAGCAATTGCTTAACTGGCTTAAGGGTTAATACGGCACTGATAGTTAAGGCATTAAATATAGGGATGCGCCGAATATTCGGTTATTATTCTGTATTCGGCATATTCAGCATGTTTTTGAATGTTCGGTATTCGGCGGAATTATTCGGTTCAGCTGCCGAATATTTACCGTACGATTTTGAGAGGGTTTTGTTACAAGAGTGTATAATAGTTACTGCTTCGTGAAATGAATACGTGACCCATTATTAACAGTGATTATAAGTTAAATCACTTTTTGTCAATATTTCGCTTTGATAATGAACGAAAATTTAGTCTGTTACAACAATAGATAAAGGAATTACGTTGAACCGAATAACTCGGCCGAATATTCGGTTCGGCAACAGCTGGACCTAATATTCGGCCGGATGTTCGTATTCGGTCAAACCTATATTCGGCGCATCTCTAATACTACTCTCTAATCTCGACTACTTTTTCTCACCCATTGACATGTGATATTAAGGAAATTTCACTATTACAATCATTATTATTATTTGACGACCGGTTTAGTCTAGTGGGTAGTGCACCTGCCTGTGAAGCTGACGGTCCTGGGTTCGAATACCGGTCAGGGCAAATATTTGTGTGATGAGCATGAATATTTGTTTCTGAGTCTTGGATGTTTTCTATGTATTTAAGTATTTATATCTATTAAATATATCGTCGTCTAGTACGTAGTTCGATTTGTGTAAGATTGTCCTCTAATATTTATTTATTTATTATTGAATTGTTACAGGCATGTGATTCTACCACCAGACATAGCCCGGCTGGTCCCCAAGTCCCACCTGATGACAGAGACCGAGTGGCGGAATCTCGGTGTCCAGCAGTCTCCAGGCTGGCTCCACTTCATGGTCCACAATCCGGAGCCCCATGTGCTACTGTTCCGGAGACCACGGACCGACATCCAAGCACCCGTTAACGGTTTAGACACTAATACAAGCTCCACTGTCAAAGTATAGACTTAGTAGAATATGGTAATGTTTCCTTTAGATTTTATTGAAATTTAATTATTTTCGACAACTATGGAAGAAGTTAAAATAGTTGATGCTACTAAGAAAGTGCCTTGAAATTGTCTTCATAATAGAAACTTAATTAACCTGCGGGGCTGGCATAACTGCCGCTGCGACGCGACGCGAGTAGAGAAAAATCCACCCTCCTCTTTCTAATTAGCACAGTTCGAGTGAGACAGGAATCGCTGAGTCGCGCGAGATACGACTTGGCAGCAATGCTAGCCCACCTGGTCTCTCCTGGCGAAATAAATAAACAATACACTTTTTGTTTGTGCCCGGAGATCTCCAGTGATTTTGTATGTGCAGCTCAGCATAAGATCCCAGTGGTGGTGAGCCCGTGAGCCATTCAGAGACCCTGTAGAAATTCAAGATACGCTTCCAATCATGATGATGATGATGTGTCATGTTCGCCAGCCTCTGATGACCTTGGTAGGGCTCAACCAAAGGGTGTGATGCAATTCTCTGAACTCTTTCAAATGTCCTTGTCAAAAATACTTGTTAATAACATGGATTCCTTGAAAGTCTAAATAAACCTTATCAGCCTTGGAACTCGTAATATCTAAATCTGCTAATCATTAAGGTCATGAGGTCTGTGTGAAGTTTTATCAGTTGTTATCTTGTTTGATTAATTGTATAAACAGCACGCCTTATTATACATGTCTCCTTTGTTTTATACATGTCACATACACCGTGATAGTTAATAACCTGAATGATTTAAACTAACGATTTTAGAGCCTAATAAAAATATATAAAGTTATATCACATATAGTCCAAAAACTTGTAATTTAAGAAACATTAATTATTTAAAACAAATCATAAGTTAAAAAATCTCAATTCTAACACACGCTAAAGGCGTGACGTAGCCACCTACCACTTTTACACGCAGACGCACTAACTGCATGGTTGTTAGCCAGTTTCACTTAATTAAGTTTGGTATCTATCCAAAAAGGTTTCACTACCAAAAGTTTTGTTCTGTTCTCAATCGCGAGAGTGGAAACTATTTACCTTTACTGATAACTGGCTGATAGTTTGAAATTGATGTCACTAAAATGACAATGCTCCACTCTCTGCTTCTCCACTTGAGATTAATTAAACTCGCTCACACTCTGAACTAAAGGTTTGTTCACAAAGAAGCGGTCAATTAGTACGATTTAATTTGTACTGTAATAGTAATTTAATTAAGACGAAGAGAGAAGAGTTTTTCATGTTTTCAATGTATTTTGAACACTAAAGAATATTTGTATTGTATTGTATTGTAAGACTCATAATTGGACCCATGTTGATGTAGCACTATTTACTCGTACTGTCGTCAAAAATACGTGGTTTAAATCTTTTGGGTTATTGACGCCCACGGTGTATTCAAACTACTATATTTGCAAGATAACAAAGTATATAAACTTTGTTGGTCGCACCTTCTGCACTACAGCATAGCGAAATTGTGCTACATCAACATGGGTCCAATTATGTGTCTTACAATACAACACAAATATTCTTTACCAGAAAATACATTGAATACAAGAAAAACTTCTCTCTTCGTCTATACATCAATTTATAATATAAACACATAATAAAACAAATAATCTAATTATAAATAAAAAAATTGACCCAGATCGCTGTCAAATGGTAGGGTGCCCAGAAGGCTGGCTGTATTTCCTCGCTGCATGGCAATACTTATTCGCTGAGCGAAATAGAAGCCAGCCCTCTGGTCACCAGAAGCCTCTATTAGGCGCTTTTCGTCTTAATTAAATTACTATTACAGTACAAATTAAATCGTACTAATTGACCGCTTCTATGTGAACAAACCTATTATATTATGTTTTCCTATTACGTTGACACATTATTGCATAACAGCACCCAATTGATGCAAAGCTTCGACGGAGTCACAGGATTTAACCCCAGATGCAATGCCTACCATGCATACTAGACAATTTTCCATCTCATTTTTACACGTAATGAGCATATTAAGAGGGAGCAAGACAGAATTCAGAGCTCCAGAACGTTGATTTGATGATTTAAGGCCGGGTTTTATAAAAATCCGTTAGACCAGATGTCAGATCAAATTTCAGTAACTCAATACATTTTTTGGCATAACAAACCGACATAAAGTCTAACGGATCTTTATAAAACCAAGCCTAAGTATGATATTATAATTCCAAGGCTTATTCGAGTTATTTGTTGCTATGCATTTAAATTTCTAATAATTCATGTATCGAAATATTTAAACATGTTATACGACTGAGTAATCTAAACGTATTAGTTTATGTGGTAGTTGATTATAGAAAATTAGTGATTTTATATAAAATATTATATGAATTTACTGTTTCGTAAAATTAGTTATCTAGTAAGAAGTTTAGACATAGGCCTACTCTGAACCTCGAAATCCGACCTTCGTATCGTGTCGTCGCTTTCACTCATATAGTGTATAACACGAGAGTGAAAGGGACGGCACTATACAAAGTTCGGATTTCTAAGTTCGGATTAGGCCCTCTGAATATGCACTCTAATGCATTGATGATAGAGTCGGGTTTCAACTGTTTATGATCGTCTTGTTTGCTATGATAACTATGATGGATACTATGCCATCCCCATAAGACTTGTCTTGCCTCTGAGCACTTCGTTCGCGTAGGTTTCTGCGCGTACGCATTGCACAGCGAAATTTAAGTGTATTTATGTAAGGTTCAGTTTGGCTTGACCGTGGTGACGTTGTGAGCTTGAATGTTGCAATTGAAGAAAGCTTTTTAATTGAAATGCATTTGTGCCTTATGAACAGTTTTTGGTATACATGGAGTTACTAAAATAATTTTTGTTATGAATATAACTAACGTAAGTTATCGAAGTTGTTTATCTTAGTAGATGTACCTATTTTATTGTTAATAATTACGAATAAATACTTTAAACTTACGTTCATGTTTTTAGTAATTTTTCTCAGTTCGCTTTTTTAGAATCTGCCTTGATAAAGCTCAGTGAGCTGTGTGTGACCTCGCTATTTATTTAATTTCCTAAAATTGACTTGATGATAATTCCGTGTAATTATCGTACCTGCTCACAAAATTTTACGAGAATTGGTAGGGAAATGACCCGTAGAGATGAACACCGAATTTCGCACGCACAAACTTACAAAAAATAAACATAAAATGTTTTTTAAAAATTTCAAAAACTGACTACAAAAAATTCTATATAATTATCGAACCTGTTCGCAAAATTTCACGAGAATCGATTGAGAGAATCTGTAGACGTTCGCAAGTGGTTTTAATTTTAACTCTATAACTCCACTCGTTCCCGAGATAGAGACAGAGAGACAGACGGACCGACAGACAGACGAACAAAAAAGTGATTCTATAAGGTTTCCGTTTTTCCCTTTTGAAGTACGGAACTCTAAAAATGATTACGCAAAAAATTCTGAATCTGTGATATCGTATCGAATCTATTTTCAAAATCAAAATCATACATTTATTCTGCAACTAGCTTTTGCCCGCGACTTCGTCCGCGTGAACGTCTACTGACTATTCCTTCCCCTTGGTACATATATTCTGCAGGTTAGGTTATAAACTACATAACTTTGAGTGACTCACTCAAAATGTACTGAAACCTTTTTACGTCTCAAAGTTACAACCTTACAAATTTTCTTATTCATATAAATATATTAGCAAGTTACATACAACATAACATTAACAACATATTCATAACATTTCATTCCAGCCCCGAGAACGCCGTCGATTCGATCCCATATATAGCATATATACGTAGTTACGTAGTACGCACAATGTGTGCTAAGAAACTACGTCATCAAATCCATGTAGCATAGTGGTATCATGGTTCGATGTTGCGTACGTATACACATTCGTTCTTGTTCTATGAAGTTTCCCAATTCCCATGCTCGATGTAGCGACTACAGGGGAAAACATATTATGATTGAATGGAACAAAAACTTCGATGTTTCTCGAATTGCAGCGTGTTAGGAGTCCTACATTAAAACCCAAGATCTGTAATGACCTACAACAATATGACGCGCTCTACTTGCAGTGAACACCTTGGGCACATGTCTCTGCGCATTTTAGTTAGTTTACTAAGATTTTTTTCATATGTACTTGTAAGAAACACTTTCCAAAACGTACAATCGAACCGGTGACATCCTGACATACGCAGCCAATCACTTTAACTAAGCTGTCTGCATGAAAAATCCGTAATCACACTCGGTTACCAAATCCTTCAACCAGTTCTTTCTTCTCTTCTTCAAAGCTTTGGGGATGCGTACTCAGAGTGACATCTACCAAAAAGACACGTGCTTCCTTAACTTCAACTTGTAATTAAAAACAGTAGTAATATTTTTAACTACCTACGCGCATATTATCGTTTTACAATTATGTATAAACTAATCAGTCAGGTAATCCATGTTTTCATATTACCTACATTGAATTAGTATTTTGGATAAGCTGACCTATAGTAACCAAAAAGATTTGTAACGATTTCTATGGGTCCTTAGGATAGACACAAAATTACCCTGCCGGCGGGGATACACATATATTATTATTATTATTATTATTAGTGAAACAGCGACAAAACTCCCAGTAGTTTGATTCCACCCACACCTCAGATTTGGTTGAGGCCGCTCAACCAATCTCACTGGAGCGCATACTCTTAGAGTATTTCAGTTGCAGTGTTTAAACCCCCCGTGTGGTCGCGTTGGAGGTTTCTCCTGGATTTTCCCCAGGCCACTCTCCAAACAAACGCGCACTCACTATGGCTTTATTGGGCCCGGCCTATAAAGCCAGTCAGGTTCAAGAAAAAAAAACCTGTTTTACATTTCTCTACCATCCATTTTCTTTCAATAAAAAGAATAGAGTGGAGTGGAATATCTATAATTTTTATGTAGGCATATATCAAAGCGCTGGTCAGTCAATGCTGACAACAATCGTCTACGTTCAATCTATTTAATCTCCAATTTTATAAACAGTAAAGTTATTTAGGCTCAATGGGTCAGCAAGTTTTGATTTAAAACGCAAGCGCTTTAAAGACTGTATTTCAGTACCTAAATAACGCAAATCTAAAACATAATAGATTTGCGTTATTTAGGTACTGCTTACAATTATGCATATAAACAATTAATAGAACTTCAGGTAAGTACTGAAGTGCGGTAAACATTCACATTCACATGAGTCGCTTTAGTTTTGAGATAATTAAGCTCTAAGAGTCACAAATATCAGAAATCTTTCATAATAATAGCTCATCATAATCAATTGATAGCGACATTACTTATTTTATAACTACGATGGTAAAAATAAAAACTTTACATGAAAATACCTACTTTATCTTACCAGCTATAAGACTCAAATTATTGAATTGTGCAATTAGTAAATAATCTACATTAACTTCGATTCTATTTTAACGAATGGCACGTCTTTGACACGCCAAACGTCAAATATTGTAAATTTACAACTGTATAGACTCGCTTCACGATACGTCCCTATTGTATCTTGACCCTACGATTCGTGACAACTATGTGCATATTCGGAGCTCAGACTTACACTGGTTCATCTGAGATAAATTTTCGTAAGTCAGCGGATATTGTAAATATTGTACATGATTCTGGATATCTATGAAATTCAACTTCCACCCCCGAATTTATCTATTTGAGGGATGATGAAGGGATAAAAATTATCCTATATGTTAATCCAGGCTATAGACTCGTTGTGTACCAAGTTTCATCATAATCCGGTCAGCTGTTTTTGCGTGATTGAGTAACAAATATATAAACATCTAAACATCCGAACTTTCACATTTATAATATTAGTGGGAATAGTGGGAATTAGTGGTATTTTGTAGGCCCTCAGATGACACCGTTATCACACTCGACCACTCTAACAACGAAGATATATCAGATATAGGTAGACGAAGTTCAAGGCACTGGCACTTGACAATGTTGACAACGACTGACTAACATAATTAAGTCTCTCAATTCAAACAGTTACAATGGGTTGAGGGATTTTTGGTTATTTGTCATTAGTCCCCTGAGCACTTTTTTACCCTCCGTTTTTTCACATATTATCTATTTATTATTGTACAATTTTTGAATGGGATTCTTTTTATTTTGCTTCCAATTATATGCTTACCAATTTTCAAGCCTTTAAGTCACGAATTGAAGGACTTCTCATACAAAGTTCAACCCCTCTTTTCACCCCCTTTCATCCCCAATCTGTATGATTTTTATAGCCTATAACCCGTCCGAACATTAATTAAAACTATTAGTGAAGGTTGTATTGAAATCTATTGGCTAGTTTTCGCGTGATAGTGAGACAAATAAACAGACAGACAAACAGACACAAATTCTAAAAACTGTTGAAATGTGTTCTGTTATCGATTTTAAGTCCCCTCCATCGATTTTTTTGCAAATATCTTCTATGTACAGACTTTCGAACCTCTACTGCTTTATTATATGTATAGATTAGGCCACAAGGGCACTTTTACATGTCAAAATATTAATTTACAACTTTTTAAAATAGTGTATGGTCCATTTTGGCGGGAACTGTTTACTGTCCTTAATAGTTAGTGGTTATGGATCATTTTCTGGACGCGATTCTGAAGGGCTTATACCGTACCGTCGTCTACCGGTCCCTAGGATCCCCGGGCACATTACAAAAGAATGCTTTTCGCCGGGAGACGACGGTTTAAATTAAAAAAAGAAGTATTTATAATTTAATATTTTTTGCTACATCAGAAAATGCACTTTCAGCACACGAGGGTAAAATAGGGTATAAGCAAAAGAAACAACGAAAATATACTATGCCGAATGTTTATTTGGATTTATTTAACTCCTAAAACATTATAAACACAAATAAATGCGGAAGAAGAATATTTTATATAATTGCCAAAAGTTAAAATATAATTAGTTTCGAAACAAAAAACCTCCATTCTACATAAATCAAATACAATAAAATTATTAACAATATATTAGTGTAAATTTAATTACATTGATTTCGTTAAAATAATATTTAATTGTGCTTTTTCTTAGATACTATATTAGCCAAATTATTTTTTAATAAATTTAAACGTAACGGCCGCGCGGTACGGAGTCTCGGAGTGTTGCCAGCGGTAAAAACGCTGACGCGCAAAAATAACACCCGGAGGGGCTGCCACGAACCACAAACGAAGTTTTCCCTCTCAGTCTCACTTATGTGCAAACTTGCAAGTGCGACAGAGAGGGAAAATCTCGAATGCCGTTCGTGGTAGCATTCCTAGAATCCGGCCCGCGCCAAAAACGAATAAACCGTGATATGGTTAAATCGGAAGTCCTTATTGTAAAAATTAGCGTCAACAGATATACTTAACATTCGTATAAAAGTCATCTCTCCAATATATTCTTATCTAAAAAGGTAGGCATCTTACTCGACTCGTTACAAATCCGAATATCGGAATGGGACATAAAAAACGGTCTCATTCAATACAATAGGTAAAAACGTGGCCTACCGTTGAGGTTAGGTATAGTGAAAAACTTGGATACATATTTTTAGTAGTTACAGTCGCTAAGAAGAGCTAGACAGTTCGAGTTACAGTAACTGTAAAGAAGTGAACCATCGTACGTCAAAATTGCGTGAAGCGGCGCAATCAGTTATTCCATCTAATAATATTATATCATTCGTTAACGCGTTAATATAACATACATGCATATAGTGGTTTTTCTATACGATTGGCCATGGTGGGCTAAACTACCATTCAATTGGCCAGTCAATTGGCCATCATGGCCGATCGTAAAGTGACCATAATAACGCTGATATTGTTTGGCTAAGACTACACCTAATTGCAAATTGTAACGAACTCATATAACTACGGCCAGTTGGCATATATATTGTACGCTCAAGAACATAGTTTTCTATCTAATATAACAATACATTTTCCACTAAAACGCAGGCCTCGCGGGTCCGTACCGGCCAGGTTTGCTTCGTAAATCGTCCTCAAAACAGGGTAGTTTAAAGCTAAATTGTGATTCTATTAAAGCTTTCAGCCCCTTTTACAATCCAAGCGGTACATCGTCGATGAAAACGAAACGACTTGACTTGTTTCCGTGATTTTATGTACCAGTTTTATACACAGCAAATGATATGGAAATTTACAAGAAGTGATATGATAAATGGAGATTGTACTAACAAGATATGTACTTAAATAATTAATAAATGTATAGATAAGTATCAAGTATCCACAAATTTGGTACAACTTTATAGTATAAATGCTTATTACTTGTCTTTTTCGTTACGCTTCGCCCTGGCAACACTGTCGGCACTGCCGCATAGAAAATATGAAAATAGTAGAAAATCTGTGTTGCGATATAAAAATAGTAGAAATAAAAGTATAGAATGACTCAACACGATCGGTACTGCAACAATGGCATGCCCTTATCTGTACAATAAGCGTTGCATACGATAATCGTTTCGATCGAACACTGAGCTACTATGAACTAAACTTAGAGGTTGCTTGCTATTATCGGTTACCAGTTCCTTTTTGACACATCATGACACCCGTATAAATGTAATGATATTATAGCTTCATGAGTAGTTAGAAAGTTGTAATACGCGTTTTAGAGGAGCAATCAAACGAATGTAGGTACCTATAATTTTATGATTCACATTCATGAAAACAGTAACGTACAATCTTTCATTTTAAAAATCTAATGTAGTGACTAAATAATACGTTTCGATTCAGACGATATGTGCGTAAGTTGATGGAAATCGATGCATTAAAATCGATTAGAATTAATCAATCACCACTCAGTAATAATCGCTAATTATGACAATCGATTCGTCTTACCCACATCACTACAAACGTCAATTCATAACTGTCAAAAAGGAACTAAGTTTTATAGAAAGTATCATACATTCCTATCATATTTCATTGAAGTATGATTGATAATACTTTTGACGTTGCAATCTAACCTCTTCTGGTAACAGTTAGCTCTATAGCTCAACTATTCACCAACTAAATGATCCCCTATTTATCCCACAAGGTATTTTTTTAATTGAGTGAAGTCCCGTTCGATCATTATTAGTAGATGACAATGGAATGTTAGAACTTTACATAGTACAATATAACAGCACGTGCGTGTTAGTGATGAGTCGAAAATTAGTAAAACGTTCCTGCCACCATTACGAGTGTAATAACCAAACCTAAGAGCGCGTTAATTTCACGTTAAAAATCAACGCACGTCTTTTGTTTGGTACAGAAATATAAGCATTACCATTGCAGCAAGTAGTCTTTGGTTCAACAGTGTTACCAGAGCGATAGTTCGGTGAACCTGGCCACCGTTACATTTTTTTTACACTGGCAACCCAGATGCGGAGCTAAGGCGTTGCGCACGCGCTCGAAGTGTTCGTTGCCGACTTGACCCTTGATTATTTCTCTTTGGGTGGATTGCCGTTGGAGTACTGAGGAGGTGCGGTGGTCTGCTCTGTCTGCTCCTCCGCCATGACTGATACCAGTTCTTCGACGGCACGTCCGAGGTCATCTGTTGAAAAAAAGAAATCAATAGGTACAATCATATTCTTAGCGCTTTGTTAGGACTTGTCCAAGTTGAGTATACAGCAGTGTTGAGAAAAAGTAATTCAATTACAATTACAAAATATAATTTTAATTACAGGAAAATAGTAATTGCAGTTATAATTAACAATTACAAATTACGTTTTGTAATTATAAGGTCTACCTGATTAATTACTTTTATGTCATAAAACATATTTGACCATTTTTTTAACCCAAATCAGCTTAAAAAATGAGCTTGACTCATCTTTATGTCCATAAAAAGGTTTAACATAAAGTAATTGAATTAATAATTAATGTAATTTCAATTATTACTCAGTAATTTCAGTGACACATATTTCAAAATAATAAAATTGAATTCAATTAGTAATTTAATTACGAAAGAACACGATTTGTAATTCAATTACAAAAGTAATTAATTACGTGCAACGCCGGTAGGTAGTTACTCAGCATTAACTACTACCAGAGTACGACTACTATCCACTTTTCGTGAACCCTATCGCCACGAGATAAGGCCCAATAATAATTAGTTAACTATGATGCTGATAATGTAACATTTAAATCGGTGTTATGTTATTTGCTGTAGCAGTGTATAGTATATGCAATACAGACAAACATGATATTTTTTAGGGAACATTTGGATATTAAAAAAAAACCTTTTCGAAAACGACCTATACTTTACCTCACGGTATGCGTCCTGTCAAGTTTGCATGAACAGATAAACAAACATGTAAGTAAAATAATCCAGAAATACGCGTAAAAACGACAACCATGCAAAAACAACAAAAAACAATCCACCTACTTACGGCAAAATGGGAACCACCAGGAAAAAAAAACAAACAACTCGCCAAACGCAAAATAAAATCCACAGCAACCGTGCAATTATGCGTCAGTGTCACAAGCATACTAATAGTTCGATCAACTCAAGTGTCACATAACCTAACCTCAAAATCACGAAACTGAAAAAAAAAACAAACAGCCACACAGTCACTGCTGACCTGCGCAGTGCATGAGGGAGTGAACGTTGTGCGGCGGCGGCGGCGGCCGCTCCAGCGCCTCGCGCTCCGCGCCCGCGCCCGCGCCCGCGCCCCCGCCTCCGCCGCCGGCCCCGCCCGCGCCCGACCAGCGCCCATCTTGTAGACAACGCACGTCAAAATGGCGGACAAACGACGACAGGTAACGGCCAGTTACAAAGTGCCGTTTTATTTTACAAAATTGAATCCAATTTAATTACTATTGGACCAGTCCTATCCTTTTGGAGCATTGTATTGTGTGGCATTTGTAACTAGACATTTCTTGTAAAATTTACAAACATTATCATTACTTAGATTTAGTTTAACCTTAAATTAGCGTGTATCTTGTATCAATTATTTATGCACCCTAGGAATGCTGCGGTGCGGAACACCAAAACAAAAACACAACAAAAGTCTTCGAGCTCGTCACCATCAAACAGCTGTTAATAAATGAGTGTTGTAGATCGACTAGGTTCAGACATAAATACCCAGGGTCCCTAAGGCACTTGGCATTTGAGGGGCTCTTCCACCATCTAAAAAACATTCCATTTAGAAAATTTTCCGCCACTGGGGCCACTGACTGGGCCTCTAAGTCGAGGCCTTACAAGGAGAAACCCGACGCTGATTAAGATTAACCTCCTGAGACCCACCATACAAATAAAAATAAAATCGAATTTGAACCTAACAGTTCCGATTACAAATTTCAATTTTATTTTATGTCAAATCAATCACACCAAAACAAATGCAACTCTGTCACTTCAAAATTTAACTTATTTTCCGTTGACCATATTTTGTCCTTTATATAGGATGCGGGGTCTTAGGAGGTTAAGTAGGGTGATAGTACGCGTTGCATACTCACTGGTCTGCGAGTCGTGGTAGAGGCCGTTGTGCATCTTGGCGGGCGAGTCGGTGGCGAGCTGCGAGGCCGTCACCGAGCGCGTCTGCAGCGTGCCCGTGCGCGCCGGCGGCGAGCCCGACGACGGCTGTAACAGATATCGCACTTGTATGGTTTGCTTTGTAAGATTTTTTATACAATTTAGTAGAAGTAGGTTTAAAATCTAGAGTTTAAGTTTTATTTTAGTTTTTTGTACATATTCTGCTGCCTCTACGGGGCGGTATGTTCGCCTGGCGACAAGCCCCTTTTTTCCTTAAATAAAAAAAAAAAAAGGTTGGATTACTATTATAGAAAATTTTTGGCTTCAACTTCAACGCAGGAGAGCGCCTGATTCGTTAGCTCAGCGCATACCTACGGGATTAAACTCTGCTCCTGGCCATCAAGCCATAACCGGAGTGTGGTCGGATAGGCGATATCTATTTTCTCCCCCTTTCAATTCCTCTTGCTTCGCGTAACTACAGACACAATAGCTTCTTGATACGAGCCGGTAAAAGCCTTGATAGTGTAATGAAGGAGTTGGAAATTGATTTAATAGTAACTTCCAAACCGTGCGGTGTTACCTGACGGAGAATTTCTTTGAATGAGCGTGTTTTAGACGGAGTGTAATTTACTTTTCATATTAATCTGTATTTTTCTTTTTTTTTGCTACTGCTTTATTCGGCTTATATGATGCAGTGTAGTGCTAATCACCATTTTTTTCTTTGCTATTGTGTTGTTATTGGTGTGAACCTGTAATTGGCTTTTTGTATCGTATGTCAAAAATTAATGTATTGATAGTAGCTGTTGGTTCTCCGAATAAATAAATATATGACAGGGCGACATCACAATGAGATTATGGCGAGTAATCCGTCCAAACTTTGCTAATCGCGCAAATAAATACCCTGACAAGGATCCGAACCGGGACAACCGGCTTCGTAGGGCGTCACTATAAACTATCCACTAGGCTCAAGTGGTCGTCAAAGGGCTGACTGATCTCGTCGAGGAGCCTTATAAATGCCCTGACAAGGATCCGAACCGGGACAATAGGCTTCGTAGGGCGTCACTATACACTATCAACTAGGCTCAAGTGGTCGTCAAAGGGCTGTCTGACCTCGTCGAGGAGCCTAATGAATGCCCTGACAAGGATCCGAACCGGGACAACCGGCTTCGTAGGGCGTCACAATACACTATCAACGAAGTTCAAGTGGTCGTCAAAGGGCTGTCTGAACTCGTCGAGGAGCCTAATAAATGCCTTGACAAGGATCACAGCCGGGACAACAGGCTTCGTAGGGCGTCACTATACACTATCCACTAGTCTCAAGTGGTCTACAAAGGGCTGGCTGGCTGACCTCGTCGAGCAGCCGGCGCAGGCGCTGCAGCTGCGCCTCGAGCTGGCGGTTGTGCTCCTCGAGGATCTGCATGCGCGCCTCCAGCCGCCCCTTGTGCTGCCGCAGCAGCCGGGCCTCGGCCATCATGTCCTGGAAGAGGAGAACAAGCATTCAACAATTTGCCTTTTTTTTATACAACGCCGGTGGCAAACAAGCGTACGGTCTGGTAATCGGCCAGCGCAGCCTATAGACGCCCGCCCCAAAGGAGTCACGTGCCCGTTGCCGACTCTTTATAAGATTTGAGGATGCACTGTGTTGACAGCAGAAGGAACACATTTAGGTCCCTCGCTCTCAACACAGTGCATCCTCGAGAGCTTTGGCAACCTTGCTCACCTCCAGGAACACAACACTACACACTTGTATAGTAAATAATGTTATTATGGATGTGGTCTTCTGCAAGGCGGAGGTACTTCCCCGGTTGGGCTGCTCCAAATTCGAGCAAGATGACATTTTGCTGTGCCCTACCTCTCTTAGAGTCTCTAGAGTTGCCTGTCTTCAGAGTCTCAGGCCATTTCTTTATTTATTTATTTTATTTATTGCAACCATGGTAAATGGTTTAGGGACAAGATTGACCATAATAGCACATGACAAACATAAAACTTGGGTGTACATTGATAATTTTCTCTAACTCTCAGCACATTTCATTAGGGACAACATTGAGCATAGTTTGATGATAATACTAGAAAATCATTTTTTTGACAACTGATGAAACAATTTATACAAGTTGGCTCATAAGTAGTGATACAATATAAAAAAAATCGGATCCTATCCAAGATTCCGAGACCTTTTGCTAAAGGACCAACTTGAAATCGAAATTACTGGTTCACGAATGCTACGTATGCTTAGCCGTAGCGCGTGTCGTCAGAAGTGTCGTCATGAGCCTTGTATGAACTAAATTAGATAGACACAGACTAGGGAGATACTAGAGACATCAAAGTGGACGCGGGTGTTGCCAGAAACAAACCGCTTTTTCATACATTTTGATTACTTAGTCGATTTTTTTTCGGCCATGCAAGATTGGTCGCATAGTAAAAATGGTTCAGATTCATGGAGAGACTTTTTTTGCACAGTCAAGGGCACCAATATCATAGAAATAAGGTCCAAATTTATACCCTTGACTGTATCACGTCTGTGTTATCCTGTATACACTGGTCTGGAGAAGACTAATGCTTCAAATACCTGATCAACCGGAGCGTTCCTGTTGTCTCCAACACCCAGATTCATGGATAGACTCCGATTTTTTTTGCACAGTCAATGGCACCAATGTCATTGAAACTTATTTATTCAAGGACATGAATTTGGACCTTAGTCCAAATTCATGTCCTTGAATGTATCATATCTGTGTTATCCTGTATACACTGGTCTGGAGAAAACTAATGCTTCAAGTACCTGATCAACCGGAGCGTTCCCGTTGTCTCCAACACCCAGATTCATGGATAGACTCCGATTTTTTTTGCACAGTCAAGGGCACCAATGTGGCACATTTATTTACAGATTACAGCATATGCCAAGGCGCTGGTTAACTTGAACTATTTAGGCAAACATGGAATATAAAGCAAACATTATTAAATTGTTTTGGTAACTTTAGAAATTAGTATAATGGTTTTTGTCAGCATCATTATTCACAAGTAGTTATGAGAAATAATAATTAACTACAAGACTCATATATATTTTTCTCTTTTTTTTGTATGATTTTAATGGACTAGACTGCGAATTAGACTCATAGGCTGTGGCAGAATAACAGCGTTGCAGTTTGCACGGCAAATAGCAACACATGCTGAGTCTCAGCCTTTTCTTTATGGCACACATTGCTGGACTCATTGTGCGCCTTCACTCACTGTGTATTATCTTACACCTATTTATTACGACCGGTTGTGTGTGCTTTATTGAATAAATGGTTTTTTCTTTCTTTCTTTCTTTCTTTCTTTCAATGCCATTGAAATAAGGTCCAAATTTATGCTCTTGACTGTATCATGTCTGTATTATCCTGTATACACGGATCTAATACCTGATCAACCGGAGCGTTCCTGTTGTCTCCAACACCGTGCTGCTCCTCGGGCGTGGACCCTGGCGTCTGCTTCGCCTTCAGCCGCTCGTACTCCGCTTGCAGACTGGCGTTCTCTTCCTCCAGCTCCCTGGAAGTTACATTTCACATATGAAAAAGCTGACTAGCATAGAAACTGTCAACAAAAACACATGAATCAAGGATCTAAAGCATCTATATTAGTTTTTTGGCCGCATCCAGTCACTATTTGCAATCAATTGTAACCACCAGTAGTATTTATCCTTAAATTATTTGCATGATAATTTACCAATGATTAATTTTATTATTACTTATACTGTCTCTGTAACTTATTGTGCCTAGATCTTTTAATATTTGATATTATTGACATTTCTTTTTTTTTCTTTTTTAAACATTGTTTACTTTAATTTAATGTTCATAAATTAGACTTCACAAAGTTAATGATAACATAATAATACACTATATCACTAATATAATATTATATTGACATGAGTAATGATAATATCACTAAGTATAGAGAAATTTCCTTAAGCACCATTAATAATAAGTCTTTTAACCTATAACTTGCATGTTTGGTTTATCTGTAAATGTATGTTGGTTAATAAATAAATAAATAAATAAATAAATAAATAAAGGAGTCGATGTTCTGTATATCGGCACAGGTTTATCAACAGTTTTAGTCGATCTTCTGGTATTATCATCCCGCAGTACCTCACATGCTCTCTGATGAGCAGAGATCGGACATATTTGCGTCATTGCTCGCAATAATGTGGACATGGCTCCAAAATTAATCAAAATGTTAATCAATTAATTATTTTTTGAAATAAAATTTGAATTTCCCGGTGATAATAGTTTATACGTGCTTACAATTATTAGCAGAATGTTATTTAAAGTGGTTATCGTTTCTAAAATTTTTATATAATATAGAAGTTACGATTAAACTGACACGATTATTTACACCAAAAATAATACCCAACAACTAATACATGGTAAATATCCTGCTATGTACGCTGCCTGCTGTGCTCTAGTATTTCTGACGAAGAAGTTTTCTAGTGGATTGGGAGCGGAGTTTTTAGCACTAAAAATAAATAGACTGACTGCAGAAAATTTGTAAAAAAATATTGATTATTTTCTTTAACAAACTTTTGTATTAGGTAATTGACTAGGAATCAAATTATATGTCAAGTATGAAATTAATTGATTAACATTTTGATTAATTTTGGAGTCATGTCCACATTATTGCGAGCAATTAAGCAAATTTGTCAGATATCTGGTGATGAGTACACAACAGTTCTGCTTCAGTTCAGGATGCAACTGCAATGGGACATCGTTAGGACGAGGGGTCGGAGCGAGTGTTGGGTTGGTTTTGGTGGTGTTAGGTACAGTCGAATCAATTGATTCATGACCCACTACGTACTGTAGTTTGTATTTAAGTACTTTTTGGGTCCATCAAACTAGTTTTTACTTTGCTAGATTCGTCTCTCTATGAGCTCAAAATTGAAACGGCCGTTTTAACTTTGGACGCATAGATTGACGAATCCAGCAACGTAATAACTAGTTTAATGGATTCAAAAAGTACTTAAATACAAACTACAGTACGTAGCGGCCCCCTTTTTTAGTTATATATATCGTTAAATTTAAATAATTACACTTATTGACGAGTGGCGCTAGTGGACCTGTTACATTTTATTAAAGCGCTCTTAACAAAGCCTCAAATACCCCGACTGACAACCGCTGTCAGTTCGCGCGGGAAACGGTAGATTTGACAGTTGGTGCTAAGATTGGTTAGGCGCGTATAATGTTGCTCTGTGTCCATAAATTGTTAATTTAATGCAGATTCTTTGTATATTTGTAGGAACAGCGATAACATTTTATTATTTATCGATTTTATGTTTTTCAATGCTAAAAATAAATATTTATTTATTCAATAATTGCAACCATGGTATTACAAGGTCTTATTTCTAAACAATGAGCAGGTACATCATGGACCCTGTTAGGGTGTAGCAATTTATATTAATCTAATCTAATGTAAGTATTCTAAGTTATGGTATATATAATATATACGTATTTAAATTAATATACATAAATAAATATATATAGTATTCAACCAAATCACAAGTCGTGATCTTATGGTGGGTGGGGTTATGATTAAATTTTGTCGATCATACCTGATCATGGCCTCGAGCTCGTGGCGCTGCTCGCGGTGGATGATGGACACGACCTGCACGGGCGAGCGCGGCGCGTCCTCCGCCTCGGCGCCGCCGTTCAGCGAGTGGCAGTACTGCGCGATCATACCTGATCATGGCCTCGAGCTCGTGGCGCTGCTCGCGGTGGATGATGGACACGACCTGCACGGGCGAGCGCGGCGCGTCCTCCGCCTCGGCGCCGCCGTTCAGCGAGTGGCAGTACTGCGCGATCATACCTGATCATGGCCTCGAGCTCGTGGCGCTGCTCGCGGTGGATGATGGACACGACCTGCACGGGCGAGCGCGGCGCGTCCTCCGCCTCGGCGCCGCCGTTCAGCGAGTGGCAGTACTGCGCGATCATACCTGATCATGGCCTCGAGCTCGTGGCGCTGCTCGCGGTGGATGATGGACACGACCTGCACGGGCGAGCGCGGCGCGTCCTCCGCCTCGGCGCCGCCGTTCAGCGAGTGGCAGTACTGCGCGATCATACCTGATCATGGCCTCGAGCTCGTGGCGCTGCTCGCGGTGGATGATGGACACGACCTGCACGGGCGAGCGCGGCGCGTCCTCCGCCTCGGCGCCGCCGTTCAGCGAGTGGCAGTACTGCGCGATCATACCTGATCATGGCCTCGAGCTCGTGGCGCTGCTCGCGGTGGATGATGGACACGACCTGCACGGGCGAGCGCGGCGCGTCCTCCGCCTCGGCGCCGCCGTTCAGCGAGTGGCAGTACTGCGCGATCATACCTGATCATGGCCTCGAGCTCGTGGCGCTGCTCGCGGTGGATGATGGACACGACCTGCACGGGCGAGCGCGGCGCGTCCTCCGCCTCGGCGCCGCCGTTCAGCGAGTGGCAGTACTGCGCGATCATACCTGATCATGGCCTCGAGCTCGTGGCGCTGCTCGCGGTGGATGATGGACACGACCTGCACGGGCGAGCGCGGCGCGTCCTCCGCCTCGGCGCCGCCGTTCAGCGAGTGGCAGTACTGCGCGATCAGCGCGTGCTCCTCGTCGCTGAGGACATCACACAATGTTTATTCAAACTCAAACTCAAAATATTCATAAATATAATATTTAGATTTGTGTTATACACGGCTGCAAAGTTATTTTACGTCTCGTGTGTTGCAACACTCGCTACGCTCAGGATTCTATTTTTGAACCACTCGCTTCGCTCAGGATTCTATTTTCGAACCACTCGCTTCGCTCGCGGTTCAACCATAGAATCCATTCGCTAGCTCGTGGTTCAATCCTAGAATCCATTCGCTATAGCTCGTGTTTCAATTCCACACTCGCGGTTAAAATACAACTTTGCACCCTTGTATAACAAATAACTATTATTCAAATAGGCTCTTTTAGTTAGTAATTACATCGACATGGTTATTAATTGGTCAAAGTACAGTTTCAGTCATCGAAATTACTGGTTCACGAATGCTACGTATGCTTAGCCGTAGCGCGTGTCGTCAGAAGTCGTCATGAGCCTTTTATGGACTAAATTAGATAGACACAGACTAGGGAGATACTAGAGACATCAAAGTGGACGCGGGTGTAGTCAGAATTTTGTTCACAAGGCAGCTATATCACAGAAATGTTCGATGCAATGAATAAATTACGGTTCAGGAGTATTTCTACCGAACTTTTAGCATAACTGAATCATACGCGGATTTAGGTTCGCGTCTTGTCTGTGGACATACCAAAAGTTAAGGGCTACAAAGCTTAATTTTGGATTGGACCAGTAACCCGCATAAACAGTGTCTCCGTTTCTATAAATCCCTGTAAGAAAAACATAGCTAACATGCACATAAGCCGTTAACTATTGACCACAGGAGGGACGGCTTTTGTTTTTAGGGTTCCGTAGCCAAAATGGCAAAAACGGAACCCTTATAGTTTCGTCATGTCCGTCTGTCCGTCTGTCCGTCTGTCCGTCTGTCCGTCTGTCACAGCCGATTTACTCGGAAACTATAAGTACTACAGTGATGAAATTTGATGGGAATATGTGTTGTATGAACCGCTACAAAATTATGACACTAAATAGTAAAAAAAAGAATTGGGGGTGGGGCCCCCCATACATGTAACTGAGGGATGAAAATTTTTTTTTCGATGTACATACCCGTGTGGGGTATCAATGGAAAGGTCTTTTAAAATGATATAAAGTTTTCTAAAAATCATTTTTCTTAAAGTGAACGGTTTTTGAGATATCAGCTCTCAAAGTCGTAAAAAGTATGTCCCCCCCCCTCTATTTTTATAACTACGGGGTATAAAATTCTAAAAAAAATAGAGGTGATGCATGCTAATTAACTCTTTCAACGATTTTTGGTTTGATCAAAGTATCTCTTATAGTTTTTGAGATAGGTTGATTTAACTGTAATTTTTTTTTCGTTTTTATAGACAGTAGTACGGAACCCTTCGTGCCCGAGTCCGACTCGCACTTGGCCGGTTTTTTCAACTATGACCCAACTGAAGGAAGGGCAACAACCCTGTATCGAACGTACAAGCTAAGCACTCGCAGAGAAAATCTCGGTCTCCCTAATCAAGCTAATAGTCGGAATTGAGTCAAGATTTTCACGTTGTCCTGTCGGAGGTTCCCCTGGATTTTCACCAGGCTACTCTCCAACCGCGCACTCCTATCGCTTTATTGGGCCCGGCCTATAAAGCCACAGTCAGGTTCAAAAAAAAAAAAGGAATCAAGTAAAAATTCTCGCGTTGTCTTATCGGAGGTTTCCCCTGGATTTTCAGCAGGCTACTCTCCAATCGCGCATTCCTATCGCTTTATCGGGCCAGAGCTATGAAGATACAGGTTTAAAAAAAATGTGAAAGTGATCACCTGTCGGGTGTGTCAGCGGTCTGCGAGCCCAGCTCCACCTGCGCCAGGCGCGTGGCGTACAGCTCCAGCCGCGAGTGCATGTCGTCGCCGCCCAGCGCCGCCCCCGCTCCCGCGCCCGCGCCCGCGCCCGCGCCGTGCGCCGGCGACGGCGCGGGCGACTCCAGCGCGTCGCCTAAAACAGACAGAACGTTTTACATAGAATACTCCCGTGATTTTCAAACATTAAATAGACTACCTACCCCCGGCGGTAAAATAAATTTAGGGTCGGTTGCACCAACATACGATCACAGGCCGGTCATCGTCAAATATGGCGCCGGCAGCTGTCATCCCATAGAAACATGACAAACTTTCCATACAATCAGATTTTAACGAACACCGCTTACGATTACGACAAACGCTAGGGCTCGGTCTGAAAACCAGCGCTGGACATTTTTTTTTTGCCCAGCACATGCTGAGACCGAGACCCATTGCCTCAATTTTTTTTTATTGTATTTTATTTTATATCTTAATTTGTAGTTTCTTTTTGCTGTATTTTTGTTGGCTTTATTTTGTAACTTTAATTCGTGGCAATAAATAATTTCTGATTCTGATTATAGACGCTTTGCTGCAACCCACCCATAGTCTCAAATAGGTATTTAATGCCCGAGCCGAAGGCAAGGGTGATAAATATGCGAACTAAGGCTTTTCGTACCACCCGTAGGAAGTACAAAAATGCATGTAGCCTAAAATTGTCCCTAGCCAAAACTTGGGAGTGTAATTGCGACTTTATGACCAGGTGTGATATAAGTACTGACGTCCTTAAGATCATAAATCGCTATGATTATTGGAAGTTACTTTTTGTCCCTAAGTTTCCCAAGAATTGATCGTTCATCATCATAAATGGTCAACACCAAAATTTGTTCTTCCTACCTTCTAACCTCCTGAGATCGCATACAAGAAAACTAGCAATGAAATTTGAACCAAATGAAACGGATTTAAGATTTGAATATCTTCATTTGCTGTAAATTCAAACGCTACAAAACATAGAAACTTTATTCCTTTCAAATTTGACTTGACATTCCATTGTACAATTTGGTTCTTCCTATAGGACCTTGGGACTCAAGAGGATAAATATATTTCTCAAGACAGACTTCTTGTTCCAAAGTACAGACTACAGACTTGTCCTCAAAGCCCAAGTTAACATGGGACCGGCTCGTTCAAGGGAACCTAAAAGCGCCAAAAGACCCAGGACCAAAGTTCCTAACGAGTAGATGGTATAAAGCTAGATACAAATACAAATACAAACATTTATTCTGCAAATAGGCCACAAAGGCCCTTTTACATGTCTAAATATTAATTTACAATTTAAGAAAGTCTGACTATAATAAGTAATACATTTTTCATGTCAAAATATTAATTTACAATTCAAGAAGGAATAATAATTTCGAGTTTACCATTATAACAGTGAAGATAAACTTGCAAAGTTATCTATTGCAAATATTAAGTTAGAGATGTGTAAGGTCTCATGATTAAACAAGGAGTATAATGAAATTAATATATTATCCCAGAGATGGACATGGTCTCTGAGTGTCAAAATTAAAATTAATTTAATATTATTAGAGATGTATATCGACGGTATAAAGGAATAACCCTTGAAGCGACATTTTTTGGATTTTACAGGAGAGCGTATTAAAGTGTATTTTTTGACAAAAAAAAATTTATCTCTTTTACTATTGATTTTAGAAAGTTGAGTTCTATACACAAGTTTTCTCAAATTTTAATAGCTATATTTTAAAAATATTATCAAACTTGAAATCTTACAGGATTCTGAAATAAGTGTCGCTTAAGTGAATAGGCCCCCGAAACGATCCCGGAAGAACCATTGAAGCGACACCTTCGTGCTATAACCAGGGCCCTAAAAAATCCAATGAAACTACACCAATATATCTAATTTGATCTCGGGAATTAATTTAAGCGACAGTAGTGTATTTGCATAAATAAAAATAAATTGTCCGTCGTTTTAAATAAGCAAGGGATGGGAATTTATTGTTGTTTATTTTATTCGAAAGTATTGGAATTTTCATTTAAGTATAATAGAAGAAAATACGTACACTTATAAAGGAAACACAATAGGAAAAATCAAATTGTTGTTTTATTGGTTGGCTTAAGCCATAACATCAAGATAGACAAGTTCACTCATTATCACAATAGAGTTCAACTTATTAAATAACGTAGTATAAAAATCAGGTTATTTGGTATCGTTTAATTCAAGATTATTTATTACAATGCAATACAAATACTCTTTATCCAACACCACACACAAATGAATCAGTTACATACATTCATACCTACCTACATAAAGAATAACCAATATTCTAAAGAAATGTAATAAGTAGTATTAGATTAGGTAAATACTTTAATTTTAGTATTATTAAGTGATAACCTAAATAATTTTGGGCACAGGTAAGCCGTTTAAGTAATACTTTTACAAACGGCATACAAGTGCCGAAATAAATAGTTTATCACTATTATTAACACTATATATATACTAAATATCACTATTCACACATAATAACATCTAAAACATTAAAAATTTCACTATTTGAACATGAACTGGCATACGTACCTAGTTAATTCCGTCAGCGAACGGCAAAATAACCACCCCCTCCTAGTGTTTGTCGGTGACTGAAGCGACCGACGGCGTTACACTGCGTTTATAAGAGTCCCTTTCGCGCGTAATTCATACAAAAAATTATACACTTAAACGCCATACTATAAATTTGGGCGATACTTCAAACGCCATCACACCTCTTGCAATTTTCATTTAACCAACGTGTTGCTGTTTTTAAAAAATACTTGAAGCGACAATTTCGGCCACGGCCAAGCATGTTGCTTAAAGTAATGAAATATTAGGTACATTTTTGTAACATTCACTTAAGCGACAACAGTTAATTTTAACACTTTTGAAGAACCACTTAAGCGCCGTAACCTATGTAAAATGTACTTGGAATAAACATGTAAGTGACATCACATGGAAAATGACCTATTTTTAAAAATCACTTATGCGACTATGATTATGTCTGTATATATGGTTAAGTGACTCAGGTAAGATTTTACTCAAATTATGTGTCGCATCAGGTAACGATTTTTAAATTTGGGCCTTATTTCTGTAACCCCTTAAGCGACATATAAGTCATCGGATCGATGTGAAACCCGGCTCAAACGACGCAGAAAAAAACGCTGATTCCAACGATATATATAACTCGATTTTGACCAAAATGTCGCTTAAAGGGTTATTCCTTTACACCGTCGATATGGTCTCTAAGTCACTGATAATAAAAACGAATCCACAACAGGATGATGTCTCTCGTCAATACCCTATAAAAATACACTAGTATTAACGTAGTCATTATGTCCTAGCAAGCATTAACAGACCGGACTCCACGAACTCCATAAATCGTGAACACCAAAATTTTTTCTTCCAACCTTCTAAATATATTTCTTAAGACAGACTTCTTGTTCCAAAGTGCAGACTACAGACTTGTCCTCAAAGTCCAAGTTAACATGGGACCGGCTCGTTCATCATCATCATCATCATCATTTCAGCCGAAAGACGTCCACTGCTGAACATAGGCCTCCCCCAATTTGGGGGGGATTTGCCATAGTCGCCACGCTTGGCAAGCGGGTTGGCGACCGCAGTTTGATGGTGGTAATGATCGAAGGATGCTGCTGCCCACTCTCCGATTTTCCCTTATTCGCCTCCTACGAAACCCACGGGAAGAGATGGGGTGGCGCAATTCTTACCCGGCAACCATACGGGGCACGGAGCTCGTTCAAGGGCACCTCAAAGCGCCAAAAGACCCAGGACCAAAATTCCTAGCGAGTAGATGGTATAAAGCTAGAACGTGGAAAATCTACCTTCAAGCACAGTCTGGACAGGCAGGTAGCCGACTCGCGGGTGCTTCTTGAAGTAGCGAGCCGACTTGAACTTGTTGCGGAGTGCGCGGGTGAAGTCGCGTACGTCCTCGCCCGAAGTCGTCTGAAAAGATAATACTCGCACGTTACGGGAATTCTTCGATTCTGTCACCACCGCCCGTGAAAGAGATAGGTTTATGGCTTTCGCGAACGACGAAACAGGATGCAACACTATTTGACAATGACTTCTTTGGACAAATGTTGATAAATATCTGTGTGAAGTTACAGATAATACTGCGAGTATTAGTTGTTAAGGCAGTTTCAAGGGATACAATGAAAAGCAAAATCCTAACAACTACTATTACTAATAACAATCTTGATATTCACTACACAAGTGTGACTTATGGGCTGGGACAGAATGAGTTTGATAAAATATGATCGCTAAACATTATGTGTTGGCGTCAAAACCACCCGCGTGGTCAGATTCAGATAATTATTGGTAAAAGTATAAATACATTTTGCAAGTCAATTTGGCATAATAATATTGTTTACATTCAATTTCATTAAACAACATAATCATTATTGCTACTGCTACATAAAAGGAACTAATCCGTTTTCCTTAGAATAAATTCATCTATGCTGTAACATGCTAGGTCAACTAGTAAGATTTTTAGTTTATTTATAAATGCTGCGTTACTTGGGCAGTTAACTATATCAGTCGGAAGGGATATATCTTGACACCAATGACACCGAGTGACTTCCGAGTTTTAGCGAGTCGACGTCGCGGGACCAGAAGGAGATTTTGTCCGCGTGTGTTTCTTCGGTGGTTTTGCCCACGGGTCGTATATTGGTCGTGTCGGAGGTTTCCCCCCGTTTTCCCCCAGGCTACACTCCAACCACGCACTCCTATCTCTTTATTGGGCTCATCCTATAAAGCCACAGTCAGTTTAAAAAAAGGCTAAAAATTATTGTAGATACTTTGATTTCATGTCCATAGAACCAATCAGTTGTTGTTGTCACTGGTGTAATCTCAAAAACCAGGGGCGACTTTTTACTTGTTGCTTATTGCCTATTCTGTCCAAAAATATCCTTTTTTTTTTGAACCTGAGTGTGGCTTTATAGGTCGGGCCCAATAAAGCGATAGGGGTGCGCAGTTGGAGAGTAGCCAGAGGAAAATCCAGGGGAAAACCTCCGGCACGACCACGCGTGTGGTTTAGAACACTGGAATACTCGAGTTTGCGCTCCAGTGAGATTGGTTGAGCGGTTTCAACCACTAATATCAGAACCACTTACAGCTGTACAGTACTCCTGCATTGGATGCGTCAGCTTGTGGTTCTTGGCCTTGCGTCCGCTGAAGAAGCATTTCTGGCACATGTCGAAATTGAAGCACTTAAGGCAGCGATACCTGATGAAGACACACATTATTTAGTTTGAGGGAACAGATAAGAATAAAACAATACTTGGCGCACGAGGTGACCGCTATATGGAATGTTGATTTAACGATCATCGTCCCGATAGTCGTCTCTGCGAACGGTCTTATATGTAGTGAAGAGTCTCGACCTCAAGAGACTCTCGCTCGATGGCTGGTGGCGGGTCAGATACAGCGCGGCGCTACTCCTGGACACGGCGCGGATAGTCAGGAGGTTTTTCTCTCTCTCTCTCCCGTATATCTTACAGATGTTGTCGGTTGTTTGACTGTCTTGAGTTTTTCTAAAGTTGTCGACCCGTGACGGGTAGACATAAAAAAAATACTACTAAACTAATAGCTTTCGCCTGCGAATTCGTCCACGTAATCTTACACTCCCTATTTCATCCCTAGGTAATAGAATTATTATGTTAATCCAGGCTGCAAAGTTGTTGTATACTAAGTTTCATCATATTCCGTTCAGTTGTTTTTGCCTGATTGAGTGACAAACATCTAAACACGTAAACTTTTGCATTTATTGACCGAGTGAAACGAAGGTCTCCGCATCAGATTCGACAAAAATGTTCTCTCATCTTTGAATTTCAAAATTCCCGTTGCTCTCGTCTATAGGTCGAATATCTCAAGCGGTTCTCCTGAAATTTTGTGAGCAAGTTCGATAATTACATAAACTTTTTGTCGAACGAGTTGTTGGGAATAAAAAAAATACTAGCGTTAACGTACAGAAAACGTCGAATTCCGAACTTCGTATGTTGCCGTCCCTTTGACTCTCATACACTATATTAAGTAGGAAGCAGGATAATGTGTTTAGTGACCTGAAGCCGACGATGGGGTAGTCCTTGCAGATGTTGCACTTGGCCTGGTGCTTGGCGGCCTCGGCGGCGGCGAGGCGGTGCAGCACCGGCAGCCACACCATCGACTGCGGCTCCTTCTGCAGCCACTGCAGGAAGTGGAACGCCTCGATGTACTGCAGCTGCCCGTCGGCGTCGCGCTCCAGCGTCTTCTCTTTCGTGTCCTCTTTTTCTTTCTCTTTCTCTGTGGCTGTAGACGATAATGATGATAAATTTAGAAATGAGGGATTGGTACAGTAGTACCCAACTGATAAGGCGCGTCGTGAATCTTCGTTCGCGCAGAAAAGAAAGTATCGCTCCGAAGATTAACGAAAGAATGCTTAAAACTTACAATTAACCTTAGATCACTACTATAAGGTTCATAATACACTGTTCATAATGCGCGTGCACTCGATCAGAAGTATGGCGGCTGACTAACATGCCACGCGGCGCGCGCTAACATGGCGGCGGCTGCGGACCAATAGCGGTACAGGAAAAAGAAGCGCGGTGCGTGGAGATAATCCTTGCGTGATGATGATGATGATCTACTGATCTGATGATGATGACTACTGTCTCTGATGTCAAACATTAGTCCAGCAGTGGACTGGCACGGGCAGATGATGATGATGATCAACAGTCTTTGATGTCAAGCATTAGTTAGCATCCGTAAATAGGCCAAAGCAAAATGGTTCACATTTTTTGGACTGCAGAAAACAAATGCCAAGCTTGACATGATCATCCCAGCGTTATCGCAGTACAATTGTATCCTGAAAAATGCTCGGGGTCCGCTTCCTAACTGTTGGAGTCCAACAATAGATACCTAAATCATTAAGTTGGTACTACTGGTATTCTAGATTAAACGTAGTATTAATATTCAGTATTTCCCGTGTGGTTGCCGGGTAAGAATTGCGCCACCCCATCTCTTCCCGTGGGTTTCGTAGGAGGCGAATAAGGGAAAATTGGAGGGTGGGCAGCAGCATCCTTCGATCATTACCACCATCAAACTGCGGTCGCCAACCCGCTTGCCAAGCGTGGCGACTATGGCAAATCCCCCCAAGGGAAAAATAAAAAACATGCCCAGAAAAATTACCGGTCTAAATGGCGAGCCTTGGGGGAGGCCTATGTTCAGCAGTGGACGTCTTTCGGCTGAAATGATGAATGATGATGATTTCCTGTCTGGATTATTATCTGTGGCACTTGTCGCCATACTTACTCTCTTCTTGTGCAAGCCTATGATCGCAATACATTGTTTCCTTGAAATTACCATCTTTTACTGCTGCATCTCTCCCACAACACACAAAAAGAATCAACGCTTCAACCCTAACCCCTTTATTCATAAACGTCTATCAAACCTATATTAGTTAACTAGCCGCTAAAGTTCGTTTGTCCTTATCTGCCACTTTGAAGTTTGTGAGAATGGGACGAAGAACTTTTTAGTTAGCAGAGGTTTGTTAAGTTTTATGAATAAGGGGGTAACAGTCTACCCAACACTAACAACATTGATAATATGATTGTTGAGGCCGCAGCGTCTACAGGGGAAGCGGGGGCGCGTCGGGCCTAAAACCTGTTGGTCGAGGAACAGAGGCCGACTCCGCCAAGCCCGATCCCCACTCACTCTCGTTAACGTTGCCCTACATGCAACACACGCGCTATACCACTAGACGCGCCGTAGTTAAGCTTTTATTATATTATTTTTTAAATCAAAAGTTGTAAAAGTAACGACATTGTAGAAGTCTAGAAAATCTATGTCTTCATCATTTCAACTAAGACCCCTGGTCTTAATCAATGATCAAATCTTCTTCTTTTTCCCCATAACCCTAAGTGGAAGTTGAATGGTAACGCTTCTCACCTCCCTTCCGGTCGAGGGTGCCGCCCTTGCCGCCTTCCTTGGCCGCTGCCGAGGCCTGCTCGAAGCAGCTCCGTACGGAGGGCTCGATGTTGGAGCCTCCGAATGCAGCCACCTCCCCCAGTTGCCGCGGTACCTGGACACAAGAATATAAACTATCGTCAATAGATGTTGATGGGTGGATCTACTTTTTTTGTGTTGTTATCTTGACCGCTGTCCAAGGGACACTAGTGGCGCAGTTTGTTAAAAAAAAATTTGCATTAAGTTCTGCTTACATGCTTAGTAGGTAGACCATTATGGAGATAGCTTATAAGTACCACAAATACGTAGGTTTGGTAAACTTAAATAGCATAAAACCATGATTGTATTAGAATTTTGAAGACACAATACGGTTCTTGATAAAGATAGTCTGTCACATGTAATCATCTACACTATTCCGGGGTTTTTGAAGAATTTTACCTGTATACAGTCGTGCAACAGTAACCCGAGTTTCCTCTGGTCTGCTCTACAGGATGGGTCAGCTATCAGCCGGAAGAGATACCTGAAATAGACAGGATGATGAATTCAGAAACATTTCTGGCGGTCATTGCTATTGGGTCATACACGGATTTAGGTTCACG